>CM050426.1:18773165-20097332 GCA_027564155.1 Gymnocypris eckloni scoliostomus | reverse complement strand
ACAGCACTAAATATATATTAACAATACATTTTATATTTGCAATAAATATTCATATTTTTTCAATGAATGTTACGGTTTCTAAACTAAAATGTTGTTCATTAAAATTATTTTTGTATTGGCCTAGTTGTTACATAAGCTAGAAATGTGCAGCTACAATGCAACTTCAACTCATATAAAAGCATAATACACAACTGTCTAAAAGTGATGGCACACAGAAAAAAACATAACTGATTGTAACTTTCACTCTTCAAAAAATGTTCACTAAGGCTCCCAAGATAATCCCAAGATAATCACTTTATTATAAAAACCAACCTGGAGACATTGTATTACAAAAACACACTAGGTCAAGCATCATACAGAAGCTTTTTTTTTTACATGCCAGTGAAAAGGCAGCGAAACAACAGTCCATCAAACACTTGTTTTCATAGGAAAACAATTACATCTGTTGACATAAGACTGTTATATTGAGTATAACATGTTTTTACAAGTTGTGGAACATATTATGGATTTTTCAACGTGTGTATTTGAATAAATACGACAAATAAAGAGGCATAAGTTGCCATTGCTTACCTCAAGTGCTGCTCGACGCAGCATAGGAGCTCACGCGCACTATGCTCCCAAACAGTGCCCCGCCCCCTAATGAATGAAGCAGTATTCAGTTATAATATATATTATAGAATATTCTACAAACACATCATCAGCTTAAACATTTAGTTTAAGGTTTACATAAATAACATAGTTTATTTGTTTATTATTCAGGCCTATTTATTCACAAAATTAGGCTACATTAGTCTACAAAGCACCAAACATTTAATTTTGTAGCTAAAGATCATCAATGGGTAATTAAGTCGACCATTCTTATAGTTACACCCTGATTTTAATGACAAACACAAAACAGTACTATAGTACCATACATCATGCTATTTATTTATTTATAAGAGAGGGTTGATTTCATATATGTAGCTCTCTTTGTAAACCCCAAAGTTGCCTAAATATGATATGCTCTTTTTAAAAACACAAAATTACTGGATGATGTTTTATATTTTTGCAAAGAGCTAGTCTGAAATGGCAAATTTGAGCAAGAAAGAGTTAAAGTTGGTGCCGGGTCCAAATCATACTCTTTTGTCCTGCTGTTCTCTACTCAGCTCCTCGGCTCCATTCTGCCCCTCAGCTTGGCCTCACTATATGACAGCCCCTCGTCCATTAAATGGCATGGGCCTTGGTGGCTTCATGAGCATGCTGCCAAATATGGAGGAAGTTCAAGAGTAGGTGAAACAGCACTGGGAGCAATGATTTGAAGTTGGTCTAATGGACTGCATTCTAAACATCAGAAGATCCCAGTGCGACAAAGGTGGAGAATGAAAAAGATCTAAAGATTCAAAGGATGAAATGACTGGTTCTCCCAGAGAGCATCGCATGTGCCCTGAATTTACTGATCTGTTCCCAGATGTCATGGGCTACCTTCCTCTGATTGGCTGCAGGAGCCTTGTTAGTCTGTGTCTGTGAAAAGTTGTGATGCTGCCAAAGAGGACACCTAGAACTGCTCAGAATAAGAAGATCAAAAATCAAAGGAAACAGACTGTTTTGCATTCTTTCTTTCCTTTTTCATAAAATACCAAATGTGTATATATATATATATATATATATATAATAACATCTGTCTGTCTGTCTGTGTGTGTCAGGCATTTTATCATTTCAGATAATAGATAAATAGATTGACAGACAGATAGATAGACGGATAGATAGATAGATAGATAGATAGATAGATAGATAGATAGATAGATAGATAGATAGATAGATAGATAGATAGATAGATAGATAGATAGATAGATAGATAGATAGATAGATAGATAGATAGTGGAGTGGATAGATAGTGGAGTGGATAGATAGTGGAATGATCTTCCCACCCCATCAGGGTCTCACCAGCTATCCTGAAAACTTTCTATTCAGGGGCCATAGAAAGTGTACTGACTCAGTGCATCTCAGTGTGGTATACTAATGCCACAAACCAGGACTGCAAAGCTCTGCAGAGAGTCGTGCGCTTAGCTGAGCGCATCTCAGGGTCTGCTCTTCCTCTCTGCAGGACATCTACCTCAAACGCTGCAAAAGCAGAACTGCAAAAATCATCAAGGACTCGAATCACCCGGTAACCACCTTTTCATTTTACTGCCATCTGGCAGGCGCTACAGGAGCATGTTGGCTAAAACTGAAAGACTGCGGAGGAGTTTCTTCCCTCAGGCCATCATCAGGCTCCTAAACTCAGTCTCATAACAGCATAACATCCACAGGACTCAATTTAATAAACTGTAATCACAACCATTATTCCCCATCATCCACACTGCTGCTATGTGTACATTCCCGGTACAACCTATTTGCACATTCTCTTGCACTGCACACTTTATCTCATTGCACATCTTACCCCTTATTTTATTTCATTATTTGTTTCTTATTTAATTCTCACAATATTTGTATATATATATACTCTCTCGTGTTTTTTGTTTCATAGTTTTTTTATTGCTTTTATGTTATTTTTTTTATTTTATTATCATGTTTTATTTTTCTTTCTTGCACTTTCCATTGAGCGGACCTGTCCCGACTAACATTTCACTACCTATTATACCCTGTATGATTGTGTATGTGACAAATAATAAAGAACCTTGAACCTTGACCTTGGAATGCTGGATCCCTGTCAATCTTCAAGCAACAACTGAAAACTTTTTTTAAATAAAAAATAAATCCTTCCCTTTTTCTATATCTTCATCTTTCTCTTTACCTTTCTCTCCTTCCCTCGCTAGTTTTTATTTATTTGAACAATGCCTAAGACTTGGTGATAGGGGCACTTCCTCTGTATGTTTGCCTCTTTAAGATTAATCGCTTTATGTATTCCCCAATTGTAAGTCGCTTTGGATAAAAGCGTCTGCAAAATGACTAAATGTAAATGTAGATAGATAGATAGATAGATAGATAGATAGATAGATAGATAGATAGATAGATAGATAGATAGATAGATAGATAGATAGATAGATAGAGTAATATTGCCACTAGATGGAAGCATTGTGCACATTTAGGGCCATAGATTTTTTTTCATTTTTTTTCATCATTTTCAAGATGATTTTTTTTTTCATTCCAGCATGATCTCTGACTAAATAGTTATTTTTTATTAATAATTGCAGGTTGTTGTCAGTTATTTATTTCAGCATTTTAGGCACACCACTTTAACAAAAGCATGTGCTTGATTCAAATATAAGACACTGCATATTATTTAAAAAGAAGCATTTAATTTCACACAGCCTATAAAGAAACATATAAAGAGGAAGAAAAAAATGAAGATGAGTAGGAGAAAGCTTTTTCCTCATTATGTCCAGACTGAGGGGTCTCAAGACACTTAACATTTCTCATGATGAAAATATCTCTCCTTCCCCCTTTGGATTTAGATCTTGGCACAGAAAGATATCAAGAGAGCCATCTGCACTTCTCTTATTCTCGGGATGTTTATAAATTTCCTTAAATGTCCATTCAGCCACTGTCACTTGTTTGCTCCCAGAATATCTAAAGATCAATTGCAGCGGATGTCACTCTGCTCCCATAAGCATGTTGTACACAGATTAAGTACACGTAAACCATGGCTTTACTGCTCTTCTCCCAAGGACACATTTCTCTCAAAGTGAGGAATATAAAAACCCGAGCTTCTGTGAGAACAGTTTATTTGGAATAAAATGAAGATTTACTTCATAACACATGGTTGTCAAACGAACAACTCGATCAAACCAATCACCTTACACAGACAGCAGAGGCCACTTAAAAGATTATGATAATTTGAGAGAGAAAGAATCCTGTGTTTCTATAACTCATACACACAGGAAGTCCTATACAACCTTGTTTGCACTACTGTTCCCTGAGGAGTTGGAGTATGTTGTTAAATTAAGTTATTCGGCAAGCGTTGAGTGTCCCTCTGTGCTCTCAGCAACTCGCCTGTGTCCTTGCTGTTGAGATTATGAAAGAACAGACCAGAACAAACTATTCTTGGCACAACCATCTCCCAGTGCTTGTATATCACTTTTTAATCTACTCAAAAGCATGTATTAACATAATCAAAAAGCTTTAAAGGCATGTAGAAATATTATTTAATCTATATCAACATCAAATTTATCAAAAGCTTCTAAAATTGAAATTATATGAAACGTAAACAATGTAAAAACACAGTTTGAGAGAGAATCCCAGCATGAAAGATGCTTTGATTTGCCCGAGTACACTTGAAAAGAGTATCGATTAAATAAAGTCGCTGGCATTAGTTCCTCCCTACCAGGAAGAATGCTGCTTCATCTGGACTGGATTCCTACCTCAGCCACAACAGATAAAGACACCATGTGTTTTACATTCAGTGTTTCACAATGTAACCATATGTATTGTAAAAGGCTCAAACTGTGTTAGGCCTCAGGGAGATGAAAGTTTTACTTTGACCCTACCACTGCCCTTCAAGCTCTTGCTTGCTTTTCTTTCTTTCAGATGCTGTGTGTCACATGGACAAGATAATAGAGTGATATTTTCCTTCGGTTTATTGAGGTGGGATCATATTAGCAAAATGTTGTGTCTATTTGTCCATTGTCAATAATTTAGTGATGTCTGAATGGTAACAATTTACAAAAAGGTCCTATTTCATTCTTAAAAATAAAGGTGCCAGAAGGAGGTTTTCTCATTTCAGACAGGCTATTTCTTCCAGAAAGCCCTATTTCTTTCCTGTCACAGCCGTCAGCTCAGACTGACTGTAATTCAGACAAGCATAGCTGACACTATAGAGCACAAGGGCATGTTCAGCCCGAGCTGCCTGAGACTTC
Organism: Gymnocypris eckloni scoliostomus; assembly: GCA_027564155.1. Classification (NCBI taxonomy): domain Eukaryota; kingdom Metazoa; phylum Chordata; class Actinopteri; order Cypriniformes; family Cyprinidae; genus Gymnocypris; species Gymnocypris eckloni. Next base: position 20,092,497 of record CM050426.1, on the reverse strand, counting down.
CTCCTTGAAGTGTAATGAGATGGGTGTATCTTGGGATCCACATCATGTCTGTAACAAAACTGTGTTGGTGTCTATTTGAACTGAGATGGAAGAAAAAGCCACGTCAAGAGGTCTGCAAATGTGCCGGGGTTTTAAAAAGGTGCAATGCGAACACCGTGGCCTGAGACAAATATGTCACAACAAGGTGCTAAAGAGCATTACTTAAGGCATTTGAACATGTTTTTACAAAGGTGCACTTTGTGAAAAGAAATGCCACAGACAAGGTTTTATTACATGCCCCTAGCCATTTTATTTTCGCACAAAGGAAATGTTAAAATGACATGCTTTATATTAGATAGAATTATGTGTAGTCTTTGTGTGAAATTTGCATAATGTAACTGGCACAGGGACTTTATTTCTGAAAGTGAAGGTTAATTTATGTGTACTGCACTTTAGCTTCCGAAGGTTTTGTTGAGATAAATCATATACATTTTAATAAATGTCAACGTGTAGAAATGTTATAGTGGCTTAGAGAGCTGTAACTGCGCTGACGGTTTGCCTATTTGTGGAGCTCTCAAGAGTATCTTAAAGTCTGAAGCACAACAAATTACGATGAAAAAGAGACATGTTAAGATTTCAGCATTAATCTGACACCGTTTTAATATGAGCATTTCTAGCTAAGAGGAAAAAGGTTTGCATTTCGTCTAAAGCAGTTCAGTTCTCATCACGGTTTAGTTGTCAGAGGCTAAGTAATGAGAGTAAGAGTGGAAGGAATTTGAAAAAGATAAGTTAACAGTAATGGTAAACCTGATGAATTAGAGTAATACCAAACGCATATTTCAATAAGTGGGTGTTTTTTGAACAGTCTTAAAAAGCACTTTTCATATTTTACAGGCATCACAGATGAATACTATGATTTCTGTAAACTTTTTTTTTCCAAGATATATCTTTTACACTACATCTTAAAGTATAGATGCATAATTTTCATATCATTGTTTTGGGGGAAATTGTCTCTTTCTAGAGGCTACCTTGAGTGCAAATAGAGAATACCTTCATATTTAAAGGTAAAACAAAACAATATGCAAAGTAAATAATAATAAACATAAAAAAACACATATGTAAAGAGCTAGCTATGCTATAGTCCATGGCAAGAGAAAGGCATCTGACATTTAAAAATTATGTTATATATATTATTATATTGTATATATTATATATTGTTAAATTATGCAATCATTATAATTATAGTTATTATAAATCATGCTTTTTGATTAATTTATACAAAATAGTTTTTATATATTTTGTCAAAATGCAGATTTCAAATACAAATCTCACACGTGATATTTACCTTCATATTTTTTACACATCACATCTTATATTTAATATTATTCTAATATATTTAATATTATTCTAAAGCTTTGGTTTTGGAATAAGGTTAGAATAATACAATTCGAAAAGAAGCCAAAATAAATGATGAAGGCATGGTGAAAAGACCCCAAGATGGGTTTAAGGTTGAAATATACTAGTTTTAATAAAAATCAACCTCTGGGACAAAAAAGTGCCTGATGTTGATTAAATACTCAAATGCTAATTAACCAGAACAGACCGGGTCCTAAATCATTAATCAAGACCAAGAAAGTTAGAAAAATAATTTTAAATATTGAATGTTTAGTTAACTAAACCTCATGGGAAACGTCTAATCCCATCTGATAAGATATTTAAGCTTATATCATGGTTCAGAGGTAGTGGCACATCCCCTTTCTCAGCTCGGGTACTTTCCCCCATGCCATAGAGAAGGTGATGCATACTTAGTTCCCACAGTCAGATGATTTGGGTATCAAAAAGTCCCGAACATCAGCAAAAAAACAGACTACTGAAGTCAAATATAGCTGACTTGCTGTAAACAAGCAATCACATAGTTTACTCTAACTGATGATGATGATGTATTTGATCTGTTCTGTGTAAGAACACAGAACATTCTTTTATATCAAATAACCCTATTTTGAAAATCGTCTTTTATGATGCTTGTGTGTGTGTGTGTGTGTGTGTGTGTGTGTGTGTGTGTGTGTGTGTGCATGTGTGTGTGTATATATATATATATATATATATATATATATTATCTCACAAAAGTGAGTACACCCCTCACATTTTTGTAAATATTTTATTATATCTTTCATGTGACAACACTGAAGAAATGACACTTTGCTAAAATGTAAAATAGTGAGTGTACAGCTTGTATAATAGTGTAAATATTCTGTCCCCTCAAAATAACTCAACCCACAGCCATTAATGTCTAATTAATGCTCCAAATTGGGCCCAATTAGCCATTTTCGCTCCCCGGTGTCATGTGACTCGTTAGTGTTACAAGGTCTCAGGTGTGAATGGGGAGCAGGGGTGTTACATTTTGTGTTATAGCTCTCACTCTCTCATACTGGTCACTGGAAGTTCAACATGGCACATCATGGCAAATAACTCTCTGAGAATCTGAAAAAAAGAATTGTTGCTCTACATAAAGATGTCATAGGCTATAAGAAGATTGCCAAGACCCTGAAACTAAGCTGCAGCATGGTGGCCAAGACCATACAGTGGTTTAACAGGACAGGTTACACTCAGAACAGGCCTCGCCATGGTCGACCAAAGAAGTTGAGTGCACATGCTCAGAGTCATATCCAGAGGTTGTGTTTGGGAAATAGACGTATGAGTGCTGCCAGCATTGCTGCAGAGGTTGAAGAGGTCAGCCTGTCAGTGCTCAGACCATACATCGCACACTGCATCAAATTGGTCTGCATGGCTGTCATACCAGAAGGAAGCCTCTTCTAAAGATGATGCACAAGAAAGCCCGCAAACAGTTTTGCTGAAGACAAGCAGAGGACACGGATTACTGGAACTATGTCATGTGGTCTGATGAGACCAAGATAAACTCATTTGGTTCAGATAGTGTCATGTGTGTGGCGGCAACCAGGTGAGGAGTACAAAGATAAGTATGTCTTGCCTACAGTCAAGCATGGTGGTGGAAGTGTCATGGTCTGGGGCTGCATGAGTGCTGCTGGCCCTGGGGAGCTACAGTTAATTGAGGGAACTATGAATGCCAACATGTACTGTGACATACTGAAGCAGAGCATGATCCCCTCCCTTCGGAGACTGGGCCGCAGGGCAGTATTCCAACATGATAACGACCACTGCCTTGCTAAATAAGCTGAGGATAAAGGTAATGGACTGGCCAAGCATATCTCCAGACCTAAACCCTCTTGAGCATCAGTGGGGAATCCTCAAACGTAAGGTGAAGGAGCGCAAGGTCTCTAACATCCACCAGCTCGGTGATGTCGTCATGGAGGAGTGGAAAAGGACTCCAGTGGCAACATGTGAAGCTCCGGTGAACTCTATGCCCAAGAGGGTTCAGGTAATGCTGGAAAATAAGGGTGGCCAAATAAAATATTGACACTTCGGGCCCAATTTGTACATTTTCACTTAGGGGTGTATTCACTTTTGTGGCCAGCGATTTAGACATTAATGGCTGTGTGTTGAGTTATTTTGAGGGGATATATATATATATATATATATATATATATATATATATATATATATATATATATATGTGTATCTATCTATCTATCAATAATCAATAAAAATAATATTCTATGAGTCCATGCTAAATATATAAATGTATTATTACAAGAACTTTAATTGCAGAGAAAATTACCTATACATTGCCATTAGAGTAAATTTACTGAACATTAACATATGGGGCCTGATAAAAATGTTAACTTTAGATATATATATATATATATATATACACTCACCGGCCACTTTATCAGGTACACCTGTTCAATTGCTTGGTAAAACACATTTCTAATCAGCCAATAACATGGCAGCAACTCAATGCATTTAGGCATCTAGATGTGGTGAAGACGACTTGCTGAAGTTCAAACCGAGCATCAGAATGGGGAAGAAAGCGGATTTAAGTGACTTTGAACGTGGAATGGTTGTTGGTCTCAGACAGGCTGGTCTGAGTATTTCAAAAACTGCTGATCTACTGGGATTTTCATGCACAACCATCTCTAGGGTTTACAGAGAATGGTCCGAAAAAGATAAAATATCCAGTGAGCAGCATTGTGTGGAACAAAAATGCCTTGTTGATGTCAGAGGAGAATGGGCAGACTGGTTAGAGATGATAGAAAGGCAACAGTAACTCAAATAACCACTCGTTACAACCAAGGTATGCAGAATACCATCTCTGATCATCTCTGTGACCACCTTGACAAAATAACCTGAAATGTGGTACTTTATTTACTAAAATAAGTTTAATCTTAACATATCCAAAAACTTGCTCACTCTATTGTTATTTAAAAGATTAAATACGCGGCGATAAGTTTTTAATTCATATTAATCGAAATGTGCAGAAATACGTGCTTTCAAATGTCCTTTAGTTAAGATTATTTAATTTATTCACTATACTATTTATTACTTATCTCTCGTTTTAGTTTGGCTCTATAGTTTTGGATTTATTCCAGTTTATAAGAAAAGGTTCATGTAGCGTGAACTAAAATTAATAAACAGTGTAAATCCTTTTCACTGAACATGTTAAATATAAGTTTAAGAAAGTTGTCGGGAGCGCGGTGGTCGTGATGTTGAAGGCGAGCGACCATGGTGCAGTAGTTCGTTTATAGCCTAAGTTTAGTTTTTCAGTTCTGTCACTTTTATTTAGGCTTCAACATTCGTCAAAGTTATATTATTTTGTGAAGATTATCTTGATGGACAAAACGTGTAAGTTTCATGAACTATGATTGAAGCCTATGAAAAATCCACTATCCAATCTACTATCCAAAAGCCTATGAAAAAATCCTATTGGCTTTTTGTTGAGGGAACCAGTTTCATGCTAAAAGCCGATCCGCCTACAGAGTGACGTCATAGTTCCCCCACTCTATTAAGGCAGTTCTGAAGGTAAAAGGGGGTCCAAGGCACTAGCAAGGTGTACCTAATAAAGTGGCCAGTGAGTGTATATATACATGTTTATCCTAGTTTTACCATCGTTGGTCACTATATGCGGTCACTAAAAAATTGAAAAATATTTTGTGTCCCAAGGAAAAATCATATGACATAACAGCGAGTAAATAAGGACAGAATTTTCATTTTTAATAAACGATCACTTTAAGAGTCCATGAACCACTATGGTTTGATTGACTGTCTCCTGCCTGGAAGTTTATAATATCCAAGCTGCCGTTCTCCCCCCAGGCTTTTAAGTCAGTCAGTCTATTTCCATTTAAAGCCACTCAATACCACCTGAACTCTATATAAGACTATGCTATGTGAGCAATGTTTAGAAAAAGATTATTTTCAGAGTTATCTCAAGGCATCGTAAACTGATTTTAAGTGGATGGATTTGAGTTCTTATTTTGGGGCACCAGTAGATGCCATGGGTTTGATTAATAAGCAGGGAGGTCAGGGGGTTGCAATGTTCCCTTGCCAAACAAAACGCCTTCCAGGTGCATGGACAACTGGAAATATCTCTTTATGAATATGTTCTCTGAAAAAGGACACATGAGGTACTTTGCACATGAACAATTCCTCATGCCAAGTATTAAATGTCCCTGATAGTGTCTGATTGCAAACTTCAAGTATTCAAAAATATTCTCTAATCAGGACTCAGATGTTCCAAACCCCTAATCATAATAAAAGCACTCTAACATGAAGAACGGGAGCTTAATTAATATGTATGGGCAGGTTTCCTGGAAAAAGATTAACCCTCAGCATGGAATATTGCGTTGTCAAAGAAGATTATACACTGGATACACCTCCAGCTAGGACTAATCTGTATTAAAGAAAGTGCTCCGTGTTTTATTCATCTCTAACCTATCTCATTTCCAAGATCTAGATTTTAAAAAGAAAAGAAAAAAAGACTAGAAGAAGCAGATTCTCACCTGTCATGGCATTTATTCTCAATGAAGAGCTTATTTTATTGATCTAACCACACAGACATGAAAGGATGACAATTTGTAACATTTAAATTATTTAGTTCATCTTGGAGAAACAAAATCAGAAACATGACAACATTATTACTCATAGCATTCACGCACCTGGGTGCACTTTTAGCGAGACATAAAATATGTACAAATAACTACATAACTACAAACTGCAGTTTCAAAAAAAAAAAAACACTAGAGGCAGTAAAACTTTGACACCTTTTACTCCTATTCTCATAAATGTACAGAGTTTTGATTAATAAATCGTAATTTTCTCACAATCATTTGAAGAATATCATGTTACGACTTCAAAACAATGTTAATATGCTGGGATATTTGAAAACTGATGCTTTTGAACATTAGTATCACGCATATCCAACATTGTATCTATGGGTTTTCATAGACGGTAAGATTGTTCGGTAGCTCACGGAGTGCGGAGACGTATTTAGGTGGCAAGGAGCTCTGGTTCGAAACCCGTGTAATCATGAATCGATAAAGCAGTTCAAATCAGCATGCTAGGAATTTGTATTGGCACGGTGGCATCAACAAATTCGTTTTTATATCAGTTTTGCATTTGTTAATACTAACGGGTATATATATATAGGTTTAGGGTTGGGTTTGGTGTAGGGCACAATAGAGCATTAACATTTAGGGACAGACCCCGGATACTTGAATTCTGAACCGCTGCAATACGTTTCTGTAGCAATGTAATAAAAACACAGCAATATGTACCTATATCTACGTAATAAAAGTGTGCCAGGGTTCACGTATTTAACCTGTGTTTTAGCACCACTCAGTGGAGATTTCTCTTTGAAACTGCGGCAAAACGTGCAGTAAGGTACATAAAACGGTGACGCACAGAAAGTGCACAGAGGCACGTATTTTTATGATACCAGGTTGGATATTATATATGTCTCTTTTTCTAGTATGAAGCAATATTGAACTTTGGGAGTGTCTTTACAACATGATCCTCGCAACACCAAGGATGTGGGTTCAGTTCACAGTGAATGCATGAGCTGATAAAATAAAAGCTGATGCGAAATGCAACATAAGATGTTGTAAATTAAAACATAAAATAAATGTATAATATGCCGAATGAAATTTAAATAATACAAAAAATATGTTATAACAAGGGCCTAAAAGAGCTCTCTATTCCTGGAAAACTTTGGGATTAAAACCTCATGTGACCAACTCAATGAGCTCATCTTCAGACTCCACAGGAGATAATAAAGGCTTTGCGTGAGACAAATTTGTGTAACAAAAGTCGCATGGTTATGTGGTTTTGTCTGGAATCAAGTGTAAAGTATAAAGCTTTTATACAGAAAACAACCTGTGATGTCACACTAGTTTACTGCATGCTTCACAAAATGTTCTTACTTGAATTATCCTTGCTGGCTTAAAAAGTTGCAAAAGAAAGTAGCAGGCTATAACCACATGGCCATATGTTTCAGATGTAGATTTAACCATTAAAACGGGTTCTTGCAGTAACAATGACTTTGGAAGAAGAGCCTTTTTGGAGTGCACATTTCTAACTATTAGTCTGATTAACATTAAAAAAGGTTTAAAGATTTTTTTAAAATAATTTTATGTGTGTTATGTCTGTTGTTAGCCTATTTTTGTATGTTTTATATTTTCATGTCCCATCTATTTACTCTTTATCCTATGATTTATAATACTATTTCAGTTTTCCTACTTGTCATATCAAATGTCATATTTATTTCAATGTTTCTTTATAATTGTGAAATATAGCTACTTGCAATCTCTGAGTGAACATAGTTTCTGTGCCGATTTTTTACACTATTATTCAGTTTGTAGCAGACTGATATGGAAATATTATTTAAACGTTTAAGACATTTCTAAATTCTTCAGCCTGAGTATTGTGTTTGCTTTTTCAGCACTCTTCCTCTGTATACAAAATAATAAAAAATAAAAAAATTACTCGGAGTTTGGGGTTGGGTTGAAGCAATGATGGGCGGTATTAACGCCTTACCCCTGAGACAGAGACTCTTGTTTTCACTTTACATGAGTGCATCAGAATGACAACATTGCTCATCAGCAACTCGTGCAGCGTTAGTTGTTCATATGAACCTGAACCAAGCAGTCAACTAACGTGTTAGCAATGGAGAATAATTTTCGCCAAAATGAACCCACAAAATGAAGATGAAGTCACGCAGTTTTGGGGAAGTGGTTATTTGGACACGTACAAGGGGTCAGCGAAGTTATCAAACTCTTCCGAGTTAAACGGCACAGAAGTCGAGCCTCTCCACCTGTCCCGTGCCGTCCCGCTCGGCTTGGCTTTGGGGAGTTTCATCATCTTCGCGGTGGCTGGAAACATCTTGGTGATACTGTCAGTGGTGTGCAATAAGCACCTGCGATCTCCAACTAACTATTTCATCGTTAATCTCGCTATTGCCGACTTGCTCCTCAGCACAACCGTTTTACCCGTATCAGCCACATTGGAAATATTGGGTTACTGGGTGTTCGGGAGAATTTTCTGTGATGTTTGGGCAGCAGTTGATGTCTTATGTTGCACCGCATCCATCATGAGTCTGTGCGTAATCTCCATTGACCGTTATATCGGAGTGAGCCATCCTTTGCAATACCCCAACATCGTGACGGGACGCAGAGCTTTGCTGGCTATGCTGGGGATATGGGTCCTGTCTTTGGTCATCTCCATCGGTCCACTGCTAGGATGGAAGGAGCCTCCGTCATCGGACGACACGGTGTGCGTAATAACCGAGGAACCCTTTTACGCGCTCTTCTCATCGCTCGGCTCATTCTATATTCCCTTAATTGTTATTCTAGTCATGTACTGTCGTGTTTATGTGGTGGCTAAACGAACAACGAAGAATCTGGAAGCCGGTGTGAAGAAGGAAACTATGAATTCAGGCGAAATAACGTTGAGGATTCACAGGGGTTCGCAGGTGCACGAGGACTCCGGCGCAGCAGCCAAAGGTCGCGCGCATCAGGCGAGGAATTCTCTGACGGTCAAACTTCTGAAGTTCTCCAGGCAAAAGAAAGCAGCTAAGACCTTAGGAGTTGTGGTTGGCATGTTTACGTTGTGCTGGTTGCCATTCTTCCTCACTTTACCAATTGGTAGGTCTTTCTTGTGCTCAGTTGCACAATCCCCTCTCCCTCTCCCTTCCCCTTTCATGCTATCCCACAACAAGAAGCTGCATTTAAGTAGCATATCACCAAAAAAAATTAAAAATACAACTGTCTCTTAGCCCGATAATCTAAAAACCTGCTTTCTTTCTTTAAGCAGGAAAACAATATGAAACAGAAAATACAACATACTACTTGTCTCAATTAAAACGTGGCTACTCAAACAACATTTAGGCCTATTAAATATACTTTTGTGTTTATAAAATATTTTGAAGCCCACATTCACATATATTTTTTAGAGACCAAACACATAAATCATTACACCAGTCTGATATGGTATTCCAGTCTCGATATAGTAGGGAAATGCCCAAAACGCCTTTAAAAAACAGTCTACAGATCAGCTTGACCAGGCTTGGAGACTAGCTAACCAATGTAGGTTTTGTTATAATAATTACAGCATAGTAGTAATAATAATGCTTTTGTTGTTAAAATACTGACATTCAAAATTCATAATGACATCCTGCCCTTCTTGATTGCCATTATACATCCTGATGACTTATGTTGTATATGCCTGTCAATATTTGTTCTCATGTCATTATAGGATCTATGAAAGGTTAGCAAATAGCAATTAAGATGAAAAATCCTCACAAGGAGTAATCAATCATTATGTTTATTTTAATGCTCAACAAATAATGAATCATTACAATTGCTTTAGTGGTCTGTGTCTTGAGAATTTTGTAAGATAAATAGAAACTCTATACAAGTTTATATACATATATATAACAAAAATATGGGACAATTAGGACTTTCCCATCCCAACATATATAACGTAAAAAATAATAACAATTACTAAAAAGTTAAAATAGTAAAACAAAAAATCTAAAAAGATAAAAAGAATAGTCTAAGCTAGGAAAACATACTTAAATTACAGTGAAAGTATGCATTCTGTGTCATGTTATTTTATTCAACTAAATTGAGTCGTCTATACACCCACATTAAATACATACATGTGACTTATCCCCTAAGCCTTCTGCAACAACACATTTGTGGTCAGTGGGAAGACCGCAGAGTAGGGGTTAAGACAGAATCAATCTTTTTGCACTTTATTTCCTCCTCGGTCTCATGGGGCTTCCAGTGTGGGGTCTGCCGCATCCGTCGTTTGGCTGTCACAGTAAGGGAGTATGAGAACGAGGCCCTGGACCATAGCCATTCAGACTCAAAATCAGGTTATTATTAATTAATTAACATAGTAGTCATTCCTGTCCCAGACAGGGTTATCTCAGCAGGGCAGGGTGCTTGGAAGTTCAGCTGGCCTGCTACATAATTAGGCAAATGTGGCATTCTTTGAATTTTAGAGAACAAAAACTTAAGTGGAAAACAGTAGTGAATTATTATACAGCTCTGAATTATTGACAGAGGTCATATTTACATGAATATATCATTACGATGTTTTAAATTAACAAGTTTGTTTAGACAATGTCAGTTTGTACTTACATGGTTGATGAGTTCCATAATGTTCAGGAAGGCATAATAACCACTAAATTGCATAATTCATCACTGTCTGAGGCAAGCGATTTCCTGTGCTAGTTTGTGCTGTCTTTTAAGTCACTCGCCACTAGCTTTCAAAAAAAATTTTTTAGTTCACAATTCATACCTTTTTCACCCAATTCTAAGATGTAAACCCAGAACTCTGACCCAAAGATATATATATATATATATATATATATGAGAGAGAGAGAGAGATTTAAGATTCAGAATTTTGTCTTGCAAAGTTTACATGAGCAATTCAGTTTTATAAAAAAATATCAAACTATTTATCTCCCTATTCTATTCGAAACAGCATGTTTATATCTTGCAATTCTGATTTTTTTTTTATCACATGGCAAAAATAAGCTTCCATAAATATAATGAAAAAAAAGCTGCTTTATTATTATAGCGTACTTATTTATGTAATAAATAATGTAGCTATAATGTGTATGCAATAGATAATGTAACTATCTGGCAATACAGTTTAAGACGATCTGCTCATAATTTTGGCTCTTTGCCAAGGAAAAGAATACATGAGATATGCATTCTAACAAGATTTATAAGTTATGTTACATAAATAGTTGACATTTTTCCAAACCTGTCATACTAGACAATAGAAGAAACCCAGTGAACCACTTGACTGCATACAAGATGGAAAACAGGATGCAAGGTTGTGGACAGTATATCTCAAACCTGTTTGCTTCCTCTTAGAATCATATCATTCTAGAACAGTTACATTGTAGAAAGGTTCTTTGATAAGAGCAATAATTAGAATAATGAGACTATTTAAGTGAGTGAGCTATACTGTGATGTTGCTAACATTAATTGATGCCTATGTAAGGTCTATTCAAGACTTGTTTTGAACTGCTACAGCCTTCTAATAGATCATTGTCACTTATACACTCTATTGGCCTTGATTCATGATTTCATTTTTTCAGCCGAGTCTCATGATTCTCATGGTACTTTGAATGCAGTGGGTCAATGCTCTAGGGCTGCAGCATTGAGGTGCCTCCGCTTTATACAGCAGGGATCTCAGTCTAAAGCAATTAATGGCACAGATCCACAGCTCTACCACTGACATTTATTGAAAAAGGGCTAAAGGAACTTTTTTTCTAGAAATGTTTCTAAATATTGTTTTTACAATAAACAGAAGAAGCATTTCATATCCAGGTTATTGATTCACAACTGCTTCAGCAGATATCTACTTTATTAAGGCTTTCATACATTCACATATCAACTGTGCAAAAGACCTACATTTGGCATGTTAAATGGCTAAGTGATGATGTATCTTACATTGCTTATAAGATTAAAAACTTGCATAATAAACTCAACAGGTTAGTTCTAGACTTTCATAGCTTATGGGAGAAAAAGAAGGTTGACTTAGATTATTAAATGATTCAAAAAGTGGAATGACTAAATTTCAATTGCATTTTGTTTGCAGTATTATTTTTGAGAATTGGTTGGAAGGCTGGAAACAGAGTGTGAGTGTGTGTGTTCTTTGTTATATATTCCCAAAATCTTTGTGAATTGTTTTAAAATGAGCATTTAATTATATAATTAAATAAACAGCATAAAGATTGATCATTTTAAAACAATTCATAAGGGACACTGTATGGATGTACAATGAACTGTTATCTTGACTGACATACTGTAGATCTATCGGTCCTAAAAGCATGTTTAACCAGTGTCTTATGCATCGCATGCCCTTTCTCCCAAGTTCCCATCAAAGAGTAAACACAAAACGTATCTGTACTGTTTTAAGAGTTCACTATAATTAAGTATTAGTTGTATTACTATGACTACATAGTGATATCCCATTGGAATGGAATACTTGGTATTTAGATTTAAATTCACTTTTCACTTTTTATTTCCAATTCCAATAAAAACACATATATTTAGATCAAATATAAAATATTTGTTAATTTAAACTTTAGCTTTTATGTTGACTTGGCCACATCTGGCATTCGATAGATTTTTAGTTTCATAGTTTTCACACCAAAATTGCAACAAGCAGAAATGTTGATAGGCAAACATTGCTGCCACCTGCTGGATCTTAAAATAAAGGACAGAGCTTTAAAAGAAACACCAGTTGTATCGGCAGGGGGCACAATCACGAATTGTGCAGTAAGTAAGTACACGTGTTATGGGTTCTTCGGGGCCCGGAAAATTCACACAGCATCACAGAAAATGTAACCTTCCTAAAGTGTTCTCAGGAATACACGCCAAAACGAAAATTTTATCTGGAGATGGTGTAATTAAAAAATTCCTAGAACTTTTTGAATAAAAGTACAATGCAAATCTAATATATAATCTGAATAACTTCAAAAACTTATGTCACAATAGTGTATAAAACTCAACCCCACCAATGTGATCTCTCTCTTTGCAGTTGCGTTCAATGTCAGCCTGCGGCCTCCTGAAACCATATTCAAAATCATATTCTGGCTTGGTTACCTCAACAGCTGCCTGAATCCCATCATATATCCCTGCTACAGCCGGGAGTTCAAGCTAGCTTTCATCCGCATCCTGAAATGCAGATTTCACCGCAGGAGACTGCCAGGTTGGAGAGCGTACAACTACCAGGGCTCGCAAATCAACTCCTTCTACTCACGGCAGGACTCAAAAGACTCTGTGAACTATGCTAGTTACCTAAATGGGAGCCAGAGAACCATGTCCTCTGCCAGCCCCAGCCCTAGTTATCATACCAAAGGCCTATCACATTTCCAGGAGGACGGACCCAGACATGCCCGGAGCAGGACACCTTCTGTGTTATCTGAGAGTATTTTGGATCATCATCTTGAGCCTGTGGAGGAAGATCCAAGCCAGTCTGTAGGCAATCGAGATCTAGCTGCTTTCAGAAATTGGCCTCAAGAACAATTGAAAGAGTAAGGATGTCGAACTTTGAGTGGCACTGGACTGCTTTTTCCTTTTCAATCGCATTGACAATTTTTTATGGTCAAGAATAATCATATTTCTTTCCAAGCTATTTAAATATAATATACAATCTGGTGTTAATGTACAGCACAGCGTGAATAATCTGGTATTCTTTAACAAACACAGCATTAAAGCAGTTTTGCTGACGATTTTCAATACTATTTCAATTACTTTATGATTTTCAAGTTGTATAGCTGTCAGTAAGATATACACAGTGCACTTACATATTGTTCTTGTGAAATGATTACTTTTTCATAGATTAACAAAAGGATATAAAACTGAGCTATTTGGGTTATAAGAAAATGTGTCCCACATCAATGAATCTCAGAGAGGATTTATTTATTTATCATCAACAGATGCATTTCAGAGGCTCTTCACTGCTTATAGACAATGCACTGTACATTTTATTTACATTCATTTTTCAAAAGCACCCATGTTCAAGAAAGGGCTTCTATTATTTTTTGTTACAAAGAATTCAGGCTACTCAATGAAACCCCTCAAGAAAAGGTAAGAACCAGAGATCGGTTATCAATACTCCCTTGAACATTTTACATGAGGAATGTAAAACAAGACTGCAAAAATACACATTTATACAACAGTCTTTGAACAGAATCAACCTTTGACATTCTCAAGCTGCAATACAATAATTATTTGAATAGTGCAATTAGAATTATCATGATCATCTTACTGTCCAGATAACTAAAACACTAAATCCAAAACAGAAGCGTAAATGTGTAGGTAAAAAATAAATAAATTGCACTTAAGATTTAGTAACTGCAACTCAACATAAAAAGGCAAATAGAATATGAAAGAAAAACATTCATAAATTGAATTGAATACAATTATCATCCCCACCAGCAAAAGACATAAAAAAAGAAAAGAAAGTGGCTCTGTTTTTATACACTGTACAGTTTTGTAAATATAATATTCCTCTGATTAAACCCTTCCAGCTACAAATCTGAAGGCCTTTAATTTCCTAGTGTTTTCCCCACAGCATCCTGTGAAAGGTCAGATCCCAGGTCAGTTTTGTTTTCATCTGTCTGTCTCTCCTGATGAAGATTTGAATTTGATAAAGTTTCAGTCTGTTGTTGCAGCATCTGAAATGAAATTATAGCATGAACAATTTAAGAGAGGATATTTAATATCAATGTGAATTTGAAAGGAACCATCAAAAATACTCACCGTTTAAAAGGCTCCTTAAACAACAAACTTATTCTTGGTGGTGGAACCACTTTTGGTGGCTGTGTCCGCATGTGACTGGTATCCAATGATGACTTTTGGATGCACACCTAATCTTTCCTTATACACATGCCTGTGAATAGACAAATAAGCGCAAATGTACAGATATATTCAAGAATTAACATTAAGTTCAGGGTTAAGGCTGCTCTGTGCCTGCCAAAAATTCAGTGTCAAGGCGCAATGCCGCATAATAGCAAGGATAAATTATGCCTGCGCAGAACCATCTCAGCACCTAGTATTAACATATATAGTTGAAATTACTGTGTAAATGTATGTACTCCATCTCTGAGCAGCATTAAATATTCTGGGTAAATAAATGCCACTTCAGAAGCACTTCTGTGCCACATTTGCAGTTAGCAATAATCTACATAGTGCTCTAACTAATAACCACAAATGAAAAGAAAGGGGAGAAATAAAGTCAAAATTTCTTCGGGTATTGTGATATACATCCAAGTGCTACAGATTGTTAGAGAATAATGGGAGCTGGGACTTGCTTCTATGCATAGGTTTTGACTGGATTTTGAGATGTGGATGTTGGGCAAATGAACATGAGCTTGAAGGGTTTAAGTGGACTGAATTATTTTTACCCTATGTGTACAATAGCATCTTTGTTCTCGTAGTCATTCGTCCATATCGCTATTTTGTCTCCCTTTGTTCGGATGTTGATGACAGCACCACAAACATCATCACTGTGGTCATCAAACGCTTCTCCCACAAGGCACAAAAGCTGAAAAACAAAACCAGAATTTAGAGAGAGAGAACATCTAAGCCTTTATGATCCACAAACAGAGCTAATGCAGTTAAACCAACAGGAGAGAGTATAGACTTACCGTCTCCAACCAGAAGCGGTCCAGGTCAGCCCTGCGCTGCTGTTTGGACAGGGTGATCAGCCAGCGGCCGCCCCGCTTGTTTCTCTCATCTTCCCACATGGGCTCAATGCCATCCTGCTCCGAAAATAGCACATGGATCAATTTAGAATAATTACTAATTATTTGAATTATGCTGTAATGCTATATTGTGGCTTACCTTGAAGAGGGAGTAATCACATCCTGACATTAAGTTACTTGATAACTGAATGTGATTGTATAACCTGGGAAAGAACATCAAAACCTCTGTTAGCGCCACAGTGTTGCTTACAACTCACAGTCGGTTTATTTAATCAATGGTTGGTGAATCTATCATGCTGTCTGTGTTGTTTCAATCGTCTCATTAATACTTACGCCCAGAAGTCTTCCACTGTGTCAAACTTTGAGATGAGACGGAGATTAGCTTGCCATGTTTTGCTTTTGTCATTTTTAAAGAACCAAAGAGCCCATCTGCCAAAAGAAAATAACTCTTGATAACTTTTTCAGATACTTAGGGACACACACACGTGTGTGGCCTGGGTGGCTTTACCTGTTCTGCAGAGGATGTTTAATATAATCTTCAAGACTCACTATCTCTTGTTTATTTTCGTCGTTTTTTTCTTCTTCTAAATTTGTTGGATTTGTTGAAGTTTCCTACAGGGAAAGAACAGAACAATGTATTATATTTCCATTATTTTCATATTCAGTTTTGCAAGCTGAATGGGACATATTTCAAAGAAAAGGCTTTTTTAAAGATAAGTGGTTTTGATCTTTGGACTCCAATGCCACTGTCTGCAACAATATTCATCAGACTTTTGCAGCTGTTTGTCATAACTATTTTTAAATTTAGGATTAAAAAAATATATATGTTCCCATAATATCTACTCAATGTAATATTTATAAGCTTATGGTTAACTAGAAAAATATATATTCAGTATACAAATGCAGATTAAGTTATTATAATTAATTTTCATTACTTTTCCAAGTCTAAAATAACACTTTTAAAATGAGGCACCCTCATATTATTATATAGTGTTTTGTCTTGAAATCATTGGAAGTCATCTTGGAAGTTTGCTGAGGCCCCACTGTGTTAGAGTAAATATTATATCTTGCCTCAGGGCAATTAATAAAATAGTTAAGGTGCATTTATTACTTCAATGTGATATTACTTCTACTAATGATACATTTTATTATCTAAATGTTCTTATTCCAATACCCATCACCAAAACTATATAAGTAGTATAATAAAACAAATAGATAAAAAACAACAGATTTATGGCACCGTTGGTTCTTCAGATTGCAAACCTGGCAAAACCCTAGGCACCTTTTTAATATATTGCTGCATACTCAAGGGACTTAAATATTTAAAGTATTTTCTTTATGACACAGTTACAGGAAGAATGATGGACATTTGTGAAAACTTTGGCAGGAACTTATGGATCCTTTTGAAAGTTTCTCAGAAAAGTCTGTCTGGGGAACTGGTGCCTCAAGTATCATTGTATTTATTTACAGGGACAAATATACATGTTTAGAAAGAAAAACAATCTTGCAACCAAACTGCAAAATTCAACACAAGGTTTATCACTAACCTCTCCAAAACTTTCTTTATTAACATTTGACCAACAATTCCCCCTATATCCTTGCATACTTGTCAAAAATTAAATAAATGATTTTGAGCTAACGTTACAGTAAACGACGTGGCTATACAAAGAGTAAAAACAAACATCCATATTTTCAGTGACACATCAGCAAAGCATGAGTCTAGATTACAGGAACAGATACGGTTAAACAAACAAGTTCAACTTTAAATGAAAAGCTACAAAATGCTAACAGGTATCCTCTTCAGACAAAAAATATATAAGTTAGAGAGATTTAACACTTTTGCACAATATCCTTCAAACGCATGTGCGACAGTCAGACATATGAGCTCACTTGACTGTATGCTGTGAGAGATATATCACTAGTGATTCACATTAGCTTCTATAAAATCCATGAACAAAACTAAACACGTAATTAACATTAAAAACTACCACTGGTGCCATCACAATATTGTTTGTAAGAGCGCTTATATTGACTCACCGGTTCAGCAGTCGCCATCTTCTACAAACGTGAAGGGTCTTCCCGTGTGAGAAAACACCATTTGATTGGCTAAACTCAACCGAGCACATGCGAGTAGCACGCGTCTGGACAGCGGCCCCTAGGGGACACCGAGCGAAAGCGACTCCCGCCGTAAAGAGTTATGAATCATGTATAGCACTTTATGATTCATTAATACTTCACTTAATACTTCACTGCTCGATTAAAACCATTGAAGTACTTGATTTATGCATATGATAAATAGATAATTCGAAATGTTTGTCACTGTGTATTTTTACATGTTAACTTTATCAGGGAAAATAATATTTAGCAATCATAATTTTACCATTATGTGATCAGATGAATTGTTTTTAACACACTTATATTAATCAAATAATTAATTTAGTCAACTTATATGATTTTAAATGTACACGTTCAATATTTACAACATACGACTAGAATATACCAAGCCATTATACTGGAAACGTTTGACCATTAAAAAAAAAGCAGCACAGAAAGTTCTGTTTGTTAATCACATTTATTCAGTGTGTAACTGGAACACTACACACAAATAACCATTATCAGAACAACCTCTAACACAACAGTCAACACAGTAACTAGTGAGACAAGGGTGTTAATGATTAGTATGCTTGTTTCATGGCAGGACAAGGCAGTTAGGACTCATGTTTGAACTCGAGCTCAAAGCTGCAGGACGGTTCGAATACTGTGGAAGACACACAAAAGAAAGTCTGCATTTAGACACCAATTTGTTCCCCATATTGCATTAATACAATATTACAAATAATGCCAGATAAAAAACAGGCATGTTATAAGATAAGTACCTCTTCCCAGCATGCATCAGGTCAAAGGCCTCATTGATCTGGGCAAAAGGCAACGTGTGAGTAACAAACTCATCCACCATCAGTTTCTTATTCATGTAGTCATTTACTAGCTTAGGGACACTCTCCACACTCTTCCAACCTGAAAAACAAAAAAGCAAATGCTCTTATGAAGTGAATTGCCCAGCATATCATATGCATATGCTATATCATAATTATTCATATTCTTGTAGTATATAATAATAAATACAAACAAAATAAAAACAATAAATAAGAAAAACAACAAACTAATATATTTTCTGTCGATATATATATATATATATATATTTATTTATTAGGGCTGTCAAAGTTAACGTGTTAATAACAAAATAAACCCACCACCAAAAGCTGTGCCTTTCCATGTACGGCCTGTGACCAGCTGAAAGGGGCGGGTGGAGATTTCTTGCCCTGCTCCTGCCACACCAATGATGACACTGGTTCCCCAGCCTTTGTGACAAGCCTCAAGAGCAGCTCTCTGAATTTAAACATGACAATAAGAAATGTCACAAATAATGGTCATCCTGAACCTAAGCTGTATAAATCAATAGGTAATTATGCACTTCACATTATTAAACACTGATAATTATTTAGTTCTCTAATTTTGAGTTACCATGGAGTCAAATATTCTGAGGAACAATGACGACTTTGACTAAGCGGTACACAGCTGGGTGGCTGTATCTGCCAGCTTTTGTTCATCCCTAACTAAATGGCTGATATTTCTGCAGCTCACCATAATGCCAACATTGCCAATGCACTCGAAGGAGTAGTCAACTCCTCCATCTGTCAGCTCCACCAGCACTTCCTGAATGGGCTTGCTGTGGTCCTTGGGGTTCACAAACTCAGTGGCTCCGAACTTCTTGGCAATTTCAAACTTGTCTGGGTTGATGTCAATGCCAATGATCCTGGTGGCACCGACTGACTTGCAGCCCATTATGACTGCAAGCCCCACTGCTCCCAAACCGAATACAGCACATGTAGAGCCGGCCTCAACCTGCCAGTGTGAATACAAGTTTATAAGACATTTTGAGGCAGCGGGAAAGATTTTAAACTAAAGAAATACACATTAATTAAACAAAACAGACCTTAGCAGTATTAATAGCAGCTCCATATCCGGTGGAGATGCCACAGCCCAGCAGACACACTTTGTCCAGGGGGGCATTCTCATCCACTTTGGCCAAAGAGATTTCAGCTACCACTGTGTATTCGGAGAAGGTGCTAGTACCCATGAAGTGGAAAAGCTGCTTTCCTTTACATGTGAACCTGGAGGTCTTATCAGTCATCAGACCCTGACCTTGGGTCACCCTAAAAAAACACATTACAACTAAGTATCTACAAACCAAACAATTTTAGTTAAAATGAATGATAAAAAGCCCTATACTACCATTCCATAGTTTGGGTTTGGTCTCTTATGCTCACCAAGGCTATATTAATTTGATCAAAAATACAGTAAAAGCTGTAATATTTCTAAATATTAATTCAATTTAAAACAAATTATATTACAAATGTAATATATAAAAAAATGAAATAAAATTCCAGAAGAATTCAAATATACATTTAAAAAAAAAAAATAAAAAAAAAAAATTCCAGCAGTCACTACTCCAGTCTTCAGTGTCACATGATACTACAGAATCAGAAATAATTTTAATATGCTGACTTGGTGGAACTGTTAGATTTGTTGATAAAAAAAAACACCTTTAAGAAAAACATCATTATATAAAATAGCTTATATGCTATATAATAATTACATTTACATTTGAGCAAACTTAAATATATATTTTAGTAGTATATTTATTTTATTTTTTCAATTGGATGTGTCCTTGAAAACAAAACAAAACCTCTAACTGACCCCAACTTTTGAACAGTAGTGTATTTTCACAAAGGAAAAATGGCAATGACATCATACATAATTACCTGATTTTCTGACACAGGTTGGTTTTAGGATTTTTACAAAACTTGCATTCTCCACATTGGGGTACATACAGCGGAATAACAGTATCACCTTCACAAAAAGTGAAAGTTTCAGGATTGCTGCATAACTCCAAAAACAGCTCACATTTTACACATTAAATGTCATTCACATGAGAGCAAATAATCCATTTTGACATGCCTGGTTTGAATTTGGTGACCCCTTCGCCAACACTCTCAACAGTGCCTGCCCCCTCGTGACCCAGGATGACAGGAAACAAGCCCTCAGGGTCACTTCCACTCAGAGTGTAGGCGTCAGTGTGACACACACCTGTAGCATGAATCTAAAACATACAACCACATAAGACTCACGATTACAGATTTTGAATTTGCATTTTCTTCTATAAATTACTTGATTGCTTAATTATTTTAATAAACACAAACACTCTTCTGCATTATTATGCACAAGACAAGAGAACAGGATCAAAACAGAACATCAGTGCACCTGCCCAGTGTAAAAACTCTGTCACAAAACATGGTGCTTTGACAGAGTGCAGCTGCAAGCCGGTTTGCTGTAGCTTTAGTAGAGCTGGTGCAATTAGAAAGTGCAATCTTGACTCTATCAGTTATGAAAATATCAGTTTAAAATGTTAAAAAACAAAGATTTTATAGAGCACCAATGTGCTTTGTATCATCTAAAATGTATGCACATGAAATAACATATTGCTTTTGTCAAGAGGTACAATGTGCAGATTAATGTTTTACCTTCACTCGAACTTCATAGGCTTTAGGTGGAGCTACTTCCACTTCCTCAATGGAAAGAGGCTTACCAGCACCCCAGGCCACTGCTGCCTTGCATTTGATCACCTGATGGTGATTTGAGATGAACAGTTAATAAATAATCTCAGAAGAGATGTTTTGGAAAATCCTTTCCCCATAAAATTAAGGTTATGTAAGCCTATTTTAATGTAGGCCTATTTTAAATGTTTTGATTACTAAAACAGCTGTTATTAAATCTGACCTACAGCAAATATTATTAATAATATGCATTAGCGCGTATTTAAGCAATACATGTTGATTTTTTTTCTGCAACATTTTTACTTATACTTTTATAGACTATATGCACGAATTAAATTACTGGTTTTGTGCCTCAGTCTTTTAAAAAAGAACCAGGAATCATTGCACTGTATTGATTTTTAGTAGTTATTAGTCTTTAATAAATACAAAAGTATTAAAATCACAGAGAAGGTATTTTTTACTCATTAAAAGTGCTCACGTAACGTCACCTATATTTACATCTCTGTGGGATTTAATATTCGATAGTTATGCAGGTCTATATGGCTACAATGATCGAGTGTTAATAACTGAATCTAAATTCACAGATTAGAACACGCACACACAATGAGGGTGTCTGGATAACGTTACATGGATACTTGGATGTTTAATATATGATGTCATGGACGCGTATTTACTATAGGAAGGAACCTTTAAAAACTGTAAGAGAATAATATAGGCTAAAATATTTTATTAAGATATAAGCAAGGAACCACTGAGCTTGCCGTGAAAACATTTTATTAGCACTTTATAATCTAACGTTACACGTTTGTGACGCATTGATCAACGTATCTCATCTCTTTAAACAACAACAAAAAACGGTTGTGCTTTAAACCGTAAAATCAGCCGCGTATGTTCATGTTTGTCCATCTCTAAAATACATCAAAATTATCATAATTTGCGCATAAAATCCCAATTTAGGAAATATGAATGAAGCGCTATTCAGCCTGAAAAACCCGGAGGTGCTGTCAACAAGAGTTGTAAACAATGACTTCATCTCAACTAAACAGATAATAATTAAGAAAGGCCTATGATTCTAGAGTTAGCAAATAATATTTCTGCAATATGGCCAAATCAATTACAAAATCGTACACAAAAGAATGCGCATGCTCGGGTCTACAATAAAAAAAATTGCCGTGTTATAAACCAATGGAATTTGTGATGGGCGGAGCGACACCAATCGTCCAGTTTGCACTCTGGAGTACTTGGGTAGACGCACAAAAACCATGTGATTTTAAAACAGTTTATGTACAATATAACAAAATCGGCCCAGTATATTGTAAATCTCTATTTACATGATGTAATACATCTCTGATGAAAGCCCGTTGAATGCAACAATGAAGATATTAGACTAACATATTTATGATATTTTAATGCATGCATTGCGCATTTCTGAACAACGTTACCGAAAACTAGGGCAAAGGAAAACAGGTCAAAGCAGCACAATGGATGTTTGTATACCTAAATCTGCACTCGTGCACAAGAAGTGCAGCTACATATTTGAACCCATTTTTGATCGAACCTCTTTAAACTAAAATACTGCAAAATTACGTAAATTAAACGCGCCCAAATGCACACTGTAAATACTTTATGTATTTCAAAGGGTAAGGGCAAATTTCGCTGCCAACTTACTTTCCCAGTTGTGTCCATGCTTTTCTTCCACCATGAGCAGAGGGAAGGGGTGTGGCAAACTGAAGAACTCTTTCTTAAACCAATGAGAGACCAGGATGTAGCTGCGCATGAGCAAAGGTCGTTGTTTTTCACAGCGAAAGCAACGCTTTTGCATTTTATTGGTTGGTTGCTAAACGATTTATCTTTTATATTGTTGAATAGTAAATCAAAGAGCTGGTTTCCCTAAACTAGATAAAGCATGTCAAAGCATTTCTAATGAATATACACACAATGTAAATATGTAATTAGTTATATGGATTGCAATATAATGAGCGATAATAATGAGAAAGAACCAAATTGCCTATAACAGCTATGCTGATTATACCCATTATGCCCATGCCTAGCCTTATCTTCAAATGACTATAGCAACATTGACTCCCTCTGCCAATGCATTGATTCAATTAATAGCTGGATTTGCCAGAACTTTCTTCAGTTAAACAAGGAGAAAACTGAAGTCATTGCATTTGGAAACAAAGATGAAGTTCTTAAGGTGAATGCATACCTTGACTCTAGGGGTCAAACAACTAAAATCAAGTCACATATCTTAGGGTGATTCTGGAGACAGCCCTTAGTTTTAGTAGTCATGTCAAAGCAGTAACTAAATCAGCAGACTATCATCTCAAAAACATTACAAGAATTAGTGTTTCCAGTCAAGATTTGAGAAACTTGTTAATGCCTTTATCACCAGCAGG
Source organism: Gymnocypris eckloni scoliostomus (assembly GCA_027564155.1). Taxonomy (NCBI): domain Eukaryota; kingdom Metazoa; phylum Chordata; class Actinopteri; order Cypriniformes; family Cyprinidae; genus Gymnocypris; species Gymnocypris eckloni. Next base: position 20,068,858 of record CM050426.1, on the reverse strand, counting down.
GTGGATTATTGTAATGGTCTCCTCACCGGCCTTCCAAAGAAGACCATTAGACAGCTGCAGCTCATCCAGAACGCTGCTGCCAGGATTCTGACTAGAACCAGAAAATCTGAGCATATCACACCAGTCCTTGGGTCCTTACACTGGCTTCCAGTTACATTTAGGATTGATTTTAAAGTACTTTTACTCGTTTATAAATAACTCAATGGCCTAGGACCTAAATACATTGCAGATATGCTCACTGAATATAAACCTAACAGACCACTCAGCTCAGTAGGATCGAGTCAGTTAGAAATACCAAGGGTTCACACAAAACAAAGGGTGCCACATTTAAATACAGAATCAAAACTCAGCCATTTAGCTGTGCATTTGTTGAAAGAGCACTGTACTATGTATAATCATTTTCTATTCATTTAAAATCAATTTGTATATAATTTAGTGATTTTTTTTAATTCCTTCTTTTATTATTTTTTGTCTATTTCACTTCCTTTTATGTACAGCACTTTGAATTACCACGGTGTATGAAATGTGCTATTTAAATAAACTTGACTTGCCTATATTCCACAGAGGAAAAAAAAATCCAACAAAGAATTACGCTAAAACATGGTTTTCTTTTTTTTCCCTCCTAGGTAAAAAGTATGATTCACCTTATACCTCGACAAGGGGTGAAACTGAATTTAATTCAAAATTAGCAGCATTTTTAAACTTTCAGCATTAAAAATAGGTTGGTGTATTTGTATCATATAATCACCAAATCAGTTAGGAACTGTAAAATATACAGTGACCAAAATGACATCCTGTAATATCTGGAATGCTGTTACTTGTTTTTACATTAGACTTGGAAATATATCGGCATATTCAAAGAATTATTGTTATTTTAAACTGTAGTCAGTGACATAGCATTGTTTAAGAATAGTCAAGGCAATGTTCTAATGTTATTGCACAGAAGGTCTGGAAAACCCCCGACTAAACACTTTGTCCAGCTATTGATAACACTACACATTGCTTTTTATAAACAGTCTCTGACAGCTTTGGAGAAGCAGGAATCTCCCCCATTCAAACAACCCAGTACTTACATTTGAGCAATAGCAGATTATTTGGGGAATTTGTGAACAAACATGTTGGTATAGTAAAAACAAGTTGACAAAGTTAAAAGTACAGTAAATATACCATCAATTTTATTATGCAAGTCTATGGTGGTATATGGAGTTCAAATGGAACCGATTGCAATTCTGTATATGCAAATATCCATTATAATCCAATAATGAAAAGTTTTTTTACATTATTACCATTGTCTGTGGAGTTGGCTTTACAATTTTGACACACCACATAACCTTTATGTTGTTCAAGTCTATACTGGTCCAACAGTCAGTGAAAGCAAACCAACCAGTCAAAGTTGGGGAGACACTCGCCCTCTTTGTACACAGGGATGTGGTAACTTAAAACATCAGCATACCAAATTAAAAAATATATAAACTGCAGAAAAATACACATACGGTACAAAACAAAGTAAAAAGTTCAGCTGTACAAGAGAGGCATCAGTTAACAGTCTAAAGACTCTGTTAGGCCCTATTGCTGCTTCTGGCTTCTCACTGGAAGGCTCTCCAGCAGATTTAAGGACACTTCCCATACTGAGAGACCTTCATCATCGTCCACCTGCAAAGTAAGAAATATGTGATGTGTTTCTCCTATTAAAATTAGGATGTTTTAATTGAATGAAAAAAATCTGATCAGGTATTCACATACAATGCACTGCTATTCAATTGAGATTATTCTATGTAAATGCAGCCTTTTTAACATGTATATTTCTAATATATATTCCAAATATATAATTTTGTGGATTGGTGAAGGCAAGTACATGGCATTTTCATTTTTGTATAAAATCAGTACTTTCATCCAATTCCATCATTATTTTCTGATGATCAACATAGCTAATTACCTCTGAATCCACGTCCACCGCCTCCACCTCGGCCACCTCTGAAATCTCCCCCACCACCTCCACCTCGGCCACCTCTGAAATCTCCCCCACCACCTCCTCCGCGTCCACCAAATCCTCCACGTCCACCAAATCCTCCGCGTCCACCAAATCCTCCACGTCCACCAAACCCTCCACGTCCACCACCAAACCCTCCACGACCTCCACGGAAGCCACCTGCAAACACAGCACTCACTTTAGGGTTTATATCTTCAAAGGTAAACCACAATGTTCAAGTTATGTAGCGGCTATAACCAGAGATGATGATCAAACTGAATCAATCAGCATATGTATGACGTTTTCTTGTGTGATCTTACCTCCTCGACCTCCACGGGGTGGGCCCTTCTCACCTGGAGGCCTAGGGAGGAATCTCTGGAGGGGCATGAGCTTCATAGGGTCAATGTAGAACTGATGCAAGAGGAGAGAAAGAGAAAAGCTCATTAAAAATATTTGCATAATACTATACGTTACATCCTAGTGTATCGATAAGAGGCTTGAAGGCTCCTAAGAATCCCTTTGATATTCTGAAGCAATATCTGCTTCTAAATTATGGATAATTTTAAAAGAACACCCACTGATCGTTGTCTAATATTGGAAATAACACTGATAAGTGGTGGGGCGTTCTTTAAAAATATATAACTGCTTAAAGTAAGACTTACTGCATAAACACTGATCATGTCATTAATCAAACTATTAAAAAGTTAACATACATGTTATGCTTCAACTACCAACCTAATACTGATTTTTTTTTTTTTAATTAGGTTCAAACCAACACTACACATCTAGGAAACCAAAAAAGACTGAACTTACCTTCTGCAACTTCTTGAAGGAAGATGCCTTCATATTTTCTGAAAGTTTGACTGAAAAATACTGAGCAATATGTTAAGGACTTATTTACACATTTAAAGGGTTACTCCACCCCAAAATGAAACTTTTGTCATTATTCACTTACCCGCATGTCGTTGCACCTCCATGAAAGCTCCATTCGTCTTAGGAACACAATTTAAGATGAGAACCGGGAGGCTTGTGTCTGTCCCATTGACTGCCAAGTAAATAGCACTGTTGAGGTCCATAAAAGAATGAAAAGCATCGCCATGGTAGTTAATCTGCCATCAGGGGATCAATCTGAATTTTATGAAGCGACGGGAATACTTTTTGTAAGCAAAAATAAATAAATAACGAGAGGAAGAATAGGCTATGCAGAGGCGTATACAGAAGAGGGACAATAGGTAATATCCAAAATGGTGCTACGCTGAGGAGGAGAGACAGAGAGGAGACGATTTGTTGAAAAAAGTCGTTATTTTTATTTTATTTGCATACAAAAGTATTCTCGTCGCTTCATAAAATTCTGATTGAACCACTGATGGCAGATGGACTACCCTGGCGATGCTTTTCATACTTTACTGAACCTCAACAGTGTTATTTACTTGGCAGTCAATGGGACAGTCACAAGTCTCCCGGTTATCTAAAATATCTTAAATTGTGTTCCAAAGACGAACGAAGCTTTTATTTAATTGGCAGTCAATGGGACAGTCACAAGTCTCCCGGTTATCTAAAATATCTTAAATTGTGTTCCAAAGACGAACGAAGCTTTTATGGAGTTGGAACGGCGTGTGGGTAAGTGATTGATGACATTTTTTAGGGGGTGGAGTAACCCTGTAATGAAATTTAGTTCATTAACCCTGCAGATTCTAACATACGAGACAATAGTTTAAAAAAATAAACTGTTCATTATGATTTATTATAATTAATCTAAACATTTAAAAACCCATTAATAAGCAATGTGGATACAATTTTGCATTTATAAAATTTGTTAAAAGATTTTAGAGCAAAAAGACATGCACAATAACCTGAAATAGATATTTTTAGAAATAGCTTGCTAAACATATTAACTATAATTCAGAGGACATTTATTGAGTACAATTTGTTTTATTTAACTTTTGATTATGCTAATAGTGTAGAGCATTTGTAGTCTTTGTGACATCTGACAGCACTGATCCCATGCAATAGCATGTAACGTTAAGGATACAAACTCACGAATCTGCCCAAAGATCTCGTCCACTTTTCCAATTTGCTCCTTGTTTTCCAGGTATACAGGAGCGTTGAAGTACGGGAACTTTATTGTCGTTTGTCGCACATTTACAGATAATCTCATCCTCACAGGGGTGCATGAACTCTCCTAAATCTGAGACACGAAGAGCATGAATACCAATTATAATCTTCCATGTAGTCTTGCAGTGCAAACGCAATCTAACGCAAATGGAAAGAGAAGCGTGAAAGAAAACAAAGGCACCTTACCGACAACATATTCCGGTGGACCAAAGTCTTGATATCTGTTAAATCCACCTCTGCCACCACCTCGACCCCCTCCAAATCCGCCTCCACGACCACCACCTCTGTTAAAACCACCGCCACGACCCCCTCCTCGACCACCACCCCCGCGGAATGACATGATCGAGATTCTGTAAAAACACATGAAATCAATCTCTGGCTAAATAACAATGCAATAACACAATGCTCAAAGACGAGAAATCAAAATGAATCTGCTCATCGTGAGCGAAACAAACCCCGAAAAAAGACTGCATCTCCAGGTTTAAATGTAAATAGTTTTAGGATTGAACATTCCTTATAATAAACCATAATCATAAACATTCAGTTAAGAAATTATAGCCCTGGTAACTTAGTGGAGTAACGTTAAGTTACTGTCGGTCATGGTTAACTAGGACTTTAGCCTTTTAGCATATCTAACGTAATAATCCGAAGTACGAAAAAATATAGGCAAATAATACCATAACGTATTTTACTCAAACATATGTTACTGTGAAACTCGCACTGAAAAGCAAAAGCATAATTTACCTTTAAATGTATTTGGCTGGACTATCAATGAGCACGCTGCTGACTCTGGAAACACACGTGCCCGCACTGCACTGAATGCCGTAAATGAACACTGGCTCACAGACTGTCGTAAACACGGAAGTCGATACCATATTTGGGCGATAGAGGCATACGTGTCAAGTGAAAGCAGAGGCCAGTTGTTCAAAAAAAAAAATCTGGATCAGAACGATCTGTAAAATGGGGATAGGAAATATTACACTAAAAAAAATGCTGAATAATGTCTTAGAAATGTATATTACGCATTAGTGAAAGATTTAAGAATGTATTAATATTATTAATTTTCCTTTCCTTTCTTCACTTTAGTCCTTCTTCCTATTCCATCAATGATCCACACTCCAGCTCAGTAGGTGGCGGTGGTGTGCCCATGTTCGACCCCTGCCAAATAATTAGGGGGGTGGTTGGTAATCTGGTGGAGGTCAGAATTTGGCACAACACCAGGAATACAGCTTTCTGTTTGTTTGCCAACCGCCATAAAAAGCCATAAGAAGAAGAATGATATGGATTTGTAAATCCCATGTTTTGCTATGCTATTCAGGATCCGGTACACCCAGGGGACGGGGCTTGTCCCAACTCTCACAGAACATTCAATAACAACAGAATAAAGTAAGTGCAACATTAACACATTTCTTTAACAACAGTAACCTTCTGAACATACCTACAATATATATATATTAATCATTTAGCTTATTGTATGTTAAATACATGTTTTACGTGTTAGTACATTTTTGTTACTGGTTCTTACTAATTTCACATAATATATTTCATTTTACAAGAAATCGTCCCTTAAAAAGAAAAACACACACACACACACATGTTGGTTTTTATGGTTTACGGGGACTTTCCATAGGCGTAATGGTTTTTATACTGTACAAGCTGTATGTGCTATTGTCCTACACCTACCCTACACCTAAACTTAGCCCTCACAGGAGATGGTGCATTTCTATTTTCCCTCAAAAAAACTCACTCTTGTATGATTTATAAGCGTTTTAAATTATGGGGACACTGAAAGTGTCCTCATAAATCACCTTCTCCTTGTAATACCTATGTCATACCCATGTCATTATACAAATTTGTGTCCTCATAAACCACATAAACATGCCCACACACACACACACACTATTGCCATATTTAAATTAAAGATTTGTTTTTTTCTGAAAATGACTTGACAGATTTTGAAGAAAATGTTGAAGTCTAAATGACCCATCAACCATATAAGAAATGAATCCATTCACTGAGGAAACAGCAGAGGTCACTCTTGACACATGATGAGCCGAGCGGCGTAGATTACAGTATATCTGGAGGGGCTGTAATGATAGTGAGGGACCAGAACATTTAGATTCTGATCAGGGAACTGCTGGCTCTCCTGAGTCTACACAGGAGAAGGTGATATCTGTAAATAGAAGTCAGTTTCCCCAGAATCTCTCTACCTCATTTTATTTGTATTATTTTTTTCTTGAATGCCGCAGGCAACTGTCAGCATCCAGCATGGGAACTTGAGTAGTGTACCGAAGAAGAGGAAGAGCGCTAGACAGTCAGAGAGAGAGTACCCTACATCAAAAGGAGGGCCGCACATTATGTGGAGCTTATTATAACTTTGTGTTGAATATCTTGTAACACATACCTTTAAACTTTCCCTTAAACCTTTTAGAGAATAAATCCTGTCTTTCCTCAAACATCCTCAAACTCAACAGTGACTGGATTTTTGACTTTTATCTCATCTTAGCTGACTGAGAGACACTATGGCATCTGAATGTCAATATTTGATGCTGGGCTAGCACACACGTTTAGAAGCTGTGCTGCTTTTCATAGAGGAGATGGGAGACTTACACAAGCAATGTTTTGTATTTGCAAAAATGTATCTGGATGGATGGTTTGATTCATCAAGGACAAAAGCATTCAAAACTAAGGTGTCTTTAAAATGCCTGCAAATTAAAATTCCTAATTCTTACTCCTGCGAGGCACACGAGTTCTTTACCTTGGAAAACTTGTTGTAAATTACCACAATGTGTGGCCACTCCACACATTCCTTTTGCACCTTTCAGGAGATGAACCGTGTGATTTAATTGCACAAATGTGGAGTGGTTCGTATCCTATCGTATCGATTTCGTGGTTGGGTAATCCGTGATTGCTACAATGGTCATTCAGATTACGGGGAAAGGAGGCAATGTGGCCTTTTAGACTGTAATGGGGGGAAAGTCTGTTAATTGCCACTGACTGCTAAAAGTAAATTAATTATTGATCGCTTACCCCACTCTTTTTTTGTACTTACATAGATTTACAAATCCTTTTATCTCCCCTAAGTGTAAGTACATTTCCGCTCTGGCATAATTACACACAGAGGGAAGCCCATGGACCACTGAGCACCTCATTAGATCCAAAAAGTTGTTTATTTTGGATTTGTTGGGGATGCATATACCAAAAGATGTCTCTCACACAGTTTTTACATTTTCGTAATAGGTCTCATTTAGTAACCGAGAAAAAGCTATTTTTTTAAAAAAAGAGTTTTCTCCTAGAGATTAATCAATACATTTGTGTTTGAATTAATTTGAAGTTTAGTAATTTAGTTAAAAATGTAAAGCTTTCATTCCAAAATGGTTAAAAGTTTCCATTTCAAATAATATTTGTAGTAAAAAAAATAACTAACACAATTGTTTCCAACACTGATCATATAACTAGCATCAAATTATCATACAAGTATTAGAATGATTTCATGATGAGTTCATGTGACGCTGAAGGACTTTGGTATGGCTGTTAAAAATTCAGGTTAGCCATCACAGGATTAAATTGCATTTTAAAATACATTAAAATATAATCTGCCATTTTAAATTGTAATAATATTTCAAAATATTGCTCGTATTTTGTATTAAATAAATGCAGCCTTGGTGAGCATGTATTTATATATTGGCATACAAACCTGAAAAATACAATTTTCTCAAGATCCTGCACACAATTATTAATGAACCCCATTGCCATTGGCTCCCTTTCTCCCCTCCCTTGGGCTGCTGTGCACAAATAGGCCTACTACCGTCATTACCTGTGGATATACGTGTGGAGACAGAAGAAGACAGAAGGAAAGAAAGAACGTAACTGAATGAAATCACTTATGTGGGTGAGGGCTCGCATCCAATCTATGTTCAGAATGACACTGAATGCAAAGCACAGATCCAAGCCAACCCAAGACTGCATCATTATTCTGGCCATTGATTTTCCACTGGGCCTCCAAAGGGCCTTGTGTTTTTTGAAACGAAGTATAAACAAAGTACCAGCATGATATAACAGCATTTTTATTCTGCTTCAGGAGGCAGCAAGCCCAATGGATTAGGTTTCACTCAAAGAAACGCAAGTGGTGTGCATGCGTGTGTCCATTTCAAATGGCACACTGTTCTCTCAGCCCATGTGAATGACACTCGTTCTCTGATCAGGTTGAGTCAGAGCATTCTGAGTGGGAGAGGAGAACTGAGCGTTCAGGGACATCTGAAAACAGGTCATCTGACGCTTAGAGCCAGGCTGTGATGCATTCTGAGTTGGCATTTCACCTCTCGAGATGAGAGACGATAAGAGCTGGAATTATGTTTGGTTTCCTTTAATGCTTTGACAGGCTGGGTCCGATTTAACCAAACTGAGTGAAGTGTTAAGACCAAGGGTGGGAAGAACAGCAGTGATAAAGGTCATATCTGTTAAGATTCCAGAGTTATTTGTTGGTTTCGTGAAAATGTCCACTTTTGGTATGGCAATGTCTTAAAATGTATTTATTTTTTATAACATTTACCACATTATTAGATTACCTTTTGATTTTATGAATATACATAAGTGACAGTTGTTGTTTTTGTCTTTTTGTGCATTTATTTACCCATAAGGAAGGTCAGATGACATCAGTGGCAATTTTCATGAAAAATGCATTTGACAAAATGGCTTTAGCAAGGTATCAAACCACATCTTGTCAATCACGGTACTCACTAAATTAAGTAGTTTAATCCATTTGTATTCTAGTTTTCTTCAAGTGTAATGAACATTATCTTTTTTCAAGTGTAATATTTCTGTAAAGGCCAGGGACAGAAAAATTGACATTTCCATAGAAAGACCCTAATAGAACATAATGCTAATTTGCCCATTGCCCATTATAGATTAACTAACATGATATATAAAGGTGCAAAATGCATTCAATTACAGTTTAATTACTGGATAATATTTCGAATAGCCTAAAAAGAAAAATAAGTAAAACATCAGCCTATTGATATGTTAACCACCACCCCCCACCCCACCTCCTGTGCCCCCTCAAAAATAATATGTGCATGACGCCCTTGTCTGTAACCATATTCATATTTTCTCAGGCGGCAGATGGACTCTTTGATTACATTAAGAGCATTTCACAATAATGGTACAGCTACAAATGGGAAATAAAAAAGGCCATGCATCAGGTCAGATAATTGTTAGCTACAAGCAGACAAATCTCTTTTTTGTACTTTGATGTTAGTAAATAAAATACTTGAATGTATTGTAATTGGTTCCCTTTGATATCAGACAGATTTACACATTCCATCTCAATTTGCCTTCTCCGTTCCATTCAGTGCAGCAACGATGGCCAAGATTATACCCTAAAAGCACCTATACATACAAATAGCAGTGTCATTATAGCTGAGAGGTTTTCCATGCTCTCCCTGCTTCGACTGTTCATCCACACAATCCTTTCAACAAAATCAGAGAAGATAATGTGTATTATTAGGTTTCCCATTCGCTTTAATAAGTGATGGACGAGTGCATTTCCTTTCCATGTATTAGACTGGTCTGCAGGGCGTTCTCAGGTGCAATCACTGGATGAACTGGACCGAGGGACTTTTGAAATCTTGCGTGGGTCACAGGAGGGTAAATTAATTGTTAATCCATAATTCTACAGTTATAATTCTACAGTTTACTCACCCTCATCTCATTCCAAACTTGTATGAATTTCTTTCTTCTGTGGAAAAGAAAAAGGTAAATGACGCATATTTCAATTCTTCTGAAGATATATTATCGGTTTGTGTGATGAAACAGTCTGATATTTAAATCAATTTGGATTGATTTGATATTTAAACTTGTTTAATGAATCTTCAGTTTGTGAACAATCACTAAGACTTTGCAATCTTTGTAAAAAGAACAATTTGTTAAAAATGACTTGTTAAAGCCTAGTTCTCGGATGAACACACTAATAGGAGCTTGGGTGCAGTTTTCGTCAATAATTAATTATTGTTCTGTTTCTCAAACAAAGCTGTTCTAGGCTTTGTTTTAGTTTTATTAAACAGGGCTTTTTTATTCATTTTGACATTTTGGAGATCAAAAGCCTCTTCATTCACATGCTTCATACCATCATCATAGAGTGGCAACCTCTTGTGCTCTATAGAAGAAAGAAAGTCATATGGGTTTGACACAAGGCCTGTAAATAATAACATAATTTTCTGTGTTGGTTGGTCTATCCATTGATAATTGTAAAGGTTCAATCACATATATAGGTGATGAACCACGATGTTGAGAGCCACTGAGTTCATACAGTACCAGTAGCTCTACCACGGTTAAGGCCTCGAGCAAGGCACTTTACTTGTAATTAGTGTAGTGTAAGTCACTTGAGAAAGAAGCATCTGCTAAATGTAAAGGAACTGGGTGCCATGATTAGATATGTTTGCACTGAAAAGATCACTAACATTTAGAGAGAGAGAGTTACGTATGAGGTTTGTTTCTTTAATCTTGTCTGAAATAGGTCTACAGCAGGAGAACACACACATACTTCTGGAGGTCCACCTTCTTACAGAGGTTAATTCCAACTGTGCTTCAAAACACCCATGTAATTTTGGATGAACCCTAAGACCTTGATTTATTTGCTGATTCAGGTTTTGATTGAAGTTGAAAAAAAAAAACATGTCTCTCATTTTTAAATATTTATTTATTGAATCATACTTCTTAAATTGTGTATTGTTGCTGCTCCTTCAGACCATTTTGGGGGAAAGTCTATTTTTGTTCCCCCACAAATCCTCCTCACTTTTCCATTATATGTCACATCAATGTTTCAATAGTCACTGTGTTTGTGCCCAATGTGGTTCCATTTATATTTAATATCTGCTTTATCCAAAATATTCTGCCGACCATAGCAGTGCTGATTCATGCAGTGTCAGCAGAACCCAGCAGACACAGCAATACTTTATATGTCCTTATTCTTTACCATTGTGAGTTTTCTGGTTGTCAACAAAGAATCCAAGCTCAGTATTTCAAAGACATGCCACCAATGACACATTAAACAATTGCTAACATTTTTACAAGACAAAGTCTTCATTCGTCATGACAGATCGGTGACAGATGCAGGGATGAAATGAAGCATTATTTTTTTTACTGGTTAGTGTGGGGCCTTTGTGTAGTTTAATTTAATTTATATTTAGTTATTTTTTATTAAATTAAGTTTTAATTAATTTTATTAAAATGTATTATTATTATTATTATTTTTTGTTAAATTAAGCAATTTATTGAAACTTATATTAACTTTCCATGCTACTCGCCTTAGAATGAATTGGATATTAGTGGATAGTAGTATCCAAATATAACTAAATGGCATGCAATGATATTAAAATTTGCATGCAATGTGTCACTTCTACCCTCCAACACCACCCCATTATTATAGGAATAGTTTACCCAAAAATTTATTTCACTGCTGTTGAACAAAGGAGACATTTGAAGAAGAGTTTATGAGATCTGCAGCAAAGGGGAAGGATTTTCAGAGACAACAAAACTACATTTCAGTTTGTTCCTCACACAAAGTTCGAAAAGGTTCAGCATATACTGTAAAGTACACGTCATATGGAACTTTTCAAAGTGTGTTTCTGTTTTTTTTTTAAGCTTGACAGCTGTATTCCTGAACTGTTAAAAAAGTGCATGAAAAGTGTTTCACAGAAAAAAATAACAGCATAGGTTTGGATCAACACAGAGGTAAGTAATGACAGAATTTTCACTTTTGTCTGAAGCATGAAGCTGAGCACCTATCAGCAAAGATGGCAGATTTAAAATCAATTGAGATGAATGGGAATGTAAGTGGATAGCTTTCTGCAGGTATTAAAGACCTCCTTAGTATTGCTGGCCTGGGTAAATTTGTCTAAGAGCGAGAGGGGGGGGGTGAACAGAGAGGGAGAAGATGGGAGTCATTTAAGCACTGATACTTCCACCCACACTGAAACTGCAGCATCTCCTCATCTGCAGTTCTATGTTAAACACCATCATCCGTCCTTCCCCTCTCCCCAATATCGCTCTATCTCTCAATTATGCTTGTTGTGTCCACAATTTGTATTGCAGTACTTCTAAAGTGTCCTCTCAAACTCTGCCTCTACTTCATGTTTGTTTCGAAAAGTGGACAAAAATGCATCCTTTGAGATGGGCATTTGTGTTACTTGGGCTTTATTTTTGTCTTTTAAATAATACAAATATGAATAAAACCCACACAGTACAAACACATGGCTTTATCAGATACAGTTTTCAGAGAAAAGAAAGAGATGGGCCTTGCATAGAAAACAGAGTTCTCGATCGATACCACACTTCATACTGCGTCTGTTAAGATGCAAGGGGAAACTCATTTTTCTCTGATATTGAAGACTTTTTTTAATAACGCAGTTTAACTGCATGGCCATTGGTTTGTGCAGTGCGTTGTAAATGAACCAGTGGCTCAGCAGCGGAGCTGCACAACCTATGGCTGGAAAGGCCGCCAAAGCCTGCCAGAATGGGTGAGGCTTATGGCTACATAATGCGGGCATTTGCCAAGGCTCCTCAGATTTCTTCTCCTTCAGTGTCGACTACAAGATCTTTGCTCTACGAGACTCGAAGCCTTCGCCGTTGAACGAGCCATCGCAGCAGATCCAGACCTCTCTCTGCTCGGCCGACTCGCCGCTTCTTAGCAGTCCGCAGCGCCTGCAGCAGCTGGTCCACGAATTCCCTGCCGCTATCTGGTGACTCTCTCTTCTGAGAACTCCTCTACAAAAGAGCAAATTTATTTGGCGTTGTTGCAAATGCCGCCCGTTTTTGTCACTCGTACAGGGCTCCTCTGCAGCCCGCTGACAAACACAGCGAGTGAAACAGCACTCACCGGGACAGAATGTCACCACTGCGGTGACATGAGTCTATAGTTAAATAGCATACGTTATTACTCCACCACACGTCATTGACAATAGCCCTATGTTCCCTTCCGGCACCCTTCCGGTGGCGCTGCTGAGTTCAGACGCCTGTGAATTAGCTCCGCTCAGAATTGTGCTTTTATGTGTGTTTCTACCTATTTTTTTTATTTTTTTTTTACTTCTCTTTTGATACGTGTATGTCTGCAATGATTATGTACGACAGAAGAACACTTTTGGACATTGGACATCGCTACACTAACCTGATTAAGGATACTTTATCCGCGGACCCAGCGTGGCCATTGGAGATACTTCGGAGCACCGAGTTGAACAATGACCACCTGAACAACCGCAGGAGGCGAAGGAAACACCGTGGGAGACGTGCTGGAATACGCAGCAGACTGAGGAAAAGGGCTCACAGCCCTCCTCTACCGAGTATTCTGCTCGCTAATGTCCAATCCTTGGAGAATAAGATGGACGATCTTAGAGCCAGGATTAGTTTCCAACGAGACATTAGGGACTGCAACATCTTTTGTTTGACCGAAACGTGGCTCACGCCAACGGTCCCGGACACCGCTGTAACGCCGTCTGATAACTTCTCTGTTTTACGGATGGACAGAACAGCCGAGGCCGGAAAAAACAAAGGTGGTGGAGTGTGTTTCTTTATTAACAGGAAATGGTGTGACCCCAGGAATATCTCCATTCTGTCGCGTTCCTGTTCGCCTCATCTGGAACATCTCTCCATTATCTGCCGCCTTCTATCTGCCCCGAATTTACATCGATCCTCGTGTCTGCCGCTTATATTCCTCCACAAGCAGACACTAGCGTGGCTTTGTCAAATCTCCACGATGAAATCAGCGGATATATCAACAAACATCCCGGCGCTGCATGCATCATTGCTGGAGACTTTAACAAGGCCAACCTCAAGAAAGTCCTGCCGAACTTTCATCAACACATATCCTGTCCAACCAGAGGACTGAATACACTGGATCACTGCTACACTCAACAACGCCTACAAAGCCCACTCACTGCCGGCTTTTGGCAAATCAGATCATGTCGCCATTTTTCTCACGCCGGAATACAAACAAAGGATCGCTCGCGAGCCGCGGTGGAGAGGAAAGTGAAAGTGAGCGTTGGTCCCCCACTCTGAAGCTACGCTACAGGCGTCTCTGGATGACGTCGACTGGGACATGTTCGGGCGAGTTCATCTGACGCCAGCGAATTCACGGATGTAGCAGTAAGCTTCGTAAACACGCTAACCGAGCAAGCCACTGAAACGGTAACAATAAGGACATTTACTAATCAGAAACCGTGGGTGGACAGATCAATCCGTGATGCGGTTAACAATCGCACTGCCGCATACAATGCCGGTCTGTTGTCAGGAACATGGAGTACAAACATCATGCTACGCTCTCCGGCGTGCAATACGAGCCGCTAAGCGCCGGTACAGTGAGAAAATTGAGTCACATTTCCAGCTCAATGACTCTCGTCGCATGTGGCAGGGACTGAAGACCATCTGTTCCTCTGGAAATAAATCCTCCGCAGAGGTGAGAGCAGATCCGCTGCTGGCCGAAGAGCTAAACACCTTCTACGGTCGCTTTGACTGCAATGGCGGCGCAAATCTGCCGAACAGCCCGTCAGGAAGCAGCAGACAGAGCAGCAATGATCATGTAATCACCTTTTCAGAGGATGACGTTCGAGGGAACTAAAGAGAGTGAACGCGTCAGGAAAGCAGCAGGACCCGATGGGATTACTGGCCGTGTTCTGAGGTCCTGTGCTGATCAGCTTGCTGGATTGTTTACTTCCATCTTTAATGAGTCCCTTGCTACCTCTGTTGTTCCCACCTCCTTTAAAAAATCTGTCATAATCCCTGTGCCTAAGAACAGTAAACCCTCTTGCCTGAATGACTATCGTCCAGTTGCCCTCACATCGGCGGTCATGAAGGTTTTGAAGACTTTTAAAGAAACACATTTGCTCCTCCATCCCTGCTACCTTGGACCCTCTTCAGTTTGCCTATCGGCCAAATAGGTCTACTGATGATGCCATCTCCCAGGTACTGCACTCCTCCCTCACTCACATCGACAGCAAAAATGGCAACTATGTCAGGCTGCTATTCATAGACTACAGCTCGCTTTCAACACTATAGTCCCCACCAAGCTGACTGTTAAACTCTCAGACCTTGGCCTAAACACTTCACTTTGTGACTGGATTCAAGATTTCCTCACCGCCAGACCACAAGTGGTGAAAGTCGGCCAGTTCACCTCCAACTCCATCACCCTGAATGTAGGAGCCCCACAGGGCTGTGTCCTGAGCCCCCTGCTATACTCTCTCTACACACACGACTGCGTGTCCTCACACAGCTCCACCTCTATTGTCAAATTTGCGGATGATACTGTGGTTCTGGGCCTCATCAACAACGGTGACGAGGCCGCATACTTGGATGAGGTGAGAGACTTACATCATGGTGCCAGGACAACTGTCTCTCTCTGAACGTGAGCAAAACTAAGGAGCTGATCGTGGACTTCAGGAAGAGACAGCAGCAGCCCCACTCCTCTTATGATCAGTGGGACCCCTGTGGAGAGGGTGAGTAGCTTCAAGTACCTCGGTGTAAACATCTCCGAGGACCTGACTTGGACTACACACATTCAAACACAGGTTAAGAAAGCCAGGCAAAGGCTGTACCATCTGCGACAGCTGAGGAAATTCAGGGTCTCAGCTATCCTGAAAACTTTCTATTCAGGGGCCATAGAAAGTGTTCTGACTCAGTGCATCTCAGTGTGGTATAATAATGCCACAAACCAGGACTGCAAAGCTCTACAGAGAGTCGTGCGCTTAGCTGAGCGCATCTCAGGGTCTGCTCTCCTCTCTGCAGCACATCTACATCAAACGCTGCAGAAGCAGAGCTGCAAAAATCCTCAAAGATTCTACTCACCCCGGTAACCATCTTTTCTGTTTACTGCCATCTGGCAGGCGCTTCAGGAGCATGATGGCAAAGACTGAAAGACTGAGGAAGAGCTTCTTCCTCAGGCCATCAGGCTCCTAAACACAAACTCTGTTTCATAAACACTCACAAGACCCATTGTCAACTGTAAATATCATCACATTCTCATCATTGCTGCTCTATGTACAATACCATGAACAACCCGTCTGCACATCCCTCTTATTCACATTACTATTTATTAAGTCCCAGTACACTGTTTTTGTTTTCTTTTTTTGTACATCTTATTGTTTTTGCACATCTTGTTGTTTTTGCACATCTCATTGTCTTTTGCACATCTCATTGTCTTTTGCACATCTTATTGTTTTGCACATCTTATTGTTTTGCACTTTTTATTTCATTGCACATTTTATTCTTATTTCTCCTTTTCTTACCATATGTATGCCCTTGTGTTATGTTACTTATATAATTTGTATTCTTATTGTTTTGCACTGTCACTGAGCGGACCTGATTCGATTGCATTTCACTTCTAGTTATGCCCTGTATAACTATTATGTGACAAATAAAGAAACCTTGAACCTTGAACCTTGATGTTGTTGAACTAACGTGGTTCAAACGACGGAGATGCGACCGTGTTTGGGAAACAGCCGTGACTAGCTAGTTTGTTTACAAAACGATGCATCGTACTATGGTGGTTAATCAGCGAGTTCCGTCGTTGTTCGGGAAATGCACCCCAGTTTTTTTGAGTTTGGATTTTCATCATTCCATTATATACTGGAGCTTATATGCCTGTTTCCTACATAGAAAATAGCTGCTCGGGCTGTTTCCAAGATGGCTGCTGAGTGCTGTGAATATTTTATGTAAACTTAGAACAAACATATGTTTAAGCACACACATTCACAGTGCACTTCGACATCACCCCTCCATTCACCCTGCCTCATATTTCTCCTCTGTGCAATCCCTTTGCATAATTAATTTGTTTTATCACCATGCAAGGGGCTCTCGTCAACACTGGCTAATTTTAGTGAGGGACAAGAGGAGGCTTTGTGATAAAGTGAAAAGCTGCGAAGTGTCTTTTTCTTCTAACACTTCATGTAGGCCATATGCGGATATGTGTGTGTATGTTTGTGGCTAAGCACTGTTTTCCTCCCAACATTCTGCCGTTTTTATGTGGTTTGCTTTTATCTCTGCCTCCACTTTTTTCATTATTTTTCCCCTTTTTACCTCAATTTCTCTTTACATTTCAATTTCGAAGAATATTTCAGTTCATCGATGCTTATTCAAGCCAGCGTACTGGTCTTTACAGTGACAGGCATGTCAGTGTGTAACAGTAGGGGTCCTTGTTTCTTTGTCTTGCCAATTATGCCCTGCCTAGCTGCCTTCCTTTCTACTGCAGATAGCGGTAGCTTCATATAGTATGGTATGTTTTATTAATTGGAACGTCTGCAAAATATTGACCCCGGTATTTGTCCAACCTAATCGTGTTTACTGTGCTTCCCAGCGGCATGTAAATAATCCCAAATCAGCTTTAATGAGTTAGGAGAGAGTTTGAACTGGCTGCGAGCATGAAGCGTGGATGATTTGAGCTTTTGGAAAGGGGAGCGGTTGGTTTATATCGTGTTAGCGCCAGTGCTATATAGCACATGTTTGTAAAAGAAGGGCTGTGCCTGAGAGAGATGAAAGGTTTGAAATGAACACGAGACTGCCATTTCGCGTGTGCATGTGTTCATGTGTGGGCGTGCTGGGACAGTGCGGATAAAAGTGTTTGATAACAAACTCATTATATCTATGATGTGATCATTATTAACATTGATGTTATAATTGATTTGGTCAGCAGAAAGAGGGAGAGAAAGAAAGGCAGAAATACAGATTCTGGATGTGTGGGTGTGAGTATAGATGTAATTTGTGTGCATATCTTTTCATATATGCTAATTAGCCTGTGGGTCATAACCAAGTGTGAACATCTTGAAGAATATTTAAAGGTTATCTCTGCTGATTCTTGGAAAAGTGATGGATTCACTTTTCTGTGAACATGTTGAAGAATATTCAAAGGTTAATTTTTCGAAAAATGCAGTAGGCAGAACATTATATGACTCCTAATTCAAAGCAACCATCTTTTTTTCCTGCTTTTGACAAATGGACTTCCCACACATGTCAATGACATATTAACATTATAATGCAGCTAATGATCTTGGTGATTATATATATATATATATATATATATATATGGAAAGGGGAATTTTCATGCACAACCATCTCTAGGGTTTACAGAGAATGGTCCGAAAAAGAGAAAATATCCAGTGGACGGCAGTTGTGTGGACGAAAATGCCTCGTTGATGTCAGAGGTCAGAGGAGAATGGGCAGACTGGTTAGAGATGATAGAAAGGCAACAGTAACTCAAATAACCACTCGTTACAACCAATGTATGCAGAATACCATCTCTGAATGCACAACACGTCGAACCCTGAAGCAGATGGGCTTCAGCAGCAGAAGACCACACCGGGTGCTGCTCCTGTCAGCTAAGAACAGGAAACGGAGGCTACAATTCGCACAGGCTCACTAAAATTGGACAATAGAAGATTGGAAAAACGTTGCCTGGTCTGATGAGTCTCGATTTCTGCTGACATTCAAATGGTAGGGTTAGAATTTGTCGTAAAGAACATGGAAGCATGTATCCATCCTGCATTGTCTCAACAGTTCAGGCTGGTGGTGGTGGTGTAATGTGTGGGGATATTTTCTTGGCACACTTTGGGCCCCTTAGTACCAATTGAGCATCATTTAAACACCACAGCCTACCTGAGTATTGTTGCTGATCATGTCCATCCTTTTATGACTACAGTGTACCCATCTTCTGATGGCTACTTCCAGCAGGATAAAGGCACCATGTCACAAAGCTCAAATCATCTCAGACTGGTTTTCTTGAACAAGACAATGAGTTCACTTCACTCAAATGGCCTCCACAGTCACCAGATTTCAATCCAATAGAGCACCTTTGGGATGTGGTGGAACGGGAGATTCGCATGGATGTGCAGCTGACAAATCTGCAGCAACTGCGTGATGCTATCATGTCAATATGGACCAAAATCTCTGAGGAATGTTTCCAACACCTTGTTGAATCTATGCCACGAAGAATTTAGGCATTTCTGAAGGCAAAAGGGGGTCCAACCTGGTACTAACAATGTGTACATAATAAAGTGGCCAGTGAGTGTATATATATATATATATAGTTTGTTATTCATCTTTCTTACTGACAGCTTCTTAAATCTGCGTTCTAAACACAGACTCAGCAAATCTATGAATACTCGGGCATATAAGATTCATGATCACATTAGGGCGATCACTAATGTGTGGGATGAGAAAAGGAAGAGAGAGGAAACGCATTGGCAGTTAAAAGTAAATGTAATTTTAAATGCATATTTTAACGCAAGCTTGGTTTGAGGAAAAAGAGTATAACGATGGATCATTTCAGTCACTATACAAAATCCAGAGCATTACTATGCACATAATATTGAATAAAGTCACTGGATTCTGACTAACATGTAATGTAATTTTGTGGCTAGTGAAACACTGATATAAGTGTTCACAGTGCCAAACAAACATTTGAAAAGGAGCTAGACATTTATTTTATTTTGGAAAACAATGCATTATTAAAGGAACTCACATACTATGAAAACACATTTTATTAAACAAAAAGCTGTGTTCTGATTGGTATATTGTGCATTAGCATTAATTGGAAATAAACCAGTGAAGATATGGAGGTGTACTAAACTATCACATACCTTATAAAAAAAACCTGGGCCAAGTTTAATCAAACACCCAGACATCACAGATGCCAAAGTTACATATTGTATTCATTTTGAAGTGGAAAATTATCCTTGAGATCCTTGGTTAAAGATGCCCTCTCAGAACTGAGAAAAAATCCCTCAGCTGGTCTTTTAGTATTTGATTTAATTATTACGAAGTCACTATTTCTTAATTCAATAAATAACATTTCAAATCATTAAACGTTACCGACACAACCATTCAAATGTTTAGGGTCACCTTTTCAATGTTCTTGAAATAAGTGTTGTACTCTCAAAGGTAGCAAAATATTATTATTACACTTTAAAATATTATTATTATTACACTTTATTGCAATTGTATTTTAACAGATATTCAAATGTAATTTTCAGCAGCCATTACTCCAGTCTTCAGAATTGTATGATCCTCAAGAAATCATTGTAATATAGACTACTGGTTTGGTGCTCAAGAATTGTATATTATTGTCAATGTTGAAAATGGTTTTGCTACTTAATATTTTTGTGAAAACCATGATAATTTTTTTTTTGATGAATATAAAGTTCAAATGAACAGCATTTATTTGAAAAATACATTTGTTGTAACAATAGAAATGCCTTTACAGCCTCTTAGGTAGTGTATGAGAATGGAATAATCTAAAATAGCTTTAAACTAGCTCTTGATTTCTTAAAGTGAAATAAAGGCATATATAATTCATAACATTTTATAGTATATCTATAGATGCATCTCCTTGATTCTGTTTCATTTGATCATTGTCATTCCATTATTTAAACTAAACACCAAACTGTCAAAAAGCATACATTTAAATATAATATTTAATACAACACTTTACATTAATGACTCCTTTTTCAAAGACAATAAATGCATATTCATAAATAATATCTAAATTATAACGTGTGCTTTTGAACAATGCACATACAGCCATTAACTCACTATTAGCAGCCACATTTCATCTTAGTAAACTGCACACTTCAAAGTGGTGAACCCAAGTGTGATAGTTCTGGAATGATACCTCTTCAGCTTTGTCCAGGAACAGTCTGGCAGATGTCAAAAAACCTCATTAGCGAGTGGTGATGATATGCAGAGCTGTTCAGTCCTGGAATGTGCATCAACACTCGGTACTCACGCTACTTCTTCCTTCAGCAAACAACTCATCACTCCAGCTGATCCCTTTTGATCTCTGGTAAACAGGCCTAAATTAGTCTTATTGTCAGTCTGCCTATTTAACTATGGAAATATCTCTTAATGCCTGTTCATATACGAGGCTTGAAAGCAGAATATGCGCCTGGAATGAGCAGTGTAAAGCTGGAGTGTCGGTGTTCTCATCACATCAAAATCACCTGGAGTGTAATCACATGTTGTTTGATGAACCTTCAGCAAACAACTCATCACTCCAGATGATCCCTTTTGATCTCTGGTAAACAGGCCTAAATTTATCTTATTGTCAGTCTGCCTATTTAACTATGGAAATATCTCTTAATGCCTGTTCATATACGAGGCTTGAAAGCAGAATATGCGCCTGGAATGAGCAGTGTAAAGCTGGAGTGTCGGTGTTCTTTCTCGCTCCAAAATCACTCTATCCGTCTATCACAAGTGTAGCACATCACCCCATTATGCAATTGAATGTTAACAAGAATTGTTACCAACAGACTAATAATACTCATAATGAAAGGAATTTGTGAAATTATTTGAAATACATTTTGTGAAAATGAATGATGCATGAATTTAAAAAGTGGTGAGAATAATATTACTAAAATGTTAATTTCACAAATGAAAAAAAAAATGTGTGCTGAACATAAATGTAGCTGATGAGACCGTTTGCACTAGAGTAAATGCAGAGATGCATTTGTAACCATGTAACTTAAAAATAATGTATTTATTATTGATCCAATATGAATAAAGGTTAATAGAATATTGCCAAAATAACACATGCGATGTGAAAAGGGAGAGTTCACCCAAAAATGGAAATTACCCCATGATTTACTCACCCTCAAGCCATATAGGTGTATATCACTTTCTTCATAAAGATGAATGCAATCGGAAGCTTTAAGTATTAAAGTAAAAACTGTCCTGAATTTCCCAAGCTTAATAATGGCAGTAAATGGTGGTCGAGATTTTGAAGCCTAAAAAATGCATCCATCATCATAAAAAGTACTCCACACGGCTCTGGGAATGTAGAATGTAGATGTAGAATAAGCTTGAGGGTGAGTAAATCATGGGGTAATTTTCATTTATAGGTGAACTATTATTTAATATGCCCAGTAGATCTTGATATGTGAACACTGCAACTGAACATATAATAACATATAAATAGTAACATATAAATATGTGATTACAAAACCAGTAATAAGGATCTTAAATAAGTTAAATAAATAAGCTTTCCATTGATGTATGGTTTGTTAGGACAGGACAATATTTGGCTGAGAAACATCTATTTGAAAATCTGGAATCGGAGGGTGCAAAAAAATAAAAATATTGAGAAAATTGCCCTTAAAGTTGTCCAAATTATGTTCTTAGCAATGCATATTACTAATAAAAAATTAAGTTTTGATTTATTTACGGTAGGAATCTTACTAAATATCTTCATGGAACATGATCTTTATATCCTAATGATATTTAGCATAAACGAAAAAGCAACAATTTTGATATTTTTGGCTATATATAAAAATATACCCTTGTTACTTATGACTGGTTTTGTGGTCCAGGGTTACATATAACAATTAAATATATTTTATTACTATTTTAATACAAAACATAGAACATAAATAATTAAAATAAATGTGCTTGTTAGCTGAATTGTGATAATTGTGTATAGTCTTTTTTTATTCCAAGGAATCATACCATCATACTAATCCTACACTACTGTAACAGCTTTATGGTGGGGCAGTAACCGGGTGTATATTAGTCGAGTTTTCTCAAAAATTTGCATAAAATGGAAAACCTGGATTGGAATTGGAGCAGAGTGATTACAGAACTCTGATTGAAAGTATACGTAGTCAGAAAGAATGGAAGGCTTAAAGTTAATCTCACCGCAGAACTTCCCTCTGGCATCTTCTCTATCTGTCCAACACAATGAACCCTCAATCCCATTGAGTAACTAACCAAAAAAACATTTAATGTAATCATCCACACCCCCGCCTCCTTTCTCACTCCACTTTCTCTACTTGAAGAATAGACATGTGGCTCGTGCAGGCAAGACAGGAGTTTTCCATTCCCAAAATGTAATCCCATCAGCTGTGGTGGACTAGAGTGGTGGACCCCTCCGATGGCATCCGCTTAATCAAAACTCTTCACGCGTCCAGTTCCTACCTTTGTAGTGAAAGTGCCCGTCAAGAACAAAGCCACTGTAATGGCGTATTCAGCAGTGTGGATGGGGAAAACGGCCAGAATGACATTTCAATGTCACTCTGCTGGAAAACTTTCAAAAGGGCCTTTTGCTCCCTCTTGTCTCCGAGGTTTGGATCATGTCCAGACATATCACCCGCTCAGTCTTTTATGTCATTCATGAGTTCACGCATGGTCCATCCATATAAAATCATTTAGCTTATTAGTATGCACCAACCATCTACGTGGTTGCAATGTTTAATCGTGTTTTTTTACACACATCCTCAATGTCAGTGAAATAGCTTAATACGATAGGTTCAATCCAGAGAGGCCTGCTGTAACACCAACTGAGTATTACTTTCACATCTGAGCTTGAGAGGCTTGAAATGGCTTCCATCTTGCCTTCCAACTTTACAATTTAACATTATACTAGGTCCAGGAACACAGTCCCGTGGGGCGGCGCACCTCATGGTGAATACATCACAGGGGAAAAAACAGACAAAATCATCAAGTTCACAGGCCCCTCGAGCGCAAATGCAGGCTTGATTGCATCGTAAAAAGAGTCCACTGTCACCTTACTGCTCTCCTCAACTGCAGGAGTGTGTGAAGTGTCTCGCCATGATCCACAGGTTGGCCTCTATTAAATCCTTCAGCCACAGACAGAGGAAGCTATTTGTCGTTAAACACAGCGCTACCCTCCCTTAGGTGAACTGCTTGGTAGCTTGGAGAGCTGCCCTTAACAGTAAAAGAAAGAACCATCCTCACATAAACCTGCTTTCAAATGTTATTTCAAGTGTGGGCACTGTGGTTATATTTTCAAGTAAGTGCATGACTTCAAATATCAGTATGTAAATATAAATATAAAACAAGGTATTAGTGCACCATCTTACTTTGTATTTATTAATTTTTGTAATTAATTATTTACTAATCCTTTAGATAGTCATAGCTGGGTTTCGTAACTCTGGACCAAGTTTTCCAAATTGTACAGTTTGAAAATGGACTGATATACTTTTTTTATTTAATTTAAAATCTTTAAATATTAATATTAAATATTTAATGTTTTATGTATATATATATATATATATATGGCTAGATAAATAAACATATATATGTATGTATCTGACCAAATCTACTATTACTTTAAAATGATCTATGTCACGAATCTTGTTCGTGGCCTTCCGTCCGACTGCCACAAGAGGTCGCCTCTCCATCATATTGACTCTCACACCACACATCACACTGGGAAATGTCCCATCATCCATTGCACTGATCACACAGCTGCCACAAATCACAAGCTCACCTGAAAGCTATTACACCCACTATAAAACACACACTCAGATCTTGATCTAGTTGCCAAGTATTGTCTGGCGTTTAGCACTCTCCTAGTGTTAGCTACTCTACGGAGCCTTTCCGTATTTTCCGAGTCTAAGTTTAAGTCTCAGTCTAGTTTATTGCCTGAGTCATTTGTATCTTGATCCTAGCCTGTGTATCTAATTTATTTCCTGATCCCTGAAGTTTATAGCCTGCCTTGGTTCTCTCTTTAATCTTGTGGTTTTGCACTCTGTTCGCTCCTTCTTGGATCATGCTTACGTTTTCGGACTACCATTCTTGTCAAGCCCTCTGGATATTGTTCGCCGATCTAAGACCCACACTTGCCCTAGGATTACTATTGTGTCTTGCCTGTGCCATACCCGTTTGCTGTTGTTTGACCCTTCTTGTGTTTTGACTATGTACAATAATAAAAGCTTGCACTTGGATCCACTCGCCTCACGTCTCATCGGCTCCGTCACAGAATACTCAGCCACACGAGGATCCAGCGGCTTTTCTAAAGAACCCTGGCCAAGGGAGTTCATCTATTGAGGAGTACGTCACTCAATTCTGTGAGTTATCTTATAGGGTACCTTCTGATGAGGTCGTATTAAAATACATTTTTCGCTTTGGATTAAGTGAGCCCATTAAGTCATGTTTACCTGAGGGGAAGTTTAATTGTAGTTTAAAGGAATTCATGGACTATGCTTTGCTGTGTGCTGACTCTTTGTTTACTGTGGGTGTCACGGAAGAGGAATGTGACACCACTTCTGAAATGGTGGCTACACCAGAGCGCACTCACATATGGAGTCTGGGCGCAAAATGGTGGACACAACCGCCCATTATGTCACAGCTGCTAATCCTGAGTAAAGCCAATACACAGCTGATTTTCATGAATCAAGTCAAGTCACAGTTGATCATCTAGTGTCAAGTCACATCTCTGCTGATCTTCCAGAGTCTCGTCACGTCACAGCTGTTCATCCAAAATCATGTCACGTCACAGCTGTTTATCCAGAGTCACGTCACGTCTCAGCTGATCGTCCGGAGTCACGTCACAGCTGTTCATCCAGAATCACGTCACGTCACAGCTGTTTGTCCAGAGTCACGTCACGTCTCGTCTCAGCTGTTCGTCCAGAGTCACGTTACATCACAGCTGTTCATCCAGTCACGTTGATTGTCCAGAGTCATGTCACGCCTCAGCTGATCGCCCAGAGTCAAGTCAAGTCAAGTCACCTTTATTTATATAGCGCTTTTAACAATACAAATTGTAACAAAGCACTGCACAATATCAAAATAGGCAAATTGTTGTCAATAATGTAAAATGACAGGATTTAACACTCAATTATCTGCTGAATGCATTTCATTATTGAATTTAGTAATGGCATTGTCCAGCTTAGTTCAGTTTATAATATCTGTGCAATCAAGTCGATGATTGTGCTGGAAATGAAGTGTCCCCAACTGAGCAAGCCAGAGGCGACAGCGGCAAGGAAAGAAAACTCCATCGGTGACAGACTGGAGAAAAAACCTTGGGAGAAACCAGGCTCAGTCGGGGGGCCAGTTCCCCTCCGGCCAGACGAATCAGTAGTTTGTTCCAACTGCAGCAAAGTCAGAGTGTAAGTGGTCCACTGGTTCCAGGGGTCTTACCCCGATGGATGTCTAGGTGACGAGGTCCTCGCTGGAGATCTGTCTCTGGGGCTCATCTATGTGTCCTAGACTCCACTGACGTTCAGGGCTGTAGGGGCTGTAGAGGTTGTCTCCAGGTGCTGATCCTCCATTTATGGCAGACTTTGGTTAAGTCAGTATAATCGCTGATGGTTGGCTTCCTCTGAGGTCCTCGGAGGGGTTGTCATCGTCTCTTCTCAGGTGTTCGGTCATCTCAATCGTTTAAGGGTAGGAGCCAGACTGAAGCTTGTGTAATTCCTAGCTACCACGGGATGTTAATCCCGTGGCAGTAACATAGAAACAGTAAGACAATTAGCGTAGCAGCTGTTCCATCCAGGAATAACCCTGGATAAAATTATCAGTATAACCCAAGCTAAAGCATAATAATGTGCATTTGTTCAGATAGACTGGCAGTACAAGATTGTGAGATGCATTATATGAATGCTTGGCTAAAGAGATGCGTCTTTAATCTAGATTTAAACAGAGAGAGTGTGTCTGAACCCCGAACGTTATCAGGAAGACTATTCCAGAGTTTAGGAGCCAGATATGAAAAAGTTCTACCTCCTTTAGTGGACTTTGCTATCCTAGGTACTACCAAGAGTCCAGAGTTTTGCGACCTAAGGGAGCGGGTTGGATTGTAGCGTGATAGAAGATTAGTTAGGTACGCAGGAGCTAAATCATTTTGGGCCTTATAGGCAAGTAATAATATTTTGTAACTGATACGAAACTTAATAGGTAGCCAGTGCAGAGACTGTAAAATTGGAGTAATATGGTCATATTTTCTTGACCTGGTAAGGACTCTAGCCGCAGCATTTTGTACTATCTGTAGCTTGTTTATTGAAGATGCAGGACAACCACCTAGCAGTGCATTACAATAGTCCAGTCTAGAGTTCATGAATGCATGAACTAAGCAGAGTCACGTTACGTCACAGCTGTTCGTCCAGAGTCACGTCACGTCTCAGCCAATCATCCAGAGTCACGTGACGTCACACCTGCTCATCCAGAGTCTAGTCACATCACAGCTGATCATCCTGAGTCTTGTCCTGACTGTCACACCCAGATATTCGAGGTCAGTCCTTCGACATCCCGTTTTGGTGTCCAGTGTGAGGGATGCACCGCTGGTGTCTGCATATGGCCGTGAAAACTAAATGCGTGTAAAAAGTCACATGTATTTAACTTTTGGTAGAAGATCAGAGACCAGCAGAACCCCCTCACTTGATATATTTAATCTAATTAGTAAACAGATGCCATTATGTTCACATTAAACGACCAATACAAAGTAGATCATCTTAGTTTTTTTGTATGATGTTAGGTCAGGATGTAGAATCTGCAGATCTTAAACAGATTCTTACATTTGTAATCATACAACACTCATCATGTTTTGAAGATAAACTCTTTGATTAGAGGCTGCAGACAATCCATATTCAAAAGAGACAAACAAATCTGACAGAAAACAACCAAGCTTCAAGATCCCCTGGAACTCAAAACCATCTCAACAATATAATGTGATAGGATTTGGCCAGAAAAAGGAATCTCTAGTAGGCCTACTCCTGACTGCCTCTTCAGAGCTGGATGTAGAAAACAGCAGCATGTAGAAAACAGCAAGTGAGAAATCAGGACATCTAAATGGGGAGGGAGAACATAAAAGGACAGTAAATGGGCTAGAAATCGCTTGGCAGCACAGGATGCCACTTCTTAGATAGAGTCTCCTGGAATATAATGGCTACCTGAGAAGAATAAAAGATTGAAATTGTTTTGCGTTTTAACACCATCAAAAAGCTTTTCTTTTTTGAGAGAGAGAGAGAGTTCTCCTGGCATGACATCAGCTGTAGCAGAGGTAATGTTGAGTGTCAAAAGAGAGCTTTTACAGTTTGGAGGAGCCATCTTGCTGCTGACAATATTTACATAGCCCCCCTGTAGTCCTCTAAATTGAATGATGTTACAACGCTGTTTATTTTTCAGGGTATTTATTTTCACCACCTGGCAGATAGAAATAATAAAAGCAGAATATTTTGACCCATTTAATTTTTCTTGACGCAGGAGAGAAGAGGAACTGAGGTTTGTAAATACACAAAGAGTCATCATTATAAGTAGAAATTACAGATACGGATTTCTCACATATAATGTTCATACATTAGATTCTGTTGAATATAAAATAAGCTCACGGCCACCTTACACTTGGCACAGTGTGAGACATTCTTGGATCAACATCTTTGTTTCTTTTTGGAATAATATTTAACCAATCAAAACTTTAAAGGGTCATGAGCTACTTTTTAATTTTTTTATTTTACTGTTCTCTGAGGTCCATTTATAATGTTATCAACATTTTTACATCACATAACATAATTTAGAAGTAACAGGCTATTTTCTTTCCTGTTTTAAACACCCTTATATGAATGCCCTCTTTGAATAGGCATGGCGGATTGTAGACTGGAAACATCCACTGCTATGATCGGCTAACAGTTGTGTATGTTTGACAGCCTACAGCCTTCACAGATGGACGCTGATGTGATTTAAAATGCATTAAGTGGTTAAAAATCCATAAATTCTCAGTACATATCAAAAGATCTGAAATAACAGACAAAGCAATAGTTATAACGTAATAAAAAACAGTTACTCACACTTGTGTGGTGCGACATCTGATCCAATATAGTCAGCACAGCATCGTCTTTCAGTTTCAGTCCTGCTGAAAATCATCTGTGCAATTGTGCCTTGTCTGAAAATGAATCCACGGTAAAATGAAGTCAACAAAAGACCAAGTTCTTACTGACGCAGTCTGGCACTTAATACAAAATAAAGTTAATCAAATAAAGTTTATCGTTTGGTTTCGAGGTAGACCTGTGTTTGCCACTCTTGTCATTTACGTACTATGTGCACAAATAGGTGGGCGGGGCTAAACAGGCACTGACGTAGAAGCAGGCGTTGATCTTCTTCTGTGGAGGCAGTGTTTAACCACACTATTACATCATGCAGAACCTGATTTTACCAAGTGCGACATGACATGTTCCTGGGTCAACATCTTTGACCCTGAAACAACATTGTTATTAACCAATCGGATTTGAAGAACAAGTTTATAATTTTTGTGAAGTTTAGGCCTACAAATCAGTTTTGTTGCTTGTACATCAGTCTCATTCCTCTATCATTTCCTCTGATTGGGATTACTGTGGGAAGTTAGGTTTAGGTGATAATGGAATACCAAGATGTAAGATTGTTGATTAATATGTTCCAGGGTCATAAACATATATGTTGACACAGGAACACATATTGATCTTGATGTAAAATCACGTCTTTCTTTGTGGCCCAAATAAGAGTCATTTTGGCTTCAATATAAGCTGTTTTCATACTAACAAGTAGTGTTTGAGTTCTGAAACTTTAAAGTTTTTAATAGCACAAGGGAATTTTGATTTCTCCCCAGTTCATGGCTCAAAACTACTTCTAGATTCATAGGTAGGGTGTGTGGTTGACTGGCGCCATTGGACCAGGAAAATCATCCTTAATTTAAGTGTGCTGCACACAGGTTTGTTATTCTACTGGTGTAAGTAAAGATTAAGCTCAGATGAGCTTTATTTGTGGAGCTATATACAATATACAGATATAAAGCAGTTCATTAATTTAAAGTGCAAATGTTCATTGGGGTTCAGTACTTTGACCGAACCCACAAAAAACTGGCACATTATTAGGAAAGGCGATTTGCAAAGATTCATAAAAAAAACCTTGTACTCTCTGTAGATGTAGTTGGATCATGAATGATTCGCACAAACATAGACGCATTTAGGCAGATCGGGATCGGCACACTCCCTAGTTCAAAACAAAAGTAACTTAATCCTCTGCGTCTTCTGTGGCTCATATGTCGGGAGTAAATGACGACTGCTATATTCATCAACAACAAAACACCTCAGTCGCTCAATCAGAGACATTCTTGTCTTCCCCGGCACCGGAGTCGACACAATGGTGGACGGATGACCGCTCACTCTGAGCGGGTCTAAGGTAAGACGCTAGTGACAACCAACTATCGTGGGAGCGGCCTGTGCAGATCTACGTCATTCTGACAGGAATTTCAGAACAACCTGATTCTAATGAATTAAATTAAATACACTATATTGTCCCCAAAGGGACATTTGTGTTGGACTCATGGTGTTTACACTGACAAGACCATTGGATCCATAAATAACAATATACACACAATATACCCATGCATTTCTATACTAACCTCTAAAAAAACACTAATTCATTATTTAATATTTTAACTGAAATGGGTATAAAATACTTTTTAAAGTGATTATACATACACATTGGAAATCTATACCATCTTCCAGAAGGCAACAATTCTACTCTGTATATGCAGTACATGCAATGGGTTAGCTAAAATTGTATGTGCTTCCCTAAGGACCGACTGTTCATACAGTGACTCAAGGGACAAATGCTCCTTTCTCCTGATGGTCTTCATTGCTATTTTTAACAAGCGTGCAAGCTTAGACTTTACCTGAATTGTGAGGGTTACCAAACCATACCATAATGCCATATCTAATTATACTCTATAACTGCCTGAAAGAATAAATATATGATTTTCTGCCCAGCTCCAAAAATCCTATTCTACGCAGAAAATACAATATTCGCTGCACACGAGAACAAATTGCATCCACATGAATCCCCCAACTGAGTTTATCATCCATATGAATACCAAGGTACTTGTAGGAAGATACTTGCTTAATTTATGTTTCATGTATAAACAATGATGTGTGATCACTGATAACCTATTGATCTTGGGTTAAAGATCATCTCCTCTGTCTTTTTTGTGTTTTAAATAAGATTTAAATCGCATCACTCTACAAACCTTTATACCTCTGAGAAATAAACTGACCCCTTTAAATGAAAGGTTCTGTATTGGCATCAGTGGTTCTATGAAGAACATCCACGTAACCCTTCAAATGTAGAAACGGTTCTACCGGGTGATATAGCCACAGCCATATCACCCTGCAGCCCAAGACTGGTTGCCCAATGAAGCTAAACAGGTTGAGCCTGATCAGTACCTGGTTGGGAGACCTCCTGGGAAAACTAGGTTGCTGCTGGAAGAGGTGTTATTGAGACCAGCAGGGGGTGCTCCCAGTATAGTGATGGGACACTATACTGACAAAAAGCACCATCTTTCGGATGAGACGTTAAACCGAGGTCCTGACTCACTGTGGTCATTAAAAATCTCATGGCACTTCTCATAAAGAGTAGGGGTGTAACCCCGGTGTCCTGGCTAAATTCCCTCCACTGGTCTCTGACCATAATGGCCTCCTAATAATCCCCATCCACTTGATTGGCTCAATGAATCTCTCTCCACCTGTAGCTGGTGTGTGGTGAGCGCACTGGCGCCATTGTCCTGTGGCAGCCGTCGCATCATCCAAGTGGATGCTGCACACTGGTGGTGGTTGAGGAGAGACCCCCCCACATGATTGTAAAGCGCTTTGGGTGTGGAGCTATATACAATAAAGCGCTATATAAATGCATCATTCATTCATTAATTTATTCATTTATAGTCGAAAAAGGTTCTTTAGATTTTAAAATGTTCTTCAAACTGGTTCAATCAGGAACTGTTCATTGAAAGGTTCTTTGGGGAACCAAAAATGGTTCTTCTATGGCATCACTGCAAAAACACCCTTTTGGGACTTTACGACTTTCTGCTCTGATTTAAGACCTTTTTAAGGCCATCATTTGTGGAAGGGCAAATTAAAACTTTTAAAACTTTTTTAAGACCAGCAGAAACCCTGCCATAACACTAATGAGTAATGAACTAATCTGTTTCACCCAACAGGCAGATCCCAATTTCATTAGGCATCACAAGATACTATTTATTTGTATTATTAAATACATATTCTAGTAAAAAAAATTGAATCTTGAGTATCTTCCCCCCAAAATAAGTGTGCACTTCAGGATTAAGTAAGCTTTGCTGATGTTGCTAAAACGATCCTTCATATATCTTTCAGTCTCTCTATAGCCTGGTCCACTTATCGCATAAACATCCACTGTTTCTTTTGCATTGTCATCATTCTTGCTCGACATTGACACGGTCCTCCTCTAGGCTGTGAAAACAATTTCAAACAGTACTTCAAACTTGTCAGGCCAAAGTATCTCTCTTCCCCTTCACTCTCTCTCCCAGAAGTCCTCATCCTCCTACATGAGCCTTAGTTGAGGATAATGAGCTGGGATTGAGGCAGCAGAACTGTGGTGGAGTTTGAATCCTCATGCCTACAAGCAGCTGTGTCTCTATCTGACTCTCATATTACTCCATGTTGCCTTGGCTACTGCTTTACAATTATTGTCAGTGTGGGGAAATTGAAAAGAAAAAGTTCTTTGTTCAAAATCAGCCGTTTCTAATGCGGGTGACGTACAGTAAGATCAAACGTCAGCAGGCAGATGTACAGCTGAGGCAACTGAAGAGAAACATTTCCCTCGCCGACTGCAGGCAAATTTACTGCTGAAGAAAAGAACGAGGACACGGAGGACAATGCAGAAATACAATGCATCATTACAAGAGCTAATCAACTGGTATTTGTGTGCGTGGCAAAACATCACACGATGAAGAATGATGAACATAACAAGCTGGCTTTAATTGATCATTTAAATCTGACAACATTCTCACTAAAGACTTCATAGGCTTCTCTTGTTTATTGAGCTTCATTTTATGAGTCCATAATTGTATTACTAACAGCAATGTTACGAGGCCGTTATCACTGCAACGTTAATCTGCTACATGACAATATGCTAGCTCCGAGTGAACGTGGATCAATTCTGAAGTGTATCGCCTGCTCTGTTTTACCTCACTACGAAGTAACCTTTATGGCATACACGCTTTTCACCCCAGGCAAAATTACGGTGCCCCCTCTAATAAAGGCTCCAAGTTCCCTTGTATTATTTATTATGCTCATCATACCTGAATTGAAAATGTTTGTTCTTCATACAGGTACAAGAGGGAACATGACATTTGAAGCACATCCCTTAAGTGGGAAACATGGGAATCGTTCAGCCCACTGAGCAGCACCTTAGTTTTTGAAAAGCTGTTTTAATTCATTAGACTGTTTTCATTTTTCTTCTGATATAGGATATTATAGCATAGCCAGTTTTTTATTTTGTATTTATTCATTAATTTTTTTGTTGACTTT
Source organism: Gymnocypris eckloni scoliostomus (assembly GCA_027564155.1). Lineage (NCBI taxonomy): Eukaryota > Metazoa > Chordata > Actinopteri > Cypriniformes > Cyprinidae > Gymnocypris > Gymnocypris eckloni. Next base: position 20,035,696 of record CM050426.1, on the reverse strand, counting down.
AGTTGAGTTCAAAAATACTTTTTACAATACATATGGAAGACTGTTTCCACCACTAACTAACTAACTAACTAGCCAATTAACTACCTAGCTAACTTACTAACTAAATGCATACATAGCACCTTTTTAATTACAACTTAAATGCAGTGCAATTAATTATCCAGTGTCCGTATGGTAGAAATATAAACCGAATGCATTTTAATCTTAAATGGCTAAGAGTGGAAGATAGGATGGTTGCTGCAATGCTGTTATCAACATGAAAGGTTTTACTAACAAAACTCCATTGGATCAGTATCATCAATTATAATTCAATGTTCAGTCACATGAATATGCTACTAGACATGCAGCAGCCATATCACCCTGCAGCCCAAGACTGGTTGCCCACTGAAGCTAAGCAGGGTTGAGCCTGGTCAGTACCAGGATGGGAGACCTCCTGAGGAAACTAGGTTGCTGTTAGAAGAGGTGTTAGTGAGGCCAGCAGGGGTGCTCAGCCTGCAGTCTGTGTGGGTCCTAACGCCCCAGTGAAGTGACGGGGACACTATACTGTAAAAAGCACCATCATTCGGATGAGATGTTAAACCGAGGTCCTGACTCTTTGTGGTCATTAAAAATCCCAGGGTGTCCTTTGAAAAATAGCTGGATCCTGTTCTGGAATATGTCAGAATTTTACATTCTGTTTTTTTTTATAGATCCGGCATTAAAAATTGCATGTGCCGATACAGGGCTAAGATGTCGTAGTCTGAGACAGCAGAGAGTTGCCAGCAATGAGGTTTCTTTACAAAGGTAAATTAAGGAATTATATTTACTTAGTTATTCAATAAATTGGTATGTTATTACAAATATTATTGTTACTTGTTCATTGTTTTATTAGCAAGAACAACAGTGACGAAACCCGCTCTACTTGTCCTTTAAGGGCTAATGTACAAACATGGTGGCGACTTCCATGTAAGGGGATCCGCGGTGTATGTAGATATAAATTGCTAATTCTAAGTTATTGAAAACATTACGGTTAATTTTGTAAGGTATTTATATACCTCTAAAACATAGTTATATATATAAATATATATATATATATAATATTGTATTTCTGTCAATAGATCTACCTAAATATTACACACTGCACCTTTAAGACTGTTGCTGTGTCCGACAAGCCATGCCTCTCTCACACTACACATCATGTTCTCACGCAGTAAAACATACATTGTGGAGCAAAGAGAAAACTGACAACACACCGAAAGACAAGACAGTGCAGGTTACATCTGGCAAGAAACAAGGTCTCAGCTTTAAAATTTCTCACAATTCTGATGTTTATTTCTGTGAAAGTTGTGAGTTTGTGGGATATAAACTCAGAATTGCATGAAAAAAGGTTTTGTAAATTGTGAACTTTTTTTTGTGTATGGTGAAAACCAGCTTCCATTAAAATAGGATTACAGGCTGAAATGATAGATTAAACACAATTAAAAACATCAGAACAACACCCACATGTGAATCATACAAAGGAGCAATGGAACATAGCATCAGATTTGGGAACAGGAAGGAGTCAAAATGACACGGCAGCAGGCGGCCTTCCTCCCCTTGGGCCACAGTTCTGAAAACAGAGGCTCCAGATGCGTTGTCATAAACTGAATCCTTTTGGGAGATAGATGGGAAGACAAAAAAGGATTACGTTCTCATCTAGATGGATAGATCATGCTGGATGTCAGCAGGGAACAGTAGGCATCAGATTTTTTTGGGAATAATTCTGCAGTATTAAGGTCGCATCCCACCAGCTGAATTGTAACAACTCTATTTTGGTAAGGGATGTCACTGTTTGTTCTGAAACCTGTGTTGACATTTGTTCTATAGTAACAGAATATTTGGGAGGACATATTAAAGGTCTCATCTTTTTAAAGCACAGTAATCACAGCCGTGCTTCAGAAAATCAGCATGATTGTGAATACTGCAAAACCATCTAGATAGATATAGACATTTGTTTTGTTCCACTCATAAATGAATCAGTGTTTTGAATATTTGGTTGAACATATGATTCATTGACACTCATAAAAAAGTAGCTCGGGGCCACCTACTGGCGTAACTATGTATCATTCAGAAAGAGTCAATGAAAATCCTCTACCACTAATAAATACAAAATCATCATATTTATTCAGTAATATTTTTTTCTTTGGAAATTTGTGAAAAATGGTGCAGGTTTTTTTTGTCATTCACAGGTTTCACCTAACACTATCTTACGACCAATTAAAAAAAATGTGTATGACCTTACTCATACGATTTTGTACGATTTGTCTAGACCACAGTGACTGGTAGTTTTAGAGATGGGGTCAGGGCTATGTAATTGTACAAATTCAATGAATTGGGGATCTTAAAAAATCTGTAAGAAAATCGTATAAATTCGTACGACCTCACTCTTCACCTCAATAACCCAGCTCGTAAAATATGTACAAATTGCCATGATATTGACTTGGTTTCACCACGTTATCCTGGTGAGAAAAATACAATAAAATAAAAAAAACTTTAGTCAGATGAAGCACAAGCAACAACAAATGTTTTCTTAGATGGCTTACATCTTTGATGTTATTCACTCATGACACTTATATAAATCCTATAACTGAAGGTCAGACTATCGGACAAAAAATATGATTAGATTAAACATGAGAGAGTTTATATCGCGCAATTCTGAGAATATATCTAGAAATTCCATAAACTCTAGATTAAAAGTCACAATTATTAGTTATTGTTATTTTTATTTGTGTGTTTGGTGGAAACATTCTTCCATATTGACTAAATCAATGACCTATGTAAAGAAACAATTAGCTTCTAATGCACAATCCATGATACAAACGAATTAGAAAACGAATAAATGAACAAAGGTAAGAACAGAAAAAAATAGATTTATTCCACATGAAACAACAGTAAGCTCTTTTCATTTTTTTTTGACCTAAAGAAATCACACTTGAAACAAAAGCAATTTTCCACATCCATCGCTGGCATTCATATCTTGTCTGTCTACTTTACTTTATCTTCTGCTCAGTTACTCTGAGTAAAATACTTCCTTTAGTTCAATGACCTCTTATTTATACTGTCAGAGTTACTGGTTCAATAAGACGTAAGCTCTTCATAAAACTAGTTTCACGAAAATTACACCCAGAGGGGTGAATTCCAAACACTTTTAAAGATGTCATTGAATCAAATGCTCTACTGAAGCTCTTTTACAATATTTGGAAACATATTAAAGCTTCATAAGGTCATAAAATAAATTTCACTTCATAATTTCTTGCAAAATCTAAGATACAGATGTCTGTCTTCCCATAAAAAAGAGTTTCATAACCAGTTATGCACTCATCTATTTTGACAGGCTTGTCAAAATAATGTCTAAGTTAAACAACCAAATGTCCTTCATTGCTGCCTTACCCTTTATCTTCCAAGAATAGCTGAATGCCTCATATGTGGAGAAAGAACACATAAAAGAAGCCAAATGCTAGTCAGAATATAAAGACTCTGTCTGTCTCATTGATTTGTCTGAATTATTAGAGACGATACAGTTGCCTAACAACTACAGGAGTAATGAGAGACATATTGGTTTTTCTCTCTTTGTTGCAGGGCAGCTTTTGTTTTCATATGTTGAATTTGCAAACTTTCTACAGATTCTCCTGTAATGATGATCTATTAGTGAGTGACTGAAATTACAATACGGTTAAATTTGTTTATATTAGTTTAACACTTTTAAGGACCAATTCTCACTATTTAAACTTTTTTGGTAAAGATGTACATAACCAGCCAGTGTTCAAAACTATCGCCTGATACACTTTACGGTTCTCTTATAACAATATTTTCTAATTTGAGTGGTACTGGTAGGAATTTGTGGTAAATTCGAGCATGTTGCCACGTCATCATTACCACATAAACAAAGGAATCCTCTCTGAAATCCAGGCTAAAATTACAAAATCGAATTATATTCCAGCATCAAAATGTATTTTACCATTAATTTAACTATAGCTCAGTCTTTGAATATTAACAATATTAAAGATATAGGTACAAAAATACATTTTCACAGAATGTTTTTTAAAGCAGTAAAAAAAAAAGGACTTTAGCTTTTTTAACAGAGAGTTTCATAACTTATGTTGCATCAAACTCTTTGACAAAATTGATAGGAAATAATGTGTTAACAACAAATTAAATCCTTCATTGCCTCTCATTACAAAAGAATAGCATGAACACCCACAATATGTACAAAGTCGCATTTAAAAAAATTAATGCTATCATTAATATAATATTTGAAGGTCTTTTGATTTGTTGATTATGCAGCTTGATTATATCAATGTTCTGTTCTACAGAGTATGAATTCATATTGGTTTTCTTCTGTACAAGCTTTTGTTTCAGTTGCAGTTTCAAATATTCTAAATTCTCCTATATTCACAATTCTATAAGATTCATAGCATTAAAAACACTCCATCAGCTCTTTCTCCATTACTTCAATGCCATGTTCCTGTGTCAAGGGCTTTAACAGAGCACTTTATAGGTGTTATACCTTAGATTTCTTTCTTAAATTGTTCCAAAGTAAAGTATTTCAACTTTTTGAAACAGCTTGTCATAACAGCAAGCGGGTGAGTAAATGCAGTGTCACTGTTAAATATAGGAAACAATACTTTTAATGAGAAAAAACTGCTTCTATTTACATTATAATCATGCACAAATACTGTTGCCTTTCTAAACTGTTTTTTTTTTATGGAACTACAACATATTTTAAGGATGCAATGTCTGAAACTCACATTAAAATACTTCTAACTGCATTGTAATTTAACTTTGAGATTTGATTGTTTTCTCTAGTGGTTTACAGTTCGGATATTGCTGAATTCAGCTTTGTTATAATGTTCCAAAATTGCCATATACTCTTCAGCTAGTAGAAAATTAGAATTAGACCAGCAACACAGAGAGGATTGCAGATTCTTGCTTTTTATTTTTAAATGCTATTAACGTGTCCTCTAAAGCTATTATGGACAAAAACATTTAATCCAGTGCTCTTGAATGTGTTCTACTGATGTCAGCCAAAGTACTGCAACTAGACTAATCAATTACCATAAACAAATGTGAATCTCTCTCTGAAATCCAGGCTAAAGTCTCAAAATCGAATTATGAAATAACAAGCATCAAAGTATTATTTCTACCATTAATTTAACTATACGTTCAGTCTTTGAATTACCTTAGTTAATATTAAAGATATAAAGGTTACATTTTCACAGAATGTTTTTTGTAGAAAACAGTAAATAAAAAAAAGGACTTTAGCTGGCTTTTTACAGAGAGCGTCACAAATGCTGCACAAACTCTCCACAATCTCATTGTGAAAGCAGACACAGTAAACAAATTAAAAGATAAAACATTGCCTCTCATTACAACCCGAATGACTCAGCAAAACACCCACAATCCCATACAAAGTCGCTCCTCTTGAATTAATCTCTGCTTCAGTTTAATAACAAATATTTGAAGGTCTTTTGATGTTTGTTGATTATGCAGCTGACTTGATTATATCAATGTTCTGTTCTATTTTTTTATATTCAATTTTCTATCGTTCTGTACTACCAATTTTTCTGGTGTTTACCCAGAATTGCAGTTTCAAATATTAATGTAAATTTTCTCACAGTATTTTGATTTGTACTTTGATTGCTCTTCCACTGCATAGTTTTTATAAACATATTCTACACAACTGCATACAGTCTTGTGAAACTCTCACAGCTCAGAGTCGCAGAAATCACACAATCATGTCGAAAAGTAAGATCTTTCTTTCTTGTGTTTTTTTACTGTTCTAAAGTGTGGGGTTGGTAGTTTTTATGTATATAAATAAGTATATTATGCTCATTTATAAGAAGTGTCTTATGCTCATTTATAGGCTGCATTTATTTGATGGCAAATACGGTAACAACAGTAATGATCTCAAATATTATTACAATTTAAAATCTAATTTGTTCCTGTCAAGGCAGAGCTGAATTTTCAGAAGCCATTACTTCAGTATTCAGTGTCACATGATCTTTCAGAAATAATTGTAATATACTCGTGTGGTGCTCATGAAACTACAGTTATCAATATTAAAGACGGTTCTGCATTAGAAAAAATATATATATATTTTTGAAGAATATCGAGTTCAAAAGAACAGCAATTATGTAAAATATAAATCTCAAATGTACTGTGTCCTTGCTGAATAAAAGTATTAAATTATTTATATTACTTACCCTAAACTTTTGAGTGGTATACTATACTAGTAGACCTAACACATCCTACACTTCAAAAAAAAATTCTCCCTTCTGTGATGCCTTTTGTCTAGAGCACCAAGTGAGTCAAAACTACTTTATCATAATCACCACAATTTAAACTAGGGAGGGAGGAAGTCATTCTCTGTTTCAGCCTCCACACCACCTTTCTGTCTTGATCTTCTGTATCCAGAGCCAAAAGCCTCTGTTCTTCACCTTTATCTCAGACTGTCTTTCACCAGCTTCCCCTTGGCCACACTGGGGCTGGCACTAAACACATCTCAGTGATATCAGTGTTCATCAGCCACAGAATTAAAACAGGAGGGTGGTAGGATGAGGAGTGCATCTCCAGGGAACTGCTAGGAATAAAAGTCATTATGCTCTACTGCTGTCTTCAGTCCAATGGCAGCTCATCATGGACTGATATATTAAGTTCTGCAAGTAATAATTGGAAATGTTTCCATTCCCTTGTTATTTGTATTTTTTTCTCTTTGAGATAGTCAGAAACTTTGATGTGCATTCACACGTGGAATGAAACAATGAAGCAATATTCCTCTGAGCTGCCGGTGTATTGTTTTGAATCTTCATCAAAGTACAAAAGTGTTTCTGCAATAACTTCATGCCATAACTACAGTTATGCAGGTTTTATGCCATAAAATATACATTTTGACAGCTTCTGAAGTCTTCTTGAATTGTAGTTGAATCACATAAATTGCTTCAAAATTACATTCCAATCAGATTGCTTAAAAGTTAAGACAATTGCTTATTACATGTACTGTATGATGTCTTTAAATTACATTGACTATCTGTCTGTCAAAACTAATTCACATTTATTTAGTAAAGCCCTAATAGACCACACTTTTCCATACTCAGCTAAGAGGTAATATTCTCAGAACTTTGAGAGAAACTAATCAGAACGTTAATCAATATTATGAAATAATGTTCTGCCGGTTACATTCGATCAGTACCTCAACAACACTTTGCTCTTTAAATTGAGTAAGGCTAAAGGTATCCAGTGAGTGATTGCATGAGATTTTGATGTATTATGTGAATAAACATCACCCCTCTGATGTAACTGCATTATTCTCAAGCTGCAGTCTGTGTGACAGTTTATTAGGTTTGTTATTGAGTCCATGTGTCATTGTCGGTGGGTGTTCTTCAGGCCGAGCGTTACATCTGTCACTTGTGATTGCTGATGTAAGCTATGCTGAAAATGAATGCCTGAGCACACTAGCATGTGTCTTTCATTTCTGTATGCAGAAGGAAGGAGCTTGAAACTCTCCTCTGAATAAAGGACATTAATTCCAACATTTAACAAGGGAAGAATGAAGTTCTATGTTGAACTGATGGGCTGAATGTCACTGATCTCCTGAAGTTCAGAAAAACCTTATTAATAATTGCATTGATGCCTGTACTATTATTAAAGGTTTTATTAACTCAATGGGTTTGATTCAGCAGAGTTCATTGCAGCAGTACATCTCAGCAGCAGAGACATCTCTGAAAACTGAAGGGATTGATGCTGTCAGGTCTGCTGAAATGAGAATGCGTTTTAAATGTGACATTGTCCCCTTTTATACCCAACAACCATTTCGAGCCAAATTCAGATGTAGTCATAAATGCATGTCTATTGTGCTTTTGTAGTGTACATGCTAATCTACCCTGACGCATTCTTGACAACTGTGAAGAACCGCTCACAAGTGCACTCAAACAGAGCTCAAACTGCTAGTTAAGTGGTTGAAAACAACCCAAATGAAAAATTCAGAGAAGCCCAAATATATACAGACTTTTTCAGTATGCCATATAGTAAATATAGACAGATAATTCACTGTGTATAAAAGCATCTGCTAAATGAATAAATACTGATATATGAATAAATGTAAGTCAATTGAAGTGCACACAACTGAACTGCATTCTCAATATTAATACAAGTACTCTAAAATGAGCATTCCGCTAAAACTCTCCTGTCGATGTTGCAATTTAGACATATTTGTGTGTGTTAAGTGGTCACTGGAGGGAGACAGATATGCGTTTAAATACCAGGTGAAAATAACAGGGTGAGCAAATGATTTAATTAATACAATTGTAATTTTCATTTAAATTTTTGGTCAACTATCTAGTATTAGTAGTATTATGAATATATATATATATATATATATATATATAGTAGATTTAATTGTAATTTTAGTTGAAGTTGTTTTTTTCCATTGTGCTTTATTAGTTTTAAAATATTTATATTTATTTAAAATTATTCCAGTTGTAATATTAGTGATTGTCAACGCTATCTCACGACCAATTTGTACGTATTTTACAAGATGACTAATTCGTACAAATTTGTGCGACCTTACTCGTATGATTTTGTACGATTTGTCCAGACCCCAGTGACGGGTAGGTTTAAGGGCGGGGTTAAATCATTGTAAAATACATACGATTTAGCAAAAATTGGAGGTAAAAATTTAGCAAAGAGTGAGGTCGTATGATTTTTTATGAATTAGCCACCGTAAAATATCTACAAATTGCTGTGAGATCGGGCTGGTAATATAGTACTTCAACTTAATATAGTTTGGTTAGTTACCAAGGATTTCTAATTTTCACAAGTTTGCTATTCATCTAATATAATACATTTTATTTGAACTCATTCAGCTAACTAAACGCATTTTTAATCAATTTTGTTTTAGGTTTATTTAATGATAAAATCAATGGTATACAACATGGGCCAATTAGACCTGCAAATTAATGTCTGGTTAATCTGGCTAATGGCTATATCCAGTCTTGTGTTTCCCTGACTGGCTATATATGGTCAGAGTATCCATAGGGCGCAGGATATAAAGCGGCTGAGTCTAATCCTCCAAATCTTCCATTAAGTACATTTTAGAGCCCCAGTCTTCCATTTGTGATTTCCAGCAAATCTCGTCTAATACCACCACAATATCCACTGAACTTCAGACTTTGCCACAGGATTTATTGAATGGAGTCTCCTAAAATGTAAGCATTTTGCGGTTTATTGCTGACAACACTCTATGTGAACATTTGTTTTATGTAAATAGCTTTTAAGACAATGTTTTTGAAAGCCACATTATATGTGCCACCCCTAAAACTGCTGTTATATGAACATTAATACCCTGACCACAAACTTATTTACATATTAATTAAACAGCATTATCATTATACGCATTTAATAATTTATTTGTGCATTTTATCTATAATTGCTGATAACTGAAATTAAATTATTCCCAGTCCCTTGAGTAAAGTGTTTGTGATTCCTTCTGATCAGCATGTGTTTATAGATATTGTTATCAGATATTTTTTTTTTCAAAAAATCTTGCCCTGCTTTTTTATTTTCTCACAGCAACAATAGCAACCTCCTAAAACAGCCCAACTGAAATCTACTGAACTGATTTTGATAGTGCACGACAACAAGCAGTGGAAACACTTTCAAATAACAACAAACCAAAACAAAGCTTCAAGAGACTAATGAGTGAATAAAAGGGAGATATAATTTAGTCACGCTCCATTTAAACCAGTTTGCTAAGGACATCTGATGAGTTTACAATTACTAAGCCAATGTTACTTTAATTAAAGAGATGGATGGACATTTTGGTGGCCATTTACTCATGTTGTTCTAAACCTCTATGGCTTTCCATCTTCTGTGGAACATAAAATAAGGGTTCATTCTGCAGGGAACTCTCCCTTTAAAATGTAAAGTATACACACAACAAAGGACAAATCTTTGTCACACAGGGTTGACATTATGTGTATGTGAACTTTGTGGCCTTTGTTAAAAAAAAATCCACCTTTCTCGCTCTCAGAAGTCACAAAAAATATTTCAGGTTTGTATCATAGAAGAGATATCTACTCTAGCCAGTTCTTGTTGGGCCTTTGTAATAATTGACTATTGATTTTTAGCTTTATAAGCTCTCAGTTCTATGCCATGACATTTTCAGCAGATAATGATTCTTAAAGAGGAAGCCTGAGGTGCACATTCATCAATAATCTCTTCTAAAGTGCCACCAAATACAAAGCACCATCTCTCTCTCTCTCTCTCTCTCTCTCTCTCTCTCTCTCTCTCTCTCTCTCTCTCTCTCTCTCTCTCTCTCTCTCTCTCTCTCTCTCAAAACTGTCTTTTTTACTTACACTGTGGTCAAGCATAGGCACTTAAAACATATGAATTATAACATGATTATTCAAAAAGACAAGAAAAAAAAGCAGGATGCTAAACAAAAATACAGGCATGGTAGACTGAGCATTGAACTTGAATTTAATTTTGGCATGTTTCACTTCATAGATTATCAGCCTTTGCAAAACACTTACCATTTATGCTGTTTCTGTCACAACAAAAACTGTAACTTACAAAAGGATGATGCTATTAAGGACTGTATTTTGTTTGATATATTACAAAAAGACTAATCGGATTGAAATTAAATTGAAATTGAGGGTACGAGGGGGTGGGGTTCGGATTTTCAGAACGAAACATAAAACATTTAGAGAAAATTATTTGAAAAATTATGAAAGAAAAACAACCCTGTACTTTTATTATTGTTATTAAACTGCACACACAAAAAAGCATGACCTTCTTATACAAAGCAGTAAAATTATTAAACATTTCCTTTGAATGTGATACTGTAAGAGAAAACTAAGTAATGTGAATTTCATCTTTAAAAATGGCAGTTTTATATTTTATCCAGTATATTAAATGATAAAAGATGGAGACAAAAAAATGTGCTGCATAACATGAATGACCCCTCACTTCACTCCCATCACATTACAATCTCACATTCACACTGTCAGAAGGAAAAGTAAATCTAGCACTTCATACTTGATAGCAGAAAAGATCTCCTCAATGCGTACATATTATATTTACATTTGCAAGTATGACCCTACATTTCTTTAGAAATGTCAGTTCAAAAGAGTTTATTTGTGATAGATGGAGGAACAGTTCTGAAGGATGTGCATTTGCATTCCGTTTGGAGAACATCATAAGATGATGATACAGGGTCCACAGTATTCCATTAAATGACATCAGACATAAAATCAGTCAGAGCTGACAGTTCCCGTATGTTTGGAAAAAATAAAATAAACTTAATCTGCTGCATTAAGGAGCTTAAAGCTGCAGATGCCTCAGAAAGGTTCCATAAGACTTCGTAACTGTGACTGCACTACATTGCATTTCTTTAAAGCTGATTCTATTACTCATGCAGGGTGGTCAGCACTTGTTTTGGTTTTGTCTTACTACATGAGCCATGGTCCTACTACTCGTCCTCACTCTGTGTGTGTCAGGAGCCAATAACTGCACATCAGAAGCTGTGCATGATTAGAGCAGTGCCATGGGGCAGCCCTAGGGCAAATTATGAGCTTCATTTTTTCTGACAGGAGCTCTCATAATAACATTTAACAAGGAGAGAACTCCTGCATTAAATTGGCAAAATGTAACAAAATATAATCATATATGTATGATTTTGTTGTAAATAATTCTCAAATGTTTAATAATGAAACAACAAAAAGTGAATTTCCACTATATTTACAACAGGAAATGCTGTTTCATTTAAACCAATTAAATGAAAAATTGGAATTTAAACCAACAAAAAATTGGTTTAAATTCAATATTTTTGTCATCAGAGAAATTAAAAATGAATAAATTAAAAATGTGTGTAACCACACACACACACACACACACACACACACACACACACACACACACACACACACACACACACACACACACACACACACACATTATTCATTTATTAATACACACACTGTTCAGCCCCCTATAATTAATAATGGCAAAATTAAAACTGTGCAAAGCAATCAAGGGTCACATTTTATGCCTGATGTATAATATTCTGCCTGCTGTTTCCCATCATTGCTATGAGAAGGACTTTGTAGACCTCAGTTGTTTAACTACAGGTCTTGTTTGAAGCAGTGTTGTTTCTACCAAAGCCCTCAGAGTTGTTGTCATGCTTGTAATGTCTCAGTCATTTGCTCTCTGTGTTTGTTGTGTTTACTCTGGTCAATTCTCTCGGGGTGTGCTCGGGATCAGCTATCCAGCCCTCAAAATACTCTTTTGATTTTATTTTCTCCCAAATACACACAAACACAAAATAAACAAACAAACAACACTCTCCTTAAAAAAGAACACCCAAATAAATGCTAGTTTGGAAGAGAAGGAGAAAGTTGAATACCTTCATAGCAAATAACCATTTTGTACAAGTAATGTGGTATGAATTGTAAAAGATGTGCAAAGCGTTCAAAACAAACATTCTTAAGAATTATTTTCTCCCAGTTGTATTGCCCCAGCAATAAAAAATAAATAAAATAATAAATATATTTTGTGATTGTCATATGGTTCATAAAAAAAAGAAGTTTTTCCTTGAGGGGTGCCTTTGGAGGACTTAAACCGTTTTGGTCCGTTTCAAAACAACTCTTCTTGGATAATGCAATCTCTCTCTCACAGAAACGCAAATATAATTTAATTGAGGTTCAAAACATACTCTGACTAACGTAACCTTGGTTCCCTGAGATACGGAACAAGTACTGCATCGTAAGACGCTGTGGGAAAATAAATTTTTCTCCGATACTGAAGCCTTTTTGGCGTGCAGGGGAGCCCAAGAGTGACAATAACAGTGCGTCATTTGCAACAACGCCATGAAATTTGCTCTTTTAAGAGGGTTCTTGTAAGAGAGACTCGCCGGATGGCAGCAGGGAATCAGTGAACCAGCTGCTGCAGGTGCTGCGGTCTGCTGAGAAGCAGCGACTCGGCCGAAGAGAGCGAGGTCTGGATCCGCTGCAATGGCTTGTTCAACGGCGAAGGCTTTGAGTCTCGAAGAACGAAGATCTTGTAGTCGTCGCTGAAGGAGAAAAAAATCTGAGGAGTCTTGGCGAATGCCCGCAATATATAGCCAGATGCCCTGCCCATTCTAGCGGCCTTTAGTGGGCCTTCCAACCATAGGGTGTGCAGCTTCGCTGCCGCCATTGGTTTAATTGTGGTAACCGTACAAACCATTGGCCGTGCATTACCTGCGTTATTAAAAAAAAGGCTTCAGTATCGGAGAAAAATGAATTTTCCCCTTTGATTCTTCTCTGCCACTCAGACAACAGTTTCATACTCCTTAAAAAAAGGATTTTGTTGGATACATTTTTAAATATATATTTCAAAATAGATAAAAAAGTCTAATTTATGTATATATTGCGTATATATAAGTGTATATGCCATATGGGACTGTAGTCACAAACATTTAATTCCCTCAGTTTTGTACACAGATTATTTATACACATTATCGGCCTGGGTGTTGCATATTTTTGGACATATGGGCAATTGGGAATGTTTTCCTGCTCTCTGTCTGTGTACCATATTCAAGTCTTTCCATCACCCCACATTTCCTACTTCATTTTATAATTTATTTTGCTGCCGATAGCCAAACATACACTCCTCAGCAGCAGCTAGAACAAGGTCTCTGCGACAACACATCACAGAGCCACTGCAACCTACCCTGTGGGTTCCTCACAATGTCAGATTTTCAAAACAACTCACTGGCGTTCGGTCAGTGGAATCGTGACAGGCTCGAGCATCTTTGATTGTTTTCTCACAGCTAGATTTGTCTGTGGAGAACTTTTCTAAAAAACTTTGTGGGCTTCAGTGCAGCCTTTCAGAAAAGAAGTACTGGTAGGTTTTAAAATGTCAACCTTGTCTTGACTCTGCTCAGACAACAATAACGCAGCAGGAAGCCCTGAGGTCCATTTAGTTCAGTCTAAACTTAGAAATTCTGGGACATTGACATGACAATATATTACCTAAACTTTCGTCCAAGGCACAGTTTGCTAACAACGGCATTCAGCAGGATCACACGCAGCACATTCAACAAAGAACAGTCTATTTTTTGAACGCACACGGAGGGAGACCTTTTCAAGTCATGCTCGAACTTGAAGTATTAACGATGCAATTTTTAGCTTCTAATCTCTTTCACAGCTCAGGAAACAAAAAGTAGCCAACACATTTTGGCAGTTTGTGAAATGTCTCAGTCCAGTTGAATGCATTACTGATTTTTTATACTGAGTGATATGCCAATATTTGCCAGCAGGGTTGTGCAAATTTCAGAACTGAAGAATTAACTCCCTTTCAATCAGCCAATCCGTCCATCTATCCATTCATCTTTTAAACTTCAAGGCTTCTATCCATCCATCTATCTATCAAACTTCAAGGCTTTAAAGCTTTTACAGAAATGAAAAGGCTTTGTTACTTTTTTTTGTTAAAAATGACAGTTATATACATTTCCTTGCATTGCAATTCATTTTACTCTAGTTAACCAGCATGTCAGGTCTACATGTGAATGTGGCTCACCATCACCAAGAATGTCACAGACTGACGATTGAACACACTGGGTGAGTCTTCTTCTTTATGTCTATCTTTGCTTTTGTACAGCAGTAAATTTCAGTCACATAAAATCACATTATAATAAATTATTTTCCCTTCAGGGACAAATTTAAGCTTCCTCTTATCTCAAGATAAGATTCAGAATTTCTCACAGCATCTTGGGAATCAGAAATTAGGAGGCAAAATACACATGAAACTTCTAATGGTGTTAGATCCAAAGCATGAGAAGTGGTTCCATGAAATCTATACATTTTAAAACACGGTGGCTGATGAGTGAAGCAAGTTCGATTCCAGTCTGGATTAGAACAGTACGAATAATTGTGTTTCTGTCCTAAGGGATTTTTTCCAGGCTTCTAAGTGTGCCCATTTTCAACTTTTGACACCATGTTATCGACATATTTTTAATTTCATTGTCTCAATGATCTGCATGATCAGTCAAATATGATTGATCAGCATGCTGCTGTGTTCCATAATGCAGCAGTAAACACGTTGATATCCACTGTTCAATATAGTAGTTTAAACCACTTAAGATTTTTTTTTGTTTATATGTTGCAGACAAAACACATGATAGATCTGTGACAAAGGAAGCGGGTCTGAAACTGTTGTTCTCCCCTTGCTTGTTGCCAGTCCTTTTCTGTTTAGTCTTTTGTCTGCCGAATCTGTAATGAACATGATCTATATCTGCTTCAAAGGCCCTCAGTAGAGCTGGAACAAGCACTTAGAAGAGATAATGCAAGAGTGAGAGTGAGCAACAGTTAATGGGTCTAGTCTCCATGCAGCAGTCTTATTTCAGCTTTTATCATTGCAATAAACAGCCAGATAAACAATCGCATTTAGAAAGAGCCGTTAATTCGCCTCTCTAGAACATTTTAGACATGGTCATGTGATTTCCTTTCATCGGTACATTGAAGAAATTATACATTAGAGGCACTCACTTGTTCATGAGGCAGTTCAATTTAAATTGTCTGGTTTGGGCAAATGATGATAATAATATTAACAATAACAAAGCATAGAATAAGATAAAATCATCCTCAGCTGAGGTAATGGCTTGAATATTTCCTTTATTCTTTTTTGGAAGCACCAACTATAGGATATATACAGTGGCATGAAAATAAGTATTTGCTCTCTATTTCTATATTTCACCATTATTATAATTGGATATTCACATAACAACATTTATTTCCACATATGCAGCATTTTTATTGTGATATTTTCTGTAGATAACATGAATTGAGAAACACTGTACAAAGTTAAGAGAATTAAAATGACCTATGTTTGATATGTAAATGCCTCCTTAAATACAACCCGAATTCCGGAAATGTTGGGACATTTTAAAAAATTTGAATAAAATTAAAACTAAAAGACTTTCAGATCACATGAGCCAATATTTTATTCACAATAGAACAGAGAGAACATTACAAATATTTAAACAGATACATTTTACACTTTTATCCACTAAATGAGCTCATTTTAAATGTGATGCCTGCTACAGGTCTAAAAAAGTTGGCATGGGGGCAACAAAGGGCTGAAAAAGCAAGACATTTTGAAAATATTCAGCTGGAAGAACATCTAGCTACTAATGAAGTTAATTGATATCAGGTCTGTAACATGATTAGCTATAAAAGGATGTCTTAGAGAGGCAGCGTCTCTCAGAAGTAAAGATGGTTAGAGGCTCTCCAATCTGTGAAAGAGTGCATAAAAATATTGAGTAATACTTTAAAAACAATGTCCCTCAATGTTAAATTGTAAAGGCTTTGCAAATTTCATCATCTACATTGTGTAACATTCAAAGAAAGTTTCAAAGAAACTGGAGAAATCTCTGTCCGTAAGGAAGCAAGGCCGAAGCCCTTTGTTGGATTCCCGTGGTCTTCAGGCCATCAGACGATGCTGCATCACTCATCAGCATGATTCTCTCATTGACATTACTAAATGGGCCAAGGAATACTTCCAGAAATCACTGTCGGTAAACACAATCCGCTGTGCCATCTGCAGATGCCAAATAAAGCTCTATCATGCAAAAAAGAAGCCATACGTGAACATTATCCAGAAGCGCCTTTGTGTCCTGTGAGCCAAGGCTCATTTAAAATACACTGTTTCGAAGTGTTCTATGGTCAGACGAGTCCAAATTTGACATTCTCTTTGGAAATCACAGACGCCTTGTTCTCCGGGCTAAAGAGGAGGGAGACCTTCCAGCGTGTTATCAGTGTTCAGTTCAAAAGCCAGCATCTCGGATGGTATGCGGGTGCATATGTGTATACGGCAGGGATAGGCACCTTCAGTCCTGGAGGGTCGGTGTCCTGCAGAGTTTAGCTCCAACCCTAATCAAACACACCTGAAGAAGCTAATCAATGTCTTCAAGATCACTAAAAAGTTACAGGCAGGTGTGTTTTATTAGGGTTGGAGCTAAACTCTACAGGACACCGGCCCTCCAGGACCGAAGTTGCCTATCCTTGGCATATATGGCAGCTTGCATGTTTTGAAAGGCACTATGAATGCTGAAAGGTATATAAAGGTTTTAGAGCAACACATGCTCCCCTCTAGACAAAGTCTATTTCAAGGCCTAACCCTAACAATGAAAAACCACATACTGGAGCTAAAAGAGTGCCTGCAGTCCAGGGCCCGTATTAATGAAAATTTTTAGTGCTAAGAGTTGCTCCTAGTAACAAAATTCTAATAAAATTCTCAGAAATGTGGGCGTTTCCTCTTAAAATTAAAGAAAATATCCCAGTAAAGAAACAAGTAAATCAGAAAGCATCTCAACCCTTAAAAGAGGTCTTACGGTCCAAAATTGTTAGAAGTACAAACAAGGACTTTTATGAGGCTTAAGAGTTTCTTTAGCGGTGGAGAAAATGTACGATGAGGAAGAACATGAAGAGGAAGAAAAAATGTGTTGCACACAATGCATGACGCTACAAGTAAATAAGACGCTACATATTATATTGTGCAAGGATCATGTTTGTGACCGATTTTATTAGAGACACGCTAACATCTCTGTCACCACAAAGAAATGCCATAGCACCAGAAATGGAAGTAATCTCTACATTAACTACATTAACATATTTGGTAACTGGAAAAATGCAACTATGCAGCAGTGATGATTTGGGTCTGTCACAACCTTCTATAAGCAAACTGATTGCATAAACATTTATAGCACTTTCAGA
Organism: Gymnocypris eckloni scoliostomus; assembly: GCA_027564155.1. NCBI lineage: Eukaryota > Metazoa > Chordata > Actinopteri > Cypriniformes > Cyprinidae > Gymnocypris > Gymnocypris eckloni. Next base: position 20,017,931 of record CM050426.1, on the reverse strand, counting down.
ACTGTATTTTGTCGCTGTTTATTTCCTAAAAATGTGTGAAGTATGACAGCACGGTAAATAAAAAAATAAGAATATATATACATATATAATGTAAATGTATGTCTGTGTGTGAGAGAATAAGGTAAAACAGGAAAAATTACGCATGTCATTTCAAAGTGAAGTCTTAATAGACCCTAAAAGCGCTCTTATTTCCTTCTTGGACAACCAACCAATCACAGCCTTCAAAGACTGTCATTCCCTTAGCAACGGGGTCAGCCCTGCCTCCTCACTAAGATCATAGAAGTTCTATGTTCTATTTTGAATAAAATATTGGCTCATGTGATTTGAAAGTATTTTAGTTTTCATTTTATTCATATTTAAAAAAACATCCCAACATTTCCGGAATTCGGGTTGTATTTTGATTCTTTTTAGTCTTTCCAATTTGGATCTGATTTTGAATTTTTAGATTAAATTCCTGGGGCTTTGTCCCTTTCCAGAAATATTTAAATGCATTTAAACATTTTATTTAAAAATAAAAAATATTGCAGTGTACAGCGTTTATTATGACGGGGTAGAATCCACAGCTCAGTACTCACTGCTCAATACGCATGAGTACTTTTAAATAGGCTACTCTTTTTTAAAGTTTTTGCTACTCTTTGTTTTTGCAGGTTTCCCTTGTCTAGTCTAAAATTGTATTTGATTGAAAACCATTCCGGAAGAGAAGCATGCAAAGGAGCAAATCAGTCATTCAAATACTTTTACACCACAGAATATATTATGAACATCCTAAAGTTCTGTGATTACCATTCCAGAGATGCATACCTTGACAATATTTAAGTTTGTTTACTTATAAATCTGTGCCAATAATGCTCTGAGTTATGTTTTTCGAACCTATGATTTGAGGCAACATTGAGCATTTCTCAACTAGATGCATTATGCTATACACACCTATATTTATAAAAGTGTTATTTTCAAATAAAATATTATGCGTCATAACCACTGTAAAACCAATAACAAAGTACCCTTTCTACAGCTTTTTAAGAGCTTGAGGGATTCTGATGCAGTTTGTGCATCACCCACTGTTATCAGTGACATCTTTGTCTGGCACCCTGCTGCTTTAGTCATAGAATGGTGAATTGATTACTGAATTGCCAAGTGTTTTTATTGTTGTCAGTGTCATTTGGCTGGATTAAATCCCTAAAATGATTGATATACTTACTGGGCTCTGGTCTTGTCTACTGTATGCACTGGAGCTCTGAGTGCTTTTGAAACACGTCCCCTTGCATAGGCCAATTATTTGGTTATGTAAAGTGGAGGTTTCATTAAACAAGGTTCCTCAGAAGTACTTATGTGGTTGAGAGGGTTATTTCTGCCTCAATATACTCCACTTATCAGCTGCTCTGTTGATGAACAATCAGCATTGCTTATAGCACTTTGCAATTGTAATAATGGAAGATTTTGTACTTTCAATAACAACGAGGTGCCAAACAAACCACTCCTTAGGAGTCTGTCTTTTAGTGTATGTATGTACTGTGTGTGTGTGTGTGTGTGTGTGTGTATGAAGACTTCAGAAGCAAAAGCCTCTATGTGCCATCTGAAATTTTCATCTAAAATTGGCATTTTTATCAGGCTCCTTAAGTTCAGTAATTTTACACTAATGCCAATGTATAGGTCCTTTTCTATGCAATTAAAGTGAAATAACTGAACATAAATATAGGAGCCTTATAAAAATGCTAATTTTAGAAGAAAATTTCAGATGGCACGCACACACACACACACACACACACACACACGTGGGTGGTAAAGAGGGAGATCAGAGGCTCAGATGTTTAGAGTGAATGAGTGAAACATGCCTGGACTATTAGTGTGTGACAGCTTTAGCCACTATCCATTTTCCCTGTCTGTCCAAAAGCCTTCAGCCGGTGACAGACTTTGAGAAAATGGAGGGTATGATGGCGGCTGCAGACAGTCTGAGCGTTCCCAGCATCAGGGTTGCACTTAAACAGGCAAAATGGAGAATCGGAAGGAAAAAAAGTGTCCCTCAATATTGTCATTTCCCCATGTTAAGATTCCTCTCACACAGCCAGAGTAGCACACGCGGCAGGGGTACGAATGCAGCCTGTGCAATCTGCCTGTGGAGAGTTACTTTCTTTTCCCCTTTATCATTATACAACTGCTTCTGTGTTTCTCTTTTTTCACTCTTCTCATCCCCCTGTTTCCCCATCCCCATTCAGCCCCTGAGGAGGGAAGTAATTGAAGGTTCAGATCTCTTCGGTTCTGGCTTTCTCTACTTGCCGAAAGCTTACGAACACTTCTACTGCAATGTGTGTTTGTCCCATGTGATTCATGAAATCTGGCTCATTTCTTTCTGCAACCCCTGAATGTTATGGTGCTTCACCTGAGTGGAAACGCATATCAAACATTTACGAACTAGAGAACATTACTAAATAAAAAACAACAACATGCAGTATGCATATATATATATATATAGTAATGATTTTTTAAAAACAATAGATGAGAAGCATAGTGTACCCAAAAATCCAATCAAATGTCGTTGTTGTTGTTTTTGGGGGGAGGGTACCGTAATGCAGTAGCCCAGGGGCCTCTAGTTATCTTAAGGCGCCCCTGCTAGTAGCAGACAACAAGCAGTTAAAATCACTATTAAAGTCTACAAAACCCAAAATGCCTATACATACCCCTCGCGGAACGCAATGAAACCCGAAGTACGATCAGCGGAGTATGACGCAACACCCTTCTATTTTGCCTCACGCCTTTATATACACTCCCCTAACTAGGACGCAATGACAAACAATTACCTAGGGGGTGTGATCAACCAGATAGCGGCAATAATTGCATTTCACCACACATGTATGCATTTGTCCATTAACAGCTCAGTTTTTGTAAGATCGCTGTCCCTGAGAATACTTAGTTATTTCTCTTAAAACGTATGAGATGTGTGTGTTGTAGTTTGCATCAGTTTAAGGTTTGAGACCATAGTTATTAATGGATTTGGATGGAACTCTTTGGATGTGATCTCTCTCTTTGTTTCACCCACTACTGCTGTATCCAGAGGTACTAAGGAATTGTTATGGCTACATGGCTAGTTATGGTCACAGGCTAAAATATGAGGAACCAGTATGTTGGTGGGTGAAGGGCAGAAACTGCATTTTGACCAATAGGAAGTCATGTCCTTCCTGAGCTTTGTACCAAAGGTTTTCTTCTTGCCCTCCAAGAGGTGTCTGTCTGTTGTCCTGGCATCTTTATCTGATGGCGTGGGACAGTTTGCTTATGTTAGTCCACCAAGATCCAATCGAAATGTAGCAAATCTTTGTTCCCATACATGCATTCATAGATAGCTAGATAGATTATTAAATAGACTCAATTTTCAAAATATAAAGCAATATATTATACTGTTCAAAATGAAAACTGTATGATATAATTTTTAAATCAGTCACATTTCGATATTTTACATGTATATATTTTAGAGAAAGTTGTGTTCTACTGAGAGTCTATGACCGCGTCAGGAGTGCTATTTTCATTTAAAAAAGAAAGAAAATGCTACTGATAGATTATAGAAGGGTCTTCATTCATACATTTACCGTCTGGAAGCCCAGCGTTTCTATATGATGATGATGATTGGTCAGGCTCTCAAATGGGAGTAATTTCATGGCCAATAACTGAATGTACATGACTGACAGCATTTTAAACTTAAAAGCACTAAGAGACAGAGATGCAGTTAGTTATATGGCGTAACACTTACTTTAGCATTCATAGCTTTTGACTGTTGTCAATACAAGTCTATTTATTTGGCTAGTAGTAGACTGAGAAGCAGCATAAAAACACCAAACAAATATATCTAAGTACATTTAGCCATTGAAAACCGACACCTGTGCTTTTTCTCTTTTGAAAAGCAAAAGATAAAGACGTAGATATAGATACAAATAAATTTGAATTCATTACATCTGAAAGGGATCATTGCCAGTCATTTCTCTCAAAAATAAAAAGGTGCCGTTATTCAGAGAAATGAAATAAGCAATTATCAGCCTTGCACTCAGTGTTCTAGAAATTCAAATAAAAGGTCAATGGTATTTAGATCTGATAATATGGACAATTTTGTAATTGTTGGATCTGGTAATATGGACAGTTGTTTGTAATTGTTTTGTAATTGTTAAAAATTCCTTGAATGTTGTCCCTCTTGTTCAACTGCCTTAGTCCTTATATGAGCTCACATTAGACAAAATAAAGATTATTTTAAACTGATTCCTTTGGAGACATGCAGTTGCTATTGAGTAAAAACACAGATTCCATACAACTGTTAAGCTTACTTTAATATATGCCCAGAAAAACATTCATTTCAGTTGCAGTTGCTTGGCTGTCAACTTAGTTTGGAGCGAATCATCTGAGCCGTAAGTGACATGTGATTAAAGTAGCAAACAAATAAAGAACATGACAACATTGACACATGTATATGCAGAGTCCCGACTTTAAACAACTATTGATGGTCAAACTACTATCTTTTCAGTCTTTTAAAGGGAAAGTTCAGCCATAAATGAACATTGTATCATTTACCGACCTTCAATCATTCTAAACATGTATGATTTAAATTATTATATATATTTTTTTGTCCCCTCAATCATTCTAAACATGTATGATTTAAAATATTTTAGATTTTTTTTGTCCATACAATACAAAGTCCTTTAAAATTGCCTTTTTCTTCAGAAGAAATTCAGTCATACAGGAAAGGAATAACATGAGGGGAGTAAATACAATAGACTTTTCATTTTTGGATTATCCTCATAAGAGTCATTCACAAAAACATTACAAGGCACTAGCAAATCATCTACAGTACTATTACAATTAAACATGTTGCTTACAAAAAGGGCCCTTTGGCCCACCAAGGCCCCAATTCACAAAAAAAACAAAACAATGTGTTCACATAAAACCGGCAGTGAAAAAATCATAAACAAGTCTTAGTGCCCATCAGTAGGGTAGGTTCTTCCTAGAGAGCAAAAGTTAGAACGAAATAGAGAGAGAAAAGGACAGGCACGATGAAAGGAATTTGACATGCTTCCTATTCCTATGCCACAACATCCTGCAGTCAGTGGAGCCGAATGCAAGTGTGTAGGAGTTTCTCACGCTGATGCTCCTCTACATCTCCTGCGGTTATTAGCCTGCACAAGCCTCATAAATCATAAACCCCACTCGGACAGAACACATTCAGCGGTCGTTTTCCGACAGGACTGCCGTGGGCAGTTCGACACAGTGCTGATAATGTAGATGTCTGGTGGGAATAGTCAAAAGTTCAGGACCAGATTATTTGCCCTGGCTGCGGCTGATGCAAAAAAAAAGCTATAATTAATATCCTGCTAGTTAAACCTATGACAAGTCTGCTCTCCTCCAACTCCCTGTTATCAGTTGCCTGCTATTGGATACTGGCGAGAGAATTCATACAAAAATCTGCGCTTCTTATTTCTGCAAATAAGAAAATATAGAATCCAACAAAGCACAAAAGGGATTTCTACCTTTTTTTCCCCACTGCAGTATTGCACTGTCTCATCTTTTAGTAGGCTAATGCAACTGTCTGTTTTAATACCGCCCAGCAGTTTTTGTATATATTTTTCTTCCTCTCCCACTCCTCATTCTATGTCCTGCTCCCCACTAATCTAAGCTGCTCTGGCAGATGATAAGACAGATCTCATCCGTTTCCCACCCCAACTCTCTCTCTCTCGCTCAACTTCACTCTTGTTCCTGTAGCTATTCAACAGCCTTTTTCAAGAACTCTAAGAAGAACGGTGAAGGAAGTTTGAAACACTTTTGGGAGTGTTTTTCTTCTTTGTTGTTTAGTGTGTTATTCCTGAATCTTTTCTTAGAGGTGATATTGAGTTTTTTTGCGTTGCCCTCAAAAGCTTAAAGGCAGAGGTAGTAAAGCTTCTTTGTTTAATGCACAGACAGAAAGCCAGGTCTTATCGTCTTTGAAGTGCACAAAGCATCTGGGCTTACCGCCATCCCAGTGTGGAGAAAGGACTGATGTCTGGGATGAATTCAAACCTGCAGAATTAGACACTTGCATTAGGCTTTATCTGCACTTCTGTTTGGCTAAGTGAGGCTGGCCCTTACATACAAATATACCACAAATCTTCATTCTAAAGCTGCAGATCTATGGATGTATCACTTTCTGTTATCAAATGATTTACTTGTTCTTTAATCGTCAGCGATGGTTTGACAAGAAGGGTGGACTCTTGGGGTGGTCACTACTCCTATGTTAATGTGCCCTGTTGGCCACCCTCTGTTTAGGTTGCAATTAGCTACTAATTTTAAAATCTCCAGTTTTTGCGAGGCTGTTTAAATGACAAAACACTTCACATGTTTAAGCAGAGCGTATTCCATATTAAAATGTTAGGCTAAATTATTCACACCAGGAGAGTTCATGTTGTGCTTGAACACAGCAAACAAATATGTTCTCTAAATGCATTTATTAACAATCTTTTTCAATCAAAGCTTTTATAAAGCAACATTAAATACTAGCGAGATCTTCTCAGCTACTGTTTAAAACAGCATTAGCTTTTATATTTAGCAAATATGACTGCATTTAAACCTGTTACGAATCCAGCGTCCCGCCGGTGGGACACCCAGTGGTGTTAGGGCTAAAGTCGTCAGACACAAAAATAAACAATAAAAACAAAGCTGAACATGTCATTCATCCTTGAAAAGTTGAGATTCTTGTGATTCGAACGATGCAACCCATTGTAAGATACAATCAACACAGCAGGTACAATCAGTGTCTTTGTCAGACCACCAACAACTAAATAAACAACAACTAAACTGAAGGAATTCACATATGAAGCCTCCTAATAGTCCACTGATCCATAACATTTCAACATAAATTGTGTTGTTACACTGTAAAAACTTCAGGCTATCCAGTAGAAATGCAGTCTCCTGTGAGGGCTAAGTTTTAGGGTAGGGTAGGTGTAGGGCAATATCACATACAGTTTTAAATGTATGAAAACCATTACACATATGGAGAGTCCCTGTAAACCATAAAAAAACAATATGTGTGTGTGTTTTATACGTGTTTGTGTTTTGATGTATTCCTGCTAACTTCTAACTTTTTTATATCACAGACAATCATCTGACATTGAATCGAATGAAGTCTGGGAGCCAGTCAGCAAAAAGCTAAATACTGAGGGACACGGTGACAGCAAAAATTCGTAAAAAAACACTATAATCAGAATCAGAAGAGCTTTATTAAGCTTTATTTATTAAGTATGTTTACACACACAAGGAATTCTTCCTGATGACAGGAGCTTCCAGTGCAGAAGAAAGTACAGACATGTAGTGCAGACATACATAGGGATAACACAGAAGGAATCGAATATAACACCAATATAAGAAAAAACAACTGAAATTAAATGATATACTATGTACAGAAATATAAATATAAGGAAAAAAATTATTAGATTAGAAATTACAAATCTATATTTTATTTACAAGTGTACAAATTTTGGATTCTATGTATAAATGTCACTATAATGTGTTTATGCTTCAGTTACTATATGTCAGTAATTGTTGACAGTGAATCTGGATGAGCAATTGAATAGCTCTAAGTGTAACCTTTCATTAGAGCCCAGAATTATGACTGTACGTTAAAGCATTCAAGAATTACAGCATTTTATGTGTCGTTGGGGGTCATTTGGAGTCTCTAAAGTGTCTTTTTCGGGTAGCGCCTAGAGATAAACTTGTGTGTAAAACACTAATTTTCTTATATATTGATTATCAAATGGGAAATTTTGGCTTGATAAGGCTTCATTCTGTGATCCCATTGTATTTTCCAGCTCAAAGTTCCCAGCTATAGTCATCTGCAGGCTTTTATTTACAAAAAAAATGGAGGCGGAATTCTTTTGTTGTGTGTTCAAAGTGCTATTATTCAATATCAGTAAAACTGTGCATATAATCCAAATGGTCCAAGAACAGCATGCAATTTACTTTGGGTATGCATTTTTAGGAGTTTTAGGCTAATTTTACAGTAATCGAAAAGGGTTTAAGCAAGCAATCAAGCAACTTCTAGCTATTTTCAGGTTAGATGACGAACGTGTCAAAGCAACAGGCTAATCCCATTTTCAAAACGTATCAAACATAAAAGAGTAAACAATATAAAACACACCATGTGAAAACATGAGTACCTGTATTTTTGAAGTGTTAACCATTGCATTAGAATATGTGACCCTGGACCACAAAATCAGACTTAAGTCGCTGGAGTATCTTTGTTGCAATAGCCAAAAATACATTGCATGGGTCAAAATATGCATTTTTATTTGATGCCAAAAATCATTAGGATATCAAGTAAAGATCATGTTCCATGAAGATATTTAGTAAATTTCGTATCGTAAATAAATAAAAATCGGTCAAATATTGTCCTATCATAACAAATCGTACATAAACGGAAAGCTTATTTATAAATCTCAATTTCGAAGAAAAATTACACTTAAGACATTGCATTGTTTTTTCATGGGCAAACTCATAACGTCAGTTACACATAACCTACTACAGATTCACTGTTCATTCACTTTATTATTTATGCAGACTGAAAATCTAATATTGTTTACATTGTAGATATAGCTGATTAAACTCATAAGTTAGCTAATTAAGTGACAAGCAAAGATGTTTACCAGTTTACCTTAAACAACTCAAGCAAGGACATTCTAAATATTTATGACTGAATCAAGTCTCTCTACATTTTTACATGGTTGATACAAACATACAACATTTTTTTTTATATATTGCAGTTTTATTTTGCTAGCAGCTATCTGCACTAAGTGATAGATGGCATACTGCTATTTACACAAAGTGAAAATAGCAGTATTTTCTTAGCAATAGATTTTATTAACACTGTAAAAATAGCAGTATTTTCTTTGCAATAATTGTAAAAGTATTTAGATGCTATCTATACTACTTAGTGCAAATAGTGACAGGTATCTGCACCTCAGTATTGTAGTATATTGTAAAACCGTATGCAATAATTATGTATTAAGTGTAAATAATATTTTTTATTAAAGTAATAAATGGATGCCGCCTTGGTACAATAAAGCCTGCCCGATCTCATGACAAAAAGTACCTGTGGGAAGACCTTAAATACGTACCTATCACTGCATGTACATATCACTGCAGTTTCCAAAATAAATGAACACTAAAGCAGCAAGCACTTGTAATTGTTTTCGTACACAGTTATGATTACAGCTCCACATGTTTCTCTTTCTGGCCGTAACAAGATCGCTCGGCAGCTCAGCCGGCATGGAATTGGATTTAGGATGCGAAATCCTAGGGTATGAATCAAGTGAAAGCGCTAAAAAATGAGAGGTCGAAAAACAAGCTAAAACGGCATGTTAGCAAGATCTTATTTTATTTGTAGTATGTTTTAATTTAAAACACTTTCAACTCATCTTTTCAACTGTCACACTCCAATTTTGCCTTATATTTGAACTCTTTTGTTGTATTCTTATCTCCTGAGATTCCTGTTCCAATTTTTTGTCATTGTGTAGTCTATTTTATGATTAGTTGGCCTTGAGTGTGTTCCCAGTGTGTACCTTGTTTCTTTTCATCCCTTGCATATTTAAGCCCTGGTTTTCATTAAGTTTCATGGTCAGTTGATAGATGTTCATATTCCAGCTTCACGTGTTTCCTATTCCTGGTTCTGTATTTACTTTTCTTATTAAACTTCCTGCAGGTAGATCCATGTCTCTTCCTGTCATCCTTTGCTTCCCATGAAACATAATTTTTTTATCAAAAGACCACAGACTACCAGTATTAAACTACAATATTATTGGCTCATGACCCAAACGAACATCCCACTTTCTATGTTTCTATGTAACACTACACAATATTCCTATTAATATAGTATAAATTATTATCTATACTGTATTATAGCTTGATTACAAGTACACAACACTTTGAACTATTTAAGCTTATTAAATAGCACTTTCTGCTAACTGAACTTGTGGTGTGTGAAGGCCAGCTAACCAGTTACACAAGACTCTGCAGTGGAGAAGGCAGATACAAGAAATGAGCAGGCATGAGAGGACTGTGGATTACATCCGCTGTCTTACTTCTGGGAGCCTTGTCAGTAATGTTCAACTTGGCCATAAATCATTCAGCGAAAATCACTCAATAGAAATAAACCAGACAAAAAGAGGGTATAGAATAATAATATCATAAAGAGTGATATAAATAATCATAAGAGTATGCTGAATAGCAGAGGCAGTCTGTGCTATTAATTCACTTTTACAGGGGCTGCTGCTCAGATTTTAATTTAAAAAATCATATTTAATTTTAGCATGGCATTTATGAGCTATGGGTGCCCATGCTGTCATATCGCATGTGTGTAAGAAGAGTCACAGACCATGTTCAAAAAAATATATGAGATGCCTTCAAAGTTTTGGTCTCAGTTTAGATATATTTTTAAGATGAAAAAAAATCAGTTTTACATTTATGAGTCATTTAGCAGACGCTTTTATCCAAAGCGACTTACAATTGAGGAATACATAAAGCGATTAATCTAGAAGAGGCAAACAGACAGAGGAAGTGCCCATAACACCTCAGGCATTTCCTAAACGGAAATGCCAACTTCCTTTATGGAGACTTTCCATAAAGTCTCAGGCATTGTTCAAATAACAATGCTAACAATGCTATGTTTTACAAATGCTAGAAACGTGGCTGTCAAAGGAGAGATTGCTATCAAATAGCACACCTAGGTTCCTGACTGATGAAGAATCGAGAGAGCAGCCATCAAGTGTTAGACAGTGTTCTAGGTTATTACTTGTGTGGTTTTTAGGTCTGATAATTAACACCTCTTGTTTTTCAGAATTTAGTAGTAAGAAATTATTAATTCCATAAGTTTCTCAATTTGGTGTGTTTCACCGGGCTGTGAAGAAATATAGAGCTGATTATCATCAGCATAACAGTGAAAGCTAACCCCATGTTTCCTGATGATATTTCCCAAGGGTAACATGTAAAGCATGAAAAGTAACGGCCCTAGTACTGAGCCTTGAGGTACTCCATACTGCTCTTGTGATCGTTATGCTACCTCTTCATTCACTGCTAAGAATTGATGGCGGTCAGATAAGTACGATTTGAACCATATTAATGCACTTCCATTAATGCAAACAGAGTTTTCAAGTCTATTCAAAAGAATGTTGTGATCGATAGTGTCGAACGCAGCACTAAGATCCAGGAGCACTAATAGAGAGATACAACCACGATTAGATGATAAGAGCAGGTAATTTTTCACTCTAATGAGAGCAGTCTCAGTACTATGAGAAATCCCGACTGGAAATCCTCACAGATATAAATTTTCTCTAAGAAGGAATATAATTGTGAGAATGCTACCTTTTCTAGTATCTTTGACAGAAAAGGGAGATTTGAGATCGGTCTGTTATTAACTAGATCTTTGGGGTCAAGTTGTGTTTTTTTTAATGAGAGGCTAAATAACAGCCCATTTAAAGGTTTTGGGGACATACCCTAATGACAATGATGAATTAATAATAGCCAAAATAGGATCTATGACTTCTGGAAGCACCGCTTTTAGTAGTTTAGATGGAATAGGGTCGAACATTCATGTTAATGGTTTAGCTGATTTAACAAGTTTATACAATTCTTCCTCTCCGATAGTAGAGAATGAGTGGAATTGTTCCTCAGGGGATCTACAGTGCAAAATTTGATGTGATACTGCAGCTGCATAGTTACAGTTTGATCTCTAGTATTATTGATTTTGGAAGTAAAATAGTTCATCAAGTCATTACTGCTGTGCTGTTGGGAAATGTCAACACCAGTTGATGTTTTATTTTTTGTTAATTTTGCCACTGTATTGAATAAATACCTGGGGTTATGTTTGTTTTCTTCTAAAAGAGATGAAAAGTAATCAGATCTAGCAGTTTTTAATGCTTTTCTGTAGGATAGGGTACGTTCCCGCCAAGCCATACGAAATACCTCTAGTTTTGTATTCTTCCAGCTGCGCTCCATTTTCCAGGCTGCTCTTTTAGGGCGCGAATGTGTTCATTATACCACGTTGTTGGACTCTTTTCCTTAATCTTCCTTAAGCGTAAAGGAGTAACCATATCTAAAGTGCAAGAAAAGAGAGAATCCATAGTTTCTGTTACATCATAAAGTTTTTCTGCACTGTTGGATATGCTAAGGAATTGATATAAATCAGGAAGATTACTTACAAAGCAGCCTTTTGTGATAGAAGTGATGGTTCTACCATATTTGTAAGAAGGAGTTGAATTTACAGCTTTAGCTATATGGAGTTTACACAAGACTAGATAGTGATCTGATATATCATCACTTTGCTGCAGATCTTCAACCCCATTAACATCAATTCCATGTGCCAGTATTAAATCTAAAGTATGATTTCGACAATGAGTAGGTCCTGACACGTGTTGTCTAACCCAGATAGAGTACAGAATGTCTAAGAATGCTGATCTGAATGCATATTTTTCATTATCAACGTGGATATTAAAATCACCAACAATTAAGACTTTATCTGCAGCCAGCACTAACTCTGATATACAATCACCAAATTATTTAATAAAGTCTGTATGGTGCCCTGGTGGCCTGTATACAGTAGCCAGTGCAAACATCACAGGGTGTTTTATCATTAATACTTTTTTCTCTAGATAATGTTATATGAAGCACCATTACGTCAAAGGAGTTATCCTTAAAACCTGTCTTCTGAGAAATACTGAGAGTATTGCTATACATTTCAGCAACACCTCCCCCTTTGCCTTTTGGACGCGGCTCATTTTTGTAACAGTAATATTGGGGGGCAGACTCATTTTAAATAATGTATTCATCTGGTTTTAGCCAGGTTTCTGTCAAACAAAGCACATCTAGTTCATGACCAGTGATCATATCATTTACAAAAAGCGCTTTCGTAAAAAGGGACTAGATATTCAATAAGCCAAGCTTTATAATTTGTTTATCTGTGTTATATACATTTTTCACTTGTTGAACATCGATTAAGTTGTTACTCATAGACTGGTTTGGACGATTTTTGTATTTTCTAGTTCGGGGAACAGACACAGTCTCTATAGTGTGACATATAGGTGAAAGGGTCTCTATGTGCTGAGAATGAACTGACTTCTGTGATGTGAGGTGACTAGCAGACGGTCGGTTTAGCCAGTCTGTCTGCTTCCTGACCTGGGCCCCAGTTAGTCAAGTACGAACTCCAAGACTATGTGCCATATTTCTAGAGAGAAGTGCGGCACCACCGCAGGAGGGATGAAGACCATCTCTTTTCAAAAGGTCAGGTCTGCCCCAAAAACTAGTCCAGTTGTCTAAAACATGTTATTCTGCGGGCACAACTTAGACATCCAGCCATTGAGCGACAACAGTCTGCTATGAATCTCATCGCCCCGGGAAGCAGGGAGCGGGCCAGACCATATTACAGTGTCTGACATCGTATTTGCAAGTTCACACACCTCTTTAACATTATTTTTAGAGATCTCAGACTGGCAAAGTCGAACATCATTAGTGCCGACGTGAATAACAATCTTACTGAATTTACGTTTAGCATTAGCTAACACTTTTAAATTTGCCAAGATGTCAGGCGCTCTGGCTCCCGGTAAACAATGGACTATGGTGGCTGGTGTCTCTATTTTCATGATCCGTACAATAGAATCGCCAATAACTAGAGCACTTTCATCAGGTTTCTCAGGGGGGAGAACCTGTTTAATGTTTTAATCGGAATGGAAAAGCTGTGTTTTGACCCGTGCCTATGCCGCCTCACAGTCACCCAATTTCCTGCTACACGGGCTCATCCGGAACCAAACAATGTACAGGACTCCCTGAGCTAGTCGCATCCAAAGCCGTATCTACAGCCCTCACATTTTTACTATCCTTAACTAAAGTTTGGATGTGTGTCTCTAGTTCTAAAATCTGTGAATGCTTCGCTGCTGACAGATAAACTATACATGTGGCAAACAGTGCAAAAAACAACAGCAGGAGAAGCCATTACTCACCGTGATTGATGAATGATTCCAACTTAACTTACCAATGTTTACCCCTGTTGTTTGATGAACTTGTGAAAAACGGAGCAAGAGCAAAATGAAACAGAGCGATAAAAAAGAAGAAAACAGTAATAGACGGGAGTAGAAACACGAATGACAAGCTAACCGGCTAACAAATTCTAATGCGGTGCACTCGCGGTTTTAGATTAAAAGCGAACAATCAAATTAGTCAGATTTGTCTGAAGTTTAAAATCATTGGTGTACCCGTAAGCCAATCACATAAAGTTTGGTTATGACGTATGTTATGCGCTGGCTCAGCCGCCTCGAACATCTGCTGTGCAGGTATGCGGCGAAAACAAAACCATTGAGCGAAATACCGGAGTGAAGATGGCTGTGAATGACATGCAGATTATGTGAAGTAAATCTACGCATCCACGGTACAATTAGTGCATCTAAACTAATATTTGACAGTAGAGACAAACAAGAAAATATTTTGTTGTCAAACAAAACTGTCAAAGTTACGATTAGTTCTGTTAAACACAGCTCTTCGTTCCTTTCGAGTCTTTCGGAAATGCTGCAACTTAATTGCAAGATTACAGCATGACATGGCAATATTCAAGTACTGGAAAAGAAAGGAGACACGGACTTGTTTCTTGCTGCGATCGTTAACGATTGATAAATTAAACTTTTCCCAAAACCTGTTGGGAGTAGGGCCACAACATCACCTCCATTCAAAATGTGAACCAAACACTCTTCTTGTTCGGGCTTTAGTTGGCAAATAACGAATAGCATCCTGTGCTTCCATGTCCGCTGTCGATTTAGATTTTCCTAACCTAAACTACAATCTTAAATTCGGTGCTTAGCATCCACATCACGGCTCTCAGCCTGCCCTATGTTCGTTGGTTGGACGGCTGGTGCCGAGCCAGAGATAATCTGGGAGCTGGTTTGCTTTATCAGACTGAGTACGGAAGCGAACTGAAATTGAGTGGAAGTACGAAGTCTGACGTAGTTGGGCTACAATTGAACAGGTGTCCCTTATAAAGTGTAAATATTTCTAGTAATAAAACAGACAAACAAAAACACTAGTATTTAACGAGATATGTGTCCACAAGCATCACCCAGAACAGCATAAGAGAGTATTTGCATTTAAAAGGCTCACTAACTTTCAGGCTCCTTAGTGCACTTCAGTGTGTTAGCCAGCAATGTTTTATCATTTACCAAGTCAAGAGAGAAGTGTAAATGTGCAGCATACCAGCAATAAAGGCTCATCACAGCCATATGGAACAAATTAGGTTTGTGTTGATTCAATTCACCTCATATAGTTGTAATGAGAGTGAATCAGCCCCAAAGCACCATGCCGCCAACACCCGCATAGCTAACAGAAGTTAGGGAGGCTGCGAGCGTGTCGATGCAAACAAGGGGCAATCCTCTGATGTGGTGTTGAAAGTTTTATTTGGACAACCTGGGCAAGAGACCCAAATGCATCATCAGAGGATTTCTAACTCGCAATTAAACCATTCTGGCATTAAAAGCTGTAGCTTTCTGTCATACCGAAATCCTGCAACAATAACGTCTTATTACCTCCGGCTGATCAAGTTCTCTGGTGGCATGATAAACATCTCTTTTCGTCATAAGATTGGCTGAAAAAGGCAGATGAGTCTGATCGTCATTATTCGTTCCCAGTAGTGAGGCATTCCGCTATAAAAGGGATTTCAAACTAATGGTGAGTTACTGGGCCATGATTCAGAATTTGATTTCCAAATCTCTAGTCTCAAGTGGTGCACATTAATTCTGTACTCAACATAATGAATTCCCGCTTGAGCTTATTTTAGAAGACTGTCATCATGAAAGAATGCCACACTTGCTTGTCATGCAGACATGAACACTGATATTTTGTCATTAAAACAGCATAAAGATGAATAAATAAATCCATTTCTAGTATAACTATGCAGCATAACGGCATATTCCGTTCCTTAAGATCTGAGCTTGTGCTCTGACCTCTAATTCAGGTGAGACAGCAGGGAGTGGTGACATACTCAGCTATTATGTAATAATTTCACATTACATAAACTAAAATGAAAATCATAATACATGCCAGCCAAAGAGATCATACATCATATTTTATGATACTTCAAGTCAAACCACCTTTATTTTTTATAGTGCTTTATACAATAGAGATACGTCTTAGCCCAGCCTGAAAGAGGATGCTGAACGACATCCCAAAATTCCATTATGAACCATGCAGCTCTCTCTCTATATATATATATATATATATATATACACACATATACATATATATTTTTTATAGTGCTTTATACAATAGAGATACGTCTTAGCCCAGCCTGAAAGAGGATGCTGAACGACATCCCAAAATTCCATTATGAACCATGCAGCTCTCTCTCTATCTATATACATATACACATATATATATACAGTATTTGTGTATTGTCTGAGTATTTCAAAAACGTCTGATCTACTGGGATTTTCACGCACAACCATCTCTATGGTTTACAGAGAATGGTCCGAAAAACAGAAAATATCCAGTGGGCGGCAGTTGTGTGGACGAAAATGCCTTGTTGATGTCAGAGGTCAGAGGAGAATGGGCAGACTGGTTAGAGATGATAGAAAGGCAACAGTAACTAAAATAACCATTCGTTACAACCAATGTATGCAGAATACCATCTCTGAACACACAACACGTCGAACCCTGAAGCAGATGGGCTTCAGCAGCAGAAGACCACACCGGGTGCCGCTCCTGTCAGCTAAGAACAGGAAACGGAGGCTACAATTCACACAGGCTTACCAAATTTGGACAATAGAAGATTGGAAAAACATTGCCTGGTCTGATGAGTCTCGATTTCTGCTGCGACATTCTGATGGTAGGGTCAGAATTTGGCGTAAAGAACATGAAAGCATGGATCCATCTAGCCTTGTCTCAACGGTTAAGGCTGCTGGTGGTGGTGGTGTAATGGTGTGGGGGATATTTTCTTGGCCCAGTTTAGGCCCCTTAGTACCAATTGAGCATCGTTTAAACACCACAGCCTACCTGAGTATTGTTGCTGACCATGTCCATCCCTTTATGACTACAGTGTATCCATCTTTCGATGGCTACTTCCAGCAGGATAAAGGCACCATGTCACAAAATCTCAAATCATCGCAGACTGGTTTCTTGAACGTGACAATGAGTTCACTTTACTCAAATGGCCTCCACAGTCACCAGATCTCAATCCAATAGAGCACCTTTGGGATATGGTGGAACAGGAGATTCGCATCATGGAAGTGCAGCCGACAAATCTCCAGTAACTGCTCGATGCTATCATTTCAATATGGACCAAAATATCTGAGGAACGTTTCCAAAACCTTGTTGAATCTATACCACGAAGAATCAAGGCAGTTCAGAAGGCAAAAGGAGGTCCAACACGGTACTAGCAAGGTGTACCTAATAAAGTGGCCAGTGAGTGTATATATGTATTAGAATAAGTCATACCGTCATTTTTGGTGTATGTAAGATGAACTGCCTGTATATTTTAAATCAATATGTGCAACTACACACAAATACTTCCCCACCCACCCACCCCTCAAAAAGAGGCACATATTATGGAATATTATTCTGTTTTTACAGTTATGCAAATACAATGCAACTAAATTACAAATTGCTGGTATTTTAGGGGTGTCTCAAAAATACCGAGCTGCACTGCCTTGAATTTAAAGATAACATATACAATTTTCAATGGTTCAACAGATGCATAGAAAAAAGGCTGTTAAATCGATTCCAGAAAGATTGTTGCCATCTACTGATTGGTTGCAGTTTGCCCTGGGGAGGAAGTGGACCTCTCAACTCCATATCTCAAGTTGATGCAGCAACCATCACTGTAAATGCTGCTCAGCAAGATTAACATTATACAGCAGTGAGAGGTTAAAAAGTATTCGCTTATACCTTCAAATATCTTACCATGACCTGGAAAGCATAATTCTCATTTTCCGCTGACAGATGCATAACTTCCATCTGTGTGCTTGCTCTCAACAACAAAAAAATTTTGGAAAATTGTCCTGACAGGTGCATGGTGAATGCTCACAAAATTAAACGTTACATTCACACTTTGTCCACTGTTATCCTTCAAAGTTAAAATAAATAGTACTTTATTTAAACACGTATTCATTATTTAATTAGAAATATAATATGTAAACACACACACACAGTTTACTACAGACTGCACACATAGACTACTATTATATCTAATAGTCACACCAAGATGTGTCCTTGTGTCTTTATGTATATTTTATATCCAAATCCACTCAGACATCTCCATAAACTGAGACGACCTGGAAGCTAACTGGTAGCTATTGATCTCTCACTGTTTGCATGTTCAACCAAGAAGAAGAAGCTTTTTTTATTGACTATACTGTGTATGAAATGCAGTATATATTGGAATACTTTCCATCTACTGTAGTTAGAGGTATTGATGGTCTTGTTCGGGATATTTCTGTATCTTCTTCAATGGAATTGATTCACCCAAAAAATTAAAATAAAAAGTCATCCAATCTTACAATATCACTTGACAATCTCAATTCAAGTCCTGGGTATTTAATCCTTCCTGACCATATGGCACACTCTAATAGTTGACTATAAACTTCTTAAATCTTGGATACACCTTAACCAATCTTAATCAATTTATTAATTAAAAACAGCTTGGTTTGACTAATTATCACCGCAAGAAAGCATGAAAAAAAGTCAAAACAAGAAAATATTATCCAGAAACATCAACTTTTCAAAAAGCTTCAGTACTAAATATGTAGATTAAAGGCTGTTGGTGATATGACTGAATAAATTAAATCAAACAAATCCATGAAACAGTGGCCAAAAATATACATGAAAAGTAGGGAATTACATTAAGATGAGAAAGTGATATTTTAGTGTCAATTGCTGATTCCTGTATTATTATAATAAAAACTGTAAAAATCACCTGTGAGCAGTTAACGAAAACAGATCCTAGCCCCTGTTGAAATTATGAAAAATGATGAAACGATTGTGGTTTGTCGTTCCTGAATGTAGCAGTATTTCTAAATAAATTGGTTTGATAAATGATTTAATCGTTCACTCATAAATATGGTTGCTTTTGTTCCTGAATGAAATCATTTTTTAACAAATTGGTTGAATTAATGATTTTCTGACTCACATTGTTACTTAAGTAATCAGCGCTTTTGAATGCCTCAGTTGCATGAATGATTCACTGACTCATCCAGCCTTGTTGGTTGGCTGTGTTCCAGTTCAATTTGTTTCTATGCCCTTATCCTCTTTATCTTGTCTCGTTGACTCCGATGTATGTCACTGATTGCATTGCCACTACTGATAGAACCCTGGCAATGGGTTGAATTGGAACGCCCTAAGCCCTTGATCACTTGGAATCCACTATGCAGTGGATTTATTATTTAATTTTTTTCACTTACGAATTTGTTTGATATAGCATTCTACATGTATATGACACGCTTGGGATATTTTAAATATTAAAAAAATTATACATCGCAGAGTTGTTTGGTGTGGGGTTAAATTAAACGTGCTCAACAATGACATGATAATAATGTTGCATTAGGGTATATAAAGTGGTCTGAGGTGTACATAGGAAATAGGTTCACTCCGAGGATCAAGGGTAGATGTAGACCAATGCTAATAACACTAATGCAAAAACTGACCTAAAATGCACATTTATGAAATATTTTTGAAAACAAAATCAACAAACTATGTAAGAATGAATACTGTAATTTGTGCAATAATGTCCGTTGAAAAGTATATTACATAACACTGGTCTTCATCATGTTTCAAGGTGTCTACACAGAGTTACTCTCATCCACTGCAACTCTTGCTGCCCATCGAGTCGTGGACCTGTGTGAATTATGTCTGCTAACTCTCTCTCTCCCTCACTCACTCCAGTTCAAAGCACACAGGTAAAAGCACAATCAGTACCCTGGCAACCAGGGGGCACTCTGTCATCCACCTCAGCGAATGCTGTCTGTGTGATGTCCAGCTTTTAGCTTTGCTGGGTTAATAGTTGGAGACCTCAATAGGCAGACAGGGGTTTCTCATAGAATAACAGCACCTTTCCCCTTTCCGCTGCTAAAATGGACACATATCAGCCGACACCTTGGTCTCATGTCTCTCCTTGAGACAGGAAAATCATTCATGCAGAATGCCTGAGTCCAGCAACAAATCATTCTGATTTGTTTTCAAAAAGTAACAAAAAAAGTGAACATGCTTGTCTGTTTGCATTTATGGAGCTCAGTAAAGGGACCATGGCATCTTGCTGAGATGGAGTGAAAATGACATAATAAAATCAATAATGAACATCCACTGATGCAAACGCATCCTGTAGTTGCACATGTATGTGATGGAATGTACATAACGCAGAGATGTTCACAAGTCTTTAACTTGGAGTCTGAGTCAAGTCTGAAGTCTTGAACCTGGAGTCAGAGTCAAGTCAGCTTTTTACTTATGTTTTAATCCATTGCCATTTTCAAAATCTGATCTACCATGACACATGAGAAAAGAGCCATGTGTCACAGATATTACAAAACATGCAAATAAAGTATTTTTTTTAATGAGGTCAGGGATATTCAATTAAAGTTCCAAGAGGCACAGCCTCTATATTTACTTCTAAGCAGAGGTCCGGACAATTTTTTTTAAATAATAAAATAAATTTGTTACATGTATTTTATTTTTTCATTTAGATACACGTGAGGCCATATAAGAGAAAAAAATACTGTTCAGGGTTTTCCTCCTGTAATCTATACTATTTTAATATTTTGCTTAAAAGCATTATCTACTAAAACCAATGTAGCAACAATAATCAAAATGTTCTCAACTTGAGCAGAAAATAAAAATAACTTGCAGTTTCAAAGTTTAAATTCTATCCAAGTCATCTAACAACAATTTCCCCAATTATAATGACATGATTCTTTTGAAATGTTCTTAGCCTACAGATTAATGATGCTAAATGTAGATCAGAAACCTCGTTCATCTGGTTTAAACAGTCATAGGTTATAGATAGATAAATATTGTAAGAAAAATAACTGTTTGCAGCATTGTTTTTTTCAGCTGTGTTTTAGTAAAAGTAATCTATAATTTTGCGTCATCGGCTGCTCTTTAACTTGGCGCCAGCATGCTTCCAGAGAGAGAGAGAAAGCGCACAGAGCTAAAAGGGCTCGAAATTAACCGCGTTTGGCTTTAGATAAAAATACTAGAGCATATAGCATATGTCTCTGTCGGTTTGCGCACATCGAGGACCGTAGAAATGTGCGCAGCTGCAAATTATGCTGTCTGTTGTGGCGACCAGGATCTAGCACAAAATTTCTGTATTTCTTTCCACAAAGGACACATCTTTCTAGCGGATCAAACACTTTACCTATGCCAATATTGTAACAGGGCAAACGAGACATGAGGCAATGGTCCAGGCAGGAGCAAACAGAGTCCAAATGAAAGGCAAAGGGTTAATCCAATATACAAGGCAGAAGGTCAAAAACCAGACAACAAGGCAACATGAAAATACTAGATTTAAATTAAAATAAGAAACGAAAACTAGGAATGACTCCGTAAAGCAGCTAACACTCGGAGAGTGAAAAATGCAGAACATTACAGGAGACATCCTCTTCACCCTCATCAGCCCATTCCTGCTCAGGAGTCAGCAGAGCACTTCCTGCTGGATCAGAAGATGTAAGTAACAATACATCCTCCTCCAGCAGTTTATCCTCGTCAGCCGCCGACGAACGCATGAAATTAATTCCTCTCTCAAACTCGTCAGCAAGCTCCATCTGCGATCCCCACGATCAGCAATGGCTGGACCCGAGCCGCGGGGGGCAGATGATTGCCCAAATTCTCTTGAGAAAAGGGACAAACAAGAGCGGAGCTTTCCCAAAGAGAAAAGCTCACAATGAACGGACTCTGTTCCCTCGAGAACAGAGCGTGTGTGCTTTACGCCCAAACACATAATGCATATGTCATGTGTCATCAGGTGTCAGAAAGCGCTGACACGGATCAGCATACCTCCTAAAACGTTTCACAACATACATAGTACTCACACTTCAGAAACAAATGTCACCTGAAGACAAAAAAAGAGGATGACGTGTTCCAAAGGCGCCCTTTTATTCCCACAGATGCTAATTTTCTTACGTCATAGGCTTCCACCTGCCAATGTCAAGTGCATTGTGTTTTTTTCATTCATGGTTCAGACACCGGTCACGCTGAAGTCGTTCCCATAGCGACCTCTGGAAGACGCAGCGTAGAGTTCCCTTCGAAAGGGAATCATCATTTTGACAAGCGTGATGCACATATAGAAAGAGGGAAAACTAATAAACGACCTGTAATTGACCATGAAAACAAGTGTTTAATATTTTTGTATAAATATATAAAGTTACAGTGAAATAAGACGTTTGTTAGTATCGTTTAATGAATTACATCCATTTGGAAAATTACCAACTTCTCATTGGGTGGGCCACAGATGAAAGTAGCTACGCGACTGTCTCTGAGTCAGGTCTGAAGTCCATAAAAATACGACTCAAGTGTGAATCTAGTCCGTGTCACTAACTCGAGTGACCATCTCTGAAATAACGTTCACATTATTTCAGTAGAATGGTTAAATAGAGGTATTTTTTGGTGTTGCAATCACATGCATTGCTGAAAAACAAGTGGCAAATAAATAAAACATATGTATATGTTCTATATTGTATAACATAAAATATTTTGCATATTTTCCTTATTAATTGAATTATCAATAAATAAACGAATACACTAAAATTTGGCTTCAGAAAACTTGGACGAAATCTAGCAGTAAACAAAGATCACCGATGTACATTTTAAAAGAAAACACTATTTCAGTTCAGTTCAGGTCAGTCAATGTGTTACTTGCTGTTTCTGTATAATTATTTGTAAGATTTACTGACAATTTCTGAGTAAAAACTCGTTCAAAATAAATCCTCCACTTTTTCTCCAGTGCAGTTTGAAACAACATGAAGGTGAGTCAATAATGCAGCATAAACAAAGACCCATCACTTGTTCCAAACTATAACATCTCCCATCACATCCAGTTAATTCCTCTCACAGCTATGGGAAATAAAAGTAGACAAGCAGTGAACAAAGATGTTGAAATCAATTTGTATTAGAAATAAAATCAGGGTTGCTGATGTTCCGAAGCACAGAGAGATCAAGATCTGAAGACGGTATAACCACATTACTTATCCAACAAATCAAATTTTAATGGCATGAGAACAATTATGTTGGCCTCCACTGCTGTGAGGGGTGGCCTTGGTCTACATATATATGCCCAGTGAAGAACCCCTGGAGCTAAATGTTGGCTAGAAACACATTAAATGGCCATTAGGGAGCTCAGGTCTGACAGCACTCATCATTCACTTTCTTTCATCCTCAGTGGTCTCCTCGATGGTGAGAGTTTGGTATGGATCATTATTCACAGAAGACAGTGTATTTCTTATGGGTGGGTAGGGTGTGTCGGGCCGCAGCTTCGAATAAATATCTTTAAATGCAAGAGATTTATAAACATAAAACCCACTGGCAAGGGTTTTATGTTTATCTTGTCAAATATGAATTAATTATAACGTTTCAAGCCTTTATATCTTGTTTGAGCCATCTATATAGACACACAAGTGTGGCGAATAATTAATGCGTGAAGCAAATCTCTGTGTGGAATTTAATGGAGAGGTTCTTTGACCAAAATAAAGCGAAACAAATATTTTCTTAGTGTTCATTTCAGTCTGTAATTTTCTTCTGAGAACCAACTCTGCTTTACCAGTCACATGACAGAAAGTAATGGATTTTGCCTGAATGGGTGCTGGAAAGACATATTGATTGAAACTCGCTAGAAACTTCCCAAACGAGTCTGTTATATCCATATAAATATTTTTTTCATGATAAAATGATAACTAGGTGTGAAATGACTGGTTCTGAAAATAATAATTGGCTGCAACAGGCACATAAACAAGGGCACATATCAAAAGACAGTTCAAAAACCTGCTAGAATCTCCTGTGAGTTAAATGTAAATTGTGTAATCTCAGAAAGCGTGGAAAAACTATCGTGTGCCTTGACTGATTTGGTGAGAGGAAAGGAAAAAATGAAGGTATAATAGGGAAAATTACACCCCTAAGCACTCTTAAGTTAAAAAATATATATCTTAGATATTTCGGACAGTAGCACTTGTCAAATCTTTGCTGAAGATGAGACAGTAATACAACAAAACTAACAGTCTTGTGCTGCTAGATTCCGTTCTCCTAAAGTAAATGTTAAATGCTTGTTTGAGGATTTTTTATTTTTTTTGGGGGGTGGGGTAATTATAAACAACAACCAACTGCACTAACCTAGTGGCACAGGAGAATACAGCACAACGAAGTAAACAAAAGCTGAGAGCACAGAAAAAATATCAAACAACAATTCAATTGTATTAACCTACATATCAGTAACAATACTAATGATATACTGACATAAAAATACCTTTAAAGTCGCTCACAACAGTTCCAGTTCAGAATTGCATTTACACTGACAAAAATGTGGTTCTGTGACCTAAGATGGCTGTGCCTGGCAAATCAGTTATTTGTGTATCAATTTTACTTTATTTTATTTATTTAAAAAAAGACTCATAATACTCAGACACATACTATCAAAATGTTATTAATAAAATGTTTTACAAACTGCCACTGCTGCACTTTACCTTTAATACAGGAAGTAGTTTGTATTTGATCTAAGGTACGTGTTCAGAGTTGAATGGAATTACTTTGTAATAAGAAGATTCAACTGCCAACTGTGATGTATTCTTCAGCTTTGCAGAGAAAGTATGTTGATTAAGTATTTATTGGATCTCTCTTTTGCTGTGTGTGCTATTTATAGTGTCTGCTTTTAAGGTTCAATGTTTTTTTTATTCGTCACATACTCAATTATACAGAATACAATCAAGTAATGAAATGTAAGTAAGTCTGCTTTGATATTGGTGTATTTGTAAAGACGTTTTTATTGTTATTGTGTTGGCCTTAGGCCTACGCTTTTGGTACCCTCAGTGGTTTTGATAACAAAAATGTAATTTGTCTGGTTGTGATTTTCTGGCTGTGGAAAATGTCTGTGTTTTGGAAGTTTTGGAAGTTAGCATGAACCAGCTAGCCCCTGATAGTTTATGCTGTAACTACGAGATGTCGATAAAATCATCCTTTGATGGCCTTTGAAAAAAGTTACTGAATTATAATTCTAATAGCAGCTTACTACTACTACTAATGATAATTTTAGAATTTATAGGAATGTATTATTTTTACAGCTCATTTTAGTTCATCTGCTTCTTCATGAACATTTTATTTTAAAGCAATAGGTAATTTGTTCAGCTTTGTTATTGTAAGCAAATAGTATCAACTACATGTGTTAGTGTTTTGTTTTAGTCATGGGGGCTATTTTACAAAACAAGTTTACCAAATAAGCCAGGTTTATTTCAGTTAGTTTGACTTATTGTCACTTGGTTTGGTTCAAAATAAGTCAGACTAACTGAAATAAGCCTGGATTATTTGATAAACTTGTTTTATGAAACAGCCCCCTGTACTGTTGTAAACTATGGTTGTGTGTGTGTGTGTGTGTGTGTGTGTGTGTGTGTGTGTGTGTGTGTGTGTGTGTGTGTGTGTGTGTGTGTGTGTGTGTGTGTGTGTTTTAAATAATCAGATTAAGATAACCATTGTGAGTTACCAATTTAAGGAATTTGTATTTATGTAGCGTGTGTATGTGTGTGCCCATTTGCACTGAATAACCACAAAATAACCTCTGATTCTGCTGCCAGTCAGTTACACTACACAAGTTACACACGGTTACACTGCATATGCTGAAGTACAGACATGGCTCCTGAGCCGATAAGGTAGGAGCAGCGAAATTGCAGCAAAGCTAATTAGCCAACAAAATTGGGCGGTAGTCCATATCGCTCAGCTCCAGAGAAGCCAATCTTTCTGGGCCCCAAGGGTGCAAACTTGCTGCCTGAGATGCCTGACATGGGTTGCCATTGATAGCTAAAAGGGTTCAAGTGATTTCCAAGCAAAGTAAAAAGGCAGAGAACGAGAAAAGGAGGAAATGCCTGGAAGTCTTTTACCAGGCAGCCAGCTAGCTTGATGTGTAATGCAAAACAGTTTCTGAATCTTGCATGGCTTTTAATTTTCTGTAGAGTATGTAGAATGAAACATATTTGCATGGCAAATTCAAAATACTGTATATTAAATATGAGCGCCTGTAACCATTAGACCAATATGACCTTGAAAATACTGTAAGCTACACAGTCAATGCACAGACAGATGTCTCTCATATCCGACTCTCATAAAACTAAGGTGTGGATCTGATATCAACCCCTATGATCTTGACCTTTCACCCTTAAACACAGGCTTTGATATAGCATAAACTTATTGGCTCTGTGATGGATATGGTTGCATGCATCCAACAGACAGGAGGTATTGACAATAATTACATGATGCTGATTATGATTGCAAATGTGAACACTTCCCATGTCAATGTCATTTGTGATAGCCTTCTGTCACCCTGTGCGTTCATGTTGTAGATAGCTTAAATGTAATTTCATGCATATTTATTATTCAGTAATGCCAGCTAAGAGCTCCATTTTACTTTGCAGTAAAGAGAATCAGCAGCACGGTAACTAGGTCCACTGTTGAATTTTTAGCTGTGCAATCCAATTAAATGAAAGTCACATTGGAAATATACAGACAAAGCATGATCTTAGATTAGCCGGTATATAACTGCAGCAGAGAGAGTTGGGATTTGAGGAATGGTGAACTACAACCAGAATAATTGGATTGTGACAGGCTCACATGCATAATGCCCTGGCTCTTCTTTCTTTTTATTTTGTCATTTTTTCCCCTCATATTCAGACTTTTGTATTTTTCACTTGCCAAAAGGGGCTGTGAAATAATACTTCATGGTTGAGCCAAAATCAATCATTTGATCAACTTTCTGAAGATGGCATGAAAATGTAGTTGACCAAACCTCCTGATAAAAATTACAAGCAGGAGAACTGCAGTTTGTTTAGCATTGGCCAAGTGGAGAAACATGGCTGATGTCAAAAGCTATTTATGATTTCCATAATGCAGAAAAAGTGGACTAAAAGGGGAAAAAATCAGTATAATGGTGAATCATAAAATAAATCAAAAGTAGGGCTGTGCAGTCTGTATATTCTGCATGAATGTGCAGCACAATTTAACTTGATGAAATTGTGGTAAATGTATTCCAACTGTACTGTGGAAATGGCTGTTTCTTCATTAGGACAACACACCACCACAATATGAAAGAGAGGGATCTTTTCATATCACATTCTATCACAAGTTTTGATGGATGATGATTGCAATGGAGGTAAAGACGATTACAGTGACATACAGGAGTCATACATTATTAGATACGTGCAAGCCCATTATTGTTAGTGTGCAAATAAACTAACCGTGTACGTGTGCTCCCTGCTAGCTTTTTGCACGATCACATTTCAGTATGGCCGCATGTCTGGCAAGTGTTTTATAATGGACAGTTGCTGAAGAAGTGGGTTTTTATAGGAGTTTGCAACGGTCAGTGGTGTAGAGACACATGCTGACAGAGGCACTGTTCACTGGTTGTGTTGAGCCACCTTCACATCACCACATTCAACAAATTCAGAATGTTTTAACTATCTTTTTTTGTGTGTGTGTTTTGCTCGGTTTAATAATTCTGAATGGATCCGTATATATTTATATACAGTCAGGTTAAGGCGACTGGTATAGTGGTCTGTTGGCATCTCCGTGTGGTCCGCTTTGGTATTGCAGCTTGACTTGTAGTTATAGAACATGCTCTAAAACAAATTTGACATTTATGTTTTTTGCTGTTTCACTGTATACACAAATGGTGAGTTATGAAAATGTAAAAAACATTGTGTTTATACACAAGAGAACAAGCTTAACAAGATAACAAGGGGTGTGGTAAATAGAAAACACCTGAGGAAACTTATCACAGGGAACCAATACACACACGGACTACAAATATACTACAAACAAGGCACAGGAAGTACTTCAACATAAAAGTCCTGACAGGGCACAGAGAACATGTAACACATATTGGGATGTATGATAAAATGAGTGGACATGACACCTTACCTAAAACAAACATTTCCACCAGCAGCCACTGCTTTAGAATGTTCTTCTCAAAGTAGTAGTAGTAGTAGTACTAGTAATAATAACAATACAAAAATCGTACAAATAAGGAGTATTACGTCATTTTTAAATAAACCTCTGTTGTCCAACACATTGTTTGCCACAAATTAAAGTAAAGAAATCTTACTAAAATATAATTTAAATTGTTAACGCTTTGTTTAATTATCCCCATTTTTGATTGTACAATTTTATTTAATTATCAATACAGAAAAACAAAAATGGACAACATCAAATTTCTGAAAAATTAAAACATTTCATAGGGCCCTAAAAATCCTATTTTTGTTAAACTTGTATTACATTGCTGTTAAATTGTATACATTATTTTAGTTAATTAGACATGCTTTGGGGAAAAATGTAACTAATTTCGTAAGGCCCTATATTCTGGGTATATTTTAAAGGCATGGGCAACTGATTGGTCAAAATATGTCAATTGGTCACATCCCAGAACATGCAATCTGCCCTCTGTGTGTAATTTTCAGAACTTTATATGTGGATGTTTTTATTTAGCATGCATAAGATATGCAAATATATGTTTCAGGCCTGACAACTTAGACATTACTTGACTTAATGTATGTTTTAGATGGTCCAGTTCACCAAAATCCCTTGAGAAAAACTCGCTGAAAGGGGCATGTTGTGACCGCAATGCACAGAGACAGACACACACATTAACCAGTCGGCCATGTATATTTAAGCAATGCAGGGCAATACAAAAGAGAATTTAAAGTGGCAGAAGTGAACGCGCTTAGTTCCAATCCACCTGGGTGCAGTTACACCAGGACATGCGTAGCTCCACAGCCGGTGTTAACCTTCATGTCAGGGGAGTGACTCTTTGTGTACGCACTTTAGAGACGAAGATAGCAACACAAGAGACATAAAAGACAGGCTTCATTTCTGCTTCATTTCCCACCATTTCCAAAGAAATATACTTTAAACTCAGACTGAGTATGAAGCATCCTGTCTCAACCCCACTCACTTGTTTCCTTTATGAATTTTTTAAACCAGCTCGACAATGCCTGAAAACTCTATCAGCCTATAATTAAGTCATAAGAAAACATGTTTGAGGACTTTGAGAGAAACCTTATGAAGGGATCAAAAGAGAAGGAAAATGTTACAGCCTCATTCAATATACTTTTTGTATTACTTTTTTTTATATTTAGTCTTTTGAGGCAGTGTGACTACAGTAAGTACTCAGTTGTATTAATAAACAAATTGGGAATAAATCAAATATAGAAAACCACACACACTTCCTAATGCACAAAGTGAAATTATTTTATACAAAAAGTAAAATGTATTAAAATAAAAAGGCTATTTTAATATTTTAGATGTATTTTTAGATATACATATATTTTATGTGTTTATTTTTAAATAGCCATAGATTCTGACATGTCCTAGAGCAACATATCTGTACTGCTGTCTGTGATCTCAAACATCCACTACGTATTATTTATTTTACTACGCACAGGGAAATATGGCAGCAGATTTTATAATGTATCGTGTTGTCAAGCCATCCAACAAATGTGAAGTCACAGCAAACATCTTTAGAAATGTATGCCAGTGGCTTTGTCGAGTCAGGTGGGAGTGTTTTGACGCAATATACTGATGCTAAGTGTAGACTGAACTTTCGCATATCTGTAATTTTATCAGCTGCATAGCATTAAGGACACCATTAAATCTGAAGCACTGTGAAATCTAAATCAGAGGGTTCTGAATAATGCATTTACATGCACTGACATTTCAGTAGCAGCCACCTCAGTCACTATAGGTTATGACGATTCAAATTAATTTCGGGAAAGGAATATTGAATATGCCAACTTAAGACATCAGTGTGCATGTAAATGTTGCTTAATATTTGGGGTGAAAAAAATAAATATTAAAGTGGGGAAAAATCTCCCTGGAGTTGTAAATATCAGCACTGTCTCTTTACATTCATAACAACGTCTTCTCTAGTGCTCTCCCACTCACTTCACTTACAGATGTCCCCTGTTCCTGCTCTAATTACTCCCGCAGTTCACACTTTGATCGAAAAGTGCATTGACTGAATAATCAATCGGCCTTCAATCCTCCTGCTTCCTCTGACATCAACTACTTCGGCCTGCCGGTCCACATGATTAAGGAAGTGATGTGCTCTCACACTGTATTGATAGGGTTGTTGAGCTTTCCCTTACCTCTGTCTACTTGTTCAATCACAGGGGTGGTCAAGGAAAACCGTATTGTAGGTTATCTAAAGCCCACAAAAAAGCTTGATGGATAGTTACCAATTGATGATTTAGGGGCACAGGCTCACCCGGGGCTTGTTCCAGTCCAAAGGAAATTAAGCGTTGCCTGGCCTGCCTATTCTTCATTTAGGTCCTAATTACAGACTAATGGGTCCCCATTATGTTAATAGAACACAGATCCTAGGATGGCATTCCCCTCTCTTTAAATTATAATAAAGCAGGAAGTCATTGTATAGAGTTTTGAGCAAAGCAATAAATTAGCTAATTATTGTGTACTCTTTGGCCCCAGGTTGTTTTGGTTTATTCAACATTTTGTTACATGCATGCTTTTAGTTTATTTTTGGTAAATATATACATGTTGTTTAGATTCACAGTCATTTGTGGAAATATATGACATCTTATTAAAACTGTTTATTTTAAAGTATTAATTTGGTAAATATATATATATATATATATATTATTTATTTTTTTATAAGTCATTTGTGCTAATCACAATTTGTTTAATCAGAAAATACACTGTAAAAAGTGATACGTTGACTTAACTTAAAAAAATGGAGGAAACTCATCGCCTTAAAATTATTAATAAGTAAATAATAATTGAAAACTAATTAAGTAAACTTGACAGTTCAGTTAAATTAGTTATTTTAATTATTATTTACTTAATAATTTCAAGGCAACGGGTTTCCTCAGTTAAGTCAACTTATCAATTTTTAGCAGCAAAACTAAACAAAACAAAACAGTAATACTGTGAAATATTATTACAATTTAAGATAATGGTTTTCTGTTTAAATATATTTTAAAATGTAATTTATTCTAGTGATGGTAAAGCTGAATTTTCAGCAGCCATTCACTCCAGTCTTCAGTGTTACTTGATCCTTCATAAATCATTCTAGTATGCTGATTTGTTGATCAACATTTCTTATTTTTATCAATGTTAAAAACAGTTGTGCTTCTTAATATGTTTTGTTAACCATTATAATTATTGATATAATTTTTCTGATAGTTTTTTTCTCTTCAGGATTCTTCGAATAGAAAGTCCAAAGTCGGTCATGTATTTAAGTTATTTGTATTTTTTGGTAACATTATACAGTAAATGTCTATAATCAAATGTTGGTAACACTTCAGTATAGGGACCAATTCTCATTATTAAGTTGCTTATCATAATGCATATTATTTACATATTGGCTGTTTATTAGAGCTTATAAAGCACATATTTTGCATGACCATATTCTACAACCCTAATCCTGCCCAATACCTGAACTTAACGACTACCTTAATATTTTTTTTATAAGTTTATTGAGGCAAAAGTCATAGTTAATGGCTTGTCAATAGTCATAATTGGACCTTAAAATAAAGTGTGACCCAAATGTCCTTAATTTGATCATTTTAATGAATCCTTGCTGATTAATATATTTTCTTTATTTTGGGAAAAATAGATATTATTACCTTATTCTATACCTTATTGAATTTTCTTTAAAGTCTTGCTTGGTTGTGAGTGCAGAACAGCAAAACGAAGGAAGTGTGTAATGACTGACATGCTGTTGATGTGTCGTCTGTCCTGCCCAGTCATGTCTGTCTCTCCTTTTCACACATGTCATACAGGAAACATCTGTGGCTTGCTCATGCTTCAGAATCAAAAAATGACAACCCAGCATCTTAATGCACACCCAGCAGCACAGTACAGGCTCTGCAGACAGCATATGGGCTCTGGAGTCTTGACAGACTTGCAGGCATGCTGTTTATTAAGTGTAATTTTAGCACGGCATACATTAGGATTGCTCGAATCCATACATTTTTGATTGGGTTCTCTAGACCTATTAGATTTGATTAAGTAGCCATATTTTTTTAGGATTATGGTGTGGCATTATTTAGAAATGAGCGTAATGGTTGATTATATGCATGTTACATGAATTGGGTCGCAAAACACTACGAACCCAGCAGCTCTGGTTGCCCCTGCCCCGGTTTGCACCGCAGCACAGCTTGTGACCTCATTTGAAGTTAAGAAGTGAGCAAGTGAGATCCATTTTCCGTATATAACCTCATAAACCTACAGCCAATTCTCTGTGTTTATGACCAGAAGTGACAGACCAATTCTGCTTGCTCACATTAAAAAAAGCATAGTCTGTCTTGTGAAAAAGAAATCAATAATTCCACCTGTTTTTCATTTCATATGGGCCGGGGATTGAGGTCATATCCCTCCAAATAGCAATATGTCAGAGATTTATTAGTATTTTTCTTATAGTGACAGAACATTGAGCGAAAATATTAAATGGAGGGGT
Source organism: Gymnocypris eckloni scoliostomus (assembly GCA_027564155.1). NCBI lineage: Eukaryota > Metazoa > Chordata > Actinopteri > Cypriniformes > Cyprinidae > Gymnocypris > Gymnocypris eckloni. The sequence continues at coordinate 19,985,257 of CM050426.1, read as the reverse complement.
TATTACCAGTATTTCTACGACGTTGGCACAAATATCAAGATGGTGGAATGCTGTAGGACACGTCACTTTGAAACTGTGAAATATTTAAATGTTTTACAGTTAAAAAGGAGAACAGAAGAATTAAAATGAAAAGGTTCTCTAGCTCTATTCAATGTTACCTTGAGAATATGCATGTTGGCTTGACACTGCCAAGAATGCTAACTACGCCATGTGTGCTAATTTATGCTGAAACACACAGGCTGTCTTTGTAGAGTGCCAAATGAATTATTTGACACTTTCCAACAATGCTTAGCAGTACCAGGGAGAAAAAAGAAATACATATAATTACATTCAAATGTAAAGTAACAAAACAAAACATATATATATATATATATACTCTGTTTAAGGTTTTACAGTTGAATACACACTGGCACCCTCTAAATCTAAAATCAATCTGCTGTAAAAGAAAGAAAAGATGCCGCAGTGGACTGAGCATATCCTATTTACAGAAGATGTGAATGCACAAGAAATTCTCAAGATTCAGCACCATTTCCAGAGCGCTAATTAAATAAGCTAATTTGTCATATTGACCACGTAAATGTCTTTGTACAGGTCAGATTTTCTTGCACAAATGCTTGTTGGACAATTTCCAAATAATTATTGTATTTTGTAACATTTTGCTGTGTTTGTATCGGTGAGTACAAGCCCACTTGGAGCACTGGCTGAATGTTTAATGATGGCTAATTAATTTCTTATTAGGCATTTTAGCTGATGCATTCAAAGTGACTTAAAGTACTTGAATGAATACACTTAATTCCACAGCCCTGGGGTTAAGTGTTTCTCTTAAGGACAGAGTGAAGGTGGTTCATGGGACGGTCAGTCCCACTTGAACCTTCAACCTTTCAACATCCCGGGTCATGTCTTGGCTACAGTACTTAGCATGATACAATTTGACACTTGTGGTAGATGCTGTTATTTTGTTAATTGTTGTTAATAGCATTTCAGATTTGAATTTATAAAATAACATTTTAGCACATTTTTTATTTATAAAAAAATATTTATTTAGATGTATAGTATTTCATAACTTATATTTGTTTAGAATTTGATTAATACATTTCATAATTATAATTATGTATTGTAAATGATTTATGTTTTATTTATTGCAATGAGGAAAGCATTACATTTTATTTAACAAACAAAACATAGAATATTCATAAGCCTGGTAGATTTGACCTATTTGCTTCCCATCAATCACTGTCGTGATCTCTTACTAGTTCTCAATACATCTGCCAGGCATTAGAACAATCGTTCATAATTACTCCTTTTGCTTAACAAGGCTCATTGCTCATTGAGTAGTTCGTTAGGGACTCTTTTGTGTTATTTAATGACGAGCCTGCAGCGGCCTTCATTCTTTTAAAGTATGGTTATTCAGATTTCTCTTTTGCTGATCTATCTAAAAACTCAGTGTTTTGAGGCATGCTTACATTAAGTTCCAGATGTGCAAAATTGTCAGATAAATCACCTCAGTCAGGGGAAGGGTGGAGATGCACCTACCATGCAAACTATGCTATATCCATCAAAACAGAGACACTAATGAAAGTCATCCTATAGGGATACAAAAGATCCCCCCATGTGTCCTCTTTTTCACATAAGTATTTATTCTCTTAACTATGTCATCTGTGATTTCTGCTTGTGTACCACAGTTCTTCACTTCCATTGTGAGGGATGTGACATAGGAGAAATAAAGACATGAGGTGGATGGCTGCCATGTCAAATGCTGAGGTTATGTGCCTTGTTGACAATGTCAGCCTGCTCCTCATTCTAAAAGAGGCTTGAGATTTTAAAAAGGCTATTGAACATTTCAATTGCAAGGATGGCTTCCTTCCCCTCGCTTACTAAGAATACTTCATTTCCAGAGGTGTAAAGAGTACCTGAAAAACATACTTGAGTAAAAGTACAGATACCTTACAGTAAAAAAAATACTCCACTACAAGTTACAAGTCACCAATTCCAAAACAACTTGAGAAAAATATTAGAGTATCTGATTTTAACAGTACGCAAGTATTTTACTTATACTACATATAGGCTAAAAGATGCACTAGTCAAAGAGACATGCCAGTCAAAAACTGTAACTTTGTGGAGAAGCTAGGGAAACAGGAAGAGGCAAGGATCTGTGTGCAGATATTTCATGGAAAAACTAGAGCAAACAATAAGCCAAAAACCACAGGGAACAAAGAACAAAATGATGGGCAAACAGACAACGGTTACATTCAACAACTCACAAAGAACTAAAGAAACACTAGGGCTGTATATACAGTATACAGGAGGCTGAACAAGATAAGATACAAACTGACTACAAGTACTATGGGAGACAGGAAGTTACATAAAATCCAAGACGAGGCACAGAAAATCCAACAAAACAAGAAAGAGCTGATTTGTGAGGAGAGCAATTACACTTATTTTCTGAAACCAAAATAAAATGGAACACCTCAAAATTGCACAAACTAAAAACAATAGCCTTCAAAAGGGTCTCTTCAGTGTAACGGATAAATCAAATAATGTTAAGTAAAATTAAAAAGTCTACGTCTTCTTGCAGCTGGATGCTCTGGTTTCGGCCTCATTGCCAGCTGCAGTCATGTCCTCATCTCATATATAAAACACCTGTGATTCACAACTACTGGCTAAGAAACTCACATTCACGTAAAGTCATCTTGTTGACAAGTTTGGGTGAGTAAGGGCAAAATGCACAAGATATAGTACTTTCAGTTCCCTGTTGGCAAATTCAGATCTTTGTAGCATAAATAAACTGCTGCAGAAAATCTAGGTGCCATGCAAAATGTAATGTGTAACTGCAACACTCATTTCAAATGTACTTGAGTAAAGAGATACTCATTTAAAAATGTAGTGAAGTAGAGAGTAAAGTTTCTAAAATATTTGATACTTGGTACAACTACAAAGTACCAAAAAGATACTTAAGGACAGTAATTAGTTACATTTCCTCGAGTACTTTACACCTCTGTTCATTTCCCATTACAGATAGATCTAACTGCATGGTTTGACCTGAGATACAGGTGTTCATTCTTGTGTAATGTGATGAGGTGACTAATATCTTCAAGGGTCAAGATGATTGTTTCATTAATCTTCATCATAAAAAGACCATCTAGAATGGCAGCATGTGTCAGATATAGTATACAAGGATAGTTATTATATCTATTTTGTATTTGTCATATCAGATTTGAACAATTAAGAATTGGATTGCTTTCGGTTCGTGAGTGTGGATTTGAATACAATACAGGATATTGAATGATAGGTGGAAAATATATTGACTTGAAATGCAAAGAAACACCAGTATATGATCATTCTAAAACTAATCTGCAACTTGTTTGCCTATTTAGAGTAAATTATCATTATTATTATTAATATTATTATTATTTTTACATCTATTCTAATAAAATGTGGAAACAGTTTTCTCATAAATTGCTGGTAAATTTAACAATTATTTACAAAGAATTAGCAAGTAACACAATGAATAAAATGTGACATTTTGAAGTAAAAAAAACTAACTTAAATTGTATTTTCTTGTTATAATTACCTGTAAGAATTAATACATTGTATTTACAACTTTGAGATTTAGTTTTTTTCAGGAAGGATGGATGGCATTTTTTACATTGATTTCTAAAAAGACCCATTTGTATTTTATAGTATTTCATATATTGTAATGCTAACTATTATTACATTTTATAGTATTATTTAAATATTATTATTTTAAAACTAGTAATATACAGCACTAAGAATTTATTCACATTTTTTTATTTTATTTCTTTCTTAAATTCCAGTTTTAATCACTATTTTGTTTACAGTTTACCACTGGGGGTCAAATTCAGGAAAGTAATTCTCAATTCAATTCTAAAACACAGCCCTGTCTCACATAAAATATTAAGATGTCTAACTGTAGTGGAAACTTTTCCATATTTAATGACATGACAAAAATCCTCCCATTTCATTGCTTCTTTTTAAATGGCATGAAAGTGAAAAAGTCATTTAACCCCAGGTTGCTCCAGCTGGACTATAGTCTGTAAAATGAAACATAACTGAAGTAAACTTGCATGGTTATGTCAGGTGATATTTGACATAAATATGCATGTAGGATTTTTTCAATGACCTAATTGTAATTCACAGGGAAATTCATCCCAGCTTGGTTGAAACCTCTTTAGTGATACTTCTAGCCACAGTTTACTTTTCTTGCCAAATATGAAGGGCAAGTAAGGATCCAGTTGTTTTCGATTCAGTCCTGTCCAAAAAATATATATAAAAAATAAAAAATTAAATAAAAATAAAACCCTGGCATTTTAAGGTATTTTAATTTGACACATGACACTTCAATCCCCTCAAAAGCAAATCCTAGGCCAGTCTTTGGCAGTCCAAATTGTCTGTCATCATTGTGCAGTTCCATCTCTGACATATGTGGAAAATTGCATTTAAAAAAAATAATACCACAATTTGGCATCACTCATCCTGAAGGTCCCAAAATTGCCTTCAGTGAATGCCGCATTAATGCTGCTGAGGGAACAGGTTTAAATGTCAGAGACTGGGATTGTCTTTCGAGCAAAAGTGATGTAAGATGACTACAGAAAATGTCACACTGTCTTACTTCTTTCGTAACTAGGAGAGTTAAAATGCATTCAGTGTATTTTCACAGAGAAAACAGGATCTTCTTGAAGAGAGCATTACCATATGGGGCAAGATGATGCATGTACAATACAGCAATAACAAGATTCTGCCTTTGATAAAATACTTTGAATTCATATGTTGCCCCTGTGAAAGACATTTCCAATACATAATAATGAGAGGATCTGTATAAGTTGCTTTGGCATTCTTGTGGTACACATCACTTTCAAATTAGAGAAGAAAAAGAAAGAAAGGAAATCAGAAAATAAACTGCTAGTGAAATGCAAATAACAAAGAACTGATCAGTCTATTTGTGCACAGAGCTGAATTTTATTTTATTTTATTTTTGTTTTTAAAATCACAAAAACAATTATTTATGATTTATAATGATTATAATCAGGGCTTGACATTAACTGTTTTGCTCACCAGCCACTGTGGCTAGTGGTTTTCAAAATTACTACCCATTCAGCAATTTCACTGGCAAAATTTTGTTGCTGGGAAATTATGTTTTATATGATTAACTGCATACAAAAATGTACTCAAATTGATTTGTATGGTCCTTTTTTTTTGGCTACATAAATGACCCCTAACCTTATTAAATATATTTGTCAGCTTTTATATCAAATTCTTACATTTTATTAATAATTTCAGCGATCTTCAGCTGCAGAAGTTATGGAAGCAGCTGAGGTTAATGGCATTTAGATGCATTTACACACAAGGTTTAATGATGCTGAAATGCATTAACAATACAAAACTACAACTGCATAAATTAGCCTAATGTTTTAAATCAGTTTAAGATAAAAAATACAAATTCAATGATTTTACATTTGAAAGTAAACCGCAGTAGGTGGCAGTAGGTGACTGTCATAATGAGTGAGTTGTTGAGTCATTCATTCATTTAAACAATTCATATAGAAGGCTGAATCCTTCAGGAATGAAGCAAGAGCCTGTAATTATGAAAGGGTTATTTAACCATTGGCTCATCCAATTCATTCAAAAATGCTGAATCCTTTAGTAAGGAAACAACGCAGCGTGTTGCTCAGTGCTGTGATCTTTGCTTGGAACTGTTTTTGTTAACCAAATAAAAAAAAAATCAGTCAACATTGACAACATTGTGTCTAAAATGTAAGTCACTTAATATTAACTACTCTCTTTGAACGTTACATAAAACAAATGTTAAATTTGCACCGTTTTTTTAGGGAATTGACACTCTCTTGGTCATGACATGTTGAATAACTAGGCTTTATTTTATGTTAAAATAAATAACCCTATTATGTTTCTTCTGTGTGCAGCTGTGTTCATTTGTTTTAATTTCTCTTTCACAAAATACTTGTCCCGGACAGTCATTCGTGTTGAGCTCTGTTCATTTGTTTTAATTTCTCTTTCACAAAATACTTATCCCGGACAGTCATTCATGTTGAGTTTGTAATTATTTGCCAAATTTACTAGAAATCTCTTAATGAAAATGGTTTAATCTTTAAGTAAATCTTACGATTTTATTCAGTGTGGGAGGCTACATTAGCTATTTTAAGTCACTTGGTGTTGCTCGTGGCTGTTTAGTTCTTTTGGCTTGGTCCCCAAATGATTCATGTTTTGCTCCTCTACTCGTGGACAGGGGTGATGATTTGCATTGGATTAGCATCTGTTGGTTAATCATCGAGGGCAGTGTATTTCCAGTTGAGCGGTCTCCAAGTGACAGTCATTTATCAGAACTGCATTTGGATGCGAATTGGATGAGAGGTGATTTCTGTGCTCTCCCCAGACTACTGGACTCCATGTATCTATGCCCAGAACAAATATTTGTGTCACTTAACTCCTAGCACTGCAGTCCACGGCTAGTATGGGAATGCAGGGAAGGGAGGGGGAGGGAGGCCATGCACTGAGCAAAGGATTAGTGCTTTGATTCTCTGCAATCCTTAACTGAGAGCAGTTAATCCATCCCAGCGTCATTACTCCGAGTTTTATTTAATGAGCGAAGTTGTCCCTTTTAGAGCCATCAATGAGGCCAATCAACACATTTGTGATCATGAATGAGAGTAATTAGGAACAATTCATCTCACTATTTTTTTTTTGGGATCCAAGTTAAGCTCTAATTGTTTCCTTCATTTTATTCCTTCTCTAAATTCATTAGAGACTGCATACTTATTAGAGATATCAGTGACAACTACCCAAACTTTGCTAGTGTCATGAAACTATTGTTTGCTATAATGGTGCAAATGCTAAAGATCTCACTGAATACTCTATCATAGTGTTGTGCACTTGGAATAAAACTATTATAATGAAGGGTAGTGAATGAAAAGGTGAAATTAAATGACAATATATGCAGAATATATAAATGTAACAATGTGTGTTTATATACTGTATGTATATATGGACCACAAAACCAGTATTAAGTTACTGGGGTACATTTGCAACAATAGCCAAAATACATTGTATGGGTCAAAATTATCGATTTTTCTTTTATGCCAAAAATAATTAGGATATTAAGTATAGATCATATTCCATGAAGACATTTTGTAAATGTCTTACCATAAATATATAGAAATGTAATTTTTTATTAGTAATATGCATTGCTAAGAACTTCTTTTGTACAACTTTAAAGGCAATTTTCTCAATATTTAGATTGATTGCACTTTCAGATTCCAGATTTTTAAAGAGTTATATCTCAGCCAAATATTACCAGATCCTAACAAATCATACATTAATGGAAAGCTTGTGTATTCAGCTTTCGGATGTTGTAGACATCTCAATTTCGAATAATTGACACTAGTTTTGTGGTCCAGGGTCATAAAGGGTTATTTAATTTCTATTTTAATCATACTAAATAACATGTTAAATTCAGCCTTAATTGTGTTCATGTTGGGTTGGTTTTTATTGAGCCGAATACAGCAATTTTTATAGTATAAACTATATTTTATAATATATACAATTTAAAATATACAGTCATTTTATGGTTTGAATACTTTATTTATGATAATATAACAGTCAGCATTTACCAGTGTTTCTGATTATTTTTTTTTAGCAGATTATTAGTACTCTATTTAAGATTAGATTATAATAAAAGAAAAAATAAGCAATACACAAATGTGTACAGACAGACAGATGCTTTAGTGCAGATGGGAAATACAAGAAGTTTCGAGTTTGGAATTTAATGTGCACTTGCCCGATGCTAAAATTTGGAATTTTGTTCAAGAGTTTGAGAAAACATTCAATAAATTGTGTATATTATACTGTAAGTGAACATGTTCACTGAAAGTGAAGTTTTTCCAGAGACAAATGAGGCCGTTTCTGCACAATTTCAGGTGAAATCAGCATTGATTGCATCAACTTTCAGTCAAAGCGGATGTCATTCAACCTTTTCACAGCCCAAGTGGTTAAAATTGACTCTCAAGATCATATGCTTAGCCCTTGTCCTGTAATAGACTGGTTTTGACATTTACAGAGTGGAAATGTGATTTTCAAAGGCACATTTCAGCACCCTGTGGTCTCTGCTCCTTGCCAAGTTATTCACAGGAAATATTAGACTCGTATGCAGATTTGTCTTTATTTAGCATCTCTTTTGTTTAAACTATACCGCTGGAGCATAGCAGCGAATCAGGGGATTGAGACATATAACACCCACTTGCAAAATGTCACAGCTAACATCCTTAACATCACAAAGGTTCGGAAGAGATAAAATAACTTCTGTCTCTGTTGGTTTGGTTGCTTGTTATTTAGCAGATTATCTTTGTACAAAGTGTCTTACTGCATGAACAATCCCCATGTTGGTTATGCCATGTTATAGATTGTCATCATAAAGTCTCATCCTTTTCATTACCATCCCCAAAACACCATGCACACATTACATGACCATAATGTGAAGGCTGAAGTAGCGGGATGCCTTTGACTCACACAAAACACCTATTAACATCCACCAGTACCAGAACTACCAGAAATCAGTTTTTGTTATGTCACCTGGTGTCTCAGTTCACCAATAAATTGTCCACGTTTGGCAGGCAGCCATCTTTCTTTCCACAACCAGCTTTTGTCTATAAAAGGCAAAGTACAAAACCATATCTGTTGGACGACAATCGTGCTAATGCTTGTTCATTTGGATTCCCAAAAACATAAATTACAAGTGTTGAAATATAATAGAAGTTCTTTTGAAACACTGCAGACCAGGCTTTGTTTTGTCTGCTGAATGAGAGTTGCCAGATCTCCCACAGAGATTCTAATGGTCTAGATCAAAGTGTGACCTGGCACACATATGCCCATCCAGAAGAGGGGGAGGAAGGAAGAAGAGAGACCCGCTGCTTTGCCGGATTTTAATTTAAATTGCCGGAGAAGCACAATGCTCAAATCAAATTGCTGAGAAATACTTTCTACATTTTTTTAAGAAAATAACCCAGCACTTTGAAAGCCTCAGAGAAAAGGAACATATAAAGACATCAAAGAAAAGTGCTAAAATAATATTGAAAGAAAACTAAGGCAGTACTTTTTATCTATAAATAGTTATACCTTGATTGAACCTGACAGAACTTAATACAAGTATTTAATTATTGTTATTTAAATGCAGTATTAATACAAGGCCTTCCCATTAGCAAATGCGTGAAGTATGCTACTGTCACACTGTGTTTTTAGATGTTTGTTTTGAAGAATGTTCTCATATAAACATGCTACCATAGAGAATAGGTGTTGTAGATTGCATGTTACATTTGTTTTTGATGGTAACTGGATCAGTCTGACATAAAAAAAATTTCATTTTCAATATTTTGCCTTTGCATGAGATTCTTCAGCTCTGCTCATTACACGTATAAACCATTTGTGCTACATAGATTTGATTATGTTTGAATTCATCATTTCGCAAATGAAAAAGGAATAACATTTCAGTTTTATTAAACTGAAATTGGAAAATGTCAGTTAGAAATTAATGGCTGGATCATCTCAGGCTTAGTGCTGACAAATTAGGGTAGTGAGCCGTCTGTCAATCCCTGTTCCAATAAAGCTAAAATGGACACGCACTGCAGCAAATAGACAAAGGGAATGTCACCTCCATAACACTTTTTTATATGCTACGTCTTTTTTTAAATCTACAAATAAATAAACAAATTAATAAATTAAAATGAATATGGTCATTTTTGTAATTTATATTGAAGTCTATATCAGGCTTTTAGAAATATTCTCTGGTCAAGCTCAGACACATAGACATCAAAATTATAATTTCATATTTTTCTTGCCATCGTGTAAATAAATATAATGCCAGATAGAAATAACAGGAGAAATAAGGAGCTAAATATTGCATCTGGTCAATCAGGAATTTAGTGTTATTTTACATTTAATAAAAAAATCTAATTTTATTTAAGCATTTTTGATAATAATGATAGTAAGTAATAATAATAATAATAATAAACTTGGCACGTCCAGAAAGCTGATATCTTTGTTTAGCAAAAATTATATTTCTTGTGTTGAGAATATTGTAATAAAATTATCATACCATTTGCAAGTTAAGTATCATTATATATTATGAACAAACATGAATAAACAAGGTCATTTTAAATTGACCTATAAAGTAATACTAGTTTTTTGTAACAAACGTAGTTCATCCTAATCTAGTGCATTAACTAACGTTCATTGTTGTCTCAATGTTTATTCACCAGTTAAAATATTCACCACGAATGGTGGAGGGGTGAAGCACCTAAAATATAGTTGCTTATATTTTTCAATCAAAAATGTTGACGTTAATGTTTAACATTTTTATATTACAGCATGCTGAAAGACATAAAGCACTGCATAGTAAGGAATGACACAGATAACAGATCCCACCCTACAGTTATTCAATTCTGATTGCGGTCATTAGTATATCTCTACTAGAAAATAGAATAACCTGGGGGAATCTTATTACCTGACATAGATTATTTGAGTTATAAAGTTCAACAGAAGCCATCTCAGAATGATAGCCAAGGAAAATGTGCTGGACTTAAGCTGTGAGTCTGTCTTTATTTCACTCAGACAATGATGACCACGCACTGACCTGAGGACTAACCCACCTGTCTGGTTTTTGAAGTGCCAAACATCTTTATTCTGTCCACACACATATGAAAGGAGGAAGGCGAGAACATGAGAGGAGGAAAAGGTCATGTGGCGTTGAAAGAAATGAGTTCAGCATGCAGTATGCTCAGTCTAAACTCTGATCTAATATGCTCTTTCTATCTGCTCAAACTTCCACCCTCATCGGTCGCTCTCTACAGGCATTCCCGCAAATATCCTGTCTCAATACCGCAACCTGATCCCCATTACAGCTTCCCATCACATTCCCACCTTGTTAAGCAGACAATTTAATGCTCTGGGCCACGAAAGGATTCCTCGCGGTTTCCCGTAACTCACCTGTCTTGATGTTTTCCACTGATACTGGCCCAGTTATAGGACATGTTGTATCTTCCATTGAACATCGTGATGTGAGATTGTAAATGTAGATCTTATGAGTTTTTCTTTTCATTGTGGTATCTGAATTACTTTGAGTTGCTATTATTAACAGTGACTTAATGTACTTGCGTCTGGATGTGGGTGTTATGAAAGGCCAACACTTCAGAAATCGCAACAACAAATATAGCTTTTGCTACGCTTTTTGTCAAAGATAAATATAAATGAGAACTGTGATAAAAATAACATGCAAGCATTCCTATTTGGATGGAATTATATCAGATGATCCCAAAACAGTAAACAAATGCATATGTGGTTAAACAGTAGGTAATTTGTTCAGTTTTTACAAAAAATATATAAATACAATTAACGTTTTACAATCACAACGTACATCTATTAAACTTGAATTCTTCAGGAAAATGGTAATGGATCTTCTGTGAAAATGGCCTGAACTCAAGAGTGCTCATGAACCAAGGGTTAACTTTACAGGAGGCAGAGAAAGACCCAGATTCTTAGGCTACATTTGTCACCAGCAGCTTTTATTTATTAATCTGTTTATGGGAGTGTCAAATACCGCTTTCAAATACTCGTGAATGATTAAGTTTTGGGATGCCATCCTTCTGATTTCTGCACACGCTATAGTTTGAACAGTATATTTTGGTCTGAGCATCATCCACACACTCCACACATCTTCATTTACACATTTACTGTTTGAGAGTTGTCAGAAAAGTGTGTTACAAAAAGTGTAAACATTATTTATATTCAAGTACGGTGATAATATTTGCAGGTAAAGGTGATATTTACCACATGAAAACTACTTTTTTTCACAGTCATCTCAGGGAGCCGTATAATTTTAACATGTTACTGCTGTCGCACTTCAGAAAGCAGGTAGACTTTATTGATGTTGTAAGAACCTATAATCAACATACTGTATGTCTTGAAAATATTCCAAAGATGCATTTATACAATTACTAGTCCACATGAAAGAGCATGAAAATGTGGTTATGTAATATGAAGTATTTTCAAGTGCAAAACTGCTAAACATATTGTGCAAGACTTAATTGTATCTATCAGGAATGTATTTGCTTGTGGAAAATGGCATCTACTGTATGTCAAAGATAGTTAGAGAGGTGGGGTTGAAAAAAAGTCATTTCAGAGGCGGAATACATTGTTACATTTTGAGCATCCATTATTCACACGTGCGTGTGACTAATGTGTGTCACACAAATGTGAAGACAAAATGAATGAGGCTGGTTTTAATTTATAAATGAGTAAATAAAGAAAGCAGATTACATGGAAAAAATATACAGAATATTGTGTTGTTACTACCTCCTGCAGAATGGGTCATTTTCTAGACATGGAAGACCAAGTACACTTCTTTTCACAGTACTTTAAATACTAACAGCATTTGATTCATACCGAGTGCTGTAGATTAAAGTCCACCACCAAAGGAGGCAGAAAATGATTTTTCACCACATGCTACCGGAGACACAATTTTCATTAATGGACTTTGTTATCAAATGAACAACCATTGGGAGTCCTGTCCATGAAGGATTTAGCACTGTGAAATAAGAGGATGTTTACAGGGGTTGATCTGAAGCTGATGAAGAGGAAATAAATTATGTATTTATAAACCCAGTCAGGCTTAATGTGTTAATTTGCTAAATGTTCCAGGTATTTGGGTGGCAACATGCTGTTCCAGACTACAGACTACTCCGTAGATGAAATATGATTTAATATGTTGTGAAAAAGTTGTGAGCTGTCAGAAAAGTTGTCAGAAATGTTGAGAATCTTTTATCCATCTCTCAATCAGAAAAAGTGGTCGTTATGTTATTTGTGATAAATGACAGGGCATCAATTGATTTTGCAGCTTTAGAGGACAGCTCTACATGAAGCCCCAATGCAAATGTGCTAATATTACCTGCCAGTTTTTTGGGGGGGATTTGGAAAATTCAATGTTTTGTATGTAGAATTGTTTTAAGGGCTGAAAGAAAATGCAATGTACATGACATACATAGAGATTCGGATTCGCTCATGTCAATGTATATAACAGTCACATAATGTACTTGACGGGCATATGACAAGGTAAATGCTGCATGAAAGACTTACCTCCGGCTGTACAGAGAGCTACAACGCTCACAGATTGTTCCAAGAATTCTCTATGCTTCTTAATAGAGAGCCATATCTTCACTGGGACCTCATATTCAAGAAAGATCTCTCCTTCACACAAAAAAAGGTGAAATGTGTTGAATCCATTTAAGGATCTGAAAGGATACCATATTACAAGATACATTTTAAGTCTAAAATGTATAAGCATTGTGCCATATGATATAAACATATGCTTATTATTAATAATTGTGTCTTTTATTATATTAATATGCTTGAAATGTGGGCTGTGTGGAGCAATATTACATGGTTGTAGTAGGTCCCACAGAGTCATGAATCAGACTGTTAATTACTCTTATTGGGCTCAATACGCACACTAGACATTAGTTTCATAAAACAAGTATTTTGCAGTAAGTAGCTATTAGATAGGTCTATAAGATATGTAGAGAGATCACTCTGCTGTTTTGTCAGGTCCATTTTTACTTTTCCTTGTATTGTAGTAAGCACATACTTATTATATTTCATAAGATGTAATCGTCTTTGACTGAAAACTGCGAATTTAAAGGGGAAATTAATGATTGTTACACCGGACAAAGCTTGTATATTGCCAGTGTTCAACATTGTTTTCATGTGAATGCTAAAAAATAAATAAATAAATAAAAGCTAATTTCCAGTAAAACGATCTAAAAATCCTTTAAATGTATAATTTAATGAAACACTGCATAATTAGTCATGTTTGTAGACAGACAGACAGACAGACAGACAGATAGACAGATAGACAGATAAATAGATAGATAGATAGATAGATAGATAGATAGATAGATAGATAGATAGATAGATAGATAGATAGATAGATAGATAGATAGATAGATAGATAGATAGATATCAAATGATTCAGATCAAATCCATTATACATGATTTTAACAATAAATAAATATAACTTTTTTGATAAATAAGTTTTACCATTTATACCTGCTGTGAAATCTGCTTTGTCTGAACATGTGTTAAACTGCTGTCCAGTCTTTTCTTGAGTCAGGCCTGATTAACCTTTTTATAAAATAGATGGAATCAATAGGTATGTTTACTTTGAAGATTTAATTTAAGACCCTGACAGCACCGAGAACCGCCTTCCTTTTTGGGGACTTGTCTTTTACATTTCTTCTGAAATGTTGGATTTGCTCTATGTTCACTGTTTCTTTGTCGGAGATCATTCAAGGACCTCAACAACAATGTACTGAGCAAGAACAAGACTTTAATTCATTGCTTGTTTCTCAGTCCATACGCACCTCAGCTTTAATTTTCCTCACAAAATCCGTAACTAACGTCATTGCGGGAGACAGAGAAGCAAAATTGCCTCTGGATCTTGGGAACAACAAACATATTTCCCTCGATGTCTAAACATGTAGCCGAGAGGGTGTTTGTTCAACTTTGTATAGCTGAACAACATCTGGGCTTTTCTGAGTGAGGATGGTTAGCTATTAGATAGTTGTGGTTAGCAACACAAAATATGAAACCTAAAGGAGGTTTACTCGCCCATGATTTTGTTATTCCAAAACTTTATGATTGTCTTTCTTCCAAGAACATTTAACATGCAGTACAATTGTGTGTGTGTGTGTGTGTGTGTGTGTGTGTGTGTGTGTGTGTGTGTGAGAGTATGTGTATATATATATATTATCTTTATTATTATATGTGTATATTATTGTTATTATTATATATTTATATAATATGTATGTATTTGCGAATTCCAAACGAAACTGAGCATCCCTGTGCCCTACTCCCTTCGAAGGACAGAGCCCTTGAAGTGTGTTCTTTGAAGGGTGTAGGGCATACAGTTGCCAAGTCTGGATATACGCAACTTTGGGCTTCTTTTTTTGTAAAGTTGTGTGAAAATATGCCAGGTTGTGTTTTTTTGGGATTATTTAAAAATATATGGTTGCTTGTTAGGGAAATCTGAATAAAGAAACAAAACCTCCGCCGTACTCTCCAATATATTAATTTACACTCTGTCTGCTCGCAGTTAATGTATGTTAATAGCCAACCAGTGCAATAATATAGTGCTGTAGCGTATAATTTGCCAAATGATCCGCCCCCTCATTGGAGAAAAATCACATTCAAAAAGAAGGCGTGTGATGCTGTAATCCAAGCGATGAAAGAAGTAGACGTAGAGGAGTGGGTTGACTTTCTTTTAGCCTTTTTGTTTTATTTTTACAATGGCTTTGTAATGTAATAATTATCACGGGCTGTTATAAAGAAAACAAGTAGTCCTTTACTAATACTAAGAGTAAATATATTTGGTTCGAATAGCCTATGTTTTAGGCTATAAATATATGGCTATGTTACTGCTCCCCTTTGAAGCTCTTGTCTTTTCTCCTTTTTCCATCTCTCAATCCTATTCTGCTCACAGGTGATTGGAGATTAGTTTTGTTCCAACTTTTGTTGAAGTTTGCTGATTTCTGTAAAATAGCTTCTGTTTTTGCTTTTCAGATAAAAGAGTGGTTTCAGTTTAATATGTTGCAGGCTAATTTATTGGTAATAAATAATTGATAATAAATAATATTGATTATATTAAATAATCAAAAAAATATTGGGCTTGTTTTTGAAGCTGCGGATACTTATGTGTCTACCTTTACTCTCTCCTATAAGACTTTGGAACTCCCTTGGTGAAGGGAACTATGGACAAAATGTTACCTTGTCAATGTCAACTCTTCAAGTATGTGCAGCATTCAGCACTCCAACAGTTGTTGCAAATAAGTATTTATTTATTTATTTAAATACTGTATAATTGTTCCTTATTTACTATTATACATTTTCAAACTAAACTTGTTTACAATACAGTCTTAAATCATATTTCCATCACTGACGAAAATAGTTTGTATTACATGAAAATAAAGTAAAACAAATATTTGCTTATTCTACTTATGTTTGTATGTAAAGTCAAAATAAACCCCAACTTTGCTTTAAAATGCATCGCACGATCTCCTAAGTGAAGATCACATGATCACAAATGGAAATCACTTCTGTGAAGTGACCATTGCATGTTCCCTTTGCTAACGGACTTCTGGAAGGTCCCTTCGTGAAGGGAATCAGTTATCCCTACAAATGGCGTCCCCTTCCCAAAGTGCCCTTCAAGGGTGCAAAAAAGCCATTTGAAATTTGCCCTATGTACTGTATGTATACACTCACCGGCCACTTTATTAGGTACACCTTGTTAGTATCGGGTTGGACCCCCTTTTGTCTTCAGAACTGCCTTAATTCTTCGTGCATAGATTCAACAATGTGTTGGAAACATTCCTCAGAGATTTTGGTCCATATTGACATGATAGCATCGCACAGTTGCTGCAGATTTGTCGGCTGCACATCCATGATGTGAATCTCCTGTTCCACCACATCCCAAAGGTGCTCTATTGGATTGAAATCTGGTGACTGTGGAGGGCATTTGAGTAAAGTGAACTCATTGTCATGTTCAAGAAACCAGTCTGAGATGATTTGAGCTTTGTGACATGGTGCCTTTATCCTGCTGGAAGTAGCCATCAGAAGATGGGTACACTGTAGTCATAAAGGGATGGACAGCAACAATGCTCAGGTAGGCTGTGGTGTTTAAACGATGCTCAATTGGTACTAAAGGGCCCAAAGTGTGCCAAGAAAATATCCCCGCACATTACACCACCACCACCAGCCTGCACCGTTGAGACAAGGCAGGATGGATCCATGCTTCCATGTTCTTTACGACAAATTCTGACCCTACCATCTGAATGTTACAGCAGAAATCGAGACTCATCGGACCAGGCAACATACGTTTTCCAATCTTCTATTGTCCAATTTTGGTGAGAGTTGTAGCCTCTGTTTCCTGTTCTTAGCTGACAGGAGCAGCACCCGGTGTGGTCTTCTGCTGCTGTAGCCCATCTGCTTCAGGGTTCGATGTGTTGTGCGTTCAGAGATGGTATTCTGCATACCTTGGTTGTAACGGGTGGTTATTTGAGTTACTGTTGCCTTTCTATCATCTCTAACCAGTCTGCCCATTCTCCTCTGACCTCTGACATCAAGAAGGCATTTTAGTCGACACAACTGCCGCTCACTGAATATTTTCTCTTTTTCGGACCATTTTCTATAAACCCTAGCGATAGTTTTGCGTGAAAATCCCAGTAGATCAGCAGTTTTTGAAATACTCAGACCAGCCCGTCTGGCACCAACAACCATTCCACGTTTAAAGTCACTTAAATCCCCTTTCTTCCCCATTCTGATGCTCAGTTTGAACTTCAGCAAGTCGTCTTCACCACATCTAGATGCCTAAATGCATTGAGTTGCTGCCATGTGATTGGCTGATTAACGGTTTGTGTTACCAAGCAATTAAACAGGTATACCTAATAAAGTGGCCAGTGAGTGTGTGTATATATATACAGTACATAATAATTCATGATTATGTTTGTATGGCTGTATATGCTTAATCATTTTTAAGTTTCATATGTTGTCAGTTTGCCCACAGTGTACCTTTCTTTCAGCATCCATCCAATGTAACAAAAAAGTGTGTTATTTGAATCGTTTGACATCACTAAAATCACTTTGACATCACTAAAATATTATTCCTCAATATTGAAAACATTTGCTTTTTAATAATTTTGTAATAATTTTGATGTTTCTTGAGCAGCATATTGTTATATTATGATTATTTCTTAAGGATCATGTGACACTGAAAACTGGAGTACTTGCTACTGGAAATTCAGCTTTGCCAACAATTATTTATGATGTTTTAATTATCGTTTTCCCTATTTAAACCCCTGGAAAAGTTAATCCTTTCTCAATTTTCTCGAGGAAACTTACACCAGAGGTTATCTATCACCCTACTTCTGTATCAAGTGCCATTTTTGGTTAAGATCACATCAAACAATCAAGAGTGATTCATTAAAACCACCTCTGAGAGCCACGCAGAGAGGAAACAGGACAGCTGGTCAGTTGAAGGAGACTACGGATCTTTTTTGGCAATCTATCTCTCAGTCAGTGGGACAGGAACAGAGCAGGAGAACATGACATGGCAGGATTGCAGTGGTACACTTAATTCTGCAGGGCTCTGGGCATCTCCAGGGCTTCCTGATTTTTTTTCCTCCCCATGGCTACATTGTAACATGAATGGGCATTTCATACTCCCAGGCCCTATTGGTACTAATAGGATGGGGACCAGCTTGGCTTGGATTTTGTTGAAATTTAAAGATTGTGTGTCTGGTTGGCAGAATCCAACTGACAGATTTAAGGGAGACCGTTGTCTAATCTCAGAGGGCAGAGGCACCGAAGGCATCCATGTGTGATTTACCCACACAAGAAGTGAATAATGGGTACATTGCCGATGTAACATTTCTTGTGCTTGGCTAATGAACGGAATGAAGTGAATATATTGTGAGGTTGAATTTGGGGAGGCTTTGATTAAAGTACACAAAGAGGTTTAATTAAAGTACGTCTCTCACCTTGTTTAAATTTTAATTACCCAATAAGTGAGTACTTCCTGCGTTCATTTGAAACTGCCAGCAGACTAGATGCATGTTTCCAAAAAAATAGACCTTTTGTGGTGTTTGAAATGCAAAATCTCAATTAACATGCAGCAGAGAAATAGAGAGAGGAAACCACTACCTTTTCTGTAGTACTGTGCTGATGTGCAGCTGGGCTATTAAACTTCTTGGATTGGTCCGTTTATGTTGGTATTCGGCATTGCAGGGTAAAGTTAATACAAAACAGGGCAGCTTGATCAATAAGGGCATCAAGGGCATAATGAAGTCCTTCAAGTATATTCACTATTTCTCATTTCCTTTCTGTAATTATTTATCCTTGGCATTAATTAGGCATCCAATGTTTTTATTCAATTAATTAAATATTTTGTATTTTACTGTATTACCTTGTAAGCAAATTTTGATATAATAACAATTGTTTAAGGTAATCCTTTGTTTAATATAGATTTTTTTTTTAGATAAATTATATAAAATCTTGCACAATGGAGTGATTCGTTATCCACAAAAGTGCATAATAATCTTCATCAAATTCATGTGGTATTATGGAAATAATTAGTTTTGGAATCTGAAAAGTCAGCAACATAACTGTGATGTATTGCCTGAATTCATAAACCTTGTCAAAAAATCCCTCTGTTCTAATGCATTTCGACTCAGATTTGTACTTAATGTAATGGTATTTGTATGGCAGTGGCAGTAATAATAAATGGCTGCAATCTATGCAAATTTCCAGTGCCTCATATTTGGTGTGGGTAGAAAGTGTGAAACAGTATACATATATATATTCTCTCCACCTGATAAACAAGAATAAACATGCTCTGTGAAGATGACAAGCAATTTTAGAAACAACATTTTTCTTTTTCATATCTTTCAGTGTCTGTTATATAGAAAAATGGAGTAATGTAAATAAACTGACAAGGATGCTGATGTGACTAGTTTGGCAAAAAAAGGCACCATCTCATTCTCAAGTTGAAGACAATTTCTACAAAGAACCATTGAACTTTAAATAGTTATATAACTTCTGAAATAAGCCTGTTTGTTTTAAGTAATCATTATTTAGCTAAAAAGAAGTAGAAGCAAGTAAAAACGTATATACACATATACAATATAAATCTATTTGTAATTCACTCCACATAAAGCCATAAATTACTCATAAATTATACTTCGGACAATATACTTGCTTAGCTACACATACTGTAGTGGTGATTTCTAGTATAAGTATCATTTATGAGGACATTCAGCATTAGATAATAATGCAGCTGTGCCTGAAACTGTTTTTGTAGGCACTATATTAAATAAATAAGCCAAGTATTGACACAGCTGAAATATTTATAAGTCTCTTGTTGATATTCTAAATCACCTAATGCTCACTTAATCTTACCTAACCTTACGTATAATAGATTGATGCTTAAAAAACGGGTCATTTATAAACATTATTCATAGAAGCATTGCTTTCTTCTGTTGAGCTCATAAAATTCTCAAGGACACAGACAACCAGTGCGGGTTGAAAGTACAGTAAAAAGAATATGACCACGGGGAGCTTGAATATACTCTTTTATCTGTTTCTCAGTAATTTCTGTTTAATCGGCTCAGGAGAAGCTCTTTTGGTTTTATCACATAGACGGCCAAACGTATGTGTGCAATGTAGTGCCACATTCTGCTGCTGCAGATACATAAACATTACAGGTTTATAGTTTATAAAATACAGTCTGAGCAGTTAATATAGGTCATATAATCCACTGTATAAACAATATATAGTTTATTATATGCTTCATTTTATGGCGTGGTTTTGGCATATTTTACTTTATCACAATATAAATTAGATTTTTTACAATTGCTTTTACAAATTTATGGATGATGCATTGTTATGTATGTGCTTGAGAAATAGTGCTTTAAAGCCCTCACACAGTTTGATGTCATATAGAAAAGCGAAAGTCATAATTACCTTTTTATTTTTTATATTCTGTATATGAGCTGCATTATGGGAAAAATTGATTAACCAAATTCTGTTAAAATTGATAGATATTAGATTGTGATGTCTCTTTTTTGTTGTTGTTGTGGTTTCTTTTTATAGGCTGAATTAAGAAAAATAAAATCTAAATGTACCATGGATCTTGACCTCTGCAATATAGTGGACACACAGATGTAGCCTATTCAGTTATCTGTTGGCATACAGGTATTGATAAACGTTAAAACACTTGATTGAGCAAAATAGTGTGAAATTGTCTCCTAACTTGAGATTTGCAAGCATTGATATGTATGTTTGGCAGTTGTTTGTTTATATGCTGAACTGAGAACTTTTCATACATTATGTATAACATCACTATATTGCCCCTGTATACCAAACAGCTGTGTTTAATTTATAAAGTGAGCATGATACAGTTCCATTGATTTCTTCCACATTCAGCCAAATCCACCACACTTCAGTGGAGTGTGAAGCTATGTCGTTTTCAGTTTTTCCAAACACCTGGCAAAATTTCAAATAATTTCTCCACAGACACATTAGCATATTAAAGGAAGCGAGTTGGAGCCCCACATGTATAATACTTTGAGATGCATTTTATTTATTTTTTCCCCTGAAGGATGTTATTCTGCAGATCAACAATATAGACAAGGTGAAGGGCAAATCTGACAATTTTCTGAAACCGCCACAATAGAATTGTAACATCACAATTGTAAGCATTTGGCCTTGAGCACTTTATGTCACACAGAGAAAAAGATGTGTCTGCTTTGAATATTTCAGAAAATGACACATTGTAGGTGCAATTTATTCTTTAATTGTTTGTTTGATATCTATTTGTTCCCAACTCTTATTTCTTTTGTTCTCAGTGCCGTAATGATACATCTCAATGTGATGATTATCCTTTAGTAGAGGAAAGCAATTTACGATTCTTTTCATGCACTGTGTGCTACAGGTGATACAGAATCTAAACATGATTATATCACAGACTTGCTCATAGTAGTGTATCTAAACATGCAAATGACTAATGTGCAGAATCTTAAACTTCACTGAAGTGCATTGATATCTCTACGAGCAGGCAAATAATAACAATATCAACATCCACCTGTTTTGTTCATGGTTATATAGTTCCAATACATTCCCTCGACAATGTTTTTGTAATTGAAAGCGAGGCTAACAATTTGATATGGTTTTGTCTTGGTCTCCAGCCGTGAACAGAACGAGAAGTTAAAAGGAGAAGAGTCATCAAGGGAATGTTAGACTAATTGAAATTCAAGGATGACATCTCTAATATCTTCTGTAGCACTAAATAGACATGCAAAATCTCCAATGCTTTGCTTATTTTGTCTTTTTTATACCGTTAACTCCCTTAGTTCTGTAAACATGGAATGTGCATTTGAAGTGCATTACTGCTGACTATATTGAAATTGACAAATTCAGAAATATTGCTAATTGTTATTGTTGCTGTTGTTGAATATAATTTCATGGCAAAACAATCTATATTTCTATAGTCTTAAATAGGAATGTATATTACATTTGTAAGCCGTTTATGTTAGAGTCACTAAAAAAAGCTGCTTCATAGGGACATCTGTTCAAGAATTGGATTACACTGGTTGTGCAGTGTTTTTAAGTCACCGTAAATATATGCTTTACAAGAGTCCTTCAATCGGGAACTGTTCACCTGATTACCCCCAAAAGAGTGAAATCTGTTCTGCGTATTGGCTGTGGTTTTGTTGAACAACACGTAATTTAAATTCAATGCAGTTTTGTTTTTCTCTCATGTTCAGTTTTAGTTAAATAAAATGCATGAGGTTCAAAGTTTAAGCTGCCTTATTTATTATTATTATTTAACTATTTCTTTTTTTAATAAATGGAACATATTCTCGGTTCGCTATCCTTGCCTTAGATGACACTGTCTTCCTCCAGTGTGTAAAAACTCCTAGATAATAATTTATTTTATTTATTTATTTAGTCATTTAGCAGACGCTTTTATCCAAAGCGACTTACAAATGAGGACATTATAGAAGCAATCAAAACCAACAAAAGAGCAACAACATGCAAGTGCTATGGACAAGTCCTGGTTAGCCTAACGCAGTACACGTAGGAAGGTTTTTTTTTTAAAGAAAACGAGTATATAGAATATAGAAAAAGAGAAACCTAGTGTTAGTTTTACAAGAAAACTAGCAGTTAAAGAATAAATATGCAATTGATAGAGGGTCAAATGTGAGTGTTTTTTTTTTATAAAAAGAAGACAGATTAGATCCAATAAAATTAGAATAGAGAGTGCTAGAGTTAGAGGGTCAAATAAAGATAGAAGAGATGTGTTTTAGCCGTTTCTTGAAGATGGGTAAGGATTCAGCTGCTCGGACTGAGTTAGGCAAGTCATTCCACCAGATGGGAACAGTAAATGAAAAAGTCGGTGAAAGGGATTTTGTGCCTCTTTGGGATGGTACAGTAATGCGTCGTTCACTTGCTGAAAGCACGCTTCTAAAGGGCATATAAGTCTGATGTAATGAATTTAGGTAAAGGGGTGCAGAGCCAGAGGTGGTTCTGTAGGCAAACATTAATGCCTTGAATTTAATGCGAGCAGCTATTGGTAGACACTATTTACTATACATATAGTTTATTTGGATAAATTGAAAAGCTGTCATGAATGTCCCCATATCAAATCTCAGATTCCTCCTAAATTAATTCACTTCAGGGTCAGTCATTTTCTATTGCATTTTCTCGTAACTTTTCTAGTAACAGAAATGATTGGACTAAAAGCAGGCCTAAAAAACTGAAGTTCTATCTGGTTTAATTTTCCACAAAATGTGTTGTCATAGCTAACAGTGAACGAATAGTGAAAGATTATGCATGGCTGCACTCATTTTTGGGGTATTCTGACTATGATTTGAGTTGTACTGTTAATTAAACAAACTAGTGTATGAAAGTAAGATAAATAATATATATATATATATATATATATATATATATTGTAAAGTTTGTGGATCATGCTGAATGACAAAATAGGATGCTTTTCCATTCATGCTAAATTCCTTTTAAACTTGACTTATCACCTTAACTTATCCAAAGTAAAGTGAACTGAATAAACAAGTATGGCATATGTGATTAATTATGCATGCAAACAAACCCTCCTCTAGCTGCCGTGTGTGTCAAACCGTTTAATTGATTAACATGCTTTTAATTATAATTAGTTGTCAGTTTGAATCTGTAAATCACATATTTCTTGGGTAGCTTTAAAAAACAAACAAGGAACAGATTGCTGATGACTGGGTGAAAAATGCTAGAGAATTCAAAGACATGCACAAAACAATTCCAGACATAACATTTTCTTCTTAGGACTTTTACATTTGCATGCATATATATTCCCCACAGCTTAAATGAGATTGATATTCTTGTTTTTTTGTGTGTCCACAGAAACAGGCACTTGAGATTGTTCCTGCATTGCGAGGAAACATAACAAACCTGGGTTCAATCAGAAAGAAAGCCCATGATATGTGTCGAGCACCTGTTGATGCAAAATGCAATCCTAGAATACAATTTTCCTTAGTCACTTCCAACAGAAGGGAGGGACTCATGGAAATTGAACCAAGGATTGCGTTTAGGATATTCAGGTTCATATGACAAAAACAAACACCTAATGTATGTCTTTTTCCTCACATTAAAAAAAAAATAATTTGCTTACTCGCATGAGCTCAATAGGCTTAGCGGAAGTTTTAGGGCACGTAACTAATGTGACGCATCATTTTAAATTTGGTCCAGGTTCTTTGTTTTTCTTTTTTTAGATTGTGTCCACAGCGTGATCCTGCCCTCATCACAGAATCCCCACTGAGGCTAATATACATTTTTATTACATGTTGTCTGTCTTCTGCAAGACTCTACAGAGAATCCTTTGAATGATAAATGAGGTAAAGAAAAAAACAACGGTGAGCTGGTATTGTACATCAGGAATCTAAATACCTGGTGAGCCAAGAAAAATCCTTTAACATTTGATTTGATTTGATTTTCATGCAGTTGCAATGAATGGAAAAGACATGTCAAAACATTCAGTATATAACAAACAGAATTTGTTTCTCACATTACTTTCTCACATTACTTCGGAATACTTGAAATAGTATATCAACAGCATTTTTTTTTTTTTTTGTGAGCCAAACAGAGAAAATGCTTCAAAATGTAACCATTTGTACTTCTCACACGTTTGAAAATACATAAATATCTGTGGTGGAATTATTTCAATAAAGACAAGGACAGGTAAATGAAAGACAGAAAATATAGGGAGAAAAAATATCTGCCAAGGGTCTGACTTTCACATTCAACTTACATTGTTTACTTTGCAAGCCCCCAAAGATTTAAGGACATGCAGCACCATGTAAGACATGATATTTTATGATGTTTTGCTCATTTATCACTATTGTGGCTTAGCTGGGAATAAACCGGTGGGGAGTGATAGAGAAGATGGGTTTAAGCGAGTTAAGGGGATATTTTCAAGGTCTCTTTCTGTCCTGCTCCTGAAAGTAGGGTATATGTTACTCTCGGTCACAATTAAATTGCAGCTGTCAGCAGTCGTGTGATAAAACAAGTGTTCACAACCCTCTTTACTGTGACCTTGGAAAAGAAGAGGATAAAACCGAGAGGAGGGGAAGAGGGAGGAAATATATTTTATTTTAATACATTAGATTTTTGGCCATACAAAACAGTGTATATACACAATTCAGCATGTATGGCAATAATTCAAGTTGGCAAAAGAAAGGGCAAATCCCAAGAGACTGAGAGAAATGCTGCCAGTGATACACAGGTTTCATTTCTCGAGCACACAAATATATACAGACACAACTCACAATGCACACATGTCAACAGCTGTGAAATGAACACACTGCAGTAAATACAAGGACAAGGCCCATGTGTCAACACACACTGGCACATTAGTACAATATCACCTTCCCTTTTCAACCCAGGTGTAGAACGCTAATAAATCTTTTGGGCCAATAAAAGGGTGTGTCATACACATTACAAGTCCATAAGGTGTCAGGAGACAGAACAGATCTATCAGTTAGAAAATACGACCTATTAAGCAACAGCACGGTCACAGCAAACAGCAGACCAATAGAAATCTATGCATTCTGTTGTACCATTGGCTCTAGTGTAAATAGAACGTGAAATGTTTGGTTAATGAGATTTACTATGTAGTATTTATTTTAATTATGTTTTGTTTTATTTTTATATATATTTTATTTTAATTTTTTTTTATCTTAGATTGCCATTCAAGATTTTTTGGCTTCATTTTTATATATTTTTGATAGCATGTTCTTATGCTCAAGAAGGCTGCATTTGTTTGGTCAAAATACAGTTAAACAGAAATGTTTAATTAAACAAACTGTATATTTGAACTATAACCAAGTACATTCTCACATGGAAACCTCTTCAAATCTATTGGCTGATGGTGTCCTGATATCACACTCTAATCAGCCAATCAGATTCGAGGACCAGAAAGAACCGTTATACTGTGTGTGTGTATATATATATATATATATATATATATATATATATACAGTATATATCGGCCAAGAGTGCCTTAACTTGGCCAGATCTTCTGGAATTCACCACTGGCTCTGATGTCTCTGTAGTGGTTAAACATGATATGTAGTTAGTTTTGGGTAAATCTAAATCTAATCTTGGGTAAGTCTCATTAATCTATTATTTGTTCCAGAGGATAGTTTTGGCAAAATCTCATGTTTATGTAAATTCTATTCTGTATATCAGAGTGTAGCATTTCTACTCTTGACTGAATTGCCTATCATCTTTTTTGATGGATGTTGTTGTTGTTTATTCAATATTATTATTCACTAAATTATATTTTATATAAATAATAGTATTTAATAATAGCGTTTAGTAATGAGAAACAGTTTGTGATGGTGATTTTAGTTGCGTTGTTCCGCCATTAGATGAAGACAAGATACAGTTTTTTATGATTGAGTCAGCAGTACAGACATTTACTTTGAAAAATAAATGCTATAAATGGGTATAAAAGTATATTTTTAGTTTCAACAACAGCTTGATGCAGCGAACAAATGCATTTTGCAGCAAAATCACCCTTAACATATGAAAGGATATGATAACGATAACAATTTTGTCAGCAGATAGTAAAACTAATGTTTATTGTGATATGAAAATTATATGAAGAATGAATGCAGGTAATCACTATCACTAAGTCCATCTCTCTCTCTCTCTCTCTCTCTCTCTCACACACACACACACACAATATCTGCTACACAGTAATACACTGCTTAAAATACAGTAATACAATAAGCTTTCAATGAAGCAACTCAACGCTCCTTTGTTACTAGTTCTAAAGTGATGTTTTGGAATTGATAATGGATGCTTGGGGTTAGTTGTTCAACTGTCAAACTTTGATTTGAATCCGTGGCAGAAGGAAGTAGTTCTACACAAAAGAGGGCTTTTAAAGACACTCTGTTGTTATTTTGTTTATGTATTTACACACTTGTGCCATCAAACTGTTGTATAAACCCAATATCACACTCGTAGACTTGAGATATGGCTGCATATTGGCACAGCTGTGATTCGGCTGTAGGTGATAACCACGGCCGAATCACAGCTGTGCCAATATGCAGCCATATCTCAAGTCTGAGTGTGATATTTATATATATATATATATATATATATATATACATACAAACATATGTATATAATATCATAAAAGCTTTTAGTCACTTGCTGAATGGAAATATTTATTTCAAAAACTGACCACAAACTTCTGATCAAGCATATCATTATACTGTTTCGATCAGGAGTTGTGCTGTGCAATTTATATTCTACAGATTTTGAGGATGTATTTGTGTCACTACATTAGTAATTTGCATAACTTCTTTAATAAATTGGAGGATGGTAGATTGGAATAATTCAAAACAGATAGCATGTGCAGATAAATGCCACCATCAGTGGGTGCAATTCAATCTAAGTGAACTCCCTGCACAATCTATTTGCTTTCACATGTGGCCTTACTAACTGTTCACTGTTGAACTGTACATATTTTAATGCCAAGGCCCTTGGGAAAAATTCTGCTTGAATAGCAGCAACAGATTTTCACAATAATAACTCTTCTTTCCAACCTTGCAATCACTTACGGAACAGTTTCCTCTTTTTGGGGGAAATGAGCTCCTATTCATTCAGAGAACTGACATAACAGATTAACATATTAATATGACTGAAAGTACCACCTGGATCCAGAAATATCTGCAGACTGTGAGCGCCGGTACAGACGTGTCTTTTTGCAGGGAAGGCTCCCGAGAGCGGCATCTTGTAGAGTTGAATTCAAAAGGCCCAGTGGCTCTGAAAAACTCAATTTTCCTAATCACTGGTGCAGTTTCAGCCTGACTGGCTGCAATTGCCCTCACATCAC
This sequence comes from Gymnocypris eckloni scoliostomus, assembly GCA_027564155.1. NCBI lineage: Eukaryota > Metazoa > Chordata > Actinopteri > Cypriniformes > Cyprinidae > Gymnocypris > Gymnocypris eckloni. The sequence goes on along the minus strand of CM050426.1, from coordinate 19,957,233 downwards.
AAAGAACCATTCAGCTCACTCTACAAAGGAAGCCAACACACAGGCAGATTCTCAGCACTGAGAAAGCACCAGCAGTTGTCGCATCTGATTCATATTTATCAGAAATGCATGATCAAGTGCTGAAGTTTTTGATCAAAAAACTAAACTTTGAGTTTTATGACAGCTGCGGCTTTATTTAGACACTAGCTAAAGCTGAACATTGGCTTTTTGTGCTCATGCTGTTCTTTCTGTGACACTTGTCCGTTTACTCGGTTCTCCCCTAATTTGAACTGAAAACAACATAAAATATGTGTGTCTATAAAGCACTGTGCACAGCACTGCCCATCAATTTCATTTACTGAGGCTCGTAAAAAGGCAAAAGAATAATGACCACATTTACTGCAAACTGAGTACTGCAAATATTAAATGTAACATTGTGTGTGTGGGGGGGTAAGTAAAATGATTTTACATATGTTTGTTTGTCAAAAAAAAGCCGAAAGTTAGTTACAGTTGTCTTTTTATTTGCTGTAAATGCTTTGTTGTCTATTTGCCTATTTAGACATTAAAATGTCTATTGCCTATGTTTTATTAAATTTGCCTTGGGGCATGTGAGTAAATAACTGTCCTTGTTATGTGGTTAAAAACATTTTAGTGAGAAATTAACTAAATGCAAATGTGTGTGTGTGCATGGGTATATATACATATATGTGTATATGTGTGTATAAAACACAGTTTGTTTACAGTAAATACATTATGATTTTGTGCTTATTTAGGCACATTCATGATATGTTGACTAAATAAGCACAAAATCATAATGTATTGTGTGCTTATTTAGGCACATTCATGATATGTTGACTGATGGCTGCATTGCTGTGATTGTGGTGCACCCCTGTCCACCTGAATTATTTCAGAAATGTTAGCTATGCCCTCAGGTTTACATTCAGAGAGTGTGAATGAGCCACACTTAAAGCATGGTCAGCGCTGGTCTAACAAGCTGGAGAACAACTAGAGAATGTTCATTTGCTGCTAGACCATGTCATAGTTATTCCCTACAACAGTCAAACTAACACCAGCATGTGACGTATGAAACGTGTTATAGACTTGTGTTTTGATTGCAAATGACTATCTTAAGTGCAAGCTTAAGCTTGAATCTGTTCAGATGTTTCTTTCTCTGACTCTTCCTAGCTCTTGCTGTAGCCATACTTTGTGAGCTAAAGTTATGCTACCCTAAGCAATATTCAGGCTTCTTCTCAGCGGTACACTTTTTCTACAGCCTGCCAATTCTAGATAACAAATACTGTAACTTGGCTTAGATTTTTGAAAACTTTCAAGGAAAGTCATTGGAGTGAGTTTAGATTGCCATGCATAAAATAACAATGTCTGCAATATATGCAGGTAAAAGTGTGTTTGTTATAAATATTAATTATAATTACACTATAATTAGAAATTTGATAACACTGTAGTATTGTAATGACTGGTCAAAGGCGTGTGGATCCATTTGCAGTAAGATATTTATTAGACAGCGGCAGAAGCAAACAGGCAAAGGTCAGCAGGCAAAAACAGGAATATCAGAGGCAGGGCAGAGACGCAAACAATACCAGGCAGAAGTCGGGGTCACAGGCACAGGTTCAGAGTTCCAAGGTCGGGCAGTCCGGGGTCAAACACAGAGATAATAACCAGTAGGCTTGGCACCGCTCAGAAATGTCAGCCAGGGCAAGAACAAGACTTCGCCCTGAGTGCATGGAAGTGTGCTGCTTATATGTGTGTGTGTGTGTGAATGAGGTGCAGGTGTGGTGAGACAATCAGGGCTAATGAGTGATTGGTGACAGCTGTGTGATTGGTGCAATGGTGGATGGGAATGTGTGTGTCGTAAGTGCAGTGAATGATGGGAGTTGTAGTCTGAGGTGGAGTGATGTGCAGCTGTAGTGTGGTGCAAGAGTCCATGTGGTGAAATGGCAACCAGATTCATGACAAGTATAGGGACCAATATTCACTGTTAACTAGTTGCTTATTAGCCTGCCTATTATTATCAGCTGTTTATTAGTACTTATAAAACACATCTTGTGCATGACCATACATCCCTAATCCTAGCCTAACTAAACTTAACAACTGCCTTACCTTAACTACGTTACTAACTATTAATAATCGGAAAATATAATTGTGGGGAAGCTCAACTGCTATGTGTGTGTGTGTGTGTGTGTGTTCACTGCTGTGTGCCCTTTGGATGGGTTAATTGCAGAGCACAAATTCCGAGTATGGTTCACCATACTTGGACGTATGTCACGTCACTTTCACTTTCAAATAAGGAGTTCATTGAGCCAAAAGTTGTACTTAATGGTTTGTTAATGGTGTGAATTGTACCTTAAAATAAGGTGTGGCCATAAATGTTATCATTATTATTATTGTTGGTTTGTTGTTGTTCTTGTTGTTTTATTTATGGATTAAAGTGTCTGCTCGATTATGGCAAAAATCATAATATTTTAATGACAATTGACTGTAAATAAGGTTGCTTTGACATTTACACTGTAGATACCAGAACAATTTCTCAATTCTCTATACCACAGCCACAGAAGAGTACTGGGTAACCATTAGTAACTAACAAACAAAAAGTCTTCACAATTATTGAAAAGAATTAAACTCTCAGTAATACAAAAGAACAAATACAATAGAATAAAAAAGAACAAATACAATAGAATAAAAATAAACAAATTAAACAAATAGTTTTTTTATGCAAGTCTCTGTTAACAGAATAATCAAATGTAAAATAAAACAGCATCTTCACTGTAAGAACTGAATTTTCTTTGTTTCTTATTAAAGCTACAAAAGTGCTTCACTCAAGTGCTGTGTGTGATTTTGAATTTGTCTTTTGTGGTTTGATTAATATTAAAGCTGCAGTCCATAAGTTTTACTCTTTGTCGTCATCTATGTTTGAAAACCTGGAATTGCGGTAATTGCGGAAATGTTTTCCGTGCATGGGGTTGTAGGTAGGCACGGCTCCAGCGCAGGTGAATCTAATGTTTTGAGGTGAATGTGTGGCTGTCAATCACCCCACCTATGTGGTTACTGTACTTAGGAATCACAGATTCTCTACTATGTCTTGGAATATATGACCCAAATAAGAATTTTCACTATATATTGCCATCTGAACAAGTAAGTAACCCTGCCATGCTTGTTCTGACCAACTGAGGAAAAAAAGCATTACCATAAATCGCCCTACCAATGGTGATTAAATCTAATGATCAGTTAGCTCATACCGAGAAAATGATTCTTATTGTTATACTTTATTCTCAAAATATTAATGTTATCAACATCAGCATTGCGTGACAATGAGGATAGTGTGGAGTAGATTTCAATTTCTGTACAGTCTAATATCTAATTGTCATACCATTCGAATTTCATATTAATAAATGTTTTTAACCCAAAAAGCAAACTATGCTCCCTTCAAACTAGTTTTCTTTTAAATACTAACCTTGTGTAATCCCAGGCTATCTGTAATCAGAAGCATGTTTAAGACTGGAATATAAATTAATTTCATTCACATGTGTTTCATAAACACAATCCTTTCTGGATCACAATCTGCCATAAAAATGATATTGAATTATTCTTGCTATTGTGAGAAACGGCTATAAATGATCCACCACCTGCAGGATTCTCACGTGTGATAGCCTACTTCTTTATGTTTAAAGACGTGACGTAATTACACAGTGCCATGCTCGAATCTCCCATGAAAACCTACCCGAACCACTCAAATTAGAAAACATTATTATAAGATGACCATTGTGAATCGGGCAAACTGTATATATAAAAAATCTTAGAGCTAAGAGTTGCTGCTAGTTACAAAATTCTAAGAAAAATCTTAGAAACGTTTCCTCTTAAAATTAAAGAAAATATCCCAGTAAAGAAAAATGTAATTCAGAAAGCATCTTAACCCTTAAAAGAGGTCTTAAGGTCCAAAATTGATAGGAGTATGAATGAGGACATTTAAGACGCTTAAGAGTTTCTTTAGCAGTGGAGAAAATGTACGAAACATGAAGAGGAAGAAAAAATGTGTTGTACACAATGCATGACAGTGAGTTAATAAGACGCTACACATTAGATCGTGCCTGGATCATGTTTGTGACCGATCTTATTAGAGACACGCTAACATCTTTGACACCGCGCAGAAATGCCATCGTGCCAGAAATGGAAATAATCTCTACATTAACTTTATTAACTTATTTGGCAACTGGAAAAATGCAACTATGCAGCAGTGATGATTTGGGTCGGCGACAACCTTCTATAAGCAAAGTGATCACACAAACATTTATAACACTTTCAGAACTGTATTATGTCGCTGATAATTTCCAAAATAAAGTATATCAGAATGGTAAATAAAAAATAAAGAATATATATAGATATACATATATAATGTGTGTGTGTCTGTGTGTGAGAGAGAGTACGGTAAAACAGGAAAAAATATGCATGTAATTTCAAAGTGAAGGCTTATAATAGACCCTAAAAGTGCTCTTTTATTTCCTTCTTGGACAACCAACCAATCACAGTCTTCAAAAGACTGTCATTCCCAGCAACGGGGTCAGCCCCGCCTCCTCACTAAGATAAAAGTTTTTGTCTTTCCTCGCTCAGAGTTGCTCTTAGATTGGTGCTGAATCACTCTTCATAGAAATGTTTAGTTCTCTGAGTGTATTCTTAGAATCTTTAAGAATAAGGGCCCTGGTCTCATTAAAATACGTACCTATGTGCACTTTCTGTGGGACACCGTTTTACGTACCTTACTGCACGTTTCGCCACATTTTCAAAGAGAAATGTCCAACTGAGTGGCGCTAAAACACAGGCGAACCTTGGCACGTTTTTATTTTACATAGATATAGGTACATATTGGTGTGTTTTTATTACATTGCTACAGAAACGTATTGCAGCGGTTCACAAGTCAAATATCCGTGGTCTGTCCCTAAAAGTTAATGCTTTATTGTGTTGGAAATATGCCCTACACCAAACCCAACCCTAAACCTACACAATAGTGTTAACAAATGCAAAACTGATATAAAAACATATTTGTTGATACAACCGTGCCATTTCAACATCCTTATGTGCAGATTTGAACTGCTTTGTTGAACCGTGATTACATGGGATTCGAACCGAAGCTCCTCGCCTCCTAACTATGTCTCCGTACTCCGTGAGCTACTGAACAAACTTACCATTTATGAAAACCCATTGATATGAAGCTGGATATGTGTGATGCTAACGTTCAAAAGCATCGGTTTTCAAATATCCCAGCACATTAATATTGTTTTGAAGTCGTAACATGATATTCTTCAAGTAATTGTACGAAAATTATGCTTTATAAATCAAAACTGTACATTTGTGTGAAAAGGAGTAAAAAGTGTCAGAGTTTTACTCTCTCTAGTGTTTGTTTCTTTTGGAAACTGCAGTAATATGTAGTTATTGGTACGTATTTAGTGTCTCGTTAAAAAGTACACCCAGGTACGTAAATGCCATGAGACAAGGTAGGAATCGGGCTAAAGGCGATAGTATTGAACACTGGCTGTAATGTACTTTCTCAAATATTGATTTCGGGTCATTTTTATCCAAAAAGTTACGGACTGCAGCTTTAAGCCCACATGAATACACAGCAGGAATATAGCCCACTGTCACTTTAAGAGCCGCACAGATCCAATTTACTGTTACACTTGTAACAGAAGGTTACCCAAGATGAAGGTTTATATGAATAATAACTAAGCGCCGCATTTAAAAAAAATTTGCGTGTATCTGACCATAGGCATGCACCTTGAGCTAAAAGATAACTTTACATAGGCCTATCCGTGTTATGTTCCATCTTGAGCGCATCACAGAAATCCTCCTGAGGAACAGCGGGAGTTCTCTTTAGCTCTTTTAAAAACATGAATAAATCTAAAACAATTTATTAAATCAAGCAAGGCACGTAAATGCCATGAGACAAGGTGGAATCTGAACACTTTGTAATGTACTTTCTCAAATATTGATTCATTTTTCCAAAATGAACTGCAGCTTTAAGCTTGAATACACAGCAGAATATAGCCCACTGTCACTTTAAGAACAGATCAAAATCTGTTCACGAACAGAAGGTTACAAGATGAAGGTTTATATGAATAACAAACTAAGGATGCATTTAAAAATAATTTCTGTATACCATGCATAATAACATATTTTAAAGCACTGAAGTATGATGTTTATGTAGTTGACTTTATTCTGATTTCTGATAGCAAAATGATATTCACATGTTATTTAGGGTTATAAATGCTAATAAACAACCAGGGAGCGGGTGAGCAGAAACGGGTCATGTAACGTTACCATGAAATGTCTTGCAATCGTTTTATGCATAGTGTTGAATATGAGATGTTAAAATATCCAAAGTTCATTAAAAATTGAAACTTGGTGGCATATCTGATTAAAACCCTGGAAGAAACACCAGCCCTTTGCCCTCTTTTATTTAAAATTCATACATTTTAGGTGTAAAGAGTTCATTTACTGTACTAATGTTGCTGTATTTAAATATTGTTTTGGGGGGGTTGTACTTTAACTCAAGTGCTATATAAACAGAAGACGTAACTAAAATACATTTCTAATGTTTCTCATTTTTATTTATTAAAATTGTAAAAGGTACTGACTACATTTTTGTTAATTTTCAGTTCATACAAAATGATATTCACATGTTATTTAGGGTTATAAATGCTAATAAACAAACACCAGGCTGGCGGAGTGAGCACACACTGAAGCGGGTCACACTGAACGTTACACTGAAATGCTTGCTACACACTACTGCCGGAGGAGATGTTGAATATGAGATGTTACAGTTAGATTTTCAGTACACTGAAGGCCGGAGGAGATGGTCAGCTAGGTGTGACTAAACACTGAAGTGGATGAGCAGTTAAGGAAACTACACACTGAAGGCCTGCTGAAGAGATGGTCAGCTACACACTGAAGGCTGGAAGAGATGGTCAGCTACACACTGAAGGCCGGAGGAGATGGTCAGCTACACACTGAAGGCCGGAGGAGATGGTCAGCTACACACTGAAGGCCGGAGGAGATGGTCAGCTACACACTGAAGGCCGGAGGAGATGGTCAGCTACACACTGAAGGCCGGAGGAGATGGTCAGCTACACACTGAAGGCCGGAGGAGATGGTCAGCTACACACTGAAGGCCGGAGGAGATGGTCAGCTACACACTGAAGGCCGGAGAGATGGTCAGCTACACACTGAAGGCCGGAGGAGATGGTCAGCTACACTGAAGGCCGGAGGAGATGGTCAGCTACACACTGAAGGCCGGAGGAGATGGTCAGCTACACACTGAAGGCCGGAGGAGATGGTCAGCTACACACTGAAGGCCGGAGGAGATGGTCAGCTACACACTGAAGGCCGGAGGAGATGGTCAGCTACACACTGAAGGCCGGAGGAGATGGTCAGCTACACACTGAAGGCCGGAGGAGATGGTCAGCTACACACTGAAGGCCGGAGGAGATGGTCAGCTACACACTGAAGGCCGGAGGAGATACTCAGCTACACACTGAAGGCTGGATGAGACTGTCAGCTACACACTGAAGGCTGGATGAGATTGTCAGCTACACACTGAAGGCCGGAGGATATTGTCTCTGCTTGGTTTGCATCTGTTTCTCCAGTATGAAGATTTAATCTGTCTTTATTGTACAGCTCTGTACACTTTTAGTTCACTGCTCAATGCAAAGATTCCTTCAAAATGGCGCCTCGGTGACGTAACACATAATAAACTCACGTGACTGAAAAAGACAGATTGCATCTGTTTTTAAGGTTGGGCCTGCAGCTTAAATATTGTTCTATAAATTGCCAATTATATAATTCAAGATATAGTGATAAGTTGGTCACACCTTATTTTAAGGTCAAATTCTCGCCATTAAGCATTAACTATAACTTTTGCCTCAATAAAGTCTTAATTTGCTGTTTATTAATAGTTAGTTGTTCAGTTTAGGTGCTGGGTAGGATTAAGGATGTAGAATATCTAGTCATGCAGAATATGGGCTTTATAAGCACTAGGGATGGGAAGATTCCCCGATTCGGCAAAAAAAGTTAACGATGCAATGCATCGGTTTAAAAAGTGTGCATCGGATAAAAGTTGGCATTTGTATTGCGATGCACTTCTTACATATTTGCATCAGTAAAAAACGATTTATTTATATATAATTACTAGTGGATTTGATACACTTTTATTGTTTAGAACAGGGGTGGGGAACGTTGATCCTGGAGGTCCACTCTCCTGCAGAGTTTAGCTCCAACCCTGAAAAGCCATGGACAAAGAAATACCTAACTACATCCTGAAGACCTTGATTAGCTGCTTCAGGTGTGTTTGATTAGGGTTGGAGCTAAACTCTGCAGGGACACCGGCCCTCCAGGATCAACGTTCCCTACCCCTGGTTAAGAAAGTGACCAATAATCTGTGACCAATATTTTATATGTAGATTGATTTATCCTCTCGAAACTGTTTCTCAAGCGTGTTCTCTCATCACCGCTGCTGCGTGAATATGATGAATCACAACAGCCCGAGGAAAAGCGAGGATTAAAGTCCAAAACCTGACTTGAAATAACCTAACAAATCAATCGGGGCTAAAGCGGTTATAAATGAAAATGTTAGTTCACACAATCTAACTAATTTGTGCATGCTTATTCTTAAGCAGATCTTTATGTCGATCATGGATCAGATCGATCCACCATGACAAACAGCAAATATATTTGCGCTGTTTAATGCATTTGAGACGTTGTGTTTAATGTCACGAGTATATTTTTAATCTCTAAATGTTAGAAAATCATACAAATATATCCATTTTGCTGTCAGGAGTGGGCTTACGCGAGTGGACGAGCTGCTGCGTGCATGGGCACTAAAAAGATGGAGCGCAATAAATCTGATTAAAATATGCATTTCATGATAGCAGTAACACATGCAAAGGACTATTGTAATGGGTAAATACAATGTAATCTAATACAGTCATAATTACTAAGCTCAGACGAGTTAATACGTGTTTCTTATAGCAGTTAAAATGTAGTTTTAATTCAGATTCAGTGACCAGAGAGAAAGGCTGCATGGCTATGATTGTATGTGAGAGAGTCAGTGGTCAGAGAGTTGGACTCGTAATCGAAAGGTTGCGAGTTCGAGTCTCGGGCCGGCAGGAATTGTAGGTGGGGGGAGGGAATGTACAGCACTCTTTCTCCACCCTCAGTACCATGACTGACGTGCCCTTGAGCAAGGCACCGAACCCCCAACTGATCCCCGGGCACCATAGCATAAACGGCTGGCCACTGCTTCGGTGTGTGTGTTCACGGTGTGTGTGTGTGTGTGTGTGTGTGTGTGTGTGTGTGTGTGTGTGTGTGTGTGTGTGTGTGTGTTCACTGCTGTGTGTGTGCACCTAGGATGGGTTAGCCACCCATAGCCACAGTGAGGTTGATCTTAGTTAAATTTGATTTATGGAACCAAACCATTTGACAGTGAGTCAGACTAACTGGAATAAGCCTGCCCGATTTGGTAAGCATGTTTTATGAAACAGGCCTCAAGGCGTTAGAAGTCAGAAGACACAAGTTTTTTCACAAGCAAATTTATGATTTGCTGTATGTCTGAATCAAAGAAATAAAAGCAATCAAATTGTTTCCATTGCATCAAAATCATACCGCATCGCAAGCTGCTTCATGTCTATCTTCAATGTATCGTTGGCTATGCATCGAGATGCGTATCACATCGTCCTCAGTTATGGAGATGCACATCCCTAATAAGCACTAATAAACAGCCAATATGTTAATGTGCTAATACGCAACTAGTAAATGGTGAGAATTGGTCCCTATATCAAAGTGTAACAGATTATTTTATTTAAGGAATACATTAAGAGAATATAATGGCCCTTTCTCCCTTTCAGAGTCAACATTGCATATTCTGCTGCATGATTTCATTCTCAAATTTTGCCTTTGACTAAATCAATGAAGTGGCAAGGTATAACCCATAATAGTGAAATAATTTCCACTCTTCATTATCAATATCGCTTTGGTGATTAGCACTGCCCTGCCTTTATGAAATGTTAATGCTCTGAGGTTCATTGCACTTCATAAGAGTGAAATTAAAGCATTAAATTGTGATTAAAGGATCGATTGCACAAAAGAGCGGTTTCAACGCAGCCAGAAGCAGTTTACACGAGCTGTATTTAAAGATCCCTATGAGACTGAAGCTTTTGGACCAGGATGCTTGGTGGTTGATGGTCCACCTTCATTAAAAATGGGATTACTGGACCTCTGCAATGACCCAGACAAGGCATGACTCTTTCTTTCGCTCTAATGAAAATATTTCATTTCCATATATATCATTTTTCATTCTTCTCCTGTCTGTCACACTCTCCCTCTTTCGCTCTGTTTTGTTTCAGTGCACTAGTGTGTAGGTGGACTCAGCAAGATGCTTTTTTCTCAGTCCTAGTGAATGATGATCCTCTAACTATGAACTTGACCACAGTAACCGTGAACTGTAGTCAGAGTGGGAGGTTTGGAAATATCTGCCACACACCTCCAAAGATTTCGAAGACACCACAGCCTGAGTCGAAACGGATGTGGTGGGATACTGACATCAGGTCACAGACTTATGCAGTACACTGCTTAGTCAACATACTCAATACTCTGGCAGGTCTAATAACAATGACACTGAGAGTCACTTGGTTTTAGCCAGTTAGGAAATTGATCTGAATTCAGGCATCCCTTGTTGTTTACTCTCAACTCCATCAGGGGTCTAGAAAACTCTTCTCTGTTTCAAACCCAAAATGCTGTTGGTTACAAGAGACCGCAAGCTGCTGTTCAGTGTATTAAGTAGCATTATAATTCCCTGTACCATTTTGTAGATCAGAGTACAGTTTGCTGATCAGTGTGAATGAAAAATTCTACTAAGGGCCAGATTGTTTTTGCACAGTGGAAACAAAAATACATGTGACCTTGGACCACAAAACCAGTCATAAGTGTTTATTTTTTCTTAAAAAATTACAATAAAAAAAATATATAATATATATTTATATTTTAAATGAGATTACTACATCAGCCTACATCATTTTAATAAATAATATTTCCATTGGTATATGATTTGTTATGATAGGAGAATATTTGGCCGAGATGCAACTATTTGAAAATATGGAATCTGAGGGTGCAAAAAAATCTAAATACTGATAAAATTGCCTTTAAAGTTGTCCAAATGAAGTTCTTACCAATGCATATTACTAATCAAAAATTTAGTTTTAATATATTTATGGGAGGAAATGTACAAAATATATTCATGGAACATTATCTTTACTTAATATTCTAATGATTTTTGGCATAAAAGAAAAATGTATCATTTTGACCCATACAATGTATTTTCGGCTATTGCTACAAATATACTCCAGCGACTTAAGACTGGTTTTGTGGTCCAGGGTCACATATGTATGTATGTGGCCTAGTGATTGCCAAAAATTAAGGACAGTATGTTGTTATTTATTTATTTAAATTAATTCAGGTGTTGCACTGTTTACGAGATGTTCTTTTGTTATTAAAGAAACATTATTGTGTAACGGCTGCAAATTAAGTAATTAGAATAATTACTAGAGCTAATTTGACTTTCATATTATGTTTGGAATCAGAGAGACCCAATTTTTATTTTTAAATCTCAAATTAACCTAATTAACAACAAAGTATCAGGGTTGTACCTTATGTCCAGACTTTTAAACCAGGTCAAATTATTAAGCATGCTCCAAATGTCCTCTGAGGAAAAGCTGTTCTGTTTGGGGTCTCTGTGACCCTGGATATAAAAAAACATGATTAAATACTAGTTTATTTTCACATGTTACAATTCTCTGGTTAGTTGGCACTGTTACTGCACAATTAGTTTTTCATAATGTGTTTTTGCTGGGCATTTTGACCCCAGCAAAAACACATTATGAAAAAACTAATCCAAATAGTAAAAATAAAAAACTATCCCCAAACAGATAATATTGCTGTATTGGATAATAGTCATTTCTTCACACAACAATTATTCTGTACTTTGGGATAGAAGGTGAAAGATTCTTACAGTATCTAGGTTTTGGTCTGATTCATGAATTAATAATTAATAATAATAGTTATTATTAATTGACTAATTAATTAATTTGTTCATTTATTTATTTATAAATGTATTTATGCATGTGTTTATTTATTTTATTGATCTATCTTATATTTAGCTTACATTTCATCTGGCCCATACCCATCTAAACATAAGCACATCTCAGTGCTTTCACACGCACTTTTGAAATCAATAATTTGTTCCAGCAAATCCTACAAAGATGTTCCTCCTGATGCAGGAGATCTTTTAATTATTGTTTTATGACCTGTTTCTCCCAGTATCGATTTTTTTTTTTTTAGAGTTCTTCTGAATAATAGATTAAAGGTCAGAGTGAATAATCAGAGGATTGTTTATCCAGATTGGGGGAGGCTGAATCATGCAAAAGTAAGCATCTCGCTGCTTCAGCTGTTTAAGTGGGGCACTCTGAGATTGATGATCTCACATTTGTTCAGCTGTGTAAATCCGGTCGACTGTCTCCATTTAGAGTATACTTTCTGTTCAATTTGCTACATAACACATCTTAGATACAGATTTTTGTAATGAGAAATTAAAAGAAAACAGCAAACGATTGTGTAGTTTCCTCAGAGGAGCATCTGTGATGTTCCACCTGCTGAATGTAGTGAAGTGTCTGCTGAGCTCAGTACGATGTGGTTTTTGGGGCTGTGTGGCCGATGATTCAAAAGGTTCAGTGCTGTAAGTGCATGATTAGTGTGTGATGAGCCGCGAGGTCTGCTCCTTCACACTAAAACGTCTTCAGGCTCCCAGATAAAAGGTGCCGTATAAAAGTAATCCATCATCAGCAGACTTTATTACCTGTGAAATGGTTCACGCTGTGTTCTTTTCGGCTGTAATTTGCTTTTATGTTCATGCGAAAGACAATAAAGAAAAAAATATCTGCTTGAGAGTTGAGATTTTGTGTATTTGCTCAGCTTGAAACATGGAAAACTGCAAGAAGCTTTTGAGGAATCTCCATGAATTTTGGATACATGATCGTTACTCTTTTGGAATAACCTTAGATATTAAACCTTAAAGGGGTCATATCGTCAGCAATACAATTTTCTTTGATCTTTGAGATAAAAAGATCTGTGTATTATGCATTATGCAACATACTGTAATTTTCAGAAGCTTCATTTTCAGTCTAAAAACAGATTTATTGAAACTAAGCAGCAAAAAATGGCTCATTCTAAACTTCCATAGCTTTCTAATGTCAATATGAATATCTCATGAACTTGTTAACTTGTAAACATAATTTAAAAACTTTTTTTTATTTCAGCTATCTGAAAAAATATCTGATGAGTTTGTTTGTAACAGTCGTTGATTAAGTACAATTGTAGGTGTTTATGCTACACTATAAAAATGAAAACTGTAAAGTATTGTAAAAACTTTACTGAAAAAAAGTTAATTGGTTAACAGTAAGCTCCCGTAATATATACAAGGAAAAAATATAAAAGAACTTACCAGACATTTCATGTAATTTTACAGTAAAATTCTGTTACTTGTACAGTTTTTAGAAATAGGGTAAAAATAACAAATCAACGTATAATTTAGTTAAACACTGTTAACTGATATTCTCAGCATTCCCTGTGTGACACATCACATTTGAAAATATTTTGTTTAAATAATCATGTTTCTTAAAGTTTTTTTTGCAGTAATGTACATCTAGGTTTTATCTGCTGTTGTTTACTGAATGTTTATTGCATTATCAAGTGGCATTATCAAGTGGTCATTTCTTTATCTCATATGCAAGGTTGCAACATTTGGACAAGAAAGTTGAGAATCCCCGCTTTTCAAATATAAAAGCTTCTGAAAGGAACACAAGCAAATTAATTAATTACATAAAGAGAAAGAGCTGTGCTCAAAGCAATGCACAGAGGTAAAACTAAATTGTTATATTACTGTAATATAAACCAAGCCCTGCTGTTAGTTTAACATTTACAAAGAAAGTCAGATCCTTGGAAACCATGCATCTTAAGAAACTGTCCATTTTTGTATGTTTACACATTTAAACTCTGCCTATGACATTCTAGGCAGGTGCAAAGGCATATGTTCCTTTAATAAACTCTTTATTTATTTCTCACCACATGATTGAAGTGTTCAGAAATTGTACTAAATATTCGAGATTGCTATGCTTTGCTACGCCTTTGGGTACGCCAGCTCAAGAATTCTAAATGGGCTATTCATACATCCTAACCAAAAATATTCATAGAGCGCCTCCTAAAGATTCCTATAAAAGAGCAAAATCAGGGGTTTCTTTCACCCTTCGCCTTTGGGGTGGATGCCTCATTCTCAGAAAATGATTGAATGAATAAATAAGCCAAGGCCTAAATGATAACTATTTCCAAATCTCATCAGAGACTGTGTAGCTGGCAAGTGTGGTGAGGTCTGCTTTTTGGTTTAGTGCCTGTAATGGAGGTATGAAAGTGTGAGTTTGCAACTGTGCCTGTAAATATTGCTCAATAAAGTACTAGTGGGTATCAGTGCCAAGTAGAATCCACCGTCATAAGATTTTTGACAATTACTATTTGGAAACATGAGCTTATGTGCTCTTGGCCATGAAAATAGCCAGGGCCACCAGTATTTGAAGCTATAATCTTGTCTCAGTGGCTACTTTGTCATGTTGTCTTTCTGTGGGGTTGAAATGCTGTTGTGGCTAGGCAAGAGCTGCGCTGACATTTATTGTATCAGCTCAGGGATAACAATTCTATTTACACATTTCTACAGCAAGATGAATCAGGAAAACTCTCTAAACCTCTAAATTATGTCTTTGACTATTTTCTTTACATAATTCATTATAAGTAGGATAAATTCTGGTAATAAATAATGAAAATTAAAACTCTCTCTTCTTCTACATCTCTGAGAAGAATCCATTTCTCTGGAAATGTGTTTTGAGAAATATTAGATCTGTAACATGCAAATGCATGCATAAATCTGTGTTCCTGTGGCTCAGTGGTTAGAGCATTGCGTTAGCAACGCAAAGATTGTGGGTTCGATTCCCAGGGAACACATGTACTGACAATACAAATGTATAACCTGAATGCACTGTAAGTCGCTTTGGATAAAAGCGTCTGATAAATGTAAATCTGGTATGCATTTTTTATTTTTTGTCATATTGAAGCTGAAAAGTTTGTGTATATTCATATTTTTCAGTGAAACTCTCTGCTGTTTGCAAATGACTCCTTAAACCATTCACTCAGATGATTCATTCTAAAACATTGATTCATTAGGAACGCCACTGCTGGATGTTATTTGCAGACACGCTTTAGTTAATCAATAAAATTTGGATTCGTTTGGGACTATTTTATTGGTGGATACAATTTTTTTTTTTAAGAGAGAAAATGTTTCTAGATGTATGTTGCTTCTTGTTTATCTCTTTTTTCACATGTGGCCTAGGCCTATTTAAAATGTGTTTATCGTGCTTTAACTTGAGCATAAGGAGTCATTTTTAAAAGAGTAGCTCTACATGAGCGGTTCTGTGTAAAGAAATTTATGTGGATTTTATTTTTATTTTTTTACTAACCAAGGATTCAGTGTGTGATTAAACATTTAATTAATTCCGCTATTAAAGGTGCAATAGGTGATTGTCTTCAGAAGGGTTACTAGTAGTCGTTCATTTTAAGCATTAGTCGACTAATCGCATATTTATTAACAAATCATTTAAATCATTATAATGTGCCTTTAAATAGCATTCAAGCACATGCATAAAGCTTGCTACAGCACACTTGCAGAAGTAATTATTATGAATGTGTCAGGGAAAAACAGTAAGGAGACTGCATTAACATTAATAATTTGATAAACTAGTGCTTTCTTTGTTTTTGGTTTAAGGGATGAAGTCAGCGACACGGACTCGTCATCTCCGCAGTAGTTCACGTGTGCAGGTTTCATATGGATTACAGAATCTTAGAATATCAGTCTTCCATTTGAATTGGTTTATTTGAGTGTAAATTCATTTCACTCTCAATAGATATATTTTTCATGTCTGTAAGGCAAGCATACACTGTGTTTTGAGGTTCAAGTTCACAGAGACTGAGACAGCCGAAAGTGCATTCTGTTTGCTTTCATTATTTTACAAAAGCACATTTTGTTGTTATTGGGAGGACACACAGATGAACGATTTATTATACTCTTATATCCATGACCAAAAATATCAGAGTATTTTAAGAGCAAGTAACCACACCGCTGCCTATATCTGTCCTGCATTGAGAGTGCTATCGTTCAGTTTCCACACTCCACACAGACACTTGAACAGCACGCATTTCTGTAGGTTAACATTAGATTGAGCAATCACGTAAAGATACTAATACTTACATATTTAAGATGATTAAGCCATATGCGTATTTGCGTGCAGAGGGCGTGATTTGCAAAGAGGGTGGGAGGCTTGCGTTCAGTTAAATGGATCTATAATCCAGCAGATTGAGGTAAAAATAAATGTATGTAGCTGTAATTTGTGTAAATATAAATGTGTGAACCTTTCAGCACACATAACACAATTTGTAAATTAGACCCAATGTTTCTTTATTCCCTTTTAACTTGTTCCTAGTGCTCTGTTAGCAGGGGCGTACGATTGCTAACGCTGGGGTAAATTTGTACTTTTATAAAAAGTAAATTCGTCCCCCGCGTTTTTCATTGGACAGTTGTGTTCTCGACATGTTGAAGTTTTAATGGAGCAATATATATAAATGCAGAATGATTTAAATTTTTAAAAGACAAGATAGTCTATACACGACGTTTACGTTTCCATGGCAATCCGTCACTCAGTTTGTCACGTCACGACACGCCCTAGCTCGCACGCGCGGTCCCGCGCTGTATTCAACATTCACAGAGGTCGCGATGAGTTCAAAGCGGCAAAAACTCTTCCCTCCTCTTTTACGAAAAAGTCAAGCAGTGTAAGTTGGCATGTGGTATCCGAATTGTGTTGCACAATGTTGAGTGACTCTGTCGATTGCTCTTGTTGAACAATTAGCCAGTTTTGATGGTAATTATATGGAGAGAAAAAGCTGCCTGGACAAACGTGCACTTATTTTCAGTGTATTTTTTCGTAACTCTTTTGTAACGTCTTTTATTTTAACACGTATGTATGCTATCATAACCCTTCAAATAAGAATAAAGGTAATGTTGAACTGAAATTTTACAGCGTTGTGACATGTTTAATTCTGCCAATTCTACATAATGTATTTCAATCAAATGCATGCATTGACGATCCGATATAGGATCTTAATTTAGGGGTGCTTTTTCATTATTGCACTAATTTCACGTTTTTATGTTGTCAAGAATAAACAAGAAGCAGACAGCCTAGGTTTGTCATGGCAGAATCAGGATGATAAACTTCACAGGTGAGAACAGATAGAGTGGCTTTTAACACCTGGCTGTTTTTACATTGTATACAATATCAATACACACGTGTTTGTAGGATTATATATGGACCAATCATAAAAAACACATAATTAGTCAAATATAGAAAAAATAATTAACATTAGTATGATAAACAACTTGGTATGGTATTCTTCATGACCATATTTTGCATCCCACAATCCTACCTACCACAATACCTAAACTTAACAACTACAACGACTACCTTACAATCTATTAATAAGCAGTAAATTAAGAGTTTATTGAGGCAAAAGTCATAGTTAATAGTGAATATGTGTTCCCCATACTAAAATGTTAAAAAATATTTAGGATACAAATGATTGGTTATTGTCCAGTGTATTTAATTAGTTATTTTCTTCTGTGTGTCACTATTCCCTGTACTGTATGTACATGTTTCAAACACTACTTTATTTGCAATAGACAGATGCAGAAGTTAATTCGGAGCTGAGAGTGAATGAGGGAGAAAGTTTCAATGAGGCTTCAGAGGTAAGGACAGATTATTTTTTACAGCATTGTCTATGATAAGATATTTCTTATACCTTTTAACATAGATTAATCAGACTAATTTGTACTTTTTATACTTCAGTTTTAAGTAGCTTTATATATTGAGATATATGTTAGCTTTAATACTGTGTCAAAAAGCTACTACTTTTAAACATACCATCTAGAAAGCTAGATAATGTCACTAAATGTTTATTTCATCTCGTTGTTTAATTGATTTAGGGTCTACATACCTTGACATGTTTATCAGTTGAGCTCAATACATAGTTTCTTTGCTATAGTTTGTTTTTATTTAATTCCTGAATCCTGAAACATGGACTGTATAATATAACAGAACAGAATAAAGTAGTATGTGAATGTGCAAGTATCCATTACTGTGTGCCTTGTACTGCACATACAACATACACACAATACAATGTGAAATATGTAAACAATAGTACCCTTATAAGGACATCTTTGTAATTTATACTCAAAAAGATGCACATTAGTACATTAAGAGTACCAATATGTACCTTAATGTAAAACTATGACATTTTTTGGGGTAAATCAGGTACAAAGTTGTCCTTTAAAGGGTACTATCCCAGTGACAAGCTGTTGTATTTCTTTCTTTCTTTCTTTTTCTTTCTTTCTTTCTTTCTTTCTTTCTTTCTTTCTTTCTTTCTTTCTTTCTTTCTTTCTTTCTTTCTTTCTTTCTTTCTTTCTGTTTTATAATAATATATAATACTATAAATCATAAAGCATATTAAGAAAAAAGAATGAATAAAAATAAAACCTGTCAATTAGACAAGGGTTAACTTAAAAAACAGATATTACACTAGACATTGCACCCCCACACACACTTTTGAAATGATGGCTACGCCCCTGTCTGTTAGGCTATATAGGCTACTGTGTATGTTGAAGTAAATGCAAGCTTTGACTGGCAGATGACTCACAGCAGACTATGAAATAGCAATAGTCATTTACAGCATGTCAGTAAAAATTATTCAGAAGCCAGAAAACCTACTAATTCATTTCTTGAAAGAACTGTCTATTCGATGTGCAACAGGCAGATCTTTCCAGTACTGAGTCTATGTTAGTGGATTATTTGCTACCCAAGACTTTCAAGATTTGTTTGCAGTATGCTATGGATTCATAAAACTCAGGAATTATTGAATGTGCTCTTATTATCTCAGTTCCTTATTCATAAATATTTGTTTATGAAAAAAGTGCATCATGATCACACCTGTTTAGGCAGGACATAGACCTGGCTAAAATCCCGGCATACATGCTACTGACCTCAATCTGGATAAGAAACCAGATGTTAAAAGTGTAAGACTGATTTTAGCACTTTAGTCAGATCCAATTTATCCTCCCGCACACAAGAAGAAAAACACATGGGAGAAGGGTAGAGAAGCTCAAAGTGGCTTTGAAAAGCACATCAAAAAGGCCCTATCACAAATTCCTAAAATACAATAAGATGCTTGATTTGCTGGGGGCTTTGAAGTATATTTTATGCATGTTTCATGGAATTTTATTTCTTGTAATACAAACCATACACAGACAATGATCAACTCCTGAATGTCACAGTGCTTTTTATATGTAGACTCAAACTATCTCTGTTCTGTTTTCAAACCAGCTGATATTTAGGCAAAATAGGTGTCAGCTGCAGAATCAGGAATGAAAAGGCAAATGTATTTCAACTAGTTAAAACTGACATGTTTTGATGATATACCATAGATTTAATGCCATATGCTTCCAATGGTCCATAAAAGCATTTGGAAATACTAATGAATGGAACGAAATGTGTAATATTTAACACAGTATTTAACAAAACATTTAAAAGGAAACTGAGCTTGAAAACATCACATTTCCAATATAATTATGTAGTTGACTTAGTTTCACAAAAAGGGTTAACACGGCCAAAGTGAGGCATGGTTGTTTGCTAACTGATAATTTTACCACACAAATTTACTGTATTTACTGGTCATCAATGCGCTGAGAGAAAATAAATGAGGGGAGATTGGAATGACAACTCCAACAGATCATTTTTGTGGAAGTCATTTTCTGTAGTTTGGAGATGGAGAGCAAATCATATCATATATTAATAATGAAGTCATGAATTCTTAATGGGCTGTAGAACAGAGGTGAAGACCTTTACATTGCCAATGAAAAAAAAGTGATGACTGCATGGTGTTCGCGTTTTTCATTTTCACTTTGTGGGTTGTTGACAATGGGTTGTTTTCTAAGTGTGACTTTCTATGTGATTACCAATGCATAGGTTGGGATGTGGTCATGTGCTTTGCATATGTGCTGTGCAAAACCTCATGCATGAGGCCGTTGCTATGGCATCATTCAACTTAAGCTTAAAAATAATTGAGGATGTTGGTCATAGTGAGGTTTTATGTGATGACTCATGCCCTTCTGGCTTTCATATTCCATTCACAGTTTCACAAAACAAGTCCTAAGAGTTTGACCCTTCAGCATCCCCATTGTTTTACACTGCAAAGTACCTGTAAAATATGCAAACCCAACATGCTGAGCGATTGCGAATGGGTTAGGAACACTTCAGAAGTACAAAAGAGAAGGAGTGCAGCATGAGGTTGCCTAAATATGCAATCAACCATCAGATCCAAATACTGTTATAACTGCTATGCATTAAAAGCAATTATTGTGATGCTGGAACTAATACAACGTTTTCTGTAGGTCATTGGCTGCTTAATTGACTTGCATCAGAACAAGGAGAAGGCACATAGCTCCCAGCAGTACATATGTTTATTGTTTCCTCTGGATTTCATTGTGGATTCTAGCAGGTTCATTCCGGGATTACTCACCGGAATGGCCTCGGGATGTATAAGGATGGGATTGGGATGAAGCACGAGGGAGAAAAGTGATTGAGCAACAGGGCTCAGGTTTTCTGTGAAATAAAGATGGAGAATGTGGCCTTGAAGGGCCACCTCTGTGCTTCCGGCATAGGCTGGAGTTCAGCTGAGGGGTGCAAACCGCTGAAATGGCACAGTGACTACAAGAACGTGCTAATGGAAAGGGTTTGTATAGCCAGAGGTAGGGGAATATGGGCTTGGGATAAATCACTCCGGCAGAGTTTTTATATCCGTATATAGACACAGGTGAGATGGTGTTAGGTTTTTATTTCAAGTCGCATTTCCTCCAACCTTTTGCCATCTGGATTGTTTAGACAGATGACAGTGTTATTTCCCCAATCTCATTGTTTTATATTGTGGGGTTTTGTGTTGGCATCTAAACTTTGCTTCTTGCCAGCTGTCATGCATGGAGAGTTTTGCAAAGATAAGCACATCTATGACTTGCTATGTGTGGGGTGCAAACCCGCTTGTGCAGTACCCCGAGGACAGACAGCAGATGGTTGATGTGAGAAAACAATGATGGAAGTGCAGGGAGAGCATTTTTGCAGATTTTGGAGGAGAAAGAGCTAACAATGCAACTGCTGGGACAATATCTGCATTGTCTGAATGACAGAATTCTGGATGTTTAACAAGACAGAACAAACTTGTGTGAGTCAAGACGTCTTCAAAGCGGTTTTAATATGGTAATCAATCACACATGTGAATACGTTTCCCATTGTTGAGTACCTAAGTTTGATTTAACGTGTGAGTTCATAAAATAAAACGTCGTTGAGCAATAAAAGATGTACTGAATGTTTAAAAACTGATATAAAAAATATAAACTTCAAAACTTGTTGTGGAACTGCTGAGTAGATTACAGGCTAGTATATTTCATAATTTTAAATGTATTCATGTTTATGAAAAAAAGAGGTAACACTTTATTTTGATGGTCCCTTTAGATTATTCTGTTGACAATAAGTGACTTTGCACCTACATGTCAACTATCTCTCATTGGAGTATTAGTTAGCTGTTTGCTTAATATCTGCTAACTCTTTATTGTGATAGTCTTCCAACAGACATTCTACTGACTAGAAGTAACTTTGCAAATATGTCCAACTTATTCTTCTAACCCTAACCCTACCAGTCTACTAATACTCTACTAACATTCTAATGAGAGTTAGTAGATATGTCACAGAATGTGAACAGTAGTAGATATGTCAACAAAATGTGTCAAAGGGACCAACTAAATAAAGTGAAATCAAAAAAGATGTCCTAGACTAGAGCGAGACATCATATCCTGTTTTCGGAATGTTGTGGTATCTGGAGTAGTTTTGTCTAGCGTGACCGTCTTCATTTTAGCATTGTCTAATGATGTTTGGGTGAAACACAATTTATTGTTTGATGCATAGTTTGATATGATTGAATATTTGATCAGTTCTTTGATAAGACTTTTAGTCAGTACAGTGTGTGTATGAGGGTTGTGAAAAATTCAGAATTGAGGAATTGGATCTGGAAATGTACTGACCAGAAATATGAATTGGAATTTAAGTTGGAATGACATGTAGAGCAATTTATTATTTATTGTATTCATTTTATATATGTTTATGGCATGAATTAGAGGTAGCTCAGGCTAGTACATATAACTTGTGGTATAGCTCTCTGACTGGTTTATAATCTTTTTTTTATAGCATGTCTTTAATTTTTATTAAATTAAGCACTTGGCTTCAGTCAGTACATATTTTTAAACATTACAGCCTCGGGTCCAGAAATCTCTGTGCACAGCTAAAAGAGAAGTCTTTTTTCGTTAGTCTGTCCATGATTTTAGAGGGTACAGAGGGTACAAAAGCACTGGCTGTGAGGTAACCTATGCAGAGTGAAGGTCTATTATAGTTCAAAGAGAATGATACAGAATGGTTTATGAGACTTGGCTCAGAGGCTTTTCCATTAGGGCAGATAGCATTGAGCTTTTTAAAAAGTAGACATGTCATCTCAAGGTTTTGTGCTTTCTTGCGTGTCACTCGGCTTTGGCGGTACTGTATGTTACTGAACAGAGTCCAATTTTTGTAATTAGCTTAGAATTGAGCCATCTCTGCTGGTTGAAAAACACGCTAGTCTTAATTTCTGAAGGCAAAGTATTAAACGATCTGCCAACATCTATATCTGCTAATCTATAATGTTTATTCAGGAGAGCTGTGATACAAAATGTCCTACACCCTGCAACACCTTGATTGATTTATGTAAGGGTCTTTATTTGTGGAATTCAGGTTGGTGTTCAACACTATCATACCTGAAACTGACCTAGCTCTCTGTGTCCACCCTATCT
The DNA here is from genome assembly GCA_027564155.1 of Gymnocypris eckloni scoliostomus. Classification (NCBI taxonomy): domain Eukaryota; kingdom Metazoa; phylum Chordata; class Actinopteri; order Cypriniformes; family Cyprinidae; genus Gymnocypris; species Gymnocypris eckloni. Next base: position 19,934,129 of record CM050426.1, on the reverse strand, counting down.
GTCAATGTATCACCAACTTCCTGACAGACAGACAGCAGCTAGATAAAGTGGGAAAACTCACATCTAGCACCTGTACTTTCAGCACTGGCATCCATACAGGAATGTGTGCGATCTGCATTACTCTTCCCCATTTATACAAACGACTGCACCTCTAAAGACTCTTTTGTCAAGCTACATTCAAAATGTTTTTTTTCTACAGATAAGGTTTTTTTTGTGTTGGGGGAGGGGGTTTGGATCTCTTTGTCACCTTTTAAACCCATGATATGTTTGCACATCCCTGGTGTGTGTGTGTGTGTGTGTGTCTGTGTGTGTGTCTGTGTGTGACTATGTCTGTGTGTGACTCTGTCTGTGTGTGTGTGTGTGTGTGGTAAATGAACGGACTGTGGGAGGTTTGTGGCCATCTGAGGCTGAGATGACTCTCCCTCCCACAGTCAGAGCACAATAACAGGCAAAACAAAGAGCTCTGTGGTGTGCTGACAAACACCACAAACTCACTCATATCATTCCGGCTGCATCTTATTTATTTACTGCTCACATCAATTTCTTTGTCCAAAGTTCTCTCTGCTGAGACTGTGATAGAATAGTAAGTCTTTGTTGAATGATAAAAAATACTAGCAACTTAAACGTCTACTGTAAGTAAAAGTTGATATGCAAAACATCGGAGGACAAACTCTTTTATAGCGATATAGCCAGATTATCCATCACTGAAACTCAAGGTAGATCACTGTCCATCACCTTTAATTTTAATGAAGCTCATTGACTGGCTTGTCTTATTTAAAGACAGCTAACATTAAGACGATCGATCCCAATGCAGTTAATCTGACTTGTGTCTGGCTGAATTGGAAATGATGCGTGCGGAATTCTATAATGTTCCATAAGACTTCAGTGTGGTTTGAAATGACTACAACACTTTACCATCTGGGAAGCTTTCTTATGGTGCTTTCTTGGGTTAATTAATAAAAAAAAAAAAAAAAAAAAATTAAATGCTAATAAATTATAAATTAGAATTTTTATAAATTAATAAATACCATAGACCTTTGAGTTGTACACTACCATTCAAAATTTTGATAAGATATTTGTAATGTTTTTGAGTAAGTATCAAATATCAAAAATATAGTAAAACAGTACTACTGGGAAATGTTACTAGAAATTAATATATATATATATATATATATATATATATATATATATACACATATGTGATAATAATATATAACATATAACATTTTTATAAATGTAAAGAAAAAGTTTTCTGTCCTGTATTCCAATTAATATCAATCAATCTGCAACTGGATTATTTTGATTAAAAAATTATAATAAAAATAAAAACAGCTAACTAACACAATAAAAACATTATTACACACTAAAAAACATGATTTAAGAAAATTCATAAAAACAGAGTTTTCTGTTTTTGCAAATAAACTCTTTATATATATTAGTAGTATACATACAGTATGTTCTCTAGTTGTGCTTTTTGTGCTGTGACAGTATAGTTATTGATTGGAGGAAAGTTCCCTGACTACAGTAGCAAAATGTCCTCAGGAGACTATCTTTTTTCTTCTTCTTTTTTTTCTGGTGGTTTTCAGGGGCTTTATGTTGAGCTCCTTCTATACGCTTAAACCTTTTGAACTGGGTTGTACAGGAGACAGGATACACCAGCATGTGTTGGCGTTTTCTTGTCATTGCAGGCATTTCTGTTCTTGTGTCTTGATGTATTTATGTACTGAAGTGCTCTTTGTGACATCTGAAAGGGTTGGACGGGAGATGGTATTCCATCATTTTCAGCTGGAGTCACTTCTTCAAGCTCGCTTGTGTGCTGTATATAGTCATAGGCCATGATTTCATGTTTTTTTTTATCTCGCCTTTTTGTTATAGAAGAATGACTGGTATAACCTAGAAGGTCTTGCTACAGAGCCTGCAGAGTTCTGACCAAGCACAGATGGAGCCAATCAGCAGGTAGCAATGGGAAGCAGTTTGTTAATACAGTGAAATGTAAATTTATGAAAAGTTCTGAGAAGATAAACAAAACTATGCAGACTACCAATTAGCTGTAGATTTAATGACCCTGATAACAGTTTTTAACAGTTTTGAACAGCTCATACACTTGCTTTTTAGTGCATGAATGCATATTTTAAAAAGCATGTAGTTAAGCTTGGGAAAGTTGATGTCATGTCAAATTAATACTTCCAAAAATAAGTTACTGGCTTGTTCTGTCATGTTAGAGAATATCGCACATGCTGCCAACATGTTTACAAAAATGTCTTCATAACAGGATAATTTGCTGGTTTTAATAAATGTGTTTGCTGTGTCAAATAGCACATTTGCAAAAGGGGGCATGGGGAAGACGAGCAGAGCCTTTTCAGTGTTGGAGAACCTTTCGTAGCTATTTTATATTAGAAACGAATCTCCTTGCTGAACTAATACATTGACAATATAATTATCTCTCAAATCGTTATTTTTGCACAATGTTTTGGATCAAAGTAAACAAGGTCAGGCATTAAATGTTAAAATAGACAATTATGAAAACTTACAGCTAAAATAATTGTTTATGTAAGAATTAATAAAAAATATTCAATAGATTTTGAGCATCAAATTTCATACTTAAAACTTCTGGATACAATTTACATCCATTGTAAGTACATCACTTTGATAATGTTTTTTTCATATTCATATAGTTGTTACTATGCTAGTAAATACATTTACAAAAAATACTGTGACATTACCATCTTTTTGTCAGGCATATGTGGTAGCAGTGCCATGGTGTAAATCAAAGTACATATATTTTATGATAGTTTATCTAGAAGATCTTTTAGTAGTCTATTCAAATTGCACCCCTATATCATTGGTTCACAAACAGGTCAGGGGCCTCAGAAAACTTCTAACGGGGCGGACAACAACTGAAAATTATTTAAATTAATTTAATTATTTGTATTTTATTAAAATAATCAAAATATAATCAAAAGTAAATGCTGAAAAGTGCATAACAGAAAGATGAAAGTTGGGAATATATATATATATATATAAAAAAGCGTTTTAAATTAAATGTTTTATTTGTTTGTTTTTTATGGTAGAAATACAGAAATATATTTTGAATTCAGGACCTTTCGAATATTGTGTTAGGCTACTGACCAATAATATGTTGTAATATGTTTTCTCTCTCTATGAAATATAGGCATTGCTTAGAGCCTTAGAAAGCTTATTGAATTTTTTTCTGCATTAGTCTATGCAATTATCTGTATGCATAAACATCTATCACTTCCACAATAAATGCATATTAGTGACCCTCAATGCTGCAATATAGCAAATGAGGACCACACATTTTCTTCCTTGTATTAAATCACACCACCAGTCCCTTTCCATTAACCCAGGTGCATGGATTTTAACCTGCTATATGAATACACATCTCTGCAATGCCAAAATATATTACGCCACCACACAGAAAAAGTTAAAATGGATCTAAGCAAGGCCTTTGTTTTGTGAAATGTATGAGTGTCATTATAAAAAACATCAGCCTGCTAACATAAGTCCTGATTGAACAGGAGAAAATAATGCTTAGAGCGGTGGAATGAGCTCACAAGAAACATGCATTTCATCTTGTGCCATGCAAATCAATGGGGCCCAGCAGGAAGGCAAAACGGGGACCAGACCTGTATGCAAGAGCCTTTATTCACTCTGCTTGAACCCGCAGCACTGCCGCAAATTAGCCAGTGCTTTAATTCTGTGTGTTAGCCATGCTGGTGCATCTTTGGAAAAATTACAGTAGTTGTCTATTCAAAGAAACCAAGTGTTTGTAGTCAATTTCATCATGATATATGAGTCAGAAGGGAGAAAGTAGCACATCACAGCGGTTCACAAAATAACTCTGCCTACACTGATCGAAGCAGCCGCCATCAATGTAATACTAGGTTTTAAAAACAGCACGCTTCGCAAATGGACGTCTAAAAGCCTTAAGTTAATACGTGTACTCACTATCAAAAAGCATTGGAGAGAGTGTGAAAACAGTTTTGTTGAGTATGTGTTTCTTGAGAGAATGCTTCTAGCTGAAACGTAATTTGTTACCCAAGTTTAACCTTGTTTTGATACCTAGTACTGAGTGTTAAAATCGACAGGGAACTGAAAACAATATAGACTGAGGTTGATTCATGGTGTCAAAGTTTGCGATATTGACTGAATTGGCTTACGAGAGATGCAGAGAGTGATCACCAATGCAGTGGTATTATTTAATTACTCCTTCCAAGAAGAATAGTTGATTTTGAATTATGTCTTAGACAGGAAGGTTCTAATAAACCCTCTGCAAAACAAAGTGATCATCCTCATAATCAATGTATGTAATCTGGACAGACAATTAAACAAAAATGCTGGTAGCTCACAGGCTTTAAGTATCCTCATTTTCTTTTTGGTTCCTTTATTTATTTATTTTCTCAATAAAAATGCTTTAATTTCAGATGAGACATTGGAGTCTTATAATGATGCAGGCATGGTCCACACGAGCTGTGTTATTTTTTTATACAAATGTTGTTTTGTTTTTCCAGACATGTAACAAACACATTGATTGCTTCGGAACTCATTTAAAATGACTCAAGGCACTCAGAATGCATTCAAATATGTAATTTAGCTCATATTTGAAATAAGAAAACCTTATGTTCTTTTGTTCTGTTTTACCCGTTGCATTAATCTTGATAAATATTAAGCATTAGCTGAAGCACCTTAAGGGGCAATTCACAAAGAGGACCAAATGATTAAAACCTTTATAGATACATTTACAATAAGTGTTCCCATGGTCACTTGGAAAAAATATATTGGATAAAATAATTATTTAATTTTATTTTTATGTAAAATGCACAGTGATAATGATTTTCTTTCCGTTCCACATTGCTGTATCTTGTCACTTGTTGTGTGTATGTGTGTGTGGGGGGGAGGATTACAGACAAAGCCCAGTTCCCATGAGTATTCATACTTACTTCATATACCTTCTGCTACTTAATGGCTGTTTGTCAGAAGAGTTGTGAAATGTAGGGCACATTCAGGCTTTGCTTGAAGAAACCGTTATGTATTTCTACAGAGAACTGCTCCTCCGAGGGAAGAGGGGGCTGAGGAATAGCAAATGGAAGTTGTGCACATTCTAGTAACATCCACTCTGTGGAATTTCAAAGGAATCGCCTGCGTAGCTGTGCTAACACTGCTGCTGATCAGGAAAGTTCTGACGAAGCATGTCTGAAAATTAAAGCAATCCACTTTGCCACTGTCAGCATAAACGGCAAACCTCAATCGACGGTTTGAATAATTCCACTGCACATCTTTTAACTTACAGATTTTAACTTCCTCTCAGGAAAGGTCAGCCTATGCTCCTCACCTGATAAAGAATGATAAACCTGACTCCAATTTCAAGACCCATGATTCCTTATAGCTATATTAACTGGTTGGAGGTAATTAGGTTCAGAAGAGTAAAAATGGTAGGTCACTCAAAAATTGGCGTTTGGTGTAAAAAATGAAAGTCAAATCACTCCTCAAATTGATCTTTTGTGCTCCACAGAAAAACAAAAGTCATGAAGGTTAAAAATGACTATGAAGGTGAGTGAATGATTACATGATTTCCCCTTGAAGAACAGCTTTTACTGTATGTAACATTGTAAGTTTGAACAGAATGTGATATGCCACATTGTTTCAGAGCCAAACTCGCCAGTGTAAAGAAGTCTATACTCATTGCATTCAGTAGCGATTCACCAGAAGATTCTACTCTTGTCTCCCTTTTAAATGACTGTGACTATTGATCTGCAAGCAAAATTCACTACTGCTAAGTGCAAATTTACTTCGTTTTCAAACAGCTTGCAGTAGAAGCTGGATACAAAATCACTTGGTAAACCAGCCAATTTCCTTTCAGTTTTTTCATCTTCTTGTGAGGATATTTTTGAGATGCATATTGCAAATAACCACCAGTCAGGTTAAACTTAGGTATAGTATAATATGGAGAATAAGGAGGACCGCACCTTCCATAGACCAGGTTTATTCATTTTATTTATTGGAAGTGTTTAGTGATAACGTGATATGCTTAAGTAATAGGCTAAGACATGCTTTTTAGTGTTCTTTGATCAAACTGTTTTCTAGTTTGAATTGATCTAGCAGCTCATGTTTGGCAGACTAAAATGAATGTTTGTCAGGTCTCTCAGTTGCAGAACTTGTGCCTGTCTTGTCCTATTTGAAAGTGAAAAAAGTGGATGTTTTTGGCACCGGCAATAAAATGCACTAGTCGCTCTCGCTGAATATATAAATGAGGTCTCCCATGGAGTTTAACTGTACTTTAGTGTGCACAGCACAAAATCTCTCAGAGACAGACTGACCGTACAAATGATAAAGAAAAACAGCAGGAATATAGCCAGTCAAAAATAAAGAAACAAGTATATATATAAAAAGTTGACCCAAGAATACACAAATTGAACTACTTAGTTGTTATTTTAATATGCATTACTTAGAATTATGTGAAGAGAGCAACATTTCTCACATATTCTTACGCATACTATTTTTTTTTCTCAAGGAGAGTATGACGTCATTTTATGTGTGTAGACCTTCATGTTTTACCTCAGCGCCTCATTAAAGTTGCTTTATCATTAAAGGTGATTGCTTCATTTGGCAACAGCTGACTGATAATTACTTCATTGACATTGCTGATGCCTGCCATCTGGTCTGCCACAACCTACAGGTAGAGTTTCATTAATGTCCTCAAGTGCAAGTTCTGAGGTCTTGAGATATAACACATGACTTGACATTGAGTAATTAAGTTATTTCTGTTCTTCAGATAGCCGCGTCAAAGGATGTACGTAGTATGTCATTTTTTCTATGGATTGCTTGGAGTGCAGTGTTGAGTGTACCTTAATACTAAGTAATTAGTTACTGTAATTTAATTACTTTTCCCTTGAACATTTTAAGTAAGGGATTACTCTTATTTTTTCTGTAATTTATTTAAAGTTACTTCTTTTGTAATTGAACTTAATACTGTGTGTAGAATGAAGAACATTTATAGACAATACAAAAGTGGATTTAACATCAAAATTTAAATTCTATCCTTAAAATGCATGCTTTTTATGTACCCTTCTCACTTTAAATACTTAGATGAGTTAACAAAAATATTGGTATAACTTTTGTGTCCAATTCTCACTAGTGACTTGTTGGTTATTAGTATGGATATTACTGGCAGGTAACACTTTTTTCGATAGTCCACTTTAGACATTCTACTAACAATAAGTAACTTTGCAACTAAATATCAACTAGCAGTCATTAGAGTATTCATAGACTGTCTGCTTAATGTCTACTAACACTTAATTTTGATGGATAATCAAACATACAACATACTGATGATAGTATGATAAACTGTGGAAGTGCGTCAACTTATTCTACTAACCCTAAACCTTCCCTACTGAGAGGTAGTAGACATGTAGTTGCAAATTAATGAGAATTACCGTAGTTGAGATGTAGTTACAAAGTTACTTATAGTTAGTAGAATGTCTAAAGTGGACTATCGAAATAATTAAATGTAACCTAATGGCATAGTTTATTATTATTTAAAAAGCACATATTAATGTCTTATTCTTAAAGACCTTATTCTAACTCCTTTATCAATTCATAAACTTAATAAATACTTTACTAAGTTTTAATAAGCAGTAATTAGGAGTATATTGAGGCAAAAGTCATAGTTAATAGTTAGTTAGTGAGAACTGGACCCTAATCTAAAGTGTGACCAGAATAATTTATAGTACTTGAAATAATTCAAATAAGCATTTTATGTCTATCATGGTTTCATTTACTTGTCAAGGTATATATAGGATTTAGAAAGTAATAAGTAATTAAACACTTTTTGGAGAGAATCATTTGTACAGTAATCTAATTGAAGATGTAATTAGTAACAAGTTATTCATTACTTTTTTTAGAGTGACATACCCAATACTGTTGGAGTGCAATTGGGAACATGCACTTGAGAGATGAAATTAAGTCATTGCTGTTTCTATTTTTTTCTACAAGTTTTTGTAGGTTTGTGAGCTGCAGCTTTATTGCCAACATTCAGAGGAACTAGACTCGTTTAAGAGCTGATCTGGATCTAATAACAATGCACAGCTATCGCCTTGAGAGCATAAGAGTGCATCTATCTTTGGCTTGTCCGTTTCGGAAATATATGAGCCCCTCTGCAGCCAAGTAAACTTCTTTTGTAAAATAGGTCACATAATAGATGATTCCATTTGTGAGCGAGACACATTTATCTTCCTCTTTTGCCTAGAAGTCATCTATTCCACAGTGAGTTTGGATGTAAAAACATTCAGTTATATATTTCTGGGTATATTGTCATAAAAGCACTTATGTTGATGGGTATATATATATTAAAAAATTAACTAACACATTTTTCTTAGGTTCTAATATTTATATACACAATTAGTATGCTGTATCTGCATTAATTTCATATTTATATGTCTTAATATTACTTATATAATTTAATACAACGTGCAAAGAGCAGTTTTTTTTAGGCACTCTGAAAATATTCCAGTCATTATCAGATTGCATTCACACATAGTGAAAAATAAAATAAAATTGCTTGTTTGCCACCCACCTGTTACAGTCAGTTGCCAGTGACCTGTGATAATACTATAATACAGCATCTCTTCTAAAACTGAAAGCTTAACTCTAAAATATGATCTGAACTTTTTCAAGCTTTGTGCTGCAGTCAAACCACACTCAATAAAACAACTATGACCTTGACTGGGGGCTTAAAAATAGAGTTTTAAAATAGGCTGTAATAGTCTCCCTTGATATGAACACTAAATGCCAAGGCCAGGTTGAGACTTAAGCCAAGCAAGTTCTTGATAATTGGGAATTGGAAAATCTTATGGACAGTAAATCTAATTTTGGTCACCCTGACTGGGTTGTGTGCATAATTTAGAATGGAGGGTAGCTTGAGGGGTACATAATAAATTATGTAAATGTATTTAATACATTTAAATGGCATAAACACACATAAACACTATAATTAAAAAGTGTTTTTTATATACATTTATTTTGCTCACAAAGGCTGCATTTTTTTTTATTATTATGCAGATTCTTAAATAACAACATGCACAGCATGGTGTTTTAAAATGAAGAAGCAGTTCTTGTTTTAGATTTATATATAACACGCCCCAGATTTTGTAATCATACTTTATGCGCGCAGGGACTCACATGCGCATTAAGCTCTCTTGCAGTAATTTTTTATCCTCAAGGTGGAAACGCTGCCATGGGGGTATCGATTCACAAGGTAGCCGAAGAAAAACTGCATAAACATATGGCTTCACACATCTCCGGAATAAGCTTAAACTCTGTCCGGCTTCCCAAACGGTAGCTTGCAGCAATACTTGGTCACAGCTAGCCTTTCCGCTGTGCTTACCGGACTTCTATGAGTTTTTCTTCCGTGTCCTTTGTCACACTGTAATCTTCATAACTGTTCCCTACGGGCCCCGCTATGCCAGGAGAGGTATTGCAATTTGGCGCAAAGCGCATGCGTAGATTGTCTGTGCACGCCGCACGAGTCAAATGAAGTAACGTTATACTTTGCAAAGCTGCACGTACGACTGTGCGCATACGCTAACGTACGCGTAAAAAAAGAAGTATACTTAGGCCTTTAGTGCAAATAGCGATAGATTCTATTTACACCTAGCAGGATTTTTACACCTAGCTATTTATACTACTTATTGCAAATAGTGGCAATTATATGCACCTCCTGTATTGTAGTACATTATAAAACATTAGCTATGAAGTAATAACATATTGAGTATAAATTATAACTTTTATTCTAATAAATGGATGTCATCTTATTGGGACAATAAATCCCCTCCCTACACTTACCCTAACCCTTGCCGATACTTTAAGTTCAACTTTTAAATTCCTTCATTATTATTGAAAATACATGCCTTTCCGATGTAATATCTGATTTGAAAAGGTAGGGTAAATAATTTGGCAAAATGCGGATTCGAATATATATATATATATTGATAAGAACACAGTATAGTAGTCTTCCATTTCTACATGTGCAGAGTTCCTGTGAAAATTGAAAAGTTAACACGAGGTAGGAGGTAATTTGAATTGCCCTCTGCCTCTATAACAGCTTAAAAGACATAAGAGTTATTAGAATAATAATCCTTTCTTAATGACAAGACTACTGCTAGTGGACCCAGTGGGAAATTAGACCTCTCTATTTGTTTAAATGACCAGCGGCTTGAAGGAAATTAATGAGGAGAGGCTCTTAAAATGTGAAGGTATCTACCTGTCCGCAACAGAAGAGCCTGAGTGTATTTTTTTTTTTGGTTAAAACACTTTTCCAGCTTAATATGTCTGAATGCTAAAATACATTTGTAGACTGTTTGAGTCCAATGGCTTTGTGACACGGTCATTGCTCTTTTTTATTGAGCATCATGACTGCACCATGACTGAGCCAGCATTGGCTTGATGTACAGTAGGGGAGATTGGGGATGGAAAGTAACACTTTTTGTTTGAGCATCAGTAACTCAGTGGTTGTTTGTGCTAGATCTCTCAAACTTTGATACACGGTAGCCACGTTTGTCTACTACCATTAACAATTAACTCACTTGGACGTGTACTGCATGATCATAGATTATGTGAGTTAATGTCAAATACAATGAGTTCCATTGTTACAACCTACCCCACTACTGGGGTGAGTTGTAATACAGGCTGGGGATAGATGTAACAGTGTGAATTTATTTGCTGAAATAAGACCCACACTTCCAAATTATACAAAAACTTAATTGAAGAACAAAGAATAATCAGTTTTGAATAAAGTGAACCATTTAAAGTGAGAACAAACATTATACTGTATTCTTTTTAGGACTTTAAATTTAGCACAACAACAGTGTGTGTGTGTGTGTGTGTGTGTGTGTGTGTGTGTGTGTGTGTGTGTGTGTGTGTGTGTGTGTGTGTGTGTGTACTACCTATTTTTATGTGAATTTTGGAATATCACATAAAATGCTGGATGTAAATGTCAAAATGCACGTACATTCTAAACATGTGCACAAATAAACGGAAATGGGCTCATTTGAGGCGGATAGTGTTGCTGTTCTGACATGTGCTTAATCAGAGCGCGTGCACCTGAAGAGTGTCTACACTAAAAGGCCGGTCAAACAGCACATGATTACTTGGTTATCTTAGTTATCATCAGCAGTGTTGGGTGTAATGCTCTATAATTACGTAATAATATTACAGAAAAATATCTGAGTTATTTTTTTCAAAAAAGTAACAATAGTTAAATTTTTTCCATTTATTGACAGACAGTGTGCTGTGTGAATATAATCTTACTGTAGTTCTAGACTAAATGTGAATGTCTATTAATTCATCCCACTCGCAAAAAACAGATTCAGTATTCATCAAAATTAATTAAAACAGTGAAATGCAAACTCAGAATATGACACAAACCTGCAATAATTAATTGTTAAACAACAAAAAGTATCTAATCCCATTTTATTAACCAATGTGTTTGCTGCTGACCTTTGATGATCCAGTTCAACCATACTAATAAGCAAAAATGACTTTAAATAAACTAACAATTGTGCTTACTTGTTTTTTTATTGCTGAAGAGTGTTGAACTTCTTCTCCTGCGTTCTACTGTACAGACGTGATTTACTCTTCCTTCAGCCTGAGGTTTATTTATTACACTTTTTGGTGTGAAAGGGCTTTTACATTTGCTATAAATAGAGCTTCTTGTATTAAAAACAATCAAGCCCTACTCATATTTAAAAAGTAACGTGAAAGTAACGCAAAAGTAACATAATGCATTACTGTCCATGAAAAGTAACTAAGTAACATAATTAGTTACTTTTTAGGGAGTAACGCAATATTGTAATGCATTACTTTTAAAAGTTACTTTCCCCAACACTGATCGTCAGATTGCGCTAATACTGTCAAAAACACACAAGGTTTCCATATAAACACAGTTAGTTATGTATAAAGTGAAAGTAACAGTTGGGAGAGAGAGACAGATGCGTGCAGGTCTTAAAGGGACAAAACTAAACATGCTGCCAATTTTCATTAAAGGGATAGTTCACCCAAAAATTTAAATTCGATCATTATTTACTATCTGTCATGTTGTTCCGAACCTGTATTAATTTGTATTCTTGTCCTGAACACAAAATAATATATTTTAAAGAATGTGGGTAACCAAACAGTTGCTTTTCCCCATCGACTTTCATAGTAAAAAAAATATTAAATTAAATAAGGACCTCACTAGGGACCAGAAACTGTTTGGTTACACACATTCTTCAAAATATCTTCTTTTGTGTTCAGCACAAGAATACAAATTAATACATTCTTGAAAATAATTTTTATGTTTAACAGAAGAAATAATTTTTTTCTTTGTTAACACAATTTTCATTCATGGGTGAACTATTCCTTTCAAACGTTAATACAACAAAACAAAAGAGAAAAATAACTCCCACCTCCTGACTGAAGAACTTTAATACAGTTGCTAAAGTTCAGCAGTATTAAAAAACTAAAATGTTCAGCAGCATATCTTTTTGCACCAAATGGGATCGATAACAATATTAATAAGTATCGGTAATGGTATCGGTATTGGTAAAATGGAAACGATACCATTCCTAGCCTCAATAGAGGATGTGATTGGACAACTTGACTCATTGGAATCATCATAAGGAGTTGGTTGTAACAATTTTTATGAACGGTTACAACTATCCCCATCCCAAGCTGCCATAACATAGCTAACATTTTAGCATATGGGTTTTAAGTTTGCATGAATGCAAAGTATCAAATTAGAGAAACAGCTACTTTAGTTTATGTAAGTCAAGTAATTGTATCTTCAACACAAAGATTGCTAGGCAAAGAATTATCTTAATGAAAATAAGTTTTCTGGTCATAAAATCTACAATGTTGCTTACATTCACATGCCACTTCTCCTGTAACATAACAAATGTGAATGGAGTGTATGATATTAATGACATCACCACAGCTCCTTTCTGACTTGTCAAACTGACAGTGTTACAACTAACCCCGTGTTACAACACTCCCCGGTCTCCCCTATCAATTTGATGAGATGGGGGCACGGGAAGAAACCACATGAGTTGCATCTGTCAAACTGGACTGATTAAATAGATTTTTTCTTTTTTTTATGTGTGTCTGTATGTGAACGTACTTGGCTTTATTTTGGAAGTGAACTAAATATGCTAAAAACTTAGATTATATGTAAAATTTCTCCTTATATTATAAATATGTATTGTATGTTTTTATATATTTATTTTATATATTTACATTTTTATTAACATAATATACTTTAATTATTTTTAATTATATATATATATATATATATTTATATTGTATTTTAATAATGTATCATGTTTATTATATATCGAATTCTTTGCAAAAGCCTTAAGGCCATTAGACCGGAAAAAAAAATAAACTAAATAAATAACACAAATTTTCCAGTACCACAGATATCTGATCTCATGATCATCCAGTCCATATGGAATGACATGCAATAACAGAAAAAAAAACTATAATTATATGGACTAAATTCAGAACTATGACAACTTCTCCAAGACACTTCAAGAATCCTTCCTACAAAGCTACTGTGAAAAAATGTTAAGCACTTGTGGGAAAAGTGAGGATGTTTGTAAAAATTGTCATGGATTTATTTTATTTCTCAATTAACTTCTATGAAATCTAATTAGCATTTTGTGTGATCACCCTTTGCATTTAAAATAGCTTTTAGATACACTTCAGGTAGCTTTGTAGGAAGTTTTCTTCAAGTGTATGGCTTTGTACAGTTCTGTATGTATATATTTAGCTCTGAAGTTAGTTTAAATGGGACCTTTATTTTACAAGATGTAAAATAGGTATCTGATGTCCCCAGAGTGTGTATGTGAAATTTTAGCTCGAAATACCAGACAGATATTTTTTACAGCTTGTTAAATATGCCACTTTTAGGGTATGAGCCAAAAAGCTCTGAATTTGAGTATGTTGCTTTAATACAAATGAGCTGTTGCTCCCGGAGAAGAGGGCGGAGCTTCAAGAGCTCTGCATTAGCAGTGAAATACACATTCCACGATTAGTACAACCCTTGTATCATTACAGAAAACGTGCTCTGTTTCAAAGTCAGTCATCTAATTGTACTGTGCATACTCAATTTGTGTTTATGAATTACACAGCGTCGATACAAATAACAACATATATGGTCTCATGATGCATGGCATGCTATTACAACATTTCCCACTCGTGATTATGAGCTTAACAAACTCAAGCGATCGACTCACATTGCTTTCATATGCAACTTTTAATTACCACATTCCTATTCACGATCATTCATGCACCAGTGAAAATGGAGACAGCTGTAGCTTTAGCACCATTAGCCTTACAGAGTAACACACAACTGTGTTCAAACAGCATATAAAAGTGATGGTTGTTTTTGCGTAATAGGTCCCCTTTAAATTAGTGTAAATCATTTATAGTTATCTAGATTAAAAATAAGTCTATGGAATATGTCCATACCAAATGTAAAGAGTGTGCTGTGTGCATCTTTACCTGTGTTTTTGCATCATTCATATAATACTACACATTTGAAGTAATATTAATCTGATAGGATGTGTTGTCATTTTAAGAGATGTATTTAAAAACATACAAAATACTGTCAAAGATTTGTATTTATTTATGTATTTATTCTCTAAAACAGAAACAGAAGTCTAAACAGAATTTTATAGCTGATCAAAACAAGCTCATCTTGATCTAGGCTTTGGCAGTATTAATATATTTCAAACGATTTTACCCGGTGCACTTGTGTGCACAATCCTGTTAATGCCCATTCACACAATCAGTATCTCCGTTATCTTCCCCCTCTATGAACAATGGATTTCTGCCGGGCCCTGTACACACTGAAAGGACTGGTTCTTTGGGCCATCATTTCTTGGCCGTCTTCTCTGAAGTCCGATTTCCTGTCAGTCACTGTTCCCTGGTGGAGTGATAGATCTCCTTTGATGATTCCAGTCATGGATCTAACCTTGAAATGAATGTCAGTGTCGGTTAAAGGTATGTTTTAAATGCAGGGATCAAGTTCATTGTGACATGAAATATACGTGATTATACAGTCGGTCCCCTGAGACTTGCTAATCTGTTAAAAGATAGTTCTCTTAAATATGAAGATTATCATCTTCATGTTGTTCCAACCCTATTTGGTCTTCTTTCTTTTGAGAGCACACACTTAATGAGATTACTGATAGAATACATATTTAAAAGGCATATTTGGAATAATTATATGTGAAACTGCATGCCATTGCAATGATCCTTGTTTGACAAGAACCTGTTTTCTAGCAGGAGGGCCACAGAACTTGCCGTTATTAGGCTCAGCGAGGTTGATTCGATAATCACTCCAAAGGAGTTAATTCAGTGAAGGATACTGGTGTGTATTTCTGGGTGATTCATAAAGAGATCCGGCTCATAAAAATTAATTGGACTACACTGATTGTGCTTTGTTTTGACTAACCAAAATGAACAAGCTATGAATTGCAAAACTTTGTTTTTGCATGCCCTTGAGTATAACTGTTCTTAGTAGATATAAGAGAAGGAGTAATTATCAACGTTTTGAATATGTCTTGAATGATTCATTAAGATATCCAGCTCATAAGAGTGAATTGGACTACACTGGCTCTGCTACATGTTTTGATTTATTTGGTCGTAAAATCAGACTCTGCTGCTTGCACTGTATATTTCTGATTGATACAAATAATAGTTTTGTAGAAGTCATTTTAATAATCAATTAAATTGTATTGGTTGTAATACAAGTTTAGTTGTTTAGTAATTTAGTTGTGAGTTGCACTGACTGCAATGATGCTATATGTTTTTGATTCACAAATAAAAAGGTATTTGTTTTGTGCACTGGACTGTACTAGTCATGTTGTATTTAATTGTGTTTCTGCATGAGTACAACTGTTGTTAATGCTCTTTAATCCCCAATTTGTCCTTAAGAAAACAATACACTGCAATTCTGAAAATATCTACTATTTTAGAAATCTTTGACATTCAAGAAGAATGTATTTGGAGGGATGCGGTATGTTTTTGTCTTGTTTGTCAGCATTCTTTTCAAGTTTACAGAAAATGACCAGAATTACAGTATACACATTCCCATTTGAAATCCTTCAATTAATTAGAAAGAATTATCACTTTTTTTTTTGAGAATTGATGGCTCCTCACCAAATTCCTAAAGAGTCAATTATGTGATTTATAGCAAATACTCTGATAAGTGTCAAGGATTAAGTCGCCTCTCAAACCTTCCGTCTGTGCTGCACATAACTGTAGACGTGCCTTTAAACCTCTCTGCTCTGACCTTTCTTGTTGGTATTGAAAGACAGCTAACAAATAAAGATGCTCCCACACAAAGGTCATGTTTTTCTGCCTCTAAAGGACATCACAGAGACAGATCTGACAGTGGTCATAGACTGAGCGACTGGGGGCCTCCGCTGGAATGAGAAAAGTCTTCTCTGATTTTGCTGCACCACTGGGTAAAGATAAACACATTTTGCTGCACTGCTTGGGCCTCACAAAAGACAAATGCATGAATGGATAATAGCTGCTGTGATCACAATCAAGCAAATCGAGTATGGATTTTCAGTCTAATGGTCTTACACTTCAAAAACATTCGCTGATAAGATGTCAACATCATCAAAAACCATACATGCATCACAGTAAGTGTAGCGTATGTTTGACTTGAATGACTGCGCTCGAATGAATGAAAAAACTGATGTAAAACCAGACAGGCTCTCTGTGATTATGCTTTTAAGGATAGTGTGGTGCAAATTAATTGGGCTTTATCTCTGCTTATTGGAGTCCACTTGGCAGCCATCATTAGGTAGTTGCTCTGGGTGACAGACGGGAGCTTGACTCCTGGGGTTATTGAAGCCAGTGGGGCTCTGACATTCTTACTGGTTGGACTTATCGCGTGTTCGAGGTTGAAGAGAGTCAGGAACCTGTCTTGTCTGTTTTTATTATGAGCTCTTCCCAAGTGCCCTCTGCTGTATGCTGGGTCGTAAAAGCAGTGTGAGGTTTAGAGGCTTATTCAAAGAGATAAAAAAAAAATCCTCAATGATGAAATATATAGGGAAAAAGTTTTTAATATAATTGAAAAACACAAAATGCAACAAAAATTAGGTACAGTTTGAAATCAACTTTTACTTTATGAAATTAAACTTATATTTTAATGAATTATATGCAGTAATAAGCTACATGTAAACTAGAGCTGCACTATTCTGAATAATTGAGAATTGTTGACACCCTTGGTAAATTTGATCAAAGAAGGCTCAGAAAATAAAACTACTTTATCAATCCTGTTGATATTTTTATTTTTTTTTAAATCACAAAAATCTAAGAATATATTTCTGATTAGCAGCAAAAGATAATTGAGCTTCGCACTGCTCCTGGCTTCCTGCTGGCCGCCAGACCAAAATGTGTTTCCGGTGCTTTTGAGTGTTTCGTTTGATCGTTGGTTTAGTTTGTAATTGTCACGGTTGTACGGGGGTGCCAGGAACGAGGAGACGTTGAACTTCCTTCACACACTTTATTGAGGTACAAAGAGATCGCTGGAGCACAGGTACACATACCAACAGGACATTAGGGAATGACGTTAATACTGGACAAAGACACTGGGAACACTGAGGACTTATAAAGGGAAGGAAATGAAGGAGCAAACAAGATAATTAATAACACAGGGCTGGGGACTAATCAACTAAAGACACAGGGCTGGGAACTGATAATTACAAATGACAGGAACAGGAACTGACCAAATATGGGCACGAGAGGAGGAAACACAAGAAACAGAGAGAGAGTCTGACATTACCCCCTTCCAATGGCGCGTCCGCGCCGTGACATCGAAAGGGAGGGTGGGCACTCTGGAGGCCTCAAGGGACACGGAGACAGGACAGGACAGGAGGCCTCAAGGGACACGGAGACAGGACAGGACAGGAGGCCTCCAGGGCGCGCCGTTCCGGGAGCCATGGCGGAGCGGGAGCTCGGGCGGCCATGGCGGGTCAGGGGACTCGGGGCCATGGCGGATCCGAGGACTCAGGAGGCCTTGGCGGGTCAGGGGACTCGGGAGGCCATGGCGGATCGGGGAGCTCGGGTGGCCATGGTGGATCCGGGAACTCAGGAGGCCATGGCGGATCGGAGAGCTTGGGTGGCCATGGTGGATCCGGGGACTCGGGAGACCATGGCGGAGCGGGGAGCATGGGAGGCCATGGCGGGTAGTCCAAATTTCCTTGGGAAATTCCCCAGCAGGTACTCTGGAGAGCCGGACGGGCCGGCAGGGGCTCTGGAGAGTTGGCCAGCAGGGGCTCTGGAGAGCTGGACGGAACCAGCAGGGGCTCTGGAGAGCTGGACGGAGCCAGCCGGGGCTCTGGAGAGCTGGACGGGGCCAGCAGGGGCTCAGGAGAGCTGGACGGGGCCAGCAGGGGCTCTGGAGAGCTGGACGGCCAGCAGGGGCTCTGGAGAGCTGGACGGAACCAGCAGGGCTCTGGAGAGCTGGACGAGGCCAGCAGGGGCTCTGGAGAGCTGGACGGAACCAGCAGGGGCTCTGGAGAGCTGGAGGAGCCAGCAGGGGCTCTGGAGAGCTGGACGGAACCAGCAGGGGCTCTGGAGAGCTGGACGGACCAGCAGGGGCTCTGGAGAGCTGGACGGGACCAGCAGGGGCTCTGGAGAGCTGGACGGGGCCAGCAGGGGCTCTGGAGAGCTGGACGGGACCAGCAGGGGCTCTGGAGAGCTGGACGGACCAGCAGGGGCTCTGGAGAGCTGGACGGGACCAGCAGGGGCTCTGGAGAGCTGGACGGGACCAGCAGGGGCTCTGGAGAGCTGGACGGGACCAGCAGGGGCTCTGGAGAGCTGGACGGGACCAGCAGGGGTTCCCGGAACGGAGCGGAATCCGTGGGGTCCTGGAACAGAGCAGAGTGCGTGGGCTCCTGGGCCGGAGCGGAGTGCGTGGGCTCCCGGGCCGGAGCGGAAACTGTTGGCTCACGTGGGCGCTCGGGTGCCGCTGACTCTCGTTGGCGCTCGGGTGTTGCTGACTCTCGTTGGCGCTCGGGTGCTGCTGACTCTCGGGGGCGCTCTGAAGAGCTGGACGGAACCAGCGGAGGCATCGATGAGCTGGACGGAACCAGCGGAGGCATCGATGAGCACTTACGAGGAGCCGGCACTGGAGGGCGCTGGCGAGGAGCCGGCACTGGAGGGCGCTGGCGAGGAGCAGGCACTGGAGGGCACTGGCGAGGTGCAGGCACTGGAGGGCACTGGCGAGGTGCAGGCACTGGAGGGCGCAGTCTCGGAGCAGGCACTGGAGGGCGCAGTCTCGGGCAGGCACTGGGCGCAGTCTCGGAGCAGGCACTGGAGGCGCAGTCTCGAGCAGGCACTGGAGGCGCAGTCTCGGAGCAGGCACTGGAGGGCGCAGTCTCGGAGCAGGCACTGGAGCGCTCGGGAAGCGGGCACTCGGCGAGCTCGGGAAGCGCGAACTCTCTGGGGCGCTGAAGCAATCTCGGGGCGCTCGGAAGCGCAATCTCGGGCGCTCGGAGCGCAATCTCGGGCGCTCGGGAAGCGCTGAACTGGAAGGTGAGCTGGGTGGGACCAGCGGAGACACCAGTGGGCTGGATGGGACCAGCGGAGACACCAGTGGGCTGAATGGGACCAGCGGAGGCGAAGATAAGCTGGTTCCGACTCGGGACCGGAAACTTCCCAGACACCGGAAAATACCCTCTCTCCAACACAATCCCGTGGTGTCTGGGAGATCCATGGGATGATGGTAAGAGGCCCGAGCGAAACAGGTGGAGGATAGGCGCTGCATCTCCGTCCCGCCAGAGCCCGCAGAATTCCCAGGCGAACTCCACGAAGGGGAGGTCTCGTGGCTAAGGGCAGGACTGGCGGCGAACTCCATCACCTCGGAGGAAGAGGATGAGTCGTTTTAGGTCCAGTATTCTGTCACGGTTGTACGGGGGTGCCAGGAACGAGGAGACGTTGAACTTCCTTCACACACTTTATTGAGGTACAAAGAGATCGCTGGAGCACAGGTACACATACCAACAGGACATTAGGGAATGACGTTAATACTGGACAAAGACACTGGGAACACTGAGGACTTATAAAGGGAAGGAAATGAAGGAGCAAACAAGATAATTAATAACACAGGGCTGGGGACTAATCAACTAAAGACACAGGGCTGGGAACTGATAATTACAAATGACAGGAACAGGAACTGACCAAATATGGGCACGAGAGGAGGGGAAACACAAGAAACAGAGAGAGAGAGTCTGACAGTAATGAGGTAGAAATGCAGGAGAGACCTGCCTTTTTGTTTAAACCTAAAATGTTCATGATGTTAAGAATAGTTAGGTTAGGTTGATTGTATGTATTTTTATTTCCTTTCTTTGAGGTAGGCTATTTATATTGTTGTTTTATTTTATTAGATTGGTTTTGTTTGTTATTTTGGCATTGGGTCTCTCTAACTAAAAATACCACTTGATTATTCTTGTTTTTTCCCTTTATATTTATTTTCAGACGAATTGTATTGCTTTTATGTTATTTTTGGTTGGACCGTTGGTCCCTTAAGGAGATCTACAAATTATTGGTGGTTTTCCCCTTTGTTATTTACAATACATTTACCTTATAATGTATTGTGATTTTGTTTGGGTCTTTTTTTTGTCAGACTGCCTGCCTGTTGTCCCTTTTCTTTTATTTATTGCGTCTTACCCCTAGCGGACTAAAACATGTGTATTAGGGAAAAAACATTTATTTAATAATGATATTTCCCCCCATTTTAAATTCTTATTATCCAATGAAAGGTTACATTTTTGTGATAAAAAAAGATCAAAAGGATTAACAATGCAGATTAATTTTCAGAGTCTTCTTTGATCATATTTACCAAGTGTGACAATATTTTTTACCACGACTGTGTGTATATATGTATATATATATACTGTATATATATATATATATATTATTATTTTTTTATGGCAGTCTTCTCCAGTGAATAAGTTAGCTTAAACCCCAAACCTTTTCTTACAAACAGCTTTAAACTCATTCATTTATAAAGGCAACAACCTCTCCAAACTCAATCAACACAAAATCTTCACCCAGATTTTGTTCTGTTTTTTTTTTGGGATAATCCATATATTTATTTATGTTGTTTTGTAAATACAGTATTGATTGATTTAAACTGATTGCAGTGTACTTTTTTGTGTCAATGTACATATCAGCTAACATTTCTTATTTTTCTTTAAGCAGTTGCCAAGAAACGAAAGTCTGAGACATTAGGAAGTTCAAGATAACGCAATCTACAGACTCCTCTTAGATCAACTCTAATCTTAGAACCTTTAGAGGGCTTTGTTGATATTAATTATAAATTGAATAAAGTGATTAAACAGCTGCTATCAAGGTCATAGTAATATGTAGGTCTTTTATGGAAACTCTTCATCTCCACTTGTATAAAAAATAATAATTAGCCCATCTTTTATTAGAGTGAGAAAAAGATACAGGAGAGAGAAAGTAAATTCTGGAGTGTGATAGAGAGGGAGGGAGTGTGTACTCTCTGTAGTGATAAATGATGAATTGCACGGCTCCTCTCTTTCTCTCATTACTTGCTGTGGCCCATAACCTTGTCAGACTGCATTGTGCTTTTTCATCTTTTATCATCTGACTGCAAGTATTGAGTGTGGGAGAGAGAAATATTGTGTACGCAATACATATTCAAAAATAGGATGAACAGAATAAAAAATCAGTAAACAGTCTTTCATTTCTCCTGAAACAATTTAATTTCTCTCTGTCCTGACAGACAGAAGGGAAGATGGCTTATTATACAAACACAGTGAGCAACAATCCTCAGGGTTAATCAACCAATTATTCATCTCGCAGACAGCGACAACAGTGACACAACTTCGTAAAAAGCGCAAGGGAAGAACGACAACTTCTGATTGGCTGTCAACAATGATGCATTGTTGGTATACCGGCTTAGGGGACCAGAGAGACACTTGTTTTCTTCGGCCTTTGATGTGAGTGTTATTACTTCAATTGGGTGCAAAGCTTTAAATCTGTGTTCCAGAGGTCCATCCCCTTTCAATTTAGCTGGCACAATGCTATTGGTTCATTCAGTGACCCCTTAGTCCATCGCCGCCACTCTGTAATTATAATTTGTTTAGGGAAACGTACAGGGAGTTACAAGCACATCGCTTAGCTCGTAAAGTCAAGCCCTGAGCACCTAGACGTGTTTGTTGCACCATAAAAAGACAACATGGCCGCCTGAAGGTATCCAGAAGCCCCAGCCAAAATTAATCTTCGAAGGGTGATAAAAGGCTTTGCTTTGATAGTTTGTCAGAGGCGAGTGTCTCCGAATGACAATCCCAGACACTTTTTGAACACAAGCAGATTCCAGTGTTAAAGTTCAAGGCTGAGCCTCCAGAGCACCCCCTAATGGTGGCACAAATAAACCAAGCCTGCTGCGTGGGAGAGAGTGAGATGGTGAGGGGTAAAATGAAATGGAGAAGTTTCTGGGCAGGCACGCCAAAACGAGAGGCAGCAGGCTTGCAGACACAAACCTGGCAGGGGATGTGAGGAAGACAGGCCTCCTCTCCACCCGCACACCAGTCAGCGTGTGAACAGCAGCCAGGCGTTCTCTGCGCTGACACGGAGTGTCTGTACTGCAGCTATGGTTTTATTTACAGATTTAGACCGTTAGTCACACATACATATTTCCAGTTATGTTTAAAAACAGCCTTGGTGCCACAAACAAGATCCTTTCCTTCCTTCCTAGAAAGTCTCTGTGGACCCCCTGTATAGAGAACCTAATAAAACATCCAGATCAATGATTTTGTAAGTATGATTAGAGAACAAATGGAGAAATATAATTGGATGGGATTAATTTCCAGAGTCATTAATTATTAATCAGCATTGTTTGATGTGTTATACTGCAGTAGAAATAGAGGAAAAATGCATTCGCTGGGTTATGCCACTAATTTGATGTGCCCTTGATGATATGAAAACATTTGTGTGCTGATGATCTACTGTGTACAGTAGCTAGATTTGTGGCCTCAAGTAACTCAGTATTGCACAATTTTTGTGTTGCAAGACAACTGTATCGGAGAGGTGTATTCTTCACTGGCAGTATTTGGAAAAATGGAAGGAATCAAGACACGTCCGAATTCAATGTTTGCATAACATCCTGTCTTCTGAGATGTCTTTCTTTGGCTGGTTTTTGAAGGCAGCATTGTATCCTTCACTGCCCATGATATCCCACAATCTTGTATGTTTGGTTCAGTGGTTGGTGGAGAGAATAAAAATGCTGTTTTGAAGGAGTTGAAAGTCGTAAAGGCAATATATATTTTAGTTTTTTCAATGTACCACTCAATTTCTTCTGATAAGTAAGCATTGTAATAAAAGCACCAATCTGTATATAAAAAGCTTCTTTCTCTTATTTTTGCATTTTCTTCCTCGTGTGTGTACTAAATCTAGCTTTTAAACTTATAACTGTGTAATGGGGACTAAGACTATTTTGTATTTTCTTTTAAAGACACATTGATTGCGATTTTCCTAGTTTATAAGTCCCTTTAGGAAAAGCCAGTGGCTAGTTTTAGTTTTGGTGCCATACGGTCAAATCTAACGATCTAGGGAATATAATAATAATAATAATAAAATAAAGTGAGAGTTAGTCTTGGGCTGGGTAATACTGCAAAAAAAGTATCTTGCTGTTTTATTTATTTATTTATTTAAAGTCGATAATGATCATTATTATGATCTTTTTTTTTTTCAGTTTAAAGGCAGGTATTTGTTCATTTGTGAGATTTGTATAAAGTTGTATTCATGTTTTGAATTATCTACACTTTTCCAGTCTTTTTTCCTTATCAAAATAAATATCTTAATACAAAACTAATTCCTTAGTTTCTGCATGTTCTAATGAGTGATATTGTTTCAAATCATGAAATTGTGTTGCCTGACTTTGACATGTATCTTAGCTCAGTTTGCAATGCAGGCTTTGTTACGTACTTCAAATGTATGGTCTAGAGATGGAAGTAGTAACATTGAGATTGTGACCAGCCTTGTGGCGATACAGGTGGCAAGAGACAAAGCAAAACCAGAAGTTTCAACAAAAGGTCGTTTTTTAAGTACATAATGTACAATAGTTAAATAAAATAGTAAGAACAAAGTAAACCCTCACAGGAGAAAAGGGCGCAAGTGGCGCTAAAGAAAAGAAAAGAACAAAACAAAAACTAATCTAACTCAATTTCAACCTCTAACCTAACTAAAGAGAAACATATTAATGAAAGCAAATCTTTGGCGTTCACACGTGCTTACTTTCCTACCCTATACTAACCAAACAAAATACATAAGTAGTGCTCACTTTTAACCTGATGTCTCTATACATTGCAATCACTAGGTGTTTGTAGTGTGTACGTCACATGACATATTACCTGTACAAAGCTCCTGTGGCAAAGCAAAGGTTGTCATCAACAACAAAGCAAGCTGAAGGAAAAGTAATCATAAAAGTAAACAAGATTGCACCTTAAATTATAACAAGAAAATATGAGGAAAAGATCAAAACAAAAACGAGAGAGGCAAATTAACAATCACCAGAACAGAGCAGAAAACAAAAGTCGCCTCTGCTTGGCCTTCATTTAGATGTCTCTTTTAAAAGACTGGCGATGGCTCAGATAGGCAGCGAAGGCCATGACGTCACTCGAGTTAATGAAGATTGACAGCCTCCGAAGCCAATAACAGTCCTGAGGGGTTGATCCTAAGAAAATGACAGAGAGAGAGAGAGAGAGAGAGAGAGAGAGAGAGAGAGAGAGAGAGAGAGAGAGAGACGAAGGCACACCTGCCGAGACATAACAGGCTGCAACAATAACTCATTTAACTTTTTTCCTCTTTACTCTTAGAAAGGCACATTTGGCTGTAGCTTGAGTTGACAGAAGTAGTTTTGAGTTAGGATGCTGATGTAAATTTATGTTCTCTATCAAAAACAATTACATCTGTAAAAATTGTACCAACCACATTGTTATATGGTGAAATGTAATCATTCTGACTGTTTGAGTTTCATTCAAATTAACCATTGGTCCCCCAGAGTGGCATACATTTAGATAATGATAACCACAGTTAAAACCACACATATAGCACCTCAGTACAGTGGTACAAATGTAACTATTTTTTCCTATGTATTTGTGTGAAAAGCAGTCACCTAAATCTACATTTAGTATTATTGCACTAACGCTATAACTTAATAACAACAACAACAACAAATACTGTAATTATACATATAATTTACTCCTTCAATACATTTAATACATGTCTACATTAATAATGTAATACAATCTGACATGAATATCTCATATTTCATCTGGCTTTAAATTAGTTTAAATCACTGCGCTGTTTGTGTTCTTCCCTAAACTGAAGCTCTTCACAATGGATGTCACAGCGCTATTCGGTGCTTGTGAGACCGAGACTTGTCAACGAGTAAAAGTATCTGTCATATAAGCCCACAATATGCTGCCATTAGAACTTTGAGCTGAGAACATAAATGCTCCATTCATAACAAGCACGTATAATCTCTGCAGTGCTTATTTCTGGATGTCAATTAAATTCTACATAAGTTACAATATAATAAAAATTATAAATGTAAGTAACATACTGTAATGAGTAAAACATAAGGAATAAAAAAAGATTTATGAAAAGAAAAATAGTTAATGGGATAGTGGCAACTAGCCAAACCCTTACCAAAACACACTCTCTTAAAAAAATAAAATAAAATTGTAATATTTATATTATTAAAATCGTATAATAATATAGTATAATATCTTCACTGCTTTCAATATGGTCTTTAAAAATGTCATGATTTTTCAGTCTAATTCATCAACTTATCATTCTTCTTTTACAGAAAACGGTTTAATTTTAATAAATGTACTTCCCACTCTAAATCATAAAAACACAAGTTCCTGGACAGATTACTCAATGACTGCTTTTCAAGGATACAATGGAAAGCTAATTTTGACAACCGTACTCCTATCTCTGATAATGTTCTGTTTCTTTAATCCAGTAAAACAAGACTATCATATGGACAAGGCATGAATACCTCATTTCAGTGAAGACCGTCGAGTGGGCGCTGACTCAAATTTGCATTCAGTTTGTGTCTGGGGTCCATCTGAATTCAAAACATATTTAGCATTTCATTTTCACTCTATCATCACATCCCACTTAATATCATAATGCTTCTCCCACCTGCTGAGTCCATTATTGACACCAATGAGAAATTAATGAGATGTCCCCAGTAAATACTAGTTTGCAGCCCACGGCGAGTGTTGTCCTCCAGTGGTAGGCGATTCACGCAACATGGACGCCACCTTTATCTTCAATGGGATGTTCCTTGTCAGTGGCACTGCTTCAAAGGGCATATCTCGCTCTTTTCTACTCTGCACGAATAACTTAGAGAGGGAACATGAGAAGAGCCATTGGTAATTGAAAGTCATTATGGACTCCAGACGTTACAGTGAAAACTGTTATAAAAAAGTGTCAAAAACATTTTGATTTTAGGCGGGCTTCATTACCTTCCATTGGCAATCACAAATAACATCAAACGTACCAAAATTCAGAGAAATAAAACAAAGTGACAACATCAGAGGATAGTGTTTGAACATAAAGAGAGAAAGGAGATGCTATATAAAGAAACTCTGAGGTTTGCAATGGCAACATTTCGATTAGTGGTCTTGCTAATATGAGGAGAGACCACCACATGAAATACCATCTCTAATTAATAGTATCCATGTGTGGGTGTATTACACACAATGTATGCGTAAATGTCATCTACATGAATAGAAATAGCTGTATTGTCTGAACGCTGTCAGTGGTGATACATGTGCAAGAAAGTGATGCCTTTGTGAAAAGGAAGATCTAATTCAAGTCATTTAACATCAGAATGGCGGACAAGTATTGTGCCTTGGCGGTCCTCAAATAGAAATGACAGTTTTAGTTACGTCTTACATAATTGAGAAATAATAATCTGTGAAGTCATGTCTTACCAAGGATTAGCTTGAATTTCCTCAAAGGAACAGTATGTGACCGAGTGTTTGTATGTGTGTGTATGTGTGAATATCTGAGCTTGTGATGCATTTGCAGTTGAAAAGCATGCTTGGCTGAAAAACACCCACTCTGCATCTCAGCGGAGGCTTATAACTACCTGAAATTCTGCATCCTCTCAGCTGGCTCATCAGAATTCTGTTCCTCTTCAGGGAAGCTTTAGGTATTCCATATTAACAACCTAGACAACGTCGTTTCACTCTGCATCTTTTGTCATGTACTTTCTTGTAATATTGTGTATATTTGAAGGCAAAAATCAGAGGAGGATAACTGTAAATTATCGATATTGGATTATTTAGAACTTTAGCTTTTATTTTTGTGCATTTGATCAATATAACTGGGAAAAGCAACATTTCCTACTGTATTAGTATTTCTGGCCAATTCAATAAATCAATAAATCAATGCACTTCCATTTGATGAAGCAGAACTTGCAGATAAATATTCCTTGACATATGGCTTAACCTTGTGTTTTATTTATTTATTTATTCCCAAAGCAAATAGGTGTATTGTCATTGCTACTAGATTTGAATTTAATGTTGCAAACAAGATGCACATTTGCAACTTGAATGTAATATAGTAGAATTCAAATTCATATACTGCACACACTATTATTTGAAAGTTCGGTGTCTGCATGTATTTGATCAACATGCACTGAACAAAATTATAAACGCAACACTTTTGTTTCAGCTCCCTTTTTCATGAGCTGAACTCAAAGATCTAAGACTTTTTCTATGTTCAAAAAAGGCATATTTCTCTCAAATATTGTTCACAAATCTGTCTAAATCTGTGTTATTGATTACTTCTTTGCCGAGATAATCCATTCACCTCACAGGTGTGGCATATCAAGATACTGATCAGACAGCATGATTATTGCACAGGTGTGCCTTAGGCTGGTCACAATAAAATGCCACTCTAAAATGTGCAGTTTTATCACACAGCACAATGCCACAGATGTCGCAAGTTTTAATGGAGCATAAAATTGGCATGCTGACTGCAGGAATGTCCACCAGAGCTGTTGCCCATTAATTGAATGTTAATTTCTCTACCATAAGCTGTCTCCAAAGGGGTTTCAGAGAATTTGGCAGTACATCCAACAGGCCTCACAACCTCAGACCATGTGTAACCACACCAGCCCAGGATCTCCACATCCCATCAATAAAATGCCCATCCAGCATCTTTACCTCCAAGATCGTCTGAGACCAGCCACCCGGACAGCTGCTGCAACAATTGGTTTGCATAACCAAATAATTTCTGCACAAACTGTCAGAAACCATCTCAGGGAAGCTCATCTGCATGCTCGTCGTCCTCATCAGGGTCTCCACTTGACTGCAGTTCGTCGTTGTAACCAGCCGACATTCGATGGCGTCTGGCACTTTGAAGAGGTGTTTTCTTTACGGATGAATCCTGGTTTTCACTGTATAGGGCAGATGGTAGACAGCACGTATGGCATCGTGTGGGTGAGCGGTTTGCTAATGTCAACGTTGTGGATCGAGTGGCCCATGGTGGCGATGGGGTTATGGTATGGGCAGGCGTATGTTATGGACAATGAACACAGATGCATTTATTGATGGAATTTTGAATGCACCGAGATACCATGGCAAGATCCTGAGGCCCATTGTTGTGCAATTCGTCCACGACCATCACCTCATGTTGCAGCATGATAATGCACGGCCCCATGTTGCAAGGATCTGTGCACAATTCCTGAAAGCTGAAAACATCCCATTTATTGCATGGCCAGCATACTCACCGGACATGTCACCCATTGAGCATGTTTGGGATTCTCTGGATCGGCGTATATGACAGCGTGTTCCAGTTCCTGCCAATGTCCAGCAACTTCGCACAGCCATTGAAGAGGAGTGGTCCAACAGTCCACAGGCCACAATCAACAACCTGATCAACTCTATGCGACGGAGATGTGTTGTACTGTGTGAGGCACATGGTGGTCACACCAGATAGTGACTGGTTTTCGGACCCACCTGAACCCCCAATACAGTAAAACTGCACATTTTAGAGTGGCCCTTCATTGTGGTCAGCCTAAGGCACACCTGTGCAATAATCATGCTGTCTAATCAGCATCTTGCTTTGCCACACCTGTGAGGTGGATGGATTATCTCGGAAAAGGAGAAGTGCTCACTAACACAGATTTAGACATATTTGTGAACAATATTTGAGAGAAATAGGCCTTTTGTGTACATAGAAAAAGTCTTAGATCTTTGAGTTCAGCTTATGAAAAATGGGGGAAAAAACAAAAGTGTTGCATTTATAACTTTGTTCAGTATATATAGTAAAACAGTAATATTGTGAAAAAATTATAATTTTTAATTCCGGTATTCTATTTTAATATAAAAAATATATATTAATTTATTAATGTCATGGCAAAGCAGAATTTTCAGCAGCCATTAATCCACTCCTTGGTGTCACATGATCCTTTAGAAATATTTATAATATGATGTTTTGGTTCTCAAGACAGAAATAAATTAAATTGTCTTTGTTCTGGTAATTACCAGCTATTCTCTTCCAAGTGTTTGCTTTTTAACGTACCTCGAGTTTGTATAGAATTGGGGAAAACTGCATTTTCAAATTACGCACCATGGGCATGGTATAATTCACAAAAAGATCTAAAACTAGATAAATTTGTGTCTGTTGGTGAATTTAAAGGCATCATAAAGAGAGTGATATTGGAAGCTTGTGATAGTTTTTGTTGAGAGGTTATGCTTAAATATTGTTGTATGTGTACTTGTTGTGTTTTAAAATTGTCTTACTGTATGGCTGCTACATTGGCCAGGTCTCTCTTGTAAAATAGATTTTAAATCTCAATGAGACTTTCTGGCTAAATAAAGATAAATTAATTAATAAGAAACAATTCTTATGTTGAAAACATTTTTTTAATTTTTTGTAGAAACTATGATTGGTTCTTTGAGGAATAGAAAGCTATTTATTTAGAGGTGTATATTTATTTATTTATTCATTAACTTTTAGAACTCCAGAATCCACTCTTCCTGTCCTTCCAGTTCAAATTTAACTTCCAGTGTAACTTCCAGTGTACTTCCAGTGTACTGGAAGTCCACAACTTCCAGTGTAACCAATTCCAATTCAACCAGTTCTTCAATTTTGAATTTACCACAGCCTATCTACATTAGAATGCCAATAGTCTCATGATCACCAACTAAAGTCACAACGCCAAAGGCAGCAGGCATCCTCACCTGCGCCTCGGCCAATTAAAACTCTCCTGATGCTTAAGTCAGAGCGCATAAAAAGGAAGTTGATGCAGACTCCTTTTCAGTCACCTCACTCCATATTCAAGATGTCATGGGGCTTGCTTAATCCAAATCTGACACTAGAGCTGAATGATCTCCAGGCTGCTTGGCATGTCGGTATAACGATGCTGATCAAAATTTCCATCATTTGAATGCAAAATTCATCAGATCATTACAGTAAAAAAAAACATGTATCCAACAAGTTAAACAAAATGTGTTCTGCTTGGTTCTCCAGTGAGAGATTAGTAACACTACAGATCAATTAACAACCATCTCACACGATACTGCATTCATCTCGAATAATAACTGTTTATTATCTACAATCATTCAGTCACTCAACTATTGTGCCTCTGTTTCAATAATAAAGGGGATGACACTCATTATTGGATTTGACTATTCAGCTTGACACAGACAAAGGGATTCGTCAAGCCTTGCTATTATCATATCTAACAAAAGCACATTGGCCTGAACAGAGGCTGTCCATTTTCAGGTTATTATGGCAGCTATTCACCCCATTAGCGGCATGGATAGGTGTGAAAAAATAACTGGTTTTGTCCGGCAGTCACAGCGAATGGCGATGTGTGATTTGTGTGCTATACTTTAGTCTGTTTTTGGGGATCCAATCAAAACATGTTACTTAAACAATTATGTTATTGCTACTTGGCATTCTTTGTCTAAAGGCTAATCTGAGACGCTTTACAGGTTGCTGATTAGATAGAGCAAAATAACTCACCACAGCGAAAAAAAAAAATTGATAAAAAAGCTGTTAATTTTTCACCCTGTCTGTACAGACCCCTGAACTTATCGCGAATAATATCACAGGCTGTCGCATGTTTGATTAATAATAGTGCTGGGATAGTAATTTTTGCTGATTTTTCAAAATAGTTTCTCAAGTTGTTGACAACGGCGTCTTGTATTTTGATAAAAGAGCATTAAGGACATGATCATCATTAGCTTGCGTATTGCTCATGAAGTAATGGAATAGCGACAATATAATCCCAGCAAATGTCCTTGTTATATTAGCACATACTGGACTAAACTGCAAATAGGACTATTTCTGTGATTGCACGCTAATACCACTAGCCGTCCTTAATGCAAGGATTATGAGAGGCTCTTTATTAAGGCTAAACCTATTAGCTTTACACCTATCATATATTGTGCAGAAATAGCTTGAGCTTATTTTATATCTCTAATTACCACACAATACGAATCTCTACTTCAAAAACACTTTTACTTTGTGTCTGTTTCTCGAGGCTCTGCTTATTTATTATCTTCTCTCTGTTGTGCTTTATCTCTGATAGGGCTTCGAATATAGGTAAAATTAATTACTCAGGGGCCGCTTGCCTTCATTCCAGTCTCTACGTCAACAAGAAATTGCTAGAGAGTCACGGATTAGGGGCAGTTCCCATCAAAACATGATGTTAAGATCTGCTGCTTTGCACCAACTCATGAAATGGAGGGTGTGCTTTTGTTGGGCAGCCATTGGAAATAAGCGTTTTTCAGAATCTTCTGTGATCTTTTCCTAAAATCTTAAACTAGTGCTATTTTTAATGCAAAAACAGGCCTGTGAAGAACAGTTTTATAGATCTTTACTTTGACTGTGAATGGGGTGTAAATACATAGAGCCGCAAAGATTTGTTATGTTGTTGTTTTAGCATTACTTTGTGTATTACATTGCAAACATTTTGAAAGGCTTGAGATTGATTGTTTTTATGTTTGGGTTTCCAGAAACCTCAATGACATACTTTACAGAGGCTGTGAGACGTGGTCTTTATAATGGCACGCACTGTATGAATGTCCTAGATCACATCATTTTCAAAACTCTCAACTTTCAATATGGTTTCATAAAATTTTTGTTTACTGAATATTTTCCGAATGACTTACCATCATCTGAACAGTTGGCATGATGTTAGACAACAGTACAATCGATTGAATGCACTGTATTTTTATCCCTCACAGCCTTATTTTCATTACTACCTAGACTAAGGTCTGTAGTGTTATTTTGTAATTTATTTCACAGTTAGTTTTATTCTTAGTCCGTGTTCTTAAATTGTACAGCACTTTCTGCTGTTTTAAACCTTTACATTGCAGAATAATACAATGAAAAAAGAATTAAATAAAGCAACTGACTGCAGAGTAAGCTTCATAGAATTTAATTTGAGTTTTATAGTTGGCTTCTTTATGGGGCCAAACAAGAAATACGGTATGCCATTTTTAATAGAGGACAGTTGGAGCTTTTAAACTTGTGAATGCTATCAGGCTATTAAAATGGGTTTAGAGTCTGAAAATGAAAAATGAGGATTTACTTTTTGGGGCACTCACGGTGAAAAGACAATTATTTTAAAAACTAAATTGCATATGAGACAAAGTCATAATGAAAATGCACTTCACTGAAAACAGCTGAAACACGTATTACCAAGCATCATATTTTGGCACGAGCAGCCAATATTTAAAAGCATACTTTATGCAAAAGTGTTTTTGTTTTAAAATTTTAAAATATAAAAACAAACTCCATTCATTTATTTGTATTTTTTAATGGTCTACTATTTTGGCTCTTCCTTCTAAGATACAGAAATGCCATTCACTTCAAGCCATCCATGAACATGTCATTCAAAAGTATATTACAGAACATTGCGCTTTTATTCAGTCATCTTACATCTTCCTGCCAAAAAAGAGTGTCACTGAAGGATGTTAGAACCAAGGCTGTATATTTATCATCACATTCATATTAACTACTAGCTAATAGCCTTTGATAGAAGGGGGAGGAGTTTGTTTTTGGCAGACTGCTTTGACATCACTGTTATCTGGAGTAATTTATTGGCCTCTCTTCATATTTCTCTCCATCTGAGCATTGATTAGAAATACTAAACACTCTCTGTTTGTCATTGTTGATATGCTTTTCTAAATTATTTGACAATGAGGGCCAAAATAATCTTAGATCAGGCAAATCTAGTTTATTTTTCAGAGAGGAAACTCTGTATTGATATCCAAAATGATGCAGGATTGATATTAATTTCAGTTTTAAATTGATTAGAAAGGTTATCGATATTGCATGTTTTACCAATGAATTCCAGAATAAATTATTGTCTCATAAGTCTGAGCAGTTTCTTACAATTCTTTCTTTTCTTTTTTTTTCTTGCAATTCTGACAAAACAGGTCCGAACTGTGTATTTGCAAGGGGAAACAAGTCACAATTTTAGATTAAAAAGTTACAGCTGCTATTATTACATTACATGGCGACAAAAAAGCGTGGTGTGAAATTTAGCTCCTCATTTTTTTCTTATAATTACGAGTTTATATCTTGCAGTTGTTTGTTTACATCTTGCAAGAAATTTCTGAATTTGTGAGAAACACGTTGTGAGAAACACAATCAGAATCTGTCAGATGTGTGAGTATTAACTGAGAATTGATGTTTTGTGGAAGACAGGAAGTCATGCAGGTTATGGAAGAAAGAAATCACATAAAGGTAAACGCTGGCACAAATTAATTTTAGGGTGAACTTTCCCTTTTATTTTTTATCTTTTAACTGTCTCTTTGAGTATTTCTTGCCGTAAGTCCTATCTCTTTAATTAATCTGTCCCGCTGTGCTCTAGGCATTTTGACAAGAAGTTGCCAGTCATAGGATAGACATAAATTGAAATGTTGCTCCTTTGCCTTTGTTATGATGATACAACTCTGTGGAAAATGGAGTGTGGATATGTCATTGCCCCTCTAGCAATTCTCAAATCTCTGATGTCGGCTTGTGACAGATGTCATGTCACGAAAGATCTCCCTAAATTTTGATAATCCCCATAATAACTAAGGATAGCCAATTAAGGGAACCCCAGTGCTGTTGCTTTTACCGTATTTCCTTTCAGTAGTTTCCATAAATCATTCCCTAGTCAGATAACATTAAATACAAAGCCCACAAGCATATGCATAATTATACTAAATGTGAATGGTTTTGCTGAGTCAACATGGGCATGGTTAATGATATAACAAATATTCAGCAAAGGCAGTATGTGATATGGAGATGAGGTAAGCTTTACAGAGCCAGTAATCTTGACAGAAGAGCGAGTCTGTTGCAGGTGAATCTGCTGACATGCTCTAGATAAGAGTAATGAAACGATCGCTGTCGGGTGGAGAGTTCATTGCTTCAATTTCCTGGGCATATGAGGCGTGTATTCCATTCTATAATCATACAATATATTGTGACGCCATGTAGCGTAACACACATTAAAGTCATTTGAACTGTTTTATATTTTAATGTATTTTAAAATATAATTTGTTCCTGTGATGGCAAAGCTGAATCTTCAGCAGCCATTTCTCCGGTATTCAGATGATCCTTATAATAATTCTATTATATTTGGGGCTCATTAATTCTTTATTATTATTGTCAATATTGAATGCTTTTGTGCCTTTTTGTGCAGTATTTTTTGTAATATTGTGTTTATTTTTATTTATTATTCGGGATTATTTTCGGAAACTCTTTTGTAACTTATTTTTTGAGAAATATAATGCTTCTTTGCTGAATAAAAAAACTATTGATTTATTTCAAAATAAAATAATAAATAATAAATAATAATTATTTATATGATAAACCTATTTTTTGAGAGACAAGAGGAGGGCTGCGAATCAAAAATCAATTACAATTCCAGAATTGGATACTTAAGGTCAGGAATTGGATACTTGTTGTTGTCCACCAATCAATTCCGAAGTGTGCATCTTTTATTTTTAGATGGCGAAAGGGGGCTGTTCAAAATGTATTTGTCTTTGAATCATTCATTCAAGAGATTCATTCAAAAGCATCCAGTAATGAAACAGGTAAATCTTGAGTAAATCATTTAATCATTCCCTTCATAAATTACATGAGATTTTGTCAAGTTGTCTAATACTTTTTTCATTTAGAATTGTGAGATAACTATAAAAAAAAATGTAAAAAGGCTAAATTTATCCTGAATCGTGCAGCCCTATTTTGCACACAAACAGATTTTAACAGAGTCCTGTTTTAATGTAGCAGACTGATTTTTGTTCATGGTATTCAGCAGAAATGTTTAGCAAAAGAGACAGAATAAATACGTTTGATATCTAAATTTTTGACTATTATTTTTTACAATGGAATCAAAACTGGGAATCGTGTTCCTGTCCACTGTTCCTGTGGCTCAGTGGTTAGAGCATTGCGTTAGCAGCGCAAAAGTTGTGGGTTCGATTCCCAGGGAACACACATACTGACAAAACAAATGTATAGCCTGAATGCACTGTAAGTCGCTTTGGATAAAAGCGTCTGATAAATGTAAATGTAAATGTAAATCGATGAGAATCGGAAACGATAAGCGGAATCAGATTTGGAATTGATCAAATTCAAATGACGACCAAACTTAGACATGAGTACCATTAGTGTCTATCTTTTATTTTTCAAATATATCTGCGCTACTTGTAATGTTAGCATGACACATATAATGTGCTGGGGTGCCATACACTTGGAGTACACTTCAGTACACTTATTTTATAACTGTGAATCAAATGAAGTGTTGTTCCTACAAACAACCAATGTAGTTTCAATTCAGCGATAATTATTTTGTATATTTGCAATCATTCAATTCAATTCAATTCAAGATTATTTGTATAGCACTTTTTATGATACAATCTTTGCAAAGCAGCTTTACAGGAAATTAAGTCTCTACACTAGATTTATATATTGTAGAAACTTAATATGTTTATCTTATGGCAAAATTTGGTTAATTCTGTAAACTGTCTGATTGTCAGTCCTCTGTCTTGTGTGTCATGTGTTCTCTGAGGTCCTCTGAGGGGTTGTCATCATCTCTTCTCAGGTGTTTGGTCATTTCAGATCATTTAAGTGTTGGATCCAGACTGAAGCTTGTGTAATTCCTAGGCAGTAACAAAGAAACTAACAGAGACATAATTAGCGTAGCTGTTGTTCCATCCAAGCAAACAATTATTTGTTCAACCAATTTGTTCATTTGTTCAATTATTTGTTCAAAGTTTGATCAGATATAACTGCAGTACAAGATTATGAGATGCATTATATGAATGCTTGGCTAAATATGTGTCTCTAATCTAGATTTAAACAGAGAGAGTGTGTCTGAACCCCGAACGTTATCAGGAAGGCTATTCCAGAGTTTGAGAGCCACATATGAAAAAGTTCTACCTCCTTTAGTGGATTTTGCTTTCCTAGGTACTACCAAGAGTCCAGAGTTTTGCGACCTTAGGGAGCGGGTTGGATTGTAGCGTGACAGAAGATTAGTTAGGTACGCAGGAGCTAAACCATTTAGGGCCTTAAAGGCAAGTAATAATATTTTGTAACTGATAATTATGAGCTTAATCATAAGCCGGATGTAATCAACATTCTTTTTCAAACTTATTAAACATGCAGAGGTTATGCCAGTCTTTTGCCACAGTGACGTGTGTATTTTGATTACAGAATGAGGTTGAGTGAGAGAAAATGGGGGAGGAGACCTCAAACACTGCATCTTACAAATGAGGCCTCTTCTCCGATTTGTTCTCTCTTACATCAGAAACAATTTGCAATGCCTAATTACCCCCACTTGCATAAAAGGGGTGGAATTTGCATATAGCTGTCGGGTACCCTCCCATCACATGAGGATTTAGCCCAACTCCTAAATGCAGATACTGTTCTGATAATTTCTCGAGGTATTGTGAAGAGGTATCCGGGGATGTTGAACAAGGCAGTCAGTTAACACCTGGATGCTGGATTTGATGTTTCAATTTGTGTTTTGTTTCACTGCATAACAGCAACTAGCTAAATGGACTATATTTTCTCCCAAATAATTTAATCAGATGCTTTTTTCATCTATACAATAATTTTTACATAGTGACAAGTTCATATTGCAAAAAGTTGTTTGGCCTGTAATGAAAACATTTCACTCAACAGATACAAATCTAATCTATGGTCCTTATTATCTTGTTGAGGGTTTACTTTGTGGTAATGATTAGCTGACTGTACATTTATTTGACTATATTACATGTCTGCTTCTTTTCAAGTTAAAACCCTGAAAGTGATTGA
The DNA here is from genome assembly GCA_027564155.1 of Gymnocypris eckloni scoliostomus. NCBI lineage: Eukaryota > Metazoa > Chordata > Actinopteri > Cypriniformes > Cyprinidae > Gymnocypris > Gymnocypris eckloni. Next base: position 19,896,737 of record CM050426.1, on the reverse strand, counting down.
ATCATTGACATTAAAGCACATTGTATGAAATTGGTTACCAGGAAGAATGTGCGATTATACCATTCATTGGTCATTAAAAAATCACTTGACCTCAGAATGCTTTGATTGACCAATTACAATTAATTATTCAGAGAGCCATATAATAAAGATCATTATGTTTTAACTCATGGAGTAGTTGCTTTAGGGTCACACACACACACACACACACACACACACACATATACTCTAAATCATATACATATATGTGGATGTAAGGCCTGCCTTATCAGTAACTTAAGAAGGAAAATAAGTCAGTAAAACAAATACATCTTATTTCGTTAAATAGGAAATTTTTCAAATCTGTACTTTACTGGAGTAGTTTTTTCAGTAATTTACTTTTACTTCTACATTCCAAAGCATAAGATCGTACTTTTACTTCACTACATTTCATAAAACATATCTTTACTCCTTATAATACATCACATACTCCGAGGCGAAGCGAGTCTGATTCATGAACAAACTGATTGTTTTTCAACGAACCTTTAATCGGTTCGAATCGCAACAAAGCATTCATTCACAATTGCAATGATCCGATTGCAGCTGTTCTCAGTCGACTCACTGATTCAAATGATCCGTTTACAGTCTTCTTCAGTGAACTGAACTCCCAAGTAAGAACCGAGAGATCTTGTGACGCGCTACTGATGCTGTGAAAAGTGTTTAATGTCGAATTTTAGGATTAATTATTGTAACTGAAAATAATATTTAGGTCACAACTGTCAGTTTATGAACTAAATCTGCTGTAAAGATCTATTTAAGCCCACTGAAATGCTTGAATGCAGACAGATCAACATCAGTGTCTCTAAAGATGTTTTAGGTAACAAAACATTAACACAGATTAAATAAAATATATGCATGTTCATATTCTCCGCTGCTGTAACATTAGCAGTTTTATTAAATGCTATGCATTTAGACCTATGTGACCTCTGTTTTTATATTGTTTATCAACAGTATACATTTATATTGTTTAGATCAACTAGCGAGTAGACAGATATGAATGTTTATTCATAACCATACTGAAAATAAGTAAACATTGGTAGCTGATGCTAACTGTCTAGCTAACAAGCTTGCTGGTGCTAAGTTGAGGAAATGTTTTGATATAAAGTCCAAATATCTTTATGCCACCTAACGTTAGATAGATTCCATCTGAGGGAAAAAGAAAGGATGTGATGTTCAGAACATAGTAACTACAGTAATTATCAGTGGGAAGTGATGATGCCTCTGAATTCCAGGGGTGTTTTACACCACAGACAAGGTTTGAGTCATTATGAAAATATAATTATATTTTCCTTAAAATGTTCTTCCTAATTTCAGGCCTAATTTCATGTCATATATAATGACGTTCTGCAAAACAACAAGTTCTAAACACTTTTCTTACTTAGATGGTGAAATCTGTTTTCTCTCAGGTACATGACAGTGTAAGCTTCACAGTGAACATTACTACATTCTCATCAACGTAGTCCATATCAACAAAATATATCTTGACTCTATATAGTGGTTATTTTGGGCTAGGATTATAAAAATATGTGCTAATATAAAATTAAATAAAGTAGTCTATAAAATTGCTAAATAAATCTGTCTATCAGTACTTTTACTTAAGTACATAAAAATTGAGTACTTTTGTACTTTCACTAGTAAAATTGAAAAAGCAGTCCTTTACTTTTGCTGGGTAATATTTTATTATACGTATCTGTTTACTCAAGTACTTGATCTGTGTGCTCCACCACTGAAAATAAGTCAGTAAAACAAATAGGGTCTTATTTCATTAAATAGGTGTTTTTAAAATGAAAATGTCTGAATGTCATTCTCCATTAATGTCATAAGCAGATGCGCAATGCTAGATCAAAAGATACAATCAGAGAGGAAAATCTTGCTCAATTTGCACATTTCAAAACAAATCAACTCTGTGTTGATTGATGTTTTGCATTAGCTTTAATTGTGAAGCTGGAGTCACATACATTAAAGTCATTCCATTACCACAGCCGGCATCAATCAAGCGGTGAGCTGCTTGGCAGATGCATCAATGAAAGGTACTCATGTACATTTGCCTTCCAGAGAGATACATTGCCTGTCCAATTAACCTCTCTGGCACAACGTGTATAATTCTCAGTGCTGCTACTTTAAATTCAGCTGAGACTATGTGCTCAAGTATGCTCACAATTCAACCGTGTCTCAAGGAGTTCTTAAAGATTTTGCACCATCTCATGAAGCTGGTTTTGTAGGGCAGACATATACAGTTAGAAACAGTAGTTGTATTGTAACAAGTTTAGACAACCAGAATTTGGTGACTGATAATATATTTATTTATTTATGTGAACTTTTTTCATGTAAACACACACACATACATATATATATATATATATATAGTATTTATAATGGTTTAGGATAAATTAAATCCATATTTCTTGTAATTCACTGATTAAAGATTAATTTAGCAAGCAATTTTAATTTAGACTGAGAGCATACTGTATCTCACACCCATTCTCCCCAGGGATATTATTTGCCATTAGTAGTTTTGCTTTGAAAAATGCCTTGGCACTGCCGTGCGACCAAATTAAAATATTAAGATAATGACTCTTAAAACCCTCCCTTCTCGCTTTGTATGCAAATGACCAAACACACAGGCAAGGCACGTGGCGGATTGAAGGACTCCTCTTCTGTTAGTCGTCTCGCTTGTTAATTATGATAGAATAAGGTCCACAGCCCGAGTTGAACAGTGGACTCTTGGTCCCTCCTACTTGTTCACAGCATGACTGATTTTTCACTCTTCAGCCATCACATCATAATTATCAGTTACACAGTGTTTGTTGGCATCTGTAACACAGATTGTGTCTTTGTCTGCAACATTTAAGTTTGTCGGAAAGGATAGTGGATATTTTATTTAAATGAAATCCCAAAGATAATTGAGCCAAGTTTTGTGCATAAAATGCAATCTATAATGAGCTTAATTTACACGTGGAGGTGTGTTTGTGCCAACGATAATGACAGTGGCACTGATAGATATTAACACTGTAAATCTAGTATAGAAAAATGTTAAGAAAAAATACATATGCATTCCTTTTTATTTATTTATCTTTTAATATATTAACTAAATAGAAAATAAATAAATAGTGATGTGTGGAATTTACTCTGAAATTTGTGCTCGAAATACTCAAATTTGTGCTCTGTATTTAACCCACCCAAGAGCACACACACCCAGAAGGGTGGGCAGGCAATGCTGCAGCGCCCGGTGAGCAGTTGGGGGCTTCGGTGCCTTGCTCAAGGGTCTCACCTCAGTCGTGGTATTGAAGGTGGAGAGAATGCTCGTTATTCACTCCCCCCACCGACAATTCCTGCCAGACCCGAGATTCGAACCCACAACCTCAGGTTACAAGTCAGACGCTCTATCCATTAAGTTACAACTGCCCCTAACTGTAGTTGGTTTATTGTGAGTGTCAGTTCAATGAGTATCTTTCACAACAGATAACCTTTAAGATATTTTGTCCAGTTAATGTTGTCATTTATGTTCAATAAGAGGTCAACATGATACAGATGATGACTTAATTTTGTTGACCTTTGAAAATGGTCAGATTTAGTCAGGTGTGTGTGTATGGGGAGAGAGAGCGCGCTATAGCACTCCATGAATGCCAAGAGCTCTGTGAAGGTGACAGGAGAATTATTGGAGTAATATAACTAGTTAAAAGGATTGTAATGGTAACCAAACTGGAAACCAAACAGAAAAATGGGACAAAATACTATGGAGGTCAATGGCTACCAATAACTGTTTTGTGTGCCACAATTCTTAAAAATATCGTCTTTTATATTCAGCAGAAGAAAGAAACTTTTACAGGTTTAGGACAACTTAGGGGTGAGTAAATTATTACATTTTTGGGTGAACTATCCCTTTTAACACTGCTGCATGTGTTTATAATAATAACAAATTTGACATATTTCACTCCTCTTACCACTGTAATCAATATCGAATAGTTTTTTTTTCTTTCTTGGAAATATTTTTTTTCTTTCTTTCTTTTTCTATTACTTTTGCAATTACATTTGATGTAGTTTCCATTCACCAATATGGAAGTCTGCCCAACTTTGATGACTTCTGTTTCTGAGAACCCGAGACACGTGAAAAGGGTCCATATGGGCTTTTAGCACCTGGTGAATAAAACATGTTTTTGTTCCGCTAAACTCACACGTGAAGTAGTGAAATTGTTTTATGAATTCACCCCAGTGACCCTTGAGGCCTTTATCATAATTGTGATTCATTACGATTTGGGCCTCTGTCCCATTTTAAGTCTTTTGTGTCATTGCCTTGATACATTAGTCCAGTTGAATGTGCCGGCACAAATTACTTTAGGCCCTGAAAGGGACATGTGCATGGAATGTGATAAATATCAAAGCGCTAGTCGTAGTCAGGCCTGTGGGGTGTTAAGCGGAGGAACGGGGAGTGGGTGGGTGGCTTGAATTCACATTATATTGATTTAAAGATTAAGGCTTTATGTATCCGTAGTGTGTAAGTACCTCGGTCTGGTCATTTCACTGTAGTAGGTTTATTGTGAGTGTCAGTTGAACGTGTTCTTTCACTACAAGTAACCTTTAAGATATTTTCTCCAGTTAATGGTTGTCATTTAGGTTCAATAAAAGGTCAGCATGATACAGATGATGACTTAATTTTGTTGACCTTTGAAAATGGTCATTGGTCAGGTGTGTGTGTGTGTGGGGGTGTACCATAGCACTCCATGAATGCCAAGAGCTCTGTGAATGTGACAAGAGATTTATTAGAGTAATATCACTGGTCCATTAGCACCAGCACACCAAGAAAGAAATGGCCAGATCATTATTACTAAAGTTTAAAAACTACAATAAATTGATGAATTAATGTAGGTCACATGTTGCTAAACCACTGAAATTGTATTCACGACCCTCTTTTTTTCCTTCAGTGGGAAAAAGAAAGAAATCCTACATGATAAACTAAAACATCTACACTAGAAACTAATCTCTGCTGGAAATTAAATTAATATTCAGGACAGATATATAGAGATTCGGCAATGTAAGGCCGTCTAAATCTGTTTGACTGTAGGAACATTACAAAGATCCTTTTGAAAACACACTGACTAAATAAAGCGTGAAATTGACTTGAGCAATATCATAATGCTTTGTGTTTTCAATAGAAAATGAATCGACTGTCAGGCGCTGTCAGATCCAACAAGATCCGCCTCTGACACTTCGGAGTGTAAAGCGGCACTTTCACACTCTATGATCAAGTTGTCTGACATTTGCCTGTATAAATCAAGTCTCTTTTCTTTGACTTCCTGTCACATACACTCATGTATTTGTCCCTTGTGTGTCATCCTGACCTTTTGTTTCCTGAAGGTGGGTGGAAAGAGTCATGACTATTGCGTAGTGAGTTGTCACTCAGTATGTGTACATGTGGGAATGAATGGTGTAGAGGTCTAACCCGTAAACATCCAGGATCTTATTATGGCTGATACGCTGAGGGCTAATCGGTTGGGTTGTTATAGTATAATGGGTGATGTGCACAAGTTCTCTAACCTAAGCCCATTCTGCTGTGGCACTCTAAGATCAGAGATGTCCTTTGTGCTTGATAAATGCAGATTTGTATCCATACCAGTCGTCAAAGCAACATTTCATGTGCACATATCATGAAAAAAATTATGTCATCTATCCATAATGTCTTCCTCTCTTCAAACATATGAAAATTCAGTGTGGTTGTTGTATATAAAAAATAAATAGGTTCACTTAAATGGATATGAAATGGTTTGGCAGACAGTTTGCAGTAAAGAACTAATGAAAAGTCTTGTTTCTACTCTATTTAAAGGTTGATATTGGAAAAATGAGCTCAACAGCAAAAATTGTCAACATTATGTGACAATTACAAATATTCAAACATTTAAAAAAATTAAGACAGTAATGGATATGAGATTAAAGCAATGTTCCACAATGACAGCACATGTGTGAGTGAATTGGAATGAATGAATCAACAGACTAACTAGTTTGCTTGTGAATTAATCTATTTTTTTTTTTGAGATGACAATATGCTTACCTTGGAATCATTTTACCTTATATTTCAGCAGTCATGTCCTGTCTTTTACCGTCATAAAGCTAATGATGCCAAATGTGCTAAACAATTTTGAACAAATTGGTCAGAAGGGTTTGCAAAATGTGCTGAAATAGTTCATGATTCGAATCTACTTTAGGAAACAAAACGTATAAATATCTTCTGTTAGTCAGTGATCAATCGGCTCTTTATTCCATATGCAATTTATATCCATATCCATAACAGTATAAAAACAATAAAACGTAGCTAGATATTGGTCTTTCCTGAGATAAATACAGGATAATGTTAGTTAATCTTAGTAAAGATTTTTACATCACTAATCTTAATCATCTAATTTAACAGCAATATTGATTTTTCACATCACTTAAAAGAGCATCATTTATTGCTTGAGTTTTATGGTAAATTTAACAATTTGAAAGCTGAAACTGTTTTATCAAAATAACATGTCCTATTTATATGAGGATTTATATACAAAATGAGATCATGTTGCAATTTCACCTTGAAATGTCTGCTTTATTGTCTGAGTGTTCATGAAGTTATGAAATAAACTTTTTCAATATACAGTATATGTGCCAAACATTTCACATCAATGGTGCAAATCCTCTGATCTACTGTAGAATGAATACAAATCTGAACATATTAATTTATTAAATCAACAGTGATGTAAAATACTCTGAGTGTGATTGCAGACAGACCAAAATAGGTGCTAGATGGCACCCACTCCTCAGATGTCCTTCAGAGCTGGTCTTTGAACTCTCATCACTATGGTACAAATACACCCACAGAGACTGCAACTATGCTTTGCAACTAAACCTTACAGATGACTGCTTCTAGATCTTCTTTGACCAAAACAATCTACTCAATCTACTGAGTTGGACTCACCTGATGGATTCCCCTCAAACTTCAACAGACTTTGGCTTCTAAGAAAGTATGCATGCTGGCAAGTTCGTCTTGTCGTAAAAGCAGAGATAATTTTGAAAAATCTTTTTAAATTACTCTCCTGGATGTCAGGATGACACACGGCTTGTGCTACAAATTCCAAATGTATTAGATCTGTGCAACGATCGCCAATCCTTTTATTGCAAAACATCATTTGTTCTTGTTTTGGCATTTGAGGACTCATTGTACATCTCATTGGCAGATATTGTACATCTAATGCTGTCTGATGTGCCCTGAACAATGACTGACTATAAGATCTGGAAGGATGTGTGCTGTATGAAACTGATGGATTGTTGTTGGCTATTTAATTCAAAATGTTGTTCTGAAGTTGTTATATGTCACTGATGCCCTGCGGGCAGTCCTGGTTACTGGGGCTGGTTGCTGGACCCTCTACGGTTGCTCCATGGGTGGGCTCAGCGGTAGCATATGGTGAGCAGGCTGTCATACCTACACATATAGGTTTCTCTTTCGGGCTCTGGCCTGAGCATTCAAAAGCTCTTATATGCATTCTAATAAAGTGTCTCAATTAGTCATAACAGATATAGCTAAACTGAATTATATTTTCATTTATTAATTAATTAATTAAGATTTTGCTGTGATGTGGAACAGACTGCTTTGTTCAGTTCATTAGCACTTTATACACATAATTAAAATGGTCCTTCATCAGTTTCTATGTCTTTTTTTGCAAATCCTAGCGAATAGTCTTGCAATGTAGGGTAGAGTGTGGGAAAACATCCCCAACAGGGTAAAACGCCCCCCTCCTACTGTTTTTCCCAAAATAACCACAAGATAAAGTCAAGGTTCATTTTTATTGTAACTATGGACTACGTTGACGAAAGTGATGTAGAAGTTTTCACCATGAAGCTTACACTCGTGATGTACCGAAGAGAAAACAGATTTCACAGTAAATGAACAAATTTTCAGCAGTAAGAAAAAAAGTGTTTGAAAGTTTGTTGTTTTGTAGAACATCACAGTTATATATGATATGAGAACAGTTGGGCCTGTAGATAAGGAGGATGTGTTATTTAATAACAATATAATTATATTTTCAAAATGACAATTTTTTTCTTAACATAGTCAGCAGGGTAAAACGTCCCCTGGGGGCAATAGGCAATTACTATTGTCATTCTGATCTGAACATCAAATCCTTTGTTTTTCCATCAAATATATTCTAAATAGTTAGTTGAATCAAAATATTTGGACTTTATATTTAAATATTACCTCAAGTTAGCATCAGGTAGCTAAAACTATATAGCTTAACTATGTCACTAAAACTATGATAACTTTTCTGAACACATTTAACATTTGTTTAACACAGTCCTTAAGGGGGGCATTTTTCCCCACTCTACCCTACTGCCCACATAGGCAGCTACTTACTAAGACAGCAAACTATCTAAAATAAATGACCCATCTGAATGAGAGAAGGCAGGAGGCTCAAGGTAACGGTATCAATGATCTTTAATAAACAAAAGGCTGAGTTAAACTTGTACAACAATAGTAGTAAAAGTAGAACAGATTGAACAAATCTTTTGGAAACTGAAGGATATTAACAAGATTTAATTAAACACATTTGAACAGAATGATAATTAAGAGGATAACGAAAATTAGGTCAGAGGAGAAGGCTAATCCTGAATTGCAAACTCATTTGTTCTTGTTTTGGCATACATGTGACAATCCTAATTTTAATCATTGGCAGATATTGTACATCTAATGCAGTGCATGCTGTGTCTGATGTGCCCTGAACAATGACTCTAAAGATCTGGAAGGATGTGTGTTGTGGTATCACTGATGGATTGTTGTTGGATATTTAATTAAAAAATGTTGTTCTGAAGTTGAATGATGTCAGCTTGAGTGCATCAGAAAGCGTGGCAAATACTGGGCTGGTTGCTGGACTCCATTTTTTTATTTTGGGCTCAGCGGTAGCATATGGTTTTAAGCTGTCATACCTACACAATAGGCTTTAAGGTGAGAAATCAGTGCTGCATTTCAAAAAGCCCATATGCAAATTCAATAAAGTATCTCAATTAGTCATTATTGCAGATATAGCTATTTCCTCAATTATATTTTCATTTATTAATTAATGTTAATTAAGATTATGCTGTGATGTGGAACAGACTGCTGTTCAGTTCATTAGCACTTTATACACATAATTAAAAATGGTCCTTCATCAGTTTTATGTCTGCAAATCCTAGCGAATAGTCTTGCAATGTAGTGTAGAGTGTGGGAAAATATCCCACAACAGGTAGATGCGCCCTCACCTGTTTTTCCCAAAATAACCACAAGATAAAGTCAAGGTTCATTTTATTGTAACAAATGGACTACGTTACAAAGTGATGTGATAGTTTAGAAGTTTTAAAGCCATGAACAGGAGAAACACTGATGATGTAAGGTCAAGAGAAAACAGATTTCACAGTAAATGAACAAATTTTTCAGCAGTAAGAAAAAAGTGTTTGAAAGTTTGTTGTTTGTAGAAATCACAGTTATATATGATATGAGAACAGTTGGGCCTGTAGATAATAATGATGTTATTTAATAAAATATAATACTATCAAATGTGCATTTCAAAATGACAAAAATAACATAGTTATTAAAACGTCCCCTGGGACATCAAACTTCCATCAAATATATTCTAAATAGTTAGTTGAATCAAAATTTTGAAATATTACCTCAAGTTAGCATCAGGTATCTAAAACTATTGTCACTAAAACTATTTTAAAACAATATCACACTTTAGAACATGCAGAAACAAAGAAATACATTTTTTATTTAGATATTTATTTTGTTAAGTAAAATTATTGGTCTTGTTTCTACAACTTTCACTTTGGAGCAAAATCTGGCTTTAAACTTTTTTATTTGACATTTATCGTGATAATTAACGATATCATCGACTGATATGAAAAAAATTATCGTGATAATTTTGCTCAGATGTGCAATGGTTCTTCTGTGGATTTATTTGAAACTATTCTCTGGGAAAATAATTTAAAATTTAGCTTAGAATAGTAACTAATTGTTTACTGAAATGTAAGAAATCAACATAACACTTGAAATTGTGTTTGTTTTGTTTTGTGCTTTTGCATCTTAAAACAGAAATATGCTGGTGATTTCAGTTGTGCACATCACTAAAACAGCAATCTCAAACACCTTAGTGTACTATAAGAACAGCCTACTCTTTTTAAAAAGCTATAGCTCGTGTGTTTAACAAACTGAACATTTTAAAGAAACTTAACATTTGTAAATGTATGCTGATTTTAAACATGCATCAAATGGCATCTGAATTGCTTAATTGTACTGTTCAAAACATAATTTATATGACAATATTCTAGTCAATATACCTAGTAATTAACACTGAACTTATAGTATGGGAGTTCGTTTAGACAGCCTGTCATCTCTCTAGTTTTAATTAGGACTAATGAGCCATATTATACTAATTAGATATGCTTAGACATGCTATATGACTTCCTTTGTTGATCAATTGGCGAGTGAAGTCATTATAAGAACCTTGAGGCAAAAATGTCCATGCTTTTTTGGGGGAGGGGGGTTGTAAGGATACTTAAGGGACTAATCAGTAGTTCTAAAACCACGATGAAAGTGTGATAGAGGCTGTCCAACAAATCAGAACATTGCTAACTAACAGTGACCAACTTTCTAGCACCCTCTCTGAGTTCTCAACTTCTTGCCAAAAATGTGTGATTTGTTTGACACCTCATAGTGTTTGAAGCTTCTCTTTCAGTACTACATTTTTTCATTATTATTAATAACAGAATATTTGTGCTTGTTATGGTTAGTATTATTTTCATAATCATCGTATCATAATTATGTGTCCAGTACAGTATGTGTTGATTTAAAAATTATGAAAAGATACAGTACATGTTTTCATGTATTTGTATTTTTTTTTAAAATAATTCACAGGTTCACTTGTTCTCTCTGGTTGACCTCAATTGCAGCGTTATATTTTTCAAAGAAATTAGTCCTTCTGGTCCACAGAAGGACAACTCATTTTTATTGAGAGTTAACAGCTAGTGGATTGGGCTTTGCTGAATGTGATTGGTAAATGTATATTTCCTTTCAGTTAAGGTTAAAATTGTGAGGTAGGTCCTCTGTATTAAGGACAATTACTACAGTGCTATCTTTTTTTTTTGCATTTATACGTCTTCTTTAAAACCACAGACATTTTTTGTCATTTTAAATTATATTTTGTCTTCTCAGAACAACACTAGAGTGCTTAAACTCAAACATGAGTAAAAGACTAAGCTGACATACAGAGCCCAGCGTATTCCACACAGAATCAGAAGCTCACACGTGAGACTCACCATGAAGCACTTCTAGAAATAGCTTTGAGCTGGCAGGAAATGTATGTTCAAGCATTGCTGTAATTTATTTTCATCCTTGTGAATCAGTAGTGTTGTTTTTGTTGCTAAAAGATCATATTTACAACTGGTATTAACATCGGACTCAGTTAATCCAATCACATGTTGATATTCAGGTGCCAATAGGAATTTGAAGGTAATTGGAAATGCATGTGAACATAATTTGCATGTGTAAAAGTGCTAATCAGTGCTGCTCCTCCTATTCCTACCACTACTACTAATCGTTTATTAATTCTAGTGAATTTCACATTAGTCTTATTATTAGTCAAAATGCATGTGATTTGCATTTGTAGAAATGCTAACGTGTGCTGCTAACAATAATATTGTGCTATGGGGGTTGTTGAATGCTTGAATCTGATGAACGTTATTAGGTGTGCAATTATTTTTCAGGGAGTTTAATATGACTATGCCAAATTATTTAAATTATTTCAAAGGTCCTTACAGCTTACAACAGCACAACAACCAAAACCCACGAACACACTGACCAAAGCCAACATATATAACAAAAAATATAAGATAAAAATGAAAAATTACGTTTTTATTACATTGTACATTGTATCAACAAGACGGCAAGAAGGTCTCCTGCTCTCTCCGATTCAAATGTGCTCACATATAACATAGATGTGCTATTGTTATTAAGTATTATAGTCAATAATAATTATTTTGATTATTATTATTATTATTAATGCTATTATTATGCAGTTATACACTGATCTAGTGAGGCATGCAGGAACAAATTAGGAGACCCCCCCCTTGCAGTCTGATCCCATTTGATCAGAGGGTACACATTCTAGATGCATGGCACTACCCTGTCTTAACAGCAGTATTTCTCAGCTGACCACTTTTCTAAGCTTAACATTTTATCACTTGAGATGGATGATACTACCAGTTGCAAATACAACCTTAATCAAAATCTGAAGAAATTTGGAGGGAAATAATCCTGTCTGAGACAGTTGAGAGACAGTAAAGTGACTGGAGAAGGATCTCAACAACATGCACATTAGCCACTGTGCCATGACTTTTTCAGCAGAGTAAGCAAGCAACTTTTTATGCTCATTTATCTGACCTTATGTTCAGTGACACCTGTATGCTCAGGCATCACATTGTGATGATCGATGGGTTAGGGACCCACAGGTAACTGCATACTACACTGGAGAGCGTGACTAGATCCATGGTGAATTACAGCCCCTGGAAAATGGGATTCTGTACTGGTCGTGCCATGGTATCCGCCAGAAGGCTTAGCCTTGCTTATCTGCATGTTGCACCGCATAAGCAGAACACACAGTATGAGTTACACATTCTACTCTCCTCACCTCACTCGCTCCTCTTACAGCTAGCACAATGCGTGGAACAAGGTAGGGACCCAGCTACATGAGAGCAAGTTTATTTTGATTAAAAAAAAATGTGGCTTATATATAAATATCTAAGTTATGAAGAACACATTTACTGTTATGGGATGTGCAAGCATGTTTCAGGTTTTGATTATTGGAGGAATATTTGTATGTTTATTTGTTTTTATTTTACCTTTATTTTACCAGGAAATAATCCCATTGAGATTCAAAATCAATTTTTCAAGGGAGTCCTGGCCAAGACAGCAGAATAAAGTTCCATATAAAAAAAAAACATTTACAGTAACAAGAACAACACAACAACATTTAACAAAAAAAGACAGTTGGCAATTCAACATCATCTCAACATAATTACCAGCAACGCTCAGTAATAGCACATGTGCATATAGTACTCAGATAGTCCTTTATCCTAATTTTAAACTGTGTCATTGATGGTAAATAGTCAAATTTTAGATGATTCTGCAATTTATACCAAGATAAAGGTGCAAAAACTTTAAAAGCACTTTCACCAAAGACAGTTCTCGTTCGTGGAATGTCATACATGATTTGCCCATATGATCGAAGATTACATTTGCTGGTAGTGACTTTAAGAGTCAGAAGAGAACATAGATAAGAAGGCAATTTGTACAGTATAGCATTAAAAAGAAAAATATACCAGTGCTCTAGCCTGCGATTGTGCAAAGACAGCCAACCAACACTCTCATACAAGCTACAATGATGAGTACGAAAACTAGACTTAGTTACAAATCTTAATGATGCATGATATACTGAATCCAGCATTTTCAACGAAGATTGATTTGCATGCATGTATAAAATATCACCGTAATCCAGCATTGACAGAAATGAATACACTTTGTAAATTCTGCTTTGCCACTACAGGAATAATTTGAAATATTTTGCATTTTACACATTAAATCAAATAAATGCAACGAGCATTATTGAGCACAAGATTGTTTATCAAACATTTAAAAAATATAGTATCCTTTGAAAGGTAGTGTATGCTTTCTGAAGCTTTGTGTAAAAAAAAAAGTTACATTAAAGAAAATGGTTAGGAGTAAATGGGGAAACAACCATTTTTGTGTGAACTATTCCTTTAGTTTTCAGTTAATAACTTTTCAAATGAAGAAGTTACCACTTTTTGGCAGACTGTTTTGATATCATTTTTATGTAAATAATTTGCCGTTCTGCATCTTGCTGCTGGCCACCAGATCATCTCAATTAAAGTCATTTGTGGATGGATACTTGATGGCTTGGCACAGTTGGAACTTTTTGAGGTTGTGTCTTACTATTCAGCATTGATTAGAAGTATTAAATACTAGTGGCTTGCCCTTGTTTGAATGTTTTTCTCCATCTAAAGCATTTGATTGAAAGACTAAAACAACTCTTAAGATGTGGATAAGGCCAAATTTGTCTTCTCCCTTATCAACACCACAGGAGGGGGGAAATCAGGCTTTACGATTCTTCTGTTAGAGATGAATTGAAGTCCTGTTGATTTTATTGCGAAGACTGAGGAGTTTAGCAGTTCATTATCAGTTCATGCTGTAACTGAAATGTAACCGTGTTACACCACATTACATGTTATTTTCATTTTGACTCCTTGCTGAACAGAGAATGTCCAAAGTGACAGATGATTGAGCCTAAGAACATATTGTGCCTCATTCTCAAACTGTGTGCTAGACTGTATAATGTCAGTATTGCTTTGATTTATTTAGAATAAATTAGAATGTTTACGGTATTATCATTATACGGTCTACTGTTGTATTTGTTGTTATGGCCTTGATGTATAAGATCATAACTAACCAACACAAAATATGACTAAAACATCTAAACCATAATCATTTATCTAACAATGGCATTTGTTAAATCTTAGTTCTGTTTCATTGTGGGGATAGATACATTTCTGCTGAGTTATTAATGCCTAAAGCCAGATGGCCAATAATTAAAACAGTGAACTTGAAGGATATTGGTAATTATGTGCATTTTCTCATAGGGCATGAAGAGTTCCGATACAAATTAAAACACTATGTTGAAATCATTACAGTTCTTGACCCTTGTTTATTTTTAGAAATAACATGCTAGTAGTCACATAAAGTGTATTTTCGCTTGCTCTTACTCTCTCTAATATACTTGAATTATGTTCAGATAAGTAGATGGAAGTACACACACATCACTTCTAAATTAGCATTTAAAAATATGCCTAGATATGAAATGTAATATTGTTTATTTTTTTCATCTGCAAATATGTGAGTTTCTGCAAAAGCACAACAGTTGGAGTCACAATTTGTATTTAATTTTATGCCATAAAGTGTGCAAAGTGTCATTGGTCAAATTGATTGCCTTTCAATATTTACTGTATCTGAATATATGCATGAGTTTATACACCTAAGTACTGTTCATGTGGTCGTGTCTTATACAAACTGCTCCAGTTTCTAGTTCTGAAAGGTGCCAGTTGATGTTGCATGATAAACACAATTTATAGTAAAATGTTTCTTAAAAATGCTAGTGCTAGTTTCTCAACAGAGTTGCTGCATATGTAGGTCACAGATTCAAGGATTGGTGATTAAATAAAATTAATATTGATTTTCCTCTTGTTTTATAAAGAGAAACATTTTTTTGGTGATTGCTTTTAATACGGTTTGTTTGTACAATTTGGTATTATTATTATTATGATTATTTGTTAAATAATACATAATATAATATAATATACAAATTTAAACACAGTTGATTCATATTATTACAGTTGAAAAATATTTTAATGTACTGTAATTTGTTCATATGATTACAAAGCTGTAGGTTCAGCAAAGGTTCAACAGCCATATTCATATCTTCAGTGTCATGTGATCCTTCAGAAATATGTTGATTTATTTCTCATAAAACATTTCTTATTAATCAAGATTCTTTAAAAAGAAAGCTCAAAACAAAAGCATTTATTTGAAATTAATATATTTTGTTACATTCTAAATGCATTTACTATTACGTCTTTACCATTTTAATGCAACCTTTGCTGAATAGTGTAACCCGGTTAGTATTATTTGTACAGTATAATAAAAAAGAAATGCTAATTATGTCTGATGTTAAAAATGTAACTTTTTTGTTATAAATAGAAGCTTAAATCTTAAGTATGTCATTTCTGTATCAACATATATTTGTCAAAATAATGACTGTTTTGAGACAGGTTTCTAGATCACTTCCTCCTGCCTTTGGTTGATGAAATAGATGGTCCCACCCTCAAAAATCATATATTTGGCTTTATTAAGTTGTTTGGAATGCTGAAATGAACAGCAGTGTTTTGATAGTGAGGGTCAGTGTACATACAACCATGTAGCTATACTCAGAAATATAAGCTACCTACACCTCAAAATGTCAGTGTCTGCAGAATAGTTCATTAAAAGTAGCTCCAAACAACTTAGTAGGTCAAATATGTCCTCCGTTTATTTAGTTTGTTTGTGTCCCGCTTAGGCTCAGATACAGCAAGACTCTTCCACTTTATTCCATTGTTCAGGCCAATCCTCTTTTTGTTTTTTATTAGTTCTGCCACTGCCTCTCATTCACTACCCCCCCGGAGGCTTTTCTCCCAGCATATGTATCAAGGCGATAAGGGAATTGGCAATTTTGTTCATGCCGCTAATTATATGATTCCACGGTTGCTGTTTGATGCGTATTGTCCTTGTTTCCTGGTAGCGCTCTGATCTGCTTGCTTCATCTGCTTCTATTTTCATCTACCTGCTCAATCACTCTTGACAGTTGGCCAACACTGAATGGTGACCCTTCCGACGGTACCGGTATAGTTTTCTCCTTGGAGGGGTGGATGGTGTGCTTGCTCAGGAGACAGGAACAGCTGTGAAGAGCATGGTTTCCTTCATTATTATTCATTCATTTTTCACGTTATTTGCACGTTCTCCATCGCATATGGAGCCGTGTGTTATTCCTGCTTAAGGAAAGTAGGAAGCAATCCTTTATCTTTGACATAACTATGAACACAAAAGCAGTAATTGTCAGACTCTTATGCAGCAAGAGAGTGAGAAAGAGGGAGGGAGAGATGGAAGGATGGAGGGGGTGGAAAGAACTGTGAGAGGGAGGGCAAGCGTGTGTGCACATGTGCAAGCGTGTGAAAGAGAAAGAGAGGGAGCACAATGTTCAATACTCCGAGCATCTAGACATTGTGCCGGGTGGGAGAAGGGACAATTAAATCCACAAACCAGAAAAAAATAGCTGACACGCGGATTAAACAATAAAGGTGTATACTCATTTTCAGCATCGATGTGGAGTGCGGACTGTGCATGCAAGTCTGAAAGTTCTCCGTGGATGTGAGCTCTTGTGGAGGATGAGCTAAGCGTTGCGGTGCACGGCGGGATTCTGCGAGGTTGGAGCGCAGCTGCTGCCTTCAGCCACTGACGGGAGGACCTTGCGCACAAGGAAGAGAGCTGCCTCCGTTTATCTCTCTCTCTCTCTCTCTCTCTTTCCTTTCTCAGTCTCACAGAGACTGGCAGCATCCCTCAGCTCCGTCATTAAAAACAGAAGACTTAACAAAAATAAAAATAACAGAAGAAAAGGACAGGATTATAAAAGCAGGGAGTAATCACGGGAAATCTGAAGCAAGGACAAAAAGAGTTGAAAATAGATTTTCATCTCAGGTTCTTGTGTTTGTTGTTTTTCGGGGCTAAACTGAAGAGATTTGGGTCGTGCATTACTTTGCTTCAGCCAGCCTGTGGAGTATAGGATCACAAATAGCATTTTAAGGTAAGATCTTAGTCAAGTTCGATGTCTTGTATTTGCGACCAAGTGCAACTCGGGGTTTACAGAGCTGAGATCAGTCTACCGCAACGATTGCTGAAAGGAAAAAGGGGTGAAATGTAAGTCCGAGTTGTGTTTGTAAACTATTTAAATACATTGTTATGTTGAAATAATGTTGAAGGCTCCGTGAACGGGTTGCATTTTAATCAGTGCTTAGGTCTGGCGTTAAAACCGTGATTTATTCTTTCTCACCTTGGAGGATATTACTGGGATGTTGGGGAGAAAAGGGAATAATTACAGTGCGAGATGGTCCTCATTTTGACAGTATCAACCATTTGTTGGAAATAAAGGTGGAAGGTTGGGAGCAGGGGGTTTGCAGGGGGTTAACACTGGCTATATGTCATTTAAATGAGGAATATTTAAATCTACACCTTAAGATGCTTTCGCAAGTTTTAGAGTTGGCGGTCGACCGATTGTTGTCAGCTTTTTTCCTTGCACCCCGCGTAATTACTTTTGCTGTCACTTGTTCTACGAGTTCACCTTCGCATGAAGCAATTTAGTGGCCGTCTTGTGACCACATTTGAGAAAGGAGGGGTGCAAAAATGCAAACAGAGATTGAAGGCATGATGGAGGAGGTTTGACAGCCTCATATCTGTGCTGCTGCTTCGCGCAACTAAGGCCAGATGGAGAGGGGACAGAATATTAATTTATTTTGTATTATTTATTTATTTCCAGACTGAAGGACAGCCATTAAGATTTGGGTGTGAATGTCCCACAGCTCCGTCGAGGAGCATGTGAGCACTCCCCTGACGGTAGTGGACAAGTGCCCCCCTCCTTTGTAGGAGGGACTGAAATATTCATGATTGCATGCACACCCTGTCTGCCCTGAAATATTTAAAATAATTGAATAATAAATAACCCTGTCTGTTGAAACTGGCCCCTCTGTTATCCTGTCCACAGTGATGATTCTCTCCACTCGTGTTACCGGTCCGCCCGTTACTTAGCCTGCAGATAAAAAACGATTAGGCGGTCTGTTAATGTAAGGAGTTTACCCAGGAAGTATCTGAATGTGACAGAACGATTCTCATTATGTGTCCGTGTGAATATTGGATTTTTTTCTTTTCGAATGCTTTGGAAATGTGATGAATGAGCTGTCTTGTCAGTAATGCATGGCTGAATTAATCGGATTGAGAGAGAAAAAGAAAAGCAGGCAGATGTAGAAAGAAAGCGAGAGTGTGATGATGATGTCTGTGGGTTTTATATCTTTGATGTTTTATTGAGCGCTAACTGGGCAGAGTCACACAGTCCTTGGGTAGCTGCTTTGTGTTTGAAGAGGGAGCTCTGGATTTGAGACTGCTGCTTGATTTCCAGTTGCATTTCTTGTACACCCAATCTTTGACATGTAGAGTCTAGATTGGAATGTATAAAATCAACTTTTACATATATAGCGAATTTTCCAAGTTGCCATTCAAACAATCAAAGGTTTACCCACACAAAATTAAAAGTTTGTCATTAATCACTAACCCCCATGTCGTTCCAAACCCATAAAAGCTTTTGTCCGTCTTCGGAACACAATTTAAGATATTTTGGATGAAAACCAGGAGGCTTGTGACTGTCCCATTGACTGCCGAGTAAATAACACTGTCAAGGCTCAGAAATGTATGAAAGACATTGTCAAAATAGTCCATCTGCCATCAGTGGTTCAACTGTAATGTTATGAAGCTACAATAATATTTTTTGCATGCAAATAAAACAAAAATAACGTCTTTATTCAACAATTTATCTCTTCTGCATTTCCTCCACTTCACCGTCGCAACATTTTGCAGAATATCCGCTGGATGCAAACTGCATACGCTGTTCTGCATACGTTGTTAGCTGTGCCACCTGGATACGTCTTCTACGTTTATTTACGCTTTGATTCGAACGAAAACAGAGTAACCATGTGTGCGGCTGATACAGAACAGCATATGCAGTTTGCATCCAGCGGATACTCTCCAAAATGGCGCTACGCTGATGCGGAGGAGACAAATTGTAGAATAAAGTCATTATTTTAGTTTTCTTTGCATACAAAAAAGTATTCGCGTAGCTTCATAATGTTACGATTATGTTCCAAAGACTAACGAAGCCTTTACGGGTTTGGAACGACATGGGGGTAAGAGATTAATGACAAAATTGTTATTTTGGGGTGGAGTACCGCTTTAAATGTGATGCTTCAAAACACATAGTACAATTAATATACAAATGGGGTAATTGCTATGCAACAGCAGTAGCGTATTCTGCCTGCCTGCTGTTATGAAACAGGCCTTCGAGGGTCTTGGATGGAAATGAGAATGCACCGGCAGATGTATTCACAGAAAAAGCCATTCACTGCATTGCCAGGATCACTTGTTCCCAGTCTAGCCAGATGCATCAACACACATGGCATCTGAGGAGGTTTGCCACTTTGTGAAGCTGAAGCTCAGCCATGCCTGAAGGTGTTCTCATGGCGATCTCGATAACTGTGTATGTTAAATATGTTGTTTGATGGTGGAAAAGATGGGGTCATGGGATAACAGATGTCCAGTGAACCTGAATGTAGGAGGCAAGGTCACAGCGCAGCACTCTGAATGTACAAACATGCTTTGATTGTGTACTTGATTGATTTTCTTTCAAAGATCATTTTAAATCAAAGGTATGCTGCTTCGCTCTGGAATTACACGGACTAATGAAAAGGTATGTCTTTTCAGTGCACTCATAAACAAGCTTTGACACTGACTACCATTACAAACATAATGCACTCCTGCGAGACCAGAAACACTTGATTTACACATGCAGAGCTGAAAAAAACTACAGTAAAACTAAAATAAATCCAACCTAAGGTGGTTTGCTGGTTTATCCAATTTAAGATGGTTTAACTGGTGTTCTAGCCTTGCCAAGCTGCTATTAGCTGGTTTAGCCAGTTTGACTAGCTGTCAAATGCCCAAAACCCTATAAAAACCATCAAAACAGACCATCTTAGGCTGGCTTAATCTAATTTTGGCAGGGTGGAAAACACATTGTGAGTGTGCATTTTTGTTATGCATGACTACCGTGCAATCTTGTGTTATTTATTAGGTAAAAATGTTAGATCAAAGTTGCTATTACTCGGATGAAGTTTCATGAATATGACTTTATTTTTACAATACCATTTGGCAAATGCTTTTATTTAGAGCAGCTTACAGTATAATTTGACAATTTTATTAGTTCCCTAGAAATCATACCTTGGCCTCTACTAATTAAACCAAGCAATTCTCCAATTATAAACAATTCTCCAATGATAAAATGTGTACTGTACCTGAATAGTTTAGATTAAACGCATTGGCATAATTGTGAATGTAAATATTACGAATTGCATTGTGATTTCAGAATGCAAAAGTGTATGTTAGAGTTTGCGTAGCTAAATGCATTTATTTTTGCATTTTCTAAAGTGTTGTTTTGGGCTGAAGTTCATTGCTTTGTAATTTAAACTGCTGCATTGCCCTTATACTTTAAGTAATAAATATTCAAAGTGGATCAAAAAAGTGAATCAAAGTTGTCCTAAGGCAAGAACGGGTATTTTTTTTTTTAGGACAACTTTGATGAAAGTTTTTGATCCACCTCAAATGTCGACTGCTTTATATACTCAGTTTCCACAGGATGGGGCAACAAAAACATGTTATTTACATCAAAGGGAGACCAGAGGGGTTAAATATGCAATCATTCAGTAGTACAAGAGCTCTTGCCACCTGAAAGAGATGATTCAGTCTTTGACTGTGACTATATTTATAGCAAGTGCATTAAGAAATGAAGAAAAAAAATCAATGCTCATTGTTCTGTCAACATTTGTTTTCCGTATTTTGGAGACAGTGACCTTTAGCGGAGTGACTCTTACCTTCTCGCAATCGAGCTTCAATGACTATGTCACAGGGCTTCAGATCATTAGAGCACATCAGGTTGATGTTATGTTGGCATGGCCACTACAAAAACAGTCATGCCTCTTCATTGCCGCCAGCCTAAATAACAGAAAAAAGCTCTAAATTGGGCACTGGCCCCATCTGCCATCTTTCATAGCTTGTTGATTTGATCCCTAAGGCAAGTGTAGACCACTGAATGACCGGAGAGATGCATTGCACATAGATAGACTAATTTTAGCAGGGATCTGGCACTGCTGCTCCTCTTTTGATTTTTACACTTTCAGTCCTCTGTTTTCTGTCAAAAAATGTTTAAATGTATTAATATAGCACATCTGGATGGTATATACAGACAGATGGTAGCACTAATCCTCAAGGGTCCCTGAAGTCTGGTGGAAAACAAGCTTGCACTATGCACAGGACATTGTTAAAGTTCTGCCAGATTTTGTAAACAAAGCATTTAGAAAAATAATATTATATGATCTTCTTAATCAGGATTTTCATGACATACTGGTTAAACTGTGTTTTTTGAACTAGTGGGTTGCAGGTCGTAGATAATTAATATAAGATTGCCACTGCAATGGCAACAGAAAATATTGTAAATGGGAAAAATATCATTCTTAATTTAATTGTATTAATTAGACTTGCATTTGAAATATATTTAAATGCATGCAGGAATTAAATGTATTCACCCCTGCATTTTAATAACTTTCTCTTTTGAATGGGTATGCATCGTTTTTGGAGTTGCAGTTTGTCTCCATCCATTTAGAATGGTTCGCCTTTACATCCTGGTATTTCAGAAAGATGGAAAACAAAAACACCCATTTCATGAACCATTCAATACATTATAATATTTTGTTTTAAGGGTGTTACTTCACTACATTAAACAATTTTGCTATAGTGTTGGGTCTCCTCTTGATGTCTAAGCTAAAATTTGGCCTGAAGCAAAACATTAAGAACTGCCATTTTAAATCACACAGATGTACTGTGATGTATTTGTTTCTTAATGAGAAACCTCTCATGAATAAATTGTGCACTTCACTTCTCTTTCTTTTCCACATTTCTCAGTGTTAGACCTGTATTGCCTCATGCTGCATAATGAAGACCTTAAGAAGTAAAAGAGTCTCAATTAAATGACACAGACAGAGTCTGCCATGTCTTCCAGGGTCTGTTCCAAACTGAAACATGTAGCCTATAGCAATGCTAACTTAAGAGGACGTCTTCCATCCTGTTTCAGTCCCAGCCCTGTGATGTGCTCAGCACTTGGGGGAATGGATGGTGTGGTATGACAGGGAATGATGGTTGTTACACAGCCTGAGAAGAGTGTAGTGAAGGGTAGAGGGCAATGTCAGCAGGTGCGCAGGGGAACGAATGGACGCCACTGGCTCTGGAGGGATGGATTAGGACCGATAGTGGCTGACAATGACCCTGACACCCATGTAGCCTTTGAAGTCAACCTTCCATGGAGCTGGTGGACATGGGCCACCTCAAGCTAAAGTGGTGCTGCGTTTTTGAGTCTGGGTTGACATCAAGCATTATCCAGGGTCATATGGGTGATGTGATGGAGAAGAACTGGAAGAATAAGAGTATATTTTAGCTGTAAGTGAAAAGAGAAGGGGAGATAATCTAAGAAGGACATCAGTCTGCCTCAGGTTCTGCTGTGAAGAGAGGCTTCTCGTCTGACCTTCACCTAAGGTCCTTTGCCTTCGGTATCATTCTGAAGAAATGTTTCTGAGTTTCTGTATTTTGTTAGGTGACACTAGGGTTATTAGGAAGGGAGGAAGGGAATAAGAGGAAATGCAGGCATAATGCACCATCTTGGAGCTCTACGTCTCTTGTTAAAGGAATATTCCTGGTTCAATTAAGTTCAGTCAACTGCAATTGTGGACTAATGGTGATTGGCTGACCCCCACACACACACTTTAAAAAAATCAAGTTTGAAATATATCAATGGGTATAATTTTGTTTAATTTAAAAGCGCACTGCAAATGTTAAAGCTTATTTAAAAGCACTAATTTGACTCTTCTATTAAAACATTGAAGTTGTTCTCAATATTTTTATGATTATTTTGGGGTTGAGGTTTTGTTGTCTTGACAGCAACGTTGTAAATTTGGATAGGTTTACACAATTTTGTGGTTATACAGTACTATTGAAAAAGTTACTATTTTAATGTTTACAGATTGATCCCATTCACTTACATTGGGAGTACTTCACTATAAATCATATTTGTTTTTTCTTTGTCCAGAAAATATATTCTAATGTACTGAACCTGGACTGTTCCCACAAACATACGCTGTGTGATTTAACATAGACCATTTCCTGCTCTAAATATCTAAACATGTTTTCTCCAAGCAGATAATCAGAACATGTTTTGTTGTTGCTATGTTGGATGGTAGGCGAGGCTGCAAACAGACACGGCTGTCTACACCTTCACTGACTTGATAATTACATTTCTACCATACATTGATCAAGAGAAAGAGAGAGAGAGAGAGAGAGAGAGATATTCACATGCCAGATGCACATCCATGATGCTTGTAACAAGGGCCCAAAATACAATTAGCTCAAAATGGACCATAAAGCAGCACCCCTCCATGCTTAGATGTGATATTGGCTAATATGCCTAAACTCATCCAATTAACCAATCCATAATGATGTTGTTTGCGATAGCAGATGCATTTCATTAATAGGGAAGTAATTATTGACACTAATCATTTGAAACAAATTATGGCAATTGGGACCTTGACACGGTCATTCTCCTGTTGGGCTGAAAGCATAGTACCATAGGCTTGTAAAATTGCCAGGCCGAATATCTTTTTTGCACAAGCATGACTATGATACAAATTCTACCAAATAATTTTAAAATAGCTTGTGGAATGATTAACTAGTATCTCTCAAATTCAAATTTCTAGTATTCCTGTGGCTCAATGGTTAGAGCATTGCATTAGCAGCGCAAAGGTTGTGGGTTCGATTCCCAGGGAACACATGTACTGACAAAAAAAAATGTATAACCTACATGCACTGTAAGTCGCTTTGGATAAAAGCGTCTGCTAAATGCTAATTAAATATGACATTTTGATGTATCTTATTTTTAAAATGAATATTATGAATACTCTTTTTTGGCTTTTGTAGCTTTATTTTACAAAAAAAGGTTGTAGTAAAAATAATAATTTAATGCATTATGCAATACATATTTGCTATATGTAATTTTTAACAAATTATATAAACATCTACAAATTTAAATAAAAAAGTTACATCTCAGTTTTGACATACTTTTTGATTAAATCAAGCTCACATTCAGTTCTGTTTACCAGTTTATTAGTGATTTTGCAACAAATACAGTAATGATATATAAAAAGACATTTGCTTCTCTGCACAAATCAACCACATTTGATTACGATTACGATTGATATATATATATATATATATATATATATATATATATATGTATATATATATATATATATATATATATATATATATATATATGTATATGTATATATATATATGTATATATATATATATATATATATATATATATATATATATATATATATATCATTTATTTATTTATAAATGTATTTATTTATTGAGCAGTGACACTTCCAGTGAAATTTTCTACATTTGCGTTTTGTATCTGAACATGGAAATACTGTGTTGAACGAGCTGGGAGTATTACAATTCGTATTAGTAACTAAAGACATAATTCAATTTGCCACAATATTTCATAAACAAACAAACAAGGGTCAAAGATAAGTATCACTTTATGAATGGTGGGCGTTTCAATTCTGCAGAAATCAACCTAGATTTTTGTGGTGCTGTGTGTGCAGATCCGGCGTTGGCTTGGTCAGTGGTTTTGTTTGTATCAGCTGTTCTAGAGTAGTTTGATGACCGTCTCTCTCTTTTCACCTCTGCATTCACTGCTGTCGATGAGTGTTTTATTTAGGTTATTGACTGGCTTGTTCTTCAGAGGCTAAAAAACTGCTGCATGTGTTCTATTGGGGCACAAAGCTCATCCATACAAAAATTTAAGCTGAGACATTGCATAGACTAATTGACCAGGCTGGGGATGTTAAGTCTTACTCAGCAGAGAGGATTAAGGTGGGGTTACCAATATGGTTTATTGGTGCTAATACTGTAAAGAAGTAGAATTTATATACCGAACATGAAAACTGACATATCTATGTTTTATTTGTTTGCTACCTAGTAATAATAGTGTCTAGATTTTAAACTTAAATTCAATTGAATTCTTTCAATCAACAAGTCACTCCCTTATCTATTCATTTATGCACAGCACACAGTTCACGTGGGCACTTCAGACGTCACGCTCTACCGAGAGATGTTTAACTAGGGACAAGAGAGGGTGTATTAAATTTGAAAAATGACTTGTTGTTGAGAGAAAGCTTTCCTGAGGGAGGATGAAGATGTCACTCCATTCCAGCTCAAGCACTTTCTTCAGAAACACTTATGTTAATGTTTGCCAACCTTGGATTTGAGTGCATATTTGTTGTCATTTATACCAAGAGGTGTATTAGATCAAAAAATGCGTGTTTTGGGTGAATGGAGCAAAATTGACGGCTGGCAAACCCACATTAGTCGATAGGAACAAACAAACAGCAGACATCAGTGGGATGCAACAGTGTACTGCATTATCAAAGTGCACTGGCTTTTTCATGATGGAGCATCCTTGCTGTGTCTTGCTGGCCTGAATTTGCTCTGGATGTTAATACGCCGTTCGAGAGGCTTGGGAACAAAGCCACAGCATCTAAATGATGACCTTTACCTCAGCTCGAACAAGCAGTGCTCTCATTGTCAACATGTGTAATTTCTACACTTGGATGCCACCAAAGCACGGAATTTTAAATCAATGAGGCTGCATTACTGAGGCTCCCCGGGCCCCTGGGTCTAGCTGAGGATAGAAAACTAGGCGGTGGGGGCCGGACGGAAGAGGATGTGGTGGGATATGGCAGGGAGAGACTTCCTGGGGATGCCGCTGTTATGTCCAGCTCACAAAGCTCTGGTCTGCCACTGGCAGGCGTCCAGAAGGGAGCCGAGGAAGAAAGAAGCTCTTATCGAACTCTTACAGAAAGAGAACGCATGTGTGTATGGGCATAAGTGTATGAGTGTATTTTCAATCTGCTTTATTTTAATAATATATCAGATTTTTATCCTCCAAACTAATTTTCCAGTCAGCCGTAGCTGTCTATTTTGGTAATCTTTTTTTTAACACATAAATTGCTAGAACTGTATTTTATTATAGACGTTTTACCAGTGACATATTTTTTTGGAGGGCTCTTTAGAGCTTGAAATAGATGTATTTTTTTCTGCTGTTTACTGCCTTTCATATCACAGCTCAGGTGATTGGTTCAGAAACCCTGAGCAAAGATAGAAATTATCTACAAAGGCAGAGTCGCTGAGATAAATGGGGATGCTAATGGATGGGTTTTTCCAAGAATTATACTGTAGATCTCATGACAAGAAATGTCATCATGTCATTCATTTATGAATGAATGAAAGAATGAACACACTTTTGTGTTTTCTGTCATCTTACACTGTCAGGTAAAAAAAAAATGAAATTCCTTCAAAGCTGCACCTATCTAATCCTACAGAGTGCATATCAATATTTAAATGCTACTAATATGCACCTGTTTATTGATGTATTGTGTTATACCCCTAAAATATGTTTTATTGCACATTTCTTTTCATGAGAGTATATATAAACACTTATGAAACATTCAGCCATGAAGGAACAGGTAAACATACTAGAACATACACAATGTGGTGTTCAATCAAATCTCCGGAAAGTATCAACTTTAACTGATAAAAGGAATATCAAATATGACTCTGGAACACGAACATGTACTTGATATCCTAATGATTTTTGGCATAATATAAAAATGTATAATATCTCTATTGCTACAAATATACCTGTGCTATTTATGATTGGTTTTGTAGTCTAGGGTCACAAATGAGAACATTGCTTGTAGTCAGATTTGTCTACTTTTTGCCACTTCTAGTCAAATGATCTCCTGACAGATGTTACATATTCAGATATACTGTATTTAGAAAGACTTGAGATGTAATCACATTTACTGTTGTTTAAAAAATAAAAAAAAAAATAAATCCTGCTGACAAAATCCACATTCAAATGGGAAGACGTGCAATTGGGAGTTTCATGTGAACATGAACATGAACATGTTTTTGATTTTAACACCATTTAACCTCATGCACTTTTAAAAGGATATTTGTTACTCTGTAAAACAATTCGTTTGAATATTTCAAGTGCAGAGTTTAATGTGACCTTGAATATTTATCTCGCCAACTGCAGCCAAATTCTGAGTCACCCTGACTCATACCGTCAGTTGCACATACTTACTGGCTGTGCTCCAGTACTGCAGACACTGAGCATAACACGTTCCTTACTGTACCTGTAAGAACGGAGCTGAAAATATCCCAATCTCCCTCCTGGGATCGCAAAGTGCATCAAGCTGCGTTTGGCGGATGCTGGAATGATACAGTTCCCGAAGGCACCTGTCACTGATTTATGTGAAAATATGGCGCTATCAGTGCACAGTGAAATATGACTAAACAAAGTGAGGCCCCATCCATTACTCCCTGAGACCATCCTGCATGCTGCACATTTTATAACATGCATTTATTTACAGGAATTAGCATCAGTATTTCTCTAGATAGAATATGAGGCGTACCAAAGTTCTGGCAGCCATATTCCCACAGAGACTCCGCTTATCGGCCTTTCTCGATTCTGAAAACCCCAACCAACCAAAAAGAGACCATAAATAATTAATTTTTTCAATGTGCCCACCCTCAGATCAATGGGAACTCAAAAACCATCTACAAAGGCATTTGGCTTTAGGCCATATTTGATCACTTCCTAGCCACACTCTCTCTCTCTCTTTTTTATTGTCCTAGCCCAAGGAGACTTCATTATCTCCAACTGTTTGTATGCTAATGTTGAAAGAACAAGAGTGAGGCATTTGGGAAGTGGGGAAAGGGTGGAAAAATCTTTGATGAGACATGAATCTAGACAGATGTTGGTACAAGCTTGTTAGGAGGACAGGAGCGCGATAGAGGGAAATGTAGAGAGAGAGAGAGAGAGAGAGATTAAGTATTCGTCTTCTCAGTGGGAGCTTGCCAGAAAGTCATGCATGACAATACGAGCAGCCTGCACCCTGATCATATTAGATGGGGCTTAAAAGATGCAGTGAAGTGATCAAGCCTTTGCTTTTCCACTGCTGCATTTGGCACATTGAGTGGAGGCATCACATCTGTTATGACTTACCCGAGCAGGCTAGAAAGAACTGGGTAAATCTTACAAAAAAAGTTCTGGTCACACCCACCCCCTAAAATTAAAAGAAACATATATATGCATAAAGAAAACTAAGGCCTATTTTTTACACCATTTAGATGTCTTTTGCATCATGCCATTATTTTCATGACAATTAAGCACATATTTTCCACTAAATCCTCATTACCATTTCAGTTTCAAAAATGTCTCCGGAGATGCCACCGTTCTGTTTCATTTTGCTTATTGAATGCAAGAATGTGTCCTTTGTGAATGCTCCTTGTAGTTCAATGCAATGTTTTAAATTTTACATAAATTAAATCTGCCGGAACAACAGATACTATCACATATATTTTT
The DNA here is from genome assembly GCA_027564155.1 of Gymnocypris eckloni scoliostomus. Classification (NCBI taxonomy): domain Eukaryota; kingdom Metazoa; phylum Chordata; class Actinopteri; order Cypriniformes; family Cyprinidae; genus Gymnocypris; species Gymnocypris eckloni. The sequence goes on along the minus strand of CM050426.1, from coordinate 19,867,686 downwards.
TATGTATTTAAATAATTTATTGCATTTTATCCATTACTATGGAATGTGATTTGTAACAGTAGTAGTTTTTTTTTCCATTATTATTATTATTGTTGTTGTTTTTATTATTATTTCTTATCTGTTCATCATCTTAATGTGTTTAATTGTCATTAAAGCAAGGTCGCAATGCAAACAATGCAACACAATGCAAACAAATATAATGGTCCTAAAAATAGGAATAATTTCCTTAAAGTGAAACGTCATATCATATTTTTCTTTTGATTTGTGGTGAAATGTTACCCGGAGATAATCTTGACATGTTTTGTGAGATTCACCTAAGTGTGAACTTTGATACTCTTTCTCCAGGCATAATTTATGCTTTCAACTTCTTAAAAGTCAGTTAGTCAGCATTCTCTGAAAGCCCAGAAGATCGAGTTTTGTATTCAGCTGCAGCGATTGAGATTGACTGTGAAATAAGAACCGTGCCCCCCACACTGTTCCAGTACGAGAGAAAAATGGGGAAATATATGTTTCAAAAGTAATTTGGGAAAACATGGTACAATTTGGCCATGGCAAACTCAAGCTAACAGCAGGGCCATTCTTCGGAGGAAAAGTGCAGATTTCTGTTCTCACACGCAGTTCTGGGCTGCTTCCTCCTCATTCTTCGCAGCCCCAGATGGCCAGGGCAGATACCCAACACTCACCCAGGAAAGAAGACTTATCCTCCTCTAACTCTGCTGCTTTTTTGGAAGGTGCCAAGCAGACTTTCTCTCATTTGGCAAAGTGAGGAGGTGCTGCTGATTGGAACGCCAAGTCCAACTGCGACTGGAATTTATGGGTGTGGTTGAAGGGCAAGATGGTGCAGCTAAATTTAGACCAAAAGATCCTCTGCGGCAAAGAGAGACGAGTCAGCTTGGTGTCATTCTGCAGAATTAGCATAATTAGACAATGGATCTGGCAGAATCCTCATAGAGGAGGTGAATATGTGTCATTATTTACTTTAATGCCTTCAGATTTGCATATACACTGCAGCGTTTTAAGGCATCACCATTTAAGGTTGTTTGCAAATGCCAATTAAAAACAGCATCAACAAAGTGTATGTTGCTGTTGTTGACCAAATATTCAAATGAGACGTTTAATAATGATACTTATGAAGATTTTGCCAACAAAGGCTCAATGGCCTGGGTTGGGGCTTGGTGGTTTGCACATATATTGAGCTGTGGTGCTTAAGTGGTTGATGCAAGTCTGAAGTCTGGATCACATAATTTTCTGATTCTGTTTCCTCCATTATTGCGTTTGTCTAATTCCTATAAATCATGGTGGCATAAAGTAAAGCGGGAAATAAAATATATATTGACTGGGTCCTGAATGTTTAATTGACTAAATATCATGTAATCTGACTGTTAATTGTGTGTAAATATATAGTATAGTTAATGTATAATGAATAGTTATATATATATATATATATATATATATATATATATATATATATATATATATATATATTCTAGCACTCTTTATTCTAAATTTATTTTATCTAATCTTTTTATTTAAAAAAGAAACACAAACATTTGACCCTCTATCAATTTCATATTTATTATCTGCTAGCTTTTCTTGTAAAACTAACACTAAGTGTAATTTTTCTATATTTTACATACTAGTAAAAAACAAAAACAAAAAAAATCCTTCCTACGTGTACTGCGTTAGGCTAACCAGGACTTGAAATGGCACTTGCATGTTGTTGCTCTTTTGTTGGTTTTGATTGCTTCTATAATGTCCTCATTTGTAAGTCGCTTTGGATAAAAGCGTCTGCTAAATGACTAAATAAATAAATAAATAAAATAAATATTATGACTATACACTGAACATATAGCTGAATAACAGAAACGAACACAACTATGTGTTAATCTGGCTCTTATATGTGCTAATTATTCATCTTTTTTAACAGTCTTATGACAATAAGACTGCCAACTTTTCAGTTAAGTTTCATTGTTTTATTGTTTTTGCTTTTCTCTCTCCTAGGTTTAAGAGGTATTTATGCAAAAGTTTAAATAACTATTTATGCACACGATCTGGGAATGCACAGCTGATTGAGGTTGGATCTTTCAGATTAGTAATGGTGAGGCCAAGTGAGTACTCACCCAGGGAGGAGAATTAGGAGGTAAAAATGCTAAATTTGCTGCCTCATTAGAAGGGGAAGGGATGGAGTGTTCGCCATGGTTAATTGAAGCATCAAGCTCTTGGCACGTGTCTCCCCCGTCTGTCATTCAGCAGGATGAGGATAAAAACCCCTAGTGTTATTGAATGAGCTTTCATTGAGAGATTCTGGCAGACTTTTAGCCTGACTTCAGACAGGCCAAGAAGAATCACCTCCTCTGTCATGACAGAAAAGATTCATGACAAAAGCTTCATTTTTCCCTGCAGTACTGTGAATGAATGCCTATGTTTTATGCCAACCTAAATTTAAATGGCCCTGGCCCCAGGTTTTTTGTTTCTTGTTTGAAATATGTTCTCCTTGGTTGGCAGAGCCCAATCAGCTCCAACATAAGCTAAGGTCAGGTAACCTTGCACGTACCCATGTGATGGAGGAGGAAAGGGGAAAGAAATGTTCATTAGCTGCGAACTAGGTCACATTGAGAGCCGAGCAGAGATGGAGAGGAAGATATGGTTGGAAGAAGACAGGAAATTCTCTCAGTGCAAAAACAGCATCATTATGACCTTTGTACTTTTATCTTATTTTGTGTTCCACAGAAGAAAGTAAGTCGACATGAGAGTGAGCAAATGACCAAAATTTTATCTATGGGTAAACTATTTAATAAAGATGCATAATGGGTACTTTCTTAAAAAATAATGATTAAACAGTCTGCTAAAAAGCAACTCGAGCAAATCTTTCAAAGCAAATTCATCTTGAAACAAAATGGCTGAAATCAAATAGAGTGATGGATAATTCGCCTGAGCTTGAAGCCTTTGTTCACACTGCACACAAATCCAATGTGGTTTTCAAATCAGATCTGTACTACCGACTGCCTGCACTGTCATTTTGCAAGAGATGAAATCAGATCTGTTTGTTCAGACAGGGTATGTAGTCAATATCTGGTGCATCTACATCTGTTGCTAGAATGATGATGTAAGTATCAGCAAGAGACTTTCTCATACAACAACTGAGAGATGGCAATGTGGAAATTTGGCCTCTGCTTATGTCTATCATCTTGTTGCTGTTCTGATTTTACAAGGCACATGAGAGAAATTATGAGACTGAGGCGTTTTACCAATTCATCCATATACTGTGTCCAAAACCAATGACATGTTCACTCATTTACTCTTTAGTCTTTACTACATAGTAAATGTCACAGAATTCACTATGACCTAAGAGTAAGCAAAAACGAGTCTATTTAGTCTAATTTGACCTTTCAGACTTTGTCATTACAAAAATATGATTTTGCAGTAGATGCATTTCCAACCACATAATGATCAGATTATTAAACATCTCTCTTCTCTGACTACTCAGCAACTCACTTGATTTGTCAGATACTGCAAACTAATTTTACTTTGTTTCTAGAAAATCTTAGAAATGCTTGACTTAATAATTCTAAAATCTTCTGTTACTCAAATTTCACTGAACACTGCAAAATTCACATATAAATTGATAGTGTATATTCAGTTATTTTTACAATATTTAAATCTGAACTTTTTTGCATACGTGGCTGGGAATCCAAGAATCATTTAAAGTTGTCGGATTAGGTTGCATTAAGCATGTTTCATCAGGTAATACATTTTTTATTAATTAATTTATTATTCATATTAATACAATAATACATTTTAGTTTATATTTATTTCTTATAATGAATGAATGAATTAAATAAATTTTATTTTGTCTAAATCATTTCTAAATTGTTTTGCACGTCCTTCAAAGCAGCCATTATATTTGGAAATGCACTGTAATGCATACTTTAGAGTTACTTTTGGTGACATAAACAGTCTTCTAACATTTTGTGGTTATAAACAGAAGTAATTCGTCATTCGTTTGTCTGTAAGGGATACAGGAGATGTGATCCATAATCACCAAACCTGTTGTGATATACTTGATCTGCAAACTCTGCAGCTTAATTTGAAGAGTAACCTTGGCTCACAGATATAGTGGAAGCCATCAGGAGTGGATGTTCGATGCTTAGCTTTATCGGTAGCTGAGGCACACACCTAGGACGACAAACCATGCTGTCCACAGAATCCCACTCCTTATCTCTCCTTCTGCTGATAAGACTTACGGTTACCTTGGCTCTTGCACAGATATTTATTCCTCAGATGAAGCTTTTCTTGAACAAAGACATTCGTTACAAAAGAGGAATTTTTTCAGGCTATTTTTGGCCTGCTGGTATCCTTTTGTTTTGCATCTCCACTTTCGTGCACAATAGGGATGTAACAAGCCTACTGGAGTGTGCTGCTGGATGGGTGACCCTCTTGTTGTGTGCAAAGTCACACAAAAGCGGTCAACAACAACAACATTATTTTACCATGTTTTCATGGCACAGTTGTGTTTAAAAATATGTAGTAGGTGCTATGTGTAGCAATAGCTGAGCCAGTACAATATACTGTAATAGCCTTTTTACAGAGCAAATGTTAGTGAAACTGCACATACTGTGTTTACAAAGAAAATTAGTACTGTAGCATCCTGTGGTAAGTCACTTCAGCTTCTCTGGGAGGATTTGGGGTTAAGTGCATTGCTCAAGGGCAGAACGTTGCAACTGGCAAACATGATTAAAACTTGATCACAGGGTTGTGCAAAATTCAGAATTGAAAAAAAACAAATGGCTCCCTTTCAGTTCTTTTGAACTGTTTGAGTTTGAAAATACCCACAGGAGATTGTGTGTCTGTCTGTCTGTCCTGTTTTTCTTTCAGGCTGCTGCTCTATCTTTCAGTCTGTCTGTTGCTGTCTGTCTGTCACTCTGTTGCTCTATCTGTCGCTCTATCGTCTACTTGATGCTCTGCCTATCAGTCACTCTATATTCTATGTTTGTATGTTTGCATGTTGCTCTATCTGTATGTTGCTCTTTCAAAATGTTGAATATATTTTAAAATAAAATTTTAAGTGGAAATTATTTATGAACCCAAATGTATTGAATTCAAATGTAATTTGTAATTCTACATCCTGTGTGAAACCAGAATTCAAATATAGAAATAACATAAATGTTATTGTCAATTCAGTTTTGAATTGCAAACAACTGTTACCCTGTTATTTCTGATAGACTATGCACTGTAAAAGCTAGAATCACAGTTGTAAAAGGCTCACACACACTGTAGCAATAAATGTACTGTGGTATCTAGCATTTAAAAAAAAATCACATTCTGTATATGGATTGGGAAAAAAAGTGGCAAGTCCACATTAAATGCTAATGGCCTCATTCCCTGTTGAAAAAAATAACTGTGCCAGCACCTCTTCCCCATGTTTGAGGATAACTCTGGCACCTTGCCTGTCACATGAAGACAAATAGACTCTCAGTACAGGAACAACATATCAGCCATCACACAGTCATTTGACAGTGCTAGGTCACTAAGTGAACAGAAAGAGCTGCGCTAAAGTGGGCAGCTGTCTCATGCAGCATCCGAGCCAACTGTTTGGAACAGGTTTTTGCCCAGACCGGTGGACATTCAGCAAATCTGTTAACCACATGGGCTCATTACAGCAAGAATTACTGTCTCAGCCAGACGGGAGGCGTCCTGCACATAACAGCACAGCAAAGGTTAAAGTGATGTGTATATAAATGCATGCAAATGCACACACTCAGACACAAACACACGCAGATCCAGTATTGTTACACCAATACAAAGCACTTGCAGTCAGGAGCAGGATTGTGTAGGGGTGTACTTGTAAGTAACATGACTCACTAGGGCAAATGATACTGTAGTCTCTGTCAGGGTTCTGTCACCTTGGTCTAGTTTATTTATGGTTTTATGACAGAGCCCACAGAGTCCGCTCCAGAGCCCGCTCCAGTCCAGGAGCCCACAGAGTCCACTCCAGAGGCCACTCCAGTCCGGGAGCCCACAGAGCCCGCTTCAGTCAAGCTTCTTGCCCTGCCGGCTCCGCCCAAGCTCAAGCTCCTTGCCCTGCCGGCCCCACCCAAGCTCAAGCTCCTTGGCCTGCCGGCTCCGCCCAAGCTCAAGCTCCTTACTCTGCCGGCGCCACCCAAGCTCCTTGCCCTGCCGGCTCCACTCAAGCTCCTTGCCTTAATGCCAGCGCCGCCCAAGCTCCTTGCCCTGAAGCCAGCGCTGCCCAAGCTCCTTGCCCTGATGCCAGCTCCACTTAAGCTCCTTGCCCTGCCGGCACAACACAAGCTCCCTGCTCCGACGCTGGCTCCGCTCTTGAGGAAAGCCCTGCCCGCTCCGCCCTTGAGGAATGTCCTGCCCGTTCCGCCCTTGAGGAATGTCTTGCCAGCTCCTCCCAAGCACATTGCCCCGCCGGCTCTGTCCTTGAGGTGGGCCCTACCCCTGCTGCAAGCCAAGCTGCAGGCTCTGCCTTGGCCTCCTGCCGGGGTTCCAGATGTGCTGTAGCCTCACTGGTCCGTCCCTCCAGCTCCACCCTGGACAATCCTAAACACTTCCTAGGCTTATTTTCTGTCTCTGGCTCTGGCTTAGCTCCCCTCGCTACCACCCTTCCTTGTCTCTGTTTGTTGACCCCTTTTCTGTCTTGTGTTCTCATGTTTGTGCTAGTCTTGTGTCATGTTCCTGTCTTGTTTTTGGTGTTAGTTTATTCATGGTTTTGTGACAGAGCCCTAACACTCCCTTCTTATATTTTTTTCTGGTGCTCTCTTGTCTACGCGCTTTGTTTCATGTTGGAGTGTGGTGTTCAGATCCCGGCTCTTGTCTTGTTTCAAGCTCTGTTCTGGTTTCGTGCCGGGATTCGGAGACTCGCGCTCCAGGTTTGGTCTTGCTGTGGGAGTGTGCGGTCTCGAGTTCGCTTGGGTCGTGCACACCTCTGTCCATGTGCATTCATTGTCTTCCTTTTTTCTTTCTCTTGTTTTGTCTTGTTCTGCATTTGTCTTGTTCAAACTTTCATGTTTGTCATGTTTTGTGTGTTCATGTCCCGTTTTGCACATGGCTAGTGATTGAATGTTGCCTCTGACTTGTCCAGCCTTTTCAGTCTGTTTTACGTTACGGGGTAGTTTTTGTTCGTTGATTTTATTTTATTATTAATAAAGCCCTTTTTTCCCCTCCTACATTTGAGTCCTCGCTCTCATCCCTTCCACCCACAACCCTGACAGTTTTCTACATTGTTAATATAAATCTTGTGGTATATTTATAACATTTAGCATTGTGTTTCCTGTTAGAAAATTGGGAGACCCTAGTAGGACTTTATTACATGTACAGTTCATGCACCGAGATGTTAAAAAAATATGTTATATACAGTGGGGCAAAAAAGTATTTAGTCAGCCACCAATTGTGCAAGTTCTCCCTCTTAAAAAGATGAGAGAGGCCTGTAATTTTCATCATAGGTATACCTCAACTATGAGAGACAAAATAAGAAAAACAAATCCAGAAAATCACATTGTAGGATTTTTAAAGAATTTATTTGCAAATTATGGTGGACAATAAGTATTTGGTCAATAACAAAATGTCATCTCAATACTTTGTTGTATACCCTTTGTTGGCAATGACAGAGGTCAAACGTTTTCTGTAAGTCTTCACAAGGTTTTCACACACTGTTGCTGGTATTTTGGCCCATTCCTCCATGCAGATCTCCTCTAGAGCAGTGATGTTTTGGGGCTGTCGCTGGGCAACACGGACTTTCAACTCCCTCCAAAGATTTTCTATGGGGTTGAGATCTGGAGACTGGCTAGGCCACTCCAGGACCTTAAACACGTCCCTTTAAGAAGACATTACCAGCTCTCCCTTCCAAGAAGCTAGTCTGCACAAAAATATTAATTTATAATTTTATTGAGCCGTTGTCTGATGAAATCAAATAATACACAATATAAGACAAGACAATGACAATTCCTGTGCTGTGATTTCTTCTATATTTGTATGTACATTTAGAGAAGCAATAATATCTGTTTTAACTGAACGGGCTCCTCTCAGTCGCTTGCTGAACAGAGCAGATGCAGATCACAGAGACACTCTGAGAGACTCGATTTGTCACTAGTTGCATTTTTGGGAAAACAAAAAGTTGCTATGGGGGTCTACAAAGGCGCTAAAACTCGCTAAGTTGGCAACACTGCACGCATCTCTACTACTCACCTCTTTCTCTCTGTCTGACTGCACACGTGACGCATTTGTAAACGCGCACACACACATACAGGAATATCTGGACCACGGCCAATCAGGGGGGGGTCCGCCCTTCACTATCTCTGATTGGTTTAGACCACGATATAAGCCTAACGGGAGTGTCTTTTGTTGAACCACATAGAGTTTCTGAGTCACGGATACTTTTTTTCTTTTCTCGAATGGCTGGACGCACCAGTGCGACCTGGGATTTTTGTTAGTCGCACCCGTGAGAAATTAGGTCGCACGTGCGACCAAATTGGTCGCACTCTAGAGCCCTGATATATATTAATATTGTACGTTATCTTTCATTTTTAATTGTCATTTTCCTATTTAATTTTAGTTATTGTTATTTTGCATTTGATTTGTAACTTTTATTAATGTCGTTTGTTTATTTTATATTTTAGCTTTAATGTATTGTTTAGTTTCAGTAACAGTTATTGAGCTTAAACTTATTTAGTTGACAAGGCAGCATTTGTTATGTCCTATATTTATGTCCTATTTATATATTTTTTTATTTTCAGGTTTATTTCAATGAAAGATTTTTTTAGTTTCAGACATTGTGAGCATATATATATATATATATATATATATATATATAAAAACATAGTAGTTTTTAATGAAAATGAGCTTGCTATTTGCTTGGTTTTGTGTATTTATGACTCACAGTTCCACCAGGAGTGTTTTTGATGTATGAGGCTTCAGGGTGCATCTGGGCCCCAAAATGTCAAAACAGCAGCATTGAAATGTGCACATGCAAGGCTGTGGTTCAATCATATTTTTATCTTGAGTTATTGTATTATGTGCTTTGTTTTTACACAGTCAGTTGATGCATCAGTGCATTTGCATTTGCTTGTAAAACATCAGAAGTGTCTGGAGATTTGTGCTGTCTCAAAGGAACACAGCACCTAAGTACCCTCCTAATCCCTCTGAGATGTACAACTAATTACCCTCATTACATGCAAATAAGCCTGACTGGCAAAACTTAACCTATTCATATTGAGGATGCAGCCATTTTAATTGTACACTTATGGCAATGGCTGCAAAGTGACATGAAAATAGTGACATGAAAAACTGACCGTCCTGTGAGGTCTAAATGTCTTTGTATGTGATGCAATATCCCATCATCATTTTCACCTAAGCAAGTTACTCACCACCTGAGCTAATAAAACATACCAGGTGCTGTGCTAGATGCTAGACAAGAATAACATAATCACATCTGAGGAACGGCTTCTGTGCTATATATAGGAACCCCCACAACAGTTTGCTTGACACTTTTTGTACATCAGATTATCCTACAAAAATGTTAATCCGCTGCAGTTTCCATCTGTTTACTCGTACTGTATTTTAAGGCGGGTGGGTTCTGTTATGAAATGTCTTCAGCGGAAACATAAGTGGCATGATAGCTCCTTTTCAAGAGCGCCTTGGCATAAGCTAACGGATTCTCGGATTGAATGTGCAAAGCAGAACTAAAGCAGTCGCAACACGATCGGGCAGTGAGATGCCTGCCGTATATGTTGACACTTAACCAGCCAAGATTAAGTAAGTTAGTGTAAGCCTGACTATGTAATAAAAGCATTTTGGTTTGCAAACTAAATGGGGCACCTTAAAATTGAAGCGGAAACCTCATAAAATATTAAAATGTCTCTGATGGGAGGAGGTGGATGTTGGCTGCTCTTGCTTCCCTCTTTCTGGCTTATTTTGTCTTTCATGAGGGGAAAATGTGTTTTTAAATGGTGTGTGAATATAATCTCATCAGGATATGACTGAGCTCAACATAGCTTCCTCATTTGTGGCCGTGCCACAGGCCTACATGTTTAAAGAATGTAAAATTGGGTTATTTTTCAACTCCTGGATGCTGACAGCATCCACACACAGAAATAGAGAGATAAAAAAATCCCTTTAAGACATCATTATTTTACTATGTTTGGAAAAATGGCCCAACCATGTATCTTGATGAGTGGCCCAATCCAAGCAGGCATGGAACCTGTTATGGAGAGTGCTAAATAATTAGCCTATCATAAAGAGGACTTTAAGTACCAGCGGCCAGAAAAGATAAATGAGGCCTTTTTGTATTCCAGATCATTTAAAAGAGTGGATAGCCTTTATTGTGCCCTATAGTGAATATCTTTTAGAGTGAGTTTTTATTTTTCTGTCTGCTTTTTTGCAATTATTATTTTCTTGTGGACCTGACTTGTCTCTTCTGTTTCTGAAGCCTGAATTTATATTAAAATTTTATTTTAAATAGGCCAAAAAAATAAATCACAGCAGGATATGTTTCAGAGCAAATTTCTGTATAAGAATACGCCTGACCTAACTCATAAAACTTGGGGGCAACTGTGATTTCCACTTCTTTAATTTCCTTTTCTTTTTTTGTCTTGCCTCTCAAATGTTGAATTAAGAAGTCCTCTAAATCTCATGAATTTAAAAGACAAAATTGACCCAGCAGAATCATGTATAACCATTCCTCATTAGTTTTCAGATGGAAATGTTCCTCCCATATCTTGTCCAATTTACGGATGTACGCTACATAATATATAATAATATTATAGTTTTCAGCTGGTCTCGTCTTTTTGTTGGGTGCTAATATGCTTTATTGGTGCTAACATCAGATTTGTTTTATTTATTATTCTGTTATAAGTGGTATATATGGTGTTCCTGTGGCTCAGTGGTTAGAGCATTGCGTTAGCAGCGCAAAGGTTGTTTGTTCGATTCCCAGGGAACACACATACTGGTAAAAAATGTATAGCCTGAATGCACTGTAAGTCACTTTGGATAAAAGCCTCTGCTAAATGCATAAATGTAAATAAGTTGTCCACCCTCGTGTCATTTTAACTTTTCCATAGAAAACTAAATAAGTAATGTGGGTTGGTTGTTCTTTTCCAGTTAAGTTGGGGAATGGAGAAATTAAGCTTTCAAGCCCAACAAAGCATACTAAGGCACCAGTAAAATATAGTATTTTCTGAAACCTTATGATAATGTTGGATCAAAAACAAACTTTTTTCATTTAAAATTTAAGTTGATATTAACTGTCAAGCATATTTACATCTGAAAAAAATCCTTCAGACTGATTTTGTGAATCAGATCAACTAGATCTGACTCTCATGAACATGTCAAGGAAAGCCAATACTGTGAGTTCCTTTTACAAAGATATTTTGAATACTTTGAATAACAAGTCTACTTTTATAATAATACTGCAAACCTTTTGATTGTTAAAGGTCTCAGTCTTGATTTATTTTAATTGCATTTAAATGCACCTATGTTTTACAAAAAACATTTTATGAAACTAAATAAATGTGGGTTTGAAAAAACATGGGTGAGTAAATAATGCCAAGTTTTCATTGTTTTGTGCTAAAATATTATTGTATTTAAAACATAAAAAGTTTAGCAATATTAACTGTTGGTTGTATCTTTTTATAAGTCTATTAGGTGATAGCACGTTTATAAACTTACACTACAACAACAAGTACAGTTCAAATCCATCATGTCTATACATTCTGCTGCTACAGCCGCTCTAATTACAAGTATGATGGTAGTGATTTTGCCATGATAAACCCCTCTCATTTTAATATTGAGAATGAACTTAATGATGCATATAGCAGATGGTCTAGTTTTCGAGTTCTCTCCCTCTCCCCTCTACTCAGACTACGCAAATTTACACACATGCTTTCAGTGAAAATGACTTTACAAAGCCAGAAAAAAAGTCCCCATATGGCTGTCCAACCACACCTGGTTAGAAATGTAGAGAGCAAGTTGAAGGAGACAGGGAATTTTGCTCTTAGGAGTCCTGTAAAGGCCTAATTATGGATAAACACATGTTTTTTAAAACCTTATAGATGCACATTTTTGAAGATTGAATGCTTCAGCTCAGTGATCTTGGCGTGAGTGCTTCCGGAAATGTTATTAAAAATCACCAGCATGGTCCAAATAGCAAAAGGCAAGGAACAGCGTTTTCGATGACGCCGTTTTCAGTTAGTTTACGTCTCAGCAGCAGTACACAGCCTTTCTAATGAGCGTCTGGCTTGGAGATGAGTGGAGCCCTCAAACCTGATTAGTTTCACTCAGCCGCTCAAATAATGCAATCGCTCATGCAAGATTACCCCCTCGCTGCCTTGGATGTCTAATCTCAGTGTCATGTCACATGCCCATTGAAAGGTTTATGATGCACCCAACATTCATCCGATGACAATAATTCATTATACCTTGTCCTAATGCTGAATTCATGAGCCCAAAGACATATGGAAATCCAGCACATGTGCTTATTTGGACTGGTCCCCCTTTTAACACCCGATTTAGAGGTTATTTGCTGCCCTGCACAGTGCTCTCATCTCTCGGGTTTGCAGTTTCCCTGGTGATCTCCGACAAGGACATCTTTTGTGCTGTACCACATCAGATGTGCGTCCCTGAGATTTCATGCCAACAAAGGTCTTCTCAATACCGCCTTTGTGCTGTGGCATGTAGAGTGTCACTGGCATGTGTGCTCTAAACACTGCTGCAGTGTGTCGGAGCCCCAAGAGCCAGAACTTTTGTATTATCTTAAGTATTTATTATATTTATTTTTATTTTGGGTTTGGTTATGCCTTTATTTATTCTATACCTTTGGTTATGCCAAGCATATTTTTGTTCATTTTGAATTCAATTTTTTGTATGTTTTTTTTAAATAAATTAACATACAGTAGGAGACAAAATGACCCAGTTACCCGTTTACAGTGATACCTAATCAGGCAGATCCTGGGGCTGAGAGTGGGTGCAAAGACATCAACCTTGTAAAAGGAAGAATAGGGAATGTGCTCAATCTTATAAAACACCTACTCCAAAGCAGTGAGGAGGAACAACAGCAGCGATCCAATTAGCTAGAAATCAGGGCAGCAGCTCAATAAGGAGCTTTGTGTAGGATGGCAGGGCTGTAACACAGAGTCACCCTAAGCCCAATTTATACATCTGCATCGAACCTATGCCGTAGCCTACGCAGAGACATACAGGCCTACACCGTAACCTGCACTGTACCTAATGTGCACCTCTCCAAAAATCTAACAGCGCGTCAATTCTTTGCGGACCGCAAGCGCTGTGATTGGTCTGTGTCTGTAAGAACCACTCCCTCCATATGTACTTGAGTTTTGTGTGTGTTTATGAACACTGTAGTATAGTTTAATGTTACACCTTATTTAAAATAAAACAAAGCAAAGAACAAGTGCCTTATCATTTATTATACTACATAGCATCATTTGTTGTCTGCGACTAACAACGTTGATCTGCCGTGGTACACGTCCTTGTGGAGATTGAAAGAATGCCATCGTCTCCTGTTCCGTTGTTGTCCCTTTTTGTAGTTTTAAATGATGATTTAACGTATTGATTTGTTATATATTTGCCGCCATCATGGCTATAATGCTTCTCCAATGAGCTGCTTCTTCTTCGGCTTTGGCCGTGGTACTGCGGGTTACACAAGGAACATGTTCGAGGACACTGCATACTAGCGGTCTGCATGTGTACTGCACATCGACGCGGACAACGATGCAGAACTATAAATGAAAACTGACACAACGCTTACGGCGTAGAGGCTACGGCGAGGTCCGATAGAAGTATAACTTGGGCTTAATGGGTCATTGAGAATGACTGATCACTTGATGCCTCATCTTTGGCAGGTGGATCCCTACAGAACCCTTTTTATTGATTAGAGAGAGACCATCCATTCCTCCATCCCCTCATCCCCTCCCGGAATGAATATTAAACTGCCCTGAGGTTTCCAACGTGTTCGCAGCTCCTTCTGCTTGGCCTCTATAGCTTCTCTGGACAGAGGGTTTATTTATATCACCAGGTATGCCTTGCTAATCTCTCTCAGGACAATGTAAGGAGATGAAAAAAACACAGAACCAGATTTACAGGTGTAAAGCATTCTAAAGCTGACTCACAGACACCCCAGGCCTCTCCTAGAGGAAATGCAATGAGGGGCTGAGAGAATAAGGGCTGCCATAGAGGCCAGGAAGGAATGAGAGAGTGGTTGGTAATGCCCTAGACAATCAACATCTACGGCCATTTAAAGGTGATTCGGGAACAGGGCCCAGAGTTGCAGAAGGGAGCCAATGTTGGCAGCCCAGTCAGATAGCTAATACTGGTTTCCTTTCTATCCCATCTGGTAATATGTATTCTAGTCAGGGAAGAATCACACTGGATCTACTGTGTGCAAAAAAATAAAAAACACAGTTAAAACCAATTTTCACATAAAAAATAATCCATCACTATGTGTCCTTTTAATGTAAGTTGATTGATCCCTCAAAGTTGATGCTTCAAAAACTATGCAAAACGTATGAAAAAAGTATTATAGTTTTAATTATAGTCAGGTAGTTTACATGATTTAGTGTGTTAGTCAATATACAAAGTGAACACAAATACATATATAGTTACAACAAGACTTTTTAGTAATTAAGTGTGTTAATAAGCAGACATGAAAGTAAGTGTATTCTCTTAAGTGCACAATTAATATTCTCTGGGGACAAATATGTTTGAAGTAGGCTACATTTGATAGAACTAAGCACACTTCTTTTTAACCACACAAATAAAGTCGTTCTCATTTGTGCTAATGTAGTTTATACTCTATTTGCGATTATAAGTACTTATGATGTTTATTATTTCTTTGGATAAAAATATCTGCTAAACTAATCACTGTTAAATGTAAATGCTCAGAGACCATATTGACACCGGCTAATATTACACACACTGTTGAAAATGACATTCACATAATGTTCATGACTTTGTTGAGGTGTAGGACTGAGAAGAGGTGGTATGGATAGAGGAAAAGGTGGAGATGTGAGTGGAGGAGGTAGAAAAATGAAGGAAGAGATATGAGATTTCGGAAGAAGAGAGGGAGGGAGACAAAGTATAATGCAGAGAAAGAGTTTAGGAAAAAGCCAGAGATGATATAATAAGAGGTGAGAACACTAACTGGCAGTGTTATGAATCATAGTCTATACTAGAGAGAGGCTTTACAGAGAGTTTAGCCTAATGTGAGCTGATCCACAGTGGCTTCATTCTTTAAAAAAAGGAAAAGAGGCAATGTCATTGGTCAGTGTGCCACAGTCAATGCCTTTGCTGTACTCTGCTGTTTTGTCTTGGGGCTATATGTGTGCCAAGAGTAGATTCAACATTCACATTGTCTGTTCACTCTGAAACATATTGTGTGATGTGAAGGACATTCTCCATGCAGACAAAAATGAAAGGCTTTAGAATATATAAAATAAGGAAAATATATGCATGTTTGTGTTCCTTTTGAAGTTGCAATATGTGCCATATAGACAAACATACAGCCATTTAAATAAAAATATAATTGAAAATGTCTTAATTTACTTTTTTTAATAGTATACATAGTACAGTACGTCTGTGACTTTTTGTATTATTGTTTAAAGCCAAAAGCTTTAGAATTGGTTAAGAAAGACTGTGGACCTCAATTTTGGTGACCAAAGTGGTTCAATTCGCCAAACTTTATTTCAAAGGACAACCTGGTCTCATAAAAAATCGTACCTCTGTGCATGTTTTAGCGAGACCGTTTTCACGTACCTTATTACACGTTTTCCCGCAGTTTCAAAGAGTAATGTCCACTGAGTGGCGCTAAAACACAGGTTCAATATGTGAACCCTGGCAAATTTTTATTATGTAGATATAAGCACGTATTACTGTCAAGTGTCGCAGAGAGAAAAAAAAATTATAATACTGTAGGCCAGTTTGTACAAAAATTTAAAAATAGCATGTTTGTTATTTTTATTCTTCTTGTCAAAATACTAAATTTGTTTAACCTTTTGCTGTCAACACGGAAAAGTGTCGCAGAAAAAAAAAGACATCTGTCATTTAAATTTATATGTAAAATATGAACAAAACCGTTGGCTTAGACATTGCAAAATTAAATCTCTTTTTCATGAAACCAAACAATTTAACTTCCCTGAGAAGAATGTCTCGAGTCAGACTTGCCTGTCATGGGTTTCTTCACAGTAAACTGACCATTTTGCAGTCGCAGTTGAAGAATCCACACTTAGCTAAACTTCACCCTTATTCTGCTCTGTCACTCATCGACGGGGCTCTAGGCAAAACCCTGCCGTGCCGCCCCCGCTTCACTCAAATAGGATTTTAAAGATGCAAGTGAAAGATTTGATAATTTGTTTATTAACAACTACATTAAAATAAAAGCAAGCACGGACATGTGCTATTAGCAGTCAGGGCTTAATCTGAACAAACCCGGACCAGATCAGCATCTCCGAACTCCGATCATCTCATCTGGCGGATCCTCTTCCTCCAGAGAAATAGTTTGTGTCAGGGTTATTGTAGTTTTGCATTTTTAAATTCGTTTTTATTTTAATATTGCTTTCAATTTTCGCAAAAAATGTAAGTTTCGTTTTTATTTTTTTATAATTTGGTTAATTTTAGTGTAGTTTTTATTTAGTGGAGTTTTCTACCCTATACAGGTTAGTTTCGGTTTTAATTTGAGTTGTAGTAATTAAAGTTTAGCAGAATTAACAGAACACTTCCAGAGCACAGACCAAAGACATTTTAATTTAAACGTATTGACACAAACCACTAGCAACACAAAATTAAAGCATGCTGAGTTTAGAAAATTATTAATTGTATTATTTTATATAGTCGCTATTGGTTTCGTTTTGTTTGAGCTTGTCATTGTTTTTTATTCTTCTTTCTTTCTTTCTTGTCTTAGTGCCTTTTATTTTGTCAAATACAGTTCTTAATACAACATATTTCACCGTTTAAACATGTATACAACATTTCTTATTTTTAAATTCGTTTAACAAGCATTTTAGAAGTAAAAATAAAACTTTCATAGTCGCAAAAAAACCCTGATGTGGCTCGTTTAGGTGACTTGGTTTGCTTTGCATAAAATAAAATCGTTTACTGTTTTACAGATTACATGAAACAAACCTATATTTGACAAAAAAAAGTAAGTGGCACTGAGAACTAATTTCACCCGAAGAGAAGGCAAAATATCTGCGTGCACTAAAAGCAAACGCAGACTCTGGACTGTCATATAGGATATGGGTTACAAAAAAACTACCCAAACATTACAAAAAAATGTTTAATAAAATAACCGTGATTTTTAGAGTATATGCACACAATAAAAGCAACTGATGCAAGCTTGTAATCACTTAAGTGGGTCAACGGAGTGATTGCGCAAATTATCCCTTACCTCTCCATCCTCTGATGCCGGATCGATCACCCCGCTTTATTACACAAATTAAACACTGTATATGATAAACGCTAAATATTGAGTATTCCACTTGGCTAAAACACAGCAAAACACGGTTTTGGGTGTACGTAAGCCTATTTAATAGATAATATTACACTTGTTATCTCCACCGCTTTCTCTCACACATACATTAGCTATAATCTTACCTTTCAGAAGTGCGTGTCTGGCTTTAAAACTCATCAGACAGCACCAGCAGCAAAAGGAATTCATGTCTGGATAGTTTTATTCGATTTGATGACATTTATGAATGAACATTATAATGTTTTGCATGTAGAGTAGCCTATTGATGACGCTCAGTTGGGGGGCGGCGCGGGAGCGGCATTACTATGAAGCAAAGTTAATTTAGATGTAGAATAACTAAGCAGTGATAACGAATGCCCAAAAGATAAACTACAAATATCTGTCCCTTTGCCCCCCTGACTGTGTTGCTGCCGAGGCGACTGCCTTGTTCGCCTATATGCACATGCAGATCGCCTGTTCTGTCAGGGTGGCGTTATGCACATGCTGCGCACTGTGCGCAATAAAACACATGACACAGAAGCACGTGTGCGTGCGTGCAGCGCGTGAGCGGTAAGAGGGAGTAAAAACACACAGATATGCTGTTCTGAAAGGATGTCGGGAATGGGATATTGTTAGACCGCCCACTCCCGTTCAAATTACACCAGAGTTACCGACCGTTACCGTGTTTTATTCCCACGTTGCAAGACATTTGGTCGGATCCCGCGAAAAACAGTGCGGTGATGACGGTGATGGCCTCAACACCGCGGTCGCATCTCATTACCGCGGTGAAGCGGTATTGCGGTTATCGTCACAGCCCTAACACACACTGTTGAAAATGACATTATTCACATAATGTTCATGACTTTGTTGAGGTGTAGGACTGAGAAGAGGTGGTATGGATAGAGGGAAAGGTGGAGATGTGAGTGGAGGAGGTAGAAAAATGAAGGAAGAGATATGAGATTTCGGAAGAAGAGAGGGAGGGAGACAAAGTATAATGCAGAGAAAGAGTTTAGGAAAAAGCCAGAGGAGATGATATAATAAGAGGTGAGAACACTAACTGGCAGTGTTATGAATCATAGTCTATACTAGAGAGAGGCTTTACAGAGAGTTTAGCCTAATGTGAGCTGATCCACAGTGGCTTCATTCTTTAAAAAAAGGAAAAGAGGCAATGTCATTGGTCAGTGTGCCACAGTCAATGCCTTTGCTGTACTCTGCTGTTTTGTCTTGGGGCTATATGTGTGCCAAGAGTAGATTCAACATTCACATTGTCTGTTCACTCTGAAACATATTGTGTGATGTGAAGGACATTCTCCATGCAGACAAAAATGAAAGGCTTGATGAATATATGCATGTTTGTGTTCCTTTTGAAGTTGCAATATGTGCCATATAGACAAACATATAGCCATTTAAAGAAAAAATATAATTGAAAATGTCTTAATTTACTTTTTTTAATAGTATACATAGTACAGTAAGTCTGTGACTTACAGTATTATTGTTTAAAGACAAAAGCTTTAGAATTGGTTAAGAAAGACTGTGGACCTCAATTTTGGTGACCAAAGTGGTTCAATTCGGCCAAACTTTATTTCAAAGGACAACCTGTCTCATAAAAAATCGTACCTCTGTGCACGTTTTAGCGAGACCGTTTTCACGTACCTTATTGCACGTTTTGCCGCAATTTCAAAGAGAAATGTCCACTGAGTGGCGCTAAAATACAGGTTCAATATGTGAACCCTGGCAAATTTGTATTATGTTGATATAAGCACGTATTACTGTTTTTATTACGTTGCTTCAGGAACGTGTTGCGGTGGTTCAGAATTCAAATATCCGGGGACCGTTGCTAAAAATTAATGTTCAACTTTCCAGATTCGTTGAAAATATGCCCTACACCAAACCCAACCCTAATCCTACCCCATAGTGTTGACAAATGCAAAACTGATATAAAAAAAAATGCATTTGTTGAAGCAACTGCTATTTGAACTTCCTTATATTATGCAGATTTGAACTGTTTTGTGGAACCGTAGTTACACAGGATTCGAACCAGAGCTCCTCACCTCTCAAGTACTTCTCCGTACTCTGTGAGCTACCGAACAAACCTACCATCTATATAAACCCATAGATATGAATCTGGATATGTGTGATGCTAATGTTCAAAAGCATCAGTTTTAAATCTCCCAGCATATTAATATTGTTTTGAAGTCATAACATGATATCCTTAAGTACTTGTGCCAAAATTACGCTTTTTTAATCAAAGCTCTGTAAATTTGTGTGAAAAGGAATAAAAGGCGTCTGAGTTTTACTGCCTCTAGTGTACATTTATTTTGGAAACTACAGTGATATATACTTATTGGTACGAATTTTGCATCTCGCTAAAAAGTGCATCCAGGTACATAAATGCCATGAGACCAGGTAGCGAAAGGCTGTTTTATATGCTTTATATGTGTAAAATCTATTTTAGAGCTTTCTGTTTCCTTGTCACTCTTCTCGTGTGTATTTATAGAAACTGATATTAACAAGCCATACTGCTCTCTCTTTTTAAATATTATGAGCTAGAAGTCCCTGTGGAAAGGATAGAGCAGATGAGCATAGCTGAGATATTCTTTCATAGGGCTCTGGTATCCTCTTCAGGCCCCTGACCTTGAGAGGATGGAGAGGTAACAGAGAACTCTTCACTTTCATGGCCTGGTCATTCTACACCTAGAGGGAATCAATAGACAGCAGCTGGCAATGGTAAACTCTTAACATCAGCTCTCTCCGGCTATACTGCGGGTATATGTACTGGTTACATACTAAGAGAGTGACAGTTTCACAGTTGTTTGTATTCAACTGTCTGGACTCCAAATCGGCTTTTTCTTCAGTCTTGCTTATAATAATCTGAAAGTGCAAAGTCGCCATAAGCAGCCTGAAAAAATAACAGTTTCAGTCAATGTGAGACACTGTGGTTGGTCTAGTGTTCAACCTAGTGTTTTTGATTCGTGTGGGAATTGTTATGGCAATTTGAAAATAATGAGAACCAGAACCCTTAAGTAGAGACTAATCTTTTAACTTAATTCCTTAATGGTTATTTAATCACTAAGGTAGATCCAGAATAGCAATCAATCCGCACTAAAGCACAGTCACAAGTATGCTTGTGTTCTGCCTATAGATGCTATACATGTTAAATTTGTGGGGAAGTCGTGGCCTAATGGTAGAGAGTCGGACTCATAATCGAAAGGTTGCAAGTTTGAGTCTCGGTCCGGCAGGGATTGTCGGTGAGGGGAGTGAATGTACAGCGCTCTCTCCACCTTCAATACCACGGAGAGGTGCCCTTGAGCAAGGCACTGAACCCCCAACTGCTCCCCGGGCGATGTACTGCTGTGTGTGTGTGCACTTGGAATGGGTAAATTTAGAGCATGAATTACGAGTATGGGTCACCATACTGTATGGTGCTGTATGCTGTATGCCACAGCACTTTAAATTCCCATCATCCCTTATTATTTATCATTATTGTTTATGTATAATAAAATGTTTTAATGTATCTATTAAATATTTTTGCATCACATTTAGATGTGTTTTAAATGTATGAAATGTAAAGTGTAGAAATTTAAATCTGCTTTAAATGTATGCATTTTCTTGCTTTTTGTGTATTTTGGCTATATTAAGTATTTTAAAGTTTACAGCTTGACCTCATTCGCTTAATAAGCACCTCACTGTAATTATTATTATCAACAGTATGCAACAAATACTGTTAATTAAGATTGAATTTTACTGAACCTTGAACATTCCTAATCAAGTCACCAGATTGTGGTGCCTAATTCCATTTTATTTACTTCCCAGCACCAAATTTAGCACTTGGCGATTGTTAATTGTGGAGCCTTCCTGTAGAGAAACACAGTCTTATCATATGTGATGTATGTATTGGATGTATGGCTGCAATTGCTGACAGTAAGTTTAGAACATAATGTTTTCTTGGCAAGAGTGGTGGGAATGGCCCGTGTGTTTTAGCAGTGGCTTACTCGGTTCTGCCCCTGCAGTTCTGCAGAACCGTAAATAACAGGCAGCAGACGGCCATCGAACAATGGGAAACTAGAGACAATGGGTTGGGGAAGAGGCTGAGAGCTTCAATAAGAAAAAGACAGTTTTGCTGTTGCTAAGACAAAAAGAGGCGAGCGGCCATTTGTTGTTAGAGAACAGAGGGGGGATTGTGGAAGAATTGTAGCATGACATTGGGAGAACAAAAAAGGCAAATACTGCAGAAAGGAGATAAGCTGTAACTGTGGAAAAGGTATGAAAGAAAATATATATATATATATTATAATTAGATGCTTTTTCCCTCTAAGGGAAAATAGCTTAGGGAAATATGTTCCATATTACCCCATGCTATTTCTGTGAAACTTCGACTGAGCTCTTTGTAAATGAACAGCCGCTGATGAGCATTGAATCACAAAGAAATTAACAAGCTCAGCACTAAAACATTGCTCAGCCAAAAGTCCACAACCCAAACAGTTGTTGTTCTGATAACCTGAACAATTGAACCTTCTCTCTGCTTCGTCTTCCCAACATTTATCATCCTCCTTTCTCTTTCCATTCTCCGCAGTGACCTGATAATACTGTTTTCTTGAGGAAATAAGACAATCCCGAATGTTATTCTTAAATCATCAAACTTTTTATGCTCAGTTGTCTCACTCAGGGAAGAGGAATAGTGCAAGGGTGGCTTGTCCTCCCTGTGGGGAGAAATTGAATTAGTATGTTTTGTCCTGCCCTTACACAAAGACTTCTGATTCAGCTCACAAGAGGTCTCTGGATAATTCAAAAGATCCAACCAGGTGTGTTAGACAGAAGCTGAGACACGTTCTTGGGAAGCCGGTATGCTTTTAAATGAGTCTGTTGAGAATCTTTTCTTTCTAACTGACTCAGCCACATAATTCGCGCATAAGCTGCACCCCAATGATTCATGGGAATGCTCAAGCAAGCAGTAATTGTAATAGACCTTTGACTGCGAATGAATAAACATTGATTATAAATGAGAACGTGTAGCACTATCATTTCAAGAAACTAGGGAAAGCTTGCTGGCTCAGAACAGATGAACAAACTTGTATTTTGTTTGATGTATTTACAAGAATCTACACTCGAAACATCCTTGAAAGATCTTCAAAGGATCGAAAGATGTTGGTTATTAATTTGTTTTGCATGATAGATATAGTAAAGAGATAGTTCATCCAAACATGAATTCTGTGATTATTTACTTACCCTCATGTCGTTCCAAACCTGTAGGATTTTGTTTACTCTCCAAAACTCAAAAGACGATATTTTGAAAGGTAAAAAAAAAAAATCATTTTGGGATGAAATATATCTTTAAAGGAGCAACTAACTGTGCAACTGACAAGGAGTTTGTCCCTGACGCTGAGCTGGTACCATTGACTAGGGAGCCAAAAATTCTGGGATTTCAAGCAAAAAGTTTTTGGCAAGATTGGTGGTCGAATTCAAGGACTAGTCTCTAATACTTAATTATTCATCTCTGCTCTTTCTGTACCTACAGATTAATCAACTCTTACATATTCATCCTGTTAAACTCATTGTTGACAGGAAGCTATTGGCATTTATATACTGTACTTTGGTGTTTATCAGTACAGTCTACACAAACCCAACAAGAGCCAACTCGACTTTTCATTTAGCACAAGGCAAATAATAACAGTATTTGTAAATGCAAGATATTGGCCAGTAACAATGAACAAAATCCACTGCAAACATCTATTAAAGCATATTATTTGTCAACAGGAGCATACGCATTTCATCTTTCTTTTATCTTTTTTAATTTTCCCCTTAACTCCTTGTTGACAAGAAGCTATTCAAATTGATATAGCTGAAATTTAGCATTGCAGTAAGTCTCATATAATAAATACTTTCTTATATAGAACAGCAAATAAGATATTTTGAAGGGGAAAAAAGGGTTTTACAGTATAATGAAAGTCAATGTTTGAACCCCAACATTATATAAACAGTAATGCTAATCAGGAAGTTTCAGTTTTAGACAAACACATATAGTTCCACTATGAAGTTCCACGCAATTTATTATTTATGTTTCAATATGCAGTTTGTTTAGTTTTGTTTTAGTCATAGTTTTTCACTTTTAACATTAATTTTCTTTATATTTAGACATAATTTCCTCACTTACTCATGAACTATAGTCAATGTTACTTCAAAATATCTTCATGTTCTGAATAAGATAGAAACACATACTAATTTGGAACGTCACCGATTTTTGGGTGAGCTATCCCTTTGAAAGGAAATGTATAAAGTACCATGCATTATTTGCACATAGTCACCATATTTAAGCACTTACAATCATAGTTAATACTATAGCACAAATGCATACATGCTATAGTGGCCTGAACCTTAGTCAAAATGGCAGAAAGCTTCCTGCACTTTATCCCCAATCCTACGGAAAGCTTCATTAGACCCCATCATGTCCCTACAGAGGAAGTGGCTTTTATCTGGCAGGAATTGCAGTGGCACATTGCAAAATCAGAGGAGCATGAATGTACACATGGAGTGGTGTATGCAAGGTTATGAGGAACAGCAGGAAAGCAGCTGTACAGCCGCTACATTGCAACACTGGGCTCAAGCTCATGTTTAATTCAAGAACCCCTATAAGGGTACACAGGAGGGCCTAAGTGCACATATGTATATAATCGCTTTCGTGTTGTTGCATGTTCTCTGTTTATTTTTGGGTCACTGACTAGAACAAGTCCAAACATGATAGCGGGGGCAGGAGTGTGTCATTGTAGCATGCAATTGCAGGTGCCTAACAGAAAGCGTTGTTATTTTCCCTATGGGACAGGCGATAATGTTTTTTGTATAATGCAGAAATGTAGGTATGAGTCACGGTAGCGCCTCGGGATGAGCTCCTTAGGGCTCTGGTGATTTCCATTCGGCCCTTTTGACGCTGAATGAAGATCGGAAATAAGGATGATGGGAAGGAGAAAAGGCGAGGAGGAGAGGGAGCTGATGGCTTATCAGCTCACCTGTGTCTTATCAGCACCCCTTTTACAGCTTCCCGCATTTCATGCAGATTCCATTGTGAGAAAAATCACATCTTTCCACTTTCCCGGACGTGATTGGCATTTATGTTGCCTGTCTTCCTCTGCCTGGATTGGGTCTGGGAATGTGTAATCCTGAAACGTGAATGCTTCTGGGTAGAACAGATTAACCTATAACTGAGAGCCAAGACTATCAGGCTATGCTTAATTTCTAATTTCTCAAAGAATTAGCATGCAAATATCTTATCCCTTGAAACAGAATGGGTGCAGAGTAAATGAGTGTCATCATGAGATTATTCCATGTTGTGATTACTGGTACAGGTTTTCTCAACTGATTTGACATATTACAGAAAAATCAGTGGCATACAAAATGATTTGCATAATCTATTTTATATATATTTAATAAAACAATGATAATAATAATGTTAATTAATTGAATTCAGTATATTTTGGTTTTAGAA
Organism: Gymnocypris eckloni scoliostomus; assembly: GCA_027564155.1. Classification (NCBI taxonomy): domain Eukaryota; kingdom Metazoa; phylum Chordata; class Actinopteri; order Cypriniformes; family Cyprinidae; genus Gymnocypris; species Gymnocypris eckloni. The sequence continues at coordinate 19,842,736 of CM050426.1, read as the reverse complement.
ATACGTGTGCAGACAAGTTCCACAATGACAATCTACAATTTATTTTATTTGTATTTATTTATTTATTTTTAAATTAATGGGGGGGTAATTGTATATACCATGTCCAACATGCAACATAACCAATGTGAAAACTGTGTGTATAGTGAACATAGACTCTTTTTTATATTGTGTATGTACATTGTCTGATTAATTTCATATAAATAATTAATCAGATCTTAAATGCATTTGAATTAATTATTTAACCTGCTAGCAAAGTGCCTAAATTTACCACTGTTCATTTACTGTTCAGTTTTAGCTCAAGTTGGTCAATCCTTGACTTGATTGGATTATTTAAAACAATTGTATTCTTTAGATTTTGCACCCACATGACTATAAATCTCTGAGATGAGAGCCTCTTCGATTTTTTTGGAGTAGAGTTACTTTGTCATATAGGTAGCGGTTGAGAGGAGAAGAAATGGATTCAGTAATGTAGAGTGTGGTGGAAAGTGATTACACAATAAACCACTCACACACCACGACTGCATGGCAGAATTGGGCATTGTCCTAAACCACAAGAAACCATTTGCATCGGATTTTTCCAGTGGAAATAGGATGAGGAATGTAAAATAAATTAGTCTTGCTATATTGTACGGCTCCATGACAGCACAGATGGTAATGCTGGATCCTTGTTGACCATGTTTAGTCGCTCTCATTTAGAAACCATAACTCATTACATAGTCAGTTAGAGTGACTCGTCTTTTTGAGGTTCTTGTCTTCTTTCTACAGCTCATTTCTTCTTGTAAGCCATCTCATCTTACTCTTTCATTAACTCTTTAAATGCCTTATCCTCCTCTTCTTATATCCTCTTATTTCTCTCCTATCATCTATTTCCACGTCTTCTATCATTCCCCATTCCTTTTTATCTCTTCCTCCTGTTCGTTCTCCTCTCTCTCTAGCCACTCCACCTCTTCTCAGTCCTTCACCTCTTCTTTTTCTCCTCACTCTTTCTCCAGGGTCCTCATTATTTCTTTGCTCTAAGTTTTCTCACATTTCATACATGGCAAAGTCATGACAGTTGAGTGAACATTTTGGGGTAAATTCCACTTTCTTTTCTATGAATCATACTGACACTGCAGATGTAAATTTGATGACATTTGACAACATGCAACGTGAATAAAAAAAAAAAGTCTTGTCAATGTTAACAGGAAAGTCCTGGAAATGATAATTCTGTCAATATTTATACACCCGTGTCGATCTAAACCAAAGGCAATTTTTATTGAGGGGGGGTTACTTATTCTCACTATTCTCATTATTATTTTTTAAATACAGAAATAACTGCATTGTGAAATATTATTGCAAATTGTATGTAAAGAAATGTTTTAACATATTTTAAAATTAAATTGTATTCCTGCGATGCAAAGGTGAATTTCAGCAGCCATTACTCCAGTCTTCAGTGTCACATGATCCTACAGAAATCATTCCAATATGCTGATTTGCTGCTCTAGGAACATGTCTTAGTATTACCAATGTTGAAAATGCTTAATATCTTTTTCTAGAAACAATCAAACTTTATTTTTTAATTTAGTGTTATTTAATAAAAAGGCATTTCAAATTATTTGTTGTTGTATTTACTTTTAGTCTTTACTGTCACTTGAGATTAATGTAATGCATCCTATCACAATGAAAATAGTAATTTATTTAAAAATCGATAAATACAGTAAATAAATGTACTGACCCCAAACTTTTGATCATTAGCGTATTTGACTTTTGATATTTTCAGAGAAGCAGGGAAAACAGTCTCGGTGGGTTCTATAGTTGTTTTGAACCCCACTGATTTTTGTTACATGGATAAAAAAAAATCCTCCAAATATCTTCTGTCACAGAAGAAAGAACGTCTTACAGGTGAGTAAATGATGACAGAATTTGCATGATTTTTTTATTTTGGCTGAGCTGTTACTTTAACTGCTTTGAAAGAATCTTGGATTGGAGAATTTGCTGTCCTTGAATTGGAGAAATGTGAAAAAAATTGTCTGAGGAAAAACTGTAAATGTGTACCTGTCACACTGAATGGAGAGGAACGTAATTTTCATGTATCGCATTTCGGCCTGTGGTTTCCAATGGACAAACTGAAATACGGGAGCAGAAGCAGTTAACCAAAGTAATTGAAACCATGTAAAAAAAAAGAAAAGGTGATGAACAGAAAATGTGAAACTTGAAGCTATAATTTTTTCCAAATGAGCTATCTGAGACTACAGTAAAAGCACTTAGCGTTCACGGAACGTGGGAGGGTATATGCATTTGTGTGTCTGTTAGGAAAGTCGATTTTATTGCACAAATCAAAAAACAAAAGCAGGGCAAATCCAATGGTGTTGACAGTGACTGTACAATAATGTGCTTATGCAGGCAGATTGTCTGGTTGCTGTGGGTGCATTTCATTCCAGGAAACAGCCCATAAGCTTCCTTTCAGGCTCAACTTCCTCCACAGAAAAAAAGGCCTCAGCTTCTTTAATAATTCATTATTGCTTATCCGGTAAAAAAATGCCTCATCAAACTCACTCAAACCCGAGCAAAGACATTGGATTAGATATTCTTAGCTAGATAAATTAATCATAAGCTTGACAACATCAAACACGTATTATATGACAAAAGAAAAATTAGGAAATAGGCTCGTGGATGAAATAGTTTCAGATCTCTGGATACTCGCAGCACGGCAGAGGAATGCATATAATGTGTATTTTCGTTTACATTTGCATTTATTCATTTAGCAGACGCTTTTATCCAAAGCGACTTACAATTGAGGAATACAATAAGCAATACATTATAAAGAGGCAAACAGACACAGGAAGTGCTTGTAATACAAATTTCTAGGCATTGTTCAGAGTGAAGTTCATTCCACCTGCCAGGAACGGTGAATGAAAAGTTCTGGAGAGTGATTTTGTGCCTCTCTGTGATGGCACCACGAGGTGACGCTTGCTCGCAGATCTCAGACTTCTTGAGGGGATGTAGATTGTTATAAGTGAGTGAAAGAAGGAGGTTGCTGAGCTTGTGGCTGTTCTATATGCAAGCATCAGTGTCTTGAACTTGATGCCAGTGCAGGGAGATAAAGAGAGGTGTGACATGGGCCCTTTTGGGTTCGCTGAAGACCAGTCATGCTGCTGCATCCTCTGTAAAGGTTTGATTGAGCATGATGGAAGGCCAGCTAGAAGATTATTGCAGTAGTCCAGTCTAGAAATGACAAGGGCCTGGACAAGAAGTTGTGCTGCATACTGTGTAAGGAAGGGCCTGATCTTTCGTTATGTTGTACAATGTAAACCTGCAAGATCGAGCGGTTTTTGCCATGTGGTCTTTGAAAGTCAGCTGGTCATCGAAAATTACACCAAGATTTCTGACTGAACTTGATGGGGTAAATGTAGAAGAATCTAGCTGGATGGTGAAGTCATGCTGTAGAGTTAGAGTTGGGAAGACAATAAGCTCAGTCTTTGCCAGTTTGAGCTGTAGGTGATGTTCTTTCATTCATGCCGAGATGTCTGCCAGGCAGCCTGAGATCCGTGCAGCTACTGTTGGATCATCTGGTCGAAATGAGGGATAGAGCTTTGTGTCATCAGCATAGCAATGGTATGAGAAACCATGTGCTTGTATGATGGGACCCAGATATGTAATGTATCTGGAGAAGAGGAGGGGTCCAATAACCGATCGCTGAGGAACCTCAGTGACCAGTTGATGTTCCGTGGATACCTCTCCTCCCCAGGCCACCTTGAAAGACCTGCCATTGAGATATGATTCAAACCAGAGAAGTGGAATCCCTGTGATGCCCAGTGATGAGAGGGTGGTCAGTAGAATCCGATGGTTAACAGTGTCAAAAGCAACAGGTAGATCCAGCAGGATGAGAACTGATGATTTGGAATCAGCTTTTGCAATTCGCAGGGCTTCAGTGACTGAGAGTAGCACAGTCTCAATTGAATATCCACGTCTGAATCCTCATTGGTTAGCATCCAGTAGGTTATGCTTTGACAGAATTGAGGATAACTGGTTGAAAACAAGTCATTCAAGCATTTTCACTATGAATGGAAGGAGAGAGACAGGTCTGTAGCTATATGTAAGTGTTTAATGTAGGTTTTTTAAACAGTGGGGTTACCGAGCCTGTTTGAATGCATTGGGGAAGGTGCCTGTGAGGAGAGATGTGTTGATGATGTGCGTGAGTGCTGATAAGAGTGAAGGAGAGATTGCTTGGAGAAGGTGTGAGGGGATTGGAACAAGAGGGCATGTTGTAGGGTGGCTGGAGAGGAGAAGTTTGGATACTTCTGCCTCAGTGAGGGGACAGAAGGCGAAGAGGAGAGTTTTAGCAATATTTCTAGCGAAGAGGGGGGTTTTAGCATATATTCTGGCTGTGTTTAAATATGGATTAGCGATATGCTAACATGTGGTGTCCGTGTGGTGTTTGAAAAAGATCAGCGCAGGGTCTTCAGGATGATTCATGAGTTTGTTTCTTGTGTTTTGTTGCTGTTGCAGTGATTTATTGCCTGTTTAAAAGCCCATATCTTGTGATGCCATATCGAGACACAGCTTTGTCCTCTGCTTGACAGATTATGTTTGTGACGACCATGCTCGCAGACACACATAACGGTGCGTTGGGCCTTTCCGAAGCGCAGAAATGAAATGCTTATCGTGCTACTGCAGACGAATCATCAGCGAAAATACTAAGCTTTAATGACTGTTTGCAGTGGGCTTTTGTTCGTTGTTTAGCAGCTTATCTCTTGCCTTTACAAATACTTATTGGTAATTATTAGTCTGGTGGTAATTGAATAGTTGAGTTGACTTAAACCAGTCTATAATGGTTTTCTTGTCTCCTAGTCTTATCATGCCGGTCTGATTTGCTGGTTTTAGAGGGGTTTTGGTATCGGTCAGTAGGATGACCAGATAAAAAAAGGAGACCAGCTAGATCAGTTTAAGATGACTAATACTAGAAAACCATATGCTTAAACTTTATTTTAGAAGTAACATGCCAGGTTCCAGAGATCCCACATTTCTAGAAAAATCTGGATCCCTGCTAAAAAAACAAACAATAGAAGCCCAATAGAAACCATAACAGAAATTCGAATGGTTTGTATTAAAATACCATTATGAACCATTAGCTTTTTCCAGTAACACCATTACACAATTACTTTTTGTATTTTTCCAATAGGATTTAACATCCCACCAATAGAATCCATCACATACCAGTAGACACCATTATAGTTTCCATTAAAACCAATACAATTGCCATTATAACCATTAAATCCATTACATTTTCTATTGTGTTTTGGGTAGGGTTCTATGTTGTTGTTTTTCAGCAGGGATACCAGGAAATGTTAAAATGTGATTTTGTGGTTTGGAAAAATAATAGAAGTTTTAGAATTTTATTTTTTTTCATAGTCATACTCACTTGTCAAGTGTTTTGTCAGCTAGACATTTTTATGTGATTTCCATGAAACAATCTAGTCTTGCACATGAATTAAAAAGTAATGGACAAATTATATACATTTTGTGGCAAAGTACAGGATCCTTGAGGATGTCTTTGTTCTAATGTAATAAAATGTGATTGATATGATTAGGTCATAATATGAGTTAATCATCATTTTAGAGACACTATTGTGGAACACACAAGTGTTTCAAAGACTCATTTGCATAAGCTATTAGCATACTAATATCTTTCCCCATACTTTTTATGGTTGCCATTGGATCAGAGATTGTGGAGGATAATGGGAAATGGAGTCCTGAATGAATGGCAAGGTACAAGATGGAGTGCCCTCTATAGAAGCTCATGGGTACTCCAGCTGGTGATCGTGACAATAATAAGTCTCTTAAACGCCATCTCAACATAGAATGATTTTCTGAAGAATCATGTAATACTAATCAATATTGACAATTCAGCTTTACTTTTGATCTGTTTTTTTCTGTTATAATAAATGCATGTATCTAACTTTTGGACTTTCTGGTGATATTTCATTAAATTCAAACTTTGTTTTATTTGGAAGTTGGAGTGCTAATAGTCAATTAGCACTTCATTTAGCATGTGAATTCTCGCTGAAGTGCATTGTATTATGAGCTGATGTGTTATACTTGTGAGAAAGGCAACATGAGAGGGATCTGAAATCTTCTTCCACATTTCAGCATTCACATATTCCACTCTGCTGGGAAAGACAGTGTTTGAAGAGAATATAAAGTAAGAAAGACATAGCTAGATGAAGAGAATTATGCATTGGTTTTATGTTGTCATATTCCTTCATAAGTGAGGATGTACTTAATTAGAACGCCTCTACTTTATTCTATAAAGCAAACTGTCATGTACCTTTCCAAACTTCTGTTTTAGAAAAGTGCTGATTGGATTTGGATGACTGCATCTGGCATACATTGATTTATGTTGTAATACATACTCTTTTTTACTTGATGACAATGTTTCCGTTAATTTGTCTGGAAATTTAGCTCTCTTTGAGTGCCACCTCAGACTCTCAACCAAAGAGGAGAGAGAGAATAGAATAAAAGCAGGCAGGATTGAAAGATAATTGGGAGAATCATTTTAATTGCAAAAAAATACAAATGGTTTCCATTGCCGGTCTTGTGCATGCTGCATTAGCATGTAAAGTGAAAAGCTGATGAGTCCCACCTGAATTGGAGTCTCCTCCCCCAACCTTTCTCAATCATACCAACTTTAATTGCATCAATGCTATTATTATCAGCATTATTATTTGTCTGACAGTGATCAGGGTTTCTCTTTTCCTCTTCTCAAGAGAATGGCAGAATGGGTTGAAACGCAGGTTTTGAATCACTTTACAAGTTTAGCGTGATATAATTTCACATTAAATTAGATGTATAACACCAAAGTCGTGCACACAGCGACTCTGATGCTGACACAGAACTTATTAATATTGATTTGAATGGCATCGTGCTACTCTGTAATGGACTGTGCTTTGAATAGCAACACACTTAAGCATTTTATGTTTATGTTAATGATTTTATGTAATTGACACTCTAGTTATCTCAAAAGAATTATAAACAAATTAGTAAGTGTGTGCAAAAAAGCATGAATATGTTGCTTACAAAATAATATTATGTACAGAAAATGTTAAAACATACTTTCCATTTAATGAATCTGTTAGTTTGATGCTAGTATATTTGTTTTCAAATAATTTTTAATAAATCATTAGTAAAAATAATTTTACAAATACTCTCTTCACAGTTAAGACATTCATAGTTTTGAAAATATTCAATTATGTTGCTTTTCCCCTGCCAAACTGAGAAATATGTGCAAATATGACCAATGAGTTTGTACATTCTTCTTGCTAACAGCTACATCCAAGATGTTGCCTCGCCATAAATGACTAATTATGTTTGCTGATATGAATTATGGAGCATCACTGAATCCACCGGAGCTACTTAGTCTTTTGTTACAGTTAAATCATCAGGTATTTTTTTCTTGAATCAAAGACACAACTAATATTACAAGGATGCAGATTCTCTGTTCAGCTGATTAGCAATTTTCCAAAATGTTTAACTATATTTTGTAATCAACTTAATCTTGCACTCAGTTTGTTCCAGACATGTATGACTTTATATTTGAATAACGTGCTGGTCTGTATTTTTCTGTGCAGTTATGAAGAATGCACACTGCATGAATACAAAATAAACGTATCTAAAATATACAATGCAACTCATATACCATATATAAGACTTATGATAGTTTTGTGCCAAAGAGAGACACATTTAGGTTTACAGTTGGCCTTGTATTCATTGTGACTGTTCAGTTAGACAGTTGGTTGATTCATTGAAATGATCTGATTCAAAATAATGACTTATTCTTAAAATTTACATCATATTTCTGTCTCTGCAAAACTATGGTTTCAGAAGACTTGGACCTGATTTATGATGGTGTTATTTGATCGCTTCTTTTAAAGGGGTCATATGATGTTGCTAAAAAGAACATGTGTCTACATGGTTCAAGGTTCAAAAACACATTATTTTCCGCATACAATACATTATGCAGCCATATCACCCTGTAGCCCAAGACTGGTTGCCCACTGAAGCTAAGCGGGGTTGAGCCTGGTCAGTACTTGGATGGGAGACCTCCTGGGAAAACTAGGTTGCTGCTGGAAGAGGTATTAGTGAGGCCTGTGGGTGGTGTTCATCTGGTCTGTGTGGGTCCTAACACCCCAGTATAGTGATGGGGACACTATAATATAAAAAGCACTGTCCTTCAGATGATCCGTTAAACTGAGGTCCTGACTCTCTGTGGTCATTAAAAAAATAATGTCCCATAATGTCCTTCAAAAAAATGTAGGGTGTTACCCCAGCCAAATTAGGCCAAATTTGCCCATTGGCTTCTGATTATCATGTGCTCCTAATCACCCCCATATCGACTGATTGGCTTCATCACTCTGTCTCCTCTCCACCAGTAAGCTGGTGTGTGGGCGTTCAGGTACAATATGGCTGCACATTAGTGGTGGTTGAGGAGATTCCCCCTTTCTATGTAAAGCACTTTGAGTACACAGAAAAGCGCTATATAAATGTAATTAATTATTATTATTATTATTATTATTATTGTTGTTGCTCCTCTATGCTCTGCCTTTCTGAAACGCGTAGATTTTTACAAAGCTCATCCTTCTGAGAAGCGAGTAGTGCTCTGATTGGCCAGCTATCCAGTGCGTTTTGATTGGCCGAATACCTCAAGCGTGTGACGGAAATGTTATGTCCCTAACCGTATTGTGATGCCGTGTCCCGGCACAACGAGACTAAAACAATTAAATACATTATAAATGAGGCATTTGTTGCATCCAGTGAGGACATAATTACTGATTATAAGGACTCATACTTTTTACACATTGCACCGTACCACTTAAACATAGCACCATGTCTGCATTTGTGATTGTAGAAATGCCAAACAAGCATTACTCTACACTGCTCAAAACGCACAAATGTTTGAATGGTCAGTAGCAAATTCATTAAATATTGAAACGTACTTACTCTATTGTGAGTCAGAAGTACCAGACTGTCCTTGTGACATTGGAATTGCCCCACTTTATAATGTGCACAGCCATTTATAGTGTTCACATTGTAGGCTACTTTCTCCCAGGACCAGGAAATAATCCTCCATAAAATGCGCTGCACACACCCGAATATTTGCATTGTACTGTTCTGGAACAATGTTGGAAATATAACTTAAAGTGATAGTTCACCCAAAAATGAAAATTCTGTCATAATTTACTCAAGTAGTTCCTCAAGTAGTTCCAAAACGTTCTGTGTTCTGCCGAACACAAAGGGAGATCGAACACAAAAGGAGATATTTTGAAGAAAGTTTGTAACCAGGCTGTTTTGAGGCACCATTGACTTCCATAGTAGGAGAAAAAATACTATGGAAGTCAATGGTGCCCCAGAACTGCTCTGTTTCCCACATTCTTCAGAATATCTTCCTTTGTGTTCAGCAGAACAAAGACATTCATAGAGGTTTGGAACTACTTGAGGGTGAGTAAATGATGACAGAATTTTCATTTTTGGGTGAACTATCCCTTTAACCACTGATTTCTAGTTGTGTACTCATTTGGAAGGCCAAAACAAAGTACTTTCGCTTTCACAACGAAACACACAGCATCTCCACAACATGACGGCGGCAACAACAATACAATGGGGAGAATAAAAGTTCTTTCTTTTTGCATATAAGTTTGGGTGGTGTTATGCAAATCTTCCCACACCGTGACATAGACATGTGGAGGCGTGTTTTAATGAGCCGTTTTAACTTTTATAACGACTATCTCTTTGGGTTTGAAGCTTTAATCTTTGTAACTTTACAAATCGTATATATGCACACCTTATAATACTCCAAAGACAAAGGCAAACATGAAATCGCACCATATGACCCCTTTAAAATTCACCTTTTGTGTTTCACAGAAAAAAGTGAGTCATACAGTTTTGGAGTGATTGATGACAGCCATTACATTTTTGGGTGAACTTTATTTCCCTATCTGTCGGTCACTACGAGTTATGTCGTGACGACATAGGGGATTTACCTGGAAGCCCCGAACATCTCTGACTAAGAGAAAACGCCAATGAAATTGGCTAGTGGATTTTGCATACCTGAGCCACTCCCCGTGCATACGGGTATAAAAGGGCGACAGGTGCATCCACTCATTAGGTTTTACGCTGAGGAGCCGAGACGAGTCCCTGGCAACCAGCGATGGTTCAAGATTGTGGCATGGGGACATAACGTCTCCGTTCCTCCATCAGGGGAACGGGGTTACGTCGTAACCAGACGTTCCCTATCTGTCGGTCACTACGAGTTATGTCGTGACGACATAGGGGTCCTATGCGCCACAAGCTGAACCCCGTCACAACCTTGTGGCATGCAGATGTTGACAAGCGAGTGCGTGACAGACAAAGGCCAGGCAGCCTCCGCCCTGCACGCCATGGCTATCCTGCAGGTTCACCAAGCCAAGGCGCTCAAACAGGTGCACGAGGGTAGTACCGACCGGGTTGATGCAGGAGCTGCGACGGCGACTGACCTCGCTCACGAGCGACGAAAGTCACGGGCGGTCCCTCGAAGGCGATGTCCACCATGGTGGTCCAGGAGCGCCATCTCTGGCTCAACCTGGCAGAGATGAAGGACGTCGACAAGGCACGCTTTCTCGACGCCCCCATCTCCCAGGGAGGGCTGTTCGGCGACACCGTCGAGGGCTTCGCCCAGCAGTTCTCGGCGGTACAGCAGCAGACCGAGGCGATCCAGCACATCCTGCCCCGGCGTGATGCACCATCCACCGCTGCCCCCGGGGCCAGGCCTCAGTCTGCCCGTCGCCGTGGCGCCTCCTCGTCCTCCAGAGCCGCTCCGCCCCAGGCCGAATCGACATAGGCCGGGCGCGGCCGAGCCTCGCAGGAGAGCGGCGCCCCCCGCGTCCCAGCCAGGCCCCAAGTCGTCCAGGAAGTCGACGAAGCGGCCCTGACGCGGGCAACCCGGAGATGTTGGAGTTTGCTCTTTCTCAGGAGACGGCGAGAACAGCGCCGCTCCTTCCCCCGGTGGAGGGCCGGGAGGAGAATCTTCTGTTTCGTTTTGTTTCTGTTCCGCCGCTGGTCCAAGGGCCAGCGGTACCCACCTTCTCAAAGAAAGAGCAATTTCCTTTTCCTCCGGGTTCTCAGGTCCATGGGACGACAGTGTGCGACGCCCTGCCTCCTCACTCTCGCCCACGACCCATTTTGCCAGTAGCCAAGAGAGTACGGTTCGGGGACGACATTCCTCCCCACGCACCTCTGGCCAGTCCCGTTCGGGACCCAGGGAGTTCGGTGAGGATGCCTCAGAACGCACCGCCTTCTGTGCCATCCACCCCTACTCCCTTTCGCTGCACCACCACAGGTACGTCGATTGTGCCGTTGGAGCCGCTTGCACAGCGTCTGGAGGCGTGGCTCACGCTGCCCAGCCTGTCTCGCTGGCTCACGCGCACAATTCGACTCGGCTACGTGATTCAGTTCGCCAGGCGACCTCCCAAGTTCAACGGCGTTCTCGAGACGTCGGTGGCAGTCCGGAACGCCCCTGTCTTGCGCGAGGAGATTGCTGTCCTCCTGGCAAAGGATGCAATCGAGCCGGTCCCTCCAGCCGAGATGAGGCAGGGGTTTTACAGCCCTTACTTCATCGCATTCCAAGAAAGGTGGTGGCCTTCGCCAATCCTGGATCTGCGAGTCTTGAACCGGGCTTTACACAAGCTCCCGTTCAAGATGCTGACGCACAGGCGCATGATCAAATGCATTCAGCCCCAGGATTGGTTTGCAGCGATCGACCTGAAGGACGCTTACTTTCACGTTTCGATCCTTCCGCGACACAGACCGTTTCTACGGTTTGCGTTGAAGGTCGGGCATGGCAGTACAGGGTCCTCCCCTTCGGGCTCTCCCTGTCTCCCCGTGTGTTCACGAAGGTTGTAGAGGGTGCCCTTACCCCATTACGGGAAGTGGGCGTCAGGATCCTCAACTACCTCGACGATTGGCTTATCCTAGCCCAATCCAGAGAGCAGTTGGGCGATCACAGGGACTTGGTGCTCGGCACCTCAGCCAGTTGGGGCTTCGGTCAACTGGGAAAAGAGCAAGCTCTCCTGTGCAGAGAATCTCTTTTCTCGGTGTGGAGTTAGACTCGGTGAGTATGACGGCACGCCTCACGGAGGAACGTGCCCAAGCAGTGCTGAACTGCCTGAGTTCCTTCAGAGGCAGAAATGTGGTACCACTGAAACAGTTTCAGAGGCTCCTGGGGCATATGGCATCCGCAGCTGCAGTCACGCCGCTCGGATTGCTTCATATGAGACCACTTCAGCACTGGCTACACTCCCGGTCCCGAGGTGGGCATGGCGCGCGGTACACTGCAGTAGGTATCTCCCAGCAGTGTCGCCGCTCCCTCAGCCCCTGGACAGACCTTGCCTTTCTACGGGCCGGGTGCCCCTAGAACAAGTGTCCCGGCATACTGTTGTCACAACAGATGCCTCCAGCACGGGCTGGGGCGCTACATGCAACGGGCAGGCAGCCTCGGGCTCTGGACAGGGCCCCGACTGCTTTGGCACATCAACTGCCTGGAGCTGTGGGCAGTGCATTTAGCCTTGCGGCAGTTCCGCCACTGCTGTTGTTGGGCAAGCACGTGCTAGTCGCGACGACAACACTGCGGCGGTCTCGTATATCAACCGGCTGGGGGTATACGATCACACCGCATGTCACAACTCGCCCGCCATCTCCTCCTCTGGAGTCACACGCAGTTCAAGTCACTGCGTGCTGTTCACATCCCGGGCAGCTCAATCGCGGCCGACGCGCTCTCACGACAGCTCACGTTCCCGGAGAATGGCGACTCCATCCCGAGACGATCCGGCTGATCTGGAGTCGATTCGGGAAGCTCAGGTAGACCTGTTTGCCTCCCGAGTCCTCCCACTGCCAGCTGTACTTCTCCTGACCGAGGGCCCCTCGGCACAGACGCACTGGCACACAGCTGGCCTCGGGCCTTACGCAGCATGCTTCCCCAGTGAGCCTACTTGCACAGACACTGTGCAAGCTCAGGAGGACGAGGAGCAGGTCCTGCTGGTTGCGCCCCATTGGCCCACCCGGACCTGGTTTCCCGAACTCATTTCCCTCGCGACAGTACCTCCCTGGCGCATTCCTCTGAGGAAGGACCTCCTTTCTCAGGGGCTCGGCACCATATGGCACCAGCGTCCAGATCTATGGAACCTCCATGTGTGGCTCCTGGGACGGACGCTGCAGACTTGAGTGGTCTACCACCGGCGGTGGTGAGACCATCATTCAGGCTAGGGCTCCTTCAACAAGGCAAACCCCACGCACTGAAATGGAGTCTGTTCGCGACCTGGTGTTCTTCTCTCGGCGAGAAGACCCCGAAGATGCACGATTGGAGTAGTGCTTTCTTTCCTGCAAGAAAGGTTGGAGCGTAGGCTGTCACCCTCCACCTTGAAAGTGTATGTAGCCGCTTATTGCGGCTCACCCACGATGCAGTGGACGGCCGGTCCCTGGGAAAGCATGATCTCATCGTGAGGTTCCTGAAGGGGCCAGGAGGGAATCCTCCAGGCCTCCCCTTGTGCCCTCTTGGGACCTCTCTATCGTCCTGTCTGGACTTCAGAGGGGCCCCCAGCCGCTGGACTCAGTCGAGCTGAAGTTCCTGTCTCTTAAGACAGCGCTCCTGACCGCTCACTTCCATCAAACGGGTCGGGACCTCCAGGCGTTTTCGGTGGCGAAGAGTGCCTTGTGTTCGGGCCGGTCTACTCTCACGTTGTCTTGAGACCCCGGCCTGGACATCGTGCCCAAGGTTCCCACCACGCCCTTCTGCGATCAGGTGGTGAACCTGCAAGCACTGCCCTCGGAGGAGGCAGATCCAGCCTTAGCGTTGCTGTGTGCCGTAAGAGCATTGCGCATATCGTGACCCGCACCGGGCGTCAGAAGCTCCGAGCAGCTCTTTTGTCTGCCACGGAGGGCAGCAGAAAGGGAAGGCTGTCTCCAAACAGAGGCTGGCCCACTGGATAGTGGAGGCCGTCGCCTTGGCGTACCAATCGCAAGGCGAGCCATGCCCCCTGGGGGTGAGGGCTCACTCCACCAGGAGTGTTGCCTCCTCCCATGCGTTGGCGCACGGTGCCTCTTTGGCAGACATCTGCAGAGCTGCGGGCTGGGCGACACCGAACACCTTCGCTAGATTCTACAATCTTCGCGTTGAGCCAGTTTCTTCCCGTGTATTGGGTAAGTAATGGGCGAGAAGAACTGGCCGGTGTCACGCTTGCTGCGCCATTCCCCCTCACCCGGGGATACGAGCGCCTTTTTCTCCCCCAGTTCAGTTCCCCGGACGGTGAACCCTGGTGGAATCCTCCAAGCACCCCCGGCAGTCAGACTGGGCGGAGCAGTCTGACGCCAGGCCCAGTACTGGTGTTAGCTCGCCCGGGTCTCCGGTCAGCCCCTGTACTGGGCTAGGTGTCCGTATGGCCTGATTCCCCTTCGGGTAATCCCATATGTGTATTCTTCCACGGTAAGGTTTCCCTCATGGTAAACCCGTGTCTTCCCTGTGACAGAGCTTCTGTCAGGTTCTGCTGGCAGCCCTCCTCCCTACTCCTAGGTAGGATCTGCCCCAGAGTCCAGTCGTATGTAGTACTGCCCCAAGCCTGGGCCAGTCCATATCAGTGTCTCCACATGTTACCTCCCTTCGGGCAGGATGTGGCCTCCGTAGCGCCCTTCTATGGAAGGCTCGCTTCCCTGCCGTTACGACAAGCTGTAACAACAAATAGGAAAGACCTGAAGCTGTCTTTCACTGAAGGTCGAAATCCTTCCGATTCCGTGGGGAAAGGAACAGCGGCTTGGCTATCTCCAGCAGCGATGTACTCAGTGGTCGGTGGGCACCAAGGTTAGCAATTTGCACTGGAGCGGTAGGAAGGTTGCAACCTCTTGCATGGCATTTGTCTGTCACGCACTCGCTTGTCAACATCTGCATGCCACAAGGTTGTGACGGGGTTCAGCTTGTGGCGCTTTCCATAGACCCCTATGTCGTCACGACATAACTCGTAGTGACCGACAGATAGGGAACGTCTAGGTTACGTGACGTAACCCCGTTCCCCTGATGGAGGGAACGGAGACGTTATGTCCCCATGCCATCTTGAACCATCGCTGGTTGCCAGGGACTCGTCTCGGCTCCTCAGCGTAAAACCTAATGAGTGGATGCACCTGTCGCCTTTTATACCCGTATGCACGGGAGTGGCTCAGGTATGCAAAATCCACTAGCCAATTTCATTGGCGTTTTCTCTTAGTCAGAGATGTTCGGGCTTCCAGGTAAATCCCTATGTCGTCACGACATAACGTCTCCGTTCCCTCCATCAGGGAACGGGGGTTATGTACGTAACCTAGACGTTCCTCAAACACGCTATAAAACATGTCTCTTCCTAAACTACCTCTGTTAGTGCCAAGCTCAGTTATATTGTATCATCTCTTACATTGAATAAAGTCAGCCTGTAAAAGTATACTGTAGTGCTTTAAACAACATGTATCTTACTGATTGCACTTTATGCTGTGTTATCATCAATACAAAGGGAGGGGAGGGGGGTGGCAAAAAGTAGATTAGGTATGTTTAAGTGGTGGGAAAGTCAGTCGTGATTTGCAATCAGTGGCCTATATTTCACATGAGCTAATATGTGTCAGCTACATCTGCTGGGAAAATATGACACTGTTTACTAAAGCACACAAGATGGTTTATTAGGAACTAGCAGACAACTCAATTAAAGTTCCCGCCTCACCATGTGAATTGAGGCCTCTGGTTTAAGGGTTTATTCTGAAATTATTCCAGCAAACATTGAGGAGGGAATTCACCAATAATTAATTACGTCCTCTGATTGCATTGTTTATTTGCACACACTGTTGCTTCACCTGAGACACTAATATAATTATGCAAATCAACAAGGGGACCTCAGCAAACATCTAAGAGGGCTGCAAGATGACTAAAATGAATTAATATAGACTGTATTAAAACAAGGGTCACTAAGATGTATTTCTTTATATGGGCCACTCTACAGAATTGGTCCAAAGTCAGAGTTGGAAACGTCTTAAAAAATAAAACAATAAAAATATGTATGTATGCTAATTATATTATATCCAAGGTGCACATCTAGTAGTAGTAGTAGTAGTAGTAGTAGTAGTAGTAGTAGTAGCCCTTTATTGTCACTAGTACAGGTACCAGCGAAATTAGCCATCAACCTGTCCATACATACACAACATACATATGACAACGGGGTAGACAGAACAGGAGACAGGGTATTTAGAAAATACAGCTTTTACATGAGGAGAGAGAGGAGGAAAAATTTTTAACCCCAGACTATGCTCCATTTGGAGTACAGTCTGAGAACAGAAAAAAAAACACCTCAGCACAAAAGCACATATACCATAAACACATGACTTGCAACAGGGGGAACATATCCAGCTCTGGCAAGCAGCCATCCGGTCCAGTGCCATTTATTTCGGCGCCGGTCAACAGACCTGCTCGCCCTAGTGGCGGTGCAAAGCGTTTTACAGAGGCAGTTGAATGGGGGAGGTGGGTAATGTCTGTAGTCGGGGGAGGGAGGAAGAGATTCCCACTCCATCGCTCTCTCAGGGTGGTTATCCAGACGGCCTTGGCCAAGGCGCCGGTACGGGGAGCCAGAAAAGATAAGATTAAATTGTTGTGACTTTGGGGCGAACAGCTGCAAACTACCGCAGCTCATTCTCATTGTCCATTCTGATCTCTGAAAAGTTTCACTTCCAAAGCTGCGAGTTTCATCATGATGGTATCCATATTCCGGTTTATAGTCTCAGTCTCATTGCTGACCGCTCTTCCCACAGCTTCAATCAAAACGGTCAGCCTTGTGAGACTTTGGACAGCTGTTCCCGTCTTCTGAATTTTTCGATAACCCAGGGTAAAGCCTAATCCAATCAGCAGAATACCTGTTATCATGGTGCCGAAAAGGTAGATATCCTCAGCGTCCTCAACGGAAAGAGCCGCCAGACACACGATTTGCCACTTCTCCCATGCATCCCTCGTATATCCGACCACGACGTCCCGTCAGGACAAACAGGTTCCCCAGAACCCAGACTTCTCCTTGAGAAGATGGTGTCAATCGCGCTGAGAGACCAGTTGATCAAATCCATAATTTTCTAGTTTGGAGAGCCGTGCAGAGAGAGTCTCTCAATAGATGAGACGAGACAGCAGAAGCAAGCAGGGAGGGAAAAAAAAGGGTAGGGCGGGGAGTGAAATCTAAGCGACTACCTCTGTTGAGTGCCAAACGAGAAGATCTAGTAATGGTGCAGGTAATTACGTCTACAGTATACTGTCCTGCATATTTTATTTTATTTCAAATTTTATTTCATAATTTAATGTTGTTGTTTTTTTACCTAATTTTTTTCATACCTATATTTATGTATAGTCTCTTGTTTTTGTATTCCGTATAATTGAACTGTCATGGAGCGAACCTGACTTACATTTCACTGCTGGTTAAATTCTGTATAATTGTGTATGTGATGAATAAAACTCTTGAAATCTTGAATTATCATATTGTATTTTCAGAAAGTTTTGGAACATTTGTCCTCTCCACAGATTTGTCACTACCGGAACAGTAATAATAATTGAATTAGAAGGGTTATATTGACATATTAAGATTTTGCTTACATCTACACTATAAATATATACATTTTTGCTAATTTATTTCAGATGTAAATCAATAAACAATACATTTTTAACAATATTTCAAATGTAATTTATGAGATTTATTGTATTTTGAATCCCATTTTTATTTGTAAAAGGCAAAAGATGACCATACTAATTTCAACATTAAGGATACATTAGTTCCAATATACATTGAACCAAAAACTTATACCATCTATCATACTCAAAAATCATAACATCTAAGCTGAAAACTCAGAATACTTAGACAATACTATGTTTTGGTAGGTAGCGACCACATCACATTACAGAATTTGAACTTGCATACTACAATTATTAAAACATATTAAATACAAAAATACAATTCATAACTGTACTAAAATGTTGTTTATTTCACTAAAATATGAGGATTACGTATCTCCTTTTGTCAATACTGAGACAATGATGACAGGTTTCGTTTGTGACTGTTTCAGAAGAGACACGAGATGTTTTCTGGGTCTCAGCAGACAAGAAACCTTTTCTGTTTTCAATTGTTAGCTTTTGTGGATGCATTTGCTGATTTGAGAATTGTTTGCAGAGCGCTAATGCATCTGTAAACAAGCGTCCTCTCCATTATCACTTATAGGAGTCTTTTAACTGTGAACGGTACTGTAATATACATCACGTCTGAGACTTGCACAAATGTCATTAGAGATGAATGTGATGTATTAAAATGTTGTTCTGCCAAAGTTGCTATTTCGACTGGCAGTGTTCTGTATTGGAAACCACAGCAGGTGCTGGTGCTCACTGAACCACAAGTGGAAAAAGAATGCAAGTAGATGTGGATCTGTATTAATGCTGAGTTGATGGCTCCCGTTGTTTTCCAGCCTAAGCCAATGACATTCAATCACACGTTATCTCCATCAGCAGTCTGGCACGCATGGTGCATTTGAGTGCTGCTTTGATGTCGACTGCTCCTGAGGTTTAACTGGAAATTTGCATCCTGATTTGCGTCTCCGGAACTGATCGATGGCGGTAGAGCGTAATGCTAATGCTTGCTGTCGCCTCGTGGTGTCTCGTGGTGCCTCGTGTTTACTTACTGCTGCTTCACCGTCAGTGGCATTCTCTAGCGAGCTGATCCGAGGCTTCTAGACAGCATGCGGGACATTTATGAGAATAAATATCATAAATCATTCTGTGTTATAGGTCGTGAGACCGGAGGTGAGGAGTGTGCAGGAGCTCTGCCACTGTGTCCATCTCAGATTTCTCAGGCAAATCGTGATAGAGTATTGACTTTTTCAGATTATTAGCAAAAGGGATGTGAGCAGGGTGACAAAAGCCAAACAGAGCATCAGGTTTATTTTTGGATCCTGGGGATACATAATTCTGTTTTGGAGACATGAAGTCTGGCTTCAGAGGGAGACTGTGAAACACGACTATCTCTGGCAATAAGAGGCAAATTGTAGCTTTACGTTTCCTCAAAGTAAAAGAGTTCAGTCCAGTCCAGTCCAGTCACGTTCAGTTAGGCTAAATGGTGTATGTCCTGGTAGAGGGTCAAGTGAGGGACTTGTGGAGAGCAGCTGACGTTTCAGCTGCAATGTGCAATCTATGGGCTTCCAGCAAACTGGAGAAACTCCCCAGTTAATGTATGTGCTTTTGAAAAAGCCTGGTTTAAGGGCATGACCATATGTTCACATGCAATAATATCTAGCAGACAAATATGGATGAATACCTGTAAATAAATATTAGGACTTGCACAGTAACTAATTTCGCTGTTTATAGCAAGTCCAACGAATAGCATTGAATAGTCAAAGCCCCCTTGGACATAAACAGAGTTCAGGTATGCTAGTGATCATTTGAGTTTCTAACAAGGTTGTATCAAAGTATAGAGAGAGAGGGTGAGTCAGATTGTATCTCCCTTAAGTACAACTAACCTATTTTAGTGCCACTTAACTAAGATGCAGTGATTTCTTGTGGACTCTTTATGTGTGTGTGGGAGGAAAAGAGAAAGAAAACAAGGAAAGCACAGATGAGGAGGTGAACAAGAGAAATCAAGACAGATGAATGAAGCCAATAATGACTTGCAACTCTCTACAGGGTGTGGAAACGAGAGAAGAACGTGGCAAATAATGTTACGTAATGACAAACTTTTTGCTCCTGTTAAATGAAAACAAAAAAGCTACATAGACATACAAACACAGATACAGTTCATAAGGCTAATTTAGGGATGGCTCAATACCAGAGTTTTCGGCTTCGGTTCAGTAACCACTGTAATATTTTGTTATTGATATTGTGATACTGAACAGATGGTGCAATAAATACACTACTGAATGTGTGTGGGATGCATGGTCATATAATTACTTTTTACTTATTTAATGGTGTATAAATCTGAACAAAATACCATCATGAAGCATATTATCAAGTTGTGTTTCTAAATATATTCACTAAATGTACCTATACATCATAAATATTATCCTAACCTAACAAGAAACATGTTCTATATTGATTTTCAAGTAAATGATAATCTAAAGGTTAACATTAAATAACTTGTACTTTAAATACAGATTTAGATTTAGGAAACTAGAGAATGTAATAAATTAGTTTGAGCACATTGCTTCAGTGAATGATTCAATGACTCACTCATAGGGACCACTAAAAATCACGTCTCATGAAAGTAAGTAATTGAATCATTCAGTGTTTTTAAATAGTTTAACTTAAATGACTCACTTATCAAGATAGTTATCATCACTTATTGGTGTATCGATGTAAGCTGGAAAAACAGTTGAAACACAGTTATACATGAACATTCTTTATATAAAGTGCAGATTCTTTTATCAGTTGCACAGCTGTTTCAAATCTGTAGTGCTGCAGTAGCTTTTTTGTACCAGAATATTGCACAACCCAGTCTCCAACATATTCTCATTGCTCATTATGCACTCACAAACATCTGTCTTTTCCTCTTTCGCTGTCCTTCAACTTTCTTTGCCCTCTTCCTTTTTTAACACACAGAGGAACATATACACAAATTCCATGTGTTCTAATACCCAAATCGTTTCTATATTGCAGTCACTCACTGCCAGACTTTGAAAGACACAAAGTTAAAGAAAACTTTGCGAGGTGTCACAAGGCATTCCTTCAATCTATTTAACTAGCTCTGCCATCATAATACATGTTTTTTATATATAGAGAGAATAGTCTCTATTCTTTTTTCAGTCTTACCTTTTGTCAGCTTACTTTATTGGTATATTTCAAATATAACAATGAGATCAAAGAGACATGCTTATGTCTAAGAAATGCATATAAAGAACAAGGCTGCCATGTGCTATCATTGGGAAGTAGCTCAAAAGACTGTCAGAATCTGTCAGAAGCTTAAAACAGTTTACCTTTAATAAGAGATGGGGATTTCATTTCTAATAAATGCCTGAAGAACATGTACCTGACATAGCAATGTTGACAATAGAAAACTAAGGCATAAGCAGCAGATCATATTTTTCAGTTATTTTCATGTGAAATGGGTTGTGGTGGCTGACTGGAAAATACTAACCAGTAGTTATCAAAAAGATTTGAGGCATTATTACAGAGGCTTTACAAATACTTAAATATACACTTAAAGTTCATGAGCTGCAGTTGCTGTTGACGTTATGGGAATATTTGAATAGATTGTTTCTGAACGGAACATGGCAGCTTGTCTTTAATGGATTATTGTATGGTTTCTTCCATAAGATGTTTTACCAATGGTAAATAGACGCTCGTGAACAGAAAATCGTTCATCTGAGAATGTAACCATAGCAACACTGTGCTGCTTGAGTACATTTTGTTCATTTCGGATCATTATTAAACAGAACATTTGGCGAAACATAAATGCGTTCATGACTTTATTAAATATTTTACTAGTTGTATTCCAAAAACCTTTACTGATTTATTTAAACCGTTTTAAAATGTATTTTATCTTAAAGCTAGTTTAACTTTGGCTAACTGTTTGGAGTGTAGAGGCTGAGATGAAATTCCATTGTTTAGTTTTATCGGTTACAAGTAAACACATGCATGGAACTTGTTTCTATACTGAAAACATTTCACATCTCATCTAATAAACGAAGCACAGCTTACCAAGCTTTACACACAATCTTTGGCTTCACCTCAGCGAAATGACAAGTTGCTAACAATGTATTTTTTGACCTTCCAGTGCTAATGAAGTGAATTCAGATATAGTTCAACCCAGGGTGTTGTTCTTAATCCTTTTTTTCTGTTTCCCTTGTAGGCTATGGACATTGCCTCTCCTCCTGCCTCTAGGCTGACCATGACAAACTGTTCTGTTTTTATGTGGTAAGTCACCCCATTATGTCTGTAGGAAATAAGGCTGATATGGCCTGTGGGCATTTTAGGTAGAATACATAAGCTGGACAGTCTTATTACTTTTTTAGAACGTGTGATAGCTGCTTCTATCCAGCATGAAAAAAAGAAGATACAATATAAATATATTTGGTAAGAAGGAGGAGATTGAGCACTTTTTAAAATAAATATGTTTCATGGTTGGAGATGAATATTAAATTAGGACAAAGTCAACATTTAAAACGACTTAAATAGATGCTATTTTCTTAATGCACATTCTTATGTTTTATTATTGAGTGGAGCCTCTTTGGCTGTGCAGACTTGTATATTGTTTTAATTTAATTTACAAACTCACATTCAGTCTGTCTCCATTCTGGTATGTAACGATCGTTTTTAAGTATTTAAATATTTTCTGATTGATAAAAACTTGAAATTTAATTTCAAAGCTACCTGTATATACATTGTTTGTTATCGTCCTCATCTCCTAAGACTCAATCTATTATAAGCTAATCAAATGAATCTATATTATAAACAGAGGACAGTGGGTTATATAATTAGTATTTTGTCATTCTTTGCAGTGAGCAATGCAACACTATTTTATATTACAGAGATCTGAAACACGCTTCTGCTGTGTTATTAAGTCTTTGAAAAGCTGACAAAAAGAGCGTGCAGGTCTGTTTAGATATGTCATTTATTCCCCGTGTTAGCTCCAAGACTTAAACTATATTGGACTTCATGACAGAGTAAGACATTCTTCAAACATTCTTTTTTGCCTTGTGTCAGGTTTTAAACAGGGTTTTGTTTGCAAGTGTGACATGTTGTTCTTGTGGAAAAAGACAAGCAGATGTGACTTCATGGACACACATACACACTTCCGCACAGACACACACAATTAAACTTCAATAAGAGATCAGATGAAAAACGCACAGACGTTTGCTCAAAGGCAAAACACAAATGAATTTCTCTCCCACCACCATCTCGTTGCTTATTTATGTCAGAAAATGAAGATGAATTATGCCACTGGGCTAAAGGTTATTTATTTAAGTGCAATAAAGCAAATGCACATTCACAGCAACTCCAAATCACATTCGCTGTCCTCATCGGCCTTGGGCTCTCTCGTGTTCGCAAACACAAGGGGTCATAAAATGATACAGCGAGACAAAAATGTGCATGTTTGTAATACATTACGCAGAGTCGATGATTATTCACATAATCTATGTTATCATTTCATACTGACACTTAATATTTCCATGCCCCACCTCACAAGACACAATTTCTGCCTGCCACCTTAGATGTGTTTGGCTTCACTCAGCATGTTACGTCATGTTCTGACATGCGGGGCTCGTACGATTGATAGGAAAAACCTGAAACTGATGGCTGATAGACACTGGA
Organism: Gymnocypris eckloni scoliostomus; assembly: GCA_027564155.1. Taxonomy (NCBI): domain Eukaryota; kingdom Metazoa; phylum Chordata; class Actinopteri; order Cypriniformes; family Cyprinidae; genus Gymnocypris; species Gymnocypris eckloni. Next base: position 19,819,398 of record CM050426.1, on the reverse strand, counting down.
GAAAGTCAACCCTGAGACTAATCCAAGCCATTGTGCATTGGTAGATAAGGAAAAATAAATGCCTCCAGTTGCTGTGTTAGAGAGGATGCTGGGATATGAGCTGCTATATACAGTATATGTATATATATATATATATATATATGATAACATTTTATTTTGAGGGTGTAATTCAATTAGTAACTTTGCAAGTACTTGTCAATTTATTTTAATCCTAACCCTACCAGTTTATTAATACTCCTCTAACACTCTAATGAGAGTTATGTTGATGCAAAGTTACTTACAGTCAACAGAATGTGTTAAAAGGACTGTCAAAATAAAAGTGAAACCATATATTTTTGATAATATTAGAAGTACATATTATAAATATTTTGTGTATAGATATGAAATGACATAATTATAAATATTATACACAAACATGATCAAATCATACAAATTGATTTATATTTAAATATTGAATAATCACATATTAAATAAACATATGTATTGCATTTTTCTATATTTAATAATCACATTCAAATTATATAATTGTATGTGATTATTTGTGTATAAAACAATCATTTTGTGTGTCAGCATTGTATTTAATGTTTTAAACTAAATATATTTTATAAATATATTCTATTCTTACAAAAGAAACCTTTTCCCTTTTAGACTTGCACTCCATTCATTTAGTGCTTGTTTTATTTTATTTTTTAAACACAAGCTTTTCTTATATTTTTGTATACTACTCTTTTCTTTTTATATATTACAGAATTAATAAAAGCTAAAAAGGCCTCTAACACTAATACTACCTAATTATACCATACTTCTGATACTTCTTTTAATTCATGTCTACGTATATTTGTATAATATATTAATTTAATTAAAAAACACATTTATTATTTATTAAAATAAAGTGTGCATCAATTGTATTTATCCTTTTTCTGTGTGTGTGTGTGTGTGTGTGTGGGGTTGGGGTGTTAGTGTATATATATATATATATATATATATATATACACAGAATGTGTATGTATATATATACATACATACATTACTTAGACTTAGTGGCCATCTTTTATAAAAACCTCATGTTCTTGAATCAGTTCATCAAACAATGCTTTTGAAAGTTTGCATTAAAGACATCATATGAATATTACTTACTATGCACATTAAATAATAATGGTGAAAAGAAAAAGAAAACTACATGTTTGTTCTGATTCTAAATATTTAAGTGCCAAAAATCCATGGTATTAACTAAAATTTGTCAACTGTTTGTTGTTAGCATTGCATTTGTTTATGCAGAATATACAATGTGGATTGATTTTATGGTAAGTTTTAAACAAATTGATTCAAACCCTTCACCTTATACATTCACATATTTGAATATCAGTGGCAGCACCTGTATTTTGGTCTACTCTATGTAAATGTATTCAGGGCTGAAACACTGTGTTAAACAAGAATGTTCTCTCTTATCCCCTTATTAACCAAGGGACGCAGACCATTACTAACACTCAAGTGTTACTGTGTTTGTGTTAAAAGCTCTTAATCCCATATGCTGGTTTGTTCTCAAATTGACTGTTATTATTGTAAATTTCATCATAGATAATAAATTCATGCTGAGATAATCCCTCTTACAATGAGACACTAATCAGATATTTCAGCCTCCCTAATCAAATAGGGTTTTATTTTTCACTCCTTGTACCAGCATCCATTTCACAGGGGAATACATGGATTTACCTACTATTTTATGTTCTCTGCGAGCCCTACTGCGGCGCTGCCACAGCAAACTCTGGCCCGTCAGGTTACCCACAATGTTCTGAGGCATCTTAAAGGGGAAGGATCAGGCTCTGATCAGATGCCATGAGGTCAGTGGCATGTCACAGTGAAAATATCCCCCCGGCGTTTGCTGTAATTCTCTGCAAGCGTCTTTCCTTTGTGCTGACAGGGCGGGAGAGCTACAGGAAAGCCTCTTAGCTTTTCACAGATCCACACAAACCCAGACAGATAATGTGTCTATTTGGAGAGCGACAAAAGGTCCTGCCACTTATTTATTATTTAATTCTACTGTCTGTCTATACTCAACTCTTCATGCCATTTTGTCTTGGTGAGAAAATGCTGGCTTTGTCCAGGATAAGTATACAGCTCACAAATAAAAAAAATCAAAAAATAATAATAATAAACAAAAACATCTGGTTGTCATGAAACAATGTCAAATGTAGTACATGTATGTTTAGATATAATAACTATTAATTGCTTAAGTATGTGATTAATCTAAAAAAGTTTTTGCAATATTTATCAAATAATTCATAGATCCATTTTATTTGTTTATTTATTATTGTAAAATATTTTTATGTTACATTTATTTACAAGTGCTGTCAAAAGATTAATCGTGATCAATCGTATCCAAAAAAAAATTTTTTTTTACATAATATATGTGTGTGTTCTGTGTATATGTATTATGTGTATATAAATACACACACACACAATATATATATGTTGAAAATATGTACATGTATTTATATGTCTATATTTATATTCATATAATTTATATTATAAATAAATATATTTAATATATAACATATTTTTCTGAAATATATACATGGATGTGCATTTATATTTACATAATAAATATACACAGTAAACAAAAACATTTATTTTGGATGTGATTAATCCCAATTAATCATTTGACAGCACTATTATTTAGATGTTGTTAAGAATGACCAAAATAAAAGCAAATTCACTAAAAAATTTTTTAAATGAAGGCAGCAGAAGGGTTAATGTTTTGTTTGATGGTTTTACACATTTCTCCACACTGTATATGATTAACATATTTCTACAGGCAGATCACATTAAATATATATCATTTATTCTGCCGACATTCTTAAGCCACCACTGTGTGAAGACTGGACACTGTTTACATCTTTTTTAAAGTTCTACCTCATCCCTATTGCAAACACACTTGGCGTTAGCAGGAATTAAGTTTGTTTCAGTGTTACTTTTATGCTTTACCAATGTATACATAGATGATAAAAAGTCTTTTGAAAGAAATCTGCTGGAACTCTCCCCAGCAAAGCCATCTGTACCACCAAATGTTATTTTTATCTTATCAGCCGTCAGTGCCACATGAAACCCATTTTAATCTGCTGTGAAGTGATGTCTGTCAGTGTTTGGAGTTCTCACTTTTCAAATGCAATTAGAATTAGAATTCTGATGAGAATTAAACACTAAAATTTGCTTAGACAGGAAGGAACAGTCATTTTCTTCAGTCTTTCCTCATATACAGGTCAGTAGTTCCCCACTTTATGTGCTCCCAGGCACATTAGCACTGTGGCAAGATCTCATTGCTCGGCATAAACAGAATACATTTGCTGTTTTCATTCTTTCTGCATTGACAGTGATGCTCAATTGTTGTTGGAAAAAGCCATTGTGCTAATGCTTACATCATTACTATAGCAACTAATGTAGATACGCAGGATATCGACAAACTTGCAAAATGACTGTTTGGACAGCCATTATTATTGCTATCAAAATAAATACACTACACTTGTGTCTGCATTGATCAAATCAAATAAATGCTCTCACTTTGTCTTACACTTTATGTTATCAAGCATGTTAAGGCCAGAGTCTATAAGCTGTCTTGTTATGACAGGAATACCCTGCTCCTTTAACAGAGCATAACACATCGCCTCCAAAAGCATTTAAATGACCGTGAGCAAGTAGAAGGCTTCATAACACATTTCACTTAGTGAGGGCATTAAGTTGCTTAAATGGATAAGCTTATGTTACACAAGTTGTAGATAGAGAGAGGTAGATAATACATATGGTATATTATAGCAGTGGTTCTCCAAATGGTTTTGCTTGATCTATATGTATGCTGGTTTACATGTTACTGTTTTGATTTTTTTTTTGCATGAACAAACATGCATATTTTGTTTTATTTTATTATTTTCCATTAGTTTTATGGTTTGAGAATGAGTGCATCTCATATGTAAATTTTTGGTCACAACTTCTATCTATGTATGTCTATATATATATATATATATAGAGAGTGAGAGAGAGAGAGAGAGAGAGAGAGACAAAGACAAAGAGAGACCAATCACTGTTTCCAAGAAATTGCTTTTGTTTCTCAGGTTTGTTGTAGAAAACCAGACTGAAACAGGCTATCAGAAACTGTTGAGCAGTGACACTGAAGATAAGGATTATGTCTGCCTGTAGCTACAGGATGATGATATGCCCTTACTTGAATGTCTTTGTATTTTATATGGAGCAGGCGACTGATGTGGGGGACACTTTTCTCTGGAAATAATCAGCTAGATTCACAGATACGTGTAAACACGTTCCATCCCTGGGCAAGCCAGCGGTCTGTGAAAGAATGTGTCATGATTTCGGCAGAGTTGACTGGAGGGGTTGGAGATGTGAAGTGTGTAAGGAACATGCAGGTGGTCTCTGAATGATTTGAATCACACTTAAGGGGGGTTTCTTGTCACAGTCTTTTTCCAATGCTTTTCAGTGAATGTTTGGAAGCAAAATGAAAATGTTTTTTTTTTTTTTGGTGGTAGTTAGAGTGGAAAACTTTAATCCACATTCCAAATCTGCACGCATGTGTATATACATGTGTGTCAGAACAAACTGACATGTGGTCATCTCAGAATAAAGTGAATGTTCTTGAGATCATCTATCTTAAAGCTAACATTTTTACTTCTTTAACATTAACCCTAAGTAATTGAAATGTGTGGAAATCTGAGAAATTATCATTACTTTTACTTGTGGTCAATTTAATATGCTTTTGCTTAGCAAAAATCTAATTTAATTTAAAAGAAATAAATTAATAAACAAACTAACTGACCCCAAACGTGTGAACAGTAATGTTTAATCGTGTATATTATGCTATTTTATATGAATGTCTAATGTATAGGAGCATCGGAATGCATGGCTTTGTAGGAATTTCAGTAATTTAACATATCTATCTTTCTAGCTAGCTTACTCTCTGTACTGCATTTTTTTTATTCCAATCACTCTCTCTCTCTCTCTCTGTCTCTCTCTCTCTCACTCTTTCTGTCTGTCAGCACTCTGGCACCTACTAACTCCCTCTCAGGTTGTCACTCACTCCGCCAATGCATTTGAGCCATTTCACTTCACACAATTAGAGTGCATTACCTCCAGTGCTTTCTGCATGCATGTTTGAGGAAGCGGGGTTGGCCTCTGAGGCGTTTGGGTTGGATAATGGACCTGTGTGTTTGTGTGTGTGATTCTGTATGCATGCCTGCTTTACCACTAAAGCTTTGGAAAATAGAGCAGACACCCTGTAGCTGACACCCTACCCTAACACAACATTGTCCAAAGTGCATTGTCACATAATACAGCAGTGCTATTTTGCTATTTAAGCACATTGGACAGCAGTTGTGAGCTTATTTCAGGACCATGGACAGCGATTTTTCACTCTCTTCTGTGAATGAGAGGGTATGAAGAATAGCATATTTGTAGAACGCATTGTTTTCAAAGTAAATATCTTCTTTTAAACTTTAGATAACAGCTTCCCACATGCATTTTCTTCTGTATTTGTGGCATATATTGTTGTAAATATGTTTGTGTTACCATTACCTTCCCTTTAGCAAACAACACAATTAATTAAACATTCATATAAGCCATGGAAATTCCCTAACATTTCTATTTTGAGCTGCAATCAATCAAGACCCCTATAGACACCAAGAAAAAAAATATAAGACAAATCACTGCTCAGACAGAAACAGCTTTAGCAATCTTTGTGCTCTGGCATAAGCTGAACTTGTACACCAAAAATTGAATCAGCCTTTTGAGTTTACTTTGAAAAGAGGTAACAAACTTGTTTTAACAAAACAAGTTTAACAAAAAATAAATAAACAAACATATTTGTGTAAATTATATTATAATATATAAGGGGCAATGCACAACATTGTAGACATTGCTGTTTAAACACTGTTTAATTTTAAGTACTGTTTTGTCCATTTGGACTAATGAAATATAGCTGTTGAAATTATTTTAATTGTAATTCAGCAAGTTTTATTTGTGCAAATGCAAATGTACAAGTTGGTTTAGGGTTTTGTATACATTTTAGTTTTTTGTCATATGTATAGACACTGCACAAAGTTTCTCTGCATATCTCAGTAATCTCAAAACACACAGCTCTGCTGTGTCACTACTGTCCCAGAACACATTATTCTAACAGCACTCTGACCACTGTATTACTTGTTTGTGACAGGAAAACTGCCCACAGTTTCCTCTGCCCACATCCTCTTTGAGTTATTGAAATTCAGCTGTGCAGAGATAAAAAGCTGCTAGTGGCTCTCTCTGTATTCTCCAGAGATGTTTTTCCCCCTTCTCCATTTGTGAAAGACTTGGATTTTTAATAACCTTCCACTCCTTCCCTTTTTATAGTCAAAGGCTGTGAGGATATCTCTACCCCAAAGGTATTATTTTGGTTCCTCTCGTGAGGTAGAGGGCAAGACAGGCTGAAAGTTTTATGAATGTAATTGAACAGTAAATCTTGCTGGCTTTTTCTTTCCACTGATATAACGAACAAAGTGTCAAAGCAGGAGCTACTCCAAACTCGACCCAGCATTTTTTCTCGATTTCCTTTGTGTCAATACAGCACACCCATAATAATGTTGTTACACTTTATTTCAGTAGTCCGCTTTAGATATTCTACTAACTAGTAATTTTGCAACTACATGTCAACTAAGTCTCACTAGAGTTTCACTAGACTGTTAGAAGAATAAGTTTATGTACTTTCAAAGTTACTTATAGTCATTAGAATGTCGGTTATGCAGACAGTCTGCTAAAAGACTTATGACTTATCAATGCTGGGAAGTGTGCAAATTGGGGTCTCTGCATCACATAAACAGCTACTTAATAAACATGAAAACAGTAATGACACAGAAATAGTCTTCCATATTTTAAATATTTTTGTCAGTTACGCATCGACAGTGTTTAGTAAATTGACTGAGAGGTGCCTTTTTCCTCAAATTCAGAAGCATAGATCACAAATTATTTACCATGACATTTATAGGATCGTTCTATATTGTGAATATTCAGTGCTAAAGGATATGCCACACTGTAGAAATTTTAGGAAGAAAAATAGAAATTAGACAAATAGAAGAATCAGGGAGAATCAATAAATGATGATTAATTTCCTGCCATTAATATAATCTGAGTACAAGTACTATATTTTTGGAATCGGATTACATAAACCAAATTATGTAATTATGTGTATGTAATCAGCAGTGCTTGACATGCAGTTGCAAAGTTACTTATAGTCAACAAAATGTCTAAATTGGACAATCAAAATAAAGTTAACTATTAAACTATAGGCCCATGATTGATATGACTGTTGAAATAACCAGATTGTGCAGAATATGGTTTTAAGCGTCAACACAAGGCCACTCTAAATAATAAAAAACGATTGGCTCTCATTATCTTTGTCCTGGACATGCAGGATCATCTGTTCTCAACCTACATGAAGCCTGCATGACAGAATGGCAGTAGATAATTATTGGCACCTGGCCTTTTCCAGATGTGAGATGGTGTTGATCTGCCATTGCACGACTCCAGCTGCGTGGCTAGGAAAGGCTATCGTCCATATGGTCCTCTTCCTTCCCTGCCTGGATCAGGCTAGACAGACCAGGCAGATGGAATCACACACCGTCTGCCGACAGTCACATGTTATGTGTTTGCCAGCATTAATTGGACATGGGCTGCTTCTACTAGCTGAAATGCAAGGGCTTAGATGTGGAGGTGTTTCACCACTGTATCCATATCTACAACGTTGTGGGATGCAGAGGTGGCTGATAATCAGGGAAAGGAAGAGGGAAAAGCGAGAGGAATAAAAGGGCAGTGAACATTGTGTAACAACTTGTCCAGCACCAGTGACATCAGAAAAATGTAATTTGTTCTTGAAGCAGGCAGCTATGTTTCTCGCAGGAGCAGAGATCTCACATTCACAGTGGGCTAATCAATGTTGACAAGGCATTTCAAAACTGGAGCGGTGAGTGGGCCGCATGTTCTAAAGTGATCAAATTGGCATGCTCCAGCTGCGCTGTGCTGTTTGAAGATGGCCTTTGATGAAGACTGCAGCATCGAGTGCAGGACTCTTCTGGGGACCCATTCAGCCACTCTACCCTGGATAGATTTATTTTTCTCTGTTTCTTTCTGCCTCTCGCACCCCTGTGATCTGTCAGGATAAATACTGCGTGCTGTTGGGCCCCAACCTATTCCGAGATAAAAGTTTCAATTCTCTTTTTTGGCGAAGAACGCTCCTTGTGCAGTTGGATTTATTTTTTTTATTTTTTTTGCAGGATAAAGAGTGAGGCTCTCCATTTTAAGTGCGAGACAGGTTTAATGCCGCCCCAGGCCCAAAGTGCTAGCAATAAGATTTAGACAGGCTGGGCTTCACTTGTAATCTGAGGCAAGAAAAACAGCTTTTCATCAAAGTGGATTTACAGTGCTTCCTGAGCTCAATGGGAAAATCTGAAAACCTGCCACAATGGAATAAGAAACTTGTCATTCCAATTGCTAAAGTACAGGTGGGTGAAATACAGTACCGCACAATATTTTAGGGTTGGTAAGATTTATTTTATTTTTTATATTTTTATATTAATGTTTTTATTCCGAAAAGATGCAAGTTGATCAAAAGTGAAAGTAATTACGTTTATAATTAAATTATCTTTCTGAAATCTCTTAAATTGTCTTTCTGTTTATCCTTATAAAAAGAATCCTTAAAAAAAATCATGATTTTCACAAAATTATTTAGCAGTACAACTCTTTTTGATTTTAAAATAAATGTTTATTGAGTATTGAATCATAATGAAGAATCACATGGCACTGAAGGCTGAAGTAATGGCTACTGAAAGTTAACATTTTCTATCATAGGAAAAAAATATTTTTTTACATTTATTAAAATATAAAATAGTTATTTCATAATGTACTATTTCACAATATTACTGTTTAACTGTATTTCTGATCAAATATCTGCAGTCTGGATGAATATAAGGGTCTTCCTGCAAAAAACACTAAAAATCTTACTGATGTCTAATTTTTGAATGGCAGTATGTTACAAAATATTGTATTACTATACAACTTTTAGAAGTAGAATTCAGAATTGATTTAAAATGACTTAAATTGACAAGAATATTGTGAGTTCATGATTTAGGGGATATTTACACCAGGTCACTTCATGCGTTTATTCTGATCGGATAGCTATCTGAGCCTGAAAAGACGAGGTGTAAATTCCCTCCGAAACGCAATCGAGACGGATATAAATCCGATAGCTCAAACCACTTCAGGAGGTGGTCTGGGCCGCATTCCAGACGAAACTGGACGAGTGTAAATGCATCTGGGTGTTGAAACTACATGTGCTAATTTTACTTCTCCCAAAACATTAAAATAATAAACGTTTTATAGGCTATATGGCATGTTACAGTCAGATACTACAGCGCTAATGCAACCATCATCACCGCGGATGAGTAACTGAGTATCTCTTAGTAGCAAGCCGACAAGCAAACTTCCGCAAATGAGACTGAAAGTGGTGTAAACAGGCCCTTAAGTTCCTCCAGCTTATTGACAACATATTATGCTCTTCTTGTTTTTGAAACCTGTCAGTTCACATTTCATATTTTTTAGATTATAGATTTCCCATTATTGGTTTATTGATTATTTGTTCAATTTTACATGCAGCTCCCACGTACACTGAATTGGTGCAGATTGACTGCACTTTGAACTCTTACCGATGCTGTTAGTGTTTAGTGGTCGCTTCAGCTGGAAAACAATGCAAGGATCATCTAGTACAGTGGTTCTCACTCTCAACTGCTTTGACAAAGTCTGAGAAAACTGTAGATAATGGCCGGGTTCTTCAGAGATGAATTCACAATCCAATTTGGCACACTGTGATTTGACAAATTATTGAAGCATGTTAATTACTGCAACGACTCAACCAAGCACAATCGATTCACATGTGCAGAATATCTCCATATTTTTCTTCTGGCTTCATTGAATTCAATTAAATAACTTTCAGTATTTGGGAAATTTAACATCAGAAAGTAAATCAATGGCCCCTTGTTACAAAACAAAGTACAATTTGAATGGTTTGTACATTATAGATATGGAAAACAGTATTTTTCATGAGCCCTGAGTTGTTATTGACAGAAGCCCCATAGTGAGCGTCTGTGTCTGGGTGTGTTTGCCATCTTTAAGTGTGTGAACATCTTCCTGTTAGCCCTCTCAGCATTTACGCCAGGGGACCCGTGCATTCACACGTCAACTGACAAGTAAGAGAATGACAGCAGCACTAGAACAGAAAGACATGCATTAAGTGTCTCTCAAAAAAATGGTGACCATGAATGCTGAACTCTACCACTTAGCTGTTAAAGAAGGCAGAGTGGAAAGGAGGGAGGAGAAGACAATGATTAAATGGATGAATGAAACCCGATGGTAGTGAATGCAGGCCAGAGTGATTCTTGAGCTGAATAATGGAGGGTTCCCACAGCAATGTGATCACATCAGTGGAAAGTGCACATGCTCTCATGAAGTCTCATGTTGAAGGGCAGCGAGTTCAGTCAGGGAAGAATTCAAAGACTGTTTGGAACTTTGTTTCTGGTGATTCATTAAAAAAACAAACTCACACGAATAATTTGCATGCGAATCAGACCACACTACAGTAGTTTTACTGTTTCTTGAAAAAAAAAAGCTTTCTTATCATTATTTTGTGACTCACCAGCATTATTTAATTATTTATGGACTATGTATTAATATTTTGTGTTAGGCCATGTGCATGTTTTAAATATATATATATATATATATATATTTTTTTGTTGTTGTTGTTGTTGTTGTGCTTCAGCTTGAATGTATTTATTTCAGCTATTGCCAAAGCAGCATTTGAAATTTGCATTTGTTTATATTTAAGTTTTTTCATATAAAGTTTAGATTAGTTTAGTTTAGTTTCCCAACTTTACTCATTTTACTGCTTCAACTTATGTGTATTTATTGCAGCAGTTACCAAGGCAGCATTTCTAATTTTAATTTACATTTATGTTTAAGTTTTTCATATAATGTTTTTATTTAATTTAGTTAATTGGCAGTCATTGTATGATTCTGCATATTAAATATTACATCAAACCTACTTAAATATGTAAAGCTTTACAGACGCAAGTGCTTGTAAATTTGTAAAAGATTACAATAAAGGAACTAGCAGATCCTGCATAACAAAGAACGCTTTGGTTTCAACATTGTCCAGAGTCCATATAATCTCTAAGGATATAATGTCAAACAGGGTGGAAGAGAGTTTGATTGTCCTTGTGTAAGTATACATAAAGGGTGTAAGACGCCGGGCTTTTGTTAGTGATCCTCTTGAGCTTCAGAGATAAGAGGGGATGGTAATGCTCAAGATCAATAAATAAATAACACAGAGTATGCTCCTTGCACAAAAAGACAAAGAGTGAGAGAGAGGTTCATTTTTAACAACTCCTCTCAGCTCTCCAAGTTTTAGATGCTGGCTTTAACTGCATTATTTATTAACAGGAGCACAACATCCAAATCAGGGCTTAAAACTGTTTCTCTCCTCGCCCCCTAGAGCCTGACACAGAGCTTGTACCTTGGACAAGCAATTCAGGAGAATGAAAAATATAATTAAGGGTCATACTGATCCTCTTCCAATATTATTTCTCTGTACATCACTCATCAAGACAGAGTTTGCCTAGGGTTGGAGAGCGGGATCACCGGAGCTGTGCATACATTTCTCCAGAGAATTAAAAGATGAAGGTAGAGGCTATCGATGGCACTTCCTGACGGTATAATCCATCAAAGGAGAGTGAGTTGTCAAACAGATCAGCTGATTGAATGGTGGAGATGTAAATCATAAAAAACTTGGTGGTTTAGTGATTGTGTTGTATTGATTCATTTTATAAAGCCGTTTATTATATATATCCTTTGTGTTCTTCTCAGTGATCATTGGTGTGATATAACAGAATGCTTCTTTAATTTGCCCTTTGCAAAGCTCTGGCTCCCTTTGTTAATGTTGTTGAGACAGGCTTTACAGAATATACCATAGGAATGAACCGAAGATTGTGTGAATAATGTCACTCATTAATTTTTTAGTGTGTGCTCATAAAAAAATGGCAAATGTGACAAATGACACTGGTATAGTTCAAATAAATTAGATGATTATTTTGTGTTACATTGTGTGACACAATATTGTCAGTAGACTATTGTCTTTTGTTGTTCAATTTCACAAACGAAAATAGTTCCAAACAAATATCAACACACTGCGATGTTTCTTTACCGAATAAATCTACATTTTTAAACAAATTTAAATGAATGACTGAATGACTTACTTATGCTTATGTCACTGACTTCCCTGCCACCTACTGGCTTTTTTTGTTTCATAATGATAGTATATATATATATATAAATTAAACATTATTTAAATAACTTCATATCTCAGTATTCCGAAGACTTTCCTATGAATGTCCATCTATTACTGTTATTTATGCAATGTTTATTCAAAATATTTTTTATAAAACTCTTTTTGAAAGGACTATTCAATTGCTGGTCTCATCTAACAATTATTATTATAATTATTATTTTTTTTTTTTTTGATGGGTAATTTCCTTACTACTAATGTTACACCAAAATTGACTTGCGATGAATTTGTGATTGATTCAATTAAAATTGTAATCACTTAACAAACCATATATATACATATATATAATATACAATTTTTTTACATAAAAAAGGAGACATGGTAGTAAATAAGTTTACATGATTTTGTTTTTGCTGTTTGATGATAGTGCTTTGTGTTTGTCCTTGCTTTGTATTTGAAGTGTTCCCCCTGTAAAATCTGCGCTCTCATCGTACTGATGACCAACTCAGATTCTGACATATGCTTCCATGGGCGAATAAAGTGATTCAGATTCTTCTGATGTTCAGTAGATTGTGATCGGCTAGATTGTGACCTGCCGCATACAAGAAGATGAGAGACTTTTATCTGTGACTGATCGCTGCCTCTCGCTGTTTATTTATCCCACTATCTTGTGTATCCCTCCCCATACACATTTAGACTAATCAACCTCTTCACCAAAGTTTATTTATTTATTTCTGGGTAAAACATGAATCAAAATGCATGCATCCCCTAGTAGCATAACAATTCAACTTGTCTCTCGTTTTGACATTCCCCACCCCCAACCTGTATTTTAGTCTCGCTCTCTCTCTAGCTTTCCTCTCCAATCTCAACTCCCTTGCGCTTCTGTATTTCAGTTTGTTGGGAAGGCAATAAAGAGATGTGACTGTGGAGGTTGTGCACTCAGAGTTTGATTGACAGGGCAATGTTCCAGGGGAAGTGCAGGGAATTGATCTGAATATTCAACATGATAAGCACTAATTCATCTCTTCATAGCTATACGGTGACAGTCTTAGATTACCGATAAAGAGAAGAAAAAACTGAAAACAAACGATTTGTGTTTGAGTAAGTGTTAATTGCAGGCAAAGTTGAATACTCCATTAAGAGAGGTCTTTCTGTCTTTCACTAATTCAGAAAAGGTTAATATATATTTACTCAGAATTTTCAAATGACTGAAGTCAGCCCTCTTAAAACATCCCCTTTAGCCATGACATTAATTGAGGAGTGCTTCACTCACCTTGTTTAAACATCAAGTAAAATAATGAAAATCATTCATGTTGAAGTATCTACTGGTTGATTTTTTTATTGAGAAATAAATCAGTCATCATTTTCTATTGCATAAATGTGCATTTCCTGAACAATATGTATGTATATATATATATATATATATATATATGTATTTTAGCCTATAAGACAAATGTATTAATATTGCCTATATAGAACATATCTGAGGTGGTATCTCCAAAACAACAACCAAAAATATTAGATAGATGATGGAAAGGATAGATAGATAGATAGATAGATAGATAGATAGATAGATAGATAGATAGATAGATAGATAGATAGATAGATAGATAGATAGATAGATAGAAAATATCCAGTTACATTTCATCTTAATTTAAGATTGTGTAAGTTTGAAAGTATGTTGAGCTGTCTTTCTTTAAATTATTTAAAATCTAATTGGTTTGATATTTTCTGATTGTTTTAAGGTGTAAATTTAGCAGATTTTAAACTGTTATGTATCAAATTGAATCAATTTATCACCAGCATTAAAAAAATAAATCGCATGCATTAATGTGTTAATTCTGACAGCCTTATTAGAAGCAGATTAGCCAACACCTGGTACCAGTGCCTGCTGCTTTTCTGTAACAAGCAGCGTGCTACTCACGGAAATGACTGAACTTGTAAATGTTTCAGACTGATTTATCTGTAACTATCAAGTAGACCACACACACACATGCTTGTTGACAGGAGAGGAAGTGAGGGGCAGCACCTTCGATTAACTCAGAAAGCACTGAGCACAGTGTTTAAAACAAGACATATGGTCATCTCAGTCAGCTGTGTGGCTGCCCGAACAGACAGCCATTCCTCCATGTCTCATTGGCTTCAGTATTGATGCGTCTAGCAGAGAAAACCTGGATGGGAGGGGAAGGTGCCGTGATGCGGGAAAGATTCTTCCACGGGACATCTAGACACCTCCCAGTGACCTATCCGAACACAGACAAATGTGTTGTATAGCAGAATATGACAGTGATGTCAGTATATAAATAGATTGTATACCTTATAAGGATTTTTTTTTGATGTTTTTGTATATTTTGAGAAACATTTCTTGTCAGATACTTGTCTTTGGATTTTTCAATTTAGAGATTGATGCTCTAGAGTCTAAGACTGTTCAGTTGTTACATTCTTGTATTAAGGGTGTCAAAATATGGATGCATCTCCAGTCATGCATGTTTATAACCATAAATCCATGACTTTCAGAATAACAACTTAAAAGATAAGAACAATTTATTTAAATAATTATATTTTTGGTCAATTATTAGTTTTCTTCCTGGTTGAGTTGTTCAGATCATCATGATGTTCCGGTCATGTGCGGATTTTTTAAACATTTAAAGTGTGAAATTAGGATCACATCAGGAACACATATTATTTGTCAAGACAGCCTAGCCGTAGATGACAGTGAAGATCACAGTGTTCATCTGTTTGATCCATTTATTCCACCACTGTTATGGATGAGAGAACTGCAGTAATGAAATTGTCTCAGCGCTGCATAATTCCCTAGGCCTTCAGGCATAGTCTTGCCGAAGCTAGACTGAAAAACATCACATTTTACACATACAATGTTTTGATAAGGTAATTAGGTAACTGCATAAAATAGCACTTCGGTCTTTGGTTTAGTGAAAAAAATGTCAGTATGTTGCTTTTCATTATGACCTGCATTATATGACTAAAGATGACTACAGTGCTATATATATGTATATATAGTAAGTATTGATTTATTTTAGATATTTTAAATAATGACAGCAATATGACAGAGTAGAGAAATGCAAATCCAAAAAATATACAAAAAGACCTACTAAGAAAAAAAAATGTAATCGCTTTTTTATTTTCTTCTTTCCTTTCCAAAGGAAGGTGTATCACTGGTTAGTAGAATATACCTTTCTCCCAATGCTTATATAACTCCGGCTCCTCGAAGTCTCATAATTGAAGACTGAAATGTGGATGCGTGTGTTCAGAGTGCGCACGCTCATTTATCTGCAAGCACAAGCATGCTGAAGTAATTAGTTTGACTCAATTCTCATGGTCACTGAGTGTTTGACTGTTGAACTCGTCTGGCGCAGTTGAAATGCCAAAGGTCACCTCCCTTCTTTACGCATCCCTGATTACCACCAGCAATTACCTGCCAGGCTCGCTGTCTCTCCCTGCCTCTCTCAGTCACTCTTAACTTCTTTTCAATAAAAGTAAACATATCAGGGTCACAGCAGGGTCAGCCTAGGTGTAAAGTTCCCTTTTTCCACCAGAGTGCCATTCAATTCATCCATGCTGACTCTGTCCATAATTTAGAAATAATTAGCTCCTCTCGGTGCACTGTGTCTGCAGTTATCCTCCTCTTCAAATGCACTCTCCCCAGATCAATCACACTAATTGCTTTTAAAGGGACTAATACTATAAACTGGGCTGCTCTTGTTTTAAACTCTATATTGGGCCCCTGAAGACACTGTCAGCTGGAGCTGATTTGGATTCAGCGCGAGTCATTGGTAGCCATCATCGCTGAGAAAGGGCAGGTCAAAAGGTTGTGGCAGCAAAGAATACCTACAACCTAAAACAGGTCGCATCAGAGCCCAATTTGTGCCCAACAAGACAAAGTGCTTGCTGCACTTACAAGGGCAAGGATGCGTCTTTTCATCTGAGATGAAGCTCTTATTGCCAAGAAAGGTCTAGGGGCGCAGGTCAGCTAGTTTTAGCACAGGCATTTACCTCTTACTGGATTGCAATGACTATTGATTTAATGGATGCACAATTTAGATGAATTTGGTGAACTGTGCTATTTTACTTTTTAACTCTCCACTGAGATGTGTATTGTTCATCTTTCTGTATTTTTGTCATTTGAAAAGTTTAATTTGGCTGTTTACAAATGTTGTCCGTCAGTGCATGTATTGTTTTCTGCCATCTGTGCATGAGAATCAACATCCTGCTATGTGATATTTTGTTTTCCCTAATTGTGATTCATGTATAAACATGTCAAACACTTCACTTTTTTTGTATATGTGTTGTTTCATAAAGAAATGCTCCAAATTATCCAAAGCAGAACTGGCTCATTACTAAACTTCAACAATGCAAAATAATCATAAATGAATATACAGTTGAAGTCAAAAGTTTACATACACTTGCAGAATCTGCAATGCAATTTTAATATTTTTACCAAAATAAGAGGGATCATACAAAATGCATGTTATTGTTTATTTAGTACTGACCTGAATATGATATTTCACATAAAATATGTGAATTCATAAAAAGTAACCATTTCAAAAGTTTACATTCACTTGTTTCTTAATACTGTGGTGTTACCAGTTTTTTTAAATGTATTTATTTATTTTATTAATAGTTGCTCATGAGTCCCTTGTTTGTCCTGAACAGTTAAACTGCCTGCTGTTCTTCAGAAAAAAATATTCAGGGCCCACAAATTCTTTGGTTTGCCAGCATGTTTTGTATATTTGAACCCTTTCCAAAAATGACTTTATGATTTTGAGATCCATATTTTCACACTGAAGACAACTGAGGGACTCATGTGCAACTATTACAGAAGATTAAAACACTCACTGATGCTCCAGAAGTAAAAAGTATGCATTAAGAGACGTGAGTTTAAAAACTTTTGGACAGAATGGATGTGTAATTTTTTTCTTCTTTTGCCGAAATATCATGCTTGTTTTTTGTTTTTGTACTGCCCTTCAGAAAATACAGAAGATACTTACATGTTTCCCAGAAGACAAAATAATTAAAATTAAATAATACCCTGATCTTCAAATTCAAAAAGTAAATTGATCTATTATTTTCTCTTGTGGACTATATGTAAGCATCTTTTATGCTAAATATATTTTTCAGGTCAGTACTAAATAAACAATAACATGCATATTGTATGATCTCTTCATTTTATTTTTTTGTTTTACTTCAACCATATGTGTCACATTATAAAAGTAGTCCATACAATGAAGTAACCTAAATTTAAATCATTTTTTGCAAAAATCCTCACCTTTAGTGGAATAATAACTTCAATTATTATTCCTTCAATTATCTTCAATTGTCAAGACACTTCGAACTGAACTAATCCTTTATTTTCCATCATTTATCTTTGTCTTCATTATAATGATTTCCTATTTGGGAATATGTTCAAAGACTACACATTTGAAAATTTTTGGGCAATTTGGATGTTTAACAAAAAAAAAATAACAACATAACTTCACTCAAATAAACAAAATGACTTATTGTTCATTTTGCTGAATGAGATTCAAAGATCAAGTAAAATTATCTGATATTCCCAGAAATTAAATTAGAGAAGACGAGAAAGAAGTCTAGATCGGATCAATTTGTTGAATCTTTCAGACTGGTTTTGTGAACTGGAGCAGTGAGTCATTGAAAAGATTTGACTCCTTCTGACTCAAATGATTAATTCACAAGTCAGGCACGTGAATTCTGCAGACTCTAGATTTTTAGTGAATACCTGCTTTCCTTAACCAGACACAAAGCCACACTACAGTAATGGCAGTTGTGGAGGTTAAAACAACAACTTTGGGTCTAAATCATGTCCTGACACATACAGGCCCAGTGGGAACCCTCATATTAAACATTAACGTAGAGATCTAAGAGGGGGTGGTTTTCTGGCAAGCCACGATTCCGAATGTCAAAGCACAGCAGAGAGCAGTTGTACACCACTGCAAGCACACAGACTGAACTTGGAGGCATCAGATGCTGTTCTGATCACCCCTATGCTTGAAACGGTGAAGCGAGAATATACAGCTGCTAGCCATCTTATTGCTAGGCCAAGTTACACTACAATGAAATAATGACCATTTCACAATCACTATATTAGATCAGACTAGCTTATGTAAATGCAGAAATTTGGAGAGAATAGTTGTATTTACTTTTACCTACCTGGTTTCATGGCATTTACGTACATGGGTGTACTTTTTAGCGAGACACAAAATACGTACCAATAACTGCATATTACTGCAGTTTCCAAAAGAAACAAACACTAGAGGCAGTAAAAGTATGACACCTTTACTCCTTTTCATACAAATTTACAGAGTTTTGATTAATAAAGAGTAATTTTCGCACAATTACTTGAAGAATATCATGTTACGACTTCAAAACAATATTAAAAAGCTGGGAGATTTAAAAGCTGATGCTTTTGAACTTTAGCGCACATATCCAGCCTCGTATCTATGGGTTTTCATAGATGGTTAGTTTGTTCGGTAGCTCACGGAGTACAGAGATGTACTTAGGAGGCGAAGAGCTCTGGTTTGAATCCCGTGTAATCACTGTTCGACAAAGCATTTTAAATCTGTATATAAGGAAGTTGAAATGGCACGATTGCATCAACAAATATGTTTTTATATAAGTTTTGCATTTGTTAACACTATCGGATAGGTTTAGGGTTGGGTTTGGAGTTGGGCATATTTCCAACATGATAGAGCATTAACTTTTAGGGACAGACCCCGGATATTTGAATTCTGAACCGCCGCTATATGTACCTGTAGCAACGTAATAAAAACACAGCAATATGTACCTATATCTATGTAATAAAAACGTGCCATGGTTCACGTATTTAACCTGTGTTTTAGCACCACTTAGTGGACATTTCTCTTTGAAACTGCGACGAAACGTGACAGTAAGGTACGTAAAACGGTGTCGCACAGAAAGTGCACAGAGGTACGTATTTTTTGAGACCAGGTTGACTTTTACTTGAGGGGAATATCTGATAGCATTCTCTTTCATTTTAGTGGCAGTTGCTCAGCTGGAAGTACACAGATGCCACGTTTACTCATGAACACTTATTTTTGAACTCATATGTGACTAATCATTAATTTCACACAATTTTAGAACTTATTTTGTGTTCCACAGAAGAAAGTAAATCAATACAGGTTTGGAGCAACATGAGGATAATGAGTAAATGATGCAAAGGAGAAAGAAAGCCTTATATTGAAATAAGGATGAGCATTACTAAATCAACATTTATTTACTGTTAATAAAAATATACACTAACATCCATTAGTTTTCCTCGCCTTTGGCTCTAAAGTGAACTAAAATAGTAACTTATCCTCTTTTTATACTTCAGCTAAAACATAGCAGCCTGGATTTGTTAATGAGGAAGCCTCCCAGTGCAAATTAGGCCACCAAATAAATGCGTGTTTGTGTGATCTTGTGCTTGACAGATATGTTTTCCATTTGTCAGAGGTGAAAATTATGTTTCCTCTGTGTGTTTTGCACCGTGTCTTGCTAATGATCACTGGTGTACAGAGTGAAATCTTTTTTTTCACATTTATTCACAGAAGTAATTTAAAAGGTCAAATATGCACATAAATTAGCTTATTGGTAATAATACACTAATTAATTGCAGATATGTGATGCTTGATTTTCCAAGTCTACTGCAGTGGTTTACCTTGTCTGAATGTGAAAAGTGTGAAGTCTCTCTCGGTCTCTGAGCCTTGTGTGGTTTAGTAGGCCAGTGAGATGGCGTCCGTCCTTCTGAGGTCACAGCAGGGAAGCTTAATTGCACAGATATTATTTAAACTGAACTAAGCTGGACAATGCCATTACTAAATTCAATAATGAAATGCATTCAGCAGATAATTGAGTGTTAAATCCTGTCATTTTACATTATTGACAAAATTTGCCTATTTTGATATTGTGCAGTGCTTTGTTACAATTTGTATTGTTAAAGGCGATATATAAATAAAGGTGACTTGACTTGACTTGACAGCAGGGAAGCCTTTAACGCTCATGTTATCTGCAGGGCCTGAACAGGGTGACCCCCGCTCGATCCTATCTCAGGAGATTCAGTGGATTTTAAGCTTACTGTTTTCCTGCTGTTCCTCCTCGTGGTTTGTATAGTTTAATTACCTCTCTCCGATTAAGAGTTTTCAGTTGAGTTTGGACCATTTTTCGGCTGTTGTGGTCTATGATGCCAGATTGTCTGCTCAGACATTGTTTTTGGAAATCGGGTGCTATTA
This sequence comes from Gymnocypris eckloni scoliostomus, assembly GCA_027564155.1. Classification (NCBI taxonomy): domain Eukaryota; kingdom Metazoa; phylum Chordata; class Actinopteri; order Cypriniformes; family Cyprinidae; genus Gymnocypris; species Gymnocypris eckloni. The sequence goes on along the minus strand of CM050426.1, from coordinate 19,798,770 downwards.
TCTGTAGTCTCCCAGAGCCTGGCACAGGAGGAGGTTATTGTTATGGCGGTTGCCATTGCCAAGCAGACCATTCTGTCTAAATCCTTGAAATTATATTGCAGACGGGAAAAGCAGAATTTTAAAAAGGAGTCGTACAATAGGGGAAGCTACATTTTCTGAAGAGAAAAATGGAAAAACTATCTGGGGATGCTCACTTAAATTGTCCAGAAACCATTATTAAGACAATAGGAAGAGGAAGCAGTGATGTGTGCTGAAAGTACGGCATAAGCTATTGCATTCGCAAATAAGGAAAATTACATTTAACGTGTGCTAACAGTGCAAATTTGTTTCCCTCTCTGTTTCTCTCGGCCTGTCATATAGAAATATGAATCCTGCTCTAATGTATTTTTAAATAGATTCCAAACACTCTATAATGTGTCACTCAGTAGCACCAGTCACTGTTTTTTAGTGCATGTCTATATGGCACTCAGGGACTTCTGATCATGGCCTGAATTTGAGAAAGAGCCACAGTCGCTTCTTGTTTTGTACCCTGTCTGTTTATTTGGCTTCATTTTGCGGTGATTATGTCAACATCAAAATGTCAGCGGTTGTCACATGAGATCTGTTTTTTCCCCCCCAGGCTGAATAGTTTAATGAAAAACGACATGACGCATGCATACAATAAACCTGGACTGCAAAAACCCCGGTGAAGGAATCAAATACTCACAGATGTGAGCTGCACTCTTCACACTTTGTGTGACAGCGAGCTGAAGGCAGAACTTGCGCTAAACAATGTAATACCACTATGCTAGAGTCTCTCTCGAGTGGCACAGTATCGGAATGTACACAACATGCTTTGCCCTTTCAAGTTTCAGTAAATGCTCTGTTAATTGAAATCAATAAGAGGAGGGAAAAAAACACCTGTGAGGGGGAAAGTCGATGCATTTCTTCACTTTTATTATAAGAAGTGAGGCAGAGGCCATTTAGGTTTCATTCACTAACCCTATTGATTGCCGGGCCAATAATTTGTTTCAGGCCCAAAGTAAGCTTTTCACCCCATTAAGTTCCACCACGGGTTCTGCGGACTGAGTGAAGCCTTAATCATTATTACCACCTGCCTGGTCATTTCTGCACACAGTCAGATAAAATCACTCTGATTATGGATTCCTCAGTTCTCTGCGTCTGAAAATGCCCACCATTTGCATAATTGTCAGATGGACAATGTGAGACAAAACAGAGGGAGAGTGAGGCCAAAGTGTTAGTGCACGACTGTTGGCTCAGATAGTCTGTTGTCCTGTCCACTGTCTGCATGCTTTGAGTGGTTTAAGTGAGGACTATTAATAATTTTGGTGCTTCATGGAGTTATATTTTGATTGGGGGGGAAACAAAGGTTTTAAAGAAATATGCAGTTCTATCTATCCATCCATTCAGGAAGTCAATAAAACATAGATAGATAGCAAGTAAAAAAATACCTGCATGCACAATTGAAAGATGTCATTAATATGATATTATGGTGCAGTCTTGACAGCTTCTAAATAAAAACCAAATCACTTTTAATACGAACAACTTTAGGAAAATATATGACTAATATCTGCAAATTGTTTGAAGTTCATATAATATTGAATTAATGGAATTCATAGATTGATTTTAATTGTAATAGATGATATGTTCAAGACGTCACATGTACTGTATTTGCCTATGAAAATAAATAGCCAAAACTAATTTATTTATTGAATTTGATATAAGACAAACACATATTCCCTTGCAGCTAAAAGCTGTAACCACAGAAGTACAGAAAATAATGTTTTTTTCATTTTCTAGTAACTACCTTCTATAAACCATTATAGCTGTTAACTTATGTCAAACACATATGTACACACGTCTCCTTTGCATATCTTCTCATCTATTGTTATTTTTAACAATGTTTTAATCTTTATCAGCTTTATCATTGGCATGGCAAGTCACATTATGGTAGAGAATGAAAGTTTGTTGAAGATTATGTTTCAGATTGGAGTCCGAGTGAGGAATCTCAAATAAGACAAAAGCTGAAAGCAGCATTTCCATTGTCAACTTGAGAGAGATGGCTATCCACTGGATAAATGTTTGATGTGACCATCTTCACAAACAACTGATACAAGCTGTTAGTATTCCTAAACGGCTCCTCAGAGCTCAGCTTTTAGCAGTGTGCCCTTCTCTGACCAGAAAAATTGTGAGGAACTACAAAGTGAAAGCCTTCAAAATGTCACCATTTGTGTTTAGTTGAAGAAAAAAAAGACAACGTTTTGGAATGACATGAAGTTGAGTAAATGATGAAAAGAATCTTGATTATTTTAAAATATGCTTTTAAGGTACTGAATGAAAACGAGACCTTTTACAGTCTGTGGCATTTAGTTTAGTTGCGGCGCACTGGGAACACTGTGGGTCAATTCAGAGTTTAAACTGTGATAAAAAAACCTGTTGTGAATTCAGGAAGTTCCCTCAGGTCAAGCATTTGTTCTTCAGTATGAGACAATATTATGACTTCATATGGGGGAGGGAGATGGATTGAACAGAAAGGTCACCTGTTACAGCTTCAGAAGTACATAAATTAGGAGACACTGAAAGAACAGCCTTTCCTCCCCACTAGCTTCAGATATAAAAATAATATAGAGTTTGCATGCAGAGTTTGAAAGCTATTTGAGAAGTGCTGCAGGCAACTTTTCATATTATGACCAGACAAGATGATGTAAAGAAAAGAAAGATAGAACACTGAATAAATAAAATGATTATGTCAATCCATAAATAATTTATGTCTCTGCCTCTATGAGGGGACAATATTTTGTAAGATTTTCTTCTAGTAAGATCTGCAAGAGTGCAGTGAAGTTACATAGCAGAAGTTTGTGCTGAATTCTTTTGCTTGAAATACTCATTGTCTAACCTACTTATAAAAAATAAAAAGCCATCTATAGTCTTGGATCTCATTTTATATTCATAGCGTTGTAAGTGGCGTTCTGTGCAAACCTTGTAAAAATGAGGGCAGGTGGTTTCAAAGTGGACCTATTGTACTCTGTTATTTATGTTGTTTACATTTAAATTGCATTTTTAACCTGGCAGCCATGGTATTGTATTAATCCGGAAGCATTTATTATATGTCACACATAATGATGTGCAAATCTGATATTCGAACTAATTGGGCCAGCTGCTTAGCAGCTAAAGGCTACAACCCAAAGAGACAGAAAGAGGATTAAAGAATCAAGAAGCCCCTCTTTATTTACACCTCCTGTGAGTTGATTGTATTTGCAGATTCACAGTTAAGCTCTAATATTTGGATTCTGCTTTTGTCCATCTGGATTTATTAGAAAATAGTCATCAATTAAACATGGATTAATATGAACACGTTTTTTTTTTTCACCTGCCTGTGTATGTGTACGTGTGAATAAGTGTCTGTATGTGTTTATTCAGCTCTCTCTGTTAAATCAAGCAGAAGTTGACAGGTGTTTTGAAGGCCCTCGACTGACCCTCTGCATAGACACGATTTGGGAATCCAAACTCCCCGCAGAGGCTTGTGACATTTGGAATACAAACGTCTGAGTTTCTATAGGAATGCCTGTCTGATCCGGCTCTGTCTGACAGTGACAGGACTGGCTCTTCTGGGAATGTGTGAACTTTGTCATTACCTGTGCTGCCTAATTACTACCAGGACTTCCTTATGTCAGATATTTGTTTGATGAAATATTATAAATGTACAAATTTACAGCATAACACTTTAAAATAGGCTTGTATATGGTTACACTGTAAGAAAAAAAATGGATAAGATAATGGTAATGATAAGATAAGTTTATGGAATGCAACAATGCAATGCATTATTTAAAATTCAAGTAAAGCAATTAATAAATGAATAATCATTTCACAACATTTATTAAACTTTTAATTTAAAATAAATAAAAAATGTATTCATTTAGCAGACGTTTTTATCCAAAGCGACTTACAATTGAGGCATATAATAAGCAATACATTATAAAGAGGCAAACGGACACAGGAAGTGCTTGTAATACAAATTTCTAGGCATTGTTCATAGCAAATTCTAGCCAGACAGTGAGAGTTTAGGGAAAAGAGAGCAAAGTTAAGGAAAGGGAGCGAACCATTATTAGTATTGTTGTAATAAATTCAAGTGATTAATTAGGATATTGTGAAATGTATTCAATTATTATTTTTGTTTATTAAAAGACAGCCCTAGTTTTTAGAGACATCCTTGGCATTTTGGATTCAAAGGATGCTGGGAACGACAACTGTTGAACTGTTGCCAGTAAATAGAGTAATAGCATGTGTCAACATGCATAACATTCAAACATTGATGGATGCTAAATAATTCATATAAAATGACTTGGCACAGTGATTATTCTGAGCATTATAAGCCTCTGTGGCTCAGATGCTAAGTAGTGAGATATTTCCTCTGTAGATTTTAAATGCCTTTACTGCTTATGAAGGCTCTGTATTTTCTACAGGACAAATGGCTTACTGAGTATACATTTCCTGACCAAGAACGACCAGGCACTACATTTGAGCAGAACTTGTACTTTGTGACATTTGCTGTTATTTTGTGGTGTGAGTAGGCAATGGTGGATGAAAAGTATTTACTTTTGATTGCACTTGTACTTCACCCACAAAATAATTTACATTTATTTATTTACACTTGCGATTACTTGTTGCTGCTGCTTTTTTGGTTTCGAATGTGTTGTGTTTGTGTACATCTGTGAATTTGTTTGTATGCATATGCTAATGTGGGAATAATGACTTTCTGCTTGAATAAGATGTTAAAGACACAGCATAACCATAGTGCTGGTGTGGATTAGCATGTGTGCAAACAGAACAAGTACTAGAGGGGAAAAACAATGTCCAAATAAGCAGTGCCTGCTTGAACCACCACATCACAAAAAGCCACAACACTGCAGTCAGGGAAAGATAGTTCAACACAATGAAGCAGTCAGCAGCGCATCAGCATGAACCAGAATCAACAAAAAGGAACAAAGCATAAATACTCAGCTCCAGTGTGAAGCAGCAGCGGTTAATGAGAAAACTTCATGCATCCACGCTAATAGGTGTTATAAAGTCTAAGACTACTGACACAAAGAGCCATCAAAGCATAAACATAAACCGTTAAGATTATAGTCATAACACATTCATTGCAAATGCTCTTTTGTCACGGAAAATAGCTACCCTACCCTAAGGATAGATAGAAAGATATACAGACATACTTTTTTTCTTATAATTATACTTTTTTTTTGTTTTGCTGTATAGGATCTTATAAATGCAGTTTTATGAAAATGCCATACCCATCTACACTTTCAGATATTCTATAATTTTTCAATGAAATCTCACTTTTTCCACTTTTGTCCATGAAGCGTGGTCTGCTTGTTTCATTTTTTGCACACTCTAATGGACATGCCTATGAGCAAACAAGCCTTTTTTGCTTATCTCTCTTGTTTACTTGTCATTTAAACAAAAACAATTAATTTTGGAAGAAAAAACAACAACATTAAGCCTGAGTTAATTAACATTTAATAAAGAATCTACCACAAGCCTATTATCTCATTCAAGACTTAACCACCAGGAAATATGTTGTTAGATTCCTTTTTTCTTAACATGCACTCGCACACACTTGTGTGTTTCAGATGAACATATTTCACTTAATTTACCTCAGCAAGCTTTCTAATACAAATGCTTCAGACTGAAGTAAAACGGTCCCTTAATAAAGACTTTATTAAGGGACCTTTTTACTGATTTTAGTCCAATTAGTATGTCTCTCAATGCGCCACATAGTGAAAAGCAATGTTTTCAGCTGAGCTAAAACAAAATCATTACCATTTACATCAAACAGGGAACGCTGCACTGTACATAAATACACAATCGAGGTGTAATATTCTGCTTGCTTCAACTAAACACGTACCTTGCATTGCACTGTAAATGGAGTTAGACTCTACTTAAAGGCAACCACATTGTTACTCTCAAGTTACTAATGCAGTTTAAAGACAAAAAGGTTCTGCAGACAATTCCATTAACACTCTGAAAACACTCAGCTAACTGCAGGTATAGGCTTTCACTAACAACACTATAACACAACAGTGTTCAGAAATAGTGTAGCAAAACACAAGCAATAATAAATGCTTTTTCAGTTTGAAATGACTAAAATAGAGGAATGAATCTTGCCAAAAATCTGGCAAAATGTGTTTAATCTTTTATATATATATATTTTCTTTTTCAGGCAGACGAGTGTTTGCTTACTCATCTATTGCTCGGTTATGGGATAAAGAGCGGGAATTTGCATTAGTGCTAGGAACAAAAGATGGGAAAAGATGAAAGTGACAGAAGCTGAAAAAAACAGACCCACAAAAACACAGACATTCCTAATTGGTGAATGATATTTACACAAATATCAAACGACATGTGTAAGCGGGTACTCTAGTCCACAATAGGAGGCTGAGTCATGTTGACAGAAAACAGAATCTGAGCAAATACCTAGAGACACAAAACAAACTCACAGGCACATTTGTTTATTTACTTACTTACTTAGCCTACTTAGGTACTTATTGTTAATCTTCTTTAAATCATTATTGTGGATTTTTCAATGATATTTCTTTCTGCATTATATCATTACCTCTATGCGGCGACAAGCGAGTAAGTCCTTATAAATTATAAATGGATCAGGGGTGCGTTTCACAAAAGCATCGTTAGCCAACTATGGTCGCAAGTTCCATCGTTACCAGCATAGTTCAATGATTCGGTGTTTCCTGAAACTAAAGTTTAAATGAACATTTGCAATACGCGTCACAAACTTACATGGTTTAAACTACAACTCTCCACCTGTGGTTAGAAGCATAGTCTCTTGTTAGTAAGATATATGGGCTTAAATAAATATGCTCTTGGGCACAACAAGGAAGCTAACATGCAGTAATATCTGTACCTTCCATTCTATCTAAATATAAAATGCATTTTAATTATGTATTTTTGCGCATCCATTGTAGACGCTGTTTTTGAAGAGTGCGCATGTGCATAAATGCCAAAGGGAACCCTGGAGTATGAAGTAAGAGGGAACCTGCGATGAATCAAACATCAAATAAAGCACAATGTCAGGGAATAAAAATAGTAAATTAGTCAGTAGGTGCCTTGTTCAATATAGTAGCATTTTAGAGAACTCTAATCAATTAAATAGCAGAAGTTATTCCTCCACCACATGCATTAACAATGGCCCTATGTTGTTAAACTAACGTGGTTCAAACGACAGAGATGCGAACGTGTTTGGGAAACAGTCATGACTAGCTACTTTGTTTCCAAAACGATGCATCGTACTATGGTGGTTACAGCGAGTTACGTCATTGTTCGGGAAACGCACCCCTGATCAAAAATGTTGATTCATTCAGTAAGAATTGATGTTGATTCATTCAGCAGAATGTAGCTCGGAGACACGCAGTGTGTAATGGCAGAACAAAAATAGACAAAGTAACCAGCGATATCGAGTGAAAAAAGTAGGATATTCAGTGTTAACATATTGTTTCATAAATGTGTGTTGTATAAAAGCAGTCATGCTCTTGTTCTGAATGAGCTGGGCTGTGCTTACATGGATGCGACAAGATCTGTGGATGATTCATGAAACAGCACTTCTGCTCATGTCATTTAGAATAATTTAATATATAATAATAGTATGATTATTATTATTAGGTGAGACCACACAGGAACTTATAGATCACAAACTGTTTTTCTACCAGCCTCCAGTTTATATCTTTGAAATTTAGAAGCCTTTTTCTAAACTGAGGAGGCCTTTCGCTCCTATTCTTCTTTTTTCTTCTTTTTCATTCTACATTTTCCACTTCCTTTTCTTATCCCTTTTCCTTCCTTCCTTCCTTCTATTCTTTTGTAAGGTAGCTAAACACATTTGCTCCTACAATAATGCCCACTCCTGTGAGGATCCTCATTAGGTCTGTGCTCTAATTAATCCTCCTTGATTTCCATGTGGCTTGCTCTCTCTTTTGCACTCTCTCTACCAGCCCTGCAAATCCTCACATGGTGGATTACTCTTGCTCGTGGGTGAGAAGAAGAAAAAAATATCAAAAAAGACAAAAACAATGTTCACAAGTCATTTACAAGTGCATTTCAGTTCTAACGCCCACCTCAGGATTTGTAACGAAGGAAAGACCTTTTCATGATCTGTTCATATAACAAAAATGGCAAGAGAAACGCGCCAGCTATGACCTCTGTGACTGTCATTTGGTTGATCCAGAGAAGAAACAAGTATATTTAGGCTGGGTGGATATGAGTAGACGGGGGTGAGTAGGCTATACTCTCTTAAGAATAGTAGGCTTATGGGTCTCTTCTATGACTTATCCTCTAGTGGTGGGCAGTCTTTCTGTACTGAATCGATCTCAGGCATTCCCTGTCTGCCTCCAAAGCCCTCTAAAGGCCTTAAAGCCACTGAGAGCCCTGCACTGATGACCTGCTCACATCTTCCAGAGTCGACCATCAACTCTACAGCTACAGAAAGAGACTCTCACTTCCTGTGGCCCTATCTCTAGCTACAGGCTATCCCAACATGATCTCATAAGAATACATAGATATTTGTGGTGTGGTGTGGTTGCAATACACATAAATCACATAAATATTAAATGTCTTATAGACACTGAAGGGTAAATAATTGAATGCATTGACTGCTTCTGAAAAGTAATCATTCATAAAGTATCTGTACATCGCTAAAGCTGTAATATGTACAGATACTTTATGAATCCTTTTAGGTTTGTAGAATATTGAATACGGAGTCTGAACTTAAAAAGTTAAAATGAATCAAATGTATGTATTTTAAAAATAGGTTTATAATAGTATACTGAAACTGCAGTTAATTTAACTGTAAATGTATCTGCTTTTATATTGTTGTTAGGTTTAGGTATGGTTAGGTTAGGAATCTAATATACATTTTTTATGTTTACAAAAGTATTATTTTAAATTGTTATTAAACTGTGTTAATATGTTTATATTGTGTTTCAGCATGCGTTCAAATATACAAATATTTACACTAAAAGTTAACGTTAAAAGAGTTAGTGTGGGGTCAGTACGTTTTTTTTATGTTTATGAAAGAAGTCTCTTGTGCTGCATTTATTTTATCAGTACAGTTAAATCATTAAAATATATGGTCCTTCACACAAATTATTGTAATATGCCCATTTACCATCTTACCCAGACTACATGGTAGTGTACATGTAAATATTACATACAAATACACATAAGATCAGGCTGAATACCCACAATACTCTCTGCTTTCTGATTAAACAAACCTTCAGACATTTATTCCTCTTATCATCCCAAAATGAGGCCTTACATTTTTTTAATTCTTTGTTCATCCTAATAAGTTGGGTGGGTGGGCTTTGAACGGAAGCTGACTTTGTGGCTTCATCTCCATCTTTCATCTCCAGTCTTATAATAATGCGACCGGTTGCAATGGAAGTCGATCACTCTTAACAGTAGAATATGTAAATTACAGCACTAGAGGAAACCATCAATCCTCCATATTGAGTGGGAATGCTGGCATGCGATGTACTTTAATCTTCATAATCCTGAGGTTTGAGGAATACTCTAATCCATAAGCAAGCGTTGCCACATATATTCATTTTCAGCCCTCCGTTGGAAAATGGCACTCAATTGGAAGTAAGCGGTACGCATTATGGGGGTTTTGATCGATAACCTCCGCATCTAGCTGCTGATTGAAATAGATATTTGCCGTGGGGTTGTTTCTCTCCATAATGATCTCATTTCATATTCTTGCCTCAAACAGTTCCTCACCCCCTGATGCATAAGGCAAGCTGTGCACAGAGCCCACCCAGCATAATCGCGCAAGATTGACGGTGGCGAAGGGAATACTAGCTAGTATAGCTCTTGACATGGGAGATAACCTTATGGAAAACATTACACCTTGTCTGTATTTCTCAGGAGAATTTCACCTGCTGTCTTTATGAGGCCAATTTGTGGTAAACAGGACTTACCTCAGGGGCTTCTAAATAGATGTACTGAAAAACATATCTATATGACCCACCATAAAACATGCCTGAATACCCAGATAATCAGCTCCATCATCCTTTAAACTTTTAAAACAGCTCATTACAGGGCCAGTTAAATTAAGAACCTTAATCTAGGAAGCATTTGTAGGCCGCAAAGTCAAAATATGCTCTTGGGCCAGGTGCCACTGTTTCTTTTACGTAGACAAGATAAATGCTGAACAAAAGTGTCTGCTGTGGTTTGGATCGCTTATTAAACCAACCCAGCCTAAGGCCAAAGCAGAATCTCTTACAGATGGCATAACAGAACAGTTCAGTTGCTGAGCCGGAAGATAAAATGGTTTAATGAAACAGCAGGAGAAGACTGTAGTTTTCCCAGGAAAACCATTAGGCAGCAGAGTCAGTGTGGGTTTGAGGCAGTACATATGGTCAAATGGTTGTCCAGGAGCTTCTCAAGTCAGCGTATACCACAATATGTTCATCCCTGTCAGTGTACTGGATTTTAGATGAAGCACATTTATCTGCTTGTTATTTTCAAGCACAGTAAGATAAATAGCTTCTATCGTTTATCTCATTTGCAGATCCTGCTGTGAATTCTGCTGTTGCAGCGGTCTTCTGCAAGCAAAAATTCATCACAGACTTTGGCATCTGTATTCAGAAGGCCTGACAGGTAAGATATATTTTAATTGTACTGAGGTTTTGTAGATAAGTGAAACCCAGGGCTCGACAATAAAGATGGCATGTTGGCAAGGAGTATTTCGGACCAGTTGACAGAACTCTTAACTTGCCCTTCTCGGGCAATTGGTCTTGATTGGTCATTTTTATGACTTGCTAGCTCAAATATGTAATTTTATGTGATGTGTTCTTCTTACCAATTTAATTATATAAAGATATATGCATTTAGAAATACATAAATAAAAAAATGTATGTATTTATAAATACATCGGTGAAGAAAAATGTAACAAAAAAACATTTAGAATGTAACATAGAATTTCGATATAATTTATTAGTCTCTCTCTATAGGCTAATAAATAATGTATTTATTGTACATTAAATGTAACTGGTTTTGTATAGGGAGAGGGAGATTTATTTTATTAAATGTGTATGTATATATAGTATTTATAGAGTTTTAACTTATGGTTTTAATTACTTTTTCTTATTTGTAAGTCGCTTTGGATAAAAGCATCTGCAAAATGACTAAATAAATAAATATATATGTATATATATACTGTATAATGGTCGTGACAGTAATATAAAACTAACAGTTTGTAGAAATATAAGATTACTTTGTTGCACATGATTGTTTCCTGCTAATAAACCTGCAAATGCTTTTGAAAACGTGACAAAGGGACTGGGACCAAATGCCTTTGCCTAACCTTCTTCTTCATATGAAGTCTTGATTCTCTTCTGTTCTCCTTCCTCCTGATCCGCTGTGTCAGTATGACATTTTCTCCCCAAAGGGCTCATGTGAGATGAAATTACTCTGAGGTGTCAAATACGTAATCTCCACATGTTTAAATGCCCAGTTTCAAATGCCAGTGTCCGCTATGGAGCATGGCGCAGTGAATGTTCTGGCAACTTGCAGTTCCTGTCACGTTTCTAGTTTGTGCTTCAGTGAGGAACATGAAGCAGACATACTCTTGGAAATGATTGAGAACATCTAGGTAAGAGACAGTAGTTTATTTTTTTTTCATGTGGTTCCTTTTTTGTGCTTGTTTTGTTTTGTGAAAACGAATTTAAAGAGGGTAAAACTCATTACCTCAAGGTGTTCTAAAATTAAGCATTTGGTCGCTCTTTTCTCATATTTTTAACATCTGATCCCTTCCTGAGTTTCATCCTTCCATTTGTTTCCTAATGTAGTAGATGCTGAGAGCTCTCACACTCCTCTCTCGTCAGAGGAGTGCCAGCACTCTAAATGTTCCTCCTAATTCAGCCATTCTGCAATTACACACAGGTCTCAAAGGCAAAACAGTTGGAAAGACCATGAAAGTCTCAGCATAAGTGTGTATGTGTGTATCCTTTTCTACAGTGCCAGTGTTTCTATCAGAATGCCAAAACATTCTGTTGAGCATGTGCATTGTTAAACTTATTGAAATAAAATATATTTGATAACACTTTATTTTTAGTTTCCTTGTTACATGTACTTACTATTATAATAACAATAAATTATGCATAATTAGATACCCTAATCATAGAGAAAATGCATGTAGTTAATTAATATTACTCAGTAATTACACCATAACAAAAGACACCTTAAAATAAAGTGTAACCATCTGCTTTTGTACTTAAAGTTCTTTCAATTTACTTGATTTTAACTCCTCAATTTTTTATTGCAGTTCTGCATCCTGTTTGCTACCTCGGGAATTGTGCTGAAATTTAAAAGGCATTCTTAATTCATTTTGAATGATTCACAAATCTGAAAGTCATATGATCTCATCAGTAATGCTGAGTTGACGTTTAGAACCAGGGTTAGAAACGGATACTGCTCACTTTCACATTTAGCAGACAACATCATCACTCCCTGCCAGTTCCCTTCTCAGTGTTTCTCCTTTTAAACTTTTAACAGTTGTTAAAGCCAAAAATATCTGGTCTTATGATGTATTTGCATGATACATTGTCTGTGTATAACATTTTTGTTTTGTAAAAAAAATATTCTCACCAATCACATCACTGTTTCACCCACGCATGCACAGCAGTGGCTAAGGAATATTTGGGAAATATTACACCCTGTATGTTTTAATACATCCAATATAGGGGCATGATTAGGCCATTAAAGACACATCTGCCATCCTAATTTCTTTTTAATTTGCAGAGAACTCAGCTGCATTCTGTGTTAGCTGATCTGATGGTTTAATTAAGTCATGTCCGTAAGAGTGATTACAGAATGAGAGCGGGAAGGCTCGACTGGTACTGCGTGTGCCCTAGAAAGCATAGAGGCGCTGTGTGAACTCTTTCACATTGACCGCCTCCACTTTCCTGTGCATCTGAAAGCTACTTCTACACTCAAGACAAAATCCAGCACGCCTATAACTCCATTCAACACCGATCCCGCAATCAGAGCACTTGTGTCAGGGATAGCAGAGCGTTTTTGCCGTGATTATTCACCGTGTGTGGCATGATGACTCATATTTGTGCTGATTTTTTAATGCTTTTATAAGAAATCGTCACATCATCATAAAGATAAAATTTTTAAAGAGCAGATTCACAGACATGTATATTTGTCAAAGCACGATAACTGTAGTAGGCACTAAAAGTGATAAGGGGGAAGATCAGAGATGAGTCTCCAGTCAAATACCCCATCAAATCAAGGCCCTTTCTGATTGGCTGACAGGCAGTCACAGCTTTATGAAACCAGCAGCTGATGGCTAGATTAAAGAACCTTGTCCTTCAGATATGAAGGGATGTTTCTGTAGGGCAAAACAGTGTGAAGAAAGGAAGCTGAAATCTCATTTAGAGTCAGGAGCTCTTTGAAAACCACCTCAACTTCACAGCACAATGAAAATATCTGTCACAAAGAAAAGCTCAGCAGCACTGGCATGTGTGGCCTCGCTATTAGCTGCCTGATGTTAAGGTTATATGAAGGAATGATTAGTGCTTGCTGAATGCTGAATAGAAGTGTGACAGTGTGTGCTCTGATAAGTTACCACACCACTGGTTTTCTTTAATATTCTTTGAATCGATTCTCAGTGGCGGATGGTTTCGTGTTGGTTTCATGTTCTATGATCTTTTGACTGCCAAATAGAAGTGGATAGTGAAGCTAATGTCAACAATGAAATATCAAAGTAAACAGGCTAAAATTAAGGAAGCAAGTGCATTTTATAAGCATGTGTAAATAAAATACATAAAAAGTTAATTATAGCTGTACTCAATAGAAGGGTAAATTATTTCTGACTGTTCCTAACCAGCCCAAAGTTACAACATTGACTCAACCAGTTGCTTCAGTGTGAGACTGTTATTGGCTGATTAATAGTAGCACTGGGAGTTATTTTGTTTTATTTTAGTTTTAAGTATATATTATAGAATAGAGCTAAAACAGTGAAGGTTTTTTTTATTTTCATAATCAAATGTCAAAGTAAATAAACTAAAATGAAAACAAGAGCATTTTTATAAGTAGATGTAAATTAAAAGCCTTAAAAAAACACTGCAAATTGTCAATTGTTTTACTGTGTGGTCCATACGTGCAAAGTTTAACCACAGTAATGTATCACAAAGTATGTTTATATGAAGGAAAGCAGGCATGTTTGTCCTAAATCATTGTTAAATACATACAATTACAACACCTAAAACTAAAACCTGCATTGAACTGTGAATTGAAAAGATGTTGCTGTGTCCCCACAGTTGGTCACCAGCTAAGTATGTTCAGCGTTCAGCACTCTGGACAGCTCCTGTTGTTTGGATGAGTAAGGCTCTTAGACTTGTCTGTGCTTAGGTTTGCTGATCCATATGTATGGAGCTAATATTATGACAAAACAATTTGAATTTGAATTGTGTAAATTTGAATTATTGACAAGTGTTATTTAACAAAACTGAATATTATATGGGATTTAAAATAGTTTTGAATTTGATTTTGATTTTGAATTTGATTTTTTTTTACTTGAATATTGAACATTTGAAATTTAACACAATTGTTTTTTTTTAAGGCAGAGTTTTATAGGCATGCATTTTCAAACAACATATTTTTTGCTCTGAATTCTTAAACTGCAAATATCCCGTTTTTTTAAAATACAGCCTCACGTTTTCAAGATAAAGAAGAAATTCGGAACATCAAAATCAATTTTCTAAAATTCAAAACGCAGAAATTCAGATCGTACAGAAAGTAGGTCAGAGGTCATCCACAGGGAAGAGTAGATGATCTCCGAAAAGTGGAGCAAGCATTTTGGCCAATTACAGAGCTGCAGTAGTTTTCTGGCGCGAGCGTGCGGCTCAGGAGTTCGCCATTCTTCTGCCTGATCATGAATCGCCCAGAGGTAAGTGATTTTTAAGCATTTATGGTTTATATTGATATATTATGTTAGCATTCCCAGTAAGTGAAACCTATGTCTAAGTGGTCTCTGGTGTTTGTTTTAAAGTATATTTGGTGTAAAAGTGATTAGCATGCCACAGTGTCTAAGTTATACGGCTTAAAGTGATAAAGCGGCCGTTGTAAAGAGCTTGGACTATGTCATAAATAGAACGGGGAATCCGTCTGCTGTTGGAAATTCAGCAAACGGATTCCAATTCTACTGTCGCAGCGTGTCGCACCTCTCGCGTCCAGTCTAGACACGGTAGCGTCATAACTCCAGGGACGGATTAACGCACTGGTCTACTGGTCACGTACTGGGGGCACTAAGCCAGAGGGGGACCCAGCCGAAATACCGCTCCTCCCGGAACGCGATTTCAGCCGTGGCCCCTCATATTTTTGAGCCAAGTGGATTTTGAATGCAGCTTCCCAAAGACCAAAAAAAAAAAATGTTTTTATATTTAATATACACACCAGTGTGATTAGAACATTCAGTGCGGCACGTCACCAGCTGCTAAATTCAATAGCGTTTTTACAGTGCTGCGCATTATAAACAATCACACGCGGTTCTGTTGAGCTTATGAATGCTATGATCAATCAGGCGTTCAAATGAGTCATCATGGCTGAAACGCTGGTGTTCTGTTTCAATGCGCGCGCTCGCTGCTCTCTGGTGAATTCTCTCATCATAAACAACAAAGTACAGATGTGCATACAATGTAAATAAGAGATTCATTTCAAAGTGTAAACCGCTTCAGTGATTATAATTCGTTTTTGAGAGTTATTGAACTCTGGCTAGACTGAAGTCAATGATAATGTTCTTTGATAATGATTGATTCTTTGCTCTCTTTCTGTACAATGAAACAGTTATAATTAGTAACTTGCAATGTTTTGATTAACTCACGTTAAATATAAAGTCAGTCATATTAAAATATTTTATGACATTGTTAATTTTTGGTTACCATAGTTTAAGTATAGTTTTGTTTTTAACTTGTAAAACCATGTTAATTTTTAAGGGTGTGTTAAGCTTAACTGTCAAAAACGTTTGTAAATGAAGTTTAAGGAAACCGCACAAAAAGGCTAATGGTGTAAAAACGAATAACACTTTACAGTTTCATTCTTTTGTTGTGTGAGAAAGTGTGCATATTTGTAATAAATTACAACAATGAGCATGTGTCAGCTTTGCAAAAGAAGTCCCTTATGAGCATTAACCATTTTGGGCATGTCATTTATGCACTCCTTTTCCTAAGCTACCTGCTGTCTTTATTTTTACAGGAACAGATACTTCTAGAGCATATATGGGGGAGACTTCGGTCACGTTTGGAGCTTGAGTATCTCGTCAATTTGCTTGAAATGAACTTACCAGTCAGGTGTATTGCAAGCCTTTTTGGGGGTATCTGAACGGACTGTACACAGACGACTGGCAGAGTTCGACCTATCAGTGAGATCACTGTACAGCTCACTAACAGACGATGAGCTAGACACATTAGTGTCAAACATTAAGTCCCGAATGCCAAATTCTGGATACAGGATGGTAAAGGGAGCTTTAAAAGCTGAAGGCCACAGGGTACAATATGAGCGAGTGAGGGCATCGCTGCATCGAGTAGACACACTGGGAGTTTTATCCAGGATGACAGAGCTGGGTTGTGTTGTCCGGAGGTATTCAGTCCCAGGGCCAAAATCTATGATGCACATAGACACCAATCACAAATTGATAAGGTAAGTTTATGTGTTGTTGTTACTCAACATATAAACTCAACAATTTTAACGGTATTGTCTTAAGATGGAAACTTCTGTCTGATGTAGCGGTTCTCAAACTCTGGCCCTTGAGGTTTATTTTCCTGAAAAGTTAAGCTCCAAGCCTAGTCAAACACATGTGAACAAGCTAATCAAGGTCTTGGGATTACTAGAAAGTAATAGGTAGGTGAGTCAATCAAGATTAGAGGTAAATTCTGCAGGAGAGTGGACCTCAAGGGCCAGAATTGAGAACACTGGTCTAATGCCTTTGGTTTCGGGTATAACATTGTCTTGTTTGGAGGGGTGGACGGCTTTTCACGAAAGGTGATTTTGTTTTTGTTGTACAGTATAATGCAACATTTGAATTGTTAATGTACCAGATAAATAGAACTAACAACACTATTTCTAATTCTACAGATAATGTACCTTGGCGCTGCCACAAACAATTCAGCATTGACTGTGCTAACCTTCTTCCAAGAGTCTGTGGAAAGATATGGCTTCCCTCTCAGGTAAGTTTTGGTATGGAGTAATAAAGATACAAGTACACGTTTGTTTTCACCCCAAAATGAAAATTTTCATAATTTACTCTCCCTCATGTCGTTCCAAACCTGTAAGACCTTTGCTCATCTTGAACACAAATACAAATATTTTGATGAAATCCGAGAGCTCTCTGACTGTTCATAGACAGCAAGGGTCCTACCACAGTCAAGGCACAAAAACATATTTGTTCCCAAAGGAATTGTTCCTTTTAAAGGGATACTTCAGCTAAAAATGAAAATTTCATAATTGACTCACCGTCATGTCATTCCAAATCTTTTTAATTCCTTAATGAATCCAGAAAAAAAAGAAATCAGAGATTCCAAGAAAATATTAAGCAGCACAACCATTTCCTACACTGATAATAACAGAGTATCAAATCAGCATATTAGAATGATTTCTGAAAGATCATGTGACACTGAAGACTGGAGTAAATTCAGCTTTGATTACAGAAATAAATTGTTTTAAAGTATATTAAAAAACATTATTTTAAATTGTAATATTTAGCAATATGATAATTTTATAAAAATTATCTTTTTTTTGTAGCCTCCACTTATTTTTATTAATGTTCTTCACCAGGAACATAATATTATGCTTAATAAATGAGCATTGTGTTAAGTATTAAAACATTGTCTTTATGGTCATTACAGGGTCAGAGGAGACCGTGGAAATTGCACGTTTACAGTTCGTGGCACAGGGAGAAGCAGTTTCATTTCAGGAAAAAGTGTCCACAATCAAAGGTATGTAAAGAAAGTATTATGTAGCAGACATATCTACTGTGTAACCTTGTGCTTTATTTTCCAAATGCTTGTTTGCACCAACTGATTGCTTAGGAATTATCTTGTGATGCTTTATGTTGTAGAATAGAACGACTGTGGAGAGATGTGTGGACTGCAGTGACCAGTGTGTACTATGATGTACTACACTATCTGGAGGAAGCCAACTACCTTCATACTGCAGACCAAACACATCTCTTCTGTTGCCACTACACATTCCTACCAAGGCTACAAGACGATCTAAATCTTTTCCGAGATGGGTGGGATAATCACCCTTTGAGAACCGAACACAACATGTCTCCAAACCAGCTCTGGGAATTGGGTCAAATTCATTATCCAGTTGATGATCCCCAAGATGAAGCGGTATTATTGTTCATGCAAATTTACAGCCATGTTTTTAATTTTTAGAAATATTACAGGAGTTGTGAGAATTAATGTTCCTTCACTGGCATTTAAACACTTAATTAGCATTCTAGTACTCGTATAAATGTAGTATTTGGAACTATTACATGAACTGAGATTGTATACCATTTATACAGAAATTTTGTTCTTTGTTTATCCAGGAACTGAACATTGCTGATATTGATGGGAAAGCAGTGGATTGCCTCCTGATGAAAGTGTTGGTGTTAATTTTCCTACTGTAGAATGTCCACTTACACCAGAGCAACTTGCAGCACTGAAGGACACAGTGGATCCAAGATCACCATCACAATCCCAGGACAGACATTTGCAGTGCAGTTTTGCCAGTCACTTGAGTAATGACACATTAAGTAGACACCTGAAGTGCTGGAACTGAATTTGTTGATGGAAAAACCATTACATTAAATGTGTATTTCTTTGTTTGTTTTCAGGAACTGTTTCATTAATAAGTACATAGCACTATGGAGCGCTAAATTGCTTCAAAACCAATGTAGGTCTGTTGTAAACTATTGCATGGGGTTTCCCATTCTCAAAAATAAAACGGCAATACTGATGACCTGGGGATACAGCACTCAGGAAAACCAACTCCTGAACACAGATAAATTCTAAAGTCCATATCCACAGGCATCCGTGAAAGGGCGTGCTCCAAACGTGACCAAGTCTCCCCATATATGCTCTAGAAGTATCTGTTCCTGTAAAAATAAAGACAGCAGGTAGCTTAGGAAAAGGAGTGCATAAATGACATGCCCAAAATGGTTAATGCTCATAAGGGACTTCTTTTGCAAAGCTGACACATGCTCATTGTTGTAATTTATTACAAATATGCACACTTTCTCACACAACAAAAGAATGAAACTGTAAAGTGTTATTCGTTTTACACCATTAGCCTTTTTGTGCGGTTTCCTTAAACTTCATTTACAAACGTTTTTGACAGTTAAGCTTAACACACCCTTAAAATTAACATGGTTTTACAAGTTAAAAACAAAACTATACTTAAACTATGGTAACCAAAATTAACAATGTCATAAAATATTTTAATATGACTGACTTTATATTTAACGTGAGTTAATCAAAACATTGCAAGTTACTAATTATAACTGTTTCATTGTACAGAAAGAGAGCAAATAATCAATCATTATCAAAGAACATTATCATTGACTTCAGTCTAGCCAGAGTTCAATAACTCTCAAAAACGAATTATAATCACTGAAGCGGTTTACACTTTGAAATGAATCTCTTATTTACATTGTATGCACATCTGTACTTTGTTGTTTATGATGAGAGAATTCACCAGAGAGCAGCGAGCGCATTGAAACAGAACACCAGCGTTTCAGCCATGATGACTCATTTGAACGCCTGATTGATCATAGCATTCATAAGCTCAACAGAACCGCGTGTGATTGTTTATAATCGCAGCACTGTAAAACGCTATTGAATTTAGCAGCTGGTGACGTGCCGCATTGAATGTTCTAATCACACTGGTGTGTATATTAAATATAAAAACATTTTTTTTTTGGTCTTTGGGAAGCTGCATTCAAAATCCACTTGGCTCAAAATATGAGGGCCACGGCTGAAATCGCGTTCGGGAGGAGCGGTATTTCGGCTGGGTCCCCTCTGGCTTAGTGCCCCAGTGCGTGACCAGTAGACCAGTGCGTTAATCCGTCCCTGGAGTTATGACGCCTACCGTGTCTAGACTGGACGCGAGAGGTGCGACACGCTGCGACAGTAGAATTGGAATCCGTTTGCTGAATTTCCAACAGCAGACGGATTCCCCGTTCTATTTATGACATAGTCCAAGCTCTTTACAACGGCCGCTTTATCACTTTAAGCCGTATAACTTAGACACTGTGGCATGCTAATCACTTTTACACCAAATATACTTTAAAACAAACACCAGAGACCACTTAGACATAGGTTTCACTTACTGGGAATGCTAACATAATATATCAATATAAACCATAAATGCTTAAAAATCACTTACCTCTGGGCGATTCATGATCAGGCAGAAGAATGGCGAACTCCTGAGCCGCACGCTCGCGCCAGAAAACTACTGCAGCTCTGTAATTGGCCAAAATGCTTCGTTCCACTTTTCGGAGATCATCTACTCTTCCCTGTGGATGACCTCTGACCTACTTTCTGTACGATCTGAATTTCTGCGTTTTGAATTTTAGAAAATTGATTTTGATGTTCCGAATTTCTTCTTTATCTTGAAAACGTGAGGCTGTATTTTAAAAAAACGGGATATTTGCAGTTTAAGAATTCAGAGCAAAAAATATGTTGTTTGAAAATGCATGCCTATAAAACTCTGCCTTAAAAAAAAACAATTGTGTTAAATTTCAAATGTTCAATATTCAAGTAAAAAATCAAATTCAAAATCAAAATCAAATTCAAAACTATTTTAAATCCCATATAATATTCAGTTTTGTTAAATAACACTTGTCAATAATTCAAATTTACACAATTCAAATTCAAATTGTTTTGTCATAATATTAGCTCCATACATATGCACCTTGCAGAGGGGGTATGGAAATAGCCTGAACTCTACACCTAATAAACAGTATGAGTGTTTAAGGTTGTGTGTGTGTGTGTGTGTGCTGTTGGCAGTTGTTATCTAACTAAAAGTTGACCTGGTTGCATGATGCCCACTGCTTTCCACGTAAGTTACATTAGGCATTACAACTGAAATATGCCGCTTTCCCTACATTATGTGTGACTGCATAATATTTGGATAAACCAAATAATATAAAAGTTAGTATACAATCATTATAAAAGCCATTATTATCATTTTAAAATTGTTTCTTTGTATAAGTTTATTTCATAATAATAATAATAAATGTATAGGTGAAATTAGTATTTTTTTCTGATATTACAATGCATTTCTAAAACAATATGCATTATCAATAAGAGCTCAGGAATTTTAATGTAGATTTTATTTAATTTTAAATTTTTATTCTATTTTATTTTAAAAGGCACCACATAAAGAGGCACCTATTAATAAAACCTTATATATGTTTTCTGCAGCAGTAGTTATGTAACAGACCTGCAGGATGAGATAATCTAGGATAAGAGTTCGTTCTTGACTATAAATGCACCAGCCCACTATGAAACCAACATGGTTTGGATGAAACCAATCATCCAACAGGGCGACTATTTTTGCAACCTAAACTGAGGTTAGCTATTTCCATGGTTGGACGAGTCACTTACTATTTATGATAATGCATTTATTAGAATGGGTCATTTGCAAGGCAGCAACGTTGTGCCCACTGAGCTGGTTAATGTCCACATGATTCTCCACTCAGTACTAGAGACCCTTCATCCTGAGTAAATTACTATTTCACTTTTCATTTATAGAGTGTAGCACACTGTGCTACCAAGTGCCCCATTCAGCTGATGAAAACGGCATAATAGCTGCAGACATGGAATAAGAACAAACAAACAAACAAACAAATAAAAGAAAAACTGACTGATGTCTGATTGGCTTACAAAAAGGCCTAGGCAGTCGATGAGACCTCTAAGGGTAGTTCATTTGCTGGTATGAAGAGTGTCATAGAGCACTTGTGTCATAAAGCGTTGAGTCACCAAGAGCTGAAGTTCATGATGCTGTCCGCCTTTCTGACTGATGGGGTTGTGTCACATCGTTTACCAGAGGCGGACTTTACATCATGACACTAAACCACAATTGGCTCAGTTAATCGGTGGCATGCATATTTAATACTTCCATTTGCTAAAGGGGAAATTCTGTTCGCTAATAAAAAGAGACAAAGTATCTCGAAAATTACACATTTTACGCACCATTCATTTTTGGCCCTGTAATTAGGATGAATATATTTCTGAGAATTAAAACAGTAAAGTTTTGTGTTGCTATAGCTATGACTGAGTGACTGCACCACAGGGCTGATTTGTTCATGTACAGTACAT
This sequence comes from Gymnocypris eckloni scoliostomus, assembly GCA_027564155.1. Taxonomy (NCBI): domain Eukaryota; kingdom Metazoa; phylum Chordata; class Actinopteri; order Cypriniformes; family Cyprinidae; genus Gymnocypris; species Gymnocypris eckloni. The sequence continues at coordinate 19,776,391 of CM050426.1, read as the reverse complement.
CTAAAAATATGAACTCAGTGTTGAGATTTCCATTGTTTAACTTTGCTCAGTTCATTGAACCGGGGTAGTCAGGAGTAGGGATTTGTAAATGTTATAATTTGATGGATTCATCAGTGTCGCTTTTTCCTCACTTGGCCATTTGCTAAAAGGGTTTATGGGTTTTTATTTATTTATTATTTTATTTATTTAAGTATTTATACTTCAATTTGGGGCCTAAAATGCAGCAATTTCATTGATGTCATACAGTTTCATGGAATACTATACAATGTAATATGGCATATTGCCTACGAGTGAATCTCACTTGTCCAAAATCCTGCTCCACATTATTTTATTTTATTAAAATATAGGCACTTAATAACGAATCACCATTTATTTTTTATTTATTTTGTTATTATTATTATTTCACTGTAAAGGCATATTTCCTTTACATTCACAATGGAATTACATTGTTTTGTTTAGTTTTTTGGACAAGTGTGATTTGAACAGGTAAATGTATATTCCTTTTTTGCCCTCTGCTTTTAGTGTGTCTCATTTTTCAGTGCTGCCGAGCTCTCTGTGTTTCCATTAGTAGGAACACAGTGCATTACAGGCCCCATTATCACATACTAGGAAATACTGGGCCTGTGAGAACACTTCTCTCTTCCTGTCTCATTCTCTCACTCTCTCTTACACAACGTACATATCTATGTTTAACAGCTAAAAATTAATTGCATTCCATAAAATACAGTTTGCTTTTAATTTCATACAGAAACATTCACTAGTATGAAAGTATGCAATATTTGAGTATGGTTAAAAGTAGTCTGCGAAGCTAATTGTGGTTCCATTGTTGAAACATTTTGCAGTGATGAATTTTAAACACATTGTTAAACACGTTGATTGAAAAGGCACACATTTTTCTTCATATTTAGAAGTGCAAATGTGAACACCTGAAAACACACACAGCGGTACATGTGACAGATAACTGACAATTAGCATTCCTGTCAAAAAAGTTTGACGCTGATCACACATTTTTATTTTTTTAGAGCTTAGCCCTCTTTAACACTCTAAAAAATTGTGGATAAAATAGCATTTATTGTTTCCTTGTAAAAATAAATAATTAAATGCATTTGTAAATTGGCCTAATCATTACTCTCACTAAGAGTTATCAGACTTGAATCAGCAGTAATTGGTTAAATGCTGAAGTAGTTTCTTAAGCTGCTCGATTGAACTTGTGTTGCTGTGACCAGTGATTTTAAAGGCTCTGTGTCTGTTGGTGAAAAACTGTGAGAGCAAAGGGAGTCTGCTTTAGTAATGAAACACTATTCACCCTCTGTTCCTCTCTTCACCCTCCGTTTTTTTATGTTCGGTAAGGACTTATGTCTAAAACCCTCCTGCTTGATAACTCAATCCTCCGCTCTTATCTATCAGTGTGAGCTAAGATTTAGGTGGGGGATGTTTTTTTAACTGTGTGGTTAAAACAGACACACACACACACACACACACACACACATACACACACACACACAGAGAGAGAGAGAGACACACACACACTCCCTCTGGCCAAGAAAATATATAGAAGCAAATGTTAGATCACAGCAGAGAAAAAGAGTTGTGCATCATTCAGAAACGAATTAAAAAGCTGTCTAAATTGCAGTTAACATTTCTGAATTTAAGTTAAGGGGAGCAAAAAGACACAGAATAGAATTTCAATTTAAGGAGAAACTGTATTAGAGTTCAAAAGTTTGGGGTTTGTAAGATTTTTTTATGTTTTTGAAAGTCTCCAAAGCTGCATTTATTTAATCAAAAGTACAGTTAAAAAAGCTATATTATGAAAAATTATTAGACTACAATTTTTAAATAACTATATATTTTAAAATGTACTTTATTCCTCTGATGGCATTGGATTATTCTTATTTTTTTTAAATAATTTTTTCATTATTATGCAATGGATAGAAAGTCAAGAATAGCATTTATTTAAAATATCAGCCTTTGTAACATTACACGTCTATATTCAAAATAAATATTCAATATTTACTAACAAAGTGGAATACTAATTGGGTTATATTGATGATTTGTATCGTTACATTTAATAAAATGAAAATAATTTGAACTAATTTGAATTGGCTTTAATTTATATTTTAAGTGAAAGTGGTGCATCCAATTAGGAAAAAGCATGCTTTACATACTGTTGTTTGAAAATGTCTTGATTCAGAAGTATCCTCCCCATTAATACAAAACAGTTCTTAAGAAATGTGATTTAGCTGACAGCATTTCCACAGTTTGGCCTTCGCTGAACTGAGGGATGGATGCGAAACATCCATTTAGTAGGCCTCTCTGCTGTGATAAGAGCACGGGTGCCATAGCTTAGCAAGAGATACTGCCTGTTAAGTAAGATTAAGGGCAGGTGCTTTGAGCCGAGATTGCTTTCGGGAACAGGGCGTTTTGTCTACTAAACAGCTGTCTGGATTTATTCCTTACATATTCATGCATTTTTTATTAATGGCTAGCCAGGGAACACTCAGGTCCTCCCGTAAGTATTCTAGCTTGATGAATGCACATATGGATTCAGAAAAAATCAGAGCAATACATCCAAATAACAGCCGGCAGGGTTAATGTCAGCGTATATGTCACTCAGCTGCAAACCTCCCTCGAATTTACTGTGGGAAGGAAGTCTGCACACAAAGAATATGTCTGGTGATACACTTTTCTTTTTTAAATAATATTTATGCTAAAACAATTTTTTTTCCTTCATTCACATATAGTAAATCCAGCAGTTCCATAACACAGACTTTGTTTTGGCCGTTCTGTACACATTTAGGAGTGTAAGAGTGATCTTACCAAATAAGCCCATGTTTACAGAGGAAAAGCAGTGCTCAAAATTTAGTAATCTTAGAAATGACCTCATACACTATTGAGTAAAATAAATAAATTGGGCTGCATTTGGGAATAAGAAAAGACTTGTGAAGTAGTGTCCATTACAGAGAGGGAATGGTGATTCACCCCCCAAAGGTTGAGGGCTGAACGTCTGAGATTATACAGGGAGAGGAAAGTGTGTTGTATTTGAAAGTTAGCTGCCAGGGAACAATAACCTGCTGCTGTAGCAATCTCACCCAAAATGACCAAACGGCCCAAATACTGAAGTAATCTGAGGCAGTCTATTTGCTAAAAAAAACATTGAGAGTAAACACATGCTGTCAGGACCAACTCTTTGTGTCTGTACGTTCTTGGGTGGAAGAACTAGACTAGACCTGAGGAAAATCATGTAATTTACTAGATTAGAAGAATTCCTTTTAGAGAAATATCTACTTTTTTGGTCCAAATTACTTTGCTCGACAATGAACGTCAGTGTTATTAAAAGTAAAGTTCCCCCAAAATTAAAAGAATGTGTAGCTTTATATGTGGAAACTTAAAGGGGTCATGAATTGCCTCTGTTATTTATTTATTTTTTGTACTGTTCTCTGAGGTCCCCTTATAATGTTATCAAAATTTTTACATTAAAAATATATACCTAATTTAGAAGTAATATGGTATTTTCTGTCCTGTTTTCCACCCCCGCACAGCACAGCATCGTCTTTTAGTTTCAATATTTCTGAAAATCCTGCATTGAATTGTGCCTTGTTTGTAAACGAATCCATGGTAAAATTAAGTGAACAAAGGACCACGTTCTTATTGACGTGGTCTGGAACTTCATTAAAAATCAAGTTTATCCACTCTTTCCTAATGTTGGTATCAGAAGGAAGGCAATGCAAAGACTGTTTGTTTTCACAACTTGGCACTGCACAGCGTCAGCCACGTTCGCCTCTCTCATAAACACTACATGTGCAAATTAGTGGGCTTGGCTAAACAGACAGCGATGTAGAAGCCGGCGTTGATATTCATCTGTGAAGGTGGGGTTTACTTACACTTTTACATAATAGAGTCATACATTTCACAAGCTGTCGTTTTGCCAAACTGGCTTCAATATAAGCTGTTTTAGACTAACGAGAACGTTTTTGAGTTCTGAAACTTATAGGTTTTTTTCGTACATTGACCTTTTATATGTCAAAAGATCAAGAGAATTTTGGTTTCTCAGTTCATGACCCCATTAATAAAAATAAAAATTGGCATCATTTAGATATAAAATATATTTTTGTGAAATGTCCTGTTTAGTTTTTTTCCTTACATAATTGAATTTTGATTATACATTCCCTGTCATATAATATATATAAAGATGGAAAGACTACTGTAGTAAAAAGAAAAAACTCCCACAGTCAAATCAAATAATGGAAAGACGAGCTTCTTTCCACAGCCTGTTTGTGTTTGAACTCATTGCCTTTTTTTGTTGAAGCACCAGAATTTCCACATAGATTTGTCTATTTATTTGTTGTCATACACAATTTACAACCAACCCACTTTTATTTGTTTGCGTGTTAGTCTATAAGCTTGCATGGACAGCGGTGTGCTCTGCTGCCTGTATTTTTGGCTGGATTTGCTGGCTATTTCCTGCTTGCAGTGGAATACTGAGAGGAGCGGCTCAAGCCCAGTTGCACAATCTGAGACGTGGCTGTTAAATGACATGTGTTGTGTTTTTATTTTTCGTTTTGCTGTACAGACCTCCCATTCGATCTCTGATATTTGCCTCTTTGTGGTCGGTTAGACTTCTCACTGTGCCGTATTGTGGTTAGATAGCCTATGCTGTGCTGACAAAAATATATTTTTTCTCGCTCGTTCTCTCTTTATCTCTCCCTCCACCCCCTTTTTAGCACCCCACTGGTTTGTGAAAGGTCAGCTTTCTACCGCTTGACAAATCCAGACCTTGATGAAAACAACCCACAATAAACCATGGTTTTAAATAGATAGTGTAATTTATTTTTAAATGTTAAATAGTTTCTGCATTAAACTACTGTGAGCTAAAATAAAGAGCAAGAAAACTTCATCGTGGACTTCATTGTCTTATTTTACATAACTCCCTAGGTATAAATGTCAAGGATTTCCATGTAAACACCACTGTAGGGCCCTCAGGAGACTTCCTGTCTTTCTTCTCCTGTCACATTCTCTTTTCTCATTTCTTCTTCTCTCATAAATTGTTTGTGCAGGGGCTGTAAGACCTTTCCACACTGGTCTTTGTTTGCTCAAAGTCACAGAAACTGGGTATTCTAACCACAACCGCTTTTACAGATCTTATAATCCAGTACTCCTTCCTGCCCTTTTGGGGGGCGGTCGAGGGATGGAGTAGAGGTTAAGTGATGTCCATCCATCACATTGAGAAACGGTAGAGGTCACAGAAAGCCGTTCACCATTTCTCATATTTTAGTGCTGCCATGGCTTGCACTTTTGCAAGAACATTTTTATCTATAAAATGTCAATCAAAAGGATGTATGTATTTGCTGGTTGACAGCTTGTTATCAAGGTGGCTCTGGCAGAGACAGGGAAGAAAGAAGGATAAATATGTCCTGTTTGTGTGTTGTTGTTTTTTTTTGTCTGATGCCAGCCACTACAAGACAGCTTTTTTATTTTATTTTTTTGTTAATTGTATTTTTTCTTTATTTTTATTTAAGTAATTGTTTGTCAGTTTTTGATTGACAACTTGCATACAGCTGTTAGAATACCCTTATTATTTATCACAGATTGTCAGCTCTTCCATCAACAACAAAAGATGGTGAGGCAGACATCTGTGTATGTTTACATTAAGTCTAAGAATGGCACCTTCTAAGATCACCTCAAGATTACTTTGTATTATGACAGCTAAATATGTGTCATCCTCGATGACACATATTTCAATGAATATGAGATGTCAGAGGAACGCATTGTCAACAGAAATGGGATATAAACAATTGTGGAACTATCCATAATGCACCTGCACTGGGGTATCTTTATATGCTTGAGCCACACTAGTATATTTCTGAGATAACTGATTCAACGTCAATTTCTGAACTGCTTCTCATAGAGGAGAGTGGGGGAAATATACATTTTAATGTATAGTAATTAGTGCTGTCAAAATGATCACGTTAACGCAAGTGATTCATTTTTCCAGTTCATCGGCATTAAAAGTATTTAATGCAGTTAATGCAAGGGCAGAGTTAGAGTTGGCCACCCCACTCGCAACTGCTGTTTCTGTACTGTTTCTGCACTGCTCAGAATAAAGAGCAGTGCTATGAATTCTGTCAATGATCATATTCAAAGATTTTATGTTCTCACTTATATATTTATGGAAAGTCACTCATATGCAGTCTGGTATGTCCTTCATTGAAGATGGCCTATGTGAAATGATTCTTTAGTAAACAACATATTACAGAAAAAAGTAATTTCTGCATAAAAAAATATTACGTCAGGCAATATTTTTTTTTTTTAAGTAAATTATATATTGGTACCCAGTTCAAGCAATAAATTAAAGTGTAAATATAAATGTTAGAAAATGTATTAAAACCTACTCAAATGTTCTGATACTGATGTTCCCATCATGCACTGGAACATGAATCATTAATAATATGGTTGATGTTTTTTCATTGCTTTTGTTGTTAGGTTTATTAACTTGTGATTTTGTTACATCTGCATTTAATTTTCAACTCACAATGACACATTCATACTCAAAAATTAACCACAGAATTTCACTGTCATTGTGTAGTGTGTACCGAGTATTGAAGTCGCTGTGTTCGGATGAGTGCCGCATTACTAATTAGATATGGTGTCTATATGATATCTATTGCATTATTTACTTAAAAGTAACATACATGTAATAATAATTTAATTTACTTAATTATATTAAGTAAAACCAAAGTGTTACCAAGTAAGTTTGGACTAAGTAAAAAGTACTTAAAAATAATTTTTACTGGCCAATCTAAAGTGAATTACTTTCTTTGTTAAATTTACTTAAATTAGATAAGTAGATTTTACTTAATTTGATATGTGAAATGATAGATAATTATGTAATATTTACTTACATGAATATTAAGCTCAATAGTAAGTAGATTGTACAAAGTAGTAGCAGTAAAAATGTAATGAAAATGTGTCTTAAAATGCAAATTGTTAAAAATATTAATTTTTAAGAAAATCGTACAAGCTATGTTTTTTCAGTGCTATGGACCGTCAAACAGATGTTATATGCTGTAGTTGTATCTGACACAAAGTTTATACAGATGAATAAGCTCAAGCACACATTTGTGCTGGAGCCCAGAGCAACATAGCTCTGAACGGACCATGCAAGATATCTCGTTTAGGCTGAGAGTTTTAAGAGTGTCAGTGAAGCAATGAAGGGGGCTGTTGAGGGACAGAAAGAAAAAAGAGAGAGAAAGATTAACGATCACCTGCCTAAACCAAGGGCAATTGGCAAGTTAAGAAAAGATGAGTGTAATCATACTGTATAAGCTCACCTTCTCAAGGATAATCAACCACACTGGAAATATATTCATACCAACTATTGCAGTCATATCATTATGATTATTTTGGAATTTAAATACATGTATAGAGCACAATGGATGTGCAGGGCATCCCAAGAACATTTGCCTTAGAGATTTAATGCATCATTTGTACTACGAGTGGAAATGTTATATTCATATAGGTCAATGCCTCTATGTTTCTCAGCTTTTTAACAGATGGTCAGATATATTTAATTATTTTAAACATTCTGTAAACTTCCACATTTCAAATGAAAATAGTTCCCAAAAAAAGCTATTTTTGGTCTTTACATAATGCATAATTGATCATGTTTCTATTAATCATTTGCCACTTAAGTTGAATGGCCTGTTGTGAATTCAGGTAAGGATATTTAAAAGCACACATCCTTCATCACATCAGTCAACTTCTAAGATGAATTTTTAAAAGCAAACAATTTACAGTCAATTGTCCCACCATCAGAGAAAGAGGCTTGTAGTTGAATTTAAATGGTGTAAGGAACTGTTGTTGTTGTTTTTGTCTTCATTTTGTCTGTCTCTAAGTATATTTGTCTGTCTGTCATTCTGTTGAACTGCCATTCTATCATTCAATCCCATGTCGTCAAATTACATTTCCTGGAATCCACTGCAGTGTTCATGAGAAGAGCATTTTGATCTTAGAAAATTACATCACTTATGTAAGCATTTATGCAACATGTGTAGCCTTATGTTTTTTTCCCTTGTGAAAGGCATGCATTTGGATCTGGTCTTCCCAGGTAAATCCAAGTACAAGAGTTGAACTCTTAAAATATCATGCAGATGTTGGCATTAAATACAGTGAGATGAAGTGTGATTATTATTTTTTATTTTGTCTCACAAAAGTAGGCACTGTGTCTAGATAATGATTCACTGATGGATAAATCTGCAGCTACATACAGGTAAGTTTGTATTAAAAAATTAGCATAAACTACAGTTCAGCAACACACAGCAATCTCTTTAAAATTACAATCCCCATCTGGCCACCCTCTTAAAAATATGGAATGTGCAAGACATTTTGAGTCGAATAAATTATCGATCCAAAGAAGCAGTAAAGTAAAAGGACATTTCCATTTTCACATCAGGAAAAAGAACATCAACAGAGCTATCAAAGTCAGCCAATGTGACTGACTTGGCTTGTCATCCAGACTGATAAAATGTCTCTCTCAGACACCTTGAGAACACTTTTGAGATACTTACTTTACTTTTGTCATTGATTGAACACTCAGTCTAAAAAGGAGGAAGGGTCAATTGGCTCCACAGCCTTCGATGACAACAACCGCATTAATAACTGTGAGATTCTATATAGTGCATCTGTTACATAACACTTTAAAAGTCATAAAAACAATTAATCAGTTCTGACAGGACTTCTCTGGAATTCCCCTCCAGGGCATGAAGCGATGGCTGCGATCCTGCCGTAATGAGCCCCCTAAACCCCAACACTCCCAGTTAAGCTGTGCTTTTGTGTGCACTGGTTACACAGGCATTTATTATCACGTTGGAGCCAATGCGACATCCAACGTGCACCGCTGCAAGCGCCTCGCAATGCCTTCTGATTGCAGTGATTCACTCTCCAAATTAGTGACATTTCTCTTAATGTGTGCCTTGCTTCCAGCAACAAAAGCCCGTTTCGCATTCCCGTCCTCATGGCACTTTATGTAAAATGACTGCGCCTACGCAAGCATAGTAACTGAGTATTCTGATCATCACAGTCAGCCCGCATGAAAAAAAGCAAAAATAAATGGAGAGCGTGAGAGAAGGGCAGTAAATGAGATGAGTAGAACAAAAAATAGGCAACAGATCCACATGATGCAACACACACAAATTCTAATGAATATGAAATGGAATCAAGTCAAATTTATGTGTTGGCTAAATATGTTTGAAATGCTTTATAGACTGGGATGTATGCTGGGTTCTGATACAGATAGGCTGAACCGTGAGAAGCTGCATGGAGAAACTAAAGCGCTTCGGTAAGCTGCTTGACACCTCTCATTATCCACATGGCACACATGCCGGGGAGGGTATCCGAGGCACCTCACATCTTAGTGTGAGAGCCGTTCCTTGCTGCTATGATTCCCTCTCCAACTAGGAACACAGGAAATGGAAGGAGCCATGCAAGAAAATCAATTCCTTTCAATGTAAGGTTTTTTTTTTATTCGTCACACACAATTATACAGAATATAATCATCAGTGAAATGTAAGTCAGGTCTGCTCTATGGACTGTGCAATTAAATGAAATACAAACACAAGAGAATATACATAAATATAGGTATGGAAAAAATTAAGTAAAGAATAAAAATAAAAAGAATAGAAAAATAAAATTGAAAAGAATAAAATAGAAAATAAAATGTGCAATAAAATAATGTGCAGGACAGTATAATGTGGACTTAATAAATAATAATATAAGCAGGAATGTGCAAGAAGAATGTGCAAACAGGTTGTTCAGGGTATTTACATAGCAGCGATCATGAATGGTAGAGCATAATGAATATCTTACTGATTATTAAGTGATTATTAAATGGAGTCATGTTGATGTTATGAGACTGAGTTTGAGTTTAGGAGCCTGATGGCCTGAGAGAAGAAGCTCCTCCTAAGTCTCTCAGTTTTTGCCATCATGCTCCGGAAGCGCTTGACAGATGGCAGTAAAATTACGAGACTGTCACCAGGGTGATTTGAGTCTTTGATGATTTTAGCAGCTCTGCTTTTGCAGCATTTGAGGTAGATGTCCTGTAGAGAGGGGAGAGCAGACCCTGACATGCGCTCAGCTAAGCGCACAACTCTCAGCTTTGCAGTCCTGATAGGAGCCGTTTCCATACCACACTGAGATTCACTGAGTCAATACACTTTCTATGGCCCCTGAATAGAACGTTTTCAGGATTGCTGGTGAGAACCTGAATTTCCATTATTATTTTTAAAGAGTATATTGCAGAATCAAACTAAACACACCTACAGACTGCACACATTATGTAAAGTCGTCTAGGTTAGACTAGCTCACGTGTGAGTGCGTTCATTCACTGCATGATTCAGTATTACAATTCATGAAGAATGATCAGAAAATTCAAGATATGGGGGCAAAAAATGTATATATTTTATAATTTCATATAGTTTGGCAATATCACACGAAGATCGAGTGCCGCTCCAAAACCATCATGATTACAAATGTGATTTTATAACAGTTCAATAAACAAGAATATAACATTAAGAGACTTACGTTTTCGACACCATATTTCTTGGTTTTGCTCTGTTTCACCAACAAAAATCATTCCAAACACAGTTACAGCACTGTTTTGCATCACTGAGCAACATGAGAGTGATTAGTTTCTGAATGAATCACACGTTTAAATGATTCGGTTCAATCACAATGATTAACTTATAAACAGTGACTTGATGCTAAATCGATCGATCGATAAAAAGTTAATATTAGCATTTTATTTTTATGTTTAATATAAAATAATTGAATTTTGTATTATAATTTTATTTAAAAATAAAAATCTAACTAAATAAACTAAATATGTTTTGTATAACTATGATAAATAAATATATGTATTACTCATTAAAAAAATATATATCTGGGCAAGTAACTTTTATACTCGGACAAGTAAATGAAAAATGTACTTGTCCGAAGGACAACCACATGAGATTGCTTAATGTCAAGCCCTGTATATAATACATACACACAAAAGCACTACTATTTCCTGTAAATGCTGTTCTTTAGAACTTTTTGTTATGAATGTTGGGGGGAAAATTATCAGTTTCACAAAAATATTGAGCAGCTTAACTGTTTTTGACTCTGATAAAGATTTAAAATTTTATTGAGCACCAAATGATCATATTTGAATTATTCTGAAGGATCATGTGACATTGAAGTATTGAACATTGAAGTATACTTTGAAGTAAGACATTGAAGTAATGGCTGCTGAAAATTATGCTTTGTCATTGCAGGAATAAATTGCATGTTAAAATACAGTAAAACAAAATCAGTTTTGCTTTGTATATTGTATTTTGGTCAAATAAAGATTGCCTTGTTGAGGATAAGAGACATCTTTCAAAAAAATTTAAGAATTCGTACCTCCTCAAACTTTTGAATAATGTGCGGGTGGGCGTGTGTGCGTGCTTGTCAGAGAAATGACCATGTACTTCAGAATTCCCACTAAATCTAATAAGGGGAATGTATCCCAAGTGATTTTGAGTAGACTGTATTTCAATTTTAATTTGCTACTCCTAGGCTTTTTGCGAACGACTGCAGAAAGGATTCATGTGCAGCTCCATTCGTCTCCCACGCATAAACCTGTCTTTCCACAGCTCTCTACTTTCTAGTATTCCTGCTTCCCTTCACTGCTTGGTCCTGCTGTGCAAATGCTCCACAGAAATAGCCAGTTTTACAGGCACCAACAGAATGCAACCTGGCAGGAATTTCATCCTCCCAGCAAGACCTGAAAGGCTGGATGCTGTCTTTGTTTCCAGAATGGAATTGTCTGCTGGTTCTTTATGTCAAGTCCAACGTGAAGTTGGTTTACTCGCAAAGTTTAGATTTGTTCCCCCTCATTTTAAACTTTATCCAATGATGTGTGACGGTCAAGGTTGCAGATTATTTAAATGTTGTTCTAACATGCAAATGTGCCAGTTTACACTGCATGTGGTTGAAAAACACAGCCCACAGGACGTGAGTCTGTCTGTTGCACACTAATATACTGCATGACTTTTGGGTGACCTTCACTTACCCTTTTCCTGAGGTGGGAAATATTACAAAAAAATTGATTGAGAGCACAATCTGGCAGCGCCTACTCTCTGGCTTATTATAAAAATGGACAGGCTCAAATAAGATGACTGTGACAAAGGCATTGTGACTGCCAAGAGACTGTCTGGCAGGCATGAGTAGATCTGAGTTTCAGGACCGCGTGCCGAGAGTCTCTTCCTAGGAAAGCATAATCCGAAGGTCCCCTGAGGTTATGTTAGAGGTGAAAATGTCTCCAAACACCCCAATTACTCTTTCCACAGCCACCAGAATCACTGTCTCAGGTCAGATATTACAGTGTGTCTGTAATGGACAGGATAAATAAATAGCAAGTTACATTTTAATTAACACTACAGGTTATTTGAGATTATGCTAATTATTTTGTCAAATGAATATAAATGTCTCAATCCCCCCAAAAAAGTTAAAGAAACATTAAAACAAATAATTCAATCATGGTTATTGAGAGTGCTGTGGTCTTTATGCTCTTGATATTATGTTTAATATTACATAAATATGATATTTAAAAAATAAAACATGTCATTTTAATGATAAAACATCTCATTATTATGAGACAGTATGTTGGTTAAATTACATAATTATTATGACATTACTGATTTGAAAAACTAATGTGTATGTGGCAGCAATGTGCCACTAAATATAAATATAATCATTGTGTTCAGAGTACTGTTGTGCAAATTAAATACAATGGGAAAATAATATTTATTATGGTATTATATGTTTAACAATTACTCTGCATTGTTCCTTCGTGTTTTTCAAATAACATGCATAAAATGAAATTAAACTGTATTGTGACACTGGATAATATAAATATTACACCATCACAGATTGTAAGTGTGCTGTCAAATTTAATCAGTTTATGTTTAAGATTAATGGCACCAAAAGCAATTAAGTGTAATTATAAACAGAATCAGCTGCAAAAGCTGCTGTGCAGAAGCAATCCATTGGTGCGCTAGAGTGATCGAGACAAGAGAGAGAGTGAGTGAGAAATTAGTTTTAACATTGAACAGTATCAATGCACCACATTTAACTTCTGAATACTCTGTGCCAAATTTACTGAGCAATTTGCCTGTATTTTCAGTGCGCTAATGTGATACAATCTGCCCACCAAATGAGTGGAGTGTTTACTGCGCTGGCAGAAAAATTCAAGTGCAGATTTTTGTGCCTAATGTGCATGGAAAATGCCAGAAAACATCTCTGTCCATCAAGTTAATGCTAATGTGGTGTCATTGCTAAGTGCCATGTCCCAACTTCTATAAATTGAACCGGTATGGCAGGTGTTAATGTTGAAGCATTATGTAGTGAATTACCGTAAAGACAATGATCCTGCGATTTCAGATGTGAATGGTAATGAGAAGGGAAAGAAACATTTCAAAAAGTTGTTTCAATTTATCTTATATTAGATACATTTCAAGATAGCATAAATTGTATGGAATATAGCACAGAAATGGTAAGAATAATATACTATTCTGAATATAGTATAAACAGTATAGTCTAATTTATATGCAGTAACATTCTAGAGTAAAAAGTATTTGATTGAAAGGCAGGACTTCTTTTCTTACAGTTGCCATATTGAGCCCTTTTTATTTTTCCCATCCATTTATCTTCAAGTGGTCTGTCTCCATCTCCTTACTGTCTCTGCTCTTTCACAGATGTCTTTCCAGTAAATGTATACGTACTTTGACAGATCTTGAAGAAATATTTTTAACAGCAAAGACATCACTTATAACATTGAATTCTGCCCTACGTTCTTTTAGTTGTCCAATTCTTCAGTTTTACTACATGGTATCCAGATATACAGTACAGTTTGTGCTGTTTTTAAGTTTCCAGAGGCTGCTCAAATCAATAGACACTACTTAATATGCTTTGTACCCGCTTGAGAATATCTAATGGTTCTAGTCTCCTCAGCTGCACTGTAGTTTCACCTCACACTCCCTTCTTTATTTCTGAGGAAAACACACAGAGTGAGTTAAAGCATCAGTAAATATTGTGTTTTCTAGAAAGCATTATATTGAACACTGTGGAACTGAATCCTGTTTACTGAAGGCCAAATCTCAGGGCGAGCACTCTTTTAGCGTCAATGTGAAGCTCTGGGATCAATTAGCTCCTCAGATCTGTCCACAGACCTGATAGAACATTAATTCCATATCAATAACCTCAATTATTATTTATGATTTTCCCACTATGACTGTAGATCATGTTTACTTCACCATTGCTATGGTTAGATAGATTACAGACAGACAGATTACAGACAGACAGACAGACAGACAGACAGACAGACAGACAGACAGACAGATAGATAGATAGATAGATAGATAGATAGATAGATAGATAGATAGATAGATAGATAGATAGATAGATAGATAGATAGATAGATAGATAGTGTCCCTGCTATGATATTGGCAGGGACACCAGATGAAGATTTACACACTTTTTACATTCGCACCATTATAACAGTGTAAAAAAGTAGTGCTCTTTGGCATAGCATTACCCCAAATATTAATCCTTGACATTTCCCTAGAAATGTTTTTTTTATTCAAAATATTTTAATTTAAATGCGTCTGCCCTTGAAGCAGTTGTCCATTCAGCTTCCAAGTAATAAAGTTTGTCATGTAACACACATCAGCCACACTCCATTGGACAAATGCAGCTTTGCTGGAAGTCCTTGAGTTATGTCTCTTTGTTATGCCTCCTATTGGAACACTTTCATGGTCAAACTTGTGTTGCCATGGCAATGCAGACAGGGGTTTGACTGATCATCTCAGCAGGCGGGAGGTTTTCTTTAATGTGACTGATTGAAAAAGATAAATGAATGAAAATGGAAAGTGGAGTATTATTACTGATTTTATAGAATTACAAAGACATGAATATATGTATATACTGCTTATACTTTAGCTCATACTTCACAGTTTCGTCAGCTCATTCTTGTATTTTGTACGTTACACTCTAGTTATTTTTTCAAGATTGGTGCTTAAGCTGAAAGAAAGCCGTTAAAATCATTGTGGACTTTTTGCATGACAAAAACTCAACTTCCCCTCCCGGAACTTGAGCTGCTTCGGAAAACGCTAGAGGAACGTCTTCAGCGATATCCAGCTCTGAATCATATGTGTAATCAGTCCAATTGATGGCGAGATGTCAGGTACGTGTGACGTCATGACCAGGAAGCTTAAAAGCACGTGAGGGGCAGCCGGCGCCAGCTTTCTGTCATTCAGCAAAGCTCTCTGTGTGTGTCAGTCACGATCCGTGTTCTGTGAGTCTTGTTTACTTTTTATCATCAGTTACACAAGCATCAGCTCCAGCATATCGAAAGCAAGTGCTAAGACAAATAAGGGCGAAAGCAGATCGCGTTATAGACTGTGTTCCTCCCTGCCGCGCTGTTTCACGAGCGGGGATACACACAGTCTGTGGCTCTCGAGGGAGCCGACTGTCCACATTGTGAGCGGTTGCCACTACGTATGCTTCGCTCCCGGAAAGCTCTCTTCGAGGAAGGAGCCTTCACCAGCGTTCCTCACGGTGCTAGCCCCGCTTCAGCCAAGGTGGAGTGGTAGCACTCTTGGTGTTTGCAATTGAATCTGGCGGAGGGAATGGAGACGGGCAAGTCCCTATCTTCTTCCTCACCTGCCAGATCCACTGCCCGCTCTCTGGGATCGGAAGCCCGTTCTGCGGTCTCTTCCCCCCAGGCTCGGCGCTTCTCCTATCTTCCTCCGAGGAGGTTGATGTGGAGAGCGTTGAGTATTCGGCCCCTCAATCCCCACAGTATGAGGAGCTATTAGAGGTAGTTACTCGTGTGGTTGCCAAGTTGAACATCGATTGGCCCACCGAGAAACAGGCTCAACTGCAGAAGAGTAAACTTGATGAACACTTTCTGCGTACTAAGCCGCTACCAGTTTGTTCTGATCATGTTTTATGAATGAGGCCCATAGAGTGAAAGTGATTTTACACAGCTCGGCAAAATACGGATTCGATCTAGCATCGATCACATCAAAAGACTTACACTATCTAATATGAAGAAGGACAGGGTCTTCCTTATGGACGTCCTGCTTGCGCCTTCTGGTCTGTACGGCGATGCCATCAATTCCATCGTCGACAGATACCAGGAGGCTCGTAAACAAGCAGCGGCATTTAAGCTGTTTCTCCCTCGCCGTTCTGTAGCTCTGGGGGCTGCTGGGCAGGAGAAGCCCCAGCCGTGTAACAGCTCCTTATACAGGGAGGTTCAGAAACAGAATGTTGCCTCTCGTGCTCCCCTGCAGCGGAACCGAGGTTGACAACGCTCTAAAAATCAGGGGCTTCTAAGGCGAGGCCCAATCTGAGGATCATGCTTCGGTCTGGGAAGCCCTCGGCGAAGCGGACCTGACATCCATAAGCTCAGGACTACTGAGGGCGGCCCCTACTGGGGAAGAGCGGGGTGCACTGTATTGCACGGTGACCATCTCTCCTCAGCACCCTCTGGAGATCGTTCTGCCAACCCTGCCAGTGTTCCAGGGTGCAGCGATCTCCAGCGAGTGTTTCTCTAGGTACATTCTGCCCGGAAACGTAGCGGAGCTTAGAGCATCGCCACCCCTTCGGGAGTCTCTCGAGCAGCTAGTTCGGCCGTCTCCTGCCGATCCTCCGCTTCAGGGCACTGAGCTAGCAGCTCTAAGCACACCAGAGGCCAGTCTCGAGAGACTGGTTCCCTTAGTAGATTATTTAGCAGCGTGGAAACTACTGCCAAATGTATCTCGTTGGGTCCTGCAGACTGTAGAGAAAGGCTATTATATTCAGTTCGGCGCTCCGCCGCATTTCAAATGTTTTTTTTCTCACATTCGTGGGCCTGAGTATGGTTCTCAGATCTGATTTCTCTCCTCGATGGCTCTACATGGGAGATCCCCGTCAGGAGGGATCTCCTCTCACAGGCGGAGGGCATGATCTCTACGCATTTCCTCCATGGTGTGATGAGGCTCAGGCCTCAGGTACGATCTCGTGTCCCTCCTTGGGACCTCGCTGTGGTTCTAGAGGCTCTCTGTAGGACTCCCTTTGAGCCTATCGAGGAAATATCAGATCTTCTTCTTACTTTAAAGACTGTTTCTCATAGCAATGTCTTCTCTAAAGAGAGTTAGGGGTCTGCATGCCCTCTCTGTGGCCCCTTCCTATCTCGACTTTGCGTCCGGTCTGGCCAAAATGTTTCTGTACCCTTGTGCAAGGTCCCTAAGGTCCCCTCCTCTACACCACGGCTTGTTGTATTTCAGGCTTTTTGTCCACCTCCCTTCAGGGAACCCGACCAGAAGAGGCTTAATTGTATGTGTCTAGTGCGAGCACTGGATGCGTTTGTCCACAGAGCTTCCCTGTGGAGGAGGGCAGACCAACTGCTGGTATGCTATGGTCCCCATAAGAGGGGTCTTCCTGCTTCCAAGCTGACCCTCAGCCGGTGAATAGTTGATGCTGTTACAGTTGCCTATGAGTCCTCTGATCTCTCCTCACCATTGGGGGTCAAGGCTCACTCGACAAGAAGTGTGGCGGCCTTTCTGGCAGGTGTTCCTATGCAGGACATCCACGATGCTACGGGATGGTCCAGGCCCCTCACGTTCGTCTGATTCTATGACCTAGATTTGCGAGCCACCCCTGGTTCTTCTGTTCTCTTGCCATAGCTGTGCCCTCCCACACTAGGCAGGAATTTGAAAGTCTGGCGGCGTGGACAACACGTTCCCCTAGCATTTTCTGATGCAGCTCGAGTTCCGGAGGGGAACGTCTGTAACCATGGTTCCCAGAGGGAACGAGATGCTGTGTAGCAGGGCCATACTTCCGGCATCTGTACTAGAGCTATGATTCATTCCTAGAAGCTGGCACCATCTACACCTCACATGCTTTTAAGCTTCCTGGTTATGACGTCACCCGCACCTAACATCTCGCCATCAATTGGACTGATTGCACATATGATTCAGAGCTGGATATCACTGAAGATGTTCCCCTAGCGTTTTCGACGCAGCATCTCGTTCCCTCTGGGAACCATGGTTACATACGTAACCTGGGATGTTTTTGTATCTGAATCCAAGCCACCAGCATAGATTTGTGTATGCCTGAGAGAAAAAGGCTACTCATCAAACAGAATAATGAAGCAGCCCTGGACAAATTGGGGTCATATGCAATGGGCTTTAATTTTGAGAATAAGACAAAGTATAAACAGCTGTGTGATGGTGGTATATTATGAAAGCCCAAAATGGGATGAATGTATTTGAATACGTGTCTGGGAGAGAGATGTCTATGTCATTAATTTCTGTGTGATTATTTAGGTAATGCAAAAGTAATTGCAGCTGCTGCTCTTAGGGATATCTGGAAATGTCATTCACTGCTTTGAGGAACAATGTTTTCAGTGACTCACTGTATGCGTGAAATGGTGCCACAGCAAAAATAGCAAATAAGATAAAATCCACTATTTGTTTGCGATTTAGGCACTTGTGAGATGAATTTGTCAATCTGGCCATTTTATTTATTTTTCTATGTTCATTCAGCTGAGTTATTGTCTATGTAGAGCATTCCAGATCAGTCATCTATGAGGTTCCAGGATGGTTAGGATGCTGCCTATGTAGGCAGCCGGCAGTGAGGCAGCTCACTAGGTTTTGGAACAGAACTAGAGTCATCTGTTCAGATGGATCAGATGAGCAAGTGCCCATGGAGGTGGAGGACAATTTTGATGAGGGTGAGTCCAAGAACTTGATATTCTGGCAGAAATGGAAGAAAAGGCTCTGATTCCCCCAAAATACTGCAAAAAATAAACATTGAGAACTGGGACCTTTTACACTACTGTTCAAAAGTTTGGGGTCAGGATTTTTTATAGTGTTTTTTTTTTTAAAGCCTCTTGTTCATAAGGACTGCGTATAGTACAAATTATAACATTGTGAAATGTTATTACAATTTGAAACAACTATTTTCTGTGTTAATATATTTTAAAATATAATTTAATTTTTTTGTGATGGCAAAGCAGAATTTTTAGCACCCATTATTTTAGTCTTCATTGTCACATGATAACTTTAGAAATCATTCTAATATGCTGATTGTGTTCGCAGGAAACATTTATTTATATCATCAATGTTGACAATTTTGGGAAAGAATTTGAAGTTAAAAAAGCTGTTTTGTTTTATATAAATATTTTTTAATATAATATAAATGTCTTAATCGACTTCATGCATCTGAATTACTATATTTCATTAAAAAAGTTTGTACAAACAATGTCAAACAACATTAGATTACACAGTAAACTGTGCAGTGTGTGTCCCTCTAATCAAGAATGTATGATTTAAAAAAAAAAAAAAAAACTTTTGTGTATCTCTGAAGACTAAGATGCCTTTAACCGCTGCCAATGGGCTCACCATGATTTGAAGCAGTCTGTCTCTGTGCCTCTACGGTAGTGTAGGCAGCCTCATGGTTAAATATCTCTGGATTGTCAGACACTGACCAAGGCTGTTGCAAAGCTTATTGATTCATTAAGTAGCTTGAGGCAAGCCTGAGTAACAGCTCCTTAAAGAAAATGTGGAAGATCAGTGCTTAGCAGTGCTTTGTTAACCGTGTTAAACAAGCTTAACTCTAAGGCCCATCGCTCTGTTTGGATCTTAGAAAGGAACAGCCTGCTCCTTTCACCGTTTCTCTGTGTAAAGAGAAAAGACAGAAAGGTAGGTGGATACTCTTAAAACACACGCACACTTCCTCAACTCTCTTCAAAGCAGCTTCAATTAGAATAGAAGGTTACAGGTTTGCCAACTATTTGTGGTAATTATATGTATTTGCATAACAAATTAGGGGAAATTTCAAAAGGTGAAGCTCTCTCTTAATGCTGCAAATGATGAAGTTGCAAACAGGCCTTTCAACAATTACAAATTATTTGGAGGAAATAGAAGCAATTTCCCTTCAACAATATCAATCCTAGTTATACAACTAGCCATAGTTTAGTATAATGGGTTATGGTCCTAAGGGCAGTGAGTCATAATTTCCATATGCAATTTTACAGAACATGTACAGTCAAATATAATAACACCTTGTGTGTAGTGACACACTTATTTATATTAGTCTTGGCAATTATTTTCTAACCAGGTTGCATGTGATCGTGTCTTTTAACAGAAGGGTTCCTAGATGGCCTGGGTCTATTGAATGAAATTAAAACATTTGCCATATTTAAATGGAAGTTTTCCAGATGTTAAATCACATATGTGCCAACGTTTGCTCAGCCACATGGTGTTTTGCCTGACAGACCTTTGCGTGTTGTGTGAGCGAATTTGTCACTCTTACAGCTGTGCAAACTAATATGCTAAGCTACGTAATTGACCAGAAATGTATATATGACCTCCATATGTGCATACATTTTTTATATGTATAAAGCAAGAGATAAGAATGGTTTTCTTTATTCGGTACAGTTTGTATACCAATAAAGGTTTTTACATAAAAGATTTGTAAGGTTAATGCTTTAGAGAGAGAGAGAGAGAGAGAGAGAGAGAGAGAGAGAGATTCAAGCAGGTGCAATGTCCTGAACATCCATCAAATCATAACAAGCTCTTGTAATACTGCTTGAATAGGTCTCAGTGTTATTTGGATATGGTTGAATGTGGCATTGGTAAGAATATTGTATGTCCCTCCTTCCGACAAATGCAGTCTGCTCTGATTGGCCAACTAGCACAGTGCATTGTGATTGGCCCGAACACCGCAAACACTTGTCGGAAATGTAACGCCCCTTTCCATAATCACAAGCTTCATCTTTCAAAATAAATGTAAAGACAGTTAATAATGTCCTTAGTTTTACCATCAGTTCAAGCCCGAAATGGGAACAGAGTCGCGTGACAAACACAGTGATGAAGCTCGTGTGTATTTGCACACAAGCTGCGATTAAGACAGATGACTCTACTGTGTTGTGACCTTGTCTCTCTCTCTCTCTCTCTCTCTCTCTCTCTCTCTCTCACACACACACACACACACACACACACACACGATGCGCAAAACTCCGGATTTGAACAGTCAATAGCAAATATTTAAACTAATAACAAAATATACTTACAGTCGCTGATTCAGAAGCGCCAGATTGTTAAAGCAAAGTCAGAATTACCTCCTCTCCTAGGATCTTATTGATTCCTAAATGCATCTACTTTCGGAAAGCCAAATAAAGTGCTTTTGGAAATCTAATTCTCCAAAACTGTTCACTAAGCTTACGATTAAATTTCATATTTGAAATCACCAATGAAACCGGACAACAACTGTGTCATAAATGTTGTTTCTTTTACTCAAATAGCATTATAAAAAGCGTATTTCTCAGGCTAGATCAGCCAGTGATGCGCTGACTTTACCGATTAGCTATTGGCTCTTTCATTCATAAGGCGGAGCTTCTTAAGCATTGCATTTTTCCCCATTCAAAACTATACAAGTGACATGCCTTGGGTATTCTATAGTCTTTGGTAACATTAAAAGTCTTTACTGTCACTTGTGATTAATTTAATGTGACATAGCTGATTTGATAGGTCTGATGCGACTTTAGTAATGATTCCATTAACTATTCTTCCAGTGCTTTTTAAACTGATTCAGTTTGACCAAGCCAAATTGGCTAAAACATTAAGCTTTTAATCATCTTAACCACAAATTATTGGTCAGGATATTTACTACATTTAAATAACTGCACTCCGTAAAAAAGCATATATTTGTGTGTGTGTGTGTGTGTGTGTGTGTGTATACACTCACTGGCCATTTAATAGGTATACCTTGCTAGTATCGGGTTGGACCCCCTTTTGCCTTCAGAACTGCCTTAATTCTTCATGACATAGATTCAAAAAGATGTTGGAAACATTACTCAGAGATTTTGGTCCATATTGACATGATACCATCATGTAGTTGCTGCAGATTTGTTGGTTGTACATCCATGATGCAAATCTCCTGTTCCACCACATCTCAAAGGTCACCAACAACCATTCCACGTTCAAAGTCACTTAAATACCCTTTCTTCCCCATTCTGATGCTCGGTTTGAACTTCAGCAAGTCGTCTTCACCACATCTAGATGCCTAAATGCATTGAGTTGCTGCCGTGTAACTGGCTGATTAGCAATTTATGTTACCAAACAATTGAATAGGTGTACCTAATAAAGTGGCCGGTGAGTGTATACATATATATATTAATATTGTTGTTGAGAACAAGTCTATCTGGCTCAACTCTTGAACAGTTTGAAGTCATTGAGTGGAACAACATTGACTTCTTGTAGAAAGCTGTTTACAAGTTTACACGCACACCTTGAAAGTTTGAAGAAAACAAAGGGGAAGGCTATTCCATGCTGTTACTTTATCTAAGCTACTTTATTTCTACTTTATCTTAACTTTTTTGCGACTTTCCTGACAAGTAAAATTGTTAAGACCACTTAAAACTCTTAAGACCATAAATATTTTGCCATTTTTGGCTTAATATTATAATTCTTTATTTTTATGGAACGGGTTCTTAAAGTGCCCCTATTATGGATTTTTGAAAGTTACCTTTCATGCAGTGTGCAACACAACCCAAACGAGGGGTTTGGAAAAATGAATCATGGAGCGAATCGTTTGGGACCAAGTTATGTAAAATTGAATGTAAAAATAATTGCATATTATAAGACAAGTGTTTTTTGACCTTGCTTGCATGTCAACCGTTTGTTGGGGATTCCCAAAACCAAAATATGAACCTTTCATTATCCATCCTTTTATGGGGGCACTTTAATTCCCAAACCTGTTGTTAACTATGGTTTTCCTCCACATTCAGGCCATTAGCTTTATAAGCAAAACACATGTAATGACTGTACTTTTTTTTCTTGATCTGTGAGAAAGAAATCACAGATCCCCAAACCACAGCACAAATCAGTCAAACAACATCAAGCTTTGATAAAGCAAACACTCATCAAGTGTGAAATCTTAAGACGAGAGCTTATCTCAAAGCACAAGTGCACTTCTGAGGATCACGCTTTTTTTTTTCTTTTTTCTTTTTTACTACATTGCAGAACGAAAAGTGTGATCAATTCAAGGAAGTGTAGCGGGGATAACAGCAACTAAACAAGCAATCTTAGCAACTAATGGTAGACCTCTCAAGGACACTCTCATTAGAGAGAAATTAAGCCACGCTCAGCCCATTAACATGGAAGCAATCAGTCTGGGTTGATGAGCAGCCAAATATGTATGTTAAAGAATCTGTCACCAACCTGCCATCTGGTGGGGGAAGGGACAAGCACTAAAGCACCAACCGAAACAACAACAGAACAAAAACTAACTTGCCTTTATTTACAGTGCTATGATATAACACACAAGTTTCAGCCCCAGTAACAAATTTTACAGTGGCGGCAGAGGATGTAACCTGAATGTGAGGCATCATGCCATGGGGGAGGGTGGATGACTCAGCAGCTCCACAGTTTTTGAGGGCTGATGCTAGCCAGGACCCCAGGAGATTGTTCAAAGGGGAGAATTGAGAAGCTGAGAGGGGTGGATGATCCTCAAAACCTGAGCACAGATTAAACACTTTCATCTCAGACCAACAATCAGTGCAGTCCTTAGTGGAGAGCAACACAGGGAGCCTCGGGTTTGTGAGGTGTTTCCCTGCTGCTGGAGATTTTTACAGTGCAATTGTTTGAAATTGTGGAAAATCCACTTTTGGTCAGACTGAAAATTGACAGTAAAAAGCTGCATCTTCTGTGTTGTCTCTGAATATTTACAAACATAATTAAAAGTTAATATCTGAATTATTTAACTGTGATATTAAAATTATATGAGGCATTGTGCATAATATGGCAGATCTTTGATGGGCTCTGTTTATACACAAGTGTAAACCGTGCACTTGGGACTTTTATGTAAATCCCATTAATATTCAGGGGAAATATGGTAAACATGTTTTCGAGTGCATGGACTTACTTCTGCTTATGTGAAGTGGTGACAAGTGACATGCTGTAGTATAAAGGGATACATCAAATGTACTTTTATTATTTTAGCTTACTCAGCTACTAATTTTTACTTGTCAGCTAATTGTCTAAAAAATATATGACTTGTTGACAAGCCAGTGGGTCAGTGAGGAGGACACTTGGCTGTTTCTGCAACAAGCGTGCATCTGTGTTATATAACAGTAGTAGTAGTAGTAGTAGTAGTAGTAGTAGTAGTAGTTGTAGTAATAATAACACTTTTGGAAGCTTCAATCTCTGTATCACTATGCGGTGTTGTTTAAAGGAACATGTTTTGTCTAAAGCTTAATATGCGTCTTTTGTATAGGATTTGTTTTGTTTTTGTTTTGTTTTGAGCCTTTTCATGAAAATACCACTATGGTTTTTCTGTGAAGTTACTATGATGTGCGTGCATTGCATGTGAAATATGTTAGGCCTACACTTTTGTGTGACTTTATTGCAGTTGTTTGATGCTGGGTGCTAAAATAACTTAGACTAAACTAAGTCTTATTTGAATCACAGAAACAGGACAAGATGCTGCACCTGAGTTTTACTAAGATCAAACCTCTTGAAGGCTAATCAGAATCAGTCTGGCTCTCAGATCTGATTTCCTGCATCAGGATAAATTTACATGAGTGAGTGTTAATGCAATCTAAGGTTTGAAAAACAACCTTGTAATTGGTCAATTACATCAAGTCATGCACTTTCTCTTTTTTGTAAGCATGTAGAAAAGGGGGCCTGCACAGCATTCAAAATCTAGTTGAATAATTCTGCCATGTTCAGTGTTCTTCCTATAATATTACTATTTGCTATTTTGTCATGTCAGTAATATGCGTGTGCACCTTGGTTTGCTCAAATGCATTTAAAGCCTTGATTCTATAGCTTAAATTTAGATTAATTCATTAATTTATTCATTCACCCTAAAACTTTCTGTTTCTGTTCTAAAATTCTGTATAAATTAAATATGAACTCAAACTTTTGAACTCGCTGTGACAGTGTAATGTGGCATTGACTAAACTAGGCCTTCTTCTTCTCTTGTGTCTCTTGCAGATTCTATTTGCTCCTGACATCAATTTTGAGACTTTGTTTAATACACTGGTGCAAAAAAAGCTACATATTATAAATTATGAAGTCTATAAGTAGATATAACTATAAATAGATATCATAGCTAATTCTAGTTCTTAAGCCGAATTTCCATCATATTTCGATTAAAGCTTTTACATAAACTGAGTTAAACATACAGTTGTACATACAGTAAAACTAGGTGACAGTAAAATGTACCATTGCGAAATGGGGATTTAGGGAATTTGCACTCATTATGATGCCTCACAAGGACCTCTCTGATGATACAGTATAGCGGTAAGCAGAATGTCTCAAGTGAGTGATGGCTAATCGCCAAGCAGTAATGAATGCATGAGAAACAAAGCATGTTTAGCTCAGGAAAACTGCACTGCGCCATTATAAGATGCATTCCTGTCTGAGCTAACATGCACAACTTAATTGGCTCAGTTCATCACAGACACAGGCCTAATTGGGTGACAGGTCAAAAGATGGATGATCAATAAGGAGAAAATAAACATTGCTGGGAGTGTTGAAATGCTGGGTGGGAGTCCTGAAACGCAGGAGACTGTCACAGCTATGTGTATAGGTTGGCCTGTACTGAGACCCACAATCCAAATCTCATTGGGTGCTGAAGCCGCTAATTTTTCATTTTCAATCTAGACTATATTTAAATCCTATAGATAGTTCAGTTTGTGTGTCCTGCATAAAAAAGCTGCAGTGTTATGCTTCATATATTCATTAATATAGGAAGAGGGAGGTGTTTTGTTAAGTTGTTAATTACAGTCTGCAGTCCTAGCTTCACTTCCTTTGTGTGTTATAGACGGTCACACACAGTTCTGCTCATAAATTTACATACTCCTAATGCTGCATTCACGTGCTATCGTAATAATTGTAAATATGAGTTTCCTAATCGGAAATTTGACACGAACGGCCTCTCAAGTTGTATTTACTATTGGGAAATTCAGAAATAATTTTGATACCAGAGTTTCCGAGTTGGGCGAGTCATAAACTTTAAACATGGTGGAGGGGACAACCATTGCTGCTGTCAATGCTGTTCTCACAACAACCTACATTTACAGGCTAGATATGAATGATCATTCGAAGCGTATTGTACGGTTCATAAGCAGTGAAATAAGCATGCATGTTTCACCAAAATTCTAGAATTGTCAGCAAACTGCATGTATAGCGTGGTGAATGTTTATATGATTGTCAACCAATGAGATGCTACATGTTATTCTTTCTGACATTGAAGTACTTGAATTCGACAAGCTTGTAATCACAATTTCATAAGTGGAGAACAAAGGTCTTACTAGTTCAGAACGGCATGAGTGTGAGTAAGTAATGACATAATTTAATTTGCTAAACCATCCCCTTAATACTGTTTGTTGTTACCTGTATGATCAACAACTGTTTTAATGTTTTGTGATATGTTCTTCACGAGTCACTTGTTTGTCCTGAGCAGCTGCCCACTGTTCTTCAGAAAAAATCTCCAAGTTCAAGATAAAATAAGTATAACTTTACACTCCCCAGGTTTATTGTATAGATTTTTTCATATTTTGTTAAAACCATTAACATCTTAAATATTTAGTAAGAGGTGAGTAAACTTATGAGCAAAACTGTAAATTTGCTAATGACATGTTTATTACATATTTGGGCAAATTTGATTGAGTAAAAGTGTAGGACAGTCTGCTACGATTTTATTTTCTTTCATTAATTTTGGAGAATTCACAGATTTTCCTGCAGCATTGGTGTGGAAAAAATTACTGTTGTAGAACATATCCATCTTCAGTGTCTAAAAGCAGAAATTAAAGGTTTTTACTGTTCACAAACAGTCATGTTGGAAGTGCAGATGTTGTAT
The DNA here is from genome assembly GCA_027564155.1 of Gymnocypris eckloni scoliostomus. Taxonomy (NCBI): domain Eukaryota; kingdom Metazoa; phylum Chordata; class Actinopteri; order Cypriniformes; family Cyprinidae; genus Gymnocypris; species Gymnocypris eckloni. Next base: position 19,749,463 of record CM050426.1, on the reverse strand, counting down.
AGAAGTGTAAAATCTACCACCCACTCACCGGCTGCTGATTAAACACGCATGTGCATTTCAGCCCTCAGCTCTCATTTTCTCTCCTTTATGTGTTGGTTAACATGGAATTGATGTGTTACTCTGAGTAAATGTTAACTGAGGCTGAGGGTGGGAGAACATTATTTCACTCTAGATTACAGTTGCACAATGATTACAAATATTCTGACAAATGTTTCCATTGTGATTTGAACTGAACTGTAAATGACATTTCAGTCAATAGAAAGAGTTTTAAAGATGTTCTGTTTTATTAGTTAATATATCTTTATCTCTTCAAGTTAATACAATAATATAAAAACAATAATAATAATTATCATTATATTAAAATAATATAAAGCAAGCTAAACTAAAGCAGAAATCCCATGGGACTGAGGGGTTTGGGGGGTTTTGGAAATTGCTCATATGAAATTTCAATATGAAAGTCATATTGTGGTTTCTATTCTATTTGTATTATTTGTGTATAGCCCTATTCCAGACAAATATTTTCTAAGGTCAGCTCACTCTCCCTTTTTAAAATCTATTTTTCTTTCTCATCTCTTTGCCTTTGTTCCTCTCTTGATGCCTGTGACCTTGCTCAGATATTCACAGAGAGGTAGGTGAAAGGGCTTTCGAAAAGGGCCCGCTGAACATAACATAAATGTGCTGTTTTGTTTGTTTTATCTTGAATCTTTAGTTACTGAAGTAATTGTTAAACTGCATGCACTTTCATGTAAGCTGCTGTACTCAGAAGTATTTGCCAATAAAATGACTGTAGAAGCTCAGGCCAGTTCAGCTCCTCTTTCTAACTCTGCAAAATATTGCTTAATATACTCTAAACTACTGTGGCAACTGGCTGCTATTTTACAGACCATTGGACCTTTGTTTTGTAGTTCTTTGTGGGGGGAAAAAAGACTGCTCAACGTATTCAAGATAATTATTGTGTGCTTTTTTGTAATTAGCTTCGGAAGCAGTTTCAAAGAATAAACGATGAACAGCAAGGGAGATGCCAAGTAACACAAGAACCAATCCAGGCATCTAAAAGACCCACATTTGAACCGAATACATATCCTATACCTGTTCTGAATTTTTGCCATTGTATCTGCCCTTGGGTTTAAATGTTACACAGCAACATTTGGTACCAGAAAAACATGCAACAACAGTCAACACCAACCTGCGCTGCAAATTTGGCAGAAAAATGTACTCTGTTTTTAAGCAGCCCCATCGGTGCATCATGCACACATGTACATGCGCACACACACATATTTTCAGCAGCCGGTGGAGGGAGTGCTCTAGTGGAGAGAGATGGTTCTTCTATGGTCGGGCCATGGTCGGGCCATTCATGGCAGGCTCAGGATTGTGGATTAATTACCCTATGTGGGAACCAGAGACGGCTCTGTTAGGTAGACACTTCAGCCTCCGCTGGCATCAATAATGCATTTTTCTGTCTCTCCATTTAATTTGCACACGAGCCACCAGCTCGCGTCACCAACTCTTTTAAGTCCGCCGAAAGCAGGGACATCCGATATGAAGAGAGAGAGCCATGATATACACTATACCCCGACGTACACACACACACACACACACACACACGCATATCCCCCTTCCTCTGCCAGCTGACAAATTGATTCTTTCTTAATGTGCTCCTGCTGCGAATGCATTAAGAATAGAAAAAGGGAAAACTGAATGTGGTGATCAGTCGAGTAAGGAGACGGAGTCCAGATCCCGCTAATGGAAACGAACAAGCTGGACCAGAACTGTTTTTAATTTGTTCACTTAATTATTTTCTAACTTTTGTTACATCACAGAGAAACTTTTGCAAAAAGATGAGAGATCCTCGCCGTATATAGCGGATTACATTGCTTGTGCTTCCCAGAGAGTGACCAGCCATGATTGACCTGTTAAAAGGTGAGGAACAGGATAAACTGCATGGATACGACAGTGGTGGGTCATCTGATACAGCCAGGTGTTTCTGGGTCACTGTGTTTAGAAAGGAGGAAGTGATGGAGACTATAGTGTGTTGAACATATAGCTGATTAGTTTGTGGTTTTGCCTGTCTGCCAATTGCATAATTATCCTCTTCTTGTAGAAAACGCATGTTTAAAGGGAGGCACAGGTCAGTGATGTCTGGGGAGTTTGGTGCCTAACTTTAGTCCACTGAATTATTTTAAATTAATAGTGGTGATGAATTAATAATTCCCAAGATTAATCGATCTGCTAAGTGGGTTCAGTCAGTGCCTTTAAGGCACGGCTGATGGTGATGTATGAAGAATAGTCGGTATGTATAATTGCAGCATGTTCATGTCATTGTATTGTGGGAAGTATTTTTACAGGATTAAGTGTGTGGAATATCATCTTCCGTGCTGGCATGTTCTCTAATGACCTTATGAACATAGAGCGAGAACAAGGACTAGTGCTCGTATGCATTTGAACTTTTGTGATTGTTTAACACAACCCTTTTATAGAGAGTCAGATAGAAAACTAGGAAATGTTTGGTGAACATTTAGGGTGGGGCCAGTGTCCCAGTTAGTGTTCTTGATGTGTACTTAAGAAGTCCACAAGACCTTAGTGTGTATCATTTGACACTGAACAGGGTCTACCATTTGAGTTACTTGCATGTGTCTTATGCTGTGGCTGAAAATGCATACTGCATAGCAGGTACTACATTTGGTTTTAAACTTGCTTTTCACCCATTAAAAAGTATATGGGTATAAATGAATTTGTCGAATTTTAATCAAATTCTATCATGTTTTCACTGTCATATGACCTATCAGTGTCAGTTGTGTCTTTTTACTGCCATATAATTACTCTTCCATGGCCTCATAAGACAATAACGTCTCCATCAGATGCTTACTACACAATCTCAGAATAAAGTTTTTTGTGTGAGTGAGTAGGGTCTAATATTGTTTTCTCTCTTTGTATTCACACATGAAAAATAATGTGTTCGATGTAGGAAATAATAGCTCTGAAGTGCTGCACTCACCTGGTGCCACTCAGTGGTTCTACCTGACTAATTCACTGGCCATCTGGCTTTTATTTAATAAGAGAGGGACGCTTTCGGTTTTCTGGCCAAGAGAGACTGAGCCTATCGATCTGCACTCACACTCATCGAAAAAAACTATCAGACCTCATCAGGAGCTTCACGTATATGTGCTATTATGACATCATCAACCTGTGCCCAGGAGAATAGCTCCAATTAACCACCAGCCGACTCCTCTCTGAGCTGTGAACAAACAAGCCCAGCTTTGTACAGCGAAAAGGCAGTTTACTCGGGACTCTATGCTTCACTTTTCAGGCACCACAGCTGATTCTAATCTTTTATCATCCTCACTCTTGCCAATTTCAAAGGTACCAGCTCAAAATGAATTGCTTATTAAATCAGCATTAACCTTTTGACACCATTTGCTGCCAAACCTGAATGGCTATACTGAAGCTAAAGAAATTATATGTTTCTCTCCTCTTAGTAATCCTGTCCTCCAAAAGTACATAACCATGACATGACATGAATCGATGAATACATTGTGGAAAACATTTAATTTTACTTAAGTAAATAATGAATTAAATAATAATAATAATAATTAGTAGTAGCTGTAATAGTATTTTATTATTATTGTTATACATTAATGAAACAATTTTCACTCTGAACATACAACTCATTTAAAAAATAATAGCAAATAAAACAAAATCATATATTTTTTAATTATTACATAATAAATGTTTATAATAAAAAAAACGATTTAATTAACTGGTTTTGCCGTTCTGCATAGTTGGTAAGTAGGCAATATTTGCAGGGTTTGATGCCTTACCGTTTTCACATTTGTTGCTAGTCTGATTGATTAAAGTGTGTGTGTGTGTGTGTGTGTGTGTGTGTGTGTGTGTGTGTGTGTGTGTGTGTGTGTGTGTGTGTGTGTGTGTGTGTGTGTGTGTCACTGATGATGTTAATTGATCAACAGGGCAGGGCAGTAATGAGAATCTAATCAGTGGGAACAGCCATTTTAATCGATTAATCCGAACTAAGCTTCCCGATCAACAACATGCTTTAAATCCGTTTATAAACATGCTAAACAAGTGTGTGTACAAGAATAATCTGTCTCTCTTTATTTACTTTCAACAGTAGAACTACAGTCTTTCTGAACTGATACAAACCCAACCCAAGTACCTTTTTTTTTGTTGTGCTATCTATGTGAGGGATGCTAGGTATAGTAGCATGATACAGCTGATGTACCGAGAGTTATGAATAAGCTTTAAAATGCTGGACAGGATGCCATGCTCATCAAACTTTAAACTTGACTGGAACAAAAGGAATAAAATAGACATTATTCTTCATTGACAGACTGCAAGCCTCAGCAAATATCAGGAACAGAAAGATCAAATTTATTGACGAATACTGAATTTCAAAGTTTTATTCAGTGCTTTTCAGCTGTCCAAAATAAACATATTCTGAAAGACATTTAATTTTACCCTTGTGAGGGGAATACAATCTCAGAACCCACCCAGTGATGTAAAACAAGGGGCTTTTGGAAAGTAGTAGAGAATGTTTGAGCATATGAATGATCATATGTCGTTCATTATTTTCCCAAAAGAAACACACACACAGCTTAAGCCTGTGCCCAAAACTCATCTAAAACATTTAAAACAACCAGCCTTAACAGTTTGGGCATGCTGGATTGACCAGCAAGCCACCTTAGGCTGTTCTAAGTCAGTGTTACACTAAATGTGCAGATTTTACATTAGAAAAAGGGAGCCGTATCATTGATAAATTTAATCTCAGTTTGAACAGAGTCATTGAGATATGTGTTGCTCATGGTGTATTCATCATTGATCATGCTGAATCATGGCCTCTTGTTTTTGTGCACCAGAGCATGTTGTGCATTATCACTGGCATTGACCTCCGAGAGAGATCTGATACGATTAAGATTGGAAAGTTAATATGTCTGTGTAACCCCACACATCTGGAGCTCTGAATGGGACCTACACAGCGAGCCACTGAATGGGAGGCGTAGGGGTATAAGTTGATCTCTGATGTGCCAGCTTTATGTGGTGTCAGCCAGAGCTTAGTACTCAATGTCAACTGTGTATTCAAGCTAAAATCACACTCACCTGATGATTTGTATCAGATTTCAGCCCTTTGTTTGCCACAATGAGGTTTTCCACAGTGGATACTTTTTAATGTAGGCTTTTTGAAGCACTTTCTGCACTTTCCACATGGTTTCCTAGGCTTATGGAAGTATAGCTCATGTTTTGCATTTATTGTACTAGTGAATAAGCTCCTGCTCTTATTACATTTTATGCACTGTTAATGCACACAGATATATGTGGAGCGATAAAGGCCACCTGTTGCTTCAAGCTTAAGATAACACTTCTTTCCCCTTCCACACATCTTGTATGAACGAGTACACTATGTTATTGTGTGAACTATGATAATAGGGTGAACATTTGTATTCAAATGTTTGAATAAGTGTAGTAACATAAAATATCAGTGCTTTGATAACATTTAAAAAAATAAAGGCGCTTACAATTTAGAGATGTAAAATTGTTTAGGAATAATCTGACCACTCTCCAGAACTGAAATTAGTATAATTCATTAATTCATTCATTCATTCATTCATTCATTCATTCATTCATCTTTTATTTATTCATTTTATTTTGTATTTGTTTTGTTTGTTTGTTTGTTTTACTTACACTTCAACAATTTAGGGATATACTAATCTTTAGGAATATTGTGAAAACTGGTAAGAATAGAAATTGCTGAAATGAATGAATGAAATTAAATAATAATAATAAACCATAACTTGCCCACTTCTGTGGAAAACTTCAGTAAACAAGGTCCATTGCTTTCTGATAAGTGTGATTTCAGCTTGAATGCAATATTGAAATGTATTACTAGAGCTCAGTGAGATTTCATAATCAATGTTTTGCTACCTCTGACATGACATGACCCCAAAAATAATTTAAATCAGAAAAGTCACTTCTATGAAAAATACACCTTCAAGAACCATACTGTACTGCAAATACCTATAAATGTGAGCACTATTACACTGGTGGTAAAACCGTAAATCTAGCTGAAGTTATTATCGACTAATATTTAATCAAATGTGCTGCCATAGTGAGATTTCGAAAAAGAATCACAAATACGTTCTGACTATATCCATCTTACACAGAGCTGGAGGTTTGTAATGAGCAGGAAATGAAACGCAAATGGGAGTATAGTCTTGTACAAGCAATGTTACAGTTGCAGCGTGATAGGTGGAGATTTCGAGAGTGAACGTGAAAGAAAATAACTGATCTAATTGTGTTCTCTGCCGATGGTGTCGTTTTTTCAGTCTATTTTTTCCTCTCTGCATCAACCTGCATATTGAGTATCAGAATATCGGCATTCATCGGTGTAAGCAGAGGTGTAGTGGTGTGAGATTGATCTTTGGAGGACCTTTATTCTCAGGCTTGATTTCACCATGCGTCGACACAGTGAGCGGAGTGGCGGAAATCAGTGCTGGATTTCCAACCGACACGCAGTGTATGCCCTGATTATGCAAATGACATGCCAATCAGTTTCAGTTCTCTGACTACTGCACAGCAAACAGGTCACCTTATTCGAAAGCCTCACTCTCTCTAATAATAATAGGGATTGTGGTTTTATTTAAGATTTGGTGTTTTGGAGGTCCAATAATTCCTTAGTTCTCCATGTATCAGATTATATTTATCTATATTGATCATAATGAGTACAACTACACGCTTTTTCCTAAGATGATCCTAAGAGAATGTCCTAAGAGATGTCCTAAGAGAACATATAAAATAACATGTTGTTGTGTATTCTAAATTGAATGTTAACTCATGTTATACTACAGTCTAAAAGTTGCTGAAAGCTTCACATCTATTTTTCAATAGAAATACCCTTTCATCAAAAAGTAAGAGAATACACTCACCAATTTGCTTCTAAACATAGAAAGACATCCCATTCTTCTTGAACATCTGATGTGACATCTTGTCAAAGTGACTCATTGCACCCAACCGAAGCTCATGGCAAATCCTGAGATCTTCATCTCCAAAAATATCCATCATGTCAGTTCTCCTACCCTCCACCATCTCCATTTTGTTCCAAAAATCCATTCCTGAAGCACTTTTGTGTCCTACTCTGGATATCCAGTCAGGTGTGATGCTAATGTGAGTAAATGACTGAGGCTTACCATGCTAAATAAACGCATCTAATTTGAGGGCCAGTTGTGAGAAGATATTAAATCTGTTGTTCAGAGTGCAGATTAACATGAACTAATGAAGTGTGGGTATTGATTGGTATTTTACTGACCATTGTTCACTTATCCTTGTATTCCCTTATCAGCTTCAACAACTCGTTGTGCTTTAAGAATTAGGCTGAACCCATAAGGAATGAGAGGAATGTGGAAAAGTCACATGTTAGATGGGGTGTAGCAATGTAATTACTAAATAAACATTTATTAGATTAAATACTGTTTATATTTTAAGCATATTTTTGTTTTCATTTTTCAGTTTCGGATGGTTCATTAGCTAAAGCTATCCAGCCCAAAGCTATGAGCAGTTTTCTCTTTTCTTGATAATATGATCATGTTTATGCAATCTAAAGCCCTCTGGTGTGTGAATTTAGTAAATATTACATGTTGCTTTTAATTTTACCCACAGTATTGGTGCTAAAAGCTGGATAATTGTTTCTGGATTTCATTTGACATCCCTGTACTAATGCTCCTTCGTTTGCCTTTTGCTATTCCACCTAATTCATATTCATGAGCTAAGTCGATATAATGATACACTGTAATGACTTATTGTGTCTCCCTACTTTTCAGTTTGTGCCTTTATCACTTTTAGGACCCACTACTGTGTGTACCAATTGTATCTAAGTCAACACTGAATAATTATTAGGCTATGAAACATATTATTAATACTTATTAAACTAAAACTAGTCATGCAGTTTATTTTTAAGCATAGCTGTAGTTTTCTTTTCTTTTTCCAGTTTTATTCTACCACCAGTTACTGTGGTTAAAAATATACCTGATAACTGACATCTTTGTACTAATGCCAATTTACCTGCCTTTTTCAAAACTAAGGAGTGAATGTTATGCCACCTAATTAATATGCATTAGCTAACCTTATATATTAATATTATGGGAGACCTTTTCGATCATTCCTATTCCTCTACATGTCAGTACAGGTTAAACAAGCAAAGTAAATAGCATATGCACACAAGGAGACAGAGCAAACCTTGCATAAATGTGAGAGTAGTTAAGTGCAAATGTGAGCCTCCTTTAGCATGCCTTTGAAGGGCACAGGAAGTATTAACTTTCCAGTGTGAACATGGAGTGCTCTTATGGATGATTGTTGGTGTTGAATATATTTGACATTAAACATCATATCAGGTGATGTTTGAAAGTTTGAGGAGGAGGTGTGCAGAGAGAGGTGAATGCATGCAAAGAGCAAGGGTAATCTATAAACAAGGTCGCGTCTGCGTTACAAGAAAGCTTTCAAATGCCTTCTGAATATGCTATCGTCGTTCTCTCTTCCTGTTAATTCTTGTCAAGGCTTGGCATCATGCCTTTGTTTGTCTTTTGCTTTGCTTCTTGTCACAACCTGTCTTCACCTTTCACATCACAGCATGCTAATAATTAGTGAAACTCTGACTAAGTGAGGGGGAAAACACAGCTACAACCATAAAATTACATATATGTTTGTTTCACTTCTCGTTGCATGCAAATAAACATTGTGGGTATCTAAAACTAGACTGGCAATCCAGTTTCACAGAGGGAGACTTTGTTTAATAGCCTGCATTGTGCTGAATAAGCCTCTAGGGTTGAGAAAGCTGCAGCTATTTTCTTAACAGTGGTATTGCTACCACCCGTGATTTTCAGCCGGGCCTTTTTGTGCTTATCTAAGCAGTATGTGCTCTCATTTTCTTCATCTCCCCTACGGTAGAGGTGCATCTCAATCGTTGATGAGCTCTCAAGAGGATGGGCAGTTAAACTTTGCCTGTACGGTTTTTGCATAAACTAGGACAACATCCTAAAAGCCATTAAAGAGAAACATTCTTTATGTTATCACATTCGAACCGAAACACTATCATGAATGTTGAATATAGCTGAAATTACTTGAAGAATAATATACTACATAACTTGCAACTCATCTAAAAATATTTATTTCATATTCTCGTATTTATGAACAAACTACTGCGTGACTAACTTACAGCCTTCCACCAGCTTGCAGTTATAGTTTATTCTTTTATTTTCAAGAAACTGATTTCAAGATTCCCTCTGATACTGAGGCTGTGATATATATTTTCGTTGGGTTTTATTATGGCTGTAAGTTTATTTATCTAAGCACAATTTCACCCTCACAATACCAGCGTCTTCTGAATGCCACAGCCATAACAGATGCTCCAGAATTGAATATAGATTCAAGTGAGCAAGACAGGCTGCCTGATGAATCTAAATTTGCTGGTGACCATATTTCACGGCCGCCTCGGTCTCACTAGTGAGAGAGAGAGAAAGGGGAAGAGGAAAGCAATATTGTCAAGCTGCCATTCTGTAGAGGTGTGGTGATCTCAGTCACAATATGACACACATTCAAATAAGGGTGACTAAGAATCAATTGGTGCCACAGGAGTAGATCGGTACACTAGAGTGAATTTTAGCAGTTGGGTTTAGTTTACAGACTAGTTAGAAATTCTGTAATCACCTCCTCTCACAAACCATATTCTGTACAAGGGCTTTTTTTTATTTTTTTTTCACTAAACATATCCAAACATTCTTTAAACAACACAAAATTACCAGAACAACACTGTATATGTCGTATTGTTTTAACTGTAGATTGATAAGTTTTATGCTTATTTTTATTTTTTTATATTGAAATTTAATGCATTGTCTTTGTTTTTTGTTTTTTTTGCACATTCTCGAGACTGCTTGCCACAGACACAGGGTCTGAAGGCAAAGACTCCTCAAATAATGTAATTTAAGGTTTTTTTTTTTTTTTTGCACATTCTCGAGACTGCTTGTCTTATGTGTCTGGAGGCAAAGAATCCTCATTTTATTTAAATTAATGTATTGTTTTTGTTTTCGTTTCGTTTCATTTTGTCACATTCTCGAGACTGCTTGTCCTATGTGTCTGAAGGCAAAGAATCCTCATTTAATTTAATATAAAATTATATTTTATTTTATTCTATTCTATTCAGTTTTAAGCAAATTATCTGGAAGATGTTATGAGAAAATCCAGACATTTTCTGTAACAATTTTTTTATGTAGGGATGATATTTATTTATTTATTTATTTACTTACTTATTTTAGGGTTGAAAGAAAAGTGGACCCGGTTATACTAAATGTAGTAATCTTTACACATATCCTACTTTTTGAATATTGAAAAGGTTGCATTTATCATACTGATCATAAAGATCATACTGTGCCAAATTAGGGTAACTTAATCAATAACCACACGATCAATAACAGAGGTTTTTAACAGGCAGATGAAACCAGCATGTGCTACATATCTAAGATTTTCACACTAATAACATCAGTAAATGCTCTTAAAATCAATCTCAATTGATTTTAAGAGCACAAGTGTAATTTGTCAGCATTTTTGTTCAATTGCTCCCTACTGCTGTATTATATCAATAAATCAAACTGTCATTACTGGACATACGCATAGAGGCCACTGATGTACTTCCATTATGCTATCTTATTGAATCTATTGAAACAGCACAACCACTAAGTGGTGTTGCGTGCATTTCTACATTACAGTTGTTTCAACTTAGTCTACAGGCTTGCAAACAGAGCAGTAAGCCTGTGCAGACAATTTGCTAATTGTCTTCATGCTCATTTATGAATGTTAAATGAGAGGATGGAGACAGAGGTCACAATGCTGATATGCCTCTGTATGGGGATTTTACCCTAATTAGCCCAAAGCAAAGAGATTAATGCTCAGTTCCTCTGCCCAAGGGTTAAACTCTTCCTTAACAAGCTAATTATGTTCATGTAATGATATATCTAACATGCTGTACTCCAGAAAACAGTCCACACTACGAAAAAAGCCTACACGCCTCAAAGAATGGCATAGATGATAAGCTATATGATAAATAAAAAAGTGTACGTATACTATAAGCGTAATATACTGTATTAACTTTATAAGCTACAATTTAAAATAAATTAAAAAGAAAATGTTCATTTTAAATTGCAATAATATTTTACGAAATTAATGTCTTTGATGTATGTTTAATCCAATACATGCATCATTGGTGGGTGTGTATATATATATATATATATATTAAATATAAACATAGTACTGTACATAAAATCCCAAACTTCATACTCAATCCTTTTATATATATCAGTGAGATCAATATGGGAAAACTGCAGCTTCAATTATTTCTAAAACAATCTGTCTCCCCATTTCAATCTCCTTCTCTGTCATTGGTTAAAACATTGCATTCTTGGTTTATTTTCACTTGCTCTAATTTGAGGAGTGCATTCATCTCCTTTTTCCCTTGGATTGCCCTGCAGAGTGCCATTGGGACTGAGGGAGGAGGCAGTTCTCTTTGAGATAATGAGAACAGACGCTGTACATGTGTCTGTGTGTGTTGCCACTTCCCATTTACCCAACATGAGCATGGCAAAAGAGCAGAGACAAAGAAGAGACACAGGGAGAGGGCAATGAAAGGGAAACACCAAATGAAGCAGAACGCACATAAAGGTCATTGATACAGAAAAAAAAGAAGAAATTAGGAAGCCTTTATTTGAACTATTTAGAAACAGGGTCAACACAACACATCTTTTTAACAATAGATTAGGCTAATTTGTTTTGTTGTGTTTTTTTATTTTAGACACATGTACTCTTATCTTGTTTTTAACTGTACAAATGTGCTTATGTTTGTATTAATTTAATTATATTTATTTATTTATTTTACATTGTCAAAAAAGTGTTTGCTCCATGCCATTTAAATAGGACACTGGAGATTGAAAGTAGCTATTATTATTAGATAAATTAAGGCAGATGCAAAAACCAAAAATATTTTCACTGTCATGCCAGAGCTTAACTACGCTAGGGAACCTAGTTGAAATCTCTGTAATCCAGACCCCCTTAGGAGCACTGTGACACTAAGTCTTCACTCCAGCTGTGCAATATCCCCACTGCCTAAACACAAGCTACTTCAAACCAGTCTACTGACACACTCTATCCCCACAAGGATCAAACTTGACCCATGCTAACAAGCCACACTAATGGAGTCTGGTTTAACTCAGGAGGGAAGAAGCTCCCTTCTTAAAATGTCACATTATGTTTAGAGAACAGTTTATGTAGTATTAAACTAATGTTCAGTTTCACTCTTTCTAGAGCTTAACTCTTTGTTTGGATATGCTGTAGATGCGTTCATCTGTGTTACTGTCCTGGAGGCTCTTGGGAGCATCAATCCACTGCTCCCATCCCTGCCATGGCCACGGCACCCACTGGAATCCCCGCTGGTATCGGAGCACTCAATCTACTTAATTAGCACAATGATGGGATTAATTGGTGTGTTGTTATCCATTACAACAGGCCCCAGGTTGATGCACAGCAAAGGGCAAATCAAGCATGAACTGAAGACTAATCATGCACATGAGATTGAAAGGGATTTAGCAAGATGTCCACGTGGGCAGAATAATTGAATGAGATAGATATCACTGTGGCCGTGGTCATGAGGACAGACCAGTGTTTAATAAATACCAGCATAGGGCCTTTGTTCATTTCTCCGTTGAGTGCTCTACTATAAATGTTTAAAAGTTTGGGGTCTCATAAGTCTCTCATGTTCACCAAGGTTGCCTCAAAAATGCAAAGAAACTCTAATATTATGAAATATTGTTACAGTTTAAAATTATGAAAAAGGTAATAATCACTCATTAAATTTAAAAAATGATTTAAACTGTAATACTGTATTTAAAAAGTAATATTTTACAGTTTAAAATAATTTATTTTGTAGAGGCAGTGATACATTTTATTTTAGGATATTGTGATGATTGGAAAGAAAGTTCCAATGAAACAGCAATAATTTAAAATAAAAATATTATATATATATATATATAAATATTTAAGTAACATTAAGGAATAGTTTCCCAGAAAAGGATAATTATTACTTACTCTTGACACTTTTTTAAAGGAATTAAAAAAATGGGTCTTTACAGTAAGTTCATTCAGCGGATCTACTTTTTTGAATGCATTTCAACAGGATTTTGACAAAATGAAAGCCTTTTCAGAAAATAAACATTAAGAATAAAGGCATGAATTAATAGTTAAGCAATTTGAGAAGATAATCATAAACTAGATAAATGCCTGAGTCTACTTTTCTAAAAAGTAATGAATAATATTTGGACACTCTGAGCAGGTACCTTATGTGTAAAGCACATCATTATCTTCTTTAAAGAGGAAGCCATTTTACACCACACTGTCTGAGAAAGCAATGACCGGCTGATTGCTCCTATGTGTTATCCATGACGGTGGCTTTGGGGAAACTATGGCTGATGATTAAAGGGTTGAGATTCATTGTATTTGTTGTCCTCCTCCTGTGGTCCTTTCACTGAACAGATATAGCCGGTATGTTTAGAGGAATAAGAAAGGGAAGGCACGCTCTGTCATTTCACCTTGCACAGGTTGAGTTGTCCTACTTTTTCAGTGTGGATTGTAACACCCACAGGCATGAATTAATATCAAGGGTCTTTTTAGCTTGTGCTTTTGAAATCTTATGCTTTCATATGGCACCAAAACTTCATTATGTTTGAACAAAACAAGGTCATTGCTCCAAAACTTCATGTGGAAGATAAACAACGGCGCCTTATGAAACAATATTTTGCAGAGTGTAAATAGAGCCAAGACAAATTATTTTACCTAATATCAGCAAGGCCATTGATATTCTATGGTTGTCTTGATCTTAGGCACCGAGCATAACAACGGGATCCGGAGGATAAATGATCAAACGGGGATAGCTATTGTCCTTGAACTGCTTAATTGGCTACTAATAGCACTGAGTGTCAGGACTGATTTTACAAGAGAGTCCAGAAACAAACTTTCTACTGTTTCTTTTTTTACTTTACTACACAGTTGTCTTCTACATATTCCCAAACTTTCATTAGCAATTCAGGACCTTGTGTTTCCATAATCACCTTGCCTCTGTCTACTGCCAGGCCTGTATGGAGAGACTCATTAGTGTCTTATCAGATAGTAAAAGAAAGAGAGAAATACTGTCAGAAAGGAATTATTTCTACTAGGTGGAAAGTAGAAGCACGAGTGGACTGGGATATAGATATTCCGAATTTCCGAAAATCTGCAAGATTTCTGGGTCTTAAATAACAAGAACAATGCCCTGTGTCATAGAAAAGCATCCTGTGTAGTGCATAAGAGGATAGAGGAAGCGAAAAAAAGGTAAAGCCTCTTTTTTCATGTCGGGCTTTGTACATATTACATGATACTGATTGTGCAAAAGTTTCATTGTGGCTTGGCCCAGACTTTGCTGGAAGCGCATATGAAACCCGAGCCCTGGAGATTACGGGTAAAGCCGTGAAACACGGAGTTTGCAAACAGCATTCGCACTGTGTTAGTTTCTCCATACATAAGGGTGTTATGTTGTATTCTGAGCTTCTCCAGACTATTGATTGTATGTTTGTTTTTTCTGCTTCCTAATTACACCTTTTTTTTCTCCCTCTGTTTCATCTTTATTTAATTAATTGATATTGTGCTTTCTTGCAGATTCAAGAAACAAACCCTAACGCGAAGGCTCTTTAGTAGAACAAAAACATGGCCAAGGGGAAGAGCTCTTCTCCATGTGGTGAGCACCTGCTTGTTATTTGCTGATATTTTATACTGGCATGCCATATTGTTTAGTTCAGATAAATGGGATAAATATGCAAAATGTATTCTGAAAACATCAATCTGCACCAACAAACAAACTAATCAATCTATATTTAACCACATTTCCATTTCAGTGAGCTTTAAAGTCTCCGCAGACGGCTGTTCAAAGACGTATATTCACAGTCTAACCCCTTCACACACATGCATAAATATACCGACGTATGCATACTCATTACTGTATGACACAGAGTTGATATAGATTTATTTTCCCAAATGCCTCCAAAAGTCATGGAAAGCAGGGGGTTGATTGAGCAGCGGTGTAATAATCCTGGTACAGTGGAAGTAAGGAATCATGCATCAAAGCTCTTGCCATCTGTAGGAGGGCCCGAGTCCCTCAAGATGCATTAGGTCTCTGTAATGGGTTCGGCAAGGTGCAGCAATAATGGACGGATTCTAAGAACAAAGTTATTGACTGTCATACAGCCAAGGCTGTGCAAAATTCAGAATGAAGAATCAGCTCCCTCTCAGTTCGTAACTGTGACTCTGAATTGAATTGACCACACCTCACAAGAAGCTGAAATGAAAATGAATTTATTGAATTCAAACGAGGTAATGCATTCTGAGAAAACCTTTGATTGTAGATCCTTTATATATATTCAAATTAGCATTGCAATTATGCAACCTGTTTGCGGCATCAACTCATATTCAATTCAAAAACAAAACAACAAAACGTAAGTGGAATTTAAAAGGCATTCTCATTTCAGTTCTGAATGCCTGAAATTCACAGCAATTTTTCTGTGGTTGAATTGGTATGCCAGGCGTCATTGAAGTTTTTTTATTTAGAAATTATAAAAACAATCAAGACTGATGGTGTATAAACACATCAACACCATATGTCACAAAACATGCAGATGTTGAGACTCATCAACAGGACAAAGCTCTAACAAAGAAGTTAGAAAATACATCCTTTATTTCTAGACAGATAGGTGATGTTGTGTGAAGAGTTTAGCATAATTAACAATCAACGATGTTTAGCTGTTGCATCTAATTATTGGACTTTAAGAGCATGTTTGTGAAAGAGTTTGCATAGATTTTTTTTACCTGTAGATGTCTGTCTTGTTAATTTGGTCACAAAAGTGAAAATAATATTAAATGCCTGTGACAAAATGCCATGTAGATATTCACATGACAACTCTCAGCGACCGATGTAACAATAAGGTTGAGTGGAGGGTCACAAGAGGGTCTTGATAATGGTGACTTTTTACAAGTAGGCTTGAGAGTGAGTTAAATTGTTGTCGTGAAAACAATGCTACATGACAAGTTTGTGTATAGCAGTTGGATGTTTCCTGGATGTTTTAATGTTTTTGGTGTGAATTTAGTTTGAAATCACTGAGAGCAGCACACAGGATAACTTTTTTTTATTTCTTAAGTGGTCTCCCATGTCTCTTGAGGCTCCTGTGTCCTTGGTGTTGATCCTTCCATGAAAATCAGCAGTAGTCTCATAAGATTCCCGAACGTTGAATGAACTTTCAAAGTGTATTGTTAATCTCTTTGGATTTAAGAAAACAAGGGTTGAAAATGTGGTCATCTCTAGACAGCATGCTGCTATACACCACTTTCCTTTGTCTTTGTGTCACCATGAATCCCCTGTGTGCTTTCTGGATAGTGTTCACTTTCACTTATTGCTCAGAATTGTTCAGCACTAGCCTACAGGGTAAAAGTGCATTGCTATGATTCACATTGTTTGGTTCCATGTCCATGTGACCTTGCTATGTGTTTTGATAAGTTATTTTCATAATAAGCTTCTCCTTTGTGATGCTTTCATTCACACGCGCTTGTGTATGTGTGTGTGTGTGTGTGTGTGTGTGTGTGTGTTGTCTTCTGTAATAGGTAAGGTCATGATAGGACAAGTGCAGTGGCCAGGCATTAATTTATCAGCGGCAGTACAGTAGGGGTCAGACAGCAAAGCTTATACAAATCAGCATGCAGTGGTTGTCTATTTGTCTAGAGTAAAATAAAATAAAAAAACTCACACACATGTACTGTGCAGTATATACCCAAGTGAACATATTCTCGTAAATATATTAAAAAAATGTATCTCTCTCTCTCTAGATTTGTAGCCCTGTTTCCTACAATGGTGTGCACTTCTGCCTGCTTTTTCTGATGCAATATTTAATGTGTCTGTTTAGGGACATATTGAGTACTGTATGGAATATTTGTTACTATGTGTCATGTTCACTGCTTTGATAAAAGCAGCACTATCCTTTTAAGAATCTACAGTCTCATATTGCTGCTGGAGTTACAAAAGGTTGCATCATAGGCAGGCACTTCTGAAAGACCAAATACCTTTATATTTTTCTTCCTTTCTTTCTTTCTTTCTTTTTCTTCCTCTTTTTTATCGTCCTTTCTTCTTCACAATTATATAGGTACATCTTTTTATGTTTTGAAAACTGCATTTATTTGATAGAAACAATAATGGAAACATCAACATTGTGAAATATTATAACAATTTTGTAACTGTTTTCTATTTTATTTTTGTATATTTTCATATATTTTTAATATTACATTTTTATAAAATGCAATGTTTGACCTGTATTTCAAAACAATTTTTGTATTTTAAATTTTTTACTTTTCGAAACTGAGATTTATACACCATCTGAAAGCTGAATAAATAGACTTTCCATTGATGTATTGTTTTGTTTTTTAGGATATGACAGTATTTGGATACAACTATTTGAAAATCTGGAATCTGAGTGTGCAAAAATATCACAAATTAAAGTCAAAAATTAAAATGAAGTTCTTCACAATTATTATTACTAAACAAAATGAAGTTTGATGTATTTACAGGTAGGACATTTACAAAATATCTACATGGAACATGATCTTTACTTGATATAATGAAACATTTCTTATTATTATTATTCATTTCGAAAACAGTTGTGCTGCTTAATATTTTGTGGAAACTGTTTTTAATTAGAAAAAAATCCAATACACGATCGTCAGAGTTAGGATTCAGCTGTGTCATAGCCAGTTGTTGCAGTATTACATCTGATATTAACATTTAAGTATGAATTACAAGTGGCTTTGTGCTACTGCATGAGTCTTGTTTACTACAGGATATATTTATACGCTCGGTCATAAAGCTGCTGATTCAGAGAGGGAATATAGATATGTCTGAGTGGGTACATTTGTGTCCACCTTCATATCATTAGCAAAAGCAAACAACAGAGATGCAACTCTAAATACCACAGCTATTTGTCACTGTTAACACATTTCAGCCTTTGTTACTGTCTAATTCACAGGGCAGAGGGAGACGGGGCCAGTTACAAATGGCAAGGAAATACACTGAGGTAAAACAATGATCGGAGCAAAGTTTCGTGCTTTGAACAGGAAATAATGAGTCTCATATATGCATTATTCCCTTTGGTAGTGGATACTTGGATTCCAAATCAATATTTTTCTTGAAGTATATCATACTTAGTGTTACATCTTGCATTTTTGTCTTTTTCTTGAAGATCAAAGAAGAGCTCATACTAAATGTCTCAATGCAATGCAAAAACGCCCTCTTCACCTCTGCATACAAAATTCCTGAAATATTCAGCTGCTCTTGAATGGGAAGAGATCAGAGATCTGCTTTTGTTTCACAGTGAGGGCATACTGACATTCCTTGCTATTTAACAGTAAAACATAGTTTCTAATGTAGTTTTTTAAGCACAGCATGTATGCAAAGAGGAAGAAATGTTTTACTTTGACTAATGTTGCACCTGCACGTCTAAACAATTAGGCTAACATTAAGACAGACAGTATGGTTTATATAAAAAGTGACTTCGGGCATTTTCAGTTTTGAGCAGAATTTGCGTAAAACATTTTTTCATCGGATTGAAAGTGGAAAAAGCCAGATTATGTTTTCGCAAATTCCAAAAGAATTGGTTTACTTGACAGTCTCACCATTCTCCCAGTCTGGGCAATTTTTGAAATGCCTGTCAAAACATTGATGCAGTTTGGAGTGAGATGATGAAATCCTCAAAATTTCAAAATAACGATTTTTAACTCATCTAGTTAAAGACAGACACCTCTTGTGATCTCATTTTTAACGGGAGAAAGACAAAAGCAGATAAAAATCTGTATGGTAGCAGAGGAAGTCCTCGATATGCCGTACTAAATCTTCCGTAATAATTATCTGGAAATCTACAAGCATGTAAGCTATAGTTGTTGAAAATGATGAGGTATAATTTTGTCAAACACAACTCACAGACAAGATCTGTTGCTCAAGCAAATCCATAAATGTAAGTACTAAGCCAGTATAAAGGTAAAATTTGTCATATTCTGGCAAGGAAGCGTCAACCGGAAGAGAATGACTGGTAAATAAGTATGAATGTATCTTTTTTTTTTTTTTTGCATGGCATGGCCGAACGGTCTATTTTTATCTCCTTTTTTAACTGAATTGATGAATTTGAGTAATGGCACAAAAGTTAAAGTCTGAAATTAAGTAAATTCTTAATGTATATCTTGCAATTCTGACTTTTGTTCTCTAAATTCTGAGCTTAGATCTCGCAATTCTGTTGCTGTTGTGTCCACCACAGTATAAAAGGTGAATTTTATGTCACATACAGACTTTTTTCAAAGTTCAAATCTCACAAATCTGACTTTTTTTTTTGCAATTGTAAGTTCATATGATTAAGAGCTGATTATAACAGTTATATTTATTTTATTATTTTATTTTATCCTGTAGCAAAAATTCTTCCATACATAAAACACTCAAAGACCTTGTTTTTGTTCTTTGTTTTTTTACTGTAGCATGTTCTATATATGTGACCCTGGACCACAAAACCAGTTATAAGGGTACATTTTTCGAAATTGAGATTTATACATCACCTGAAAGCTGAATAAATAAGCTTTCCATTGATAGGATAGGACAATATTTTGCCGAGATACAACTATTTGAACATCTGGAATCTGAGGGGGCAAAAAAATCTAAACATTGAGAAAATTATCTTTAAAGTTGTCGACATTAAGTTTTTATTATGCATATTACTAATCAAAAATTACATTTTGAAATATTTACAGTAGGAAATTTACAAAATATATTCATGGAACATGATCTTTACTAATGATGTTGATGAACATGATCTTGTCCTATTGATTTTGTCATAAAAGAAAAATCTATAATTTTGACCCATGCAATGTATTTTTAGCTATTGCTAAAATATACCCCAGCGACTTAAGACTGGTTTTGTGGTCCAGGGTCAAGTACTGTCACGAATCTAGTCTTTGAACTTCCGTTCACTGACCACCAGAAAAAACTCGCTCACCACATGGACTCTTGCACTACACCAACTGTTGCACATCACCCCGGACTACAATTCCCATCATCCATTGCACTGACGACACACACACAGCTGATTGCACTAATCACACAGCTGATTCCCATAAAACACCTTACTTAAACCATGGACTTCCTCTTCCTCTTTGCCGAGAATTGTTTAGCGTATATCACTCTCCAACTCTACGGAATCCACTTAGTCTTAGTCTTAGTCTTAGTCTTAGTCTTAGTCTTAGTCTTAGTCTTAGTCTTAGTCTTGCCTGTTTTCTCGTGAATATCAGCAGAAGTTTTGGTGGTGCTGAATAAAAATTCTGTAGAGAATGGGGAGATTTTGCTTGAATGAACATGCAAAGGCTATTATTACTTTGTTAGTGCATATGTGGGGGTAAAAATTGAGTGAGAATTTTTGGAAATGATTCAAGATCTCTGTGGATGTAAGGAGGACTATAATATCTAGCAATGCTTTTGTAAAACCACAGCGTGTCAACCACATGTCTCAGCACCAGTCAACAACCAAGTCAGTGTGAGGCTTCTGTTGCAATTTAATTAGACCAGATGAGTCTTGTTCAGCCAAAGACTCACTCACAGGGGACAGCCAAAATGTCAACCACACTTTTAATTAAAAGAAATGTGAGCTGTATTGGTGTGCGACGGCGACTTGTTTAGTTTGCCGTGTTGTTGTCCACGGTTAATTGCTATTAAAGGAGGACATATGATCAAACAGATGAGGTTTGCTCTAATTCTTTGTCCAGTCTGAAACGCTTGACACTGGATTTAGCATTTCGCTCCATTTGTTTGTGCTGTGAGACATCAGTTTGTACATAGCCATGAAAATTAATTTGCTAATTGCATTTTGATTATATTTCTACAACCACAGCCACTGTTGTTACAACTGAACAATGGTGTTAAGCAGCAGCCAAATGCTTTTTAAATGAATCAGATTTTTCTCATTGATCAATATCCAGAGCCATTTAAAAGACCAGGAGAGAATCGCTGCTACTGCATTCAGTGATTGAGAACTAGTATCTGATGCAGATTAGTTTAATGAAACGTTGCAAAAAAAGCCATCTTAAACATTGCTGGGTGCCACATTTGAATATGATTTTTGTTAAACTATTAGACTGGAGATGACATTTAAAGTCATTAAAATCGGGACAAGACCACAGGAACCAGATGAGTCCTCTGCACAATCTGACTTTGTTGCAACCTAGAATTAAACTACTGGTCTTGTCTGGTCAGAGGAGAACAGCACACTATTTTGACACACTATTTCCCTTTTTTTAATACTGTAAACCTGACCCAATCTGAATTTTTAAAAGCGCTATATAGATAAAGGTGACTTGCCTTTACTTAAAGAACTAAGCTACTCCAGATCAGATATTGGAATTTACTAAAGATTGCACCATTTATTTGCAGAACGCTTTCTTTATTAAGTGCCCACGATGCCACAAAAGTGCTTCTTTGGCATTTGATCATTAATTTATATCTGAAAAAAAATGCACAAACATCTCTATTAAAGGAACATTTTTTGGGGAAAACTTTTTGAATTTTGTGCTCTGCCAATCCATATTGCCTTATAATTATTTTAGCATCTACGAGGTTGCTAATTTTAAACATAAATGTGGCGTGTTTGCAGTGAAAGGAATGACACTGAAATTTTTAGTGCAATGCTATTTCACATTCCGTGAATTCACCCTCCGGTGTTCAGTGTGTATATATATATATATATATATTGTACAGATAAGAAGACACTGAGGTTTTTAGCTTGCATAGGAGTTAGCAGGGGCTGTTAAAATATTTCTGTCCTTTCATTTCCCCCCTCACTGCTTTGCTATTAGGACTGTACGCTGTGGTAGTTTGACTCAAGAGGGGAGCTTTAACCTACTTAGTGTGTCCTGTTCTCCTGCTGCTTTTCTTATGCTTCTTTTCCCTTCTTTTGTTTGTTCGCTGGAAATATGAGGACCCTAATTAAGCTGTGCCAGATAGGAGCTAGAGCAAGAGAGGCTCCTGTTGGCCAACTGCGAGCGGCTCTCCACAAGCTTGGAATTAATGTTTAATTTATTTCTTGTTTATGATTTATTGATGCAGTGGTGCATGTGTGAGTGTCTGTGCTGTGCTGTGTGTGTAGGAAGAAGAGACCGCATTGTGTTGGATATAACTAGGTCATTTTTATACTGTGCTTGTGTAATGCACTATCAGCACAGGCAAACATGCTCTTAAATTGTATTGTGTCCAAAACTATTTACAGGACAAAAGACTTGGATGATGTTTTATTTCTGCAGTTTTTGTTCTGTTGCGTTTCTATGAATACATCAATAAAAACACACACACATACAAACACACATAAACACTAGAAAATATTACTTATTTATGTTTTAAATCCATATTATTTCACAACACAAAATAGAAAGATGGAAATAGTATTTCCTTGTCAAATATTTTCCAGTATTCCTTATTTAAAATTCCAAGAAAAAATATATATTATATTGTATTGTATTATTATATACATTGAAAAAAATTGCTAGTAAATTTCACAAATAAATACAAAGACTTAAATGTATTTCCTTGTTAATTATAATCCATTATTTTTATATTATATTATATTAATAAGGTCATTAATAGGCAAACTCTTTCTTTAATGAACAGTACAGGCTTTTTTATGTATAAAATATATTTATATATGCCCATCATCCCTTACTGATATGGCTGCAATATTTTGAATAAATTAATTAATTAAATTATTTGCATGAACTTTAGCATTATTTTAAGGAATTATAAATGTGCATAAAGGTGTAGTTTTGCTGTAATATTGATTCCATATTTACCCACACATATGTCACATTAAAGTGAGGTTTTAAATCTTGCTTGCAAAATGGCATGCATGAATGCATAGCACGTTAGCATACTGGCGAACAGAGGTGAATAAGAACACACGTGAACTCCATGGAAATGGCATGTGCATGTGTGCTTACGTGCTTACAAGTCAAGTTATCCGGATCTGAAGAGTAATGCACTCTTAGATCCACAAAATCTCTCTCTTTCTCCAGTTGTGCAGACAATAGGAAGCCAAGTAGTAGCACAGGTGGCTTATACCTCTTCGCATAGGAAAATGCAGATTCAAAGCTCTCTGGTGGCAGCTTGAGTCACAGCGGGAGAGAATCTCTCAGTTTCTTTCAGTCTCACCCTTTTAGCGCACAGTCAGCCACTTCAAACATGACGGGATACTCTGTACCATGCATGGCCCACCATGAGACCAGCTTTAAGTCCCTGCAAAACAGGCAGGATCACTGGGTGTGATTCTGAGATGCTTACTGACTGAACAGAAGGGGAACGAAAAGGCAGATAAATACATATTTCATTGAATTTTACAGTGTATGATGCAATGTTGGAGATTGTAGGAGAGAGAGGGAAACTTTGAGGTCATATTCAACTCACTGATCCAGAGAATAAGCCATATAGGAGGAAGTTGGGGGGGGCTTCAAATCCCAAATATTTTTAGTACATTTCTGAATTTGTTTTCTAACGACATGCCAATATGTTTTCATGCATGATCGCTAGCTAAATTACTTTACTAAATTAAATGATAAATAAAATAATATAAAATATAAAAAATATATACATTTTGTAAAAAATATTTTATAAATAAATATATTAATGTCATATTTATTTTTACATAAAAGTATTAAATGTTAATGGTTACTTTATTTAGTCATTATAAATATTTATTTAGCAATATATATATATATATATATACAGTAATGGAGATGCACAGTGTTGCCAACTTTGCAACACTCTCTCTCTCTCTCTCTCTCTCTCTCTCTCTCTCTCTCTCTCTCTCTCTCTCTCTCTCTCTCTCTCTCTCTCTCTCTCTCTCTCTCTCTCTCTCTCTCTCTCTCTCTCTCTCTCTCTCTCCCTCTCTCTGCATCTGCTCAGTTTCTGTTCAGGGCACGGCAGAGAAGAGCAGTGCTTTAATTCAGTTAAACACAGATATTATGTTGCTTGCTTCTCTAATTTTTCATGCAAGTATAGCCAAAATCACAGCACAGCTAATGTCATTATCTTATGTGTATTTGATTGCATCAGACGATGACTCGATTATCAGGATTTTTGTGCTGATTAACATCTTGGACGGGAGAGCTGGTTATGTCTTAATGGGTCGCGTTTCAGTCATTATTTCACATTCATCCCATTGTCTGACAACAGAAACAGTCAAATATATCAATTAAAACAATTGTATTGATTATTTAGCTGCATCAAAATACAGTATGTGGCACAGAGAGGGAAACAAATGTAATAATAGATAATAAATGTACATTTTGCATGTTCAGAAGAAGTGAGCTGCGCTGTCCCGCAGAAATGTAAACCGGTTTGTGTAAGTAAATTGTTTGTGTAAGTAAATTGCATATATATATATATATATATATATGACAAGTGAATAACTAGTGAATAATCTGAAGTGAACTGATTCATTGATTGATATAAATGATGTAACACTGTTTTGTTCTGCTTACAACAGTGAAGAAATAAAACTTGTTTGACCTTGTGACCAAAGTATTCCACCATGTAGATGAAGTAAGCACATAATATTTCACAGACATAAAAACACAATGTTAACTTTTAAAGTTAATTGGATCAAACGGTTATCAGTGCACAGTGCGCATCAAAGTACTATTTCTCAAATTTTAATGAAAATATGTACCTAAATGCATTCAATACAGAGGTCTGGATTAAACCCAGAATATTCACTGACCCTAGAACCACCCTTGAATTCAAGGGAGACTATGCTAATGCTAAGCGCACACACATGCTAAGGTCAGACAGTCACACCATAGCACCATGGGAGGTTTGGGTTTGACCTCATGAATTCGGGATAGTGTAGTTTAGAGGCTTGCGGTGAACTCTCTGTGGCATTGGAGAGGAGGTGGAGGAAGAGTGCAGAGGTCTTTCATGAGGTCATGGGTTTCATATTTGAATCTAAATATGTTTTTTTATTTTAATACAAGGATGACAGACTTAAAGAAGTTCTTAGCACATGAGTATTAAGAGTGATTTTGTGAGTGTATTGATTTGAAACATGCAGTATATAAACAAATAAAATTGTGCATTATATGCTGATTTTCAGGATTAAATACATAAAGCAGTGAGCAGTGAATAGATTTCTCTGCTAAATAAATACATTATTTTGTATTCATTTATTTATTTAGGTATGTTCACTTTATTTAATAAATAGATATATTGTACTATTTATAGTTGTTTTATATTTATATAAAAAAGTAGTTTAAAAAATGTTTTGAAATGTTCAGGAAAAAAACAGCAGGACAGACTATTTATTTATCCATTCATTCATTAATTTGTACATTTATTTATACATTTTCTGTGCACTGCTCATAACACATCGTTATAGGGAAACCCTGTAGATAAAGAGAGAAAATGACCGGATGGCTCTTCTTGTTTGTAAGAATGTTTTACCCCCATATCTGTAGCACTAAGTCAGCATGATAAAAGCCAAACTGGTGAACGCCAGATCTGACCCACAAAGATAAACGGGAATATATTGCTGTTTCCGCCTGCTGCAACTCACTCGGGGGTGAAGCCCATCTGAACAATGCCTCACAGCTGATGTAAAGTCAGTCCTTGGTGTGAACAGAAACAAATGTGGCATTTGGAAAATAGGCTGTAAATAAGAAACTAGAGCACGCTGGGTATGTGTGATTGAGGAGGGAGAGAATTGCCCATTTGTCAGTTTAGATAAGGTCAGTGTTTAAATCGCCCAGCTACAAAAATCAAATGCAGCAGGGGCAGATGCCCGCCAGCTGCACCTAAAAAGTGTGGCTGAAGTCATCCGCAGCGCTAACAAACTCATCACAGAAGTAGATCCAGTCTGCTAGCAGGAGTATGCAGAGCACCCTGAAAAAGAATGGCTGTGACATATTAATGAGCTTAAAGGGTGGTGTTGGAGCTTAGTCAGTCGTATTTATGTCTTGTTTTGTCTTGAAGGAATTCATGAATGTACTACTGAAGTATTTATTGCCTAAATGGCTGTGTTTTTTTCTTTACGCCTTGATGCCATTGGATCTCGCATGAATGCATTTGCTGTTGCTTTGTCTGTGTGGCATGAAACCATTGCACACAGTGTCTGACAGCATGTTGGCTAATTAAGTAGCCACGCAGTGTCTAGAAGAAGCTGGAAGAAGAGGAAGTCTCTATCCATGCATACTCATCCACACTAAAGAAAAAATGGTGTAGAAACAATTTCATTCACAAAGTGCTTCAATTTCACAAACAATTGAAAAGAAAAAGCAAGTAACATTGAATTGAATGACATTTTGAAGTAGAAAATGTATTCTTGTAAAACATACTCCAGTAATTTTTGTACTCCAATAATTTACAATTTAATTTTGTTTTTTGAATGCATACTTTTCACTTGTTTATCATGTTATATTACAATTAGTAGGAAAGGATTGTATGTCTTTTCATGTCAGTTTTACAATTTCTTTAGTAAAATGTTGACTTTTTGACAATAAGGCTTAGAATTGAGTCAGTATTTTTATATTTTATAGTCATAAGTTTCTGTCAGTTTTATAAAATCTAAATTTAGTTGCCCAAAATCAATTTTAGAATGTCAAGTGAATGTCTTGTCAGATTTCTATCAACCGTATTTTCTTCAGTTTACCTTCAGTATTGTTGAAAATTTTTCTTTAAATAAAACATTGATTACTGAACATTTCATCTGTAAATGTTCCTCCATGGGCCTTTTAAACCATGGAAAGATCAAAGTTACATTTTTACATTTAAACACACAACAACAAAAATATGTCCTTTTAAATGGCCATTTGCCTCTTGCTTTGTGGAGCATTTAGTATTTTAATGTGCACTGATGTTTCAGTTGTTTTGTGAGGGTGTACTTCTTTGACGTAATTGTGTGGAACAACAAATCTGACCTCCGGCTCTCTCTATCCAAGCGGATTTATAGTCATCACCAAAAGTACATGCTGCATTTGTCTGCCCGACATTATGCACTGAATATGTACTAAATCAATACTTTACTGCTTGAAAGTGCCTGCAGGGTCAACATTTGTTCTCCAAAATGTTTAGATTATAGATCAACTATTCCTATAAATGTTTGTGTTTTACTTCTGTTTGTTTTTCCTTTCACTCTGTCTCTTTATTCCAAGAAATGTGGCCTTTTAGGCTGTTGTGAAATAGATTTAGGCATTTATGAGTAGCCGAACATGACACAAAACTTTTTTTCTGAAGAATTAGCTTTTTACCTTTTTTTGTATACTGTGACATTCACCATCGTTGGACTTTTGCCCATAATTAAAGTAAAGCTTTAATTTATTGTGATGCGCTGATATACCATAAATGGCTTTCCCTCACATAAGGAACTAAATCTGACATGAACAAAGCACTACTTTATCTTCAGCTTAGATTTGTATGGAGCAGGACACACCAGCGGTCCACACTTAATCTTCTCTTTACCTTGGAAATCTAGAGCATCAGCAATTTCTCTGCCCGACAGGCAAGTGGAGGAGAATCGGTTATGACTCCTCTGTTATGAGCACCATTCATTTCAGAAGTGACATATGTGCAAAAATAATCATATGCTCTTTTAAATTGTATAGACATATTTTTGCAGGGACATAAAATGACATTGGACAGAAGTGTATTGGCATTTACTTCAAACATGTTACCTCACAATTACCCTCCTGCGCTGGTTCTTCACCTCCACGTCATGCATTCAAATCTTTTAATGCACAGCTAGCCGTTGATTGTCCCTTACTCAATTGTTAACTCTGTTAACCTAGTTATCAGTTGTTGTTTTTTTATTGTTTTAATTTTTAATTTAGAGTGAATCTTTTTATTGTATGCTATTTTTTTAAAGATTTTTAATGTTTTAAGATAAGCCCTATATAAATTCTACAACTTTAAAATAACATTTATTTATTTCTAAGAAATGTATGCATTAATTTTAATCAGTTCTACTTTAATAAAATGGCATCTAAATTAAAAAAATACAAATTGTAATGTTTTTTCCTTGTCATTTTTTTATCTAATAATTTTTTTCCCACCTTGTCTTCATTATGGTTGAAAAGATTAAAAATAATAATAATAATACAATAAAAAAACTAACAAATATTGGCCTTTTAACCCAGGAAAATAATTTAATTAAAGTTAAGTTAATAAAGTTAATTTGTATAACATTTAAAGCCACAACAACAGAGATATGTCCTCTTTTTGTTTATTAGAAATATTTTTGATTGTGTATTTATAATACATAAATTTGCATAATCAATACACATAAATTCACAAAAAAGACAATATGTATACATCATATGCCACTACTTAGAAATATTATTTGAGCAACAAACAGACATGACACAGTCCCAAAAATGACAATATGGATGTAAATCCCAAATACTGACTTAAATAGAGGCATTGATTAAACACTTAATCCTTGACCTTTGATAGCCTATTAGTTATCATCTTTAGATTAACATATAGAACTAGCTCCTCCACATACTTGTTTAAGTACGTTATTAGCAGCTATTATGCTGAGTTAGTTTTTGTACATGAGTGCTTTGATGCCTCAAAAAATCTTAATAATAAAACATTGTCGTATCTGTTGAAATATTTTTTTCTCATCTAAAGTTCACTGCATGTTAAAAGATGTCCACAAAGTGTTCATTTCAAGCCATTATATAAAAAATTGAGCAGCCTCCAGATTGTCATATAAAAGCTTACGAATATTATATATTTATACTGTACCATAGGTGGCTATATATGCATAATATAATAAGACTTCAGTAAGATGAGTTCATCTTTGTCAGCAGCTATACAGGAAATATAAAAGCCCACTGGGTCCATCCACCACACAGGAAACTTTAATGAGGGCCTGTGGCGGCAGCTTTATAGACCAATGTGCCTCCTGACGTCCTCTTTCGAAACAAAACAGCACGGGGTTATAAAGCTCTCCTTCTCACAACATACTGTTGTCTCTTTTCATAGTGTTCTCATTGTCACGGAATTGTCTGTGAAGTCTCATGCCTCAGAGATATTTGTGACTAGATGTCATTTCCATCCAGCCATGAGTGTATGGAAATGAAGAGTGCGAACCGTATCAGAGTGTCAACACATGTATGTGTTTGAAAAACAACGAGAACAGCTACTGCTCTAATCCACATAAAAAATCCAGAACTTTTGTTCTCTGATAAAGCGTGGTTTCCCAAAGGATTTGTTTATTGCTCAGAGGTTGCTCATTAAGAATTAATGAATTTCACAGTTATGTTTGTCCCATATGTTTCTGATAAAATGTATTAGGAGAAATATAAATACACACAACCAAAACAACTGTTGACATCCACTGAAAATATAGAGCTATAAACTAAATTTAGATTGCATGCTGTAGCACAGCTAATTTAGTCTTTGGAGAATTTTATGGGAAATTGCTTTACATCTCCATGTGGTCTCTATATAATCTCATTGCTGTGTAGAATAAACTAAGATATTTATGAGATCTCATTTGTTGGATGTTCAAAATCATGAAGGAACAATTCAACAACAACAGCAAAAGTTGGAGAAATTGTGCTTTACATCACTTACTCACCAATGGATCCTCTGCAGTGAATGGGTGCCATCAGAACGAGTCCAAATAGCTGATAAAAGCATCATAATAAATCACAAGTAATCCACCTAACTCCAGTCCATCAGTTAATGTCTTGTGAAGAGAAAAGAAACAAATTTTAAACCATCGCTCCTGGCCGAAATATATGTCCATAATCCATTATAACACTTCTTCAATTGAAAAAACCCATGTCCTCTCACATGAAAATCCAACAACATATTTTTCTAAAACTCATTTGGACTTTTTCGCTTTTAAACAGGGCTTGATCTGTGGATATGTCTCTCCTGATCCAGACGCGTAAACTATATGGATATAGGACTTGTTTTTTAGCCGAAAGGAACAGTTAAAAAAAGAAAATCTTGATGAATTTGTTTATTACACACAATAAAAAATTACATTAATTATATTCTTGATCATCTACTAGCGCATTCTATTCTATTTATATTTTATCTACTCGTTTTCTTTTTATTTATTTGTTATTTATTAAAAAACGTACTTGGTTACTTTTGTAACCTCGGTTTCCTGAGATATGGGAATGAGTACTGTAAGTATGGGAAAATCCCTTTTTTGGTGTCTTGAGGGTCACCCGTGGCCTGGGTGTCGTCCCGAAAGTGATACCTGGCGTCCATACAGTTATAGAAAGACCAAGCAAAGAGGGGCTTGAACAATGTTGGTCAAGTGAACCTGAAAAGATTGCTATTTAAGCAGAAAGGACTCTGGCCTGCAAGGCCAGGACATCTAGGTATGCCTCACAAATGTCTGAAATGGACACCCCGCTGGACCATGCCCAAGACGAGGCGATGCCTCTGGTGGAATGGGCTCTAACTCTGATGGGGCACTGCATCCACGAGGAGGAGTACACTAATGTGATAGCATCCACTAACCACCTAGAAATTCTCTGCTTCGTAACAGGGCCACCTTTAGCACGGTTATCGAAGCCGACAAAAAGCTGTTCTGACATTCTGTACGAGGCAGGATGCTCAATGTATATTCTCAGGGCCCTGATGGGGCAGAGCTGGGACTCCTGGCTGCCCGTCGGGGGGAAAAATGGGGAAAGCGTTATAACCTGGGCTCTGAACGGGGTGGAGAGCACCTTGGGTACATAACCCAGCCTTGGTTTCAGGATGACCTAAGTCAGTTCAAAGTCACTTAAATCCCCTTTCTTCCCCATTCTGATGCTCGGTTTGAACTTCAGCAAGTCGCCACATCTAGATGCCTAAATGCATGAGTTGCTGCCATGTAATTGGCTGATTAGCATATATATATATATATATGTTGACTGTCCTTTACTTTACTATGAAAAACAAATAGTGTACTGCCGAAAGATGGAAAGTTGCCTTCTTTTGCTTCGCTGTGTCCAAACTGTGTGATTAATTACCCTGTCAGTCACAGTGTCTCAACCACTGACAGTGAGTCCCACCCGCACTCAAGTTGTCAGTCGGTTGGTGGCTCGTCCCTATGCAACCATCACGTGCTCAAAGCCTGATAACTCGTTACTGTCATGGAGGCTGAGGTAAAAGCCCACATTGGCAAAACGCTTCCTCCATTTCCCTGTGGTGACCTTATCTTTCAACTCGTCTCTCAGCTTGTTTTAATTAGATTAAAAAGTTCCTGGGCCCTGGGGGGAAGCAGTGGAGTTGGCGGTAGCTACGTGCTCCAGCACCACAATCTCATTGTGATGTTCAAAAGTCTTCCAATGCTTCTTCTGCCCGTAGAGGCAGAGTGAGAAGAAAACTTCCCCTGATGGTCATCTGCAGATCTGAAACAATACAACCACTTAAAAACAAAAAAAAGAACATTTTGACTTCAAAGGTGTTCTTAAGAAAGTCATACAGGTTGAGAAAAAGATGACAGAATTTCCTGTTTTGGGTGAACTATTCCTCACCTTAGAGAGAGTAAGCCTGAATTTAATAAGATTTAATACTAGATTCAAGAAAAAAGTCCCAAAATAAAAGCTCATAAAAGCTTGTAACCAAAGTCTCCCCGTATTAAATTGCTCAAATGGTTTTGTGTGTGACTTGGCACTCTCTCAGATGGCAGTCAGGGTTTTGCCTGCAGCGCTAGCATTGCTCTATCGGTTGTGAAACACTTGCTTTCAGTGGCGTCTATTTCTCCCAATTAAAGCACTGCAACGTGTACCCTTGAGGAGAGCAATGTGGATACTGCGTACTTATGTCTGTTTCTTTATGTATATATGTGTATGTTTTCAGAAAGAAAAAGAACTGTTTTCATATTTGTGAGTGCAGTGAGAAGCATCTGTCACTACAGATCGACCACAGATCACCGAGTCTCCACTTGGAACTCAACCAGATGGAAAGATGAAGATGCAGCCACTTTTTATACCTCAAGGGTGCGTGCGTGTGTGTGTGTGTGTGTGTGTGTGTGTAGACCATGCGGTCAGTATCTGAAACGTCTGAGGAACATAATGGTGGAAAA
Source organism: Gymnocypris eckloni scoliostomus (assembly GCA_027564155.1). NCBI lineage: Eukaryota > Metazoa > Chordata > Actinopteri > Cypriniformes > Cyprinidae > Gymnocypris > Gymnocypris eckloni. The sequence continues at coordinate 19,717,244 of CM050426.1, read as the reverse complement.
AAACTGAATATATTTACGCAGAGAGCAGAGTGATTTTATTAGCACTCTGAATTTCATTCTTTTTTGTTGTTTTTAAAGCAGAATTGTGCGCATCTGGATATCAGCTATCTAGTGTGTTGTTAACACCACAGCCGTCTGGCAAAACACACAATCCCAACACCAAATACAACTCCCCCACCTGAGATACAGTAGGTGAGGATTTAGCAAAGAAAATATGATAGAGATTTTTAAACATATATATATATATAACGAAATTAAGAGTAAAAAAACATGAATATGTTGCTAAGTCTCATTATGAATTCATCCAATTATAATACAGTTGCAAAAGTCCTTAGAAAGTAAAAATATTAGTTTTTGTGCCAAAGGTTGTTTGGGAGTACTAAAGATGTGAAAGAGGTTGGCCTTGGAAAGAAATGAGTCTCTTGCAAGACTCTTTTCGTTGTTGTACAGTAAAAGCACTTGCAATGCCCAAGTACATAGACGAATAATGATTACATTACATTCACTTTTCAGTCCAGTTACTGGAAAAGCACCAGCACAATTTACTGTTATTCCTCTCTCTCTGGCGCTGTTACGTTAGAAAGCGAGCTGTCCTTTTAGAAAAAATATTCAAGGCCAGATTTCTTGTTAAAATGCATCCATGCATCTCTTTGTGAATGTGGTAATTTAAAATTTTCAATGCACAGCTCAATTATAATTTCAAATTATAATAATTCACAGCCCTTTGCTGCAAGTATGACTTTGCCTGAATAGATAGCCAATTTAAAGCTTAGCTTTTCATCTCCAGTGTTGTACTGATATTCGGTTTGTCGCAGTGCAAAGACTCTGTGACACGGTTGCAGTGTCTAGAAATGATCCTTTTTTCTAATGGTTTTGAATGCTGAAGCACACTAAAATATTGCTAATCTCTAATACTTACAGTATTAACAATTTAGATTTGTGTTATGCATCACCTCAGGAATCAAATGTAGGTCCTATAACAATGCTTGTGATCCGTTAAACCTGAGGCATTTGTGTTGTACGCTTCAGTAAGATAAAACTTTCAAATTTCATGCTTCCCTGGTTTTGCCTTTGGACCTTAGGCAGCAATCAAGTAATGACCTGACTAAATGGCCTCCGAAACAAACGTTTTTTTTTCAGCGTTTAGAAAATGTATAATGTAAAGTATGTTCTTCCATAATGTTTTTAATGCTTTTTAAACTTCAGCATGAAGCTTTTGTCTATCAGTCTTTCTCTGAATCCCATTCTTTAATTCAATCTGTTCTTTTGTGGTCGTTCTAAAGCTTCTAAGGCTGTGGGAAGCTTAAATGTGCACTAAAGAGGCCAGGATTTTTTGAACATAGGGGCTAAATCACACCATTATTCCTGCAGTGCGAATGGCTTCATTAAAAGCCACCACAATCGCTCACAGGCTACAGAAAAAGCCAAAGCGAAGAGTCCTTATGGGCTCTGAATGGAATCCAAAAGTATATTAATGTGGAAGTTTATGATTCATGTCTGGATAACGTACCTGAAGTTTCTCCCCTGAGGTACCGGCAGATCGCAGAGATAGGAACAGCGGACAGCACGGAGTGATAGAAAGCAGTGACAAAGCAATTTAGGATTTTATTTATCTTACCTCTCACGCTGCCCCCGGAGGTTATTCATAACAGTCTTAGAATTGAAGTTGTGCCGTTTGAATGGAGAGATTGCGTGGATGAGAAACCATTGGTGAACTTAAAACGGCTTTCTCCGTATCGTAACTTTTCTAAAAGTAATCGTCTGCTTTTCAACAGCAGAGATACTGAATGAAAAGCAAGTAAACACCTGCTTCCATTTGCATTTTCAACATCTGCGTGACTTATTTAAAGGTACTTTCGGAACAGGATTAGCCAATGTTATGGGAAATCACATCATAATTGACGCATTTAAAATGACAGGCCATCTGTGGGCTCCGCGAGCAACATGGTCAATGAGCAGCAGTGCTTGAAAAATCATTTTATCGAATTGTCAGCTGTGTGTATCCTTTAATGAGCGCATTCCAGCAATGAAGCCTCAGAGAACATCCATGATTATGTGTCTGTAGATGAAGGGAAATACGCAGAAAACTGCACCATACACAGGCTTCAAGTGTTAAAAAAATAAAAAATACCCTAATCATTTTAAGCACTGATTACTGCATTATTGTCATTTTATCACATACATTTGTTTTACAGTAATTAATAATTTTATTCTGCAAGAATCCATTAAATTGATAAAAATTAAATTATTTTATCAAAGTATCTAGAGAAAAAATGTATCACAGTTTACAAAAACAATATTAAGCAACAATTAATAATTTCTGAAGGATCATGTGACACTGAAGACTGATATAATTGCTGCTGAAACTTCCATCACACAAATAAATTACATTTCAAGTTCAAGTTCAAGTTGAGCTTTATTGTCATTCCACTACATGTGTGGACATATAGTGGGACGAGATGTCGTGCCTCACAGGACCACGGTGCTACATAAATACAGATATACAACACGAAGTAAAACCGTATAAACCTATACACAGACTAACCTACTGTCAGCTTTGACTATACATATTTAATAAATGAAATGGAAAAATTTTGTATTTCACAATATTACTGTTTTACTGTATATCTAATCAAATAAATGTATCCTTCTCAATCATAAGAAACTTATTTCAAAAACTTCACAAAATTGTACTAAACCCAAACTTAGATTAGATTAGATTTGTTTATTTATTCATTCATTCATTCATTCATTTCTTTCTTTATTTATTTATTTAAAAGTTTTATTTGAGAAATTATCAACAATCATAACTGTATTTTATTTGTATTGTATTTCAAATGATGTCTGTGAAGTAATCAGCATTTATTACTTTTAGATAGACATAATTTAATAATCTTAATAATCGTTTTTTTATTTTTGGTACTGTTCGCATAGACTACCACAGCATTGTTTTAATTCAAAGTCATTCAATCTTCTTAAGTGGGTTTTTCTTGGCTCTAGAATAAGCCGCGCTGTGGACCAGACATTATGCTGGTTAGTAAGAGGTCTGGCTGTGCGAGACTAGATGAAGTCTAGGATTTATTTCATAACAACATAAGACCATTACGTTCTGTTGATGCAAGTGTCGCTTCAAAGCAGCATGACATATCAACATTAATCTATTAATTAATCTATTACCCTCAGCATGACAAAGCAGGATGTTTGTTCCCTTTCATAAGTAGCTCTCATGTCTGGGTCACTCTGTGACTGATGTATTTCACCATAAACACATTCTCTCTCTTTTCCTGTTGTGGTGGAGACAAGATGGCGGAGTGTTTGTCAGGGTGCAATTGCTTTGCTTTCTTCTAAAAGCAGTGCTGCAGAGACTCGTTATGAGGGCAGGGTTGGATGAGTCAGACAGAGAGAGTGGAGAAACGAGGGGATAGAGTGAGTACAAGAGAAATGAAACCCACTGAAGTCCAGTTTGATCTCGTCAGCTCTACTCAGGGGTGTACCGAGTGTGTGAGTTTGTGTGTCTATCTTAGATTATTTCGACCGCTTCTTCTTTGTGTGCTTGTGTGTGTATGTGTGTGATTGGATGAGTGGCTGAGAAAAGCAAGAGACAATGAGTGTGCATACAACAGAGTGAGAGACCATTGCACCTCAGGATATTCCATTTTTTTATCTTGACTCATTTGAACTCTCTACAGCGCTTCTGCTTTAGCATATATTTCATTCTTTTGGTCTAATCACAATTTCAGGAAATGACAGAAGAAAGGGGGAAAGTACTATCACACATTTAACAATCCATACATCTCTCTGAATTTTTATTTTAATTAAAACAGAATCACTTTGCCCATGGCTTTGTGAGATACATTTGTCAAAGCTGTCTTTATCTATTTCTTAGCAGTACATTAAGTAAAGAACCCTCTTCTTTTCAAGAATCATGTTTCACTCTATGGGAGACCCTCTTCTTAAAATATAAAGGTATCTATATATTTGTTTTAACCTTTTGTAGTTTGCTTCTTTCTTTTTCTACCAAGTTTTCAGAGTACTGTTAAGTGTATAACTGAATAATCTCACTGTTATTTTTTTAAATGATTTGATTATATTTAGTAGTAGTATTAATCCGTATATTTTACTGTATTTTTCTCTGAACCTATCTATGGACCCTCTGACACCCTTTTGCAACCCACTAGGGGGGCCCAATGTAAAAACCTCTTTTCTAGAAAACAATTTTTGTTTAACTAAAAATTATTATAAATATGTAATGACAAGTTTATGAATGTGTTATTACACAAAACCATAGACGACAGCTAAATTTGATGAGTAAAGGACTGAATTAGAATTTACAGTGACTGGCCTCAGTCTTACAGGTCAAAGGCAAAAGGACGTCCTTTCAGACTGTCATACCTAGTCTTTCTCTTCTGTCAGACATAGACACGATGTTCTGGCCAGAGGGAGAAAGTGAGAAACAATTATTTCATGAAGAGAAAGACAGATAGAGCAATGGCTGTCTGATGAAAGGGCCTAGAAGGGTGTGAGTGGTTCTTTCTGTCTGTATGTGTGTTTCTTATTCCACGTAAATATTTTACTATGCAACATTAAATATAAATCTGTAACACCATTATTATACTTGATGGGAGGTGGTTCTGTTGAAGCAATTCATTTTCTGAAGAGCTTTTTGTGAATTTCACAATCATGGAGACCAGCAATATTATTAACAGAGTCATTACGTTCACAGCTGTTAAGTACGAGGCCGCAGTGTTGTGTGATAAAGACGGATGAGGTCATATTAGTCGTGATGCCACAATTCTGGTTTAGTTGAATTAAAAACTCAATGCAGTAGGTATTACGTACCGGGTGCATTGTTTCACAGGATAGTGTTACATGAGAAAAAAAATAATAAAAGAGGAACATTATCTTGACCAGAATAGGGTCATGATAAGTGTTGCTGCTTTCTGTGCTTACACATTAGAGGGATAGTTAACACAAAAATTTACTCACACGCATCATTCCAACCTGTATTGTTTCTTTATTTTGTGAAACAAATAAAAAAGTGTTTTAGAAAATGTCCAGTGAAATTATATTCTGTAGCCCTGCGCTCTTCAAAATAACTTATTTTGTATTCTACACAAGAAAGAAAGTCGAGAACAAAATAAAGTTGAGTAACTGATGATAGAATGTTCTTTTTTGGTACTTTGGAGTTACTGTATAGTCATTAAAATCTATTTCTGAAAATTTTTGCCAATAAAAATTCTGTAGCAATGCATTAGAAGAACCATTTGTTTGGTTCCTCGAAGCTTTCAGTGATCAGTTTTTTTAAAACTTAGTTGGAAGAATATTTAAAAAATCTAAAGAAACCTTTCCCACTATAATAAACCTTTTGTGCAAGGGTTTTAAATAATGTTAAAGGTTCTTCAAAGGTCCTTCATGGAACCACTGATTCCAAAAAGTAATCTTTATTTTTAAGAGTGTTGACTGAAATGAAAATGGGCTGTGAGGGATAGAAGGACAGTGCATTCAATGGATTGTACTGTTGTTAAACAACATAGCAATGTTTAGCTGACAAATCATCTTTCTGAAAAGTTTCAGTTGACCAAAACTTGATAAAAACGTTTTAAAAGTTGTAAGTTGTGGAGATTACATGATCTAGGACCTTTAATATGTGGGTGCCAATGTCAAGTCTGTCATTCTTCCCCTCATAGTCATTTATTTTCACATGCCAGATTCAACTTTTCTAAATGCAGAAAATGCGCTCAACTTTCTGTATACAGTGTGTGACTGGTAATTATGCTATTTTCGTTATGCTAATTTTATCATGATTTGATTAATTACTGCTGCCATGATCAATAGAGAGTTGAATGCAAGATGTTGTACCATTTCTTCCACCATTACTCAGTCCAATTAACAAGACTTTAAAAACTGGCTTTTTTGTCCCAGGGCTGTGAGGACGATGTATCCACCATGTGCTTAGGTGGTCTTAGGGATATTTTAGTGTCCTGCAGTGCCATCAGAGACACCCCTTGCCGCATGTTTGACGTGGTTAAATTTTAAAATAGTGGCAGAGGTTTCTTAGTGTCACAGCTTGAGCTGCAGAGGTTAAGGCTGGTCATTGTGTGTCAAAGCCTCAGAGAGCCTTCAATATTTTAACAGTCCCTCTTATTTTCCACTTTCTCTCCCTTTCTTGGTTTCTTGCCCTTTTTACTCATGTTTTTTGGCCTGTCTACCCTTTGTTCCTGGAAGAGACGTTGGAGGTAATGTACAGTTGGCGTTATAGATGTACAAGTGAGAGAACACTGTGCAGTCAGAGTACAATAACACACTGCCATTTTGTTTCAGACCCGTTTCTTGGAATCTCTGATTCATGAAATATTGCCCACCATGTGATAATTTAGATGAGCAGCCTAGCTTCAAATGTGCAATTGCTTTCCCCTTTTGAGATTCAAATCAAAGAGTGTGCATGCTATCTATCTATCTCTACATACAATGCATTTATATATTCATATTTGTGTATTATTACCTTGTTTGAAACAGAGATGCATGTAATGGTGGTTAGGGAAAAAAATGAATTTATGTTTGTAGCTTATGAATATATACACATATATATAAACAGTGTATGGTAATATATATATCCCTTGTAATGTGCTCATAGTCCTTTACCCAATATGGCCTTTATAAAAAACTGCTTGTTAATCTCCTATGCAGTATTACCACCAAATCTTGAATTCTTCTTGTAATGAAAATTATCCAGTGTACCTCTAATTGAACAAATACACTCTTTGGGAGCAAAGTCAATATGTTTTAGTCAATTAGTCCAGTTATACATTTTGGGAAAAAGTATACAATATATGGGTATATTTGTTTTGAATTTGTTTGTTAAAAGATAAAAAGTCAAGCAAGAAACTAGAACTCTAGACTTCCTGCACTTAAAACAAGAACTGTTCATTTTAGCTTCATCAGCTCATGCACAGGTTGGGACCCCATAAGATTAAAATCCTACAACCTGCTAATGCAGAATCCCATTGCAAAACTGGGCACGTTTCTTAACACCAAGCTTCTCCATTGAAATTGTTCTTATAAAATAACAAAGGTACCTGAGCACAAATAAGCTAGTTTTAGTTTTATTTATTTATTTTCCCCATTCAAGATTTGCTGAAATGTAAAACACAAAGTAAGATTATTCTGAGTGGTATCCACCTTCAGAGTTGTACATTTGTATAGGGAACATTTCCAACTGCTGTACCTTCTTACCACAGACTGGCGTGTGGTAATCATTCTCATTTGTTTATATGCAAATGCATGCTGTGGGATGCAAACAGCCTCTAGCAGAACACTGAACATCACAGGGAGTCACATGGCTATTTTTAAAGGAAGATGTCCTCGGGGTCTGTGGTCTGTACTACTTTATGATGTCCTTGTTTTATGTAATCTTGACTCAGTAGGTTGTGGGAAGCTTTATGTGTACCAGGATTTAGGCTGGAGGAAGGGGGTCACTGTGTCTGACCTTTTCATGCGTATATATGTTAAACATATGATAATATTCTGTCAGCCAACTGCATCTGCACGCCACATGCATGCTGTGAGCTTATTAAAAGCAAGAAGGCTTTCAATTGGTCCAGTTAGTGCTATAATAATTTCCCATTGAGTCCCATCTGCACATATATTATAGCCTTACAGACCACCCTAAAATACTATCACTAATACAGTAGGTATTCCGATTCACTCTCAGCTGGTGATATTCGCTCTCTACCAAGAAAATGTATATAAAATGTATTAAGCCTCAGAGTTAATAAAGAAAAACAAACAAATGCAATAAGCTCTTTTACACAAGCTGCTTAGCATCCTGCAGTGCTACAAAACATGGAACAAATCACCAAGTATGGACAGTTGTGTGTAAACAGGCATCAAAGATGTTGGGTAGATGCTTAATTATATTTGTATGTTGTGCAAATAAGCCAGCATATTTGATAAATGACAGGTCATTAAATATAATGGGCTTTCTCTTGAAAGTTAGATTAATTACTTGCTTTACTTGGTTGTCAGTGAAAAATTCAGCTTGAAACAATTGTGTTGTTAAAAGTATGACCTAAAAGATGAGGCCACACCCACAAGTAATGACATCACACTGTGCAAATTAGCATTTGAACTGGAGAATCTTGTTGAATCTTGACTTGTGTTTGGTGAATACCTTAAAGTTAATATAGTGGGCTTCAGCTGGACTACGTCACACAAAAAGAAAGAAAGAATGTCTGTTCTTAAAGCATTGTTACATGGCCTGTCATGACATTCAGTACACATTATGATTCCTGTGTAAATATATATTTATGCCGCCACCATATATATGCTGTTTTGAAGCAGCTTCTGTCTAACCTTTGCTTTGTAAAAATGACTGCAGGCAAATCTAACCAACATATTACTGGCCAATAATGCAGTGAGTCTGTGTACGGTCAGGACCCCTCCTCTATAGAGTGCCGCACGCCATTGCTGAGAGCCACTGAGACAACAAACCACAAACTTTTAGTGATATGTATGCTTTTGAGCAAATAAATACTAGCTAGTAGAGTAAAATCCTTGTGATTCATGTTTCTCTTAAAGGATAAAGTGTTTTGTGGTTAAACCTATTCAAGACTGTCCATTCGGCCTGGCCTTTTATGTGACTGTCTCTTTGTATTATCAAATTAAAGCACACTTAAGCACACGCATGTGTCATTTCATCTTGTGTTCTCTCTATTGAATTAAAAGAAAAGTTAAAACAGTATTGTCTTTTGTCGCCGTTTGTCTTCCTGAGCACATCATTGACATTGGCAAATTGCATGCTAGTGCTAAAAGAAAAGGAGGTGGATTCAGCATACTATGATTCTAAGAAGATAATGTCTGTTCTGCTTTGCTTCAAATGACTGTAATTTAAGTGCAGCCGGCAATCTGGTCTGGCATCTGAGAGTGATGTACAGGAACTTGCTTAAATTGCATGGGTGTCTGTGCATGCATATATTGTATATATACTGCATGGATATATTCTATACATATATATATATATATATATATATATATATATAGTGGCCTCAAAGTATTTCTGGAAACTTAAGCAGTAAGTGCAGTATGCATCAAATAGAAAATATCAAACTATTTGACATCTGCAGTATTTTTTTAACCACTTTCTACATTTTTTTTATTTTATTTGTTATTGTTTATTTTTTTATATATATTTTTTTGGTTTCAAGGCGATTGTTCTTTAAAGTAATTTTTAAAACAAATGCCACTTATTTTGATATGTTTTAGATTATGTATAGATATTCATACATTTTTATCGGTGGTTTAAAGGGTTAGTTCACCCAAAAATGAAGATTGGAGTTAAAGTTTAGAGTTAGAGATAGAGTTTCACTCACACTCGAGGGATCCTAGGGGTATATGAATTTCTTCTTTCAGACGAACTCAATCAGAGTAACATAAAAAATTGGCATGGCTATTCCAAGAGTTATCATTGCAGTGGGTGGGTGTTTCTGTTTAACAGTCCAAAACATGTTAAATAAAGTGTGCGCATCCATAATAAAACGTGCTTCACACGGCTCCGGGGCATGAATAAAGGTGTCATGAACGTTTTTTTGTAACAAAAATGCCCATATTTCAAACGTAATTAACACTTTTCTCTCACTTCACTCAGTGGTGTAGTCTACGTGATACGCAGGCTACACCGTATACCCACTAGGGAAGGTCAAAGATTTGCGTATACCCACTTAAAAAGCATGCGAATACGTAACAACATTGTTTTGTGACAAACCTTTCACAAGTTCATTCATAAATTCACCCAGTCTGTGTTGCGAAGCACCATCTTTCTGATAATCAGTATTTCTCTTGACGACTATTGCAAAACTTGAAATTAACTAATAAAGGAGATATGAAACGAACTACACCCTTTCGGTGTTTTCGTAAGCCTGCCCCTGAAGCTGCTGCTGCTTCGGGTGACACACTGCAAACAGATGACAGGAACGTTAACATTACAGAAATGACAGAAAATGAGCCAGAAGGCTGATATTATCCTACGCGGTACAGAAGACAAGGCCGATGCTATCGTAATGTTACGAGTATACGTTGTCATTAACATAACTGTAACATCAGGGGATTGTTGGCATATAAGAACAATGAGTGATTTCAATAAACAAAAAGTTAATATTTAGTGATTTACATTGTCTGAATATAACAGTATTGCATGATTTTGCTCTATTTTGTCAACTAAAATAGTTTCAAATAAGCTCACAACTGAACCGCTGCACATCTCCATTCAAACACAGCATTGTTTCGTTTATGAATGAATCTGCGCTTAAACAAATCTAGTGAGTCAATTAAATTATTCATTCACAAAGACAGTCACTGCCTGAGATCCAATGTGCATACTATCCATCCTAAATGTGATTAGTAATTTTCAATACTATTTGGAGCATATAGGGTGGATAGTATGCACATTGGGACGCAGGGACTTTTTCCCGAATCAATCAGCCGTTCAAACGAATCAATTGAATGAATGATTCAGTGATAAAATCAGTAACTTGCCGCCACCTAATGGCAGGCTTAGTTTCCTTTTTAAAGTATAATTTCAGTTAGTTAAATCATTAAATATTTCTATATTCAAAATTTTATATTTAAAACATTAATCTCATCATGAATTTGTGAAGTTAATTGCACTCATGCCACCTGTGATTCTCATTAAATCTCTGTAAATACCTACAAGCCACTGTGCCTCTTCTGTAGTGCAAATCAATTGTGTTAATAATGATTTGATTTGATAGGTAACCTATTCTTCTTATTGCATTGTTTTAATTAGACATAATTAAATTTAAAATTTAATAAAAAGCTTATAAAAATACACTTTTGAATTTGACATGAAAGGTAACACTTCAAATAAAGTTAGAAAAAAAATGCCCCGTAAATCACTTTAAGGAGTCCAATATTACTTTGTAATGGGAAGGCACATTTTTGTTATTGAGGAGAACGTGCTCCTGAATTTTTTTACCGTGCCCCTAATTACAATTTTTTTTTAATTAGCAGCACAAGTGCTCCTAAAAATAAAAGTAAGCGTGGAGCCCTGTTTAGTGGTGGTGCTTGTGAGAGGCTGCTCTGGTACGAGGGAGTATGAGGGTGGGAAGGAAAAAAACACAGTATACTCACTACAAAAACTAGACTACACCACTGCTTCCACTGACTGTAATAAGTGCAAGCTGTTCCGGCGGATGGCGCAGGACGCATGCATCGCGCACTCGCTTCTGAGATATGCTAGTCTCGTGAGTTTGTTTACAGAAGCAAAGGAAGCAAAGCTTCCTTACTTTAGCAAAGGAAAACCAGTCTCTTCTTGGCTCATATCGAAATCCTCTGACATTCTTCTTTATAAATCCTCGTTTTGTACTTCTAATTCATGACCGGCACTCACTCTCGTCACTATTCATGCTACGTCGATGTCCTACAGCATCCTCTGTAACGGCTTCCATGTACCACAGTTAGATGAAGTGACAAAAAGTGTTTATTACTTTTGAAAAATTTATATTTTTCTTACAAAATCGCATGGATTCACTACAGGAGGCCTTTATTCACCCCCCAAAGCCATGTGAGTCAAGTTTTATTATGGATGCGCACCCTTTATTTGACGTGTTTTGGACTGTTGAACAGAAACACCTTCCCACTGTAATAATAAAGCTTGGAAGTGCCAGGACAATTTTTAATACAACTCCAATTGGATTCGTCTGAAAGAAGAAAGTCATACAGCCCTAGAATGGCTTGAGAGTGAGTAAATAACAAGATAATTTACATTTTGGGTGAACTAACCCTTTAAGTGTGCGAATATAAGTAACTATTTTCATATATGTTTTAATATATTTAGCTTTTTTTAATCATGTGATGAAATAATTGCAATATGCTGATTTGGTTCTGAAGAAGCATTTCTTCTTATTTTCAATGTTGAAAACCAGTTGTATTGTTTTAAAAACCATTATAGATTCTTCACATTTTTACTTTACTTTGTTCAATTCAATGTATCCCTTCCGAATATCATCTTGAACCTTTGAACAGTAGCTTATATAACATTTTTGCTGTCTGACCACTTTTTCTAACTCAAATCCTAATATATTGTCAAATTGGTTGAGCATTGGGTAGGTCTATATCAGCAGAACCTGAGAGTTAAATGTCCATTTGTCATGAAACTTTATTCTAATGCAACTTTGCAAGATTGTAGACCTCCCATCTCTACCACAGCATTTTCTTACCACTAGGAGTTTTGAGCACACATGCTTCCCTGTGGACTCATTATCAACAGGCCATAAACGTCTTGAATCTTGAGCGTTGAAACATCAAGGTGATGCAGTGTAGCAAGATGCCATGGCTCTCTTTTCCTTTAAGAAGGCCGAATCAAACTGACTCGTTTATCAACAGTGCTGTCCCTCTAGGCTCCATCAGTTCATGGAATACCCCATTAGTCCTGACTTTCCTCCTCCTGTTGTCCTGCTCAGGTGAGAGACTCTGTAAATTGTCTGCTGCCATCCCTTCACACTGGAGATATATGAAGTGAGAGGGGACAGCTCTGTTGTCTTTAAAATTGCTATTGATTTGGCCATTTGAATCCATAGCCTGGGAGGTTAAGTTACCCACGTCTGACTAAATGTGCCCGGAAGACACTCAATGGATAAAAATTAAAAGAATCAGGTTTCTATTTGCAGTTGGAAAGAAATGTTTCTTGTCTGAGGGAATCTATATGTGTGTAAAGGTTTAACCTGCATTGTGGGGTTCAAATATTTCAGACTCCAAAATAATACAGAATGTCACATTTGCTGTATGAAGTAAGTGTGAGTGAAAATTTACATTCAGACACAGTTCCATACAATTTTGTGCACTTTGTAATATTACATATACGTCCCAAATGAAAGAAAAAACTTGACATTTGTTCAGACTGAGACACATTCAAAATATGTCAAAAATGTTATTTGGATTTGATTTGAGATTTAGTTCTTTGTAGTCTGTACAGCAAACAAATAAACAAACAAAAAAGGTTTGGGTAACATTACATACCTTTTTTAAAGTTTTTTTTAAGACTAAAATAAATCAAACAAATAAAATGTGGGTGTAGTTTGGGTTTGTAAACATTAGATTGCATGTGTTGTGTGATGTTCTGACTATACAAAATAACAAATGTGGGTATGGTTTGGGTTTGTAAACATTTGATTAAAATATTTTGTTGTTGTTGTTCAGACTGCAAACACATTTGGATGTTGTTTGGTTTTGTAAACATTAGACTCCATAAGACTTTTCTTTGTCTTTATCAGAGCAAATGCATTCCTTCCTTCCTTCTTTTCTTTTATTTAATCTAACAATACCTTTACAATATTTGTTAGCAGTCGTCTGTGACTATCTGCAGCTTGGACAGAGACACGCTGGAGCAGTAATTAATTATGCTCCGTGGCGACTGAGCCTGATGGCTTTGAGATTGACTAAACTGCAGATGGTGTTAATGACAAGAGCTCACCAGCATCACATTCCCTTCGCATAAATCCTTATCAAGAGCATTCCTTTTGAGCACAGAGTGGAGTTCCCTGGTTCCAAACGCTTACTTCCGCTTAATCAGAGCACCATGAGCTCATTACCTACAGCCAATTTACCTCTTAGCACTCCTCAGGCTAAAGAGGGACACTCTGCAACACTGGCCCATGGGAGCTTATCACTTCTTCTTCTCTTGCTGAGCACCCTGTGAGAAATAGCATTAGCTGCTTCAAAATGCTCCGGGCAATTAGAGACCGGGTCACTCTCACTGTCTGTCCATCCCCTGCTTTTGTTGTCCTCTGTTGTTTACTGTCTCTTTCTCTTTCTGATCACTTCCGTAAAATTCCTTTGTCATTATACAGCAGCCAAGGTTGTTTTTTTGGAACATCAAACAAATAGCATTTGCACTACAGTTAGGGGTTGAAAAGATTTCTGAAGGATAATGAGATATTTTAATAGCTGCAGATTCAGTTCTGTAATTAGAGGAGTAAGTTACATTTGTATTTATTTATATGTATATAATGAGTGCCTTATGAGTTATTGATGTAATTTGTATTTCACCTAAGTTCGTAAACCTTGTCCAGTGTTAACCCTTCAAATTAACCATTATTAATTCAACATCACCTTCACAACTTGTGAATTCTCTAATAGGAACTTTAATTCTTTATTAAACTGATTATATAAAATATACCTAAGTGCAATTTTTAAATTGGCTAACTTTCTTTTAGCTGTCTGTACACTAGATTTATTAATGTTCTTTGTTGTTCCAGGTGTTTGGAAAGTGACAGAGCCAACTTTCCACACACCTGGAACAACAAAGAACAAAAACAGTTTTCTACGAAATACTCTCTGCATCTCTATAGATTATGATTGATCTACTGTGCAACATTTGTTAGATCAGGTTTCTTTTGATTCGCCTTTGTTTAACAAATCTCAGCAAATGCAAAAAAATTGGGGCAGAGCTCATTATTTGCTACTCGCTATATCTGTAGGCATCAGGGTATTCTAGCCTTGAAGTTTATGAGACCAAATTTATGTGTGGGGAAAATGGACCTCATGGTGATGTATTGTCTGTCCACACGCACTAACACTATCAAGGATATCTGAGTCTAAACGAAGACAAAATGTCTAATTTTATAAATGCTGCTTCAGTGAAATGTGCCCATGGTAGAGAGAAAAATCAAGAGCAGAAGTGATGATAGATGAAGAGTGAAGAGGAAAATGGCTGAGCTGTTTCTTACTCAGCCTACACAAATTGTTTACTTGATCCAGGGCCAAAACAACACAGGCCAGTTTGCTTCTGTGATGGCAATCATGGTTGAATTTGATCGGTTTGCTTTTCACAGTTGTACAAACGATTGAGGTTAAGATCTCTTTGGCTTTGGCAATGGACTGTCAAAGCCAACCTACATTTAGCTTGTGGGATGCATCCATAGTGATAATAGATGTGGTGAATTATCTGTAATACTGCCCAAAAAGATGATTTCAGTGAGTCAAGTATGAGTCTGATAGCTCTTCCTGTGAATGAAATGAAAAGGCCATGCTCTCTTGAGACTGACTGCTCCCTTAGTGGACAAGACAAGTGGGCATGAAGGAGGAAGAGTCGAGAAAAGTTTGATGAAGGCTGAGAACCAGAACAAGTTTTTAGGCTGAACGCAAGGAGCCAAAGCTCATTCCAAAGCGTAATTGTTTTATTAGGCAGCTGTTGAATAAGAAAAGCCAGCGCAACAGTGAGGCACGTCGGAACCCAAGGGACTGTCTTTCTGTTGTTTAATTTTGTGAGTTATGGTGCAGTTGAACTTAAGATCCCAATTGACCATCTTTCAAGGTTGAGTTCATCTGGCATAGAATGTTATGGCAAGAGTAGCACCTTTTATCTTAGGAAAGGACAGCTTAAATTTATATTGTTGTTATTTTAGGATCACCAAAATAAAAAATGATTGTTCATTCAGTGTCACACTCTCACACTCCAAACAAGGCTTTGCATCTGCTGCTTCATTATTCAAATGTTCCAAAGGTTCCAAGACTCGGAGAACCAAGTCGATTTTAATTATGCAGAAGAATGTGATTACTCTTTACATAATTTGCACTCCCCAGACAGAAACAATCTATATTTAACATTTAGCCGAAGATAACTTTTTTGTTTTTGTTTGAAAGAACCTTGGAGCTCATGAAGAATGCATGGTGTGTAGATATTGACTCAATTTCCAGTGTTTGCATTCGATTACCTTGTTCACATTTTGTTTCCAGGGTGTCTGCTGGACCAGTTCTGTGCAGTCGTAATTGATGCAGACTGGTTTATTGGTGAATTCTAAGATAAAACTGAAGAGGCCAAAAAACAAACATTTGCAAGTGAATCGGTTTGGTTCCATCACGTTACATTGACATTTTGCCTTTGCCAGATTCTTTTTTTTTTCAAAGCAACTAACATGGAATTCAAGATATTCATTCTTCAGTTCATGCATTCATTGGGAACTATTAAATTTTTTAATCATGCATAAGAGTAAATTAGTTAATGAATGACTACAAAAATAAATAATAAAGAATATTCAGAAGACCAGTCCTGACTATAAAAGCTTGTGGGACAAAACCATAATTCCATGTACAGTATATATCATGAGTTAATGTACTTCATTTAGTGAAACTGTAAGAATAAAAAAAAATTTTTTGCATAGAAATGTTATTGAACAGTATTTGGTTTCGGCAGTGATCAATTAAAGTATACATTTCCATAACAAATAATAAAATGATCCTTAATTAAGTATAATTAATCAAGCACTTTACACTCTGACAGTCTCTGTGGTAGTTGAAAATCGCTTCAGATAATATCTGCTATGACAAATTGGTAAAACCATTACATGGAAACCTGTGTGTATCAATTTTTTTAATCACACAGCTGAAGTGTACCAATGAACAATAAAATGAACACCCTTCAGCTGTGAAATGTAATACCACAGGCTTTGATACCATTTTTTTGTTTTTTATTGAAAGATCTAAATTTGTAGATATAAATAAGAGTTGTGAAACAGAACTAGTGCTGCTAGCATTAGCAGCTAGCCATTAGCAGGAACAGGGATGGACTGAGCTGTCTGGAGGGTTTGTTTCCTCTGTGATTACTCATCTCATCATGCAGATATTGCTCTGTGGTTGCATCACAGTCACGCATAATCAGTTTGCTGGACAATCCTGATCTTATATGGAAGCTAATAACTCAATATACTGTCAGACAAATGCATGCATATAACTGCTACTAAAATATGCAGTTAAAATCTATAAGACTGTAGCCATCAGGACATTAGTACTTCACCTTCTTTTTGGCTTTGTTTCTCATTTGTTTGACTGGCTTTTTGCTTTGTCTTTCAAGATATGTTGAATAAACCCAGGTCTAAAGATCAGAGGAAGACTGATGAGTATAAAGTGCTTGTCTTGTCTTAAAGGTCCCATATTGTCAAAACTGAAATTGCCTGGCTTTGTTCATGATAACTGAGGTCTAGGGGCTATGTAAGTATAAGTTTCAAAACAGTCAGTTCACAGTAAAATTCCCACAGCCTGCATAAAGAAACTGTGCTTTTTCACGAGCCCTTGTGACTTCCGTAAAAATGTGACGTCCGAGCTACTCAGTCACCACCCCAATCACTGCCCACTGTCCCATCTATTCTCCAGCACAATCACGACAATGTATATACAGCTACAAATAGTTATAAATTGTCAGTTTGTTGTTTTACACACATGCACACAGACATTATTTCATACACAACATTCGTGAGATGTAAGAAATCTTTAGACGCATCCATAACAACAAAAGACCACACTTTATTGAACCTTTTATGATAAGAAGCGTGCGCTGCAAACGCAAGCATTTTTGACGATCGTTTCTGTCCAATCCGCTCGTTTTATCAAGTTTAACCACAGCTGTCGTCAATTTTTTTGTCTGGCAGTGGCAGCAATTATGCGATCAAATTTCTAATTTGAAGCTGTATTTCATCGATTCTGGCACCCAACATCACAACAAGAGGATATTTTAAACTCCTTTTGTAGCCGAATCTGCACTGATTTAAAATGGGACGCCTCCAGTTTTCCCTTTGCTTTGCTTCCAGCTTAGCGCGGTGACGTAATTGTGACATCGGCCATAACTAGTTTACTTTTGGCTGGCCTGGACGTGTGTCACACAGAAAACAACAGGCCACTCAGAAGAGAGGCTCATGAATATTAATTAGAAAGGCCAAAATCGACCTGTTCTTACCAGATCTCCTGAAAGAGGAGCTGTAAAATATATTAAGATGATTTTTGGTACTTATACCGCAAATATAAATTCTTAAGGACATCAAACCCTAAAATAAAACTCCAGAAAGGTGTACAATATAGGAGCTTTAAGCCTGAAATGTTCAACAATTATGAAACTGCTGTGGAAATGTATGATGTGCTTGAATGTGTGTGTATCGCTATCACACACTGCAGGGGATCAAAAATCACTGGTTGTCTCAGGCCATGATCTATTTCTTGCCTCAGGAAGTACATGGTTCAATATAGTATCAGAAATCTGTGATGATCTCGGACCAGTTTTAGGAGTGGTGATATAAAGTCAGCGAGCACTTTCTCAAACCTAACTTACAAGTCATACTCCAATCTCTTCTTTACTGTTCCTTTTGTTCCCCCAGTCTTTAAATACAACGTGCATCATCTCACAAGTCCAAATTATATCTATACAGTGTTTAAGTGTACTTAAAGGTAGTTTGAAGTATCTTTTAAAAGTATCCTAGCATGATATTAACAAGGAGACCTGATCTACCTAAAGAAATATACAGTGCATCTCGAAAGTATTTACAGCGCCTCAGTTTTTCCACATTTTTTTATGTTAACCCTTAAATGCATACATCGGGTCTTTAGCGGAAGATCATTATCTGCACTTTCCCTCCTTAATTTTTTAAAGTTGGACATTAACTTTCTTAGTATTACTCAATATATTCATTATAAACAATATAACAAGAAACAAATAATAAAATATAAAAGAATGCCTGTTTTCTGATCATTTTTTGTGAAAAGTGTATAGGGCCTTTACCATGACACTCAAAATTGAGCTCAGGTGCATCCTGTTTTCCACTGATCATCCTTGAGATGCTTCTACAACTTTATTGGAGTCCACCTGTGGTACATTCAGTTGATTGGACATGATTTGGAAAGGCACACAGCTGTCTATATAAGGTCCCACAGTTAACAGTGCATGTTGGAGCACAAACCAAGCCATGAAGTCCTAGGAATTGTCTGTAGGCCTCTGAGATAGGATTGTATTAGGGCACAGAACTGGGGAAGGGTACATAAACATGTCTGCAGTGTTGAAGGTTCACAGAAGCATGTATCTCTGTTACCCTTAATGAAAGAAGTTTGACTCTTCCTAGATCTGGTCTTCTGGCCAAACTGAGCAATTGATGGACAAGGACCTTGTCTAGACTGGTGAACAAGAACCTGATGGTCACTCTAGTTGAGCTCCATGATCATATGTGAAGATAGTAGAAATCTTCAGAAGGACAAACATCACTGCAACACTCCACCGATCTGGGGTTTATAGCAGTATAGCCAAACTCAATCCTCTCCTCAGTGAAGACACGTGAAAACACACTTGGTATTTGCAACAAAAAAGCACTCAAAGGACCCTCAGACTCTGAGAAAGAAGATTCCCTGGTCTGATGAACCTCAATTCTAAGCATCATGTTTGAAAAAGTAAAGTGTGCCGCTAGCAGCCTCATGCTGTGGGTCTGTTTTTCAGTGGCAGGGACTGAGGGACTTGTCAGAGTAGAAGAAAAGCTCATTGCACCAAAGTATTGAGATAGCCTTTATGAAAACTCAGTCCAGAGCATTCAGAATCTCAGACTGGGTAGAAGGTTCACCTTTCCGATAGGACAATGACCCTAAGCACACAGGAAGAGTGGCTTATAGACAACTCTGTGAATGTCCTTGAGTGTCCCAGCCACAGCCTGGGATTGAACCCAATCAAATATTTCTGGAGAAGCCTGAAAATGTGTGTCTGCCCCATCCAAACGGACAAAGCTTGAGAAGTGAAGAGATGATGAGGAGAATGGCAGATAATTGCCAAACAATGATGACCAAATCTTGTCACATCATACACTCTTAAAAATAAAGGTGCTTAAAAGGTTCTTCACAGTGATGCCATAGAATAACCATTTTTTGATTTCACAAAGAACTATACAGTGAAAGAACCGTCTCTTTCTTACCTTCTTATAATCTGAAGAAACTTATTTCACCACAAAGAACCTTTTGAGAAACAGAAAGGTTCTTCAGATGTTAGAGATTCTTTATGGAACCATTTAGACAGAAAGTTTCTTCTTTGGCATTGTGAAGCACCTTTATTTTTAAGAGTGCAGCCAAAAAGATTTGAGGCTGTAATTGATGCCAAAGGTGCTTCAACAAAGTATTGAGCAAAGGATGTGAACACTACATGTGATTTTTGTTTTATTGTTTTTTATTTATATATACCTGGTCTCATGGCATTTATGTACCTGGGTGCACTTTTTAGCGAGACGCGAAATTCATAGCAATAAGTATATATCACTGAAGTTTCCAAAATAAATGAACACTTGAGGCAGTACAACTCTGATGCCTTTTATTCTTTTTCACACAAATTCACACAGTTTCAATAAAAAAGCGTGATTTTCATACAATTACTTGAAGAATATTAATATGCTAGGATATTTGAAAACGGATGCTTTTGAACGTTAGCCTCACACACATCCAGCTTCATATCTATGGGTTTTCATAGACGGTAGGTTTGTTCGGTAGCTCAAGGAGTACAGAGACATACTTGAGAGATGAGGAACTCCAGTTTGAATCCTGTGTAACTATGATTAGACAAAAGTTCAAATCTGCATAAAAGGAAGTTCAAATTGCATGGTTGCATCAACAAATGTGTTTTTAAATCAGTTTTGCATTTGTCAACACTATCGGGTAGGTTTAGGGTTGGGTTTGTTTTAGGGAATATTCCCAACATTATAGAGCATTATTTTTTAGCAATGGTCCCAGAATATTTAAATTCTGAACCGCCCCAATATGTTCCTGAAGCAACTTAATAAAAACACAGCAATACGTGCTTATAATAAAAATGTGCCAGGCTTCACGTATTGAACCTGTGTTTTAGCGCCACTCAGTGGACATTTCTCTTTGAAACTGGAGCGACATGTGCAATAAGATATAGGGGTTGAACGACTTCTGATTTTTAAAGTCGACTTTTGTGTGATAAAAGTCAAGTCGAAGTCGACTAGTTGCTGATGACGTCATTACTGAACAAATGAGTCTGGAGCTGTGACAAACACCTTGTGCACAGCTATGAAATATGACACAGTGCTGCCCACATGACTATTGCAGCTATAACAGCTTTTTTTTATAATTAAAGTTCTTTAGTCTTTGGGTCGTTATATTTATCACAGATTCCTGCTCATTCTAAATCAGATACAGATAAGTAGTACAGTAAAGATTACATTCATATGAATGAATGCATTAGTGAGAGCGGTTGCATGTGTGAAATAATTCTACCTGGCAGCGTCTCTCTACTAGCAGTGAAACTGTGGGATTTATTTATTAAGAAATATATGCTTGAACTTTTCAGTTTCTAAGCTATTTTACAGAGAAATCACAGAACAGTGTTGACAATACATTTTCGCGCTGAATGATTCTGTGCGCGCGATCTGCATGTGATGCATTGTACAAGCTACTCTCTGTAACTATGTGTGTGCGTTACAGTGCAGCAGCGCATTATATTAGAACGAGATTAACTTACCTGTACAATAAGCTCTTTAAAACGTGCATTCTGTCGTTCAATTTCCAGCATCCAGTAATATAATCACATGTCTTGTGGAGCACATTCAGAGTATGAATTAGTTTATAATTTTAACTGTTTGGAAACGGAGCGTAAAAGTTGATTTATTATCCTATTGCGTCCTCTATAGGACCAGCGACTAGTCGACTTCAAGCTTAAAGTGTCATGGCAGAGCACTGAAGTCGATTAGTCTGTGCAACCCCTAGTAAGATGAGTAAAAACGGTCTCGCTAAAAAGTGCAGAGGTAAGAATTTTTATGAGACCAGGTTGATATATACAGTGCTCAGCGTAAATGAGTACACCCCCTTTGAAAAGTAACATTTTAAACAATATCTCAATGAACACAAAAACATTTTCCAAACTGTTGACAAGACTAAGTTTAATATAACATCTGTTTAACTTATAACATGAAAGTACGGTTAATAATATAACTTAGAGAACAAAATGTTCAGTTTTACTCAAATTAGGGTGATGCAAAAATGAGTACATAGTAAATGAGTATTTGTTTATAATTAGCTGTAAAGTTTTAATTTGAGCAATTTTTGTACTTTTGCTTATCTTATTTCAGTTAGCTGTCGAAGCAATATTTCTAATTTTCATTAAAGTTTTCCATGTAATATTTATATTTGTATTGATTGATTGATTTATTATTGATGTATTTATTTATTTATTTTGGCTTTGTTATAACAAAAACAAGGTTTTAGATTTAGTTTTGATAACAATAACTACACTGCTTATAGAATCTACACTGCTAATAGAATAGAGGTTAGGGGGTCCACCTGCAGGGGCTGACAAGATCACGCTAAACAGTAAAACCTTAAGCTCTACCATGGCACTGCAAAGTAATGTTTGTAAGAAGTAGCTAATTTAACCTTAAGTTACATTCCTCTCTGTGCCCAGAAAAAAAAAACATCTAGCCTGGCTGTGTTTCAAGCAGCGAAGGAAATATTTGCATAGCAATGTTTAAACCAAAAGGCAAAGAGAAAAACACTCTCCCGACGCAGCGAGAAGTTAGAAGAGAGGGTGGTAAAAATCAACATCCTACTGCAGAACGACTCTTCATGCTTCAGCATAAAAGCCACTTGAGCTGGATTTTGTGTGATTTTGCGTGTAAGTGTGTGCAGGAGCAAAATAATTGAACCAGTAAATGCTCTTTCAAAAATAACACAGCTCTGGTCAGGTCATCGCTACTTGAGATAGCAGTCAAAAAAGGGCAACAGAAAAAGAACAAAACAAGAGGGGTAAAGAGGTAAACACAGACAGGGTGGGAGGACAGGCAGTTAGAAGGAACAAAATAAAGGAAGTAATGTCACTCTGCTACTTGTTTAGTTGCAAGTAAATCCCAGAGATGCTAAAACGCTCAGGGGGGAATTCATTAAGAATGTACAGCACCTACTGATAGCTCTTTTTTCAAGTGCATGTGCTATCTGTGTCGCTTTAGCACCTGAATCACTAAAGGATTTATGCAAATCATTTAACAGCACAAACACACCCCAAATATCTATAATAAACCTCATTTGCATATAAAGATACCATGTGGAGCATGAAAATGACAGCTTCTTATGTTTAAATTCTAACAGCACATGGTTAAAGTGGATTGCAGGTAGTTCATGGTGATTCAGACTGAATTCTGTGAATTCACCATGATATTTTTAAGTGACCCTGTAGAGAATTGAGGTGAAGGAAATGTTGAGCTCCATGCGGTACGTACTACATCAGCCAAAGACAGGACTTTTTAATTGGATTTTATAGTTTTGCTTCACTGTGAGAAAATAGTTCCAAGCAGATATTTTTGTTGAGGACCAAACTCTCTTATACACTAAAAAACAGGACAGTAATGTTTGTCTGAACTTTTACAATGAGCTTACTGACTAAACAGAGAGAATATGATGAATGGCTAATTGCAGAGAATGCATGAGTCATATTCTTGATGAAGAGTTTTACATTATTATCTTTTTATTTACATCATGATAATTACATTTTGTAACGATTTACACATTTCTCCTCTCCTACAAATCTGAAAATATTTATGTCAATGATGCAATGACTTGTGAGACTGATGGAATTTTATTTAGCAATATCACATGGTTGTGAATTTAAAATTGTTTTTACGGTTCAGACTCGTTCTGCAGGTTACATTCAATTCAAGTTTATTTGTATAACGCTTTTTACAATACAATCGTTGCAAAGCAACTTCACAGGAAATTACGTTTCTAAAATAGATTTATATTGTTGAAACTCTATGATTAACTTATGGCAAAATGTGGTTAATTCAGTACATTGTCACCATTTATTCAACCAATTTGTTTAAAAACGCAATTGTATTTATGAACAAGTCATTTAATCTTTCACCGAACCAATTAGTTCAAAAATACCGATTCATTCAAGATTGAATCAAGTTATTTTATTTCTGAACAAGTTGTTGAATCACTCATCAAACCAGTTTGTTCAAAAACGCTGATGCGTTACTAACTTCACGAGTTAGTCACTGAACCATTAATTAAAGAATTTACCAAAACACCACTACCATGTCTGGCTCAAAGACGTTTGGTTTTGTTTGGAACTCAACTTCTTGTTTAATTGAACTGATACATAAAAGCAATTATTTTTCTGAACACCAGCATACCTGTGCACTCGGTCTGCAACTGTTTGCAGCGTGTTATATTTTAACTTATATTTTAGAATATAAAATTGCAAAATACTGCCTAATATTTTGTCAATTTTTGCTCCTGTGATCATTCCAAAAGCAGCAAAAACACAATCACCTGCTGCTATGATATGCAACACCCAGACTGACAGGAACATGAACACAGCGAAGTGTTCTAGAAGCAGAACTGACTCTAATTAATGTTATTTATCACAAGTTCTTTATTCAGTAATGATTCCCTGCTAACTAACTGAGAGCTGTAACTGTTTAAACTCTGTTTTTGTTGAACTTATTAAATTGATTTTGACTCTTTGCCTTGTCTATAAATATGGTAGTCTATTAAGAAGTAAAAGAAAACTCTCATTATTAGCTTTCACAAGAGTGTGGGTGGCACAAATGCAGCAGTGGCAGCTGTCCAGGAGAAAACCAGCAATCAGTCTTTATGCCAAAAGATTCTTAAAATATTGTCCGGTGATTATAATCAGCTGCAGTATATGCACTAAATACTATCAAGTGCACATGTGGGGGTGAGGTGATGGAGAGAAAAGTACGAGAAATATTTCTCCGAGGCGTATACAAGCATTTGACTGTCAACTTAAGTTTGAGAAAACATCACATGAACAAAGCAGATCCTGTTTAATTCAGATCCGTGCAGTGTTTTAAAGCAGTCCTGCTTTATCACGGCATATTCTGCTTATTTATATTCCACACTTCACCGAGTGCTGAATACATCCTGCCTATCACTAATAAATCAGTCATTGTTTCCTAGAGAGGGGATTAGACATGTATCAGAGGCTTATCATTACAGATTTGTTTACCGGAACACTCCGGCAGCTCGACACTGGCTGATTTGAGCATTAGGGGACCATGCCCAATCTTAGCAAATGATCTCTGAACTCACGATTCAAATCGGCTCCTGATTATGAAAGCGGAACAGCGTCCTGCATGCCTGAGCGTGTATATGTGTAATCTGCTGAATTAATCCTCTTGATCGGGACAAAATGTGCGTCTGTTGCTTCTCTTCACTGTCTGTAACATTAATGAAGAGCAGTTGAGTAAGTGGAGTTCCTCAAATTGGGATTTAATGAAGTTTTAATGAGTGTTTCTACAAAATGTGTTCAAATGTTTTATTTAATTGCCTACCTTTCATGGTTGGTATGTGGTGAGCCTTTGTAAACAATTAAAAGTCTGGCATATCATTAGAAGTCAGTGCAGATCTGCGTCTTGGCAGCATGCGTCAAAGTCATGCTAAACTTGGATCTGGCACATTTCTGGAAATCTGGCCTGCCTGGAGGGCCTCTCAAGGGTGTGTTCACACGCCCAGAAAAGCATTTCACTTCACACTCGCTCACAGCATTTGTGAAATGTGTTTGGTGAGTGATGCACTCGTCAAAATTAATAGTGTACGCTTGTGCACGGGTGTGTGCTAAACGGAGAAAGTGGTCACAGATTTTAACCCATAGGCCCAGTCATAGTCAGGCCCACATGGAATATGAGGCCAGTAGATTGTTCTATTGTTCTTTTCAAATACCTGCCATCAGCAAAGTCTTAAAATGCATGAATACATAAAGGGAGTCAAAATGACCCTATGGATTGTGTTTTTTTTTTTTTTTTTTTTTTGTAAAATAAATCAATTGTAATAAAATCAGCATTTATAATAAAATAATTTAAGAATTTGATTATACACATTTCCTTCTTTCTATCTTCTTTTTCTTTCTTTCTTTCTGGGCTTTTTATTATTATTTTCCACATTGGGGTTGATAAGACTTTTTCATGTTTTGAAAGTAGTCTCTTATGCTCACCAAGGCTACATTTATTTAATAATAAAAGAATAGTAAAAAGTAATGTTGTGAAATATTATAATTTAAAATATTTTACAATATTTTTGTTCCTGTGATGGCAATGCTGAATTTTCAATGTATTTTTCAGTCTCCAGTGTCACATGATCCTTCACAAATCATTATGATAAACTTTTTTAAAACAATATCAGTATTTACTGTCACTTTTAATGAATGTAGTGTCCTTGCTGAAAAAAAATACATTTATAAAAAAAAATTGTTATGTGAGAAATTAAAATTTTCTGGCAACTAATCTAGAGAATTATTTTATGGATAAAAATGGAAAAAGACAATAGGGAAAAGTTAGGACAAATTCAACAACGAACCTACAGTATACTGGCCCTTTTGAAACTATCTTTATTTTCCAGAAAAGTTTGCAGATTTCTTCTGGGCTTTGTGGTTGTAGCCTTACAACAAAACTGGGGATCGTGTTAAAGTTCATTTTTGGAAGGAGCAATGTGGATTATTTGGTCAATGTCACCTCACTGAGAAAAAGAATGGCAGATATGATATGAGTGTGCTAAGCCATTTCAAAGTGTTCTTTGTGATTTATAGTGGGACACACTCCCAGTGAGAAGGTTTTTGCTCTCACCTCGGAAACTGATTGGCTGAGCGAACATCTAAAGAACCGTACAGATGGAAACAACTTCATCAGTTACTAAGAGGGAAAAAAAAGATCCAAGATTGTAGGAAATTGCCATATCGCACACATCCTTTAAAATATCTGTCTACTTTTCACTGTTTTGTTTTCTTTTTTTCTCTTTTAGCCTGGTTCAAGTGCACAGCAAGGAGCGTTTTATCAGTTTGCGGTTCAATGTGAAATGCCAACAAAATATTATTTTGAAATCTTAAAGATGGACAGTCATCTTTTGGCTGCTCTTTTAAGGATCTTGGGACTCCAAGACTTGGCATCAGATTTAGTCTTGAAGTCACAAGAATATAGCAATTAAGCGTTATTAGTGGATAATCATTAGATTCAAATTGGAGTAAAACCAGCAATTTACCTGCTATCCACAACCCAACACATTAGTCCGATCTAAACAGTCTCTGAGTAGATTAGATGCACAAATAATTAAATGGGCATCTATAATGACGCCCATTTATTTTTAGCCCTTATGCCCATCAAGTTGCAGATGCAGACACTCCCACCCACATGCATCTTTAACGGCTGCCTGGTCCCCATGTGAGAGCGAGGTATGGTTGTTTCCATTCTATCAGTGATGCGAGAAACGTGCCTCTTCAAGTAAAAATCAGTAATTAACAGCAACCTGCTCGTGTGCCACAGAAGGACCAGCATCCTTGAGATGTCTGCGCTGTGTGTGTGAAGAAAGTGGGAAGGAAGGAGATGCTTATTAGCCATTTCATTAGTGTGCTGCTAGCTTGCTCCCAGATGTTTCAGCTGTGATTAAGACCTGATCTATCCCGCCGAGCCTTTCTCAGCTGAATATTACTCACACTACCCAGTCTTTATGAATTCCGCAGCAATATGTGTATCATTTGCACTGTCACTTTAGATTAAAGCTTCTGCCAAGTGCATCAAATGTAGAAATGGAAATGGAAGCATAGCTGGATGTTACCTAGTACCCAAATTCAAATATTTTTATTTTTAAAACAGATAGTCCTGCTTCAATCACGAATTGATTAGAAAAACTGAAATGGGAGACATTCACAATGTTGGAAATCACATTATCCAGTATACTGGACTTTTTGAGTTCACACGTCTCAGTGATAAATATTTGCTAGATATGTCATGGATGGGCATTTTATAGTCCATGAACATTACAAATGCATTGGCTTTTTAAATCCCTTGGCAAGAATTCATATTAAAAAGTGTCTTTTCATGGTTTCTTTAAGCATGTTAAACTTCACAATTCATTTTCTAGAGGCATGTTAGTTCACTGAATTTGCTCTCTAAGAGACATTCACAAAGTGCATCACAGTTATGCGGAACAAAATAATCTCAATACTGGCTCTGAAGTATCAGTAATTTTTTTATATTGACTCATTGTGAATGTTGACTCAGTGTGATTTGTAATTTTTTTACATACTGACACCACTGATCGGTGGACCAGTGATCGGCAACAGACGGCCAAAACTGGCCCGCCAGCAATAATATTTGGCCCACGCACGTAGCCACATTATTTTGATAGCGGATGGTTCTGAAATAAATCTTTCATGACAGCAACAGTTACTCAAAATCAGAGTATGTGAACGGAGTGCGAAGTGGAGTGGTGTGGTTTTGACTGGAGCGAGGAGCGGATTTTTAAAAGTCAAAGCGTCATGGTTTTCACTCGCTCCAAGAGCGCTCCACCACCATCACAAGTACAACTCATGCCAACGACCCATAATATAACTGCATATTTAGCAATAAATCACATGTTAATATTTAGCTAGCTTGATAGAGAAGGATCACTCAAATCAGAAGAATGTGAAGGCTATATGATAATGGACATCAACGGTAAGTTATAGTTCTCAAGGAATTTGTTCATTGCTAGTCTAGATATTGAATATTTTCAGCTGAAAGCATGATTTAAACAAGTACTACAACACTTGTTTACACACAGTTGCTCTCTCAATAATGCATTCAAACAAATGTAATGTTACAGTGCTACTTCATCTGTATCCGATTTCGAATGAGCAGAAATCTGTAAGAAATGCATCGATCTATAGGTAAAATAACTGACGAAAACGTAGTTATTTTCATCATAAACAAAATTTGCACCGCAAAAAGCATCTATTATAATGCTGACAATGTTATTAGCTTGTCATGTGGGCATGGTAGAGAAAAAAAAGTTTGCACACCAGCGTTCCAATAAGTCACTTATTATCCTTTAACTATGTTCTGGCCCGCCATCTAGTGCCGAAGCTTTTTTTTGGCCCAATGCCAAACTTAATTGCCGACCCCTGCTATAGACCCTAAACCAAAATAATAATTCCTGGAAACTAGAATTACTGTCCCCAGACCTTTCTTACCCCAGTTAGGTCTTCACAGAGCTCACTTATATTATATATTAAAGTATAGAGGACTACTTTATAATGTGTAGTACTGTAAGAAGATTAGACATGAAAATTTTTTCCCTACTTTCTGAATAAATTTTTAGTAGTGTATGCTAATTTTCCATTTACATTTAGGAAATTCTAATTGGATATTTCATGTGAAACAGAAGGAACTGCAAATTTGTTGTCCGTTTTCTTTGTTTACTTAGTGACAGAGACAGCATTAAAGAGTTGCAGATTCACGGGAGGAAAATAAAAAGCCAAATGAATAATGTTAATCTAACCCGTATAAAAACAGGCCTGTCTTGGGGCTATTTGTGCAGCGGAGAGGTTAGTCACAGCTGATGTGAAATTGGAGCTCCCTGGGATGTTTATTTGATCACTTCTTCATTTCTGTTATTTGTTTGTAAATGTAAATGTTTGTTGTTTGAGTACCTACTGAGTTACCCCAAGCACTCTGAGCATTCGTTCACATCAGGCAAAACGGCAGTTTAGCAGAAATGTATAATTAATCAGGCATTTTTTTTCTTCATCTTTTCTTCTTGCCTTGTTTTCTCAATAACAACTAAAAAACTGTTAGAAAAAAACGCATTATTTTAGCTATTCCGATGTAATGACACTGAAATTGCACACTGCATCTTTAAGGAAATGAAATTCATACATATTTCATATTTTATATTATATATATATATATATATATATATATATATATATATATATATCAGTGCATGTATAGCAAGGACACATTAAATTAACGAAGAACAAAAGTGATGGTAAATTTTACAAAAGATTTGTCTTCTAATAAATGCTGAACTTTCTGTTCATCAAAGAATCTTGGAAAAAAGTAATCACGGTTTCCACAAATATATTAAGCAACACAACTGTTTTCATAATTGATATTAAAAAGAAATGTTTCTTGAGCTTGGCTGTTGACAGTGTACCTTCTTCATCACATGAATAAATTACATCTTATATTAAATTAGAAAAAATATATTGTTTTCAATTGTAATCATTTTTCAAAACATTACTGTTTTAAAATTTATTTTTGATCAAATACATGCAGCTTTGTTGAGTATAAGAGACTCCAAAACATAAAAAAAAAAAAATTATGTTGGTGTACCTACAGAAAAAAACTGGTGGTGTACCTAAACCTATCCTTTATGTTGTACTTTTTTATCCTTTTTGTTTTGTACAATCCATCCAAAGCCAGTTGCCTCAAATGTTAAACCAGTACCTTCCACACCACAGACCATATTCACCATATTTCTAAATAACCACTGCAACCCTGATTCCATGAACCCTGAAGCCCAGAGTGTTGTTTATAGAGTGAGTTTCTTACCTCTAGCTGTAGTTGTGCGTGTGAGTATGACTTCTGAATGATTTATGGCTGGAAAGCAGCATGATGCTGTCATTTTTCACTGTCCCCCATCAGCCATTTAGGAAAGGCACAGTGGGCTTGAAGAGGCATCCTGTTGTAAAATGTGATCTGAACCACCTATATTTTTAATGATTGTGAGTAAATCCACATGTGATTTATGGAGTCCCACTGGCCACCAGCAGGCTGGCAGGCGGGGGGAAAGCCTGTCACTTACTGTTTCTGGAAATGTGCTCTCTTTTGAGAGAAAGTGAACGTATACATATACGCTAAGTGGAGTTGCTGTGGGGAACGAATTATAGATGAGGAGGTAAATGTGTTTCTCCCACATGAATACTCAAGCATGCGTTAAGTAAATAATTTGTGCAAAAACGCTTTCTATTCCACTTTAAACCAGCTGTAAACCCACAGTTAGAGCTTTTCTAACACCATACTGGCACTCACAGCTGGGCTTTTTGCGACAAATCACTGGTATACATTTCTAAAGCCTGTCATAATGCACAGATACCATGTCCCTGTAAAGCTATTATGATTGGTTCTATCGTTTACGTTTTGATGCGTCTTAGATCATTTGGTCTTCAAAATAAGTTTATTCACATTTACTGCCATTAAGATTTATTTTTTATGTTTGTAAAGAAGTCTCACTATTGTTTATTCGATCAATAATACAGCAAAAACAATAATGCTGGAAAATGTTGTTACAATTTGTTCATATTTTTATGTAATTTAATCATGTGATGCCAAAGGAAAAACTATTTTCAAACATAATTAATTATTGAACACCCATAATATTTGATG
Source organism: Gymnocypris eckloni scoliostomus (assembly GCA_027564155.1). NCBI lineage: Eukaryota > Metazoa > Chordata > Actinopteri > Cypriniformes > Cyprinidae > Gymnocypris > Gymnocypris eckloni. The sequence continues at coordinate 19,686,261 of CM050426.1, read as the reverse complement.
AAAAATTGAGAACCAGATCACCAAATTAGAATGATATCAGAAAGATCATGACAATTACTGGTTTGATTAAATAAAATAGCCTTGGTGAGCATAAGAGACTTATTTTAAAAACATTTTATCTTAATCATTCTAGACTTTGTATTTAAATAGACAGTATTTGCAATTTTGGGAAAGCCATGTCCGGCTGCTCGCAGCATTACAATCCTGTGCATTACATTGTCAGGTTCTGCACTAAGTGACAAAGGTTAAGGCTGTAATCCCACGAAGAGTCATAGAGAGAAAAATGGGGCCAGGCTGGTAACTAAGCAGTATCTGTACAGTTGCCATAGTGACTGGTGATTCCACTCCTCCATCCATCACCTGGTAGCAGCAGGCGAGCCACAAATAAGGAGCCACTCACTCCCATAATTCCACTGCACTACCTGACAGGCCGGAGATTTCCAATCTGCCTCAGGGGCAGGGGAACAAATCCATTCCCCCTCTGTCAACCCATCCAGACAGAAAGGGCGAAGGAGTGGGAGACGGCGTACTGCATTTGGTCCCATAACTACTAGCTCAAAGAAGTGTGCACAGTATCAGAGGAGAGAAGGGAGACTCCTCCAGTCGTAACGGCCAGCCAAAGAGCAGAAACTTCTAACCGAGCACAGTTTAAGTCTTAAAAGTTCACGTAGTGTACCTTAAAATGAAAACAGACAGCTTTTACTCACCCTTATGTTGTTCAAAACCTGTATGATTTTCTTTCTTCTGTCAAATTTTTTCATACAATAAAAGTGAAGGGTGACCAGGGCATGTCAAGCACCAAAAAATGACAAAACAAGTATAGCCTTTAGAGCACTTTAGCACTTTAGCCTTTAGAGCACTAAGAAAAGCAGAGTATGATTTAAAGGAGACTTATTATGCCCATTTTTTTACAATATGTAACCTAAGTTTCAGGTGTCCCCAGAATGTGTCTGTGAAGTTTCAACTCAAAATACCACACAGATAATGTATTATATTATTTTGAAAATACTGCAATGTCTTTTTGTTTCACCTGTCACTCAAAACGGCATAATTGACATTTGCATGCAGAACAATTGTTATGTTCTAGTGTCGTGCCAGCTTGGGGATTTTAAGTGCTTAATATAGAAAACATAAATACATTTCCTGTTTGATATGAGCATTTTTATTCTAACATGATGTGTTTAATTACTGACACACAATTTAATTAATCTTCTTTCTGTTCTCTCTTTTCTCTCTGCTCTCTTATGCTGGCGACAATGATGTTGGTCTAAAGGTGAGTAATTGCCATATTTTTTTCTTTCGTTTTTTATGCAGAAATCATTTTTAATCAGCACATGTATGCAATACGACTTCCTTATATCTCATCACAGTTTGTTGCAGATATGTTTTCACGATAACATTGTGATAAGAAATCAGACTAATAATTGGGAGGTAATAATATAATAAGATCCACTCCCTATATCACAGGGGAAGTGAAATCTGAGTGGCTAGTTTTTTCATGGGAAAGGCTTACCAGAAAATAATTACTGGGTTCTTTTTATTTTCTGGGTTGGTAGATGCACTGGGGACCTGTATATAGCACTTAAACATGGAAAATGTTCACGATATGTCACCTTTAAAAGAACTGCTTTTATGATACTTTTTGTCAGGTTTGGAGCTTGAGACCTCCTGGTCTCCATTGACTTTCATTGTATGGAAAGGGGCTACTTGATTCTGATGAACGTCTGCTTTTGTGTTCCATGAAAGAAAATTGTTTGACATAAGGGTTGGGAAATTATATAATTTTCAGTATGGGGTGGATAATAATTTAATCCTTCAAAATAATGTCACCTGTTCAAAAGAAAATAACACAGTCCCTTGAAACGTGCCGCGTTCCACTGTAGAACGACTGCAATGTCTTTTTGTTTTCACACGCAGGAAAGATCGGTGAAAATGGCTGCTCTGAAACGATTGCTCAAAATGAGTAGAAAGCATTATTATACACCTGTCACTCAAAACCCATTTATGCCAGTAAATGGCCCAGGTATTCTCCCATATGGCATAATTGAAACGCATTTGCATGCAGAACAATTGTTATGTTCTAGTGTCGTGCCAGCTTGGGGATTTTAAGTGCTTCAATATAGAAAACATAAATACATTTCCTGTTTGATACCAGCATTTTTATTCTAACATGATATATTTAATTACTGACACCCAATTTAATTAATCTTCTTTCTGTTCTCTCCTCTCGCTCTCTTCTGCTTGGGCGACAATGATGTTGGTCACAAAAGGTGAGTAATTGCCATATTTTTTTTTCCTTTCGTTTTTTATGCAGAAATCATTTTTAATCAGCACATGTATGCAATACGACTTCCTTTATCTCATCAGACGCACACAGATATGTTTTACGATAACCATTGTGATAAGAAAAATCATTCCAACAGTTCCAATTAATATTTTGACATATTTTCTGTCCAGGGTGTGCGCATATCTGTCTAAGACTTGGCAATGCTTAGATTTCAGCTTATGTAAATGAATCTGCAGACTTGACTCTGAATGGGGTGGTGAAAGTGAACGCGTCTGTGTACATCTGTGTGTGTGTGTGTGTGTGTGTGTGTGTGTCGTGTGCTGTGTTGGACTAAAAGGATGATGGCATTTCAATCTCCTCAACCTTCATGAAAAGATATTCGTCCTTCGTCTTTTTTCTCTTTGCACTCTCTCTATTTTCTCTTTTTGCGGTCTGATTGTCAGCTCTGGTACATAGGTCTGGTCTTTCAGTTGCCATGGAAACTGCCCTCTCCTCTGACTGCAACCACACTTGTGGACCGCATCTCTGGCAACTCTGATTCTCACTGCATATAAAGATTAATAAATAAACTGACTGAGAGGGAGTGGTGGTGGTGTGTGTGTTTGTATGAGTGCAGTGCAGTGACTGAGTTAGTATAAGTCAAATATTAACCACATTATAAACCAAAACTATAGTTTTATATAAACTAGCAGAAACTTTGGTGTTCAAATGCTACAATAATGCTTAAAATGATAGTTTGCTCAAATTCAATCATTTACTCCCCCTCAAGTCATTCCAAACCCATATGACTTTATTTCTGCTGTGGAATATAAATGGAGCAATTATAATAAATGGGGGCTGCAGCTTTAAAGCTTAAAAAATGATGTAAAACCAACATGAGTATCATAAAAGTAGTCCAGATTTGTGCACTTTACACGTCCTCTAAAGTCATATAATAGCTTTGTCTGGACTATTTTTATTTGTTTTTAAACTTTTAATCTTTACCTCAAAGAGCTGTGAATAGTTAACTGGATAATCAGTGAGTCAAGAATCGGTTCAGTCTGATTCATGAACAAATCATTCAGACTGGTGTTACTTGAGAAGTGAATAGTTCATTAAAAAGATCCAATTAAAGAAAAAATGAAATTGTATTCATTTATTTCACTTTTCCTTATTCAAAGCTATAGCATGATAAAAAAAATAAAGTCATGTCTGGTCAAAAGTAATCACTGTTTTTTTAGGGTGTATTTTGTACATATCACATATATTTGTTCTCTGGAGAGACCTTCAGCAGTTCATTATCTGTTGGGCTGCTCTTTTTGACAAAGTATCTTATTTACATCTTGCCTGATTTTGAGCAGGCAGTAGTTCACCCACACAGACAGTTGATACGTACAAAAACAAATGCAATAAACTTGAGGTCTTCTCAAAGGAGACATGTTGTCAAAAATGTGAATTATCTGTCTGGTTGCAAGCAAAGATCAACGCCAGTACAACAGTACCACCGCTGGCAGAAAGCCTGATCATGTAATATGCACCGGTGCTTTACATTCATCGACTTCCAAATGACCAGGCAAAATCTATATGAGGTTAGAATCCATTACAAGTCAGACCACTTACTTGTCAATGCTGTGGAATTTTGATAAGGCCCAAAATCGTACATCATTTTAGAAAAGCCGGAATGCAGTGGAGCTACACGGAAATGTTCTGCTTCATTTATGTTTTGAGATTCTACGGAGTCCAGAATGTCTGTTAAAGCATCATGTAATGGACTTATCAGAGCATTTAAGACCATGAACTAGATATGATATGATTTTTTGAGTGTAAGGAAAGAAATTGTCATTTATTTTACTAATTTATTTACACTATGGAGACTTCTGTCATAATAAAAATATGAACATATGCTTCTTCAATAACAATGTAACATTAAAAAATCCGTACAATGTAAAGATATAGGGAATACAACAAGGGTTTAGTAAACTACAGGGAACCTAAAATAAATATCTAAATACATAGTTGACCAGAAATGTAAATATTGTCATCACTTTCTTATTCTCTTGTCGTTCGAAATCCGGAACTTACTTTCTCAAGACATTTGAAATAATATATTGGCCACTCTTTTTTTCTAGTTACTATTAATGTGTAAAAAAAAAAAACTTTGTCTTCCATAGAAAGGTTCTTCATTTAAAGTTTGATCACTAAAGCTGCATTTGTTATAAAAATACAGTAAAACCAGTTAGATCTTCTATTGTAGATTTTCCATTGTAACATATTTTAAAGTATATTTTATTCCTGTGATGGCAAATCAGAATTTTAAGCTGTTTTTTTTTTACTGACCCCAAACCTCACAGTAGTGTAAAGGAAAATATGTGAGATTTCTGTTTATTTCTTTCCTGGGGTTTGCTGTTTGAATGAGTTCTCATCCGTGTGTGTGTGTGTGTGTGTGTGTGTGTGTGTGTGTGTGTGTGTGTGTGTGTGTGTACTTCACCACACTCTGAGGCAAGTCTGTGCAAAATGAAGCAAGCCAGTGCAAGGCAAAGGTTTCATATCTCCGTGTCAAGGGGTTTAGTGTATCACAATGTCCCACCACTGGCCTTACTTGCTCCTCGACTTGAGCTTCTCAAAACTTATTTTACAAAGAGCAGAGAAGCAGAAGAAGTGGAGGGATTTAAAGAGTGAGCATTTGAGAGCGAGTGTCAGTGAAAGGCTCAGGCGCCCCATCGAGGCCCAGTAGTGTGGCCTTTGACTGTCAAAAGCACATACTGCATAAACTGTGTGCTGCACAGCAGTGCGAGAACGGAGAAAGTAAGGAAGGGAGGAGAAAGAGGAAGTCAGTAAATAGGAAAGGGAACCCTCTCTGTCTCACATTTGATTTTTCATGGCCTGTTTTTTATAAGCTCTCCTCCCTTCTCCTCCCCACCACCCTCTCCTTAGATACACTAGCACACTGTCACAATTACAGGTTTAAAGTCTGGAGAATCTAGCAGGAAACCAAAGCTCTAAGGCCTCATCACTTTCACCAGTCACCTCTGTTACACAGTGACACCAAACACACCAGTGGTTTCACTTTACTACGGTATCATAAAGACTGGCTGGAAAGTCTAACACATTGCTTCTCAACGGGTTTTGCTTCAAGACCCAGATATTTGGTGACCCAACACAGTTACACTCTTTAAAATGTAGGTTCCAATAAAGGGTTTTGCAGTGATAAAACTGAAGAACCATTTTATGATTCCTTTCCTTTCACTAAACAGTTTTTTACAGAACCATATGTGAAGAACATTTTAATAATCTAAAGGACTTTTTTCCCCACTATAAAAAACCTTGTACAATTGAACGTTCCCATGGATGTTAAAACTGTCATGGTGCCATGCAATGAAGAACCTTTGTTCCTTTGGATAAAGTGTACCAGTTTACCCCTTCAATGGAAATGTGTAACTTTGGCTACATCTCTGCAAAACCACAAAAATGTACCCATACAAACATTTCACTTCAGTTTCCTTGACTTATTTTTACATAGGAAGGGCGACAGCACCACATTACAATAAATGATCATTCATGTTTTAATTTGCAAGGGGGTGCCCTGGTGTTTCGGAGGGGCTACGCAGCTTGCGTATTCTGTGTATAGGGAGGATCGGCTCTGACCAGAACAACATAATATTTTGCAGAAATGTACCCAGAGTCACATATTTTCAATGAGTCTGGGTTGTATTTATCATATCATGTGCTTTTATTTTACATTCGTGCATTTACTGTGTTTTATTTTTATTTTACAAGCAACTTAAAGGTATGGGGGACGATTACCTGCTTAAAAACAGTAAGCATTTACTGCTAAACTGGAACACATTACATGTGTACTAACTATGCATGATTTTTAAATTGTATTTATTTATTTATATTTTATTTCAGCATTTAGCAAACTTTCCCCCCGTAAATATATCACAACAGACCTGCAAAACTTGCATTTTTCGTTGTGACCTACTAGTTGAGAGCAACTGCTCTAATGAAATGAGTGAACATCATTTGTATATATCCATTTCTTATTTATATTTTTTAAGCATGTTTGATGTTACTGGTTAAAAGGCTGCAGACAACGCTAACATAACTTGAAAGGGGATATCTAATCACCTCTTCAGAGAGAAAAGTCCTAAAAACATTGAATTATCTGACGCGCTGGGTGTTTTATCTTTACACAATGTAATGCAGAGGATTGCGCTTTACTTGTGTGTGCGTATGTGTGCTTTGCTTTGAAGGGTAAGGATCAAACTCTGACTGCAGAGGAGGCACAGTCTGTGCCCCATTAATGTTTCATTAACGCAGACTGCTGTGTGTGTGTGTGTGTGTGTGTGTGTGTGTGTGTGCGTGTGCTTGCTTGTTTGGGCAATGGGAGAGAGGAGAGGAGGGGAAGAGAGAATGCGCAAAGCTAGTGGAGACTTCAAGGATGCAAAGAAAGAATAAAAGAACCTCTAGAGAATAAGAGGGTGAGAAAAGGGTGCAGAGAGCGAGAGGCAAAGAAGAGGGAGGAGAAATTACATGTGTGAGAGAAGAACAGAGTAAGAAAAAGATGTGTGTGGGAGTACAGGAAGACGTGATGATTGGCAAGAAACCAGACAATAGAGGGAGAAGAAGAGAAGGTGAGGGGAGAGAATGAGAGAATGTTTCTCGCTCCATAAATTTCAGCACACATCATTGTTTTTCAATGTGTGCCCTGAGATAATGTACAACCAATAGATTTGAGACAAACGTCATGCCACAGGGTGGCTCTCGGTAGATAGAAATAAAGCCCAGTCACAAAAAAATCAATTGAAAAATAAAAAGAATTCAACCGAAAAGGACATTATGTAATTGTTTGCTCAGCTTGTGTTGTATCATTCCAAAACTGTATGACTTTTTTTTTTTTTTAAATACAATTTCTGCCAATTGATTTCATTATAATGAATCGCTAAGGCTAGATTCATTTGATAAATATATATATATATATTAGTAAAAACAGTAATATTGTGAAATATTTTTACAATTTAAAATAAGTTTTCTATTTGAATATGTATTAACATTAAATTGTTTTATTTAAATTATCATTACTCCAGTCTTCAGTGTCACATGATCCTTCAGAAATTACTTTAATATGCTGATTTGATGCTCATATGCCATTGGAAAGGAAAGAAAAACTAGAATATTATTCAGAATTTAAAAAAAACTAAACTTTGCATTTTGGAGTGAACTACATATTTGTCTTTGCTGGTTTGAGATCAAAGTTCTCATTCTGATTATTTCTCTATTTTCTCCATTTTCTCCAAAGGTTAAGAAACCCTCAAGAGGCAGGGTTGCTAGGTGTAAATAATTGCTACTGAGCAGGTGTGTATACCCACAGAGGTGTGAAAACGACTTCCACCTGATCCTCTGGTTGTCTTTTGTATTTCATTTTCACTCCGCTGTCAAAAAAACGTGCAGGGGTTGGGAGGGGGTCTGGACCCCCGCTAGTGAATTTCAGAAAGTCAGCCACAAGAGGAAATTGAAACTGATGGCATATGAAAAGATAACTGGTCATGCCTTTCAAAAATGGCACGATATTGTTGGAGAGTTGAAATCCTATGACATGAAGTAGAGGGGGTATTTTGCCACCAGACTTTTGTGCCAAGGCCTGAGTCACAATCTCCACCCACACACAATGCATTCTGCCAATACACGAGGGAAACACTATGCTAAGAAATATGATATTTGCAGGTGCTCATACAGCAGCTACAGTATTATTAGGAAGGTATTTAACACCCCCTTGAACTGCAATATTTAGTACAGTCCAAAGCTTTTTGACATGATGAAATTCAACTAGAGACTGAAAAGTTTAGCATAGTCCTAAAGAGCCTTAAAGATCTTTATTCTTTCCAATACATTTTTTCAACTACCATAAGCTGAAAAAGTTGATTTCACAGAAAAGAAAAACATTAAATTGACATATTTATAGGGAGATTGAAGCTAGTTTTCACAAGGACACACAAGTCACAAGGACTACATCTCAGTTTTATCTCAATTTTTTTGTTCCCTAAAAAGAAAGCAAATATGCAAATGTGTTTACTTTGAAGGGTTTTAGAATAATATTTTTTATATAAATGAATCTGTCCTTTAGTATTATTTTGCCATTACATTTCAGCTCAATGGCTTAAAATAGGCTGATTAATGGCAGGTTCCATTGTGACAACTTACCACTTATCATGTGAAAACATACAGTCAGTTTAGTTTCTTTTTATGGTAAGAACAGTGGAAATGTTATTTCGTTTTTTTCTTTGTGAGACTTTAAAGTATGTGCCTATACAGAGAAATAGGCTTACCATAAGACATTTTCACACAAGAAAAAAAGGACACTGGACAACTTTTTCTACAAGTACAATTTATTCTAAAGGTTCTTATTGTTGTTCTGACTGAAGTATTAATATACACAGCAGGAAAAGTAAAGCTAAGAGCTTTCACAGATAGGAGCCGCTTTAACAAAGATAACAGCTGATGTTCTTTTTAATTAGACTGCAGTAAAATCTTAAAAAGTACATCACATTTCACAAGAAATGTCAAAAGTAATCTGAGCACTTCAATGGTGTTTCTACACTGAAGGTGTGCAATCATCTGCTTCCACCCTTAAAGTAGCCACATTACCGCAGGGTTTCCAGGAAAACTGGAAACAGTGATGTGTCACAAATTCCCCTTTCTGCAAATGGAAACAGCCTGAAAGCACCTGTTCACCTTGTCAGCACAGTAAAAAATGGGAGACACATTCTCTGGCTGATTTTAGTAATATAAGAATAATGTATATGAGAATGTTTTGAAAATGAGGAAAAATGTCTAGACAGATGCTAAGAAAGCATGTAACAGTCTACAGAAGGTCCATTGAATATTCATGTGTATGCATATTCAGTATTCAGAAATATTCCGGACATTTCAACCGAGCAGAATACTTCATCCTCTGTTGTTGTTTTAGAAGTGAATGGAGCTTTATTGGAGCTTTAAAGCTGATGTCTCAGGTCTTGGCAACATAGTTTTACTCACAGAACGCGCAGAATCGGAATCTCCACCCATTACCAGACTTAATTTCCCAGAAGTCACACTCACAAATGTACCAGAACATTCTATATGTACCTCTGTAATCATCAAACACAACTGCCCTGTAGATTCTGCAGTATAGTGCATGAGCATTTAATGGTTTTCAGACTATTGGCTTGAGAGCAATTGTTTCTGTAAAGTGCTTGGATGTATGAATTAATATTAGAATGTATAGGTGAGATAATGTGTGTATGAAAGAGAGGTTGGTAGCCTCAAGACGGCCAAGAGTATTTCATTTTTTGGTCTCCCTCTGAACAGCTCTGGAATATAATAGCCATGAAAATGGATGAAACCTGTTTCACCAAACAGCCCCCTGGTCTGAGTTGTAGCATTGTGTGTGACTGTGAACAACTCAACACGGAGCAATAGGGAAAATACATAATGAGAGGAGGGAGAGTGATGAAAAAAGGAGTATGCTATAGATGCCATAAAATCTAAACAAATTTTGTGAATGGCTTTGCCTTTCTGAATTTTGTCTTTATCTAAATATCAATATTTGTGAGATTTAGTCAGCAAAGCAGTTTTGAGGTTAATTTGCTGTACCTAATTGTATGTATTTATAGTCACCTGTGACATTGTTGCTTTTGTTGAATGACAAACGTTTTTATTGTGTTATTATTTTGAAGTGAAAAGGTAAAATTAGGTCCTTGGTCTAAGATGCACTTCATCTGTTTTTAGTGTGTGATTGTTTACAACAACAACTGTTCTAAAAAAAATAGCAGAAATTGGCTTGTTAAAAAAAAACTTTAAATGAATAGTGATAGCAGTAAAGTTACTAAAAGTTTACGCAAAACATAATTTTAAGTAATTTATTTCAAATCATGTATCCTTTCAGTAGCAGCATTTCGATTTTTATGAAGTTTGAGGTGGTGTTGTGAAATGTTACATCTTTCTTTATAATATGTGTATCTCTGTCTCGTTTATTACACACATGACTAACACAATTTTGTTTCTCAGTTATTGATATTGAAAATGATGTTAGAGGACATCAGTATTAATGTTACTGTAATATTGTTGCAGTGGTCATTTTGTTAATAGGCTTTTCTTTTTTTACTTTTTTCTTTATTGTAAGTATATAATATTTATTTCTTAGTGGAAGCATTGGCATGATCTAAAAGATGATTTAGTCATATCTAAAAGATGTTATAGCAAGCATACTATATTGCACTCCTAAATAGTAACAAATTCAAACAGAGTAGAAGTGAGGAAACTCAGAGGAATGGTGGCAAGATAATAGATTTAATTGATATTGAGGGGGATACTTAAACCTAAACTGGAGGAAACAACTGAGCTGTGCCAGGAAATTACAAATTAGGTTTGCAATGAGCATTTGCTCATCATTTAAATAATAGATAACTATGTAAATAGCACAGTTTCTTGTTCATGCACTCATGGTAATGCATGCGTCTTTGTAAATTGTTCATGGGGTTAAAAAAAGGAAACATATATATATATAAATCTATTTTCATCATCTTCTGTTTCATGCCAAACAGGCATTGTCAAAGTGCTGTGAGTGATAAATGCCTCAGGCCTTAGGATTGTTACAGTACAGTGTTTCGGGGTCTTCACAAGGCTACTTCTAAAAGTAGAACAGTGTGTAGAGGCTGTGTCAGGGTGAAAAAGAAAAAGCCGTTCCAAAACTTTTACAACTAATATCGAGCTGTGTGGGTGTGTGTATATGTGTATGAGGCAAGGATAGAGGTAGAATGACAGGTCAGCAGTCTTTAGCCTCCAGAAAGCCTCAGGTGTTTTGCAGACCTGTTTCTTACTTCTCGGAAATGCAAGCAGCCATAAAAAATTGGTGCCACTAACTAGCCCATTAGGCATAAACAGGGGGTGTTGGGTGTTTGTTTGTGTATATGTGTGTCTGTGAGGTAGTTGTTCTCAAGCTTACCTGAAGATAATCGCCTCTTTTCGTAGAAATCATCCTGTTTCTGAAAGCAGGATACAGGGGCATGGGAATGATATGGGACACTTTATGAACCTTATCTGCTTGACTCATGAATATTAATTAGGGCAGATAATGTGAGCCCAGTGGTCGTAACTGATTTGCTCAAAGGCAAGTATGTGGCTGGTAGCTATAGTAAGATTTCTGTGAGGCTTTTATGGTCACCGTATTTATTTATTTTTACAAAGAAAATGTATTATGATTGTTTTTAAACAGTTAAGAATACCAGATGTATGCCTTTTTTGTATAGTTTAAAATTTTCAGTTTATAATCAATTTATTATAATGTAAAATATTGTTTTATAATTTTATACATTGAGAATGTAGAATTTTCAGTCACCCACGTGAGGTTGGCTTTCCTTACAATGATCCCCCTTCTTTTTGGTATCTGTACTGTAAGACACTAACATCCGCCCTGCTGTACGGAGAATGTGCATCTCAGTTGTCAATCATTCAGTTTTAAAATATGTGCTACCTTTTGCAGTGTCATCATGTCATTCTCCAAGCCATAAAAAAGTAAAGTAGACATCGGAAACCATCTGTTCCAGCTAGAATGGACTGACAGGTGCTTGTTTATTCTGAATGCAACTATTGCTCTACCAGTGTGCTTGCAACAAGACTATACCATACAGTGGTTGTACTATATGTACTTGGCATCAGTCTGATTTATACTCTCTCTGTTATGGACAAAGCATTTTTTTGGTTAATAACAGTAACAAAAGTTAAAAAATATTTTATCTAAGATGAAATGAGGCATGTTTAGTAGATTTTTGTTAACAGAATATGTAAGTTTGACCTTCATGCCCTACAGAATAGTTTTTTGTTAATAGTTTGGTTTATTTATCAGATGAGATGAGTTGCAGTATTAATTTTAAGCTCCATTTTACTCCATTATAGGCTACAGTTGACCTTTTTGTCTGCTGTTGCATCTCAGGGTTGCGCTTTGTAAACTAAGTATTACACAGTTGCACTTTAATGAAGGCTGCAGTTTATCCATTCAGAGTGCTGTTGAATAAAGTCTAAAACTATTGGATATAGCAGTAAAACTTCAGTAGCATGTTTCTAGCAAGCTGTCTTTCATGGCTGAATGTTATATGATTGGATGCAAAGTGTAACTGTTCATAAATCTTTGCCTTATTGTTGTAGTTCAAATGAAAATTGCCTGGGATAATCTGTGTGTTTACACTAAATGTACTAGATGGGGTACCGTAGGCAAAGGAGTTACAGAAACATTGATTGAGCCGAGGGAGGCTGTCTCATCAGCGCTGAATGGGAAATCATTGATTTATATGGATGAAAGGCTGTAAAGTGTGGCATTGCTACAAATTGGTGCTACATATTTGTGCAACTCTTGATATTAAGCTGACCGTGAAAAAAAAATGATTGAGTGCTGGCTAAAAAGGCAAGGAAATGTGAGTAAAGAATAGAGATAGATTGAGGGAGCGATGTAGGTGAAGGGTTGTGAAAAAGGAGGCAGCTGTATTTAATGCACTTTACAGATTGATCTGTAACTTTGTCAGTGTGTCAGGCAGTGTAAACAGAGAGCATAACTATCTGCTCTACTTTAAAGTAGTAGTTGCTTTAGTGGTTTAGTTTCAGGAATCATGATATCACAGTATCTGAATAGTTTTTTGTATCAAAGTAAAGACAAATGTGTTAAATCTAGGATTAAAAAGTGTTAATATTACTACAAATAAAATAAGTCAATCTTCTAGTCCTGTTAATCCTATTTATCATAAATACTGTAATTTTAACCCATTTGAGTGTATGTCTCATCCAAAAATAGAGGAACAATTAGATGCATATTATTTATTAAACTAGTTGTCTTGTCAATAAGACGTTTAATTTATTGATTGATTGATTGATTGATCAAAAACAGCTTACTTTCTGGAATCAGAATACCAGTGTTGTTTCAGTATTATTTATATTATAGTTTTTATTACTTGTATTTTTTTATATTTTAGTATTTGTATGTGCTTTTTTCATTTAAACGTTATTTGTAAATTAGTTGTAGCAATTTTCGGACTTTTCATTTAATATGTAATATATAAATAAATACATTATATACATTTTTAATATTAGCTTTTATTTTGTTTTGAGTTTATAATTTTTACTTTTAGTTTACCTTTTTATTTTAGGTTAAGTTTTAGAAATTTGTATATGTGATTTTGTAATTTTAATCTTTATTTTTATTTGTTGAAGACCTTTTTTCTAAAATGTAAATATAACTTTATTTGTAATATCGGCTTTTTTCAGTTATATTTCAGTTTATATTTAATATTTTCTGTTATTTCTTTGTTTAAGTTTTAGTAACTTTGTTATGTGCTTTTGACATTTAACCCATATTTTCAATAAAAATTGGTTTTAGCAATGTTTTTCATCTAATATTTAGATTTTACTTTATTAAAATTGCAAAAACCATACGTAATCTTATGTCTTAGTCAATACTAAATATATATATTAAAATCGTTGCATTTTGTGTTTTTTTTTGTGTTATTTTTTTGCATTTGCATGATTTTATGGTTAGTTTCATTATCATCACTGTCTTCTCTCTGCTCTCTGCGACCCTGTGCAGACTCACAGCCCACCAGTCGAGAAGCGCTGCTATAGAATAACCATGCGCCACGATGACAGCAAGAGCCAAGCTACATTTATCATATCCGAAACATATTGTCAGATCCTATTGCCTCTTATTCGCATTCAAACGATACTGCGCCACCAAGTTATCCGGACACGGAGCTGGAAATCACCAGATTAATGGTGAGACTGCGGAAGAGACATCGACAGCATGTCTGCCTAACTCTAGCTTCATTCCATTAGTGCGCCTCCACACTGTGGTCCCGCTCTAGTACATTTCCTCTCCTCTCACATCACCTCTGTTCAATTTAACGCCGTGTTGCCGCTAGCACTCCAAGCAGGGCCTGCCAGTGCCGTATCACGGCTGCTTTTCCATTTGACAGAACACACACACATACACACCCGCCCAAGGAAGCCTGCCTGCTGCAATTAGCCAGGATTTAATGAACCCTGCAGACGATCCTCGCTTCTCCTATAGACACGCCAGTCAAGGCCGCTTGCACGGGCAGTGCGGGACGGCCTGGCAGAAGCTACAGGAGTATTGAAGATCAATCCAAAAGCCCTGGATCTTTCTAGCCTTAAAGAGAGCATAACCGATGCTCATTTTTAGTGAATCTTCGGCTCCCCGCTTGTTTACAGTAATCCCCATGGCTCTGTCCATACCTCACTGGATTAAAGGCTCGGTTGTTTGGGTGCGAGAGAGATAGAGAGGTGTGGAGAAGATTGCTGCTATCAGCCCCAGCGTGCTGCTACTGTACACAGCACTAGCTGTACGGTCAGTCCCTGTTCTCTAAGCTCAGTAAACAGAGACTTCCCGTCTAAAGCCCGGGTCAGACCGTTGCCGAGGGCTTCAGACATCTTTTGCTGTCTGAGTCAGTTAAGAAGGTGACTCCATTAATAATTCTGGCCTCCATAAGTGTACAAGTTCATTTTCCTAACAAGGTTGGAATTAAAATAAGTCATTATTAATAGGGCTGTCAATTTAATGTGTTAATTTAGTGCATTTCATTAAAAAGAAAATAAAACAATTAATGCAATTAATCATTCCCTGTGACCCACTATCGAATGAGTCTGAGTTTGAAGTAAAACCTAAATGGTTTTTGCAAGTCTATATATATACAGTATATATATCTAGGATCACAGGGAAAAGGGGGATAGCTTATCATAAATTTCCATAAGAAAAGGATTTAAAAAAAGGATTTGTTCGGTTTACTATTAGACCGTTTTTGTTTGTGTATGTGGTATTTCCCTTCATAATTATTCAATTAATCACCAAATTTTGCTTCAAACTCTTATTTTTACGCAACAAAATATATCTTTACCACAGAATTGAATCTTTAATTTTATAAATCTAAATATTAGATATTCAATATCAACCTAAATCATCTGGGTGAATACACAATCATTAAATACGTGTTTTATGGATTCTTCCTCTAAGCTACAAAAGGTACATGTAGTCTCCATGTCTCTAAAAAAATGTCAACTACTTAATTGGCTCATTGGGCAAATCAAATGAATAACTTTATATTTAAATGTATTGGTGACAGTATTTACTGGGTAAATTCCCGACCTCTTTCCATTCAATCTAAGCATATAACAAATTCCAAAGAGATTTGCATTTAGTCAATAATGTGGTTCTGCATAATGCATGTTTTAATACTCTCATGACAAGCATGTATGTGAATGACGTCAGTAGGCTAGAAGTCTATTACTGCATCGATGCAGAATCATCAAGATGCATCATATGTATATATAATATATAGTAACTAAAATGATAATACTAATATAATAAAACTATTTTTGTAATATCTTCAATATTTATATCTACCACTATAATGTGTTTTTAATCATTTTCTTTTGTGCATTTTTGAGATACAAAATTATATATGAATAATTTGATTAATGAATTCATTTGTTTTAAAAATTCATCATTTAACAGCACATATTTGACAGTAATAATCAGCTTGGCAAGTAATGTATATATCTGCGTTACTTCTGAAAAAGAGAGAAGGGAAAGCCTGTCAGACACATTATCCACATGTTATCTCAAGTTCAGTATGTACAGTTTAGCACTTTGGCATGGTGACCACAGTAAAAAGCTGCATTCAATGCACAGTTTCTGCTTAAGAGCTTCTAATAAGCCTAATGTTATCAGCCCACTCTCTAATCTAAACATCCACGCACACACTCACAGCTCTGATAAATGTATCACCAAAGCAAAATGCTGCTACAAGCACAAACATATCTGGCCCATTTATCTTATCCTCCATAGTTCATATGGAAACTCAAACGTGTCTCAAATGCATCCATTTAATTCTGAATTCAAGCTGACAACACCACACTGGGAAAAGAGAAAGAAGCTGGGGAAAAAATAAAAGGGGAGATTGTAGTCTTAAGCAAAAAAGAAGCGTGTTAATGTATTTTTTGCAACAAAACCATGCTCATTTTAAGTGTGACAGTGTGAGTTAGAGTATTTACTCAAAGAAGAGAGTGGCTTGTTTGTGTAGATCCTTGCATATGGTAAACGTGATTATTCTTACAGGGTTGCCCCCTGCTAATGCAATATCCAGCACCGCTCTTGACTGTTGTTTCGCTCTGCGTGTATGTCACAGAAACAGCACCTCAGCAAACTCGCAAATCTGAGCACCAACACACCTC
The DNA here is from genome assembly GCA_027564155.1 of Gymnocypris eckloni scoliostomus. Classification (NCBI taxonomy): domain Eukaryota; kingdom Metazoa; phylum Chordata; class Actinopteri; order Cypriniformes; family Cyprinidae; genus Gymnocypris; species Gymnocypris eckloni. The sequence continues at coordinate 19,669,724 of CM050426.1, read as the reverse complement.
ACAAAATGAACGATAATTAAGGTTTTATTGTCACACTTACGGTGATTTGTATAGCATAGCATTACCACTCCTCGGGGATTCTGTACACAGCAAAATAAAAATACCCAGTTATATTAACAATATGTCCTGAAGTCAATTTGAACAATAGAGGCTGCATGACGTGGAACATTATGTGCTATCTGAATTAGATTAAGTGTAGACTTAAAGACGTGCCATTTAGGTGGTGATTATTCATACTATTGCAACACAGACGGCTGTGTGTGTATGTGTTAGCACTGAATATGTGTGAGTGTGTGTAAATATATGCACTAGGAGACAGAGTATGAGTGTTTGAGTGTATCTGTATGTTCAAAGGCAAGACTGTAATTATGCATAAATTTGTCTCTCTGAGTAGGTGTGCGCTAAAAGTCAACAAAACTCAAACAAACTGCTTGTGTGTCTGTACACACATATTCACTGGAAAATGTACAGTGAAAACAAAGCAAGTGTTTGTGTTTGCCATAAATCTGTTTTAAAATATGGTGGCAATATGGTATATGTTTGAAGTATTACAGGATTAGATTTTGGTGTATTTTACAGCCCATAACTGTATGATATAACAGTAATAAACAAACCAACTAGCTGAACTTAAAAATATATTATTTTGTTTAAATGATATATAACTGTATATGTTTTACATAAAAAACATAGCATTTACAGTCATGAACAGGTTTTTGTGGTTATCAGATATCATTGTAAAATATGAAGTTTTAAGTATTAAAGGGTTAGATGTTGGTGTATTTTACAGCTCATTACTGTATGATATAACAGAAACAAAGCAACCAACACATTTTATTTACTAAAGTCTACTTTGAATGTTTATATAGCAAAAAGTTTTCATAATATTTGCAGATACATTTTGGGGGGCTCCTGTTAAATTTACAGTAACAAAGAGATGTTTGTTGTTGCCAAATATCACTGTAAAATATGGTGAAAATAGTATATGTTAAAAGATTATATTTTGCTGTCTGCATATTTTACAATCCATAACTGCATTTACAGGTGCATCTCAATAAATTAGAATGTCGTGGAAAATGTTATTTATTTCAGTAATTCAACTCAAATTGTGAAACTTGTGTATTAAATAAATTCAATGCACACAGACTGAAGTCTTTGTTTTTTTTAATTGTTCACATTTAACAAAAACCCATCTCAACAAATTAAAATATGGTGACATACCAATCAGCTAATCAACTCAAAACACCTGAGTGTCGAATTGTCAAGCAAAATCGATTCAAGAATTTGGGTGAACTTCACAATGAATGATTGAGGCTGGGGTCAAGGCATCAAGAGCCACCTCACACAGACGTATCAAGGAATTTGGCTACAGTTGTCGTCAGAGGCGTCTTACCTGGTCTAAGGAGAAGAAGAACTGGACTGTTGCCCAGTGGTCCAAAGTCCTCTTTTCAGATGAGAGCCAGTTTTGTATTTAATTTGGAAACCAAGTTCTTAGAGTCTGGAGGAAGGGTGGAGAAGCTCAAAGCCAAAGTTGCTTGAAGTCCAGTGTTAAGTTTCCACAGTCTGTGATGATCTGGGGTGCAATGTCATCTGCTGGTGTTGGTCCATTGTGTTTTTTGAAAACCAACGTCACTGCACCCGTTTACCAATACATTTTGGAGCACTTCATGCTTCCTTCTGCCAGCTTTTTAAAGATGCTGATTTCATTTTTCAGCAGGATTTGGCACCTGCCCACACTGCCAAAAGCACCAAAAGTTGGTTAAATGGCCATGGTGTTGGCGTGCTTGACTGGCCAGAAAACTCACCAGAGCGGAAGAGTTGTCAAGAGGAAAATGAGAAATAAGAGACCTAAAAATGCAGATGAGCTGAAGGCCACTGTCAAAGAAACCTGGGCTTCAATACCACCTCAGCAGTGCCACAAACTGATCACCTCCATGCCACGCCGAATTGAAGCAGTAATTAAAGCAAAAGGAGCCCTTACCAAGTATTGAGTACATATACAGTAAATGAACATACTTTCCAGAAGGCCAACAATTCACAAAAAAAATGTTTTAATTGGTCTAATGAAGTATTCTAATTTATTGGTGCGTTTTTGTTAAATGTGAGCCAAAATCATCACAATTAAAAGAACCAAAGACTTAAACTACTTCAGTCTGTGTGCATTGAATTTATTTAATACACAAGTTTCACAATTTGAGTTGAATTACTGAAATAAATGAACTTTTCCACGACATTCTAATTTATTGAGACGTGCCTGTATAATTAATGGATATAAATGTAATATACAAACAACCAACTTTATTTACTGAAGTATATTTTGAACTATATATTAATGAGCACCATTCATTTTCTTAAATAATATAAAATAGTTTCTAAATTACAGGTTTCTATTTTCCATTTGAGTCATGAAAATGTTTTTATACATTTTTAGTGATTAATTGTAACGGGATACGTTGTACCAAGTATAAATAAATAAATACTACTGTTGTCTTAATAAATATATTGAGTAATTTCACTGTTAGTGATATAGTAGTATATATAAAAAAATGAAGCTTTTAACATCCTTAACTTAATTTGTTTGTTTGGTATTGCAGTAAAATTACATGTATTATCCTGTCAAATCTAACTTAATGTTACACTGTATGTTAGGGAAACAATTAACAGGATTGTAATGCTACTTTTCAGCATTGCATTTCTGTGCATTCAGCACAATTTGCATTTGTGCAGGAACAACATAAGAGGCCATTTGTGTTCTACATTGGCCTTTTTCTCTTGACCTGCTGTCGACCCTCACACCTGTAAAATCGATAAGAAGCATGCCGGCACATTTGGGTCCTCGCTTGTCCTCCCCTTCACCCTCCTCTTCAAGGTTAAATCTGCATGGATCACAGTTGTCAATCACACCCCAGTCCCTCACCAGCCCCAGACCACCGCTGCTGTTTTCAGGGGGCAATAATTCATGCTCACGTCATAGTTGGCCTTGGTTGACTCTGAAGTTGCAGTACATTTATTCTTACATTGTTGCATCTGCATCAGTGTGTTACAAAAGCATAGAGCTTGTTGTGAACAGCAATGGTGAGATCATGGTCTCTCAAGTGTAGTAACTGTATTGTAGTGTTCTATTAACAAATATTACATGCTTTACAGAACAAAACAATTGAGTTAAATCAGCCAAAACAGCACACCAGTAATCAAGCATCAAAGCACCAGCCGTTCAGATGACGATGTTGCTGTTCAAAGCCATAACAACCTCCTCCCATGCACAGCAGTCAAATGAAGATCTGGGTGGAATCAGAGGTACTATCATCACCGTTAGGGCTTGAAATCTCTCAACCCCTTTTCCGTAATGCGTGGGATTTTGTATTCATTTTTGTGAGGCTTTTCTTCATGCTACATTTGCAAAGCTTTAGCATGAGGTTAAATGTGTTTGCATGTATTAATTTATGCAAATGTGCATATGCATGCATGCAATTATATATTTCTCTCATCCATGCTCTCTTTCATTATGTGTCACCATCATTAGCGTTGTGTGCTTTGAGACGCCTGTCCCTGGGGTGGTGCACAATAGTGTTTACTTAACCACTTTCCTGCAGTATACAGTGTTCAGTGGGTCTGGCTTGATTGAACCCTGTGGACCTATTAGGGCCTGTAATCAGGAGCGGAGCCAGGCCCAGCCCCGCGGGCTTCATTACGCATTACAGGTACAAACTCCAGCTTTAACTAACTAACAAAACCTGCTGCAACGGCAATCAGTCAGCCCATAGAACATGTTAGCTACATGCAGTCACAGTCAGGCTGCCTGTGTCCTTGGAGGTGGAAACAAGGTCATCCGTGTCGAGGAAATGCGAGTTTCTGGATTAGCCGAGGGCGGTCATTGTGATATGGACAGGGCGTGAGAAATTTCTAGCTCATTGGGGGCGACAGTTGTAAAGATGGAGCAAAGGAGGCTGACTTCTGTGTAGGAGCAATTGATATGTCACCCGAATTGGTAAGGTGCAATTGCATTAAAATTGTACAATTGTTTTAGTCTCTGTTTCAATTGGTTTTATTGTGCTTTTTAAAAGATCAAAGAGATGGAATAAAGTTTTTGTTTTAATGAAATTTGCTTTTTCCTTTCTCTTTGAGTTCTAATTTGAAGCTCAGTTCCACATAGTCCATTGCACTAAATCTTTAAGAACTAATTAAAAGTATATTTCTCTCATAGCAGTGCAGGTTAAAGAGATTCCGAAGTTGTTAGCAGACATTCCGAAGCACTTTTCTGTGCTTCAGAAGCTTCAGAGAAGATTTTTCTCTTCTGCCGCGTGTAATGTAATGTGACGTGGAAGGATAACAACAGGGGTTTGTTGAAGGTGCTTCTCAAAGCAAGTATGCAGAGTCAAATCTGACCCTGAGGACTAAGTTACAGTTGTCTGTTGGCATTAGCATTGTGGACTGTGTATATGAGCATGTCACAATGTCACAGAGCTCTCACCTCCTGACAGGCAAGGATGTGCTCGCAGGAAGTGTGAGATATTGACGAGGCGCTGATATTTTTAGCCACTTTCATTAGAGCTCAGCAGAGATATCAGGCATCAATAGGATAGCGCCGTTACAGTCGAAGCGTGAGATCTTAATTCACACAAACATGTCCTTGAAAGGAATTAATCCTTTAGTGAATGACGTTTTGAGATGTTCAGTTTGGGATTTGATTGATGTTTTGAGTTCAAAGGGTGGTAGATTTTTATTTCTCAATTATTTGAATTAATATAACTTTATATATACACTGCATATAGAGTATGTACATGAAAACTGTCATTTTATTGCGTAATTTACTTTATTGGATAACTTGATTAATTTACTGGATTTTTATTAATAAAAACATAATGGGTTTACAACAAACAAACACTGAAATTGGCTATTTTGGTTACATTTAATTAAATTGATTAATTAAATAGTTAAAGTTGAATGCATTCATTGTAGTGCTGTCAACCGATTAATCATGATTAATTGTATTCAAAATAAAAGTTTTTGTTTACGTAATATATGTATGTGTGATGTGTATATTTAAATTACACATGTACAGTATATATTTTGAAAATGTGTACATGAATTTAAATTCATAGAAAGTGTAAATATATTTAATATATAAACATAACATTTTTCTTAATTATATACTGTATATGCATGTGTGTGTATTTACATATACATAATAAAAATACACAAGACACATATAAACAAAAACTTTTATTTTGGATGTGATTCCTCAGTATTAATCATTAGACAACACTAATTCATTTGATTGCACTGATTTTAATTAATTAAGAATAAATTAATAAATCATAAGCTTGTGTTGAGAATTTCTGTGAAAAGAGAAAAACACCTTTCATAAGGCCCTATCTTTGCCATTATTGTTCAACTTTAAATTAAACGTTTATTTGAAATCATTTTTATTTTAATCTATCTATCTAAGGGCAAGCTAAGACCAGCAAAGAAGCATAGTCTGGTTTAAGATGGGTTTTTTCCAGAAGGTTTGTGCAAAACATTTACAAGTTCACCTGCAAATCGATCTTTACTCTTGTTCATTGAGTTCCTGTTGTGTTGGCAATATAGCTATTGCATCCAATAGTTTTGAATCCAGTTTGAAGAAGAATACGTTTGCATTAGCAAACACTTTGATAAACGAACACCCTGCAGGGCTCCATGTCTATCCCATTCCTTTATTTCACAATCGCTCCAGGTAGAGTTTAGAAAACCCAAGTGTTATTGGCTCGTCTATTACATTGTAGGGGCTAATAAGGCTACAAAGCTACACTGCAAGACCACCACAAAGTGCTGAGGCGCAGAGAAAAGTGGAACATGATTCATCTTGTTTGGAAGGCAAGGCCTTATTAGGACCAGTGAGAGTGTGGATGGGGGCGTTTGGGAGGGGAAGACTTCACTAGGCTTTCCCATCCAGCCTCCCTGTAATTGCTTTCGGCTACACCTTGAGAATTTGATGAGTTGAGACGAGACTTTGTTGGAGTGACTGCACATGGTGTCCAGGCTGCTTTAGAAATCAAATCTGTCCATCTGTCTTTCTGTTGCTTGGTTTAAACTACATCTGAAGGGATGAAGTGTGGATCTTCTCATAATATATTCAACACAAAAGATCTTATTTTTACATCCAGGGCCTGTGACACGTTATAGTACTATACAGTATGGCAAGTCCTAATTATTTTATTGTATGACAAGAACTATGCGATCTCATAACAAAAACCTACCTGTGGGAACTTTTTCACAAGACACGAAATACGTGCCAATAAGTACACATCACTGTCAGTTTCCAACAGAAATGAACACTAGAGGCAGTATAACAGCGAGTACTTTTAATCGTTTTCCTACACAGTTAAGATTACAGCTCTGAAGTCAAGATTAAACATATGTTTTGCTTTCTGGATGTAACAAGTTTGCTTGGTAGCTCAGCCGGCACGGAATTGGACTTAGCTATATGCTTGTGATTGCACTTTTTACGTCACATTCGCTTTTATTCCTACTATCGGGAATGGTTTGGGTGTAATGCAGATGGCAAGTTCTTTTAAAACATCATGGAGCATTAGAGTTTTAGCACCACTGAAAATACATTTCAAATCCAACCAACATCACATAAAATGTACCATATGTATTTTCATCTGTTCTGGGGGAAGAATACAAGCACTCTTTTATCGCCAGCCACTCAACATCAAATATGTCACGAAACGTACATGGTGCTACGCATTTCATGTCTTGCGAATAAGTTCCCTCAGTTAAGTTTTCATCATGAGATCAGGTTGGAAAAGTATGGTATACATATATTTAAGTGCATCTTTTATGTATGCCTCTTTAAGGTATAATAAGGATGTTTTTTTCATGCATCTTTTGGTGCACAAAATCTTTTGATGCATAATAGTGAACTGTGTATTTTTTAAGTAATGGAAGCTGAATTTTAGGCTGCTGAATAAAGGGTACATTATCTTTTCTTTTACTCCACTTTTTAGCTGAGCATTTGCAAATATGGGCCGTTTCTTTCTCAATTATCAGCTTTTCCACTGTATTTGTGTGGCTTCCAAATGCTCTGGTTTAATGTGACACTCTAATCGACCCATTCAACAAAATAAAAATAGAAGAATAAGAAGATTTGGACCTAGGACACTCTCCTAATGAATTTGAAGGCTTTGAAAGGTCCAAAAGGCTTAACAAGAGAGTGACATTGAGATGGGAAATGGGGGCTAGTCAGACAATGTTAAAGGGATCCTGGAGTCATTACATGGCTATTAGATTGCATTACGGCTTTGGGTGTAATAGAAACTCCTGCTGTTTGTCTCTGGTGGTTGGAATAATTTCCGGAACCTTCCCGTCCCAAAATGTACCTCAATTTCTCCCTGTTAACAATAGGGGACAGCACTTCAGCCATGGTTCTCATTCTTGACAAGCTATTACCATAAGTTTCCGCACACACTCCATCTTTGTGAAATGGAAGGCTTCAAAGCAATGCTCTCCACAGAACTGTGGAATCCCCTTACACACATGCTTTGTTAAGACTGAGGATGTGCTGCATACTCCACACGCCTCACAATATAATCATGTGATTCCACATCTTTTTCTCTTTTCCTTTCACTCTCTCTTGTTCTCTCTTTCCTCAGTCCATTTCCATAATCCTTTCTGCAACAAGAAATGCCTTGGTCTTTTTACTGTAGAATGAGGCTGATAGTCAAGGATAATCTCAATATTTCATAGACATTTGTATAAAGTAAGTGTGCACATTTGCTTTTTTACATTCAGATAGACATTGAAAACACAAAATGTTCAAATATTTAAATTGTTGGAACATTTGCAAAAATAGTGGTACATGTGACTAAGGTTACGTCCACAAAAACGTCCAGATAAATTTGAAAACATATATTTTTCTCTACATTTTGGCTTTTTGTCTAGCAAAAAAAACACTGCTTTTTGAATACACTCTCCCGAGTGGATACATTTGAAAATGCAGTTTTTGCATTGTGGTGTGGACTGTGAAAGCGGAGGTATTTAAAAACAGTGATGCATATTTAGTCTTGTGATGCATTATGGTATATCTGGTTGAATGAGCATTGTGCCTGCTTTTCACTTTCAATAATGTTGCTAAAGATAAATGTTTCTTTGCACAATCTTTATATTATATTCCTGGAAAAATGACAGAATATTTACTTGTAACTGCTATCCTGTGGCAAAAGATAATGACACTTGCGTTTTAAACCATACAGGAAATGTTGATTTTGAGTGTGACCTGGATATATGCAAGTGAGTGGTGGGATATTTTGCTAGTAAAATTATAGTGCTAGAAGAATAGCATGGGCACTTCATTATGTCTCATTCATTATGTTTCAGTGTTTTAGGGATATCCATATAAATGTGACGTCCAATAATCAGACCATGTCCCAGGGGGTCATTTTTCACTAGATGGCGAGAAATTTTGTTACATTAAGACCATTTAAGGGATAATTTATTTCTAAATGAAATCCAAATTGGACTAATAAAGATGAACTCCAAGAATGAAATATAAGTGAAACAGCATCAGTGTTGCAGTGTAACATCAATACATTTAATTTACTGATTTGTATACACAGGGGAAATAAATTGATGTATAAATGATTTTCAATGCTAGTAGATATTTTATGCTAGTAAATTTCACAAATGATTATAGAGAAATGGCAAACACAATTAATACAATTTTGAAGAAAAAATACTAAAATAGTATTTTTACTCCAATAATCTTTGTTTTTTTAGAACTTTGACAAATCATTACTGTCACACTGATTCCAGCTTCTTATTAGAAACCATTATAATTTCAAATCAAGTAAAAGTGTTAAATGCTGAAACATATTTGAGCTCATTTATTAAAAAAACAGTCAAAACAAATATCATATATTTTAGATACTTTCACTATACTGTATTTTGTCATTTATATACAAGTATATATGAATACTAATGAGATCATATTTGATAGCCGCATAAAAGGAAAATTTAGAGGAAAATGGGGCTGAATTTTGGAGAGGTCCTCATCCTATTATGCAAACAAAATGTACGTAGCATCTGTCAAGTGAGGTGATGTCTGAAGCCCCTCACTTCTACAACAAGATGTCTTGGATATGTTAATGGAGCTCTTGGGACTCTTGTGATATACAGTATGTCCAATTTAGCACTGTGAGAAAGAGATAGTAGTCTTCCTTTACAGTGAAGCTCTATTTTAGCTTCGTTGTGCAGATAAAGGTCAGTCGGTCCTCTGTTTCTCACACATCCTCAATCTTGGCTGTGGTTTTGTTGATGAGAAATTCACAGCTTCAGCTTTTCCCAGGTGTTTTCTGCACACGCTCCAGTGTGGGGCCGATGCCTGGCAGGGGTCCATGATGTGGTCCTCTTCTGAACTTCAAGCAACTTATTAAATTCCCATCCAGTGCCAACTTCATTTCTGCACTTTGAAATGGTTCAGTTCCCATCACTTGCTTGGATGTGCCGGTGAGCACACAGCACAGATTGTCGAGAAGCACTCTCTCTTGCTGCTGCTCGCTGAGCTCTTTTCAATTCAGATGAAAGCGAGATGGGTCTGCAGATAGCCCTGTGTGGAGAAAAGCCCTATTCCATCCTGATGAGCAGTAAATGTGAACCAAGTTTGGAGTCTTAAAGAGAACGAAACCTATTTAGGAAAGGCACTTTTCTGTGCTTACTCTAAGCTGCATTTATAAATCTGTAGTGTATATTTTTTGCAGGCACCGATGGCTTAACTCTTGCTTTCTTTGAAAGCTAAGTGGACTTGACCGCATCGTTGTACCCAGCATGCGGTCTTGTTTATTTTCTTTATTTTTTTAACCAGCACTGTGTAAACTTGAGTCACTACACTAGGTGATTTATTATTATTAATCTGGTGTATGAAGTCATAACTTGGCAAGGAGATGTCGACCTACCCATTTATAAAACAGTACTCAATAATCCTAAATGTAAAGGGAAAAAGAAAATGCTTAATACTGGCCAAATGTGTTTTAATTTTTTATGACTTTGGACATGGAAATATATTGAATGTAGAGTGTAGGCATATTTCACAGGTATTTACTGATAATATTGTTCTCTAAAAAATACGTAAAGGGACAGTTCACTCAAAAATGTTGTCATCATTTACTCACCATCATGTCATTCCAAACCTGTAGCCTATAATTTCTTTCTCGTATTGAACACAAAAGAAGATTTTGAAGAATGTTGGTAACCAAACAGTTGATGGTCCCCATTGACTTCCATTATTTATTTCACAACTATGGAAGTAAGTTGGGACCAACAACTGTTTGGTTCTTCAAAAAATCTTCTTTTGTGTCCAACATAGGACAGAAACTTATACAGGTTTGGAACAACGTGAGGGTGAGTAACTGATTGTTGGGTGAACTATTTCTTTAAGTTAGAGCCATGGTAAAATAATATTACATTGATTATATGCTTTATTAGTATTTGTTGGAAATGCCTTAAAATTAGGACCAAGTCCATGGTGTGCCAGAAGCATATTAAATTAAATCTTAATAGAAAATTATTTCATTTTTTTTTTTTATTGGTTTCAGATTGTGTTTTTTGTTGAAGTTTGAATATACTGTTGACAATTACCTTTTAAATATTTTGTGCGATTTTCCTTTTTTTCGAGTCTTTTACAGAGCATCATCAGCACAGCATGACCCCTCTGTTGGCCTTAAAAGCAGAATGCTAATTAAACATAAGTACGGGATGGGCTGTGGGATATCACTAACTCTGTGGATACCAGCCATCTGGACAGTAATTAGGCCACTGGACTCTAAGGTCCTTTAATAAAGCAATTTGAGAGTCTCGGTTGGGAAGTGACCAGCCCTGATCACACCTGAAAAGAGTCCTTCAGTTTCAAGCTTAACATCTAAGGTAGAATAGTTAATTAATTGTTAGTTTGAGCTTGCTAGATCCTGAATGGCAAAAGCAAGTACGAGCAAGGCTCCTGAGTGGCTAAGAAATTAGCAAAACATGTTACTTAGACTCTGTAAAAAAATATTCTTGAGTTGAAACGAGGGTAAAGCTACACAGTCTCCACAAACAAGGGCCCCCAAGGCAACCGTTGTCCTCTGTGAATTGGTCTTTATGGCTGCATATACTGTAGCAGTGAGGGTCCCAAACCAGGCAATTATGAGTTTCATACAGACAGGAATACTTTCTGCCAATGGCAGAGACTTATATTTTTTGAAAGAAGACCTGCAGACATTATTCCAGTGTCATTTGAGGTTATTTTGATGGACTGTGACATGAGCGGCTGTCATTACAAGCATGCTGACGAGCTTGTTGCGTTGCTGGATTTTTGGGGATATGCCAGGAAAGCAGAGGCTCGTTTCTCTGCCTGACTCCAGGAGGCGCAAAAAAATAGGAATAATTGGGAAGGGATTTGGGGGAGGATAAAGAGGATTGACAGTAAAACAATGCGCTTAAGGGTGATGGAGAGGTTTATCTGCCCAACATTTAAAAGCAATGGCTCTGTGATAAGAGATATGGGGCGGACGCTATGGATGAAGGTAGATGTGAAGAGCGGCACAAATCTCTCCCCAACTTATCTCAATGTGTTTCTGCTGCTTTGTCTTGATCCATCTTGTCCGTCAATGTGATCCATTTCATTTAAACATCCATGGCTTCCCCTGTTGCAAGCTGGAAGTTGTCATTTAGTTCACTCCTGAGAAAACCGTACCCTATCAGGTCCATCTAATGAAGCCAGTGCAGGAGTCAATAAGTAAAGTAGGCATGGCCAGAAAAGGAAAGAGAAATCGCTAATGTGCCATGGGTAATGAACGAGATAGAAGGCTTGTTAACGGGCTTGTTTGCAGGGAAGCCCATTTCTCCACCTTATCTTTCACACACAGACCCAACACCTGCCTCTGCTCTTCACATGTGAACCGATATGTTTGACTGTTTGAGAGTCTGAATCTCAGCATGTGACCATTTTAACAAAGCTAACCACCAGCTGAGGGTTAAACATATTTTCTTTCAGATATATAGATGGATGCAGAGTGGCTTCTCCAGTGCTCAAGGCTGCTTAAACTTTGTTCGCTGTTTATCCACCGTGGGTTTTTGAAACATTCTCGAGAGGGATGGAGAATTATGATTTCCATGGTGCATAGCAAAGAATGTGCAATATTCAAGGACACTGACTATGGTTTAAACAGATTTATGATTTGCGATGTACAAAAAGATAAAGTACACTTTATTTTTGACTGCATTTGTCTCTAAATGCTCACATCCACTGCTCTGCTTTTCATGCTTGTTGTTTTGCCTCATATTGGATTTTCTCTCCTTCAGTCACTCACTGACACTCTCACATTAAAATAAACAGATGTGAAAGTGCTTAAGAACCCAGAAGCAAGCATAAGAGTTAAGAAAATATACATATTTGAGGATAATTTCTGAGCAAGAACCGTGCAGAGACATAAGAAAGAGCAATAGGGAACACAGATTATCACAACGGAGAGATAACGTAATCTGCAGATGGGAAAATGTCACTGCTTATAATGGCACAAAATCATGTTACGTAAATAAAAGAGTCGCTGTGTTAACATTTTATCGAGTAAGCAAGTTCAAAGTGAGTTTAATTGAACTGAAAATTCTGTTGTATTTTTGTATGTTTGAGCTTGCCTGTTATAGTTGAGATCGATGAAAGCTAACTAAATGACTATTCATGCTATGTAACAACATTACAATAAATTACATGGTAGCTCATCACCACCACCCAAAAAAAAGAAAAACAATTCCCTTTAATAACTTTTGCAAGCATCGAATGCTCTCTTGCGAGAGGAGTACTGCCCTGTTTGGGTTTAAATTTTCTTCCATATTACTAACAGATTTTCTCTTTATCCAAGCTACCTTTCATTATTAATCTTCAGTCCCTTTAAATATCACAGTCATCCTTACTGTCACACTCTGTGCTGGAAGGAGCGAGGTATAAAACTCAACAGTATTTAATATAATCAAAGCCAGGCTAATACATACAGGAACCGGCTGGAGACACACACACGATGAAGTAGACCCGACAAACACTAACAGAAAGACTGGAGCTTCTAAACACAGGATAATTGGGGAAGACGACGAGACATACCTGGAATCAAATTAACAATCAACATAAGAGAAAAACTGGGTCACAGGAAACACATGGGGAGCAAAACACACAAAACAGTCCACAATCCTGACACTTACACCTTATTCATATTTTTTATTTAAACGTAGTTAGTTAGTTAGTTAGTTAGTTGTTAGTTATTATTATTAAATCAAATCTATTTATTGTCACACATCATGTGCACAAGTGTACTGATGGTGAAATTCTTAGGTACAAGACTGTGCCATGGCAGTACAAGCAACAAGATGTGAAAAATGTACAATATACGTAAACAACAATATGCACACTTTACACAATATATACATTTGCACAATATACAATAAACAATAGGCAATTGTACACAATATACAATACACACATTTCCATAATATACTCATAGTAAACTGTATTCTTAAGAGATGTATAGATGTATGTATAGCTTTTATATATGACTTACATTTATGTATACTGTTTTACTGTGAAGTTCAGTGCAGTAGTTTGTTAGTGCAGAAGATAAGATGGAGCTGCATGTGTTCTATGTTATGCAGTGCGAAACATCCTACAGTGCCATATTATTATGGCACCCTCATGTCATTCCAAACATGTATGGGCTTTCTATATTTTATGATATTTTGAGATCCATTTATATATAATTATGCAGATTTGAGACACGAGGGTATGTAGATATTTTCAGGTGGACCATTCATTTTAAAGTATGGCACAAATTAATAAAAGTTTGTTCTCGTTATATATTGCATCTGAATGTGTATTGCTTTAGATTTCCAGTCATAATCACAGGCACACTGGTTGTCATGGTGCATTAACTTGGGAATATTGGCATATTGATCGAACAGTTACAAAGACAAGGATCAGCAATCTGGAAATTCAGCCCATAATCTTTCTTTCACATATGTTTTAATTTCAGTCTCCAGACTGTGGTATAATCAATAACTAATCAATCTCCTGGAGAGCAAATAGAGGCTCTTCCTTGCCACCTAATAAGGTAGAGACATAAAATATGGAGAGGTGTTGGAGGAACTCATGCATTCAGCCTCTGATGGGTTCATTAACTCTTTGCTTATAAAATAGCAGAGAGAATTAGCCATGTGTCGTCCCTCTTAAGGGTCTTAAGGGACCAGGGGGTCAGCGTGGAAGACCTTATTTCAGTCTTATCCCTGAGTCATTTTTTCAAAAGAGTGGTTGTTTTTAATCTACTTACTAAGAGGCACAGGGGAAATTTGGCAATATTGTATGAATGCTTCAGTTTTTAACAGATCCATGGCACAGGAGCACATGATCCTTATGAATGCTGCAGTATTGAACAGGATTGTGCACAATACAGAATTGATTTGAGAATCCCTGCATTTTCAATGAATGTAAAGCGAGGTAGTACGGATTCAGAAGTGTAATTTTTATTTTGAATGTAAGGAAGTGAAATTTAAATGAATTGAATTAAAATTAATCAATTTACATAGAACCTTATTTGAACGTTTTGGAAAGAGCATTTAAGATTTGTATGCCAGATAGATTTTAAATAGATCAAATTGTATATACATTTCTGAATTTTGCAGTAGCTCAGCAAAATTGTATGTGTGCCATAGGGGACATATTATTTTCCAATATTGAAAACAGCATTAATATTGTAGCTTATCACAGTCATGCTGAACACTCAGCATGGTGATTCTTAGCTCTACTGTGGTGATGTTGAGCACTGGAAAAGTTCCCTGTCAATAAAGTACCAACAGATGGCAGATAAAAAGCAAGCCTGTGTACTTACTACACCAGCACTGGATTGTTTGCGACAGGTGCAGCTGTTTTTCTTCACATACTGTATTAAAGCTACTGGCTGTATTATATCGACTCATAGCAAAGTGTTTTGTGACCTCAACCCAACTGATGACAGACATGACGAATGAAAACAAACTGCTGTGACAGCCCTTATTATACTGCATGATATGGCAATAGAGTTCATCCAAGTTGATCATCTCACTAACCCTCATTAGAAAAAGTACAGCAGGCTTTGTGCTGTAACGTATCAGCCACAAATTTATGCAGAAGAATCACATGAGACGTCATTAGAGAACAGGACAATTCGTCTGTCATTGTCATCTCAGCACCAAAATCCCTGTGCCTCATTCACTCTACTTTGAAAAAAAACACACCCTCCAAAAACCATAACAGAACAAAATATTAGATACTGAGCCTGATCTTAAGCCGCAGACATGTGTCCTCATGTTAATGCATTAAACCTAATTATTTACTCTGCACATATATCCAGGCTTACTGATACAATAAAATCTATTATTCATGGATCATTAAAAAGCAGCTGTCTCATGGATGTGATGGACTATAATTTAATATGTTTAACTTAACTTTTTTTAACAGTAATGGCTGTCAAATGAAATGCTAATCTCTGTTTAAGTGATTGATATGCAGAGAGAGTGTCTCTAATGCCAGCAACATGCATAAAAAAGACACGCATACACTTCAGCCTGACATCCTGAATCAAAGAAGGCCATTGACTCATAATGCTATTAAAGAGGCTTACCATGAATACCTGTAAAATGTTTTAAATTATTTCAGATAAATAATGTTAATGTGGTTTATGAAAAAAATTCTGCTTGCATTCAATACTTAAGCTAAATTTAATTATGTATTTATTCATTATTATTATACATGTTATTTATATTAGAATTTGTATTTACGTATCTATATATATACATAAGCACAGGTGTGTGTGCATGGGTGTTTTCAACTGTTTATCCTGCAATTGCATCGACTAAAGGTTAAAGGTTGTGTTTAAGTTGAGTATAATGTCTGTTTGGGTTGAATGAGGGAGGGAGAGAGGGAAACAGGGAGGGAGCTTGGAGGAGAGAAAAGAGGAGAAGTCTTTGCAGATGGAGATGGAGGACCATTCTGTGTTTGAGCTGGATTCCAGCTGGGATTAGTGAGAGCTTGTCAAAGGCACTGCTCGGGCAGGATGAAGAGACGGAAAAAGCTGGTATGCTGCTCCTTTCATTTGATTATGAGCTTCTCTGAATATTTGCACTTCTTATAGCAATGATAATGGCTCTGGATGGGATTGGATATCTCTAACTGGCTGTTTCTCATTTTAGTCGTGAGTAAGGAAGTGGGAGAGGGTGAGAGATGGAGCGGGTGCTTTGTTTTGAGGAGGCAACCTTGAGAGCTATTCTGAAGCATCATTAATGCTTGGTGCATCTAGTTTCATTATTTTTGCAGTGCATTCATTCGGAAATGTAATTTCGTACGCTACAAGATGTCATTTGAAAAATATTCTTCCACATGTGTGCATGAATCCTAGGGTAAGGGAGACTGTTTTATAGGACAGGCTTCATTGTCATAATCTAACTTCCCAAAATCGAACTGCATTCAAATCAGGTCTGTACTATTTTGTTCTGGGACGTGGGGAGGTTGTTAGTTTCCTGTGCTGTCACTCTTGTTGGGCAAAGTCAAGTGTTTGTGATCATACACCCCTGATGTATTCCAAATATAGTCTAGCCCACATTCATGACTAAAGCTCTTGAGCAAGTGAGTGTGCGCACATTGACCTCATAACACACACTTCAGCTTCCCACACGGCCCCAGCCTCTGAGACCACACGGGCTATGCACATGCTTGCTGTTGCTTCCTGCTGACTCTCCAAATGTATTCACGCTGAGAACAGAAGGCATCTGTTTCCTCTCCATTTTTAGATTTTCTGAAGTATTGGATATGCCGGCTGGCTTTGTTACTGTCTATAATTACAAACAGCTTTTACGCTACCTTCGGGAAATATTAGCATAACCGCTGATGCTATAACATTGGACAATTGTTTTGCTTCATCCCACCTATATCTTTTTTTTTATTGTTTATAGGACAATAACTCTGAGACTACAACTTAATGCTTAACCTTCAGAAAATGTTGATCCTCAACCTTGGAAGCGGTTTTATTTTCTACTTGAAATCCTGTTAGCAAAAGTGGTGATATTATGTTTTTGGTGATAGAAAAAAAAAAATCATATTAATTATAACATTAAAAAATATTTATTTTTTCATATTAATTATAACATTAAATATACTAATTTAAATAATTGTAATAATAATAATACAGATAATAATACAAAAAGTATAATAATACAGGCTGTAGATGTATTTAAAACCATCTACCTTTCATGTTTAGGTATAGTTAAGTTTATTTATGAAATATAATAGTTCTCACAATAGAACATGGAATTTGTTCCTTTACTCCTATAGTAGAAGTCATAGGAACACCAGAGTGTGTGAAAAGTGCCTTCCTGTACTTTTTGTATCTCAAAGATATATCTCTCAAGGAGCACTGAGAAAGCCATGATGTCCATAAGAGGCCCTCCACTTCAAATTGCACAATCACAACGCATTTAAGAACTGAGGTCAAGGTGACTTGTGCGGGTGCCTGTGTTGGTGGACCAGCTGTGCCAAGCATTCAAGTGTTGACTATTACCTGTAAAAGGTCATTCAAGTCAGAAATGTTTTGCTTGCCCTCTGCATTTCTCGCTCCCTCCCCCTGTTCAGCTGCTTCTGTGTGTTTATCCACTTTTAATAGCATTTTATGTAGCACATTAACTTGATGAATTATATTAACTTGAGCAACCATGAGGAAAATATGCTTATGACTTTATCATTTTGAATGGTAGTCGAAAGGCACCGAGAAGCCATTAATTCTCATTGTTTAGGAGAGAGACAAACCTACAAATGTGTTCCAGCCTCACTTTGCCTCCAAGTCTCACAGCAGGGCTCTTTATACAAAAAGGAGTTATACTGTAGGGAACTACACTTAAGTATAGTTCCCTATAGAAAGAAAGCTCTGGCTTGAGCATAAATGTGAGTAAGTTCAATAATCTCACCACATGAAAAGAGATACTATGTTAAAACCCACATAAAGGCTGAATTCATTAGTTTAAAAGGGTTGAACATTTCTAGCTCCACATATTGAGTCAGAACTTTATTTAAATTTATAGCATCTTCTGTTTTAAATTGGCTTCAGTCGTTTTTCGCTGAATCTGTTAAATGTAAATACATTGTAAATACATACAGAAAATATTTCAGCTTTTCTACTTAAAAAGTTCGCATTTAATTCAAATGTTAGTTGCTGGTTCTTTGTAATTGTCTGTGTAAATTACTAGCAATTTGAAAGAGTGAAAGTTGTTTCAGTGTATAAAAATGTAATTACTTTTGTAGCTTGTTATTACCTATATTTAACATAACAAAATGTTAATTTTAGTCAGAAATATTGCAGACATAATTTACAGAATTAAGTCTTAGTTTAGTAGAGACTTGCTTATATACATAATATAAAGGATTCTTATGTCTATAGGATAGCTTGGTTTATGCAACTTTTCCACAGCAGTTCGGTCAGAAATGTACTACTGTAAAGTGATTTGACTAGCATTTGCACACAAACACTATTAATTGATAACCAAACCACTTATTTTCATTATCGATTGTAATCAATTTTATTAATTTGTTGATTGATTAGATTTGTCAGCCCTATCCCCAAATCGTATAATTACTTGATTACAATATTTAATAAATACAAAATGAATTGGTGCGTTGACATGAGTGATGCCAAAAAGGTATTGTAGCCATATGTGATGCACGGTTTTTGAGTTCTGGATGTGAATGCATTCTAGACTCGATCAGTTCCATTTTTTATTTCATCGATTCATTTTTCATGGGAACTATTTATTTAAAACAATTAATTAAGAAAAAAAAACATTATGCTTGACACAATGAACACGTTTAGCTGGCTTCACTGAACCGGATAGTAAGGAGAGAATGAGCGTAAGGAAATAGCAGATGAGTTTCACTCTACTTCTTGGCTGCACTCTTAACAGAGGGTTATCGGTGAGAGGAACAAGAGAAGCATCTCACTTCCTCTATTGCTTTATCACTAATTAACGCAGGCTCGTTCCTCCTGATGAGCTCTGTGTGAAGTGTATGGTTGGTTGCTGCATAATTAGTGGGGTTTTCAGATTTTGCCTTTGATTCTAACAGTCAGAGATGTTGATCCCACCCTTACTTCCTCAGCGGGGGCGGCCGATTGTGCTGCCGCAGCAATTGGAGCCCCTCACGTGGGGTGGTGAAAAACTGTAAATTGCTCTTCGGGGCTTTTTGTTACCCAGCATGAAATTCAACTCACAAAACAGATAAATAAATCAAACTCCAGGTCAGAGACAGCTTTCGAAAAGCAGAGTCATCAAAAATGATGCAATTTAACGTCCTATCAGTTCTGTCCCATTAAGACATGAATAAATGTATTTAAAATGACTGTATAATATTCTTCAGTTTTTATTGTGCTTATCTGACATGCTTTTCGATTGAATTTCATTAGTAGTAGTAGTATTTGTATCTGTATTAATAGTGGTAGTATATTCAATATTAAATACTAAGTTTTGGGGTTGGTATTTTGTATTTATTTATATAGATTATTTTGTATTTTTAAAAAGTAAATGTTCAGTAATACAGATATTAGAAAACAACTATTTGTGTGCTAACTATCAAAGCTTCCAGCTCTTTTGCTGAGGATATCTTGGATTAAATGACATTCCCCTTGTCATGTCAGTCACACTGGATTTAATGGTTATGTATTTGGGAATCAATGAACTTGTCATTTCTGTATTAGTCAGTCTGGTCTTGGTATTTTCAATATATGTGCAGAAGTGCTTGTTATTGGATTATGTGTGTAAACTCACTTTGTAAATCTGAATCAATAGTAGGAGAAATGAATGTATTTTGGTCAAGGGGCCACTGGGGTTTCCTGTCCACTCCCTTGAACCACTGCCGGTGGTGTTTAACAGCCTTCTGGACATTTTCTCAAATGCTAACATTATTGAACCTCCAACGAGTGTCTAATTAATGTGACATCACAATATGCTTATACTGCAAACCGGCTAGCTGTTCTCAGCCTAGATTATGACATTTTGATAAAGATCTCCGGAGTTCTCCTTACAGATGAGCTGCAAGAAATTGTTGAGGGATTCTTCTTTGACTCCTCATTACCCATGGCTGTGATGATATCACACAAGCGTACTAAAACTTTAAGGGCTAGATGTTCACCCTTTCTCTGTTTTAACCTCTGAGTTAATTACATCTTTCCTTCAGGGTAGCATCATTAGAAGATATGAGACTCATTACAATAAAGCAATGATTTAATAACATTAACAATTATATTGATGTGAACACTGAGCTAACTGCTGGGAAAGAGCTGGGAAACGAACACGTCCGTGCCCAATGCTGAATATATTTACTGGAATATTTGAACCTACTGTAGGCCAAAAAAATATTCTTTGTCAAATTCATGTGTTTGAATGAGTATTAGTAACCATGTAGCAAGCAAGCTACGCTCACCAGGATGGAAATTTCACTGCCTTTGTTGTAAAATGGTGTCTTGTGAAAAGGAAAAACACTTGCTATTTTAGGATGTACTTCTAACACATCTGTTTGTGTGAGGTGGTTGTTTCTCTAAAGCTTTATGTCCAGCTGAGGCAGGTGTGTTGTGTAGGTGTTCCTGTGGCTCAGTGGTAGAGCATTGCGTTAGCAGCGCAAAAGGTCATGGGTTCAATTCCTAGGGAACACACATACTGACAATAAATGTACAACCTTAATGCACTGTAAGTCACTTTGGCTAAAAGCATCTGCTAAATGCGTAAATGTAAATGTATATATGCTTTAAAAAATAACAATTTCCTTACAGGAACTTACAGCTTCCTTAAGTGAAGTCTTAAACCCCTGTGTAAAAAGTAATATGAACTATATATATGTACAGTTTAGATGTATATAGTATAGTTAGGGTTTGTGGTGCTATATAACCAGTGGCGTACTGTGGGGTTTCAGTCAGGGCCTTCAGTAAGCAACTGTAAATCTGTAATCTTACACATCTCTGCTAGCTGTTAGCCACCCATAGCACTCATAGTTGCAATCTTTAAATGGCGCACAAAACCTTTTCTGGCCTTTGTTAGTGAATTCAGTTTAGGTCTTCCTTTCTCAGTTATTCTCTTTTGTCTGCAAAAAGCGCTTTAAAAAAAGCGTTTTTATTAGATCGGCAACAAGACCTGGTGTAGAGGCGCCGTTGGCTGCGACTGTCATTTTCTTTTCATTGAATTTCACTTTCGTACCTTGGAAATCCCTGACTGAAGGGTGGTCTAACGCTGGGGGTAGCAACTAGTCCCAGGGGGCGGGCTGTCATTGAACGTCCAAATTTGATTTGTCTGATGATTCTGTCAGTAATGCTCGAAACAAATCAGAAGTGACGTCTTTCGACAAAAAGGTAGCACTATCTGTAGAGCTGGCCTAGACTTTTTAATGTAGGAAATTCCAATTCAGTCTCAACTAAACTAACTGTAGGCAATGTTGTGGACATTACACAAATGAAAATGATACCTAAATAATCAATAAAAACATTGTTCACACAATTGTATTTTTATAGGCCCAGGAGAGAAGGCCCTGCTGCCGCTGACAGCCCACCACTATATATAACATATATATTGAATATTACATGTATATGGATATTGAATTTAATTTATTGCACAGAAAAGGTTAGTGGGTGAATTATTTATATATTTGTATCATATTAAATGTATTGTAACTTCTCTTGTAGATAAGAAAGGGAGGGACAAGTGCCAAACTGAGAGCTGTCTCCATTCAAATGCTAATATCGGAGTGACCATGCATGCAACCATGCTGTACCTCATTCTTTCCGCATGATTATATTTCATTTTGTGTAATTATTCCAGAGCTTACACTATTTTCCATTCCATAATATCTTTACCATGTTCACTCAATGGCCATTTAGAGAAATAGTGTAACTATCAACCCTTTTCCTAATGGTGAAGTAAACTAAATTTATGCAGGGCAGGGTGTGCATCATATTAGGTGGTCCACATCAGAAGAACCAAGATAGTCTGCTAGTGGAGATAGAGCACATCCTGGCTTAAAATGACATTTGTTGCTTGATTGCACAGGAGTCCAGTTTTTTATCTAAAGCCTAAAACTGCCAGGGCAAAAGACCGGAAAATGCTGGAGAGCCCATGTAAGGGTATTAGACTCGGTTCTAGTCTGGTTGACAGAGCCAGGGAGGACCATTCACACACTTTAAGCCGATCACAGCCCAGTCGGGACAAAATACCTGTCCAAGGTGTTTAAATGCTATCTTTCTCTCCCTATCTCTGTAACTTGCATGCATTCACATGTCAGTATATAGAAGAGTAAATGAAATGAATTTGCAGATTGAATGGCAAGCAAAATACATCATGACTTGTTGAAGATAACGTGTAATTTATGAAATGGTCAAGTTAGATATTTCATAGACCACATTTAGTTTACTATGTACTGGTCATGTCAAGCTTTTACATTTACATTTACATTTAGTCATTTTGCAGACGCTTTTATCCAAAGCCAATTTATCCAATTTTAAAGTTATGATATCAAAATTGACCCTATTACATTTCTTTATACATGTTATGAAGCAATTGCGAGCAAAATCTTAATCTAAGAGATTAACTGTTGTAATTTTCTCCAATGACAAAAAAAGTTTGTCTTCATAAAATGTCATCATAATGAGTTTCAGTTGAACCTCTCCTCCATAAACACCAGTTACATACTTGTTGAAGCAAACACCTTAAACTAGTTTGTACAGATTGGTTTGCTAGCCTCCTAGCTTGGTTAGGCTGTTCTGTTAGCTTGTTTTATAGTGGTTTGAGTACTTTTCTAGCTGTGAGAACAGGAAGACCAGCTTTGACAGTCTGTGAGCTCATTGTAACCAGCTAAAACCAACTTGGTTTTGGTCAGTTTAATTTTTTAGCTGAGATACTGAGAACTTTTCACAGTCCATTCTAAACCCAATGGATTAATTCACACCCAATCCTACTTATTTATTTAGATATAGCATTATATTTGTCCACATTTTTCTTCAATGCAGAAGTAAGCCTATGGGTGAGACTTCCGGTTAATTAGCCGCTTTAGGTAAATAACTGAGAAGAATAGCAACGTGCAGTAAATGGTAAAACTGTTTGCACGACAAACCAGTTTGTTCACAGTTAAGATAATACATTTAAATAATATGGTAAGACACACCGATTTTCAATATCAAGCAACAAAACAAACTGTTTTGTACAGCTAAAAATAGATGGACGCGGATGAGGCCGGAAGCCAGACCCATAGAATTTACAAAAGGTCACACCCATTTTTACAGCAAGAAAAAGGTGGATAGCATTACCACATAAGATTCAAACCATTGTGTGGAATGCTGTAATTAGCCTATCCAAACCACCTGAGATTTGAAAATGTGTTAATATCATGAGGCATGAACAGATGTATTGTATATATGGATTAGACATAATTGGACCAATTGGTTCCATATATAACTCTCTCAGATAGTGACGATCAATACAGTATTGAATAGCTAACAAAGAAGTATCTAAATTCAGTTTGGGGGAAATTACCAATTAGATAAGTGAAAGGTTAACCTAGGTACAAATTGTTCATTAAATATGAAGTAGTGAAGTGTCTTGATGTGTAAATACGTGTTTGTGTACTCTGGTCTGTCAATGTCTGTGTGTATATGCATGTTAGTGAAAGAAATACAAATTTTGTCATCTAATAAGACTCTTGATGCAAACACGGTGATGTCATGTTTGCATTTTTCACTGTGAGCACCTGCTCTCTTGGAGACGCATGTCAACACAAGGTTAACGCTTCAAATTGCTCATTGTGGGAATCTAAACATAGGCCTGCTCTGAGGGAGAATGTGTTCTCGTCTTATCATACTAAGTCTCATTTATTTGTATTCTGTTTAGTTTCAGGGCATAATTGGCAACGCTAATAAAGCCAGAAATAAACAGGACACGGAATAACGTTTTTGTGATGATTAGCATATGCAGTATTTGGTCAGGCAAAACAGACACTCTTTCTAAACAAGGAAGAGTTGTGTAATATTTTTTTCCCTTTCTGTTTTTTTTTTTTTTTTGCTCTGTTCGTTGGTCATTGTCTGGGTAGAGTGAATACTTTCAATATTTAGACCCATGCATACATCTTCTGTCATCGTCAACACCCGCACCTAATTAATCTGTTTGTGTGCAAGAGGAGACTAGGGCTGGGCGATAAAACGATAACGATATGTATCGCGATAGACACGTGATCGATATCAATAAAAATGTGTTCGATAAAACGTTCGATATTTTTATTCTTCGTCGGAAGAAAACAGAGGTTGCGGCAAGTTTGGTTGCATTAACAAAGGCACTCGCTCTCTGGTAACCTAGCAACGTAGAGTGACACGCTAACAGCCAATCATGTAACAGTATCATGTTTGGTTGCGCCATATCGTTGTCTCGCTGGTCTGCTGGATTCCTTTTCATAAGCAGAAAATGAGTGCCGAGCGAGCAAGGAAATTGTAAATAAAAGAGGAAAAGTCAGCTCGCCTGTATGGCAGTTTTTTGGATATTATAAGTCTGACCGTAGTCAGACCAATGTCGTCTGCAAGCCATGGAGAGGTACTGCATCAGTGCCTTATGACAAAGAATCTAAACGGTACAAAGATATAACGGAGGCAGTGGCATATCATATAGCCAAAGACATGCTTCCTCTCCGCTTAGATAATTGTTAAGTTTTCATTGTGACTTTAGACTTATGTTTACATTTTAATTATTTGAGTTTTCCATGGTAGTTGACATTTCTGTCTTAACAACTGAGGGGATTATGATCAGAGAAAGGTTAAGCTTAAAATAAAAATGTTTAAATGTAATATATTTTTCTCCTGGTCCTTATTTTAAATGGGTCATAAAAAATATCAATAATTATCGATATCGACCGATATGAAACACTGATATCGTGATATAGTTTTCAGCCATATCGCCCAGCCCTAGAGGAGACATTTGCTAAAATTGTGATTTGCTCTCTGCGGATGCATGGCATTTCACGTTGTATAATGAAAGTGCATATACATGTTTAAAAACTCGACCAGGCTGTGCTATGTGCCTGCGGGGTTTCTGCACCTCTTTTTCTCTCTTTAAATTTAGTGCGGCCCATGACACACCAGATGAGCTGCTGTGTCTGTGCACTTTTCACAACCTGTTTCACAATCTGTCTGCTTCACCAACACACACCCACACACTTACACACTACTCATCATTGAGCTTTGCAGATACTCATTTTTGCATTTTCTACTTGAATATCACATTGTTTTATCTTTGCCAAATGCGTAGGAACAATCAAAAAACTGTTTACGTCATTAAACTCGAGTTCATTATGCATTCATGACACTCATTCATTTGCACTGTTCACTGAAGGCTGCAAAGTTTGTTTTAATGTTAATTTAGATGAATTAATTAATTAATTAATTAATCAATGATGCATTTATATATTGCTTTATTGTGTATTTGTATACACCCAAAGCGCTTTACAATCATGTGGGGGGGTCTCTCCTCAACCACCACCAGTGTGCAACATCCACTTGGATGATGCGTCGGCTGCCACAGGACAACGGTGCCAGTGCGCTCACCACACACCAGCTACAGGTGGAGAGGATAGAGAGACATAGAGCCAATCAAGTGGATGGGGATTATTAGGAGGCCATGATTGACAAGGGCCAGTGGTGGTAATTTGGCCAGGACACAGTGGTTACACCCCTACTCTTTACGAGAAGTGCCATGGGATTTTTAATGACCACAGAGAGTCAGGACCTCAGTTTAACGTCTCATCCGAAAGACGGATGATGATATATTGATAATACATTGTCTTTTTTTATTGTATTGTAATTTCCTATGTAGAATTTACAGTGCATAGGTTACAAATAACCAGGACAAATGCTCATTTTTAATCTAGCACTCATAAAATGTTCAAATTACATTATTGTTTATTGAAATATTGTCTACATTTACAAATGAACACATGTAATAAATAGCACTCATTTGATTGAATCTGTTATATCTTATGACCTCGTTTGGTTTTCTGAGTCACTCTATTATGCAAACCTGCCCTCTAGAGGTCAAACATTGACATGCACATCCTACAATTTGAAGTAAGTTCCGACCAGATGCAGTGCAAAAGTTGCTATGACTTCAACACTATAATGCATCAATTTACAAACAACCATAGAGTATTACAATGCATGTATCACCATTTCAAATGTGACTGTGAAACTGCATATTTACATAAACAAACACATGCACACTTAGTCACACTGCAGGACGTTTATGAAAGTGTCTCCACATGCATCATGTGTGAGTGCTTGTTTTCGCTGATGCACACAGGCAGACACCACTGTGACTTAACTGCAGTGAGATTTTTCACACGATGCTGCGTATGCTCAGCCAAAAAAAAACAAAAAAACATCACCAAACAAGAGAGAAGAGTGATCACCCTGCTAGGGCTTCTAAAGTCAACAGGAAATGTTGTTTGCATCCCATTTAACTAATTTTGACGTACATTTTCAGTTTAAATAGGATATTCAATGAGAATATTTGATGGCGGTGCTTGATTTTGTCCATCAGGTGGTTGTACCCACAACAGAGCCAGGTAGATCAAGAGGAGGGGTTAAATGTAAGATGTCAGCCAAGAAGTAAAGTTGTTTCAAAGAATTCTAGGAAGTTCTTCGTGAGTCGTAACACAAGTTATTATATTTTGAAGAGTATAAAGACCACCAAGTTCCACAGAAAGTAAAAAGGTTGATTTTCATGTTGACTTTAAAATCAAGGCCTTTATGAAGGTCTGAGAATAATATCTGACAACAGAAAAAGTCCAGCATCAAGGTCAAAAGTTTACAAGAAATGGTACAGGTATTTTACAAACCTCAAATGCAATTAGCTTCTCTTTTAGGGCTGGGCTCACATACATAAACAGATTCTGAATTTGAGTGTTGATGTCAGGACAAAAGTGATTGGACTCAACTATGATTTGTTTTGAGTCTTGTGCAGAGGTTGTATTAAAGTGAATGTCTAACAAAAGCAGGAAATGTGTTTTATTAACCTCTGAGGCCTTGTTTACTCATCTTTTCTGCCTATGTAATAATCTACGTACTTGCGTCTTTAATGTCTGCACCGGTGGATTGTGCCCTCCAAATATTTATATTTATGTTTCACCAGAGTGCAGTTTGGAAATCACTATAATTCTGGTTTGTCTTTTGTCTGTAAATGTGTTTGTGGTGTACAAATTATATATGTTGATCTATATTCTTTGAAAGTCAAAAAAATAAAGCCAAACTTTTTATATGTTAGAGGCTGAATCCAATAAGCAAATGCTTTTTCTGTAGACATAATGAACAAAATCTTTCAAACACCAAAATAATTTATGCTGCTGTCCACTTTGAAACTAAAACCACATTAAGTTAATTGTGTAATTTATGGTCTTTGTTCTCTAAGTAATACTCTATGAATGTTTATAATTAAATTAGCATTTAATGAATATGTATTTAACAATTACTTTGAACAACTCTTTCAAATAGGTATAATACTGCATACTACTATTAATGAGCATAGATTGTTTAGAAATAGATTTCACTTTAAAAGAAGCTTTTGGAAAACTGCAAAACCACACAGAAATGTAATGGTGAGAAAGTCCAAATCTTCAAAAGCACTGAACCGACTAAGAAAGAAAAACAGCAGGACACCCGTAGGGCTGTGAATTCATGTGCAAACAATAAAGAATCAATCCATGAACATACAAATCCACAAGCAAGAACTGAGGCAGTGTTCATTTGTATGTGCATGGCTACACCGATCAGCTAGTTTTTTATGTGCAATACAAACAAATTAATATCAAGTCTATTGAGTGGTATGTCCTGCTGTTTTAGATGAATCCATGTTGTTCATATAATGTTACAAGACACAAACCAGTATTGGTAAATGGGATTAAATACCTAGTTCAGAATTATTTGATTTATAATGTTTTTTTGCTAAATTCGCTAACTGGATATTACTTGAGGCTTTAATGCAACACTAACTTTTTGTTTTTCTGTTTCTTTCAGAGCCATGACAGTATGGTGGACTGTTTGAGTCGAGTCATGCTGCACACAGCCGTGTCTTGCTGGCAGCCTTTGCTGGGGCTGGCCCTGGTGACCGTGTTCGTGGGCTCCACTCTGGCCTGCCCCGCCCGCTGTGAGTGCTCCGCCCAGAGCCGTTCTGTTATCTGCCACCGCAAGCGCTACAACACCATCCCTGATGGAGTCCCAACTGAGACACGAATCCTTGATCTCAGCAAGAATCGCATTCCGGCCATCAATCCTGATGACTTTGCTGTCTATCCACACATAGAAGAACTGGACCTGAGTGGGAACATCATTGCCTATGTTGAGCCTGGAGCTTTCAACTCGCTCTACAGCCTCTACACACTGAGCTTAAAGAGCAACCGTATCAAGCTCCTCTCTCTAGGCGTCTTCTCCGGCCTCTCCAACCTGACGAACCTGGATATCAGTGACAACAAAGTTGTCATTCTGGTGGACTATATGTTCCAGGACCTGCGCAACCTCAGGTCATTAGAAGTTGGAGACAATGAGCTGGTTTACATTTCACATCGGGCTTTCAGTGGACTATTGTCACTGGAGAGTCTGACGCTGGAGCGCTGTAACTTGACGGTGGTGCCCACAGATGCCCTGTCCCACCTGCACAACCTGGTGAGCCTACATATGCGCTACCTCAGTATCAGCTCTCTACACCCCTACTCCTTCAAGAAGCTGTTCCACCTCCGTCACCTAGAGATCGACAATTGGCCATCGTTAGATTTGGTCCTTGCTAATTCTCTGCATGGCCTCAACCTCACCACGCTTTCTATTACCAACACCAATATGTCCACTTTCCCTTACCAGGCTCTTCGCCACCTGCCTTACCTCACACACCTTAACCTCTCCTATAGTCGTATCCGGACGGTGGAGGGTGGCCTGCTTCAGGATCTGGTGCGATTGCGTGAGCTGAGGCTGGCTGGGTCTCAGCTGGTGTCCATCGAACCCTACGCTTTCCAAGGCATCCGCTGGCTCCGTTCGCTAAATGTTTCCCACAACCGCCTTGATACCCTGGAGAGGGGTGTTTTCCATACTCCTGAGGCCCTAGAGATGCTGTTGATCAACAACAATCCTCTGGTGTGTGACTGCCGACTCATGTGGTTGCTGCAAAGGCGCCATTCCATTTCTTTTGGTGACACCCAGCCCGAGTGCAGCACTCCAGAAGGAATCAACGGACGCCCCTTCAAGGAGTTCAAAGAGACCCTGCTATCCTACTACGTGACCTGCACCAAGCCGAAGATCCGAGAAAATCGGACTCAGATGGTGTCCGTGGAGGAGGGACAGTCTGCCCGTTTACACTGCAGTGCAGAGGGGACCCCACGGCCCACTATTTCCTGGGTCACCCCACGCCGGAGACACCTGACCAACAGGAGCCATGGCAGGGTGACAGTCCACAACAATGGCTCGTTGGATATCAAGGCGGCGGAGGTTCATGATGATGGTGTGTATATGTGTGTGGCCTCTAACACAGCAGGCAATGACACTCTTATGGTATCACTGGCAGTGAAAAGTCTGGGCTCGCTGTATGCCAACAGGACCCAGCATTACACGGATACAAGCAATGCCACTGCCAATGGTACCAACCTCCCCAATGTGACCTTTGGCCTGGACCTAAAGACTATCTTAGTTTCTACAGCCATGGGCTGTTTCACATTCCTAGGAGTGGTTCTCTTCTGCTTCCTACTCCTGTTTGTGTGGAGTCGGGGAAAAGGCAAACATAAAAACAACATTGATATTGAGTATGTGCCACGCTCAAAGTCCAATGGGACCTCTGCTGAGGAAGCAGACCAGGTTGCTGGGCCACGTCGCTTTAACATGAAAATGATTTAACACGTTGAAAGTAATACCAGTGGGAACTCACGCTTATCTTTGTTTCACAAATGGTACCTGGAACAGGACTCCTTCAGACCAATACCAGGAAACTCAACAGTCCCTAAGATTCAGTCCAGGTTTTGGTTAAGCTTGGACTTTACTGGATGCGCAAGGGGAATAATATGTGTCAATAATGAACCACTTTCAATTTGTATGAAACCCTCTTGGTAGGGATGTTCACCAACACTCCAACACAAATTGTGTACAGAACCGATTTGTAAAATTCAAGTATTACTCTTATTTGCCGAGGCTCGCACATGCTTTCTCACTGCGACCAACAGATGAATCGGGAATCTGTTCTCTCCCTCATTATCCTGCATATATGTACGTAATGCTCAGTTATGTATGTGTATGTTAACATGTATAAACACTTTCCTTTGTTGCATTGTTCACAAAATGCAATGACCGCCAAAATTTACATTTCACTTGATTCGAAGGAAATACTGTGTGACCAAGCCATCGTCTCGCTACTCAAACTGTTTGAGAATAGAGGACAAAGTGCTTTAGCGGGTGTGAAATATTACTCCGGGGAACATGTGTGCTGTTTGTCTACCCCAAGTAATTCTCCTAATGTGAAGAATATTATATTTGTTTATAATCTGGAAAAAGAAGAGAGATTATTTATTAACAAAGGCCATTACGTTCAAACTCAATAATACAAGTTGAAGGTTTTCAAATGGTTTAAATTCATGATTTTGTCCCCGTATGATTTTGCTACAAGTATACACATTAATTAATACACACCATTTTTCGTTGTGCTCTTGTCCATTTCTGTGACTTTAACCCCTCATCTCATACAAAATACAAAATGTCTTAATTTCCAGTCAAGCTACCATTATCCATTTGTTAATTATTATTTTTATTTTCATTTCCTTGCCTAGTAAACAATTCTGACTTTGTTGTGGTAGTTTCTCATTTTGTTGTTGAATCATTTAGATTGTAAACAGTTCAAAGTAAAAGAAAAAATACATGTATGTGGAATAAAGAATATTAATTTGTATTCTGATGCTGTATTTATAATTATCTAATTGCATATATATTACATTTAAATTAATATTATTTCACACTGCTAAGTACAGTTTTTCTTTGGATATGGTATTTTTTATATACTTTGAAAGACAATTTAATTACGTATAATGTAGGTGGTTTGCATATAACTCTGCTGTCCAAACATCGTTAGGCAATCTGAGGTTGAAGTAAAGAAACTGCATGAATCAGAGAAAATATACGTGAGGATAAGATGAAACTGAATGCTGTTGAACTTAATGATTATACTTTGCATGCATTATCTCCACAGCAGGAAGCATATTTCATCTAGAGAAACATCTCTAGAAATGCTGTTAACCCTGTGACATGAGGGAAATGAGTGGGCAAGATGCATCCATCATGCTATATCCATCATGCTGAGGAACAATGCATTTAAAAACACACTAAAAACGCATGAAAATTACAGTGGATGATAGCACTAATTTCACAAATTGACAAGGAAGAGATGTTTTACTGCTTCTTAATTGTTGTTTAGAACTGTTGGCCTCTTTTTCTCTTTAGCCTTTCTCTTAAAAAAAGTGAGAATACAAACAAGAAGTTGCCTGCACAATGTCTCAATGTCTTGAAACCAGGTCTATAAGGCTGAGCACTAACCATAAAGCCACCCGTCAAAGCAGAATTCCCACTACTGCCAAGGGAGACCTAATTTGAGACCCTGGTCTGTTTTGTAACTGCATTGATTTCCCTAAAGACACTATGGGTTTATTGGCCAACATTAGGAATATTCTAATTTCTCTAATCTCAGTCAAGCCCAAAGGACCATATGCAAAAACTGTTTCATTGGCCCTTTTCACTCCTTTTGGTCTGTTTTATTGCAGTCCCTCTAGACAGAAAGAAGGACACTCACACTATTGCCTGAGAAAAATTAAAATTAGGCTGACTACGGTTAATGGGTCAGATGCTGCCATTTTCAACGCAAGGGGATTAGAAAAACTACTTCACAAAAACACGCTCACAACAGCACACATAGACATCCCTAAATTAATCATCTGTGACCTAATAAGTCCCTACAAAGTCCTTTCTCAAACTACATGTCTAACTCAAACTTTAAATTTGATGTGTTCAATTTTATAATCTTACGTTCAACATGGCAAATCCCCTAAACACTTATATTTTGTAATAATTTCAGCAGACGTTTTGTCTCAATATTCCTAAATGCCAGTTTGCAGGATGTTCCCTCAAACTCTCTTGCACCATCAAAGAAATGTTGAATTCAAGACTAGATTTTCAGACGTTCTGAATCTTGAGAATGCATATTTTTTAACCACTGCTTCCATCAGGTATTCACTAAGTTTTATACAGACCATCTTAAGGCTAGACTAAAGGCTAGCTTTTTGATGTACTAAACTGTTCACAAGTTACACATCAACCAAACAGGAAGTGAATTCTCTCTTCTTATAATCCATGAAGCTTTTTATAAGAAGCAGTGGACACTGTTGTGGTAAACTAGTTTGCTGCTGTGAGCATGTAAGAAATACTGTTGCTGCACATATAACATACATGAAATAACCTCACATATAGCATACATGAAATGACCCCTTAGCAGATCTATACAGGTGGAACTGGGGGAGGTAGAGGGTTTCTGAATCATGCTGCAACTGCTATAGCAAGCATTGGCCAAGTATTTGAATGTTGAGCAGCAAGATCATTGGCTGCTGATGCAACTAGAACCAATTGGTTGCACCATGTGAATAATAATGTGATTATATCAGATTGAATTAGAAGCTGTAGAACCTGTTTTCCTGTGGCATCTAGAGTTTCATGACTGAACTTTGTATTTACTGTACTCTATGAACTCAAATGTTTTTGAGTTAGATTTATTCACTGCCTCAAAAAGGTATGTAGATTTTTATTTTTATTTTACCATTTAAATGTACTCAAATATCTTTCTAATCTTCTTTGACATTTGTTAAATGTAAAATAATGTTTATGAATCATAATTGGCATATCAAGATGCTGATTAGACAGCATGATTATTGCACAGGTGTGCCTTAGGCTGGCCACAATAAAAGGCCACTCTAAAATGTCAGTTTTATCACACGGCACACACACAGACGTCACAAGTTTTGAGGGAGCGTGCAATTGGCATGCTGACTGCAGGAATGTCCACCAGAGCTGTTGCCTGTGAATTGAATGTTCATTTATCTACCATAAGCTGTTTCCAAAGGCATTTTAGAGAATTTGACAGTACATCCAACCGGCCTCACAACCGCAGACCATGTGTAACCACACCAGCCCAGGACCTCCACGTCCAGCATCTTCACCTCCAAAATCGTCTGAGATCAGCCACCCGGACAGCTGCTGCAATAATCGGTTTGTATAATCAAAGAATTTCTGCACAAACTGTCAGAAACCGTCTCAGTGAAGCTCATCTGCATGCTCGTCGTCCTCATCGGGGTCTCGACCTGACTGCAGTTCGTCGTCCTAACCAACTTGAGTGGGTAAATGCTCACATTCAATGGCATCTGGCACTTTGAAGAGGTGTTTTCTTCACGGATGAATCCTGGTTTTCACTGTACAGGGCAGATGGTAGACAGCGCGTATGGCGTCATGTGGGTGAGCGATTTGCTGATGTCAATGTTGTGGATCGAGTGGCCCATGGTGGCGGTGGGGTTATGGTATGGGCAGGCGTATGTCATGGACAACGAACATTTTCTTGATTGCATTTTGAATGAGATACCGTGACGAGATCCTGAGGCCCATTGTTGTGCCATTCATCCACGACCATCACCTCATGTTGCAGCGTGATAATGCACGGCCCCATGTTGCAAGGATCTGTACACAATTCCTAGAAGCTGAAAACAAATAAATTGGTTTATTTAATTATATATATATATATATATATATATATATATATAATTTAATAAACCAATGTATTTGTTTAGTATGTTGCTTGTTACATGAATTTAGCCATTAGGAACATACATTTTTAAATTCTTCACAATTTCCATCCCTTATCATCTGTTTGGATATATTTACTATATATTTGAGAACATGTCTATCCTGAGCTCTTAGTCAGACTGAAAGGCCTTCAGATCAATGTTCCATATGAGAGTTTTATTAAGCCTCGTCACTTCCCCTGTAATTGGGCAGAAGTCTGTTTACCTCAGTTTCCTCAAAATATAGTTTTGTGAAAACCTACTTAGGAGACTCCAAACATTGCCATCAGTTTTTCTACTAAACAAAACCTAGGATAATAAAAAATAAAAGTTGTGCAATGTTTAACTTTATAAAAGTTACAGCAAAATCTCTAACCTGCTTTATTCTGTTGTGAGGAAAGTGGGACACTGTCACTTTAGTGAAAGAGAAGTGTCAACAGTGACTGTTATCCAATCTTCAATCTGCTAGTTATCAACAAAAGCACAATACCCACATCAATCAAACTACTGCCAGACATTCCTCTCCAATTACGTTCTCTTCAAGGGCATTGTCTTTTTTAAGCCCAATTCTGAGAGATCTGATTACATTCTTATCAAATGATCCGACAATTGATTTAGATGCTCAGATATTGCGAGAGCAGGGTTAAAAGGAATGATATTGACTGAAAAGATTCACAGCTGTGGATGGAAAAACAACAAAGAGCAAGATGTCAACGGATGTACTGAGGCATAAGAGGAAGGGTGGCAGGGGCTGATGTTTGTGACAAGACAAGGAGGATGGTAACACATCAAACTCCACGCCAATTTGGTCAGCGCCACAATTCTGCATTTCAATCTGTGTGAAACAATTTCGTCCAGCTGTAATATAAAATGGCAATTTGCCTATTGTGCCACTCAAATGTCAGATCTGAAAAGCAATTTTACAGCACTTCATGCTAAAGCGGCCATTCTGAAAAGATACTACTTATTGGTTTTATTAAAGCCAACACAACTTTCCAAAGGAGTGAAGTTCTGAACACATGCACGCATATATATTTTACAGCCACATTCACGATGCTGATATCTGATTGGATTTCTCAGGTCATGTGATGTAGTTCCAACATGTTTATTCAATCTGTCTTTATTTGGACCTGTCAGAAGGAGTAATCGCACCACTGAGAACTCAAACCAAGCAACACAAATTGCTCTACAACTTGATACACACGCTTGCCTGTCAGCCTTCAAGGTCTCCAAAGACAATTCAATCCAACCAGACATCCAAATTTGCTGTTATTTAAATAAAACCGAAACAGAGAATGTGTTTTACATCTGCATGTATTTCCACACTCCCAGTTTCTGGAATTCTCTTGATTTTTTCCCCTTGTCACACTGAGAAGTGTGCTTTAGTCACATTAAGATTCAAACAACAACCTCTTTTCGGTTTTATAGTAAAATCATCTGTTTCCTCTCTGTCTCAATGGTTAAATGCAGACTTGAGGGCCTGGGAAATCTGATGTGCCTTGATAACTTTTAGCAACACATTGGGCAACCAATAGGCTCTAATCTAATGACAGAGAGCCAGGGATGCACCTCACTGGCTCACAGGTTTACTGCACTGATTATGTTAGGAGTTAGGCTATCAGTGTGTAATTGTAAATAGCTTCCCATAAATCCTCATTCAAATAATGAACAGCAAATGCATAACGCAATCGGACAGTGATGTATTGTATAGAGAAGCATATGTCTTTTTAAAGAAGATAAATACTTGTGCTACAATAAAGTAAGTGTGGAAGGTGATAGTTTGGGTAATTTTTGAAGAGCAGTGCTGCACAGCAAATATTAGTCATGCTACTAAAAACTGCTTTGTTATTTGTTGAACTTTTTCTTTTTTTTAGAATCAATTGTTTTTAGTTTTTTATCAAACAGAGTTGCAACCTAAAATATGGTCACAGAAAAAGTTAACTATAAAAAATATAATACAACAACATTTGTTGTTAAATTGGCTTAACTTGTATATGGTAGAAAAAAGATTGTCATATCCTCTTTCCCATTCAGCCTATGTCACATTAATAATTTTGCACATATTCTAAAGTTCATGCAGTTCATGAAAAATGTATTTATTCATATTTTCAATAATATTTAATAACTTAAGCTTACAAGTTTAAATCTGGTTGTATTTGCTTTTGCACACTAACAAGTATAGAATGCTGTTTTTAAAGTGCAAATAATTTGAATTTAAATCTCACATGCTGTTTTTGTTAATGTTTTTGCCTTAAAAAAAAGTCCTGGGTCGAATCTTGATGTCCAATACAGAATCTGAACCCTGAAGCAAAACTGCTGCTTTAATACAAAATCAAATCAGGCTAAAATGATAAATCAAATTTATTATGCTGAACCTTGTGCTGAGAAATTTCTGTTCAGCCCAAAATTATTATTCTAAAATCATTGATGACATTGAATACTTGCATGCTTTAATTCTCACACCTGTTCAATGACCCGCAGCGAGAAGAGTGCTTACCGCTCTTTACATAAAGAAAATCCATTGATTTCAAAGGCAGCATCTGTGACAGGAAGGCTGAGAATTCAGCGTGTGAAGTAACATAGCTGAGGAGGAGGGTAACGCCACTGAGAACACAATACTGACAACATCAAAAAGAATATATGAGAAATGTAGCTCAATGTCTTAGTAGTCTGGGTTAGAAGGGTATGAACTGAACATATTAGACATGATTAAAGAGAAGTTTAGACAGCAAAGAGACAAAGAATCCAGTTGTATGTTATTACTGCGATAAAATATACATATTTATTTAGAGAAAATATAACCTTTACAAATCTGCCATAAAGCCAATCTGCCAGATGTGTTTGTAGAAAGTTAACATTTCATTTGAAGTCAGTAAGCATTATATTTATTCATATTGAGAGAGCTCTGAAATGGGAAAAGCTTTTTAAAACGGTGTCCAGGTGCATTCAGTCAGTTTAATAAACAGACAAGAAAAGCACTGAAAATATGTGATGTGAAATCTGATGCTTTCAGCTGAGATTTTCAAGAGAATGAATACACAACTCACTAGCATGGCAATCTAGCACATCTATTGACTTAAACACTTAACCCTGAGAAAAAAATGTATGCCACTTTATCATTCAAAGTCATTCAGAGTGGTTCAACTGCCAAATTCTGTAAATGCAGCATCTATTGACAAACAGTACCACAGTATGATAGGAAATGTCCAGCCCAAAAAAATAAACAATTGCCATCAATAATGTTTGGTGAATCAGCGTCTCTTTGTTCTCCTGATTGTTTCCTTCCCTTACTTCTATTTTATGTTCATTGCTGTCTATAGATGGAAGAAGAAAGCATGCAGGACCCATATTAGTAATTCATAAACACTGGAACTAAATTTGACACTCAGTATTCTAGTAAAAGGAGGACAGGGGCTGCTTATGTAACTGGGTTAAATGAGACCCAGCATGTGGGACTGGTTGGCCAGGGATACAGGGACAACTTTGGATGTCTACCACCTTGAATATATATATATTTTAACACCAATTTGATCATTATTCAAATGTAATTTTTGCTTGTTAAAAACAATAAATTATATATTAATGTCATTAAAATTATACATGAGTATACTTTCACATAAAATGTACTGTGTTCACATTTTAGGATTATCTGTGTCATCCACCAGACACATGTGGTGTGCCAATGCTATCTCACGACCAATTCATGCATATTTTACTAGGTGGCTAATTCATATGAATTCGTTCATGACCTCACTAGTATAATTTTGTACGATTTGTCTAAGCCCCAGTGATAGGTAGGTTTAGGGGTGGGATTAGGTGTAGGTCATTCGTACAAATTCATACTAATTGGCAACTCGTAGAATATGTACAATTTAGCAAAAATCGTATGAATTTGTACCAGTGAGGTTCTACGAATTCGTACGAATTAGCCACCACGTAAAATATGTACAAATTGCACTGAGATCAGGCTGGGTGTGCAACACCCTAAATTAATCTAAACTGGAATATTTATTTAACGAGTCAATGATTCACTATAAGAACAGTTACTTGGTTTGTTCCTGAATAAATCAGTGTTTTTGAACAAACCAGCTGAATTAATGGTGTGACTACAGAGAGAGTCAATGAAAAATCTCTACCACTGATGGACAGACAAAATTCCATAAGCATCAGATTGTGGTTAGATTGAAGTACTGTATATTTGGGAGAAAGGGTGGACCATTTTTAAATGTGCTTTTCCAGCTGCAGCAACAACCTATTGTAGTGCAGTAGTCACAAAATCAAAGACCTTCGACTTGACAAGACTTACAAGTTGTCACAGAAGAGGCATTTGTGATGTATGTGTGTAAACAATCTGTCTCGCCTGACCAGTCGTGATCACCCAAGACAGATGTTAACATGAGGTGTAAACAAGGCCTGCAGGTGATGGAAAGTGACGCTGACAGCTCTAAAATATGTATGTGTGCAAATCTCAGAAGATCCCACAGGTACCATTAACACGGCACAAACTATTAGTTTTACAAAGTCATGTGAAATTACATTTTGGTGGTGCTAATTCAACGCTAATGACAGAGAAAGACAGAAACCTGTCTTTGAAAATGAATGGAAACTTACATTCAAAATCAATTCACAGATAAAATCCTTTTGATTTAAATAAAGGCACAAATGAGATTACGATGATTATGAGGATTACAAGAATGTAGTTTGTTTGCATGTTGTTCGTGAATATTTCATAGTAAAGATTCAGTAATATGCATCAGAAATATATGTTTTAGCATGTCACTAAATATAAATTGTAAAATATTCCACTTCACAGAGAAAACAGTATATGTGTATACTAAGAGCAAGTGCATTTAACACATGCAAAAAAAAATATTTTAGTGATTAATATAAGGCAGGTATAAGCTAATATTTGGTGTTGAAAAAGATTAATAAAATCAATTGCATATTGTTTTGACATTCAGTTTTTTTCAGTTACACTGTATCTGTGTAAGCTTCCATGAAATGAAATGCAATTGCTTTTGAATACACACATAACAACGAGGCATTCAGCCGTCAAAAATTAGGTTTTGCATTTGTTAATTCAGTGTCTATGTATTTCAATTATGTGCTTGCCAACAATATTGGTCAAAACGCCAGTGAACAAGTCAAAATATAATGCATGCAAGTCCAGATTTTTTTTGTTAAGATGTAATAAAGCTGAATATATGTAGCATGCCCCTATGTCAAGTAGTACTGATATGTTCTTGAACAACTGAAGGCAGGAAGAAAAGCATCTGTCATGGAGGGTCTTGCGCAAAAACGACCTTGGTGTTCCAATTGCAGATCAGCAGTGGGAGCAGTTAAGCACCATGCAGTTCAAATTGTGGGGCCTCGTGTCACTTATGAAGATTCAGCCCAAAGGGTCAAGTGCCCCAGAGGTAAGAAGAAATGAGAAGGGAAGTATAGGCCTATGCATAAGTAATGAGAAAGCTAAAGCGGTCAGTTAATGTGGAAACTCAGGCAGCCCCGTAGGGGACCTCTGGCTGGTCTAGCTCAAGAAATAATAAACAGGCAGGAAGATTGCAGTTTGTGGACAGATCTTCTTACTGTTGACATAAACAGACAGTTACTGGAGAGAGAAAAGGTTTTTATTTATTAGCTTTCAAAAATGCATGTTTTATTTGTATTCTTCCATCCAGGAGTCCTATTTAAGTTAGATCCCTGCTGGAAGATTTTGTACCTATACCAATCTGGTGGAAATGTTTTTCCTTGTATAGACCTGTGGGTGTTTCCTATGTGCACCCCAAACTCATTCACCAAGCAGAGTGCCAAATTACTCCAATTACCGGTGGATGAATTGGTGTTCAGACAAGCGTTTAAAATGTTTCTTAAACATTCAAGGAACAGGAATGTGGCATGAATGTTGGTGATTGAGTAGTTGATGGTTTCCTTTTCATTTTGCAAATCACTGATGTTCCTCTTCAGTTCCTCTTGTTTCATTTTTCATATGTACTTTTTTAAAGTTATGTAACTCTTAAACTTTGACAAAAGCACAAGTTAAAGCTTATTTTTCTTTTTATATATAAATTCAATGAAGTTGTATTAGTTTGATTCCTTTGAAGTAATTTAAAAAAAGTTTTTTTTAAATGGCTTTTTAGAAAGGTTTTAAATGTTTGATTTGATTTAATTCTGCATTAGGCAGAGAAATACAACACAAAGAATACCTGAACTGTAGTTCTTTTCTTCCATGTAATGTGTTAAATGAATGGGATGATATGAATTGTGCTTTATGTGACCATTTGAGTTACATGAAGTGGTTTTATTACACAGGGGAGTAAAACTTCAGGTCTGTAATTAAAGCTAAGGTCACAGGTTTTATGAGTTGAAGTGAACTTCAGACTGAAGACATCAATTAAATGGATCTTTAAAGACTCTCATTCTGCCAAGGTCACCGAAATGGCGCTCTTGATAGATCTGACAAAATGTTCCCTTTTGTCTAACCCTCATAAATGGCTATTAGTTTAATTCTCCACTGTGTTTTTGAAGATCTGCATGTTCAACAATATTTTAAGGGCATATTGGAAATGTTTAGGTGTTACATTTATTTGCAGCCCACGGTAACATAATTTTTTTCTGATATGATTTAATTCTGTTTTCCATCATAAATGCTTCTTCACACTATATATTGTGATATTTGCTAATTGGTTTATAATTGCTGATGTAAGGACGCAATCTACTCATTAGGAAGGACATATCAACTTTCAATTAAGTGTTAAATTCAACTAAGTCAATCTGTTAATGTATTACTGAAAGTATAACTTGGTACCAAAGCTGACGAGCCTGACGCACGAGTTAACAAAGGATATCTGTGAGTTACCATGGAAACCAAGGTCCTTTGAATCAAAGTGATGTTTGTGGGAAACGGTTAAGGCCATACTCCAAACCTAAACCTCAGATGATACAGAAGACAGCAAAAACTGGGTCAAGAGGGTAAACAAACACTCTTTTACATCTTCCAGATTTAACTACTGTAAACAGTGTGATGCTTACTGTCATGATAGCACAATTTATAAAAGTTCTGCAAGAATATTAATCTATGCTAGCAAAAGCAAATGTTTTTCAGTCTGGAAAAAGCACAAAGAGGATGGCACAACAATTATATACACTCCCTACTAACTAAATAACACAAGCTGTCTGTCTTCTCTTCATGGGAATACTGAACAGCATGTTGTGGTTGATAAATGTCTTGTTGTTAAAGAAAGCAATGGCGCACAGTCAGATCGGCATGAGGTCAAAGTGGATCACTCTTGCCGAATGCATTTACACTTTTCTAAGCACTTAGAAGTAGAGAGTGGCTGTCTTTCATTAAAAACACTATGATCAGAGAATTTAGAAAGTAATTACTATCGCCCGGAACAACCATATCACCTGTTGTTCACCTGTGCAAATTGTTTTATTATTTAAATGGTTAGCATACGTCCAGAGCTTTGAAAGGTCTGTTGGCCTATCTATTTAACTGACCAATAAAACTGAGAGAGAGTTCAAGTGAGTTAATGAAAACTAAAATGACACAGTTCAGATTAAAAAGAATAGTCCACCCAAAAATGAAAATTATGTCATGTTATGTTACTCTCCCTCATGCCGTTTCAAACCCATAAGACCTTTGTTCATTTTCTGAACACAAATTAAGATATTTTTGGTGAAATCCGAGAGCTTTCTGACACTCCAAAGGAAGCAATGTAGCTGAAAATTTCCCTTTGGGATTATTAATGTTAATCAATCAATCAATCAAAAGTTTCCAGGCCCAGAAAGGTAAGAACATCGTTAAAATAGTTTATGTGACAACAGTGGTTCAACCATAATGTCAGGAAGCTACAATCATACTTTTTGTGTGCGAAGAAAACAAAAATAACAACTTTTATTTAACCATTTTTGTCTTCCACGTCACCATCTGCAACCATTCAAGAAAGAACCATGACACATGCATGTGCAGTTTAGTTACATTGCTGTCTATGCAGTGTCAGAAAGCTCTCGGATTTAATCAAAAACACTTTAATTTGTGTTCCGAAGATGAATGAAGGTCTTACAGGTTTGGAATGATATGATGCTGAGTAATTTATGACAGAATTGGGTGAACTATCTCTTTAAAGGCAGGGTAGGTGATTTGGTTCAAATACATTTTTGTTATGCTGGTTGAAAGTTTCTTTAGATCCCGATAGCAATCACTAAGTTAAGTGCTCTAAATTTATAAGTATAAATATCATCTGTGGAAGGTGTAGGACCATAAAATGTTGAATGAGTGAATGACTCCCAAAACAGTGGAGATGACCGTGGACTTCAGGAGAAACCCTCCTGCTCTCACCCCACTCACCATCATGAACAGCACTGAGGCTACAGTGGAGTCATTTAGATTCCTGGGCACCACAATCTCCCAGGACCTGAAGTGGGACAATCACATTGAGTCCATTGTGAAAAAGGCCCAACAGTGGCTGTACTTCCTTCGCCAGCTGAGGAAGTTCAACCTACCACAGGAGCTGCTGAAACAGTTCTTCTCCGCCACCATTGAATCCATCCACTGCACTGCTATAACTGTCTGGTTCAGCTCAGCTACCAAATCTGACCTCAGAAGACTACAGAGGGTAGTCCGGACTGCTGAGCGAATCAATGGTACAACCCTCCCCACTCTCCAAGAACTGTACTTATGCAGAGTGAGCAAAAGGGCTAAGAAAATCACTCCGGACCCCTCACATCCATCACACTCCTTCTTTGAACTGCTACTGTCTGGTCGCTAAGGAGCTCTGAGCACCAGAATGACCAGACACAAGAACAGTTTCTTCCCTAAGGCAATCCATCTCATGAAAACTTGACTATAAACATGGAACACACAACACTATTATACAATTATTTATTTAACACACTTATTTACATTTCAAATTTGCACATATTATAACTGTACATACATAATTGTCTATATTATCCGGCAGCCATATCACCCTGCAGCCCAAGACCGGTTGCCCACTGAAGCTAAGCAGGGTTGAGCCTGGTCAGTACCTGGATGGGAGACCTCCTGGGAAAAACTAGGTTGCTGCTGGAAGAGGTGTTAGTGAGACCAGCAGGGGGTGCTCACCCTGTGGTCTGTGTGGGTCCTAATGCCCCAGTATAGTGAAGGGGACACTATACTGGAAAAAGCACCGTCTTTCGGATGAGACGTTAAACTGAGGTCCTGACTCTCTGTGGTCATTAAAAATCCCAGGATGTCCTTCGAAAAAGAGTAGGGGTGTTACCCTGGCATCCTGGCCAAACTAGCCCACTGGCCTCTGACCATCATGGCCTCCTAATCATCCCCATATCCACTGATTGGCTTCATCACTCGGTCTCCTCTCCACCAATAAGCTGGTGTGTGGTGGGCGTTCTGGCGCACTATGACTGCCGTCGCATCATCCAGGTGGATGCTGCACATTGGTGGTGGATGAGGAGATAGCCCCCTTACTATGTAAAGCGCTTTGAGTGTCTAGAAAAGCACTATATAAATGTAACAAATTATTATTATTTATTATATATTGTGTTTTGTGCTATTTTGTACATTGTCTATTTTGTATATTATTTTTATTTTTATTATCTGTGTCTTGTCTTGTCGTTGTCATTCTGTTGCACTGTGGAGCTTCTATCACTAAAACAAATTCATCGTATGTGTAAACATACCTGGCAATAAAGCTCATTCTGATTCTGATGTTTTCTGAGTATTATGCTTTATTTAAACTGTAGTGGCTGTTGTTGTCTAAAATGATAATTCAGTGATGTTTGGAATACTAAGAATACTTTGGAGATGACTGAATTATGCATTGTGCTAGTTAAGCCTGCAAATAAATAGCAAAACAAATGAAGAAGTTAAGGCATTTTGCTGTCAGCACAACACAGAAGTTATTCAGTTAAGGTAGTTGGAGCAAAATTGTTGTTTCTCATGCTGTTTTATGTAATTTGACGGAAAAAAGCACTCATAAAATTGATGCCTTCGTATCTGAAACTTCTTTTTCTCTCTCTCTCTCTCTCTCTCTCTCCATCAATTATCTTTTTGTAGTCCAGTACAACTCAAATAGAGAATAAAATGACATTGTACAAAGGCAGGAAAGGCTTGACCATTTTCAAATATA
The DNA here is from genome assembly GCA_027564155.1 of Gymnocypris eckloni scoliostomus. Classification (NCBI taxonomy): domain Eukaryota; kingdom Metazoa; phylum Chordata; class Actinopteri; order Cypriniformes; family Cyprinidae; genus Gymnocypris; species Gymnocypris eckloni. The sequence goes on along the minus strand of CM050426.1, from coordinate 19,625,666 downwards.
TATATATATATATATATATATATATATATACAGCCTTTATTTTGGAATCTCTGAAATGGCCTATATCAAATGGCCTATATACTCAACATATAGAGCTGTAAAAGGAGACCTTTGTTCGACACTGATTTCACGCTGTCATTATGTTCCCCTCCCTCTTCTCCTGACTTCCTGTCTCTCTCTGTACTGCTAGAATAAAATATGGCAAAGAAAACCCTAAAAAAATACATGTACATAAATAAAGTGCAGTATTAGAAATACAGCAATATTGAATTTCAAGAAAATATGGTTATGCGTTATTTTCTTCACTAATGATGAACAGAAAATAGACATTGTAGATTAGTAAATGTCATCAGTGATGTCATAATATATTAATTATTTTTTCACCAGGAAGTCCAAGTGTCGGGGCTATATAGTGTATTATAGTCAACAAAAAGTCCTCATTTATAATCAGAATTAGAATAATAAGAATAATTTCAAGATTGTATTCGTCAGAGATTTGCATGACAAAAATAATAACCATGCGATTAGGATGAATTTCGAAATTTCTTAGCAAGACTTACATTTTGCCGAGCCTCTGGGCAGGTTTAGTTGTCTGCCGTTAGAAACTGACTCTCTGCCTAGCCGATGCATATTTATGAGAAAACCACTGATCATGATGCAACAGAATGTATGTGTAAGGAGCAAAGTAAAGATTTGCATTGCCATCTTAAGATGCAAAGTGTACTTTGCAGCATATTCCAGTGACAACAGTTCTCACACGATCTTCTGTGCACTTAGCCCAGCATTAAGCTATAATTGGGCGAAGCATTGACATGCGAATCACAAAGCAGTAAGTTGACTAATGGCTTCCTGTCTGTGCTTCCTCTCTGCATGGAGGGAATCGTGCAAAACCACACAGACCCATGGCTGTCTTCACTATGTTATTGCAAGGCACGCAATGCAATCTAATCTGCAGCTGCAGGCCTACTAACCTGCCTGCTAAATAATAAACACCACTGGACAGCAGCCTGCAAGGCCACGTATAATCCAGGTATTGCTTTCTGTGTTTATTGCTCTATGTGTTCATTATCTCCATTCTCCTCCGGCACTTAGAAGGCTGGAAAATTGTTTTCTTCATTTTGTTTATATTTTCCATATTTTTTTCATCTCCCCAAGTATGATTTTTTTTTGTCCCTTTCACTCTCTCTCTTTAATATAAAGTTATGTGTGCTAGAAAACTTTAGTTGTTTAGGCCTATAATGTTTATTAATGGCATGATGACATTAATTTACCTGCATTTCAATTCTAGAATTTGTATGGGAACAGAATAGAATAGACAATATCATATTGAGTCTGAGTTGTCAGTGGAAGAGAGGCTTTACTATGCTGAATAAACTGCTTTTGTAGAATAATTTATCATTTGTTGAATCGATAGCCAATCAGCTAATATTCTACATGTTTGCTATTAAACAGTCATTTTGGATTGAACAATTTTTGAGTTTAAACTGAAAAAAATATTGTTTTATTAGAGACATCACAGACATCATGTACGATTCAGTTTATGGCACTTCACATTCATTCCCATAGAATCTATAAATAGAGATTGACTGTCGCATAGCTCTGACTGAAATTCATTAACGTTATCAAGGGACACGCGGTCCAAGTTGACCGCTATGCTTGCTCCCATGGCAGGGCTATAAACCCTTGTATCTCCCAATAATAAGAGCATCTCTGGTTAAAATATATAGCTGAATCTGGGATAATTGCACTTTTGCACCCTTGAAGGGCACTTCAGGAAAGGGACACCATTTGTAGGGCCGTTCTAAATGAAAGTGAACACCTGAATCCCTCCATGAAGGGCTCTTCCACAAGTCCGTTAGCAAAGGGTACATGCCATGGTCACTTCAAGGAAGTCATTTCATCATTTATGGTCATGTTACACACATTTACATCATGCATTTCATATAAGGTATAAATATGTTATATATGTTAGAAATGTGTTTAATGATATATATATATATATATATATATATATATATATATTAAATAAATGTGACTATACCCGCAGGGTTCAAAAAAGAGATGGCAAGTTTTGTACATTTAAGAGCAGAGAGTTGATACACACACACACACACACATTTAAAGGTTATTTTAAAAACTCAATTATGAAATGCATCATTATTTTCAACATATTAGCAGGATAATAATATATTCCTGTTTTACCACCTTACATCACCATGGTAACAATTCAGGGGAAATAATGAGGAAATTGAGCTGTCTTTCGTTAATCCCTTCCAAATGTGTTCCAAATGGTTTCATCATGACATGCAAGTACCCTGCTCCCTCCAAAGTCCCCACCTCTAGGGTTCTGCCCTTCAGAGTGAGTAGGTCACAGGGATGCTCACTTCCATTTGGAAGTTTCCCTCTTTTGTTGCTGCCGTAAAAGCAATCCGCCTTTTTCGTGGAATTTCATAGGCTACGAGGTCATACTGACATAAGTGATATCGTTAATTACTCATCAACTGCTTCTGGGAACCAATGCTTTATGAGTCCTACAACAGAGATGCGGCCTGAAATGACTCTTTTCATCTAAACTCCTCATTCGTAGGCGTGAGGTGTCCATGACAATAGTGCTGGGTTCAGACGCAATCAAACGTCAGCTCTTAATAATAAGCCGTCGGAGAGCCGTGATCAGCGTTTGATTTCTGACGAATATCAAAAGCCCTGGCAGGTTTCCTCCAGGCATATACTCGGCCCTTTCCTCCCTGGCCAAGAGACGATCACTCTTCATGTGAAGTGAATGGCACTCACATCCAGCTCTCTGTGTGATTCACTGAGGGTAGCACAATATGACAGGCCTTGTGAGTATAGGAGAACTTAGAGAAAAAAGAAAAGAGTCAGGGGCGAGACGAGAGAGCTTGTTCTGAGCTAGCGGCAGGAAAAATAAGCCCTGAATGGAAACTTAATGAGCGAGCACCATTTTTCTCTTCTTTGCGTCTTTGTGTTTCTTTTAAAAGAGCTGAACTGAGAGGAAGGGGAAGCGATGGCTATGCAACATCCCAAAGCCCCTCAATGTGTCACATATGTCGTCCACAACAGTGAAGCTAGACCGAGAGGGTTATGGCCTTATTTCAACCTTCTGTATTGATTCTATCACACCCCCATGAGACTGCTGAGAGTCGTCTGTCATGCATCAGGGAGAAAAAATGACCTTTTGGCAGTCAGGAAAGAAAAGAGATGTGCAGTTCTCCATGATGCTTTGGCAGTGGTGTATAACGTACCTGAAAGCATACTTAAGTAAAAGTACAGATATCTTACCAGAAAATTACTTTTGTAGAAGTATTATTACTTCGTTACATTATACCACTGTGCTTTGGTCCCTTTACAGTTCATGGTGCAAGTTGATCCTCAGAATCACATCAACACCAACCACTCTTATTTAATACTTTGTGCTAAAACACATTTGACATGGTGTTCGATAATACTTAAAAATTAGCCGATGTTACTTTTTTGGATGACAATGTTTTAGTGCAGTGTATAATCCTTATTCTTACCACTTCCCAAAAACAATTTTTTCTGTGTATTTTCATTCAATAATACTGTAATTAAACACATAATTCCTTAATTAACATCAACTTTGATCATTTTAGAAGCCAGTTCAGCAATTTCCTTGGAAATATCAGCACTTTTTTGTGGGAATTTGACTAGCTTCGCATTTGCTAAAATGGCTTTGATAATGGAGTAGAGGTAATATTTTGATACTAACAGAAAAAGTGAAGGGATAATCAAATACACTCAGCAGGGGCCAACTTCTTAAACATTTATTTAATGCCCCATTTCTCTAATACCAGTCATTTTGTTAAACGAGAACAGTGGATAAAAATCCTGTAAAAGAGAAGGAAGAAACGAGAACAGCAATAAAGAGATGACCTTTTGGAGAGCCAATGTAATTTGCGATCTTCAATCCTGAGTGTATGTTCTGCAATTTTGAGACTCATATGTTACATCTTACCATAGGGGCATTCAGAAAGTACATTCTGTTGTCTATGCAGTCCACCATCACTTTCTTTATTGACAGGCAAAATGAAGCAAAGACAAGAAGGAATGTCTTAGAAGGAACTATTGATTGCCAGCAATAGAGACACTCATTGTTGCAAGCGAAGTGTCAAATACAGTGGATAAGATTGGCTTTGACATTAAACGGCACCCCAAAAATGCTTAAAGAGGGAAGTACCGAAATAGTTGTCTGAAAATAGATGCCTAAGGGACGAGGTGAACCGATCTATGTGGACAAGGGAAACTGTTCAGATTCACCCAATCCAAAAACGTCTAACTAATAGGATCTCAGCAAACTGCTTTGCTGAAAGCTAGAACTGCTTGTCTCAAAGGACACACACTTATCTTTGAAATTCAGCTGAATAGAGAGTGAAGAGGTAAAGGCGGCCTCAGAGACTGTTAACAGTTAGGTTCAGTCAGGACACATTTTGTGTATTGCTAGTACATGGGTTCATCACTTCTTTCATAAAATGAGAGTGAGATATTCAAGCATTCTTGAGCTGCTAGTTGGATGTAAGAGTGAAATATTATTTAGAAAAAAAAATTGATAGGTAAATTGAATTTATTTCTTTTTTCAAATATATGACAATTTTATAATTCTTTCATATCGAGGATGCAAAATATAATGTAGATCTAAAAACAAACAAAGAGATTTTGAAAACAAAGAAAAGATAACAGAATAAGAAACAATAAAACATTTAAAAATCAGATTCTGCATTATTTTAAGGAAACTGATGAAAAAAAGTACTTTTTTTAATGTGTTTTGTTTTTTATCGGGGAAATATGTCGAGTACATAAATGCTTAATAGAGTCAAATCAGAAGTTCCTCCAAATTTTCTTATGCAGAAAAATAAACAAACAAATTATAATTCTTTCTGCAGTTATTAACTATATAAATATATATATATATATATATATTTATACATACATGTGTACAAATCTACAAATACGATAAACTTAATCATATATATGTGCATGCCATCTAAGAGTACACTGTATATGCAGACATATGCACATATTCCTAACAAACAGAATCTCCTAAAACAAACAAAACAACTTTACACCCACCCACCTGGCCATTTACCTACCCACCCAACCACCCACTTTCACTCCGTCTGCCTGATACACGCCACTTAAGGAGGAATAATAAAAGAAAAACCGGGAGTGGAATGGATCTTCGATCCATCTCAAATTACTTCAACATCCCTCTCTTCCAAGTCTCCTCTGCCTTCTTTGCACATTTGTGACATTGAGCATGTGATCTCCTTTGAACAGACATTATGTCCTTTAGTTTCAGTTTTCTAATTCAAGTTATGTTGATAATTTATGAAAAATTATATTAAACAAAGAATTGCAAGATGGAAGCATTTTCAAGTGGAGTAATAATAGGGTAGACCAAGCAAAATGCTATGATGGCCCATCAAACTCCCATTTGTGTTTGTTAGGGTCATTCTGCAGTCCACCGGTGAGGGAAGTCATGGCCTAATGGTAGAGAGTCAGTGAGGGGAGTGAATAACCAGCACTCTCTCCACCTTCAATACCACGATGAGGTGCCTTGAGCAAGGCACCGAACCCCCAACTGCTCCCCGGGCACCGCAGCATAAATGGCTGCCGACTGCTCTGTGTGTGTGTGCATTCACTGCTATGTGTGTGCACTTGGATGGGTAAACGCAGAGCATGGATTCTGAATATGGATCACCATACTTGGCTGTGTGTCACGTCAATTTAACTTTATGTCATAACTATCATAAAAAAAATCTATATCACCATTCCGCATGACCACACAAATTCCATAATGTCTATGGTTAAACTGTCCAATGACATGAGAACATTTGGTTTAGGATGCACATGTGAAATAATATGAGGAGCTACCATATGAAGAGCCACCATGAAATAATATGAGATTGTGATGAGTATAGCATGACTAGCCTAGAGATTCGGTTAAGCAACGTGCTGGCTATCTTTCTTACGTCTTAATGGCCCAATTATCGTAGCTCTGGAGTGTATCAATGGAAGTTCTGTCAGCCCAGGCTGCTGACACAATAGGAGGTGGGAAGGTGTCACAAGATGCTCTGAAACCCCTTTGAAAGCAAGCATGGCTGGTTTTACCTGAAAGACAGTCAGTCCCAGGAGTGGCATGTGTGACCGAACCTGTCCAAAGTGGTGATGGGCTCCATTGTTCACTGAAGAGAACATCTCTTTCAGACAGCATGTCTGTAATGTTTAGCCCTCATTAGAGGATTAACTGTTACTGTGGTTTGGAGGTATTAAGTGTTCACACTGCCAGCAACTGGACATGCAGTGTGTGTGTGTGTGTGTGTGTGTGTGTGTGTGTGTGTGTGTGTGTGTGTGTGTGTGTGTGTGTGTGTGTGTGTGTGTTTGTGTGTGTGTGTTTATGAGGACACAAATTTGTATAATGACATGGGTATGACATAGGTATTACAAGGAGAAGGTGATTTATGAGGACATTTTCAGTGCCCCCATAATTTAAAACGCTTATAAATCATACAGAGTAAGTTTTTTTGAGGGAAAATAGAAATGCACCGTCTCCTGTGAGGGCTAAGTTTAGGTGTAGGGTAGGTGTAGGGCAATGGCACATACAGTTTGTACAGTATAAAAACCATTACGCCTATGGAGAGTCCCCGTAAACCATCAAAACCAACGTGTGTGTGTGTGTGTGTGTGTGTGTGTGTGTGTGATAACCCAACTTTGGTTATTGCTGGGTAAATATTGGACAGAACAAATGCTGGGTAATTTGTTTATTAATTTGACTCAACTATTGTTCAAAAATTATTAAATTGCTGGCTTAAAATATGCTGGAAATTAAAAATCACACACAGAATTACTACAGGCATCAGCAATAATCACAAGATGAACATTTATTAAAAAGCAAGAACACCCATGGACAAAAATACAAGGCAAATTGAATGTATTTCAGTGAATACAGCATAGTTTACAATATTTCATATATTTAAACTCATTTAACAAGTAGGGCTGTTCAAATAATTGAATGCAATTATCATGCACATCTCGCCAGTAAAGCACGTGATGGAGATTTACTACTAATCACAGAACCGGCTTTACTGAAGAGATGAGCATGACAATCACATTCGATTATTTGCACAGCCCTATTAACAATCATTATAAAAAAAAAATGTTTAACATTTAAAAGAAACATTACAATTTAAGTGCATTCAACCATTCTCTCTAATCCCTTTTCACCAAAGTTGTGCTAATTCTCGCGATGGTATGGCAACTACGAACTTCAGACGGCCACCTCACATTTCACTCGTAGCTGAAAGATGTCCATATGAGTCCATAACCTGCCCATAAACAAACAGTACAGAGTTTTGAAAACATAATAGCATCCAAATTGATTAGAATCAGTATTATAATAAATAAAATCTGTTTATGTTATACAAGGCGTTTCCATCACGCAAAACCACCACTGCTAATGCAGCTGACCAATATCTCGTCCTTGTAGTTTGCGTTATGTAAAATAATATAATTTACACCATAGTAAAGACTTTATAAATTAAATAAAATGTATAAAACACCTTTATAATTTTTCTGAAGAAATTTTACTGAAAAATAAAATTACCCAGCTGTTTAGTAACAGAGAAACTACCCTGGGTAAAAGAAAAAATATAAAAAATAACCCAATGAAATGACCCAACACGCTGATTCTAGCATTAGGGTTAAAAGAAAATTATATATTATACATATTTTTTAATGACACAGCTGCTTAGTAACAGAAAAACTACCCAGCACCTGGGTAAAAATGTATTTCTTACTTAAACAACCCAATATAATGACCCAACAGCCTGACCCAGCATTTGGGATAAAAAAAAATTATATAGGCTATATATAAAATTATACTTTTTAGAGTATACATATATGTATATTCATTTAGTCTGTAATCTGAAATGCAGAACCTTAGATTAAAATTAATTAAAACTTTCCAGCAATATAAGGGTTAAATTTAAAGACAAACTATTTGCAAGCTCTAGTTAATGAATCCTCCAATGTATCAGCCTGCATCTCCCCGATCATGGTGATCTTCCTGGACTGTTCTGGATTACAGCATCATATGGAAGTATGGTTCTCCAATTCACAAGGAGAGAGACTCAGGAAGCTAATCCATATTGACTCGCAGCTGTTCAGATTCTATCACGACTGTTGATTGGAGTTCTGTTGACATGCCAGCTTTACGCCGAGGAGAAGTGAGGTTAGCTGACTCAGTGGAAGGACAATTCTTTGGATTTTGAGTTTGGGTCTACAGCATATCTTCTCCCACAGAATACAGATACTTTTTTACAGTCGGCTAGTCCAAGAAGAACCTAAAAGTATACAAAATACAATTTTAGGCCATGTTTAGACTATTACTCAACTGGTGCAGAATACCATTTGGGGTCAGTAAGTCATTTTAATAGTTTTATTCAGCAAGGATGCATTAAATTGATCCCCACAAAAAAACAGTAAAGAACAGTATTTTATAGGATTTCTATTTAAAAAAACGCTGCTTAAATTTCTATTAATTAACTTAAATTCAAATGAATAATATTAAGCAAATCTGTTTTAGCTGTGAGAAATGTTCCAAAAGCACCAAATGTGCATATTAGAATCATGTGACACTGAAGACTGTAATGACTGCTGAAAATTCAGCTTTTCTGTCACAGGAATGACATTTACATTTAAAAATATTTTAAAATATACATTTTAAAAGGGTTATAAAAAATATTTCACAATATTACTGTTCTTTCTGTGATTTTAACAAATCAAATGCAGCCTTGATGTATCATATTAATTGAATGATCATTATTTTGATTCTTTAGTTGGAGAGCAAGCAAACGGCTGGATTTATTGCCAAATTTGTAATATTTTTGTTTAGTAAAGAGCAAAAGCTTCTGAATATGGCAAGTGTTGTCCAAACTCGATTTGGTCCTTGCATTCACCAACGATTTTAGATTTTAGATTTTACATTGCTTATTTATTTGTTCTAACCTGATGACTTCCTATTCAAGATTTGTCCTATTACTGTCTATGGCTCTTTTAAGATGGGAAGTATAAGAAATAAGATGTCCACGTAAAATGCAGCCTTGGTGAGTAGACACGAGAGAGAAAGAAAGAAAACTAGCCAAAACATCTTCCCAACCCCAAACTGTGTGTGTATATATGGATGGTGTTTCATTTATTCATGATAGTCTATTTTATTTCATATAACACAGTCCTGGAACACAAAAGCAGTGTAAAGATATTCCAGAATTCTCATTTTGCTTTGTGTGTGCCCTTTCTGTACTGTCAAGTGCCAAGAATGGGGAGGGGGGAATGAACACTGACATAATTAGCAATGTAAAGACGTTCCTGTCTTTACAGCTTGGGGCGTCAACTGACTCGCTGTTTTACTCCAACACTCAGTGACACTTTTTCATCCTGTCCTTCTCTTTGTAGTCCTCGAAGAGATTGAGTTAATTGCTGTTGCTTATTGCTCTGTTCCTCTCTAGTACTGACAATTATTTATTTGTGTTATCCTTGCTGAAATTGTCCTCTGTCTCTTGCAGCCACTTTGAATGCTGCAATATGACTCATTACGCACATTCGTGATAAATGGCATGGATTAGTCTGTGGTCTTAATCGAGGAAACTATTAGATGTCCTTGTTTGATAAATATTCAATTTATCTAGTAGTCAAATAGCTTTTTTCTCAATTGTATTTATTGGCATTTTGCTTTAATCCAACTGGAAAGTGAAAGGAGAGAAAGAAAGTAGGATTCAAACCCAGCTCCACATGAGAACAATAGCTAACCACAACCTCACCAGTCACACAATTAATGTATTTTCCCATCATTAGATATGCTAGATTGTGAAGGTCAGCATGAAGTGTCTTGTACTCGTGGAAGTAACTCCCAGAGCAGCTGTCACATTGTGGGACCTGCTTTTCAAATCCAACCTACGGTTCAAGTCTTGTTCTCTGTTGTAATTCTAGGGCTTCACGCTTCCCTGCTTTCACATGCACTGCATTACCCTGAAAATTATAGGTAGTACAAGCAACATGCTTTTCAGTTTTTCTTTAACCCTTCCTATAAAATGGTGTTAAGTCCTCAGAGGTCTTTTGAGCTGATTGCTGGAGACCAGTGGGGAGGGAATCCGATTAGATTCCTGACCGCATGCTCGAAACCTGATCCGATCGCAGCAGGATGTCGATTATAATTGTTTTGAATTCCAGGTAGCACAGCTCTCTAAAGAGAATTCAGGCTGGATTACTGCCTCATCCTCAAAGTCAGAAACCAAAAGCTCTGAAAGCCGACAGAGCGCTTGATTAGGAGAGCTGAGGAGCCCGAGGGAGGCCTTCTTCTCCCGCTGACCCCTTGGATGTGTCATTGCTGATTAATCTACAAAACGTTTGACAGGCCGCCCTTCTTTCATCGGACAAATGCTGTGAGCTCTATCCTGTGCCACGCTCCCCCACACACCCCCAGATCTCCAGCGAATGTTTCAGTCATGCTGATGTGAACTGCGGCAGGACTGAGGACGTGCATAGAGTTCTGTTGCTTGCACCGCAAACTGCAAGATTTGATCTTCTTTAGTTATAAATGCTACATGTATGAGCTTTAAAATGTCCTCGTGCAGTTCTGTGAAGCACTTTTAAATGTAATAATTATTTGTAGAATAAAACAATCAGTGCTTGACTATTTCAACATCTCTGTAACATACTTACAATTTGAATATTGAGAAAATGCTTTTACAAAACAGTTTGAAAGTTCATATTGTGTAACTTACATTTCAGACAAGATATTGCCAGTTAGTTTTTCAATTTTTGCTTCACCAATGTAAGTATTTCCAACAAAGTCAAAGCTAAAAAAAAACTGCTGATCATATGCAAGTATCATACAGTGGTGGCTTTGTTCAGTGAATCAGTGTGGCTTGAATAAATAATTAAATTATTCATTCTTAAAGAAAGGCAACTTGTTTTGTTCCTTATTGAATCAGTGCAACCTATTCTGTTGCTGAACGAATTGATTGAATTCAATGACTAAAGAGAGTCCCTTGTTAATTTGGAAATTGATCACAGATTTTGAACAAATTAGTTGAGTCTGGTTTAAATGACTCGCTCCAGTCAGCTTGTTTCAATCCTGAATTAATCATTGTATTTTAATAAATCTGTCAAATGAATGATTTGTGACAAACAGTCACTTATTTAATTCCTGAATACATTTTGAATTCCTGAGAAAAATGAATGAGTCATTGAATGAATTGAACATAACCTACTAATTGATTGAATTCATTATTTAATGACTCATTCATAAAATCACTTGTTTTGTTCTGAAATGTATCAGTTTTTGAACAAATTATTTAAACAAGTCACTCTTAAAGAAACTATGTAAGCTGCAGAAGGAGCAGTTGAAAACCTTCTGAAAGAAGCACAAACAAGCAGAGTGATACAAAAAGTCCCAGTGCTTTTGGACTGTATATCATTTCTCTTGGAATGCTACTTTGTTAACCAAATTTGAGAACCAAAACTAACCGTTTCATAGTATAGAGGCTTGAGATCAAAGACAAGCATGCTTGTCATCCTTATGGAATATCCAGCTTTGTTTTGGAACATGGTAGCTGTTTTTTGTCGGTCATTAATTAGTCAACCAGCTATCATGTTCTATGGTAAGAAACAGATTTTCAACTTAAAGCTACCAGCTTGCACCAGCTAATGACCATTATAGACCACCTAGAAAACAGCTACCACATTCTAAAACACAGCAACCATCTTAAAGTGAATTTTTCAGTTGGGTGGTTCACCTTTAACAGCTTATTAGAAATGACAGTCGCCCTTGATTAGCTTTATAGTTGCCCTACAAAGTGTGCCGTAAGATTTGATTTTTGAAGATCAACTCTGAGCTAGCACAATAACTCTACTGCCGCAGAGAAAATACAAAACGTAGGGAGATAATCAAGACGACAGTCTTGAACCCTTGGGTATTACTTCCCTTGTCGCTGAAAGATTAAACCATATAGCATTACGACCTTATCTAAAGCTGCTGTTTCAAATTAAAGAGCAAAGATGGCAAGTTGCCTTATCACTGAACAGTTCATTGAGATCAGTGCAGCCTTGTGCATTGAAAGAACATGTATATCAGTATTCATTTGAATGCTTTGGAAAGTGTATGGAGTTGTGACAGTTCAAATGCAGTGGGGTGAAATAAATGTGCTGGCAAGTTGAGTCTGCTGCACGTCTGTTAGGACAGATAAGAAACAACTTCTCATTTAAGAGAAAGGTGTTCTCTACTGTGGTGGAAAAAAAAGAAAATATTTTAAGGTCTGTTCACCTGGTGTAGGAGGAATTCTGGAAGGTTTTTGTTTTTTAATAGGCACACATTTATTTAAAAATAACAGATTTCTGTGTTTTTTCTTTTGTTATATGAAGCCCACATTAAGTCTGGGAACTTTTTGCAGTGCGTTTGTCATTAATTTAGTTTATAAAAGTATTAAAACATTTTTAAAATGTTGATAATCTAAATGAAGATTACACTGTAGACCGTTCAATATTTAAATATGTTTTAGACAAATTATGACACTGCCATAGCTGTGGCATCATTTCTACCAAAATTCACAATTTTGCACTTGAGAAACTGGTGGTCAAAATAAATAAACTAGTAAGTTTGAAGGTATTTTAAGGGCATTTAATTTAAAAGATGGCCAAAAGTGGCCAAGAGATGGCTAGATGGCCAAAAGTGCCAAGAGATGAATGACTACCTGAACAAGGTCAAATCTCGAGCAGACAACAACTTTCCCGCTATAAAAAACATTCTTGATAGCTAATTGGTTGTTTCCAGGTTGATAACATATTTAGGTTACTGACAAAACCTCCTCAAAAACTACCCTTAGTATTCACAAAATATTTTGATTGACTTTATTGTTAGGTAGTTTTAAAGATGTTGCAGTGTGTGTGAATATGTAGGTGTTATCTTTCACTGTATATCATGACTGTCCTCCTATCTGACAGCTGTGATGTATGTACAGTTTGTCATTTCGAGGTGAAAACAGACATCCGAACATTCATGCGAGACCTGTCTGCCCTAAATGTCCCGTCAGGCTGTGACTGGCATTCTGAGTCATAAATTCATCCCCATAAGTCATTTTCCAACAAGGAGTCAACGGGGTAACAGAGAACTGCAAAGATTGGTCAGCAGGACTGATTAGGGACACCCTCCAACCCCACATTCAAGAACACGCTCCAAGATGAAGGACTCTGAAGTACTAATAATTATTGCTCATAAGGCAGTAGATGAGATGACCCCTCAGCACAGACACACACTGCGAAACTGTTTCTAGTATATTGTGTTATTTTATTACAGAAATATTTGTTCAGAAGTGAGACAAACTGCACTGCAAGGAAAAATTATCTTTGCAGCACCTTAGAAACAGAAATAACCACTGAAGGTCATGTCTGTGGATAGCTAACAAAGCACGAGTGACTCAATGGAAACCACACCTGGTTTGATATCAAAGGTTTTACATTTTTAGTAAAAATACTTTTCAGACCTCCCCAACTAAAAATGTTCTAGTGACTGATTACATCAAAATATTTCCATTGGCCCAATTGGATTTCTGCTAACTGAATTTTATCAATTGTGGGAACAGTCTGTTAACATTGGCTCAAATAGAAATTATATGTTGAGCCAATCGGCGAAAAAAAGAAGTCTACCAAATCATGTTATTGGCCCAAATAAATATTTTAAACGGTAGTAGCATAATATTTTTGTTTTACCTAATTAAAAAATGTATATTGCTAAAGCAGCCTTACTAAAGTGTGCATTCCCTGTTGTCCCAAAAGAAAGGGAGAAAAATATTACATGATTATTAAATGATGATACACTAAACACTGCCTCATTTTAATACTTTTAATGAAATATACAACAATATTGCGAAAATACCTTAAAATTATAAATACATTGACATTTTCTACACAGTATGCATTTTAATTCTCATAAGATACGCAACGCTGATGAATTACACCTTATACACTGAAAAATATCTTTGTTTTCTGAAGATGAACAAAGATCTTACGGGTTTGGAACGACATGTGGGTGAGTAATTAATTACATATTTTTCACTTTTGGGTAAACTATCCCTTTAAGTCCTTGTTGTACTCCAGGATGAGTGCCATACAATAATCCAAAAAAGTACAATAAATGCATAAAGCATTACATGCATTACATACAAATACATAAATGCATTACAAAGTCTCCTAATTTGTCAAGAACCACCTCCTCTTCCAGGACAACGGAGACATTCAGCACACTTGACAGGGCCCTTGAAGTGCAACTGCTGCTGCTACTATTTCAAGAATTCCCATTTTCATTCCAGTTGTGTGGTTCTCCAAAGGCTATGTATTCTGTAAAAAAAAGTACAAAATAGCAATGTCAATACTAAGTCTGCATTAGAATTAGCAGCCTACATTACACAGAGCTATGTCTCATGGCAGCTCTCAATAAAGCATCTCCTCACAAATTACATCTAAGAGCTAATAGTATTTGACACTAATATGGAATAAACATATATCCAATAAGAAGAACTACTGTTAAATACTGACAGTGGAATTCGTAATGGTTCCTTTTCTACACCAAATTGTGCCTCGTGAGCTCAGACCTGGCAATGGTGGGTTACACTAATGGGAACAAAAAAAAATAGTTATAGCAGAAATGAATTCCTTGTGTCTCATACATTTCATATATTCGTCATAAAGTGAGATACAAATAATTGTTATCATTTTAGGTAACAGAGATAGGGGTGTGCGATACTGACAAATTATATCTCAATATTTTCTGGGATTTGATCGACAATGATAATTAGACAATATTTTTTGTGTTATTGTGCTGGTATTTTAAGGACTGCCGTGGACAGCCGGCTCTTATAATTTTTAATATGAATGATTTTTGTTGGCGAAATAGAGCAAACACAGGCAATAATACGTCTAAAATGCATCTTGTTTGTTGAACTGTTGTGAAGACTAAATAAAGCAGTGAGAAAAAGCACACGTGCACTAGCATAGTCTTCAACACGTAACATTAATGTAATCGTGCACTCTGTAAGTTAGGCGTGTTTTGCTTGGTTTTTGCGATATACAGTATAATGTCGAATCCCACATCGTTAAAACAACAATTACAATATTATCAAAGACAATATATATCACACACCTCTACTGAGAAATCAGTACAGGCTAAACTAGATTTAACTAAACTAGGTTAACGCCAACATGACACCAGTAAAGGTGTGAATTCACTGCTATTCTGAAAAATATAATGCAGTACGTGAAACATAATAAATACAAAACTCAGTATACTCACCATAACTTTAATGATAGAAAATCCGTCTGTAAATGATAATCTGTCATCGCTCAGATAAAATTACTACAATCCATTTGTTTGTTTTGGGAAAATTATTGTGAAGCAATTTGTTTTAAATGTTGAGTCAATATTTATTTGTCAGTTTTCACAAGAGTTTTTTTTGCATACAGTTTTACAGTGTATATATAATCTGTAAATATTCTGACAGCATGTGTGCATGAAAACTGTTACATATTTTGCATACAGTTTTTTCAAATTTTGGAGAGCAATATTCTTTTATTTCCAATCTGTATATTAAACTGATTCAAATCTTTGAGGTTGCTATCCTGTTATAAATAGTAAAACTAAAAATTGTTACATGGTATTACAATGGATTTTTATATAAACTATGTGGAATTGGGTGGACAATTATTTACTGTACATGGCCATGTCATTGCTTATCTGATGACGACCTGACCCTGTATTTGGACCTACAGAATCATTGCTCAACCTTTCCTCCATGCGTGACACAGACGCCTCCTGTGTCTTCATCCTTTTGTTAAGGAAAATCCCATTGTGCCTGACTTCACTCCATGTGAAAGCGCTTCACTTTAATACAATGTTAATCACCCAAAGGCCTGCAGTGATGGGAGCTGACAGGGCCAATTTAAATCTGTAACTAATTGACTAAAAGTAACTCCAACTTACTGATCACTTAGTATCAACTTGATGGACATAAAACTAAAAACAAGTCAGGGAAATCACTCAGGGACAAAGCATAATTCTCTAAAATTCAAACTTATCATCAAAGCGTTGTGCATGCCGCGTCGCTCGTCTTATCGTTTATGTCTTCTTCTATTTATGAGGTTTGTGAAAACTGGTGCTACCGAGATGAAATGATGCAGAAAATTGCTGTCATGTCAAAAAACGTGAACGGCAACCCCGTCACAAAGCATTTCTCCCTATTTCTCATGTGTCACATCGACAGAAATCATGCGTCACTGTGATTTACACTCTAAAGCTATTATGCCACAATCAGCTAATTTCCTTCACAGCATCCCATTCCCCACAAACTCAACAAACATCGGCTGGCACAATTCTGCTACTGAGGTTTTGTTGGTATGTTTACCTTGATGCCAAGACTGTGGCAACAGTCAGACACAAAGCATTCCCTTGAGCATCCAACATATTGGTGCTGACAATGAAGAGCTCTTAGTTTGTGGCTCTGAAAACTTACACTGGATACAGCTTCAGTCACAAGGCTAACATTGCAATGGCACAAAAACAAACAATACAGTACAAAAAAAATTCTCCACGGCCTCTTCAACCTCAGTCGGAACGTTCATTGAATATGCAGCTTAGTAGAGAAGTCGCTGAACCTTCTGAAGGCTTCTAACAAATGAGTCACTGGCTCGTAAGTACTCAAATTGATGTCTGAGACACAGATGTCCTTTTCAGCCTAAATTCTCAATACCACCCAACATGTGGACCAAATGTGATTTTTCTTCCCTGGAATAAAAGACTTCTTTTGATCATTTTTTTCCCTCTATGTAGGTTTTATGAGCAATTTCCCCCTCTTGCTCAGTCTCTCTCTCTCCCTTTCTCTGCAGTTAGAACTTTTGCTTTGATATGACTTCATAATTGGATTATGGTTTCCACAAGGAACACTCTAGAAATTACATTTCCATATTTTCATAAGGATGCTTGAGCCCAGCGAAAATCCGAAGATAAAAGGCTTTGTGAGAGGTCAGAAAACAAGTGGGGAGGCTAGCAAATTACCTAATAGTGTAAGGTGAAATGATGGTATAATGATGAATTTATGATTAATTCATATTTTTAATACAAAATTTGTACAAATAAATTTTAAAATGGCACGGCTGTGATTTGGCAATAGGCCAAGTGCCTTAATCACCGCGTGCCAATATACAGCCATATATCATATCTATGAGTGTGATATTGCTTTATACAACAGTACATAAAATGTGTAAATACATAAACAAAATAACAACAGAGCATCTTTAAAAGCCCTCTTTTGTGCAAACTACTTCCTTCCGCGACGGATTCAAATCAAAGTTTGATGGTTGAACAATTAAGCTCAAGCCTTCCAAAACGTCACTTTAGGACTAGTAACGAAGGAACGTTGAGTTGCTTCATTGACAGCTTATTGTATTACTGTATTAAAAGCAGTGTATTACATAGCATATTATGTATAGTAGATATTGTGAGAGAGAGATTGACTGAGTGAGTGTGATTACGTGCATCTGATACAGTATTCATTCTTCAGATTAATCTCATTTCACAATAGCTTGAATATCTGCGGAGGAAAGTGTTATCTTTGTCGTAAAGTCATAGCTTTCATCTGTTAAGGGTGATTTCAGTGCATTTTTTCGCTGCATCAAGCTGTTGTTGAAACTAAAATAACTTCCGTTTATAGCGTTTTTCAAAGTAAAGGCCTTTACTGTGGACTCACTCATAAAAACAGTATCTTGTCTTCATAATGGCGGAAGAATGTAACTAAAATCACCATCACGAACAAGCACCATTTCTCAATACTAAACACTATTATTAAATACTATTGTTTATATAAAATATTATTTATATAAAATTATATTTATTGAGTAATAATATTTAATAAACAACAGTTGCTAGGCAATTCAGTCAAAGGTACTAAGGCAGCACTCGGATTTACAGCATTGAAAAACTGTAATATTTATAAAATGCTACTGGATTTTCGCGTCCGCCATGACACTCGCTGTAAAAAGTACCGCTCGTGGAGTGATACAATTACAAACGAAACGGCTGTTGGAGTTTTGATATCACTCTAATATCGCACTCTTATCAGCCAATCAGATTCGAGGACCAGAAAGAACTGTTGTATATATATAAATATATATATTTAAAATAATATTTTCCTGTGATGGCAAACGCTAACTTTTTATTTGTCATTTTCTTAGGGAAAATTATTTATTTAACTAGTAACTATAACTAGTTTTCAGGACTCTTTAAAGAACAGCTTTACTTTTAAATAAACGTTTGTAAAATTATAATTGTTACAAATCTTACTGTCGCTAAACCTTTTAAAATTTTGATATATATATCATATAACCTTCAAAATGCCATGTAACTCAATCCAGAAATATTAATTAAATCTGTGTGTGAGTTAATTAGAGAGGAATTATCACAGAAGCTCTGGCATCAGTCTTATTCAAAAAGAACAGATACCTTCTCCCAAGTCTTTGGATAGTGTCGAGAGTAGTGCAATCCACCAGAGCAGGAAGAGCATTTTATTATTTGACATAAGACTGGCTCCTTTTTGAGACTTGTCTGTTTAGTCAAGCGTGTAGTTAAATTAGTCCATGTTTTTAATTCTGCTGCACTAGCTCTGTATGCTGGGATGCTCTATGCTATTAATTTCTGTTTTTACCACTTGTATTTTTTCCTTGTTGGAGGCACAAACATTCAATTCCTTTTCTCTACACACACCGTGGGACACCCATCCCAAATTTTACTAGCTTTACAGATCGACATCTGGCCATTATCAACACCACCAGCAAGCACATATTTAATTTGACAAATAATTAGTCAAATTAGTTATGAATGCTGTGGCTGAATTACATCTGTTCAAATTAATATATAATATAATATAAATTATATTACATTATATAATATTCTTTGTAAAGCTTTTGTGGAACAATATGCAAACAGAAATGAACTGAATTCACTCTCTCACCCCTTTATCTCCTACTCCACTTTGCAACATTGTAGCTCACCCATTTTAATTTCACATCCAATGCTTCAACGGTTTGTTGAGTACACAATAATAACTGACTTCTCCAGATGAGACTTATTAAAGCTTAGCACAATACCTGTTCACTTCCACTGCGTATCCAGTCTATCAGCACTGAGATGCAGCATGTTACTCAAGTGAAGCTCAGCATAAATGATTATTAATTAATGGGCTTTCTTGTTGTTGTTATTATCACACTGTCTGCAGAATCAATGTACAGATGGCAAGGACAAACAGGCAGGGAAAAATGCACCTATGGAGAAAAGTAATGATCATCTTCAAGGGTGGATTGCATGTTCACCAGGCTTCGTGAATTTCACAATGTCAATGTTCTATAACCAATGAATCACATCATGTGATGTGACACTCGCTTTATGAGAATAATGCAGATGAGGAGGGAAGAGTTTCATGATCTCTATCAGCTGGTGAGTTTCAGCAATGATTGTGGCAAGAGTTGGAGAGGTGAGTCAGTAACATAAATACTCGATCTGGCACAATTAGCATAGTCTTTGACCTATGTGATCAGACTTTTGTGACCATCTGCAATACACTGTGTGACTGTGAGAGTGTCTCTGATTAACTAGAGAATCCCTTATGCTATGTTTTAAAGGTCATGTCTTTGTGTTAACTGTGGCGGTTGCGATATAAAAGGAAATTGCCTCGGGTGGCAACATTCTGTGGGGCAGCACCCGCTTCTCTATCGTTCATACACACCAGTTTCACAGCAATGCAGGTGTACGACCATTTCTCTCAATGAAAATGAATTGTTACCAAGTGGGAACACAGTTGTAAAGACATTTTTTCCCCCAAGGATCTTTCTGTTAAGAGTTCACCTTTAACTTAAGCCACTATCTGTCAGCAACAGTGAAGCAGGGTGAGCCGTCCGACCATGAAATAAAAACTGAATTAATTAAATTGCTAAATAAAATCCACTGCTATACATCTGTGATTCTAATTTGATATAAGTTTGGTGTTTTTTTTAGAACTCATTAGCAAAAATCACACCTTCGTATTAACAAGCTGTTGCTGACATATTCATAGCTTAATTTATTTTACCTTTAACTCATCTTACCTTTTGATGATTTACATTTTATATACAGGACCTTTTATTTTCCAGACTTTGCCTGATTTCACCTATAGTTCAACCCGTGATTCTGGGCTGCTACTCCCATTGTAGGCTAAAACAAACACTAGTCACATTTCCATAATCCTTTAAATTGTGAAAAATGAAATTGCAAATTTAAAATATGTCCAATGGAAACATGTCTATTTTTCAAAAACTCCCATATATTGCCAAAATGTTTTTATGCTTGTATGAGGTGGTTTTACATTCAATTTGAAAAAGGTATACAGTATCGCAAAACTGCAATGCAAATTTTTCCTTTTATTTTTATTTTTTGCTTTTACAGGCATACATTAAAAGTTGTATATTCCTTCTTTAATGTACTATAACCTCCAAGAAACACCTCATATACTGTATGGCCGCGCTCAAGTTTAAGGGGCTTTCATTGCCATTATTGCCAGGATAACACCTTATTTACTTTGCATTCCGAATGCTGCCACTCTAGTCACTTCTTGTGTTTATACCATGTTTCTCTGTGCGGCTTTACTAAAATGCACACCTTCGATTGAAAATAACGGCTAGTGCGGTGGCTGCAATATAGGTTTTTATACATAAACCTACCAACATCTGTAACCATGACTTATCACAAGAGGAAACATTAGGCCGTGTTTACTTTTACATTTACATTTAGTCATTTTGCAGACGCTTTTATCCAAAGCGACTTACAATTGGGGAATACATAAAGCGATTAATCTTGAAGAGGCAAACAGAAGTGCTCGTAACACCGTTGGGGGTAACGCATTACAAGTAACGCGAGTTATGTAATAATATTACTTTTTTCAAGTAACTAGTAAAGTAACGTATTACTTTTTAATTTACAAGAAAATATCTTAGTTACTTTTTCAAGAAAGTAATGCCAGTTACTTTTTGCCATTTATTGATGACAGCGCGCTGTGTGAACATGATCTTACTGTAGTTCTAATCTAGACTAAATGTGAATGTGTATTAATTCATCCCACTCATAAAAACTGATTCATTATTCACCAAAATGAATTAAAACAGTGAAATGCAAATTTGCTATAAATAGAAGTTCTTATATTAAAAACAATCAAGCCCTGCTCATATTTAAAAAGTAACGCGAAAGTAACGAAAAGGTAATGTAACGCATTACTTTCAATAAAAAGTAACTAAGTAACATAATTAGTAACTTTTTTTAGGGAGTAGCGCAATATTGTAACTAATTACTTTTAAAAGTAACTTTCCACAACACTGAAATTAGGCTACATGTTTTAGTCGCATAACAAAGGTTGATGGAAATTATATTATATATTAATTATATAAAAAAAATGGGAGGGGGGGCATTAATAAAATATCACAAAAGTTTTGCACAAATCTGTAGTTAATGGAAACCTGGTTGCTGTCATCATATAAGAAAATATCAAAAACACATCCTTTTAACCACAGACAAAGACAACATTCTCATCTACAATCCAGAATGCAAATAGTTATTGTAACACACATCAGCTAAGAATGAAAGAGTGAAAAACCTTGAAGCATAAGTCTATCAGTGTTTACCTATTAGCGTCAAGCACTTGTTGCCTGGCAACCAAAACCCGCCTTTGAAAGACATTCAATCCTGACTGAAATATCACCAAGACACACTTGCCAAGGTCTGACAAACATGCAATTTATTGTCTAAGACTAGAAAACAGGTGGGGGGGTAATTTCAAGAGAAAAATGAAACGAAAACAGCTAATATAGGCATCTTCCATGACTGAGTCCATTAAACATTCAGATGTTTAAGAGTAACACAATAACTGTGTAACTGATGCCATGGAAAGGTATAGAGATAGCTTATGAACTTTTGTTATGTAACTGACAGAGACAAATCAACTTGTTTGGCTCATCTAGGAATAAGATACAGTTACACCACTACAAGACAAAAAGCCTGAGCTATAGATGAATCACATTAAAACTAAATCATAAAGCCTCAGAAATAAGACATTAATGTTAGTTAACAAAACATGAGAGCAGTGTTTTTGTCAGCGTCATTTGAATTTGCTTGTTTGGTTTGGGGAGGGAAGTTGTTATACTTCAGTTTATTTTTAGTTTAGCGCACTGCTCACATGCATTAGTTGTCAGTAGCAGGAAAAGAGGAGACTGTGTTATTGTTTTTATGCAATTCATTAAAAAAAAACTCTCCAGCACTCGGGTTGTAATTTCAAAGTTTAAAGCAGCCTTAGATCTACTAGTATTGTGTTAAAAAATAAGGCAAGAAAACCCAATGTTTCACTGTTGTTATTTTTGTCTTTTAAAAGACACCATTATGTGGGCTGGTTTACAGCACAGAACAAAAACACACTTCAATGAATGCTGAAAAACTGAGACCCAAAACTGAGGATTTCTCTCTTCAAAATAAATAAATGAATAAATAAATAATAAAAATCCCATCAATATTACATATAAACCAAGAGCTAAACTAAAGAACTACACACAGGAGGAGACATTCTCAGTGACATGAAAAACAAATTTAATATCCAAGGCTGTGAGACTACCAATTACCAATGCATTCACCAAAGGTCACCTTTAACGTTTACTTTCTTAAGACTATATATGTGTAGGATAATGTTAAACTTATATTCTTATGTGAAATGTCACATAACTATATACTGTCTTGCATAAACAATAAAGATTCGGATATGGGGGATGAATATTTAAATGTCAAAGTTTAACATGATGAGACATATTCTTGTGCTCTGAAATATGGCATTGGCAGTTTAGCCAAGTGCTTGCATTTTCCATTTTGCGCATGATCACGCTTTATTTTACTGTCTGTGCTAATGCTGTGCGAGGACTGGAAAAAGTAGCACAGCAGAAACAATATTTTTTTCAGTCATATTAGTGTTCATATTACTGTGTAGGACTTGAGTTCAGAAATTAACTATCAGCATTATCTTGATCCTGATTGGTTAATCACTGCTTTCTGCAGTCAAACAACCACTAAACCATTTAACTGACGATTTATTTACCACAATTCTGCTAGTTTCATATCTGACATCATGTCAAGGTCTCACATTCCAACTCAATTCTATACAGTATTTCATTATGTGTTTATTTAGTAAGACCTCTAATAAGTGGGATAATAATGTTTTGCGATAATGACTGTTAGGACATACTTAAAGCATTAAAACAAAACTAAATAAGTTGTCCAGGAGGAAGACAAAACCAGGATAGTGCATGCTAGGTAAGGCAGAGTGATGGCAAATCCCCGCTAGCCTAAGTGCATCTGTGTTGGGAGTGCACATAAACTGACAACCCAAAGTGCTGTAGTATTATTTAAATATTAAGTCACCTCCAGTAGTTCCCTGAATATAATGCCTTTTGAAGGCTGAGCGACAGTTACAGGTGCATGATAATGCAGTATAATACAGCTGAATGATCAAAGCAGAGGAAGAGGAAGCCAGCCCCTCAGACACTCACATCTAGCTACTGACTAGAGCAAAAGAAAACACAGCATCACAGAAAAACACATGCCGGGAATTCATATAAAAACTGTTGACAAGTGAGTTCTAAAATTTGTTGATCAAATGATTTAGAACAAGGCTCTTCAAATGGAGGCCTGCAGGCCAAATCTGGCTCATCAATTATTTTTATACTCCACCACTGAACTTGCATGTAAGCATATAGATATATAAATATCCTATATCCTGAGAGTCGGTATTCCCAGTCCTGAACATCATCAAATCATCAAAGATAATTATGTCATTGACAATGATTGTATCTGTATGGCACCGGCTACATTTGTGTCCAAGTTCAAGTTTTATTCATGTTAAATATTTTAAATGTTCTTTCTTTATTTCTTTATTTTTCTTAAAAACAATAGCCTTAAAATAATAAAATTCTCTACTGTTTATTATTTAATGCCTTATTATTAACTGAATAAAAACTCACTTTTAAATTGAAATAACATTTTTAGCAGTGCATTAAAAAAAATTCCGGTAGTGTTTTCTTAGCTTAGGACAAATAAATAAATATACAAACCCGATTCCAAAAAAGTTGGGACACTGTACAAATTGTGAATAAAAAAAGGAATGCAATAATTTACAAATCTCATAAACTTATATTTTATTCACAATAGAATATAGATAACATATCAAATGTTGAAAGTGAGACATTTTGAAATGTCATGCCAAATATTGGCTCCTTTTGGATTTCATGAGAGCTACACATTCCAAAAAAGTTGGGACAGGTATCAATAAGAGGCCGGAAAAGTTAAATGTACAAATAAGGAACAGCTGGAGGACCAATTTGCAACTTATTAGGTCAATTGGCAACATGATTGGGTATAAAAAGAGCCTCTCAGAGTGGCAGTGTCTCTCAGAAGTCAAGATGGGAAGAGGATCACCAATTCCCCCAATGGTCTGGTGAAAAATAGTGGAGCAATATCAGAAAGGAGTTTCTCAGAGAAAAATTGCAAAGAGTTAGAAGTTATCATCATCTACAGTGCATAATATCATCCAAAGATTCAGAGAATCTGGAACAATCTCTGTGCGTAAGGGTCAAGGCCGGAAAACCATGCTGGATGCCCGTGATCTTCGGGCCCTTAGACGGCACTGCATCACATACAGGAATGCTACTGTAATGGAAATCACAACATGGGCTCAGGAATACTTCCAGAAAACATTGTCGGTGAACACAATCCTTCGTGCCATTCGCCGTTGCCAGCTAAAACTCTATTGGTCAAAAAAGAAGCCATATCTAAACATGATCCAGAAGCGCAGGCGTTTTCTCTGGGCCAAGGCTCATTTAAAATGGACTGTGGCAAAGTGGAAAACTGTTCTGTGGTCAGACGAATCAAAATTTGAAGTTCTTTTTGGAAAACTGGGACGCCATGTCATCCGGACTAAAGAGGACAAGGACAACCCAAGTTGTTATCAGCACTCAGTTCAGAAGCCTGCATCTCTGATGGTATGGGGTTGCATGAGTGCGTGTGGCATGGGCAGCTTACACATCTGGAAAGGCACCATCAATGCTGAAAGGTATATCCAAGTTCTAGAACAACATATGCTCCCATCCAGACGTCGTCTCTTTCAGGGAAGACCTTGCATTTTCCAACATGACAATGCCAGACCACATACTGCATCAATTACAACATCATGGCTGCGTAGAAGGATCCGGGTACTGAAATGGCCAGCCTGCAGTCCAGATCTTTCACCCATAGAAAACATTTGGCGCATCATAAAGAGGAAGATTCGACAAAGAAGACCTAAGACAGTTGAGCAACTAGAAGCCTGCATAAGAATGGGACAACATTCCTATTCCTAAACTTGAGCAACTTGTCTCCTCAGTCCCCAGACGTTTGCAGACTGTTATAAAAAGAAGAGGGGATGCCACACAGTGGTAAACATGGCCTTGTCCCAACTTTTTTGAGATGTGTTGATGCCATAACATTTAAAATCAACTTATTTTTCCCTTAACATGATACATTTTCTCAGTTTAAACATTTGATATGTCATCTATGTTGTATTCTGAATAAAATATTGAAATTTGAAACTTCCACATCATTGCATTCTGTTTTTATTCACAATTTGTACAGTGTCCCAACTTTTTTGGAATCGGGTTTGTATTTCATATTTAAACATTTCATATTAATACATTTAAAGAAGATAAATGAATACTTTGAAGGTTTCAGAGCATATATTTGAGTACTAAAGTAGGCTACAGATGCGACAGAAGAACAAACAAGCATCGCACACAGCGCTTAGTTTTATGTACAAATGTTTGTCAGTGAAAAGAAATCAAGAAAGATGCAAGGAGGTATAAATAAAGACTGAAACATTTGGCATCACTGAAATTCTCAGTGCTAAGCTGTATCTCAAAAACAGTAGTTAAAGAGACTGATTTACCGCAAGTTAGGGGTTTTCTGGTTCAGTCGAGTCAGGTACAAACTTATCACTCCAACAGTGGGCAGGTAGATAACAAGTCTGTTGTGAGGCAAAGATCAGGAGGATATTTCCTTATCTAGACACATCATTTAGCATTTGGGTGAGTTGTGGTAATCATGGTATGAAACCTGTCCTATCATCAAAGAGGAAGATTCTTATGACTGCCATAGAGAGCCCCATATGACAGAGAAGTGATACTGATGTTAGTCATGCATATTATGTCATACACCTTGTAAATGCATGACTTAAAAGCTGAGAGGGTAACCTAGGGCTTGTGTTAAACTGGTATTTAAAGGTCAGATGTTCTAACTCCAGCTGTAAGTGTTAAACTGATCTAAGATGGTTTGACACATTTACTATCGTGAGCAATGACTTCTGAGTCATCTGCATAAGTATCAGTGATTGTGTGCTATTGCTTGGACATAGTATTCAGCATGAAGATGCGGTCAGTTGAATATTTTTAATAGTGTAGATCTTGAAGAGATCCTGGAGAGATCATGCGCAGCTGTTGTTTATATTGTTGTGTTAATCTGAAGCAAGGTTAGCTGCAGCAAGGGTCTACAATATTTTTTTTCAGTGTTTTCCTAATGACAATTTTATGATTGGTTTATAAAGGCTACTATGAACACCTTTTTTCCCCATTTTTATCACAGAATAATTCAGGAAATATATTTGATCGTTTCTATACTAAATTATATGTCAATCAGTATTGCATTTTTCATATGGTTTATTTATTTATTACCTGGAGATAACTTGAAAAACACACATAAACTATATATTTTCGCAATCGCGTGTTTATTGTCTTCACGTTTCATCAGTAAAAACGTTTCTGCTTTTTATTCAGCTCAGGTACAGCGATAGGCGTGTGCATTTTTCCATTTCCTACACGTCATAAGTTTCTGTGCGAGAGCGCCCTCTGGCTTCAAGTATGAATGAAACATGCACTGCACGAGAGTGTTCAGCTCTCCTGATATTCACATATCCTCATTTTGGATATGAATAAAACGTCAGGTCATGTCTCGTTTAATTTAAATATAGATCTAAATCTAGAAACCTCTATGTGAAAACACCTGCTCGAGCTCGAATGAAGTGTGGGGGGTGAATTTACATTTTATTAAAATAAAAAATGCAGCTAACATAGTTCTACAAAACAGCAAAAAAACAAAGGTGCTTGTTCTCTTTCGTTCTTGCTGTTTAATTGGGAAAAGTTTAAAGAACGCCGAGGTGTCTTGTCTTTTTTATGTAATCTGACTAAAAACTATTCATACTTTGAACTATTATTATTACCATATTTATTTAAAAAAAACATAGAATACCTTAAAAATAATTATCACAACACTGGTAAAACAGGCTTAGACTGATTTTCTCGTCCTCCGAATTATACTTATCAATCCTGTTTTATAATCATTATCATTCAAAAAAACAAATAAATTCAGAACAGGATTAGAATAGAATTCTATTTTAAATAAGACAGGAATATTTTTTTCCATAACAACATCAGTAGTGTTTACAAAAGCAAAACCACCATACCCTGTAAACTCAATAACAAGAACAGCAACAACAACAACAATAATAATAATAATAATAATATAACTCCAGAGTAATTAAGAGGTGCAAAAAATATCTTTAACCTTTAAACTTAAAATGGTCTTTTCTGTTTCTTTTTCAAACCTGCGTCATGGCATTTGCTGCTGTATGAATACAGAAGCATCCATTTCAATACTCATATAAGCAAGGGGCACAGCCCTAGTAAAATGAGTGTGTGTGTGTGTGAGCATATTTATGTGGTTTATGAGGACACAAATTTGTATAATGACATGACACAGGTATTACAGGGAGAAGGTGATTTATGAGGACATTTTCAGTGTCCCCATAATGCAAAAGGCTTATAAATCATACAGAATTAGCTTTTTTGAGAAAAATGCACAAAGTTTCCTGTAAGGGGTAGGTTTATGTATATGTAGGGTTGTTGTAGGGTGATAGAAAATACGGTTTGTACAGTATAAAAACCATTGTGCCTATGGAGAGTCCCAGTTAACCATAAAAACCAACATGTCTGTGTGTGTGTGTGTGTGTGTGTGTGTGTGTGTGTGTGTGTGCGTGTGCGTGAGACTGTATGAAAATATTCAGATGTAACCCCTTTGTAATCGTTAACATTTTCATAAGTAACTGAAATGTACTTACATATTTTTCTCAGTAACTGTAAGTTACATTTATTTTGTTAGTAAATTACATAACTCTGTTACATTTTACTCCAACACCAGCATATTTATGTCTTAAAAGCTCACTGTGGTTTTAAGATCATTTTATTTGGTTTCTTTTCCTGTTGTGCTAGAGAGAAATGAGAAATAAACTGACTTGCAAAGTTTGAGTCATCAAAACAATTCAATATTTCCAGGGCCAACCTTTTTTAGAATGTATGGGGAACTAAAATTTCCGTCTGCATTTTCTGTATAGATTCTGGTCATATTGCAAGGTTTCAAATTCCAATTGTTACCTTAATGAGTTATTTTTGGCATAACAATGTAGTTTGGCTGATTGGGTCATGTATTAAATTATTTTAACTTCAATAAGAGATTTTTAGATTATTTTAGATTAATTTAGATTTCATCACATTAGTGGTGGATCAAATGTTTTTACAGAGTATCAAAGCATTGTATATAAATGATTCCTAATTCCTCATGTTTAAACATTTCGTATTAATGAATTTAAATAGGATAATTGGATACTTTGAAGCTTTCAGGGGCTATATTTGAGTACTAAAGTGGCCTGCAAAAGCGACCGAGAAGAACAAACATTCTCGTAGCACACCATTAAGAAGTCTATCTTTTTTTGCATAAATGTTTTGTTTGTCAGTGGGAAAGTGAGAAAAGAAAGCAAAAAAGAGGCACAGAGAGATAAATAAAGGACATAATAGAGACTCATTCACTTCAGCCCAGACACGGTGTCTGAGGGGAGTCAGGGAGGAAAGGCTGAGGGGGTCGCAGCTGTAATTACATGACTGCTCTGCGAATGGGGGGGAATTTCACCTCTCCAATCATCTTCTATTATCCTGCATTCCTACAGGCCTGAATGCCCATGCCTAGCTCCCATTGAGACACCTGTCTGTTCTGCTTCACCCCAGCATTACCCACCATCACTGCGCCACATGAAGGAACGCCCCACCGGCATTGTTCCTCCAGTGTTCTCATTTCAGTTGTAATGTGAGCACTAGGGGTCAGTGATTGAGCTTTATCATTACAGGATAAGAATATTACAGGTAGATTTGATGGGCGTACCGCAACTTTGAATAAGTCTCACCCCCATTTACAATCCCGCAGTGACAGCTTCTGAAACAATCCTCTGCCAGATAATTGGGTTTATGGGATAGCCGTGTTTGCTATTCTAAGAAAGGTTTCATAAGCCACTGAATACATTACTATCCACTCAATGTACAAAGGATTGTATGAGTGAAGGAATATGGTAAAGGAATAAATACACAAATTATGTCGTTATTTTCTAACCCTCATGTCATTCCAAACCTGTATGCTTTTCTGGAAATTTTCAGTTCCCCCCACATTGTCAATTCCACCAGAACTCAAATTATGTATTTACTTGCATTGTGATGCAAATCGTATATATTTTGTTTATTATGCTTTCTGAGTAAAATGTCAATTTTCTCAAAGGAAGTTACATTTTACATATCCTGTATGTATGTGTATGTGTATGTGTATGTACCACATATAAAGCAACATGTTTCCAAGACAGTTGTCATGTAGCCTTCATATTTAAAAAAAGAAAATAGTTTTGATAAAAATAAAAAAACTCCCATTTGACTTGTTCCCTTTATTCCAGGTAGAATATAGTACACGAGTCATATTGGAACAGCACTTCTAAATAATGACAATTTCATTTTTAGGTGAACAAAATGCATTTAAATATTTTATTGCTGTATGCAATTCAATATTTCCAGTGCCAATCTTATATGCTTTTTTCTTATAGATTCTGGTCATATTGCAAAGTTTCAAAGTCATGTTTAAAATGCAGTTGTTACCTTATTGAGTTATTTTTTGGCATAACAATGTAGTTGTGCTGATTGAGTCAAATTAAATAATTATTTTTACTTCAATAAGACCAATTCATTTATATTTGAAATAATGACAATTAAATTTTTAGGTTAAAAATGCCTTTAAAGGGGTGGTTGATTGCGATTTCATTTTTTTAATGTTACTTAGTATGTAATATTGCTGTTTGAGCATAACAATATCTGCAAAGTTACGAAGCTGAAAGTTCAATGCAAACGAAGGTATGGTCTTTTAAAATTCTGTAAGTTTAATACAAGCCTACAAAAACAACTGGTAAAGGACTACGAGTTACTTTCCGGGTCCGTTATGTCAAGAACCCAGAAAAACACCGCCCCCAGGAACATGCAACAAAAGGGGCGAGGCCATGCTGTGCTGTTTTAGAGAAGATGAAGAAAACTAGGGATGCACGAAAACCCTAACCCTAACACTTGTCTTAATTTCTACTTTTTGGTTTTCTAAAGGGAAGAAAACGCATAACGTTTAAACATTGCGTTAATATTCTGGCTCACCTGCATGTCTTTTAGCATCACTGTCTTAATACATCAAACCAGCATTTTAAAATGACAAAACTGTTCACAAGCTCCTAGGGATTTGATTTTGCTTCTCATTTGTTGAAATAAATATGCAACTCGCTGAATGTGACCCTCAATCTCTGATTCTCCATGGAAAAATTAGTAATTATAATGACAACAATTATACTTTGTCATTTAAATATTTCCAACAAAGAAATAGATGGACTTCTGTCAGCTTGTTGAACACACTTTTATTTGGATAATTGAATATGGTGGCTGAAGCAGCAGCGAGCGTCCAGCTGGTGACATTGTTTCACGCTAATCAGATCAACATTGTAAATGAAATTCTATAAAACCTAAGAGGAACAAAAATTGAATTATCATGCAATGCGATAAATTAGCTTGCAAACGATACAATGAAGAATGAATGATTGTTTAACTTAAAGGCGAAAACAAAACAAAAGATAAACAGTTATCTGTGTAGAGAATGAGAAGTAACCATGTGAACGGATAGTGTATCCTGCTAAGATGGCGGTGCCTTCCCGAAATGCATTGCAAAGTGAAAAGATTGTGACGTAACTCCTCATTCTCTATACAACTGGAGCACATGCCGCTAAGCTGAGGGCGGGATGTTCAGACGTGCCCTAGAGACACTAGCCAATTACAACACACTGGACAAGCTAACCAATCTGAGCCTATCACGTATTTCTGGGGAGGGGCTTCATAAAAGCAGGAAATGATCAGCGTTTATCAGAGAAGGGACAAAGCAGTGTGGAATACAGGTAAATTATGTGAAAAATTATGCGTTATTTTTAACAAACAAAGCATTAACACATGTTAGACTGCACCCCATAAACACAATCAAGCCTTGAAAAAAAAACAGTCAACCACCCCTTTAAAGGTCTAATTGCTGTATCATTTTGACTGTGTCCAGGCAGGTAATCATAACTGTCTCACAGGTGAATTCTGTACCACCGTGGATTTTGTGTAGCTGGCGTTTATGATAATCGTGTGATTGGTCGGGCTACTTGAGAATGGATGGCAGTGCTGCCGGAAGCTAAAGCCCCCGGGACACACTCCTGCTGAGCAAGTCTCAATAACCGACCTCGCAAAAACAATAAAATATCCAATGTGACAACAACTGTTCCTAAGTGTATTTCATTTCCTTGCTTTCTTTCTTTACTTTCTTTATTGGTCCTTTGTAAAGTAAGTTTGTGACTGAACGAAACATACTATCAAAAGTATATTGCCTGTTTCCCAAGATAATTTATTGAATGTGTGTGTTGTCGGAAGTTTATGTCTGTTCAAAGGTATCTAGCTGAGTCAGATGGAGACATTGTAAGAGTGATGGAGAGGAAAGGTAAGCAAATATCAAATTATCATATAATCACACTTTACTGAATTGTGGGCTGCGTGACTGCACTGTAAACCGCTACCCTTCAGTAGATGCTGGTTTTGTATTTCAGACACTTTGTCTGCAGGCGTTCCTCAGAAATGGTGGCTATAAAGACTCATAAAGGGGCTGCTTTAAGAAGAGCAGGCTATGCATAATAAAATTCAAGAACAGTTTCAAGCACCTCTCTGGAGATCCAAGTCACTAAATAATTAAACAAGCTCTGTGTTAATATAGTGCAATAAATGAATCGAAGGATGTTGGGAGGTGATGAGACAGATGCATGGCTGAAGGTGAGAGCAGTGTTCACGACAGAACGTCTCCTGGATCCATCACAACTCTGCAATTAGAAATGAGTTACAGCAGCTTACGGATGCAACAGCCTTAGAAGCACAGATGGAGTTGTGAAAATCCTGTCAAGGCTTAATGTAGCGCACTCGGATTTATTTTAGTGTTTTGGTATCAATATGCATCTTTAAATATGCTAACACATTATTTCTTGAAATCGCGTTAGTATTACACAAAAATGATTACCATTATGCCAGAAGAGCTCTAATCCCAGTAGTCCTCTGAATAGCAATAAAACTAGAGTGGATACATTAATTCACTTTCAATTTGATGTACTTTTGTCAGTTTGATTCATATTCACCCTGAAGGTGATTATAACAGAGACTATAAACAACACAGTCCCAGCTGTTTGTTTTTGCTTTAAATACTGGTTTTGATAATCGTATCTGATTGGACCGATTTATTGCCTACTTGAATTGAATTGAGTTCCATTGTTCATCACAGATGTGGGCAAAAAGTTGCAGAAACTCATTGTTTCAAAGAATCTACATATTATACACAATAATCCCACTTTTTCCCACACCATTTCTGACTCTGAGCAGCACAGAAGATAGCACTTAGTCCCTGAGTGAATGTTTATGAATGAATCAGTTGAGCAAATGGTTCTTCTTTTTCTTTAGCCACATATTAGCACTTTGGGTGTACAGCAATACACAATAAAACACTATATAAATGCTTAATTTATTAATTTGTTCATTCATTCATATAGCTATGTTTGATTCAATGACTCACTCATGAACACAAGTCGGTTGAGCGAATGATTCAGTTATTCACTCAGAAAGACAGTCATGTGTTTCATTCTAAATGAACTAGCATTTTCAAACTATTCAGTTATATGAAGGAATTAATTCAATGATTGACTTGTTCCTGAAAAAAATCAGTGTTTCTGAAGAAATGACTTGCATGAGTGAGCCATCAAATCTTACATGAAGACGGTAACTGGTCGCCATCTACTAGATTGTAATCTTAGAAGATAATATGGGTAAGGGTCAAAGATCATCACCCCCTGAATGGTTTAAGATGGCTTTTAAATATATGTCCTCTGTAGCAGATGTCATGCAAATATGGAACCCCATTTCAGGCACAGAATAAAAATTAATTAATTAAAAAAGGTAATTGCAACTTTTAATATGACAATGTTTTACTCAGAATTGCTAGCTTATATCCCACACTATGTTTCTTTGTATGAGTGTATTTTATTCACTTTTATGTAGGCAGGCACTATATAAAAATAAAGTATAATTGTTGGCAGTAGTAGTAATATTTTGCTCATTATTTGTTTTCAACACCAGTATGAGTGTTCGTCTCGTATGTTGATGCACTCACTTTGAATGAGATTGAGCAATTTGGCATTTGATGATAGTTCCCAGCACTCCACCTACCACCAGCATAAGCACGGCTGGGATCAGACTAAAATATCACAAGTTTCCCCACTACCCTGTGTTTCTTTTAGTGTCTATTTATAATTTATCCCTCACTTATTTCTCACCTTCTCTTCTGATTACTGACACAGTTGGAATAAGAAAAAAACGCTTGATTGATCGGCTCTCAGGACTTTGTTCAGCCAGTGTGACTATTCAAACTAAGCGTAGCACATTACAACTTTCGGTTTAAAGAGAACAAGCCATAATCTCCATGTTTCTATGAGCCCTGCATTCAGTCTTTGTGTCAGCCTGTCCCTCTCCATTCAGCTCAGAGGGGGACGATTGGTCTGAATTGTAAGGCTAAATAAAAGCCATGTTTGGGCTTTGCAGGGGCGCTTTCGGAGGCAAAACTCTATTTGAGGCTGGCATTTCTGTCAAGCACAACAGGGATTAGGTTTTAGGGAGCATGCTGATCCGACCACCAGGAGAGGAAAGAGAGGCTGCCTGTGTTTAGAGACTGATTTGGGCTGCAGAGTTTGATATGGAACAGTAGTCACATATGCTTAAATGGAAGACGTGGAAACTGAAGGGGACCCGCTCATTTTAATCACTTGCAGAAATGTAACACAACAAGGAAGAGGCTGAGGATCATAGCTGGAATTGTGGGTAGATGGTTCTCTGTGGATGTCGAAATAATATTCTACACCTGTCAATGAGATCGATCTATGTGACGATTTGCAAAGATGGAGACTGTGATTCATTTAACTCCTTAATGGTTATGTTATGGGACCTGAGATGGCTTCGAACTCGATTTATTGCCCAGTTGAATTGAGGTTTTGTTAGAACCCCACGCAGGCAGTAAATCACACAGGCAGGTAGTAGTTTCACAAGTAATTTCTACATTTCACGTACTTCACTTGCCTCTATAATCAAGACATGGGTGAGCAGAACATTCACACTGTGTTTCTGGTTTCACAAAGTGACGTCAGTCTCTTGACGCATTTATTTCAATCCTGTGTTCAGAAGCATTGCACTTCACCTTGCATAAGTTTTTCTGTGGCTCAGTGGATTTGAGGCTGGCATTTCTGTCAAGCACAACAGGGATTAGGTTTTAGGAGCATGCTGATCCGACCACCAGGAGAGGAAAGAGAGGCTGCCTGTGTTTAGAGGGACTGATTTGGGCTGCAGAGTTTGATATGGAACAGTAGTCACATATGCTTAAATGGAAGACGTGGAAACTGAAGGGGACCCGCTCATTTTAATCACTTGCAGAAATGTAACACAACAAGGAAGAGGCTGAGGATCATAGCTGGAATTGTGGGTAGATGGTTCTCTGTGGATGTCAAAATAATATTCTACACCTGTCAATTAAATATATCTATGTGGCGATTGTGCAGACGGAGACTGTGATTCATTTAACTCCTTAATGGTTATGTTATGGGACCTGAGATGGCTTCTGAACTCGATGGCCTGGGATTTCACAGTTGAATTGAGGTTTTTTAGAAAGCAGGCAGTAAATCACACAGGCAGGTCATAGTTTCACAAGTAATTTCTACATTTCACGTACTTCACTTGCCTCTAATAATTTGAGAAGACATGGGTGAGCAGAACATTCACACTGTGTTTCTGGTTTCACAAAGTGACGTCCGATCTCTTGAGATTAAATCAGCATTTCAATCCTGTGTTATGGAATGAATTAACTTCACCTTATAAGTTTTATCTGTGGCTCAGTGGTAGAGCATCTTTAATTATGGGTTCAATTCCCAGGGCACACACATACTGACAAAAAATGTATTACCTTATTGTACTGTAAGTCGCTTTGGATAAAAGCGTCTGCTAAATGCATAAATGTAAATGTAATGCAAATGCATAATTTAAAGCTGCATTTTTTTTGTTGAAAAATGATCCTAAATCAATATTTGAGCAAGTACATAACCAGTCAGTGTTCAAAACGATCGCCTTTAGCCTGATTCACAACGGTTATCTTATAATAATGTTTTCTAATTTGAGCGGTACGGGTAGGTTTTTGCAAGAAATTCGAGCGTGGCACTGCGTCATTACGTCAAGTCTGTAAACATAAAGAAGTTGTCCCGGCTACTAGACTATATCTCATGTGAGGATCCTGGAGGTGGCGGATCATTTAAAGCCTTTTCTTACAGCAGCTAGAATAATTAAATATATCATTTTGATGGCGGATTGTGATCCAGAAAGGATTATGTATTTATGAAACACGTGAATGAAATGAAATTATATTCCATATTATTTTAAATGTGCTTCTGATTACAGATGGCCTGGGATTTCACAAGATTTGTAGGCCTATTTTAAAGAAAACCAGTTCGAAGGGTCATAGTACTCATACTCGTAGTCAAGCAATGCTGATGTTGTTAGCATTAATAATTTGAGAATAAAGTATAACAATAATAATAATTTGCACGGTTTGATGTGATATGAGCTAACAGATCTTTAGATTAAATCAGCATTGGTAGCGCGATTTATGGAATGAATTAACTCTTATTTGATTATTTTATCCTTTTGGGAATGCTAAAACTCAGGAACTCACAAATTTGGGTTGATGTGAACCATTAAACCGAATCTGATTAAAGATAATTTCCAAAGAGATCAACAACACCACCCTGACCAAACTTATCTCCTTGAACATTTACCATCCCCTTCTCGATTTTCTCCTGCATCTCACGCTGCATGAAAACTATACTCTTCAACTGAAGCATCACATACATAAGTGTTCAATGTTGTTTTTTCCCTTTCATGTTTAGTATCATTTTAAAGGTCTCTGTGTGATTGGTAAACTGGTCTCAATTTCACAGTAGTCACTTATATTATGAGAAATATTGAAAACTTTTGTAGAATTGTGTTCTACTGAGGAGGGGGTGTGTTCCCGTTTTAGAGGTGTCCGGGAATGTTTATCCATCTTCATCCAGGTGTGACCCTGGAGCACTAGAACCAAAACCACCAAAAGGTATTTTATGTTTTTACAACTGATCTGAAGCTTTGTTATCTGGGTATATAAGGGAAGCGACAAAACACTACTGGGCGCGACTCTGTAGCCAGATCAACCCGTAGTGTGGAGTATATTTCATATGCTCTATACTATGTATCTTCCTGAAGTCAGGTAAACATTTTACTCCAAGATTCATCTTTGAACAACTGATGTCATGTATTTTCCTATTTTTGAATTGGCTTCTTATTGTTTAATTATGCAATTGGCATGACACGTTTTTACCAGACTAATAATAAATTGTTATATTTGATTTATTCTGAACTGTCCTGAAACCATTATGACTATTAGACTGTAGGACTCCTTGAGGAGGTTTCCTCCCTTCTCTGCAAATCTTCTTCCAGGATAGGTCAAACTGAAGGCTCCATGAATGAACCACAGTGGCAATGTTGAGGTCTCATGTGTGATTGGTATCATATCAATCTCTGTGTGATTGATAAAGCCCCCAATTTCCCTCAGTAGCTCACCATCAGGAAGATGGTAACGGAGCATCAGAGCCTGCTCCAACAGACTGCTCAACAGCTTTTTCCCCCAGGCTGTGAGAGCCCTGAACTCAACTCACACCGCCCCTCTCTGAATCCTCATACAAACCCCCTACCTCCTGAAACATGGACCATCACACCCAACCCCCAACCTTACCACATCACAGAAAAAACTGTCAAACTTTTTTGTGCAATTGAATGTGTGCTACACACAGGTGAGTGGGCCTGTACAAACCACCTGTAGTAACACACTCTCCTCTATTTGCACTTTCACAGACTACTGTGGGTACATAATAATCCCACAAAAGACTCAGTAATATATGTATGTTTATATGCTCATGCACTTACACTGTTCCCCAGCCAGCTGCTTGAATGTTTCTCTTTTTGCACCTGTACAGTATTTGCGAGGCATTTGCACAGTTGTAGAGTTTGTATTTTTTTAGTTTATGTATAGGTAACCACTTTATATATATAGCATATATATAGTCAAATCTAAGAGTAGGTCAGTTGTGTATAGGTTTATACTGTTTTACTTCATTGTTGTATTCTTGTAGCACCGTGGTCCTGTGAGGCACGACATTTCGTTCCACTGTATGTCCACACATGTAGCAGAATGACAATAAAGCTCAACTTGACTTTAAACTACAATGTTGTCATAAGCAAGCTGTTGGCGGCAGACAATTAGGTATTAGTCAACCTACACCCTCTGACTAACATCAGACTGGCGAGTTTGTGT
This sequence comes from Gymnocypris eckloni scoliostomus, assembly GCA_027564155.1. Lineage (NCBI taxonomy): Eukaryota > Metazoa > Chordata > Actinopteri > Cypriniformes > Cyprinidae > Gymnocypris > Gymnocypris eckloni. Next base: position 19,587,601 of record CM050426.1, on the reverse strand, counting down.
CCGTGAGATCTACGCAAAAACCGGGCATGAGACTCTATGCGACATTAGGTCCCCAGTGAATGGATAATTGAAAGTATGGGATGTCTAGAATAATAAAATATCTAAATTAATATACAATCGATATCTGTGATCAGTTTTTAATTAAAAATATTGCCTAAATTTAAGGATCACTTGAAAATTGGAGTCAGATTGTACACGGAGCTAGACTAAAATTGAAACTAAATCCAGATAAATTCAGAGGCGCAAGTAAAAGACCGAACATGCATTAAACCTTCGACCAGGCCGCTGGACTCCGTCTTTTGGACTGGCGGGTGGATCCTTACAAAGCAATAGATCTGAAAGGAAATACTTCAGTAAGCATTTCATGTCCATTCTTGTTGGCTTCCCACTACCACAGTCAGTGTTTCCTTCTCACCTCCCTGGACGTCTAGAGTTGCTCGATCTTTGAGCTTCCTCAAAGTCTCCAACCATATCTAGTCCTGAAAATGCTTCTTGAACAAAAGACATGACAAACACCGAGCCTGAACTCTGTCTCACCCCCCTCCACTCTCCCTTTCACCGGTACGCCTTGAGTACAGAGAGAGAGAAGTATAATAAGTGCACAAGTGAATAGCTCTTTGACCCCCCGTGCCGCTGACAGTCTGTGCGCGTGTCTGTGTCTGAGAATGTGTGCGTTGAACTACGGCTGCACTCAGACTCTGTCATACAACAAGCCCACGCATTCTGTGCCCCTTTGCTGCATTTTAAATAAGGGGCATCTGCAGAGAGCAGTGACCTGTCAAAACCTCCACACATGGAAGCGACAAACTGCACAAGGCAACACTGCCACCACCAGGAGTCTGAACGCAATGCGCCTATAAGTAATCCCACAATCTTTCAATAAAAAAGATTCTGTTTTGCTGCAGGCAGTAGATTATCAGATCTATGCTATGAAGGCATACAATCTGTAAGTGGTTGGATAAAAGGATGAGGAGTGTATTAGCTCAGCGTCGGTACAGCAATATGTCACAGAAGTGTGTAAAGAGCATGATGGAATTGTGATAGACTAGGGAGGGATTGCTGAGAATACAAAGCAAAGGTGCTTGTAATATAATTTCACACAAACTACAATTGAACACCGTAGGGGCTTGCAGCTCTTACTTTTGGTCTGCTGAACCATATAATAGCAGTTAACTGAATGATATTACAATTTGAAATAGTTTTTAATTCCATAGGGCAGCTTAACGACCAGACGACAGACACTAGAATGTCCCCCGGATCAGCTGTTTGGCTCGAATGCAAGTTAGAAGAGTTAGAGAGTATTCCTCTGACTCCCATTAAAGGACACTCAGCCTAAATATACACTATATCAACCAAGTAGCTTTAAAGTAACCTGTGGGCAGAACCCTTTTGAATACTAAATCACATTCTTGGCAGATGTTCAACCAAATGTCTAAGCAAACAGGCTGGATTACCTGAGGTCTTTCATCATATAGAGGTCTAAATAAAAGTTTGGGAGGAGCTTGTTCATCTAATCCTATAAATCATTGCATTTATATTGGTAAGATTTTGTCTGCATGTGTTGGCAAAATTACCAGTCTGCTAAAAGTTTTATTTTGTCTTACTTACTGTCAATTTATGAAGCTATGGCAGTTAGCCCCCAGCCACACTCTATATCTTCCTTTACTTCCTGCTTTCCTTTCCCAATCTTTTGACAGCTTTGTCTTTGATGCAGCAGCACCACATGGTCTCACATGCCTCAGTTTCCCTGGAAGAGTGAGACAGACTGCTGTGAGAGACAGAAACAGGAAGAGAGGGAGAAACAAGGACGGTAGAAGATATGAAGTAGGGATGATGCCAAACTGCAAATTGACCAAGTCAAAGTCTTTAAAATTCAATACTGCTTGTATATCTGTAAAGAGATATCAAAATGGAGATTGGTCATAACCTTTTTTGGGGGGGGGTTGGCTAATCAGTGACACAGACTAATTGTACTGATTTCATCAAGCAACAACAAAGGAATGGATAGTGATTTTACAACAGGAGTTACTGAATGACCAGCACTATAAATCTTTTGTCATGATTACTGAGGCATTCATTGAAAACGCTTTAAAATGAATCAATGTGATGTGGATTTGCAGTAGAATCAAAGCATTAAATTGTATTTGCTTTGGCAATGTAGACTGTCACACATGAATTACAATGAGATTTTGGCATGCAATGTGTTGCTCAGTCATTAAATAGATAGACCCAGAAATGAAAATGCTGCCATAATTTATTCAACTTCATGTCATTCCAAACATTTGTATTGTTGTATTTTATCTGAGGAATACAAAGGGGTGATTTTGAATCATCTTTGGACAACCTTTCTAGACACACTGACTGTCAAGCTGTTGTTGCACCATAAAAAGTGTAGTTTGGTGCATATAGTGGTGAAAACTTCACACACCCTCCCCCCCAAAAATTAAATTCGTATATTATCCCAGATGTATGATTTACTTTCTCTATTGTTTATAGTTTAAAAAGTTTCAAACATTCATATTAATATTTTTCTCACACGCACCTAGTTTCCCTTCAAAGGACATTGATTCATAAACTAGGATCACATGGTTTACTATCATGTTCATTTTGTATAGTTTTTAAGCTTCAACTATGAGTGACCCCTCTATTTGCAATATATTGAGAGTTTTTGTGGGTTTTATAATTCCTATATTGTATTCCACTATAAGAAAGTGGATGGCATGAGGGTGAGTAAATGATGAGAATTTTCATTCTTCAACACTTTCCCAAGACACTGAAAATAAAATCCGCATTCACATTCAGAGTGAAAACTAGTCAGAATGGAGACTGAGAAGTCGCGGCTGCAACTGAGAATTTACAGACTAAAATGTTTACTGATATCATATTTAATATTAATTTAACTGCTTTTTTGCCCTTTGTTATTTTTAGGAGATTGAAAAGAAACCAAATCAGTTCCTTGATTGACAGTTTGTATCAATTTTCATTGTGAGATGACAGCATGAAGAGAAGATGATAGGTGTGCAATCATTACTTCTGTCATCAGACTCCAAAGCCAAAGGTGTCCTGACACACGAAACAAGACATACAAGCTACGAGACAAACAAGAAGACAAACAAAACAGCCTCTGGTAGCACTGTGATCCAGAACACTCTCGATGACGTGCTTGAAAAGATGCTCCTCCTCGTATTTTACCAGCAGAGAGAAAAAAAATCCTTCTAAAATGCTCATCATCTCAGAGCCTCCAACCACAGAAGAGCCTGTAAATGTGTACAAACCACAAAATCAGGAAAGACACTGATTCTGAAGGCTCTGACAGCTAACATTTGAAATCTCAGACATCGTTCTTCCGCTAACCTTTATGAGAATTTTTATTTGACCCAAAAGAGGTTACTCTTTCTGCTGCATCAACTGTACTTTCCCTCCACAAACATATTCTGCATAATAATCATGCTACGAGTATCATCAGCAATCAGCGAGGACATCAGAGAGGAGCAGGCTGCTTTCCAGGTTCGAAGCTGCATAAGCCAGTTCTTTGCACTCAAGAGCAATCACAGAGCAATGCCCAGAGCAGCTGAAATGATACATGCTGTAAATTTCAATGATTTCCAACAAGCCTTGATAGCGTCCACCATGACAGTCAAACTGCGGATCACTGGATATGTTCATCGAATTGATGCCATTGGAAATTGCACCAGCTCTGAGGTCAAATCAGGAGATTCTCAAGGATACACTGTGTGTTTGCACTCTATCAGAAGAGCAGACTGACTCGCAATGGATTTATGTCAACATTCACAGATGTTGCAAATGTAATTCTCCACATCCGATAGGACAAGCGTGCACTGGAGTGTGTTCAAATTTTATAGTCAGCTTGCACATGCAGAAGAGCATCTGAAGGGCAGTGGATAAGGCGAGTACACCTCTCTATCATTGCGAGAGGAAATTGGATGGCAGGGTGTGAGATGAGCCATTTTCCAGCCCAATTGCAACTCGGCGGCTACAAGGGCAGTGTGTCAGCGGCAGCAGGTAATCCTGGCTGGCCCTTCCTGCAACATTAGGCATTATTCAAGGCTCTGGGGGAGCAGTCATTACCACAGTGCTAATGTCCTCCCTCTACATCCTGGCCACCAGCACTGAACATTAACATGCTCAGGGTGAGGTTCTGTTGTCGCTCTCCATTACTTTTACTGTGACTTTAAGCAGGCAGTTTCTTTATTTACCCTTTACTTGATTCAGTTTACATTTTCAGATAGATGAAACTCTAACATGCTTAGGGTAAGGCATTATTGTCACTTTCCATTTCTTATTCTTCATCTTTAACCTGGAAGTTTATATATTTACTCTCCACTATTTATGCATTTTCAGATAGATGTAACTATAATATATGTCCATGAAAGTCATTCAGGCTAATTATTTTATTTTTTTGTCTTTCAACATATACCAAGTATACACAACGTGTATAAAGAATACACATTCTTTAAACGCTGTTCAATGCATTTATTTTCTGTGCAAAAAATAATGCATATTTTAATTATAGTAAATGGTTTTAAAAAAATATCCAGTAAATAAATAGATGAAAATGCATTTTTTTTAAATAGCAGCACTGATTAAACATTAATTGTTGTGCTGGAATTAATTAATGACACAGAATCTGTCTGCCTGCAAAATATTAGTCTCTCAAATTGTATTTTTGTCGTAGTGTGATAATGTTTGCCTTTTTTCTAATTATATTAATGAAAGTGGACAATGCTTATCAAACCCCAGAGACTTCAGCCTAATCATTTTATGTTACAGGTTGTAATTAAACTCTGGAGTCATCCTTAAAGTTCTCAAAACTGTCAGGAATCAAGACTCTCCCTCCAAATTTAACCTGAAACGTTTTTTATAGAGATAATTTATGGCCTTTAAAATCAAGTCAAACATTTAATGGGAGATATCATATTTAAATATTCATGTTTTGATCTGCCTTTTTGTACTTTATCAGTAAGGTGCAGGCTTCCTTTTGACACAAACTAGAAATGTGATCTTACTGACTGTTAAAAACCCCTCTTAAAATGTATTAATAGTGTTCTGTTTTCTAGTTTCTGTGACAACAGCACAGTTTTGTTCACTGTTTGTTTGTGTGGAACTTGCTTTTTTATCTTACACGGTATCCCTGTGGTCAAATACAACTATCACCATAGGAGGTTGACAAACTAGGCCTGCTGTGTCTTTCACACTGTGAACTTCACCTACAGTCACACATAGCATGAATCTCACAAGACCACATACTATGCAGCAGGAGCCGAATGTAACACAAGCAGTTGCTCTACAAGACAACTGCCATAGCTTAATCTGACATGTCACTCCTGTTCTGTTCAGGCATCTGCTAAGAGAGATGTCAGACAGTCTTAGAAGACAGAGGTCAAATCTGACAGACAGACAGTCAAGTGAGCACCAGTGATGACTGAGAGAAGCCGCCCTGTCCTGTTTTCTGTCCTCAAATGGTATGATTCGTAATCTGGCAAAAAAAAAATATATATAAATACGGATATAATACACATTAGGTGAAAGAACAAAAATGCTGTAAAACATGTATTGATGTGAATCAGTGAATCTTGAATTAGCACATTATTTAGTGAAGCTTGTAAAACCAGTTAACTGTCAGTTTTCATCCTCGACTAAAACATTTACATTTTTATATTGAACTAAATTCTGTCCCTGAAGTCTTTTCTTGTAGGTTCATAATTTACATTGTACACAATCTCTCTTACTGTCATTTAAAAAGAATTAAAGAGAGCGTTTTTGCTACTGTACCATAAACGTATCTGTAAACATAGTTTGCAGAATTGCCCAAGCTGTCAATAAATATCTATATGGTAATGTGCTCATGATTATGATTTATTTCTGAATAATCCATTTTATGTTTATATATATTAAACACTTAATTTGAAATGAAAGCCATTATCAAAGAAATATGTATATTTCTACTAAAATATTGACTGCTCTCTCTCTGCCAATGGTTAAACAAACAGCTCTATTGATTTAGTATGACATATATATTATTGTAGTATTTATCAATATGTTTTTTATTAGCTTTTATATTATTAATATAACTTTCAGTTTTCATGTTCATTTTTGTAACTTCATGTTTTTATTACATTATATTTTATGTAGATTTTTTTATATATCTTTTTAGTACGAAGCCCCGCACATGACATGCAGGAAAAAATAGTAGGCTAAATTGTGCACACGATTTATAAATCAAGTTTTAGTAAATCGTGCGCACAATTTATTTATTTCCTTCTTGCATGTCATGTGCAGGGCTCCGTATTTTAGCTTTATTTTTATTTTAGTTTTCGAAATTTTAGTGCTTCAACTTATTTATTTCTAATATTCGTTTCAAATTTCTTTAGGTTTGATTAATCTTTTGGTATAATCAGAATATAAATTTTGTATAACATAAATACATATATATGTGCATATACACATATATGTGCATATACATATAAATACATATATATGTGCATATACATATCCAAGTGGATAGATCCCTCAAAGTTGTAGAAAGAAAGTCACTGTGTCAGTAGAAGTTGAAAGAATAAGTTAAAGCTGTCACTGCATATTAAGATCGAATGAGAAAAAGTATTGAAACATAAAAAATGACACTCTTCTGCTCAAGTACCAAACTAAAATGTTGATACTGTAAGTCACAAAAATGGCTGACTGCATCACTAATTTTCAAAACACTTTCTCACAACATTACTGCAGAGGAGGTTTGAAGGAGGACCCCACCGCGGCTGGCTCGACAGATTTGCTTCAGTTCATCTTAGTCTAACTTAAGTTGGAGAAATGCATGTCCCCTATACCTCACACAGTCCTGTGAAGACACTTGCAACTCTAGTGTGATAAATTACACCTGCATCCTTTAATGCCTTCTTGTGTCTTGATTTATTTTTTTATTTTTTTACTTCAGGAGGCGGAATGCGTGCCGGCCTACCTGCACATCCCTCATGGTGAGCTGCATTTGCATAAATCCATTATGCAAGCAAGGTGGTGTGGTTGGGAGTGCATCATAAGAGAGGAGCCCTATTTATCTATTTATAGCATGTACCTGGCATCTGTTCGACCAGCCTGATCGCTGTCTGCCAATTAACACAGTAGTGAAGTCTGACTGCAGTTGCGGTGGAGTACAAAGGGCGTCCTACAAGGTAAAAGCAAGTTCTGAACTGCTTGAAGTGCTAATGACAAGTGCCTTCGCAGTCATTGCTGATGTACATACTAATAATGGATGTCCTCTGTACATGCAGAAATTGAATCTCCTGGTCAGCATCAACCTTTAGTGAGTGGAAGAGAGCACTGTGAATCAAAACGACCACTGAAAAAGTCATTTGGGTTTGTGAAAGCATGAAGGTGATTAAATGACGGCAGAATTCAGTTTATTTACCCTTCAGCCCCTCTATTCAAAGACCTTGAAAATGCATTTGACATTGGATTTTTCAGTTTACTTTCCAATCCAGACAATATATGTTGAAACTCAATTCAGTTTGTAAAATGGCACAGGTTTCGTATATTTGTAAAGTTCATTTTTAACAAAAAACAAATCAGTCAATTGAGCTTTTTTAATGATATATTTAATGATATACATTTTAAGTAATTAGAACTAAAACCTGGCACCCATATGTGAATGCATATTTGTCATATTTAACAGGATTAAAGAATTATGGACTGGTGGTACTTGAGACATTATAGGTCATGCAGTGTTTCTGTAAAAAAAACAACTAACTATAATACTAAAAATATAATAATACTTCTACTATTCAAAATATAAAGTGTTTCAGAATACACTGAACATCCATGAATAGTTCACTGTAAAGATGGACTGTGAAACTCTCAAACACTCTGTGTTCAGGTGTAGGTGAGTAAAGAAATATCTGTGCTAAACTTATTCTTAATCTCTCAAAACTCAAACACTGGTGAGTGAAATCTAACAATTTAGTAGTCAATGGTTGATAATAGACATTATTTAGTTGACTAGCACAACATTTTGTTGCAATTTAAAGGGTTGCCCTGGTCATTTCATTTTTTTACTGGCATTATCTAGTGCCGTTTCAGTGTTCAAGAGAAAAAAACTGAATACAAATAATACAGCTTCTTAGACAAAAACTCAACCTCTGTGAAATGTGTTGTGTTTAATCGTAGGGAAAAAACTAATCCTAGTAATCACAGTCACTCAGTTAATCATATGAGGACAATGAAGAGAAATAGCAATTTGGCTAAACATTCATTTTTTTTGCTACACATTAAAAAAGAACCAGAAATGATTAAGAATTTCAAAATAAGATTGATTTGTTTGGAAGCTATTCAGCAAACATTATGGGTGCAGAAAACGCACGTGCTGTGAAAACAACCACACAATGAGGTTGATTAAACCATGAATCAGAAAATCTGTGGCTTAATCTCTAGCTAATACTGGTCAGTCGGTGAACTGGCAGACATACCATGGTAGAGGAAAATGAAAATCAGCTGCACTGATGACTGGTAGTTGCTGTGTCCATTTCAGCGCATTCATTGGTTATTAAATGGACTATCACCGTTAACAGGAGGTTGCTAGGCACTATTGTTGTGCTTTCCTTCACTGTTAATTTGAAACACCGGTTATTAGCTAATTAGGCAGAAATAATGAATGCTCATTTTAGAGTCAATTACTGCTGCTATATTCACTTGTCATGTTTTGTGAGCTTTTGACAGTCTCTCCCTGAGAATATAATTTGTGTTCATTAGGTTGGGCTGAATATATATATATATATATAAATTCAAAAGTAATAGCATTTTTAATGATGATTTTGATGAAAATTTGATGATGAAAATATTTGTAGATTTTGCATTTTAAAAAAACATGAAAAAAAATGTGTATCAGATCAATAACATTTAAAAAATAAAATGTAAATAATTTGTGTCACTGAAGTTTGAGTTGCCCCATCACAACACTTACTTGACTCAAACTTGTTTACTGGAAAGGAAGACGAAGAGGAAGTGGCAGCATTTGTGTTTCAGAGGAGCAAAATGTATTTTCTTTTTTTTACTATTTATAGAACAGTCAATATGTTGAGTCTTAAATGCTAATAAAAACAGAGAAGCAGCTATTTTTAAATATGTCACTTCATTAAAATTCCAGCATATCTCAACAAAAAATGTTATGCATTTCTTTTGAGATGTTAAAATGAAATTGAACAGCACTCAAAGACATTCCTTTTTATGTTTGCATGTGCTTTTATGATTTTCATGTTTAAAATCACAGAGAAATGTACTTTAAAAACATGGAAAGGTTCCCATTTACGGAATAACTCTTATGCTTTTTGGCACAATGCATTCTCTCCAGAGGCCAGGGTACATTTGGCTTGCTCTACTGGTGACATTGGGACACTGTGCCTAGTGCACTCATTACATGCAGCGTGTGGTGTGCTCCACATCCTATTGAATATCCTTCTTTGCAATTTCAGGGGCGTCAGACAAGCTTGCCTGCATAAAGTAGAAGCAGCCTTTGACTGACGTTATCTGAGGCTAACACTGTTCCGCACTCTGCAAACCGCTATTGAATTCCAACACCACTCGGTACTCCTTGCCATTTCGTTTGGTTGGATGATGTATAGCCAGTGTTGTGGTGGTATTTGTAATCATGAGCAAACAAACAATATCTCAGGTAATTGCGTTTGGTGAGTTGTAGAAATGTTGTACTCGTATACCCAGAGGCGCAGTAGCCAGCTTATGACCATTTGCATAAAAGTGAGAGGTACGTTTGTTTCGGTTAGGTTTCTCCATGCTCAAAGTGGTGTAGAAGAGCAAACTGATATCTATCTGCATGATGGATTACTCTGTATGCCTGTGGTTAAGCTCCAGGAGCCGATGCCCAAGGGTTTGAGTGAAATATCAGATAAGTAATAGGAAGTCTGATTGAATGTGTAAAGTTTTTAGAAGTGACCGGTGATGGAAGGGAGTGACAAAATGGGACTTGAAGTTCTAAAGCAGTGGTTGTAGACTGGTTTTACATCGGACACCGCTAGTAGCAACCCAATATTAAAATAGTTTAATGTGCAAAATTAAGATTTTTTATGTTTTTAAAAGAAGTCTTTTATGCTCAACAAGGCTGCATTTATTTTATCAAAATACTGTAAAAATAGAAATATTGTGAAATATTATTATATCTATTAATACATTTTTTATTTATTCCTGTGATGGTAAACCTGAACTTTCAGCAGGCATTGTCTTCAGTGTAACATGGTGCTTCAGAAATCATTTTAATGTGCAGATTTGATGTCTCCTCTCCACCAATAAGCTGGTGTGTGGTGGGTGTTCTGACGCAATATGGCTGCCGTCGCATCATCCAGGTGGATGCAGCACACTGGTGGTGGTTCAGAAGATTCCCCCCTTCTATGTAAAGCGCTTTGAGTACCCATAAAAGCACTATATAAATTAAAAATATATATATATTATTATTATTATTATTACTGGTTGTGCTGCTTAATATAATATTTCATATTTTTTATATATTTTTCCTCTTTAAGGATGCTTAAATTAATAGAAAGTTCAAAAGTAAAGCATTTATTTGAAATCTTTTGTAACATTATATGTCTTTACTGTGATCCATTTGCTCGCTGAATAAAACTATTAATAAAAAATAAAATAAGTAATAATAATATTTACCCCAATGTGTTAAAAACCTTATTTACTCCAAAATGTTTGATTCCAAGCACTCAATATATGATGATCCTCTTTCATCGACCCCTATAATAAAATATGAAGGTCATATTTTATAGTTTGTAGAATATATTATAGTACAGAATTGTACCCATTCACTGTATGTATGAAAATTAAACAATTGGCTTTTATATTGTTACTGCACTGAAACCAAAACAAACTATTAAAATATTGTTTGTAAACATTTTAAATTAAGTGTTAACAGATTTACATTCTTTCCACATACTTTTATAAAATATTCAGTAATAAAATATTGCTCCAAAACGTTGACCATCCTAAAAATCTATTTTGTTAACCTTTTTTCCAAGTCCACATTCTGTCATTTTTGTGTGTGTGTTTTATTAAATACACAACCTTTAATGATCTAAATTAAGCATCAGAAAGGTAAAGCATTTTATTTTGCCTTTTAAAATTATATATTTTTTCCCTAACCACACACAATTATATATTTGCATTTAGCATTGCTTTTCCCTGCTGTCCATGATCCTATTCAAAAATACCATTAAAAATAAATAAAAAATACCATTAATTTTGGGTCACAACCCACCGGTTGCGAAACTATTCTCAAAGATTGCAAGCGGCCCTCGGGTGCTCTTACAGGAGCAGGCTTGCATTATCCATTTAATTCCAGATACAGAAAATGCTTCATGAATGTCTAAACTAATAAATAAACAATGTCAACCTATGCAGTTTTACTTGATACTCCATTCCTTACATTCGTTTGCATAATTGGGTTGTGTGACTGCGATATGCTCGCTGGAGGCTCAACTTCTATACATCCACATCAATATTATGCTGTTTAGCTTCATTTTTAACTGAAATTCACACAACGGAATAAGCATCCAGCTTGTAATGTGGTATACTGTTCCCTGATGCCACCAAACATCCTGTTTGTAATTAAAGTCTAAATAGATGGCACTGCGGAACAACAAAGTCCTCATTTAAAACCTAACTAATAACATTGCAGTTAAGTGGACCCAGAGCCCCAAAGGTATCGCAGCGGAAAAAACTCATTTTAAAAACGTGTCTACTTTTGATGCTCTTTTCCTGGCGCGTCCCATTGAAATGCTTCTTATCTTCCACTGTGGTTATAAGTGCATGTGGGGAACGTCAGACACACGTTTCGGAGACAAAGCACAGCAGGTGCCTCTGCAGGGCTATGCAAATCGTTCCACAACAATGTGAAGACGAAAGAAGCGAGTTTACACATACAATGACGGTGGGAAATATGTGCATTTGCTGTTGGCTTTGAGGTATGAGCACTAAGCAGGCATCCTTTTGAGAAACCAATTACAGCTGAGACGCTTAATGGCTTTCAGTAGTTAAAAGTAAACATCAGAATATGTCTGAATCTTTGAGGCGTTGGGCATTTTATTGCACACTATGCTTCTCTTAGTACTAACTACGAATAATGAAATGGAGGCTGGCGTGGTTTTAAAGGGAGGAATTTTATTTTGGTGTCCATTTTGTTTTTGTCTCTCTCATCCATAGTCTATAATTCATGAGTGAAATAAATGATTTATTGGGGTGGTCTGAAAATGTTTGTTTCAGTAGGGGCTAAACATTGATCCTTGGCATTGATCGTGCACCAAAGGTGTCAAATTCAATAGGGGGGATTCAGGCAGATGTCTGCAGGATTTTGCTCTCTAAACAGAAGTCTCTCATGCATGTAAAAGTATAGTTTTTTTGTTGTTGTTGTCTTTTAGACATTTACAATTGAACAGGGCTGTTTGTGGTCTGTTTAGCTCAATCACATGGGTTAATTTTGCAGTCAAAACAGAGTTATGGGCTGAAATCAAGTCTTCTAGTAATACTTAAAACCAGAGCAGTGTCCAAACACTTGGCCTTTTGGGACATATTCACATTCTGAATTCTAGATGTTTGCTACACCAACAAATATTCAAGCTTTCTGTCAGCTATGTCTTCCCCATAAAGGCATCTTTTTCCCCCTGCTGTTCCAGGTAAGTCCAAGCTGGTGATGGTTCACTAGATGATCAACTAGCATTGTCTTCCTTTGAAAGTTAGCTGTCTAAGAGTAGCCTGCCAGATCAGCTAGATAAGAAGCCTGTATGAATGCCAGCATCCAAAACAAACAATTCAACATTTCATGACAAATCACACTTTATGTATTATTTAATATTTTTATAGTTTTCCAGTGTATTGTGTTCTGGATTTTCTACCAACGATCTTGTAGGATATCTATTTATATTCCTTTCTCTGTTCTTTAGCACTGCTTTAACATTATCAAGGTGCTAAATAATAAATCAAATGCTGACTGAAGGGCTCAAAAGGAGATCTTGGCCAGAACCAATCGAACAGAGTTCATCTTCATGAAGCTTCACTGGAAGTGCATCAGGTTTGTTGTTGGCCCCTGGAGGTTAAATTAGTTTATGTTTCAGTTAATGTCAACTATGACTTAGTGAATTTTCACAACCAGTAACATCTTCATGAAGAAACTGAATCATGCTTCTGTGCATTGCACCAACAGAGCTATATGATCTGTTGGGCCTTGAAATTACCATAAAGTGTTTCAATTTACAAGGAAATTGTGTGCATAATGTTTAGTTGTTATCATTTCTAAGCCATAATCTCAATGGGATGCAAGGTTAGAGCAGCACCAAGATTAATGCAGAGTTCACTTTTTTCAAGGCCATTTATCTATCTCATGTAGTTTCACATTCAACTGTGATCTCAACCAAAATAGACCATTCATTACTACAAAGCCTATTAATATACCTGAAAAAGATGCACATCTTTATATTAGTTTTCTCCATGCTAAAACAAACATACAGGGCAGCATTTTCCACAATATAAATATGGTAAATGTAGAAATGGTCTCTACAGTACGCTTAGGCTTATATGGCCAATGATTCATAAACATATTACTTTTATCAGTCAGTTATTCTTTTAACACATAGTTTAAACAGTCAGACTCGTATTATTTACCGCATTGTTACAAAGAGAATTTCTTTCTTTTTGTAAGAATATGAACATTATTGAAATATCTAAATAACCCAGAATCTAATTAGAATCTAATGAAATTGAGTGCTTATGACTCGAATCGAATGGTCACAGGGAGGCCAGTGTGAATCATAAGAATAAATCATTTGATCTTGGATTGGGTATTATTTATAGCCACATATACGCAGATTTGTATAGTCTAGAATACTTTGGATCAAAATTGCATCTTTCGCTTTAAACATTATCTAAAATTGATATAATAAACAAACCAATTCACTTTAATAACTCAGCCCGGAACATTATTTAGTATCATTAGTGAAATGTTGTTTTGCCATACGTCTGCTCTTCTTAGCAGCCTTTGTTTGCTTGTTGATCTGGCTTTAAGCTTCAGTTTACACGCCTGCAAAAGCCAGACATCAATGGCGGTCATTGCGTAGAGTGGAAGTCTCAGTCTCGCTTGTGCTTGTGCTGATAATAATGTCATTAGCTTCTCTAACACACGCTGGAATAGCTTGTTGTATCATCTCCCCACTTCATGCCCATTCTAATATGTTTTTCTAAGAAACGTACTGATAGTCGGTCTTATTACAGCCATTCTTCTGATGTGACTGAATGGATGTCAGCACTCCCTCATCACAGCAGCCAGACAGACGTGCTTATTTTCCCAACACTCGAGGCGGAGGATGGCGAGTCTGTCCACACTAGTCCAGAGGTATTAATGGCATTCATTTTGTGACCGGTTGCGTACATGACAGTTCATTTTCTGCATGGGCTCACAAAAGTCGATACGATCTTGTAAAGATAAATACCAGATAGCGCCTTCTCTAACTGATGCGGTTTTTCAGAAGAAACATTAATCAAAGAGGTTGGATGTGGAGGTGCGCAGCCCGCCTAGTAAGTCTTTACGCATTAATAAAGGAAGCAGATGATCTATGAATGAATTCATAGCAGGTGCTGCCTTCATTATTGTTGCATGCTGCCAAGCGCCACAAGTGCCGGAGATGAAGGGGGAAATTCTGCCGAGCCTCTGTGGAGCTTATTCCTTTGGAGAATTCCTGCTGGTCAGAGTAATAGCCCACCGCAATGTTAATCTACAGTCATGCTCGCTCTTAAAATGGATGTGCTTTTCATTTTCTGTACTCGCGAATTCATTTGAAATCCCACAAATTTAACGGCTAGAAGAAATACCTGACGTGTAGAATGGATAATCATTTGTACAGGGCAAAATACCTCTCTACAATTTAGACAGCCTCCATCTGTCTTGACTTGAATGGCTGTAGAAAGTCTAAATGAGATTACATATTTAAGATAATCAACAACATGACATAGTTACTAATGACTAATGTTACACATCAAGATATGCTGTCTCCAAAACCTTAAGGCAGCATCCTAACTGAAATATCTCATTAATGACTGATTCAAGCATTGCTTTACGTAGCCTGATTTGTGTGAGGAGCACTGTTTGCATAATGTATGGCACTGCTGTCGATGGTGCTAAAGTAAGGATGTCTAAATAGGCAGAAAAACACATAGTACAGTTACATATTGGATAAACTGGTCAATTTAGAGATAGACTATTCTATTTGAATTACTTCATTTTCCATTGTTTCTTTGTTTGTTTGTGTTGTTGCATGCCTGTCGATTTTGCTTTGTTATCGAGATCTACAGTAGTTGAACTTAATTTAGAATTTTCTTGTAGATGTTTTTAAGGAGCTATATGTATAGAACAGCTTCGTTCACAAAGTTTTATTGATGGAGAATACCTCTACTACACCTCCAGCTTAACCTTTTGAAGCTGACATTCTCTTTTGTATTTGACAATCTATTTCACAATAGAGAAGAAATTGAACTCGAAAACAGACATTGGATGTAAGTCCATACACCTTAGCAATGGGGAACATTTGCTTGAACATTTGTGTTTTCATATGAAAACGCCATTAAACTATATGCCACGCAACACGCAGTCAAATGTACAATGTGGTAATCTTCGACACTGAGGCAGACAAGACCTCACCTACATTGTTTTAAGTGTGATATTCAACCAAGCTGGACACAAAAGAGGATTTAGCCAAACAGGTTCAGTCTCAAGTATATAACAGTCTCAAAGAGTTGCACAAGACCTGAAGAGCTGATCTTAGCTTCATTACACTACCAATCAAAAGTTTGGGGTCAATTTTGTATATATATATATACATAAAATGTATACTTTTTCATCAAGGAGGCATTCAATTGATCAAAAGTGTCAGTAAAGGCATTTATATTGTTACAAAAGGTTTCTATTTCAAATAAATGTTGTTCTTTTGAACTCATCAAAGTAACCCTGAAAAAAAGTTTTCAACACTTTCAATAAGAAATGTTTCTTGAGCATATTAGAATAATTTCTAAAGAATGATATGGCACTGAAGATCAGCTTTGCCAAATACAGTTTAAATATATGAAAATATAAAAATAGTTATTATTAATTGTAAAACTTTTAACATTTTACTGTAGTTTTGATCATATCAGTGCAGTCTTGCTGAGCATAAGAGACTGATCCCAAACGTTTAAACAGTGATGTATGTGAATGTAAAAAAGGCACTTGTTTCTGAATAAAATCAACTGCTAACCGTTAACCAAATTGCATCTGTACAAGCGCACGAACACATCTTTCTCAAAGGCAAAATTGCAGCACATTTCGTAGTGTTGGTTGAAATGAAGTGAAAATGAAGAGCCAGGTGAGAGGGAAAAAATATAGAGCTTTTCCAAGAGAAAAGCAGAGCTACAATAGAACTTTGATATTCTGGATCGATAGCTTGAAACAAGCTGGCATCTCAGCACCACTCTCGGCTGAAGCATAATGGGCAATTTAAGGATTTGTTATTTTTTAGTTTTCTTCCTGTTTTTCTTTCCTTAAGTAAAAAGTATTTTTCCCTGTGTAAAATGTCTGACATTATGTAGCTGTTTTCCTTGCTAAAGTTTTGAGTATGCTAAGTTATAGAAGATTATTTTTGATTTCCTGTAAATAGACAAAAGACAGCAGACCTAGCATAAAAGAGACGTTATGCAGCATATGCACTTATCTACAATAACTGACAGGCACTCCATTTTCCACATCATCCATATGCTCAAGCATACTGACTATAACTAATGCAGCATCTGTTATTTACAAGCACACAGTTCGTGTTGCTAGCCAGCGAGTCAAATAAGAGAAAGCTAGATGCTGGGGTTTAATTTGTCTGTCGTTCTGTGAAGTAGACTCTGTCACCGTGCTGATGCAGACGGTAATGCTTCTTTGGGTCTTTCATCCTTAAGATTAGTGTCTTGCTCTCTACAAAGTAACAATCTTCTGTAGAACAAGGACGTTTGAAAATGTCTATGATATGAATGAGTTTGAGCACACAGGAATGCTTTATGAATACTTACATTACCATGGCAATATAAAAGACATGCATATGCATCTTTAGATCTCTCAAGAAGCACACTGAGCAAAAAAGCTACATTTGACAGTATTATTATAACAATGAGTCATCAAAAGATTTAAAAGATGTCTGAGGACATACTTAAAAGGAAGTAGATGGTGACATCAAACAGCTTCATAATCACCATTTTATTGAGTTTAGTATGTATTTGTCATCAAGGCTGTCATTGGCCTTGATGTTTTCGCTTTGCGATAAGCATTGGTATTATAGTATTAATGATTATTTTAAGTGGTATTACTGAAGTAAAAACTGAAGAATGTTTTTCAGACATCAACAATCTAAACAAATGTTTGCTCTTTTCTACACATTCTTTTCCATTTGAAAGTCTAAAATCCAAACTTTTCACAGGATAAAGGACTTGCTAGCTTGAGTAAAAAAGTAACTTTGAATGTTGGCTTGAAAAAGCAGATGAATGGATTGATGGATGTCAATGGACAGAAAACGTCACATGTCTACTGTATATGACCCTGCTAAGACAAACAATGTGCAGTAATCCTCTGACTACAATTGCTGTTGAGGTGATACCCTCGGTGAACCAGCATCCGAGCCATTGAGTGACCAATCTAGCAGCTCTAACCTTATTATTCTGATGACCTGTAGTGTATCAGATCCAACCCCAGGCCACTATCTGTTCACAGTCATGGCCTAATATTACACGGCCCAATCTGTTATCCCGCAGCCGCTGACCGGGAGGCCTGATTTGGAACGTAATGAAAAAGTGATAAGAGTTCTTTATTATATCTCCACTGGCTGTTACCACTCAAAAGAGACTGGCATAATTAATGACAAGAGGAGAGATGAAAAGAGGGAGCGCGGGAAGAGAAAAAGAAAGAGTTTATCGGAAAGATGAGTACAGTTTTGCTAATCTTCCACAAATTGACATTGAGTGGCCTATCGCCAAGAAAAGGGCGTAATCAGGAGACAGACAGCTTAATGTGGCATGTCATTATTCTTTCGTTTTCTCCAATTTTCCTCTTGTGTACATGTTTGGCTTAGTTGATGATAGATCTTAGATTAAAGGAATTTTTTTAGGTTTGGTTTAAATTAAGCTCAATCGACAGCATTTGTGGCATAATGTTGATTACCACAAAAAATTATTTAGACTCGTTCTGCTTTTTTCTTAAAAAGGCAAAAATGTGATGCATTTACATTGGAAGTAAATGGGGCAAATTAGAGATTTAAAAGCAAAAATGTGAAGAATGCAATTTTATAAAAGCACTTTAATTCTTCAGATAAAATTTGTGTATTATCTGAAGCTGTTTAAATAATCATTTTTACAGTTATTTTAGAATTTATAGCCTTCCACTGTTGAGACAAAGTTGTCAAATTGAATAACTTCACACCTACTGTATAAGGTAGGTTATTTTTTCCAAACTAAAATCATATTAACATGCATATTGTTTGCATCTTGTGGCTATACTACTGAAACTGTGATTTTAATGTTTAGAAATAGTCCCCATTCATTGCAATTGTAAGTGCCTCGCTGTTCCCAGATCTTTGCTTCTTTTAAGGAGAAGGAAGGGCAAGTTGAAGTACATTTTTGTGGTGATCAACGTTATGCTCAGCATAAATGCTGTAAATTGAATTTAACTTGTACTAAACTCAGAATATTCCTATGAAAGAGAGAGCTAATACTGTCTTTTTTGTGTTAGCATGTCGCTTTTAAGTGTCAAGTGGAATATTCTGTGGCACAATGAGAGCAAAACTTAGAGACAGCTGTCAGGAGGAAGCATTGTGCAAGCAGGAATTTGTTTCTCAAATCTTTTGGGAGCCGTTTGAATATGACAGTTAGCCACAGGGCACGACAAAACTTTATCCTAGCCTATAGAGAAGTAAACGCACACTTGTCACACTAGTCATGACATTTTTGCATAGGCTAAACATGTCCGCAGGCTGCTGACTCTTTCAGAAGCCCGTGTTGATTCATACAACCGGTTATCATGACCCTATCTTCCTCCTGTCCAGGCATGGCCATTTATATGGAGCCAGATGAGTGTGTGACCAAGGGCTCTCCCGCTGTTGACATGGCTCATATATGCTTATCATCACTGAGGGTCTTAATGTCTGAATAATGACTTATTGAGGGTGAAAATGCCTTCCCTGGGGAAATGTTCACAAGGCCTCGCAAGATACTCACACAATCATGCAGAAAGATCTCTTTTTGTGTCACACGCACCTTTGGGAAGCCTTTGGGTATGTGTGATAAGCGTTATCATATGCAACAAGCTGCTTCAAATGTGCTAGGAATACAAGTGAATCTGTACAAACCAGTTCTGGGGAGTATCAAAAACGTATACCAACGTTAGTCGCTTAAACATGCACATTTACAATTCAGTTAACGGAGGCAATAAACTGGCATTCTTCTCTCTTATATGTTCCACTAATACGTCTGATTCATCATGTGACACTACTTTAAATTGTGGTAATATTTCACAATTTTGAACAGTAGGATAATTTGTACATCCAGTTCATGTAGTTAGCTCCGTTTTATTAGTTATTTTTACTGTGGCTAATACATTTTTCAAAAGAGCAATTGTATAAAAATGTAATCTTCAGCAGCTGAGAGCTTGAAAAGCTAGTGCTGTTTCAAAGTAAAGACCTGCTGTACAGTAATTATATGTGTAGATTAGCCCCACCCCTTTGCCCTTTCATTCCCAACCATAATCATCATCCACTACCATCCAGCTCTTACCGTGTAGCAATCCATTCCCTGGCTAATGCACTGACTGGTTAAAAGATTCTGACTGTGACAGGATTTTCAGCAGATGGCAGTTACACTGCATTTGTGCAGCAGTGCATGGAGGAGCTGCAGGGTCTTGGATAATGGCTGCTGGGGGTGCCAAACACCGCTAGTCTGGCACAGATGAGGTGCCGGTGTGATCTCAATCATAGCACAGGACAGCTGGCTCGGACTAGAGAAGCACAGATGCCTGTAAGCACTGATATGATGTCACATCAGACTGAAACTCTTAACAGCTGGCCTCTGCATCGATGTGGAGAAAAATGCCATTTCAGGCATTAACTCGACTGGAAAACACCTCCATCATAGACAGGATAGACTTTAGATAATGTATATCTAAACTAGTTGTATGCTGTCTCCATCAACTCCTGTGTGACATGCCAAATAAAACCTGCTTGCTAAGTTAAAAGGTGATGTGTTAAAAGGTTCAAGTGCCTTCTTGATATGCAAAGGCAACTATTTGCCATCTGTATGTTGATTTCCCTGCAAAGTGTAAACATTGTGGCTTTGTGGAAAACATTGCTTTATTTGTCTGATAATCCCGACCAGCCTGACAGCAACACCACCTCAGCCAATGGGGTGAGTTTTGTGCGGGGCTATATGTTTCTACCAATGGCAGAGGGAGGGAGTATTCAGGAATCATGTTCGTCATTGCATGGCGAAAATGTAACGGGAGTACAGAGACAGATCTTTTAGATTATAATATCATTCAGAGAAATATATTTAAAATTGAATATAGCACATCCAACTTTACGAAAGTGTATACTTACGTATAGCTATATAGCCTACTAAATAGCAAATCATGTAACAATCTATATATTTTAACTACTTTATCACACTATATAAATAAGGTTGGATATATAAATATAACCAGCTTTATAGTATACCCATGTAAAACAATATATCCTGTTTAGCACATCCCAACTGATTGCTTGCTTGTACTGTTGTAAATGTAAACTGTATTTTCACCCTCTGCTAAATATGACAAAACAGCTTATAAACATTAAAACTATAATTTTCTGTAAAGCCTCTTTGAAACAATGTGTATTTTTTAAGTATACAGATAGAATTGACTTGAGTTTAAATTACTTGACATTTTCCATATTTATCCGTGTAAATGATTGGAGATCTATTAAACTATACTAGCGAAATAAATTGTAATTGTTTTATTTTGATTGATGTTTTTGTTAAATTAATTATTACATTTTTAATTATTTAATTTGCTTTTTATTAAACTCACGAACAGTTTGGGAAACCTTGACGTAACGTAATGTTTAATGCACTTCATGTTAAGTACAACTAATGGAATATATTTTGTATATTTAGTCTTTTTATTTTTATATCAATATGTTACATGATTATCATATTTAAATCAGTGTGACAAACTACTTATTTCAAAAGCAATCTAAAAGTAACCAGAGAGTAGTCTGATTACATTACCTAAAATGTGTAATGCAATGGATTCCGTTACTAATTAACAATTTTTGTCATGTAATTTGTAATTTGGACTAAAATTTCTAAATAATGTAGCAGCTCTGCTAGTAAGCGAATCTGAATTCAGCTATTTTACCTTTAAATTACATACTTATGGATTGAAGCAACACGTTCATGTGACTACCATAAGTTTTAGTTCATATACTCCATTCTATCACTGAGTTCAGGTTAAGGACAAGGAAAAACAGAAGTTGTAAGTATTCCCTTATGTGCAACCAACCAAAATGCGAGCCCGCAGTCTGAGAAACCATAAAGGCCATTATCATAATAATTACCATTATCGCAATAGCAATATCCTCTGTAATGGCATATTAGCTGGATAAATAGACAGAGTTAAATTCAAAATATTTTACATCTCAATTCAACTAAACATATACCCACATCAAATGTTTAAGTGCAAAATCATAGTTTGGTTAGTGACCACGTAGAAGCTTTTTAAATGAGCAAATCTCATCCCCACTAAACCTACAGACTCACTCTCTCAGGCGGTGATAAAGAGCTCATTTTCTCATCACCACACCACCACTCGGTATCTGTCAGAGCCAACCAGGCCTCGTTTAATCAGATTCTCAGTTAGAAAGGAAGAAACTCAGGGTTTGGGCTGTCCAATGCCCCTCGCCAGCTGAAACAGAGGATGAGAGAGCTCTAGCTGTCTATGACAGAATGCTAAATACTTTATCCTCACAGGAGGCACACAGGTGTCTGCTGTCTTTAATGAAGCGTGCTTACTGCTTTAGTCCCACCTGAGAGGAGTTAGGGGCTGGAAAAAATAGCTTTTTTATGCTGGGTTTCAGTAGGGGAGTAGATATCCCCAGCTTTTTAGTAGATATATAAAAGTGAAGTAAAAAAAAAATAGGTCAAGCTCGATAACATTATATACTTGTGTGGAGAGTTTCCTCTGAGACAAAAACAACAGCAGACAAGTGAATGTGTTTTTGTCTTCTATTTATATAGTGCAATGTGTACAGGGTGCAAGGAGCCATGCATGTGGTTTGATATCAGACTTTGAATTTCATGTTTAGGTTAACCGCTGTGTTAAAGCATCATGGGAGATGGCTTGTGTTACGCTGCAGTCTAGTGTTCAAAGAGATTAACTACACCTGTGTAGACCATAATGTAAATCCAAGTATCGTGACAGCTTTTAAGTTTGCATGCGTAAACACTACACTCATTTTCATTAGAAAATGTAAAAATCATATTAATGTACTTGACTTTTTTTTACATTATTTATAAAAAAAAATCTTAATGTTACCTATTGAAAGTCATTGTGAGTTCTATATCAAATTAAAATTCAACCTAATGACAAAGATTACAATTCCACTTAAAGTTCATCTTCATTTTACAATTCCACTTAAAGTTCATCTTAATTTGTAGCATTAATGGTGCTGTTTTCACTATGTTCTTAGCTCTAAAAGTAACAAATCAGTTAGACTGGTGCCAATAAGGTCTCTTTGCACCAAATTTCAAGTGAATCTTGGCTGCCAGCTGTGTTTATAACCCCTCTGTGAGCCATAATAACTGAAACATTCACCATCAGCCAGCTGCTTTTAACACAAATAGAGTTACTGTTCTCTCAAAATTACCATTAAAGCTGAGCCGTTCTGTTAAAAGACTCATTTAAAACATTAAAAGCCATTGTATGTAATGTATAATTTGCTTTAATGCAATTTTGGATGTCATTCTGAGTAATGAAGCCTTAATTTACTTCTTTTTGAAAAAGGAATAATGGCTTGTAATCTGTCTTGCGTAAGATATTACATTCACCTCATGAAAAGTCATGAAGAACAAATAAACTGCAACCGTTTTCTCCACTCAATCTTATTTCTCCAGTCTGACAGCAGGCCTCTGACTCACACAGGATCTACGTAATGAATGATCTATGGGGAGCTACCCGCTGAGACTGATGGAGGAGGGGGAGTGTGAACAGCCAGATTGAACTGAAGTCTATACTTGAGCAAACTTTACCAAGGGTGAGCAATTTTGAGAGTAACGGAACAATATTAGCCTCTTGTCCTTTCCAATTTCAAATTCAATTTTGTAACATTCCACCATTTTTAGATGTATAAACAGTGGGAGATGAGAAGGAAAAGATACAGAGGAAGAATAGGACCAGAAAATTATTTGCAACGGACCTTAAAGAATAGTTCACCAAAAATGGAATTGTGTTCATCCTCAGACCATTCGAGATGAGTTTGTTTTTGGAGAAATGTAGTATTAAAACACTTGCTCACCAGTGGATCCTTTGCAATAAATGGGTGCTGTCAGAATTAGAATCCTAACAGCTGAAAAAAAAACATTACAATACTACACAACATCATGTAAAGTGAAAAGCAGCATGTTTGTGAGAAACATCCATCATTAAGGGGTTCTAACTTTAAACTGTCACTTCAAATACCAGTCCGTAATCCATAACACTTCCTCCAGTGGTATTTTGGCTTGTAAGCAGTGCTTGATCTGTGCATATTTTTTCATTGGAGAAAGCAATATTATGGATAAAGTACACATATTTAGGCGGAACCAATGGTGTTTGAAGTTAAAAAAGTCTTTATGATGAATTTGATTCTTACAAAAACAATGCTTTAATTGAATTATGAACTGGAGTTCTGTTACATTTTTATCAAATGTTTGAACTCTTATTCTAACGGCACCCATTCACTGCAGATCAGCCAATGGTCAGCAACTGACGAAATGCTAAATTTCTCCAAATCTATCCTGATAAAGAAACAAACACATTTGCATGCTTCACAAAATGTCAACAAAATTAATTTTTAAAGAAATAGCAACATATTGAATGGATTTACAGTTATTAGTCTTCCATTTTATTGTAAAAAAATATATATAAAAAGTCACTAAAAGCAAAGCTTAAACACACACAACAGCAATGTAGCAGTACAAACATTTCTAGAGTAAAAATATAGGGCACAAAATCAGCAACAAGCTTGACAGGCATCTAAAATACAGTATTTTCATGTCATGTTTTGGTTCAAAGCAATAACAGGCTACGGGATCGCTTATGCAAAACCAATCAGTATCCACATTTATGGAACATTGTTCCATACTGTTAACTATAACATTTTTAGATATCAAACATGGCTGATATCTTTCATCGCTGACTCACTGTGAAAGCGCTGTAACAGCACAGAACAGAAATACACTGATGTGTCAAAGGCACATATTTAAACTGATATCACAATATGTAAAATAATGTTTGATACAAAGACACTGTAACAAGGAAGAGAAATGTCTAGGCAACACTAAATACAATAGGATTGGTCTATGCGTTTTAGTTTAGATGGCACTGTGTGTACTCAGAATCCTCAGAGACAATCAAGAGAGCTGAAAACTTCCTGGAACACCTACAGAATAAAGAAGGAAAATACACATTTATGACAAGACACAAACTGCCATACCTTAACGCATAGACAATTTTGTATATAAATATTATTAAACGGTAAACTCACTTGTAAGTTTGTGAACAAATAAGAAAGTGCAATGAAAAGCTTTCGCTCGCCTTCACTATATCGCCAGCAATGGATCGCTTGACCTGCATAATCAAAAAGAGATTCCCTTATTAGAAATGTGAATTACCCGATTACTAGAAAAGATGTCCGCAGGCAATGCAGACATATAACCAGGCTACTACTAATTCAAACCATCATATTGTTTAAACAATTTAATAAGGCCTACCTTGAACTTTCTGTTGAAATCCACCTGCTGCATTACCAATGCAGAAGCAGCCCTGCTCAAAGCTGATCTGATCATATTTTTCGATGTTGACTAACAAAGAGCCATTTACAGGCAGGTATAAAGTGCTGCCATTGGGCTCCAAGCTCTCAGAGTAGAACACACCCCTCTGGCCATCAATCAAGACAAAACCACCTAGATGTAATTCACAGGAGTCAAATGAATTACAATTTTGTCCTAATGCAAATGTTAGCAATATAGTAAATACTCAAATCCTAACATCTTAATGTTTAACACTGAAGCCACAAACACGGCTATGGAACTGCTAAATGACAGTTTGGTTTAGGTTAATAATTGAAAATACTTCATGCATATTGTATTAGCAATTGTAGAAGATCAAAATGAGATTCATTGCCAGGTATACACAAACTATTAGTTACACACAAGGAATTAGTTTAGCTTGTAGCTTCTTGTACACAGGACAAATTTAAATATTACAAAAAAGAAAATGAATATTTAACAACACAATTATTGACAAAATTATATGTATACAGATACAGTACAGCAAGGAATGTGTATAAGAACAGGACAGGGAATATTTAATTTACATTTAATATGATTTAATTATTTTCAGTGACTTTGAGACCTGAGTCCAAAATTAGATTTGTATTATTATTATTATTATTCAACTTTATTTCCAGACTCAAGGCCCATTAGCAAAAAAACAGACAATACAAACCAAACAGTACACATTAAAAAATACAGTTATGCCAATACTTCCACATAGAGAACTGATATCGCACTTCAGTAAGCCTAGGATTTGTCAACAACATTATAATATAATTATGTTAACTGTCCAGCCGACAAATAAAGTTATAAATCAAATTTCTCATTAAAGCAGGGAATGATTGCACTCTTGCCTTACAGAATAAATCACTTGCACTACACCATCTTGTTTTTTTCAGCAGGATCCTCATACAGTCATTGTACGCTGCCTGAAGCTTACATAGGCTCTCTTTCTTAAACTTAACACACAAGGAAGCAGTACAAAAGAAGTACAATATGCACTAAAAAGGTTTATCTTTACCTGATCTGAACACATATAAAATGTTCTCATCAACATATTTGCTTGAGCATATAACTTACGACGTTGCCTATGCATATAATCATCATCACTCATTTCATTATAAATGATATGACCTAAATATTTAGCAGTATACATTTCAAACTTACCCTGATAAATACAAATCAGGGAAATTCAAATCTCTATCTTCATCATAGCAACACTTTTTTGGTATTGTATTCCACATCATATCAAATCCCATAATCAGAACATATATTAAGCAACTGTTGAAAACCAGCACTACTTGGGGGGAAAATAACTAGATTATCAGCATACATATAGTGATTGACTGTGGTATTACCAAGCATACATCCAGTCCTACAGTTCTTCTGACAATTAATTCATATAAGTTAGACATTAAAAGGATCTGGTGAAAGTAAACGTCCTTGGCGCACTCCATTACTTACTCTAAATGAATCTGAGACACAATTGCCCCACTTTATCTGCATATTTGATTAGTGTAACAATATGTGAAAATTCTTAATATACTATTAGGTATGCCCCTTTGACATCTTTTGAATCCTGAAACCTATTATACGCCTATGTCCAGAAACAAGAGCCATACTTACGTTTCCTCAAGTTCTCTTTGGAGGGAAACCCCTTCGGACCTTCCTCTTCGTGGCCATTTACAGTATTCACATCATTTCGTTTACGTTTACTGGGTAAACTGATGTGCGACGTCTCCGGGAATCCATTAACCCATTGCAGATGTGTCTGACAAGCGTTACTGGACGGCGGTCCGTTGTGCTCCATGATTCACTAAATATACGAATGTGGACTTTTTGTAGGTAAATTACATGCAGCTACAATCTTTGTGCCTTTGAATAGGATTCAGTGCCACGGGATACTAAATAAACGCCATGATATCTGTCATAATGTCTGTAAAAAATAATTAAAATCAATAAGGTATTAGTTTTGTAGCCTATACATAGGTAGAGGCGATTTGCAACAAGCATGCGCCAAAAATCAAAACAATGAGCTGTGACACGAAGTGTTGTTTTCATATTGCCTGACTAAAATTACATATTATAAAATGTTTTTCTAAAAATGTAAATTAAAAACTCGTGGTATATATATGTGCCTTGAACTATCATAACATTGTATTAGGAACGCATTATTTTTAATCATGTATTGATCGTGATAATACCCGACTTAATATCAGGCGCCATGTAGTAGGCTAATAGCGTGGGTCCTAGAAGCAGGTCCACTTCCTTCTCGCATGCCTTTTGGATTGAATGTGGTTTAGAGCAATCGTTTGAGGCACATATAATCCTTGATTTCATCTTAAACATGCTTAAAATCGAAGGACTTGGGCCGAAGGTGGACCCGGAGGAGATGAAGAGAAAAATGCGCGAGGATGTCTTCACGTCTGTTCGCAACTTTTTGATTTATGTTGCGCTTCTGCGAGTCAGTGAGTATCCAGGCGCTTCATGCATATGTAGTAGGTTAGATCATATGTGCACGTGTGATCGTTTTCAAATTGAATTTATCTCCGTTTTTATAATTCGTTTTTTGAGGCATGGTGTGAGGTGTGTTAATTGATCATGTATTCTTTATTCATCTTATTTCAATGGCTACAAATGGTAGAGGTCACCTTTAAAGTACATTATAATCTAACAACGTATAGTTAGAGCATATTCAGCTATGTGTCAAACAGGAACGTTTCTTAATATCAAACAGTTTATGATGTTGAAATAAGTGGACATCTTTGTTTTTCAGCACCTTATGTTTTGAAGAAGCTTGACAGCATATGAAACATTCCCTGAGAGATGATCATGCAGGACCTGGACGATGCACTTACCACGGCAGTTAATGAAGAGAGATGGTGTCATTTAATTAAAACACTTTTACTGGATGAAGCTACTTGATGTACTTGATTTGTTCTCATCCAATCAAAAAAGAGATGTCTACCAGAATGTTATCATGATGGTCTGGTCTCGAAGCAATACATCTTTCATCAGTTACGCCCATTGAGTTGTCAAGACTTAAACTTAGATTGGATTTATTTAAATTTACTTGTAAGTAAATTTAAAATATCAGTATTTCCCTTTTATACATTTTTGAGGGTAAAACTAAACTTGCTATGGACATTTTAAGTTTTCAACAAAAGCAATGTAATAGCTGTATCATTTCACATTACATTTAAATCCTAATGTTTAGAAAATGTGGTTCAACTATTTCCCTTACAAACGCTGTGCTACTCCAAGAGATGTCAAATACAGGAGTTTCAATAAATCCTTTATTGTTGCAGATTAAATGCCTATAACATTGATTCTACTTTAGCTTGGAGTATATAAAGACATTTGAGTGTTGACTTTGAATGTGCAATATCACAGAACAAATGTGCATGTTTAGCATATTAAATCGTGTCATCTTGTTCCATTCATGATTAAAATTATCCATGTGAGATGATTTTAATACGTGTTTTATCCCTTCTAATCTCGTAGTTAATGCAGTGCATTTAATGGTTAGATTAACACTACTGACTTTTCCATTTATATAATATGGCATCTACATTTCAGAGCGTTACAGTTTCAGCTCACTGGGCATTTCAGAGCCTGTCAGGCCTGCTAGCAGGTTGTTTGCTGTCAGTTCACTCATGACACCACGTGTGCAGTAGGTGGCACTGCCGATATGAGGGAGAACCACTGTAAGACAAAGCAAGCCTGAGTTAGACGAGGTTTTTATTAATACATGGCAAACAATTACGATTGAAGTGGATTTACAAGAGCACTATTGAGATAAAAAGCCTTTCACTCACCACAGTTTTTAAGGGTCAGCAGTGGGTGGTTGGTGGGCAGAGGTTCAGGGGTTGTAACATCAAGCCCAGCTGCTGCAATCTGACCACTGCTGAGGGCTTTAAACAAGTCCTCTTGATTCACAACCGCCCCTCTAGAGAAAACAGTATGTTTCAGTTTAATATTGATTTGAGGAGAAACTGCTAACTGCAAAGTAGTTTAAAAGAAAAAGAAAAGAGCCAGTCTACATAATAACTGCAAATATAGCAGTAAAGAATCAAACATGTTCCACTGCCGCTCTGCTTTTACCTGCTGGTGTTGATGAAGATTGATGTTTTCTTCATCTTGCTGAAGAAGTTTTTGTTACAAAGACCCTGAGTGTCAGGAGTCAAAGAACAGGATACCACCACAAAATCACTCTCACTCAGCAGAGTGTCCAAAGGCACTGAGTGAAGATTAAAATAAGAGGCCATCATACAATCTTCATTTTATTCCATCTGTATACATAGTTGTAATAAGCAATTTCTTGTCTTACCAAATTCCCCATCAACCTCTTGGGCCTGAGGCTTGGGTTGTCTGCCTGTGTACAGCAGTCTCTTCACTCCAAAGGGCTTTAGTCGCCTTGCAATAGCCAAACCTACAAATCGCCAATTAAACAAATCTGTTTAGGCCTTGTTTACACAGTCAGTTAAATGTGACTCAATTCCAACACATGTCAAAACACACATGTTCTATGATCGTGTAAACAAAAAAAATGCATGCATTCGGATATTTCGAGATCGGATTCAGGCCTCATTCATATGTGGAAATAAAGCTGATATGTGCCAATGCGACTGTCACGTAAAACAGCAGATCGGATTATCTGAGGCCATGTGTTCTGTACTTCATTAAAACTGTGACAATTTAGTACTTCTCCACAGTTTAATGACATGATATTCTCAGGAAGAAGCGTGTGTGGAGGTGGTAAGTGACAACATCACAGGAAACCTGGAGGAGATATGGCAAGTGTAAACACAGGAATCGGATATGGGTCACAATTGAAAGAACGTGTAAACAGACGGTCAAAAAACAGATAGGCAACAAATCAAAATTGAGCATCAAGACCTGCCGTGTTAACGAGGCATTGGAGTCAATGTAATACTCCCTATAATGAATAAGTCAATTATTCACCTTCATTGTTTTACAACATAAATTGGGCGACATCTTCAATTATCCAGAGAGATCACACTACATATGTTAACAAGCTGCTTAGGTGTAAAGTGACTTGTTTTCACAATAATTGTCACTGTATTAAAATAACAGATGGTGTACATAATAGAGCAGATGCATAGGTAGCTTACTTTATGGTAGAGAAAGAAAATTAATAATTCATACTGTACCTATGCGGCCCAAACCCATCACCCCAACAGTACTGCCCGAAAGACCATAACCACACAGCCAAAGAGGCTTCCATGTACTCCAGCCGCCACTGAGAGAGATGGGAAATACGCCACCAAACTGGGATATTACATGGGAACTGACTCTTTGTTTTTAAAGATCATGTTTATTAAACATTAAAGGGATAGTCAACCCAAAAATAAAACTCACCCTCATGTCTTTCTTTTTTTCTTCTGATTATCACCAAAGAAGATGTTTCAAGTAAAATGTAGTAACCATAACCTACCAGTTTTTGTTTTACCAGTCAAGGGGAACCAAAACTGTTTATTTACCAACATACTTAAGAATATCTTCTTCTGTGTTTCTCAGGAGAAAGAGTATAAATGATCACTGAATTGTACATTTTTAATGGACTATCCCTTTAAGACTGCTGAACATTTGGAACTGTTCACTACAAAGCTGTGATATATGACAATGTTTTATAAAAGGTGTTGGACTGACTTTTTCACTTCCTCTACACCCTCGGGAAGACGTCGGGCAGTGGCCAAGAGCAGAGCCACCGTCAGCTCAGCAGTAGCATCCGTCAAAACATCAGGAGTGTAGCCTACTCGTATCCCTCTGGGGCGAAGAAAGATAGTACATGCGTTTAAATTGTATAAACATACTTACTGTGATCCATCAATATCGATCCAATGTCCATTTTCTCCCTTTCTTGAGTCAAATCTAATGGCTTTCAGAAACACGCACTTACCGTTTCTTTATCTCATCTATGGCAAGATGGTCAAATCCCACAGAGAGAGTGCTGATCACTTTCAGGCTGGGTCCTGAGAATATTTAATGAGTGTTATCGGTATTACTAAATCAGAATCTTCACCTGAAGTTGTTACGAAGTGTAACTAGAGGTTTGCCTTACCAGCCGCATCCAAGACCTCAGCATCGATTTTGTCTGAGAGTAAACAGAGAAGCCCATGAGCACCTGCCACCCCCTTCAGGAGCTCTGCCCGGGGCACAGGCTCATCAGAGTCCCACACTGACAAATTAAACCTGCACATAATGCATAACAATAAACTGCTCATATCATTTGCTCAAGTTGTTTCCAATAATTTAAGCATTTTTATTCTACTACATTTGATGTAAAATAACAAAGCATGCAATAAGTCTCGTGTCCTAACAGTGTGACATTCATAATCACAACGTAAGCATGCTACAAGGTCACTGGTGAAACTTTAAATGCAGGAGTGAAGCCAAACTGTATCTTCCTCCAAAGTTCTTCACACATGCTGTTAATGAACGCCGTAGCCACCGTAGTTTTGACACGAGCTACTTCATCTCATTAACTCTCCAGGGAAAGCATCTCAGACATTTTATATACGCAAAATTCGCATATAATGCACGCATACAAAATCAAATAAAGTTTCGTACATTCCGGCTTTTTGGAGTATTGTCATGCCCTCCTGCGGAATGCGTCTCGTGACGAACACTTTCAGCATCTGCTGCGCGCTCATCCTGCACAGTTAAAGCTAAACGTATATGTTCACTTCGAAAATGATAACAACAGGAATACACAGACGCTTCCCTATTTACATGTGCTGGGCAGCACTAAAAAAGTACGTGACAGTGCCTCTTTCTGCAGGCTTTCGCGCCACCTAGTGGAGTGGATGGACAGCGCAACTGCGGTTGCGAACTTTTCTGAGGGCCTTTTTCAGACGAAGCTGACTGTTATTGGGATTGAAAATGTACTGTAAATTACGACAGGTACATTCAACATTGTGTTTTTTAAAATCCCTAATGTGTTTTGTTTTGTTTGTTTTATTTAAAATGTATTTTATTCAGGGTTTACTTAGCGTTTTATTTAGCTGTATTTGCGTGTGTCAGCTATTGAATTGACTAACTATATGTCGCTCGCATGATTGTTTTAACTTGATCTAACTGCAGGTTTTGAGGTGTTTATTGGCTTTAGTTCGTCTGGAGTGTGGTGGGTATAAACGGTCAGGAGGTCTGATGGTTGTCACGAGAGCGCTATCTGAATCTCCCGCGATTTTAACCGGTAAAACACGAACGAACTAAACTAATGCTGATTTACTCACTATTTCATTCTGTAAGCTTAATAAATGACTGACTTGATGCTTTGTGCGTTTACAGTATCTGCTGCTGGTGCTTGGTGTAAGAAAATGTCTAAGTCTGCTTTGAAAGGTGAGTGTGTACTAGCCTAACTATTGATTTTAATTGTAAATATGTTCAGATTCACGTTGTTTCTTTTGTTATTCTTTTCCAGAGGCTATAGACAGCCTTTCTTTAGAGGTCCCACCTTGTGAGTGTATTCATCAGGAAGAACTCAAGAGGTTTACTGACAATTTTGGGTCTTTGTGTTTTACCTATTCTTTCCATGTGAGTGCCTCCTGACTGAATAATATACCAGGAAATTTGTGTTTGACCAAATTCAGTTCTGTTTTATTCTGATATTGTGTGCTTATATATTATGTATGTTTTCACATGTTAATTATTAATTGTTTATCTTAATTTCTAAAAGGTTGAAAAGGCTACTAGTCATTCATTGGAGGCGGAACTGTCAAAGATCCAAACATTTCTGCACAGACTCAGTCTGGTTCATGCGCAGGTGAGACCAGTGCACATTCAAGCTATTGTAACAACACTGAAAATGTCCCGCAGTTACATTGAAATGAACCAAAACATTTAAGGTGATTTATGTAAATGTGTATGTTTGCAATAAAATGGTTGCTTATTTGGAGTTTTTAATTAACTATGAGTGAAGGTATTATTCTCTCTCTTCAAGTGAAGTCTGGTTCTGCCTTTTTATCTATTACAGCTGAAAATCATATCTGAGATTCGGACAGATTCAAGGACACACAAGCAAATGTACAGGTTGTCTAAATAAATGTGTATTCACATGTTTTGGGAAATGAATACTTCTATTCAAAAGAATACCTTCAATTCTAAATTTACAAAGCTAGTTTTTAACATTGATAACTGTAAGAAATGGTTCTTGAGCACCAAATCAGCACATTCGA
The DNA here is from genome assembly GCA_027564155.1 of Gymnocypris eckloni scoliostomus. Taxonomy (NCBI): domain Eukaryota; kingdom Metazoa; phylum Chordata; class Actinopteri; order Cypriniformes; family Cyprinidae; genus Gymnocypris; species Gymnocypris eckloni. Next base: position 19,554,263 of record CM050426.1, on the reverse strand, counting down.
ATGATTTCTGCTGGATCATGTGACACTGAAGTAATTATTTATATTACTTATTGTCCAAAATATTATAATAATATTAGCAATATTACTGTTTTTAATGTATTTTTGATCAAATAAATGCAGACTTTGTGAGCATGAGAGACTTCATTAAAAAGCATAAAAATCTTAGAACAGTAGTGTAGATGATAATAAAAAGTAAAAGCTTGTTTTTATGCTTTTGTTGCTCTTATTCTTCTCAACAAGTAATGATGGGTTACATGTCTTCTAATTAAACCATCTCTTTTGTATTTTTAAAAACGTTTTGGGTGTAATTGTCCTTATTTTTTATAGTGGAGGAGAGAAAGGAAGTAAAGTTTCAGCGATGGATCGTAGAATTACTATGGACACTGCCGCATACGGACAGTCAGTTTCTGCAATTTTTATTAAATAGAACAACTTACTAACAAGCAGAATGAACACCTCAGACTGGTCATTGAGTTTTCACATCCTAAAAATCTCTCTTGCATTTTGCACTTGCATATTTAATTTGTATGATTTTATTTTGAAGGAGTCCATTCTCTGTACGGTGTCTCCCGTCCTGTCCACAAATGCACCCAGTATTAGGAAACACACTGAGCTGTGTGCTTCCCACTGACATGATAGAAGCTGGACTGTGTGGGGAAATGAGCATGGCTACCATGGCAACACTTGCTCCCTGTATGGATCTGTATTCCAATTGGCCCACTCGTCTCTCATGCATACGGATATCCTTTGTAATGTGCACATAAATATTGATATTCAAATCTAAGAACGTGCATATGATTTTAGTCGGCCTATCATTTGTATGGTAAAACTAAATGCTGATTTTAATAAATATTTATGAACAAAACATTTTTTTATTTTTATAAATATTTTCCTTAACATTCATTGCACATGTTAGTGTACAGTCCATGCGGCATGCCTTTAATGCACACACAGATGAGTTTCCTCCAGAGTTTGGCTACTTCACTTTCCTGGGCAGATCTCGGCCTTTCTAAAGTCTGTTGTATGGAAACACAAAACATCCAGGGTAAACTACAGGCCTAAATGGGTAAAAATCAGGGATACTTAGAGCAAATGTGTATAATTGTATTGATGGAAGCCTCGCTACAAAGCACTGTGCTGCAAATCACTGCTGGATTTGAGGTTTGAGTTGTTCAGACAGTTTTCCAGCATGTCTATATATGATTTAATTCGGGCTTTTCTCTTTATAGGATCTCTGTGTTCTGATGTAGAATTCTCTGTTGAGACTGACTACAGCCAGGAAACAAGACGTAGTAGTGCTGTACAGCAGGACATTAAGTCAGAATGGAGCCATGCTGTAGAACAGACTCTGACTGTCTTCGTTTTCACTCAATACACTGATCCCTTCCGCTCCCAGATCTCCGACTTCTTAAGTGAGTCACGTTTGCTTTTCCCTATCATATAGACATCTTGAGATGGATCATAATATTTAGAAATTCTGCTTTTAAATGTGTCAGGCAGTGAAGAGGTTTTTGAGAGACACTTGGATGCAGTTCTTAAGTACAACGGAGATAATGTGAGGGAGACGCTGCAAACTACCATGAAAAACACGCTGAAAGGATTTCAGCAAAAACATGCTGTAAGATTTTATTTTTAATGAAGTTTACTTAAATTAGCATTCAAAAGCTTAGGAGTCAGTAAGATTGGTTTAATATAGTGTATTTTTAATGCAGGACACATTTTTATGAAGACTTTTACAGTGTTACAAAAGATTATTTCAAATAAATAATCATCTTTTAATTTTTTATCCAGCAAAGAAATCTGAAAAATTTATTTTTTATATATATCTGGTTTTCAGCATTAATAATAATAATAAAATAAATGTGTCTTGAGCACCAGATCAGCGTATTATAATTATTACTGAAGGATCATGTGACACTGAAGAGTACTGGCTGCTGAAATTCACTACCACAGGTATAAATTACATTTAAAAAATGTATTTAAAATATTAAAATACAAAAGAGTTCTTTTACAATAAAATAGAAGTCCACAAACTTACTATTTTTACTGTTGTTTTATCAAATAAAGGCAGCCTTGGTGAACATAAAAGATGTCTTTCAAAAACATTTGAAAAAAACCTTACCGAGCCCAAACTTTTGAACACTCATATACATGAAACAATAGTGACAGTATAGCCATTAGTCATTGTTTACAGACCACTGAACCATACCTCTTTTCTGTGTGTACTTCAGGCCAGGCAGAGGTTGGATTCTGCCATACCCATTGTGTTGAGCTCAATGAACAGTATAATTGCCAGCAGCAGCAGTGGAGAGTTTCGAAGAGCGTGTTTTGATAGCATGAGGGTATAATATATGGTTATAATTTATACTGTTTCCCAAAACACCCTATTTTATGTGTCATTTCACTTCTTATTCTTAAGAACAGTGCTTGCTAACTTGTGAAAGTTGTATAAAATGTTTTAAAACTGGGTTTGTTTTAGGTCAAGAGCACCAGCGGGTTACATGCCTCACTAAAGCAGTCTCTTCAAAGCATCGTGGATGGGCGTTTTAATCCAAAGTGCAGGTGTAATAAGGAAAAGGTGCTTTTGCAAAGCTTCTTTTAGATTATTGAATTTCTTCTTGCATGATTTTGCCTTTGAAGGTTTGTGATTTGATTGTCCTCACAAGGTGGCGGAGGCTGGTAGCGCTGAACAGAGCAGTCTTGACGGCTGGGAGGAAGGTACGTTTTTGAGTGAGGTTAATAGACTTCATACAATAATACTTCCTAGAACTTATCTGATACTGGGAATTTTGTCATTATAATTGTCCTCATGTCTTTTGGGGGTTAATGACTTTGAAGCTCAACAGAAGTCATTAATAGATTTGGCTGAGGCTGTTATATTTTGAAATGGCCTTTTTTTTTAGAGTTTGAAAATCCACCTGAACTGTCTTCTAAGAGGATTCACGCTGAACTTCAATACTCAAGCTTTACCCCTATGAAGAGACAATGTTCAGAGATGATCTCTGAGAATTCAGACACCATCATTAACAATGTCTTTGAGGCAGCAGACATCCAGAGAAATTCCCTGTCCCCAATACAGCTTCCTCAAAGTCAGCAAACCAGAATGATCGCAGACAAACCCTCAGTGCTGAGCATGACTAGACTGCAAAATGAACAGGTGGATACTTCTAAAATGATTGGGAATACTGTATGCCACTTCAAACCGATATGTAGTCACAGAAAGATGTCTATACAATACAGTGCATATCCTAACTGTTTTTTATCTCTCTTTGTGAAGGTGGAGAAGCAGTGGCTTCAAGAGCTTGAAGACCTTTCTGAATGGGACTGAGGAAAATACATTACATTTATTGTTATTTTGCTCATGTCTTCAAGAAATGTTGAAAAATATATATTTTTCCTTTATGTCTTTGTATATTCAAATACTACTTTGTAAGTTTCCAAGATACAGTCTTTGTTGTGTAATTTATGTAATTTTATAGTATGTATTTTATTTATTTTGTAGGCGACATTAAAATTTACAAGGAATTTATCCTAATTTTTGTGTTATATGCATATTCTGGACATATGCACTATTATATATGCTTCTCATCTTAAAACCGTTTTATTCTTGTACTTAAGTGTTTGAAAGGTTTCAATTATTATTATTATAAAATATAAGTTGGGCTGACATGAATTTATAAAACATTTTTTTTTTATTTCCTATTTTTAAAGAATGATTTAGGCCAACCAGCAGAGGCTGTATACTTATGTTAGTTTAAAACTTCACAAATTAAGAAAATTATCAATTGTGACATTGTATGGGTTAAAATTATCGATTTTTCTTCTACGACAAAAATCATTAGGAAATTAAGAGTGTTGTTAAGATATAAGATCATGTTCCATGAAGATATTTTGTAAATTTCCTGCCGTAAATATATCGAAACATAATTTTTGATTAGTAATATGCATTGTAAGAACTTCATTTGGACAACTTTAAAGGTGATTTTCTCACTATTTGATTTTATTTTGCACCCTTAGATTACAGATTTGCAAATAGTTGTATCTCGGCCAAATATTATACTATCCTAACAAACCATACATCATTGGAAAGCGTGTTTATTCAGCGTTTATGTGATGTATAAATTATATAAAATTGCCCTTATGACTTGTTTTGTGGTCCACAATTATGAATCTTTAAAGAGATATAGTTTATAGACATCTTAACAGCACTGCTCCAGTGACAGGCTCCTCCGCTGTTAGACCTCTCTGCGAGACTGCAGGCGCAGTTTCAAAACTAACGCTCTCTCGTTCAATGACTCAAGATCTCGCGAGCTCTCCGTCTTCATTGCTTTCGGTGTTGGTAGTACTAACGTTGTTTGTAATGGACTGTTTTGAGTTAGCCGCCCAGTGAATAATGGACTGAGCTATATAAAGGTAAATAATACCTAATGGAGTGTCTATTATTTCAGCTTCTGTTGTGTAATATGTCTATAATTTCCTCAGCAACTGCAGCGCTTGCTAAGATGTAACGCTAGCTATCATGCTAAGCTAACTGCTGCAGTCAGGTTCAGTTAGCAGTGTGTATTGTTGTTGTCAGAGAGGCAGTCTTCACTTAATCTGAAATTAAAGCAGTCGCACGTTCAGACATCTTCTGCTTGGTTCAGGGATGCGTTGAAGTGATATCTAGCCCTATACTGATATCATTGAGTGGTAATTCTAAGCTTATGCTGATCTAGAAAATCATGCTAGTGTTTATACTAGCTTTAAATGTTTCCGAATTGTGACTTTTACTGAATTGAAAAGGTTTAATATAACTCACTTTCACATTTAGCTATTAGCTGACGTAACGTTAGTATTCAAGATGAAAGGTAGGTAGGTATAACTGTCACTATGATTGTGGACAACATTTATTTATGCAGGTTTTATTAAAATCCTGTATAGTGTGTTGAGTTTTGTGCATTGAGATTTCATGTGGATGGTCACATGATCAATCACGATGCTCTAATTGGCTTAATCTGATGTTTGTAGACCAGTCCACACTCCCTTTTATACTATATATGCTTAGTTGCTTGTCAGATTATCACATACATCCAGGGATTTGTATTTACTAACATAATGTAATGTCAATGTCCAACAGGATTCAGTGTGTGTCTCCTGGACCTGCCACAGAGAGGATGTTCCCCTGCCTGGCACACAGACCATGGAAAGTCCTCTGCCGGGTCTACCTTCAACAACGAGCCCCTTTATCTCTGACACCCTCTAAAATAGCAAAGTCATGTTTCGGTAAGAGCATCACACAGTGTCATTTGCTTGTTTAGTCAGCATAAGGACTGAGAGAGGATGTTTATTTAAATCTGTTTCTTATCTTGTTGTTCAACATTGACAGTTTTAATAATTCTAGACTATATCTAGAAATCATTCCCATTATACAACATGTGATATACTCAATAGGTTGGAAACATGGTGGAGGGGTGCACAGACTCTGGTTTAGCTTTCCAGAATCCAGAGTGACGTCCTTAACATGGACACAGGTCCAGTACTGTTCCACAACAGGCAGTGATAAAGATGGACCTCCGGCAGGTCCTGTAGAGCCAAAGCCCACTGAGAAAGAACAAGCTGCACAGTCCTCTGCAAAAACAGCTGGTAATGATTCTGCGTTATGTTGTGTTTGTTCACAGGCATTTGTATTACATCTAAAGTGTGCTACTTTATGCTCATTTCTATAAGCCATTTGTTTCTTAGGCTTTTATGAGTAAATACATTTTATATATTATGCATATTTATATATTCAATTTGTATTTTTTATTTATTTTATTGGAGGTTCCAAACCTCAAGGTCTGATGAAAGCAGAGAGCATTCAAGTGAAAGGTATTACAGCCTTGTTTTACACAGACACTTTTAACCTTTTGGTCCAATCAGAATGTATATCACAAACTATCTTGCATGTTTTTTGTGTTTTCAGTACGTGCTGTCCTGAAAAAAAGGGAATATGGCACCAAATACACCCAGAATAATTTCATTACCACAGTTAGATCTATGAACGAGTTCTGCCTCAAACCCAGGTACCTTTAGGAAGTGGAGCGTTGTAGTTTACTTTGTTGTAATCCAGTTAGCTACCATGTTCACATGTGAATCTATGCATTTTTGTGTGTTCAAAGTGACCTTGAGCAGCTTAGGAAAATCCGTCGACGTAGTCCCCATGACGACACAGAAGCCTTCACCGTCTTCCTGCGATCAGATGTGGAGGCAAAGTATGTACAACTGTTACACTACCATATATGCTAAACATAAAAGTTTAGGTCAGTAAGATTCAGTTACATTTACATTTACAGTTATTACTAAGAATTACAAAATAATAATTGTTGACCTTTTCCACAAAAATATTAAGCAAGAAGTATTTTGCTGCATTTTTGATCAAATAATCGCAGCCTTAATGAGCATAAACAGTATAAAATCTTACTGACCTCAACTTTTTAAACTGCAGTGTACCTTATATGTTTAATTTAGGCATCAGGTACAAAGATCTGAAGTTATGAGTAGAAAGATCAATTAGCATGTTTTGGTGTCTTTATATAGAGCGCTGGATGTATGGGGAAGTCAAGAGGCACTTTCTAGAGAGAGGAATCTCAGGAAAGATGTGGAAACGGAGTTCCAAGAAAGTATGTCATTCTCTCCTCATTTACTGCATGATCTGCTTTCTAATGTTTTCATGTCATCTACTGTCAAAATAACCGTTTGTCTTTCTCTTTCTCACCCATAAGACGTATTTAGAAATCAGAAGCTGTTGAAGGAGTACAAAGACTTCTGGGGGAACACAAAGGTAAAAACAAGTTCAAGCCCGTCACTATGATTTTTACAGGTACATTTAAAAGATTAGAATATCATGAAAAAGGTCAATATTTTTTGTCACTCATTTCAGAAAGTGAAACCCATATATTATGTTGAATCATTACACACAGAGTGAAATATTTCAATCCTTTATTTCTTGACATTTTGATGATTATGTACCTGTATGTTTTGGTACTACTAATACCTGGGTGTAGCCAGTCCTCATGATTCTTTGTATTCCTCAGCTTTTGTCTCTTTATTGACATTTTTTCATATTCGTATTTTCATGCTGCTCCTAATTTAACCTCAAAACAGAGCATATCGATGGGTACAATGTGTTTTTAGCTAACTGTGTTTTTGATCATTTTTTACCTCTATAGCCTCGTTCTAGGATGAGAGCGACATTTCTACAAGGACCAGGAAAAGTGGTGATGGTGGCTATATGCATGTAAGTTTTACCAACCCCGTGCTGTCTAGCTATTAGATTAAGGATATTGAGTTAAAAGACATGTGCTTCCACATGATGTATGACCCACACTGACTGTTAGCCTTAAAACAACCAGATCTGTGTCTAGCACATACAACAAGCCTAATTATGTAATTATGTGTTGCATAAGGAATCAGCTACATTAAGCTACATAAAATTCTTTTTTTTATGTGAACATTGTACAATTTTTTTCAAAGAAGTCTCTTATACTTAACAAGGCTGCATTAATTTTATTAAAAAACGGTGAAATAATTGTGAATAATATTGTGAAATACCCGTACAACTTTAAATAACTGTTTTCTATTGTAATATATGTGTGTGATGGCAAAGCTGAATTTTCAGCATCCGTTACTTCAGTCTTGTGTCACATGTTCCTTCAGAAATCATACTAAAATGCTGGTTTTCTGTTTAAGAAAAATGTCTTATTATCAATATTGAAAACAGTCGTGCTGCTTAATATTTTCTTAGTATTTACCATGAAACACGTTTTTGATGAATAAAGTGTAAAACAAAAAAAAGCATTTATTTGAAATACAAGATTTGTTACTGTCACTTTTAATCAATTTCATGCAACATTGCTAAATAAAAGTATTACTGTTTTGAACATCAGTGTATTTGTTTATCAAGTGGAGATATAAATGTCTAATAATTTTTTTTTTACTGCAGAAATGGACTGAATTTTGTCTTCAAGCTGTTGGCGTGGGTTTATACAGGATCTGCCAGTATGTTTTCAGAAGCCATCCACTCACTGGCTGATACCTGCAATCAGGTAAGTTGGCATTCATGTCCGTATTTCCACCTTTGACCTCCAGGACATGCCTACAAAAGATGGTGTATGATTTCAAAATAAATGACATAGACTTATATACTTGTTCATTCTTTCAATACATCTCTTATTCTCACTCTTTGACAGGCTCTTCTTGCAATAGGCATCAGCCAATCTGTCCGGAACCCAGATGCCGTCCATCCGTACGTACAGCTCATACAGACTGATGTTGTCCTCTGGTCATGTGGTCATGTCTAAGTCAAATATTCTCTGTCATTACAGGTATGGCTTCTCCAACATGCGTTACATCGCCTCTCTCATCAGTGGAGTCGGCATCTTCATGATGGGTGCTGGCTTGTCCTGGTATCACGGCATTATGGGACTCCTGCACCCTCAGCCAATAGAATCACTGCTCTGGGTTAGTAGCATTGGGTTAGAACTTGTAGATGTGTAACGGAGGCCAGCGAGTAGGTGCTGTGCATGTAAACCTCACTCCCCTAAACTCTAGAGATGCACTAGCGACAGACGCTAGCCTCCTGGTTATTGCGCCCGCTTCTCATGCAGGAGATCGAGGGTTCGAGACCCGCTCGGAAGCAGGCGAGAGGAGACTCGTTACAGATCTACCAAATTATATGAAGTCTGTGATGTTACATTACCTTTCAACAGTTTTGGTGTTTGTAAGATTTTTAAGGCTTCTTTTATTTAATCAAAGATGCAGTAATACATTGTGAAACATTACAATTGTATACTACTGTTTCTATTTGATTGTATTTTAATTCTGTGACAGCAAAGTTGAATTTTCAGCAACCATTACTTGGTCTTCAGTGACACATGATCCTTCAGAATTCATTTTAATATGCTATTTTGTTGGTTAATAAACACCTTATTATCATTGTTGAAAACAGCTGGTCTGGTTGATATTTTTGTGCAAAATGTGCTAAAAATTTTTAGGATTCTTTAAAGAATAGAAATTAAAAAAATAGCAGCATTTATTTGAAATATAAATCTTTGCAGTATTACAAATGCCTTTAGTGTCACTTTTGATCAGTTCAATCCGTCCGTGCTGAATAAAAATGGATTTTAAAAATCTTACTGACCTCAAACTTTGAACAATAATGCATATTTTTTAATTGTCTTTTGCAGGCTTATTGTATTTTAGCAGGATCTCTGGTATCTGAAGGAGGTGAGATGTGGCTTCTTCTTCCATATTTTCATCAATATTTAGTAAGGCCTGACAGTGTCACTATATTAATATCATCTGTCTGCTGATTCCTCATAAAGCTACACTATTGGTGGCCATTAACGAGCTCAAAAGAGTGCCAAAATACAAGGCTTGTCCTTTTATGAGTACGGTATGTGCCTTTCGTTACCTCTTCTATTAGCCTTGTATGTTATTTGATTGTGATTATAGTTTTGACAGTTTGAATATGATCAGTTTGATAATCCTTGTTTGTTTGTGTACGACAGTGATGCAAAGTCGAGACCCCAGCACTAACGTGGTCCTGTTGGAGGACGCTGCTGCTGTGCTCGGGGTAGCGCTGGCAGCTGGATGTATGGGACTAACGTCTCTCACAGGTATTTCAAATAAACAAGAATAGTACCTGACCCTCCTGTTTCATGCTAACTGTAGTCTCTACCACAGGGTCAGGGTTAATAAGCACAAGGACCTGAGCTTTATCCCCTTTGTAAAGAGCAGTTGATGTTCTTTTAAGCTTTGTAAATATAGCTCTAAACGCACTTCTGTGCACACACAAAGTCAACACCTACGGCTGCCCAGAAGCTTGTTCCTCTTGCCCTGTGGTTTTCATGGCTTTGTGGGAAATGTGTGTAAAGATCTGGATAATGCTCTATTCAGTAAACCTGCTTTCATGCTTGAGAACAGCCCTGATGGCAGTTTCAGCTCAGTTTGTTATCTGGCGCTCACTACAGTTGTATGTTATTGAAGTGTAATCAACCATGAAACTAACAGCAATGTTATTTTATATAGCTGGGCTTTAAAAGAAAAAAAATAGCACTTTTGTTTGTACCACTAGAGGTCTCTATTGTGGCATTGAAGACTGCTGCATACCAATTCACGTACATTATAGTTCATACGTTTGCCATCAGTAAGGATTTTTATTTTGAAATAAGAGTATTGAAATATGTATCTTATTGAAAAATATTTTATTAAAAAAATGAAGTAAAAACAGTTCAATTGTGAAATATTATTACAGTAAAAAAAACTTGTTTCTATTATAATACATTTAAAAATGTAATTTATTGCTGTGATGGCAAAGCTGAATTTTCAGCAGACATTACTCTAGTCTTTACCCATTGACTGTAGCCATTCAGCATTACAGTATAATTGAGAGCTATCAATTTTAACATTTATTAGACTTCTAATTTAAGTGAACTTAAAGCATTCTTCACACAAACCTATTATAATAAATGACATATTTAGCCACCCATGCCCTTCAGCAGAAATCTATACAGAAAATGAATAGTTACCAAACAGTAAATTCTAAATTAGATGAACCTATAGCTATATAGTTATAAAAGTTATAGATTTCCTCTTTTTTTCTTTTGTACGTGGATTAATAGACATCACAGCAGCTGGTTATTAGCTTATTTGCCTGCTATTGCTTTAAAAGCTGCTGCTGAACGTGACGAGGATCTGACACGCAACTTATTTTCTCACAACTCACTTTACCTTTTCTCACCCACTTCAGGTCTTAAAGTCTCTACTAATGAGCGGACGAGTTAAATCGGGTGTTTTAGATGAGGGAGACAGTGCTGGGGTGCCTCAGGACAGTTTTTAAAACCATTTCAGAGACATATATTTGATGCATATATAACATATTGCATGCATGCACACAGTTTTAAGGCAGCTTTTTTTTGTTAGCTTCATGCCTTAACTGACGACATAACTAGGACATTGCATGCATGTAGCTTCTTTCTCTGTTTGATATGAAATGATACAGGCTACAGGTGCGCTGGCACCTTTGCGTGTATTTGAAAGCGCGTGCTACGAGCACAGTATCTTTTACGCGCTCGTTTGACTCACGTCTGTCACGGAGGTGACTCTGGAGCGCGCATAAACACAATCAAACCTAGAAAAAAAAACAGTCAACCACCCCTTTAAAGAAGTTTCTTCTGATCATCAAGGCTGTATCTATTTGATCAAAAATACAGAAATAAACTGTTATTTTGTGAAATATTATTGCTATTTAAAATATTAGTTTTCTATTTTAATATACTTTAAAATATAATTTTATTTTTATTCCTATGATCAAATCTGAACTACTCGAGTCTTCAGTGTCACATGATCCCTCAGAAATCATTCTAATATGCTGAGTTTTAATCAATGTTGGAAACATTGTGCTGCTTCATATTTTTTGGGGGACCTGTAATATTTTTTTAGGATACTTTGATTAATACAAATTTAAAAAGAACAGCATTTATTTAAAAAATAAATTCTGCGTTACAATATACAATGCTATTCAAAAGTTTGGGGTCAGTCATTTTTAGAAATTAATACTTTTATTCAGGAGGGATGTGTTAATTAATAAATATCATCCTAAAGACTATTGTTTTCTACTTTCTACAAATGCTTTTCTTTTTAACTTTGTATTCATCAAAGAATCAAAGTAAAATCTATCACAGGTTTCAAAAACAATATTAAGCAGCTCAACAGTTTCAACACTTTAAAGTATATTAAAATAGGAAACCAATATTAGAAATTGCAATAAGATTTCACAATGAAGCTGTTTTTTTCTGTATTTTTGATTGAATAAATACAGCCTTGATGAGCAGAAGAGACTCCCTTAAAAAACATAAAAAATTGTACTGATCCCTAACTTTTGAGCGGCTGTACTCTAGTCTTTACCCATTGACTGTAGCCATTCAGCATTACAGTATAATTGAGAGCTATCAATTTTAACATTTATTAGACTTCTAATTTAAGTGAACTTAAAGCATTCTTCACACAAACCTATTATAATAAATGACATATTTAGCCACCCATGCCCTTCAGCAGAAATCTATACAGAAAATGAATAGTTACCAAACAGTTAATTCTAAATTAGATGAACCTATAGCTATATAGTTATAAAAGTTATAGATTTCCTCTTTTCGTCTTTTGTACGTGGATTAATAGACATCATGTGTGTGTGTGTGTGTGTGTGTGTGTACACACATATATATATATATATATTTAAGTATTGTGAGAGCATAGGCCGATGCTCAATCTCAATTGTCATTCAAGATAAAGAAAATTTTAGCATATAGCTAAATGGATTCCTTCAGAATTCATTGTTACTTAACCTTTATATGCATAAATATACAAATGTGCCATTTAGATATTGCTAATATTTCACACACAACTCATTGCACCTTTTTTTTATAACTCAGTGGGTTGTGGGTAAACTTATTCGTTGTAGGTGCTATATTCATTTCTCAGAATGTCATCCTGCACTCTATTCATCTCGTATATTATGTACTGTACATGACATTTAATGCCTCACTCTTTCTCCCCCTTCGTAGGTAACCCCTTCTATGACAGTCTGGGTTCTGGGTGTTGGCACCCTGTTAGGAACAGTATCTGCATTCCTCATCTACACTAACACAGAGGCTCTGCTGGGTCGCTCCATCCAGGCCGAGCATGTGCAGAAGCTCACAGAGTTTCTGGAAAATGACCCTGCTGTCAGGTCAGTCCTCCGTCCCTGCCTCTTTCCATTGTATGTGTCCTACATGTACCCACAGTCTGCATGATAAGAGCTTCATCAGCAAACAAGCTGCCACCTTACAGTTCTTAACAGTACTTTAACAAGGAGGCAGAAGTAACCTGCTTCAAATGCTTTTCAAGTTCAGGCAAGCATCACATTCTGAGATGTAAGCTTGCTCAGACAGTTACATCAGTGTACGTTCGTGCTTTGATGAAATTAGATTTGATGTCCTCACTTCTGGTCATTTTGTCTCCAGGGCGATTCATGATGTCAAAGCCACAGATTTAGGCCTGAGCAAAGTGCGCTTCAAGGCGGAGGTGGACTTTGATGGGCGGGTGGTGACACGCTCATACCTGGAGAAGCAAGACATTGAACAGCTCCTCAATGTACGTGCTAAGAGAGACAAGGCTTCTGCTGTGATGTAGATCATCTGATGTGACTTTAGCGTTTGTTTCAAGTCTATCCATGGTCTCATAGAAGTTACTTAGCTATTAGCACTCAAATAAATTCATGGTAGTTTTTGCTAAAGAATCATTTTTATGTGAGCTCTGCATATTAATAGTGTAACTGTGTGTGCTTACAAATTGTGTGTTTGGGCTGCAGGACATTCAGCAGGTGAAGACGCCAGAAGAGCTGGAGAACTTTATGTTGAAGCACGGGGAGAACATTATTGACACCTTAGGAGCAGAGGTGGACCGTCTAGAGAAAGAACTTAAGGTACCTGAGAAGACCACACTCAAGTTCTTCATTTACATCTATGGTTCTATGAAGAACCTATTGTACAAAAGGTTCTTTATTGTGGGGAAAATATTCTTTTAAATATTTTCCACACTATGAAAACAATGTTTTCTTAAGAACTGTTCACTGATAGGTTCTTTAGCAAACCATAAATGTTTCTTCTTTGGCAGTGCAGTGAAAAGCCCTTTTTGGAGCCTTGATTTTTAAGAATGTATGATTGAGATCACTCTGGGATAATCCTTCAGTAAAATTGACCCACGTGATGTATGGTTAGCTGTCAGAATAATTCAGCATTACATTCAGCAGACACCACACTCATTATTGCTCTTAAATGAAATCAGTTCAGCTATTTGGCCTCCACTATTCAAATAAATCAAAGTGAAACCTTTCAGTTTCACTCTCCGATGTTTAATTTTGGGAAAGGAAAATCAGATTTGATGTTTCACAGAGAACTACACTAATTGCCTTTTCACACTGTATACGATGTATTGGCAGGTGGCGAGGAAGTTAAATGCATATTTATGTGTGAACATTTTTATTTTATTTTTGCTTTTCAATTTAATTATTTACGTGTTTGTTCTTTTATTTCAGAATTTATAAAAATTAGATTTATTTCAAAATTCAAATATGAACATTTAAAGATTTTAGCATAATAAATGTTTATACATTTTAGCATTTATTATTATCAACATTTAAAACAGTTGCTGCTGTATTTTATATTTTGTGAAAACCATGATACATTTTTTCAGGATTCTTTGTTGAAGAGAAAATTCAAAATATATATTTTTAAATAAATGTAAATGTATTTACTGTCACTTTTGATCAATTGAATGCTTTCTTGCTGAATAAGTGTCAATTTTATTTTTATTTCTTTAAAAAGGATGGTAATGTTGAATCGACTGTTCTTTAGAACAAGTTAGTGCTAACTAGTCCTCGTGTTTCCTTGACTGACTCTTGCTCTGTATCTCCGACAGCAACGTAATCCTGAGGTGCGGCATGTGGATCTGGAGATTTTATAATGTCATGAAACATTGCAGAATGGAGATCAGGATGGAGCGGAAGGAAAACGAATCAAACCTTGAGCGCCCCATTCTCTCCAACCAGCCAATCAGCTGAGGTCTTATGTTACATCTGTCCCACATCCACCAAGCACTAAACCTGTACACGGTTTCAGTAGCTGATAATATAGCAAAACCATAGCCAATACAGAGAGCACTCCAGCTGGATACAGACAAGGCTAATAAATGATTATCAGAGCCATCGGAGCTTTGAAATCATGTCCATGGGTTGTAAAAGGACCAGTCTTACTTAATTTCACAATTTGCATGCAAAGCAGCATAAACATTCAAATTATACAGTTATCTCATAGCACCAGAGTATTAGTAAACAGGATATAACCTATCTTGAGGGGTAAAGCATCCATTCTGCTATATGAAAGCACTGGTTTAAATGATATGTAGGAAGGTTTCATGTTACTCCATTGTTTTTCAGATGCACAGAGATGATGGCATGTTCAATCGATGCCATTGTCATTGAATGAAGTAAGCTGATTTACTGAATATTCATGAGTGAGTTACAAAAAAAGAAAAGTAATTGTAATCTAATGTTTTTATCCAGTTTAAATTGATGTTTAAATCAGTTTATAAAAAAAAAATCTGATTCCTTCATTTAAAATAGTACTAATAACAGATGAAGAAAGTGTCTTCTAAACCATATTATTTCCACATTTATCAGTAATGAGAGAACTATAGAACCAAATTTAATACAGGTATCCATGGCCCACCTCAGACCCCTCAAGTGATGAAGACTACTCCGATCTTCACATCCTTCCTATACTAAAAGTACTAATGTCATTATGCTGCTTTTCAGTACTGTTCATCTGTTTACACTGTAATTTAGTGTGACTGAATGAAGAAAGCAATTGTAGATGTCCAAAAACAGCTCTGTTTCTAAAGTAATTGGCGGCACTGTTGTGTTGCCAGCCTAGATTGTGAACACTAGCGCATGTGTTTTTCCATTGTAAATAATTCCTGACT
The DNA here is from genome assembly GCA_027564155.1 of Gymnocypris eckloni scoliostomus. Classification (NCBI taxonomy): domain Eukaryota; kingdom Metazoa; phylum Chordata; class Actinopteri; order Cypriniformes; family Cyprinidae; genus Gymnocypris; species Gymnocypris eckloni. The sequence continues at coordinate 19,538,726 of CM050426.1, read as the reverse complement.
GTGAAAATGCAACACTCTTATTTTAATATCTGAAAAAGAAGCATTCAGTTCATTTAAATACCCTCAGTAGACATACAGACAGTATATTTTGTGTTAGTTACCTGCTCTCTTGTGCTGAAGTCTATGTAATGTTTTTAAACATTGTAACGTTTCCCCAAAGGAACAGTCAGACGTCTAATGCAGGTTGGATGAACACATCCAAGGATAGCAAGGATGAAGTTAAAAAAAATAGTTATGGAAAAGCCTTTAAGACTATATATTTTAAATGTTTATTTGACAGATTGCTATTTAGTTAGATCTTTGAGCTGTTTGGAGCTACTGAAGAAAGAGGATGAATAAATTGCAATTAATTTATTAAACCACTGAATATTTGTCTTTTTTACCGTTTTGTTTTATGAAGAAAAAATATTTTAAAAATGTATATTTTAAAAGGAAGTAATCCTTTTATTCCACAAATTATGCATCAAGCTGAATTTACATCAATTACATTTAGAATGTTACAAAACATAATCAGTTTATATTTAACTATTGGATTATTATTATTTTGTAGCTATTTTAAATAGTTATATTTAAAAATATTGTTTTACAGTATTTTTGGTCAATAAATGTAGCCTTGGTGAGCATAGATACTTTCTCAAACACGTTTAAAAATATTTTATATTAATATATTCCTTATGACGGCTCTTATTTAACATCGCTCTTCAAAAATGTCCATGTCATTGGCTAGTACATTTATCAGTAATCTTAGCCTTTCATGTTGTATTTCTGGACATTTGAGCTGCAGACTACAAATATAAAAGGGTTTCTCAAAATAATAGAACCATATAGATTTCGCACATCTAATATGCAGTATCATATAGAATTCTATGGTCAATGGCAGCCGTGATTTCAGTTTGTGGTGTACAGGATGCATCTACAGCAGCAGGGACATTGTACATGGGTTGTGTCTCAAAATATAGTGAGCAGCCTAGCTAGACGACGTGTGAGCGCGTTGTAGCATCCGACTGGATTGCACCCTACGCGTCTCAGCGCTGTCTAGGCAGGAAGCACACGACGGTTTGAGACACCGCCGCGGAGCGACATGAGAAACGTGTGGCGCATCTGTGATGGTCATGAAGAAAGGTAGAGACGCCGCGGCTGAACGTCGGATTTCTTCCCACGACTGAGGGTTTGATATCTGTGAAGGTATAGTGTATAGTGATTTGTTTTTATCTATTGACTAATATTTTACTCGACAGATTGTAAAGATAATGATATTGTCGTTGAGATGCTTATATTCCCCAAATAAATCACTGATTCTGCAAAGGTTTATTTAAATCTGTCGATTGTATATATCGCGCGATTTTTAAATTCGCTTTTTGTTTGTAGAAAGTCAAACACACGATAAAATTGTGTTTTGTTCACAATATTTCAGATATTTAATATCGGATGTTATCTAAAATAACTAAATATTGTATTAGTATTGCTTTGCTGCTGGAGTTTAACAGTAATACATATCCCGAGTCTGTATGCTAGTCCGTTTGGATTGTTTATCGACTGTCGATATTTGATATTCGTGTGAATTTTCCTATTGTTATTTATGTATGTCATAGCAAACACACCAATAGGGGGCGCTATCGAACTTGTCTTTATGCCACGTCCATTCCACGTTAATTCAGCAATTAATGAAAGCATTACACCATATTTATCTGTAAATTTACCTTTCAATGTTGTCATTTATCTAACCTTAATGTGACACTGGCTGCGTCTGGAAAACCTAACGAGCTGCCTAAGTACCTAGACAGCATTTTGAGGCATCTTACAATGATGTCCAAAAATGCTGCTGCTGCTCGCTAGATTTTGAGAGACAGCCAGTGGTGTAATTGTGTTCCTCAGTAGACATCATGCACAGATGATTTACTCTGAGCTTTGAGCCTCTTTACAGTGCTGCCTTGTAGACTCAGAATCAAGCAGCATTGTACAGGGCTATGAAAGCACAGAGACGCACGCACTTCCATATCAGCCCGGCTGTTTGTGAAGGATTTCGGTCAACCCCAAGTATATTTATGTCATTATTTTGTGTCATTGCAATGCACTTAATTTACACCTCTTTTAATTATTAATAGATTTGACGCTTTGTTTAATCAGCCCTTTAATTGAACTGAAAAGTGATATCATTCGTATACAGACATTAGGTCATCTTATTTCAATGTCAAGCAATTTGATTCCTGCAAAAGTGTGAATAATTAAATGTAACTTTCGTAATTACATCCCTAACTGGCAAAATAATATTTTATAATTTTTAATGTATTATTATATATAAAAATGATAACAATAATATTTAGTATCATTATTATAAAAATCTTAACTTGTTTGGGGTTTTGTCCTTTGTTTGTTAGTTGTTGTCTCTCTCTCTCTCTCTCTCTCTCTCTCTCTCTCTCGCTCTCTCTCTCTCTCTCGGTAGGTCACCTGTTTTGATGTTCACCAGATAATGCTTTGAATTTTGTCTCATGCTGGCATCATAGGGTTCAGAAAGATGATATCTCTCTCTGAACTACTAGTTAATTTACTTGATTACTATATTTATTTACAGTGACCGACAGTATCAATGCTGTCTGTTGGCATGTAAAAGCCTCAAGCCTCATGCTGTAATTAATTAATCATCAAATAGCAAATATAGTATAAACTACATCTGTAGACATGTAATTGAGTTTTCTATAAAAACAGTTTATTCACCAATAGCAGTTCTTTCTGCATCTCTTGTTTTATATATGGCTTATGGGGGTGGAGGTGGTGCTGGGAAGGGTTTTGCAGGCACTTGAAGAGGACCTTGGTGAGAACAGCTGGAGCAGGGCTGGAGACCGTTCTCGTTGCACGCTGTGCACTTCAGGGCTTTGAAGGAGTCAGTGAAGCAGTTGCGAAACACAGACATTTTGCTGCCATGGCACATAGGGCACGGGACAAAGGCAAATCCCCCACACGTCTGGCATGTGTCGGGGTGCTGAACCCTCTACAATCAGACAGAGAAACAGAGAAAAATGTGAGTGGATTTGAATGAAATGCCTGACCCGTGTGCACATTCTCTTTGAAATGCCATCTGAGTGATGCTTTATTTATTTAATAAAATAAGACAAATGCAAGCATGACTAGCTATGATTTTGGGCTGGTCTGCACACTGTTTACGTAAATGCACAACAATGTTTTGTTTTGTTTTGAATGCATTTGCCATTATTGATGGGACCCAATCTGTAAATTGTCAACCCAATCTCTCACAGGAAGATGTAACTGTTTTGCATATTTCATATGAATGTATACAATGTGAATCATACAAAAACAGACAATGTTTTGAAAAAAGTAAGCATGAAGGTCAAATCCTAAATGGTATGCAATGGCATAAATTCTGTGTGAATGGTATGAGTTTGTAAAATGTAGAATAGTTACAAAATTGCCTCAAGATTATGTTGAAATTGCTGAGATTAACTGTGTTTGAAAAACCACTGTATAGCTAATTGTGCCTGCCATGCATAAATGTAAATAATATCAATCACTGATATATAATGTAGTCTATGTTTAAAGAGCTATAATGAACTGTAATAATAAACCTTTCTTGTCATAAGTGGTTCTGTTTTCTTTTACAGAATAAACTATGACAATAATAAACCAGATTTGACTTTTACTTGAGCAATTGGAACCAAAAGGTAAAAACATATATTTTTATGTACACTTTTGGTTTATACTGCACTTAAAAAATGTACATTCTTAATTAAGTTGGCTTGTGAAAGCCAACTTACTGAAATCCTATTTAAACTTCTTATTATTATTATTCTTCTGAGACTAAATTTGCAATTCTATCTCCTCCTAGAGCTTTAACTCTACAGACTCCAAACTCAGCCCAGGTCTTCAGACTGTTCTGACTCGATATGCTATATCTTTTCTAACTGATCAGACTTATGATTTTCATAAAACTGAAGATTAAAGATGATAAAAATCCCATAGACTTACACTGACGGAGTGTTCAGATGAGCCAAGACAATTCAAACTCACAATTCAAACTTTATTTAAAATTCAAATCTAAACAGACTGAAGCCCATTAGACTCAATCAGACTTCCCTTTTATGTACTATTTCTATTAGCTACATGCTAACAAATGCTAATCATGCTAAAATAATGCTAGCAACATGCTAATCATGCTAGCAACATGCTAGCAACATGGTAATCATTCTAAATTCATCTTGCTAGCAACAGGCTAGCAACATCTTTAACAACATGCTAATTATGCTAGCAACATGCTAACAAACATGCTAATCATGCTAAAATCATCTAGCAACATGCTAATCATCTAAAATCACGAGCAACATGCTAGCAACATGCTTAATCATGCTAGCAAATGCTAGCAACATGCTAATCATGCTTCAGCAAAATGCTAGCAACATGCTAATCATGCTAAAATCATCTTGAACATGCTAATTATGCTAAAATCTTCAGCAACATGCTTGTAAAACATGCTAATCATGCTAAAATCATGTTAGCAACATGCTAATCATGCTAAAATCAGGCTAGCAACATGCTTGAACAACATCTTAATCATGCTAGCAAAATGCTAATCATAATAGCAAAATGCTAATCATGCTAAAATCACGCTAGCAACATGCTAACAACAATGTTAATCATGCTTAGCAAAATGCTGGCAACATCTTAATCATCTGCTAGCAAAATGCTAGCAACATGCTAATCATGCTAAAATCATGCTAGCAACATCTTAATCATGCTAGCAACATGCTAGCAACATCTTAATTATGCTTTAAAATCTTCTTACAACATGCAGCAAACATGCTAATCATGCTAAAATCATGCTTAGCAACATGCTAATCAATCTTTAAAATCAGGCTAGAAACATGCTAAACATCTTAATCATGCTTCAAGAAAATGCTAATCATGCTAAAATCATGCTAGCAACATGCTAGCAACATGCTAATCATGCTAGCAACATGCTAATCATGTTAAAATCATACTAGCAACATGCTAATCATGCTAGCAACATGCTAACAACATGCTGAACATGTTAATCATCTTAGCAACATGCTAGCAACATGCTAATAATGCTAAAATCATGTTAACAACATCTTAATCATGCTTCAAGCAAAATGCTAGCAACATGCTAATTATCTTAAAATCTTCTTAGCAACATGCTAGCAAACATGCTAATCGTCTTAAAATCATCGCAGCAACATGCTAATCATGCTAGCAAAATGCTAACAACATGCTAAGCAACATGCTAATCATCTTAGCAAAATGCTAAGAACATGCTAATCATGCTAGCAAAATGCTATCAACATGCTAATCATCTTTAAAATCATGCTTAGCAACATGCTAGCAACATGCTAATTATGCTAAAATCTTGCTAGCAACATGCTAGCAAACATGCTAATCATGATAAAATCATGCTAGCAACATGCTAATCATGCTAAAATCAGGCTAGCAACATGCTAGCAACATGCTAATCATGCTAGCAAAATGCTAATCATAATAGCAAAATGCTAATCATGCTAAAATCACGCTAGCAACATGCTAGCAACATGCTAATCATGCTAGCAAAATGCTAGCAACATGCTAATCATGCTAGCAAAATGCTAGCAACATGCTAATCATGCTAAAATCATGCTAGCAACATGCTAATCATGCTAGCAACATGCTACCAACATGCTAATTATGCTAAAATCTTGCTAGCAACATGCTAATCATGCTAGCAAAATGCTAGCAACATGCTAATCATGCTAGCAAAATGCTAGCAACATGCTAATCATGCTAAAATCATGCTAGCAACATGCTAATCATGCTAGCAACATGCTAGCAACATGTTAATTATGCTAAAATCTTGCTAGCAACATGCTAGCAAACATGCTAATCATGCTAAAATCATGCTAGCAACATGCTAATCATGCTAGCAAAATGTTAGCAACATGCTAATCATGCTAGCAAAATGTTAATCATGCTAAAATCACGCTAGCAACATGCTAGCAACATGCTAATCATGCTAGCAACATGCTAATCATGCTAAAATCATGCTAGCAACATGCTAATCATGCTAGCAACATGCTAACAACATGCTTGTAACAACATCTTAATAATCTAGCAACCTCTGCAACATGCTAATAATGTTAAAATCATGCTAGCAACATGCTAATCATGCTAGCAACATGCTAGCAACATGCTAATCATGCTAGCAAACATGCTAGCAACATGCTAATAATGCTAAAATCATGCTAGCGACATGCTAATCATGCTAGCAACATGCTAGCAACATGCTAATTATGCTAAAATCTTGTTAGCAACATGCTAGCAAACATGCTAATAATGCTAAAATCACGCTAGCGACATGCTAATCATGCTAAAATCACACTAGCGGCATGCTAATCATGCTAATAATGCTAGCAACATGCTAATCATGCTAGCCTAACTTATTCGCTACTTTTAAAACTTTTAAACTATTACAACTTAAACTTTTAAAACTTAAACTTATAAAACTAATAAAACTTAAACTTTTAAAACTTAAACTTTTTTAACTATTAAAACTTTCCAAACTTTTAAAACTTTCCAAACTTTTAAAACTTTCCAAACTTTTAAAACTTTCCAAACTTTTAAAACTTTCCAAACTTTTTTAAACTTTCTGGTCCGGCTTTCACAAGCCAACTTAAAGTTTGTTCACAAACTTTTTTATCTAGTTGATATTTATAGTTCCATGAAGAAACTTTATCATGGCTGGAACCTTTTCAATGCACAAAAAGTTATTTTGGTGGAAAAGGTTTCTTATTATTAAAATGTTCTTCACACTAAGAAAAAAGTTCACCCAAAATGGTTATTCTATGGCATTGCTGCAAAAAGCCCCTTATGGAACCTTTATTTTAGTGTAAAATAACAATATTCACCTCTATTTTGGTGAGGAGATCCTGAAGCTCCCCTAATTCATTCATTGCGAGTATTTTCTCTGCACCCTGAATGTGCAAAACATATGCAAATCGTTATTAAGAGTTCAACCATTAGCATAATGGCATTAAATATGGCATGAATTTTGAAACAGGTGAGGAGCATGTGTGTGAACACTGACCCCTAGGTAGTGTCCATCGATGAAGACCACAGGCAGTGAGGGAGGTTCACCCACTCGCTTACAGCGTGTCTCCAGTTCCTTCCCATATTCACTGTCCAAAGCAATGTTCTTCTCTATGAACTTCACCCTGTGGTTCTGAAAGATCTTTCGGACCAGCTCGCATCGCTCAAATGTAGTCCTGACCACTCGAAAACTGGTGGTGTAGATTGCAATTCGTCCGAACTCTAGAGTCAGTTCTGGCTGAGAGAGCCAAAGAAAACATAAAACCCTGGCGTTAGATGAGAGAGGCTCTCTTTCACAGTATTCAACACTTATCACTGTAAGCAGATTCATTTGCAACAAAACCTTCAGAAATAAGAACAAATTAGTTTAATATACTGCATTTTAAAAGTATGATTTTAACTGTAATTGAAAAGCGTAATAAATGTTTTATGCTTTCTATGTCTACAAGTTTTGCAGCAGCTTTTGCAGGTAACATGGCAGCAGGCAGCATCTATTGATTTTATGAGTCACTCTTCTTGAGATTGACCTTCAGCATTCTTAGAAGAACAGCTCTCCTGAAGTGTGAAGGTGTTTTTCTTAGCAAAGAGCAAAAATAGACTCAAAATTCACACATTTTGAAGTGAGACTGTGGATTGACTTGGAACTGTCTTATGACACTGTAGCATTTAGTTACTACATTATGGTTTGGTTGATGTGGTATTACAAGCAACTTATGATTTTCCAAAAATAATAATTTGTTACATTAATATAGCGCTTTTCTGGGTACTCAAAGCACTTTACATATGAGGGGGGGAATCTCCTCATCCACCACCAGTGTGCTGCATCCACCTGGATGATGCGACAGCAGCCATATTGTGCCAGAACGCTCACCACACACCAGCTTATTGGTGGAGAGGAGATGAAGCCAAGCAGTGTATGGGGATGATTAGGAGGCCATGATGAGGCCAATGGGGAAATTTAGCCAGGAAGCCGGGGTTACACCCCTACTCTTTTTTGAAGGACATCCTGGGATTTTTTATGGCCACAGAGAGTCAGGACCTCGGTTTAACGGCTCATCTGAAGGACGGTGCTTTTGACAGTGTCTACATCACTATACTGGGGTGTTAGGACCCCCTGCTGGTCTCACTAACACCTCTTCCAGCAGCACCCTAGTTTTTCCCAGGAGGTCTCCCATCCTGGTACTGACCAGGCTCAACCCTGCTTAGCTTCAGTGGGAAACCGGTCTTAGGACTGCAGGGTGATATGGCTGCTGGCTAGAACACAATAAGAACACAACTGAAAGCCTAGTGCAATACTGTAACATTGTGACTTCAGTCAGGCATTAACATGAGTCAGATGTTAAGATTAAAGTATGAAGTGCCAATAAACTTGCAGTAAGGCAATTATTGTGCACTTATTGTCTGATTAATGATTTTCACCATCCTTATCTGACATCAAATAGCAGCTCATAAAAAGAAACATACTGAAACATGCTGACAAAGATGGTGATGGCATTTCCTGTTTAGCCATCTTGGATAAACAAATAAGTCAGTGTTGTTGGAGCACAAAATACAGTGCATTGGACAAAATGTCAAACTAAAAGTGTCATCTCCAAAAAATAATGCTAAAAAACTCTTCTCAGAACTGACATTTGTGCAGCTACCCAGCTAACAGGTAATAGTGATTACATTGACAGAACCTTGACTAACTGTTCTAGCAAAGTCCTCTCAATGTTATGAACTAACATTCTTTCATTAACGTTAATAGAATGTTTGATCAAAGTTATCTGGTCTTTAAACATTTCTCAAAATGTTAGCACAATTTTTTTATCATTCAAGTAATGTTTTTTTTCTGAAATGTTTAATTTGGATGTTTGTCTAATGATGTTTCAGAGTTACTACTTGTTTCAAAACATTCAGAAAACATTCATCAGCAGCATTCCCATAATATTTGCTAAATAATAAAATGGTATATTAATTTAATGTTTGTATAATCAAGAAAAACGTAAAGGGTTAGTTTACACAAAAATGAAAATTATGTCATTAATTACTCACCTCATGTCTTTCCAAACCCGTAAGACCTTCGTTCATCTTCAGAAAACTAATGAAGATATTTTAGATGAAATCCAAGAGCTCTCTGACCCTCCATAGACAGCAATGCAACTGAAATGTTCCCAGACCCAGAACGATAGAACATCCTTAAAATTGTCCATATCAATGGTTCATCTGTAATATTACAAAGCTACACGAACACTTTTTGTGCACAAAGAAAACAAAAATAACAACTTTACACAAAAATGATTCTCGTAACTTCGTCAAATTACAGTTGGTACACTGATATCACATGGACTATTTTAACTAGTTTCTGGGCCTCGGAACATTTCAGTTGCATTGTTCTCTATGCAGGGTCAGAAAGCTCTGGATTTCATCAAAAATATCTTAAATTGTGTTCCAAAGATGAACGAAGATCTTACAGGCTTGGAATGACATAAGGGTGAGTAATTAATTTTGGTAAATTTACAGTTTAAAACATTATTATTCATTTTTTACTTGACTTTTTAAATGTTCAGAGAACATCAGAAATTATATTTCTACATACATTAGCAAAACGTATCTTTGTTTGCTGGGAAGAAACTTTTCATTTGCAAGTTTTGTGAGTGAACGCCAAAGCATTGAAATATAATTATTCTTCCTATCTTAATCTCCTTGCCCCTTATGAGCTCTGTGGTCGTTTGATAGACGTCATGTATTACATTATTTAAATAATGACCTTACATGTAGTAGTTTTATTGGTACGTCTAATCCCCCATTTACCCTCTGTTAAAAAAGATATAGAATTACAGCTGATATCAGACCAAAGCTGTCAGCAACTTTTTCAGTGCTCAACTACAGAGCAGAGGTCCTGAGAATACATTAAGATGATTAGCTTAGCAAAACACTTAAAGAAATGCATCGTTAATCTTTAATCGTACAGTGATCTTGCTCAGCGGGACGGCTCGTTTGTCTGGCCAAATCCTGAGAGAAGAGAACATGTTCTGTAACCAATAGCGGCTGAGGAAAGAGGCTCTGACCCTGTTAAGGGCATAAAGCTTCTGAGCAGCTGTCAATATTAAAGAAAGTGATTATATTAATGCCAGTTTTTCATCAATGTGCATTGACATCACTGTCAAGATTTAAGATGTAAAAACTGACCCTCAAAGACTTACCCCATTGTTTTTAGCCAAGTTATTAAAGAGTATTTGGCCAGCATTGACTTTGTGCTTGACTCCTCGAACCGTCCCATTTTTGCTGAGGATATTCACTCGTTTGGTATACAACACTTTGTGTCTTCCTCCTGAAAACATCAGCAAGTCAGCAGGCTCACTTCCACTGTCATCCAACTCCGACCCCAAGAATCCACACAGGTGGCCGTTCACCTCCCCGCTGGTGGATGGAGTGCTGGCCCGGTCCGCCTCGGAGCTGCTGGTGCATTCTGAATCCAGGGAATCTGACGGCCCTTCATCCTTAAACATCTCTTTCAAAATCCGCCCGCTGTTCCCAGAGGCCACCCGGAATCTCACCCTCTTCTGCCTCTTTCCAGCCTCCGGTGTCAACAAAGCCTCCATTGCGTCGGCTTACATGGTCCACGAAGAAAAGGTGAATTTAATCCCTCAGTTTCATTGGTGGATGAAAATAATTAGCCCCGGTTTTGCTCCATAATTCCCCTGGAGCCCAGACACAGCGAACAGACCCGGAAAGAGTTTGATCTGTGAGTTACCATCAGCCTCACCACCAGTGTTCCTGCACATGTTAATAATGCATGCGGACTTGCCATGGTTACTGAGAAAACCGACCATGAAGAAACTGATAGTCTTTTTAATAATTCATCATGCCATAGATTTTTTTTTTTTCAATAGCCTTGACTCATAGACAGAAAGTTTGTAAACAAAAGTTCTTAGGTTTAAAAAAAGACATCGTTCTGTCATCGTTCACTTATTCTCTTTTCCAAAACTGTGTGAATAAAACAGTATTGGCTTTCACTCACTGTATGGTCAAATAATACACGAAAAGTTCCACAGGGTTAGTTACCCCTTCAACATTTTTATTATATGTTAGTTAGCTGAGACAGTATTTTACATGCATATGATTTGAGGGAAATTGATTTTCCACCTAGAAATTCTGGTAAATCTTTTATGATTGCTTGTCAGTAAGATGAAGAGGCTTTTCTATTTAGTTAGCTACTGTGGTTCTCACTCCATCTTAGAACTTCTTAATGCACTGCAGTTTCATGCCACTCAGAAGATTGCGCTTGGTCTGAGCTTAAGCATGAGGGGAAATGAAGAAAGCTCTCAGAGGAAGCTCTTCTGTCATTGGCTGGTATTTGCTCCCATCTGCCCTCCAGTGGGCCTGCAGGTACTGCTGCTGCTCTGTTACTGCAATGGCACCGCATTGTGTATAATGTGCATACCGCGCGCGCATCATAGTTGATGGAAATGGAAAACATTATATGTGACCCTCTCTGTGAAATCCAGGCTAAAATCTCAAAATCGAATTATGAGATAACAAGCATCAAAATTTGATTTCTTCCACTAATTCTACTATAATTTCAATCTTTGACATGACCTTACTCAGTCAATATTAAATATATAAAGGTTCAATTTTCACAGAATGTTCTTTACCATATGAAGGATGATTTTTTTGTAGAAAACAGCAAATCACAAAAAATGACTTTAGCTGGGTTTTCACAGAGAGAGTCACATATATTAACTGAAACATAGGCATATTGTCACTTTCTGTCTGCACAGTCTGTACTAGAGAAGGGGTCTTTTTTAAAGTGAGTATTTTTACAGAAAACAAATAGGAAAGATATATTTCCCCTTTACAAAGATTTTGAAATAAGTTTTCATGTGTGTTTGTCTGCTATGAATTCATATTTGTTAGTGTACGTTGACAAAATTAATTAATTTATTTATTTTTCTTGCTATATAAAGGACTGCCATCAAACGTCTGGGGTAGTTAAGATTTTTAAAACTCACCAAGGTTGTATTTATTTGGCAATACAGTAAAAATATTCTGAAATATTATTACAATGTAAAATAACTGTTTTCTATTTTAAATATATTTGATCATTTAATTGATTCCTGTGATGGCAAAGATGACTTTTTAGGCATCATTACTCCAGTCTTTGGTGTCACAAAATCCCTCAGAAATTATTTTTATTTACTGATTCTAATTGAAATACTCACTTTTAATTAATTTAATGCTAAATAAAAAGTATTCTTTAAAAATAAATGAACAATAAAAATGTGGACAGTAGCATATGCATGCAACTGACTAAATTCCAGGTGATGTAAGCCTACTTCAAAGACAAAACATCCCACCCAAACGTCCTCTTTCATCATGAAATACAACAACACCGGAAAGAAAACTGCACTCGTCAATTGTTTTCATGGATCTTAAGTGCTGATTACAGTTTTTTAATGCCATATTCTTTCGGAAGCACGACTAGCACAAAATGGCAAAGTTTCATTACACAATTTTGGCATATAACAGACAAACAAACCTCCGGCGATAGCCTCTTTTGCCCTCTCGTTTATCATGCTGATCTGTCGGTTCTTCTCTCAGCCACTCCCCTGTTATCTGAGTTACACACACAGTCACATCAGGTGCTCTTTGCATTTCAGACAGTAGCATGAGAAGAACCAAACTGCTTAACACAAAGACTCAGCATAATTTAGAGGCTGCAAATCATCCGGTGATTTGCTGGAGCCTGATGAATATTGGACTAAGTTCAACAAATCATCCGTTTCCTGCCACATGCCAATAGTCTAGTTTATTCCGGGGCTTTTTCAATTTCCTCAAGATCACAAGACTATGATGAACCATGACCTGGAGAGCTCATCTAAAGCAGCACTGCCAGTGATAATTAAAATCCACCCTCATAAATGTTACGATGTGTCTCTATCGTTTCCATCCCCCCCCCAGCTTCTCTGTTAAGTCAGTGTCAGTTTTATGTGCTCTGGCTCTCTGGCAGGTCTTTCTCTAAATGATAGCATGTCAGAACTTGTGATTGTCAGTGTCAGAGATCAGTGCTCAAGGCTGATCGTGTCTATTCTTAATGTTCCTGGATCAACATCCTTGTTGGCATGAAACAACAATTCTAATGAACCAGTCAGGCTGGTTATGGTTAGCTTTCAGGTTTGGTTTGAGATTATTTGATAGACTGACAGAAGAACAAATACTTGACAAATTAATTTAGTTAAGTGAGATGTCTTGTTTATGGAAGTTTATTCAATTGGGGGAACTTTTCCTCTAGAACTATTTGAAAGAAAAAAATATTTATTTAATTCGTGTATTAATATTTTTAATGATTTTTATTTTTGTGTCTTTTTAATTGAAAATTTTATTTTAAGTTTTACCTTTTACAAATTCACCTCTGTTAAAATCAAGGAAATTTCACTGTGCAAATTTTCTAAAATGTCAAATGTTTCCGTTAATTTGGTAATTATGTGCACAATTTCTTAAATTCAGTTTTTAAAATGATCTCTGTTTTCGGGCACTGCTGTCATCACCATCACACCAAGCATTTTATTGAAAAATAATCTCCAAGATTGCAATATTTATGCATGATTTATAAATATTAAGTCAAGGATCAGCATGAGTCATGGAGATGATTGACTCAACCATCCCATCATATAAAGAACACTGCAGATTAATATAATTCCATGTTTACAGTGACTTAAGGAATTAATTTGGCTTAAATCCCATGATATTTATACATATGGTTCAATGAATTAAATAAATGAACTTCAGCGCTTAACAGTGAAATTCATTAGCTGTGTCTCAGCACGTTATAAGAGGATTATGGAGAATTATATGACTGATAAATAAGTGGTAAATATGGTTTAATATTACTTCTGTAATTGAAAAGGTGTTCTCAGGCAAATCAAAATGCGAGGGCTTCACTGAGAGTCCTACTCCAGCAGGGGGCAGAGTCTGATCTTACTGATCAATGAACTGCACCAATCTACAGATTAGATTGTTTCCTTCTCAAAAGTGCAAATTTTTCTCATAAAACGTTTTTGCAAATAAATAAATCTATAATAGCCTACTTTTAAAAATACATTTATAATCATGTAAACTCACATAAAATGAAACCTTATTTATATAGTCTAATAAACTGATTTAGTTAATATAATGCTGGTTGATTCAATACATAGCATCTAAAATAAGTCCAAATTATTATTTAACATAACTGAATCAACTTAAATACTCAAAACTATGTTTAATCTTATTAGGTAGAAATAGCTCTAGTGATTGCAGGTTACCAACATATTTTATTGTTATTATTATTTTTACAGGTATTCAGCTTAAGTCAGAATACTGCCTACGACATAAGTAATTTGATGACTGTACATTTCTTATATTAAATATATTTATTAGCTTTATTTTATCCAGACAATCTCTTTAGGGCCCAAATTTTCCCTGTGCAATATATCTGTGTTCAGACAAACAAAGAGTTTATTAGCAAAATAAACATGAAGTGTGTCTACGCTTTAATTCGATTCCTCAGTCATTATCTGTGAAGCCCACTGTCTTACCCATGCTTTAGTATCCCAGAATCCTCAGCTATTGTCACCAGATCCATCAATTCTAAGGGGCCTTTCTGATCGTATCGGCTGATAGGCTGCCAGCACTGCCCAGGACAGATGGTGTCATCCGACTGTTTACTGACAGGTGTTGCTGTGTGTTGATACTCTTCATGACCCTTTCTGACTGAGTCTTTCTGAAGCACATCATCTTATTTTATTCTAGTCCAGTTCATTTTGAACTCATATTGATGTCACTGTTTAAACCTACAATCTTGTTCTCAGCACAAAAGAATCAACATGCTATTTATAAATACATGCATGCATGGGCACTGTTGAATATTTCATGGTCCCAACCACATGCAGTAAGTCTAATCTGTCAATGAGTGTAGATCACAATCATAGACTGCATTGAGTGCAGATCTTGTGTGGCCTGAGTGTTCTGATGGAGCTGCCGGCTCATTTATCACAAGAGATGCCCTCTGACCACTACTTTCAGCGCAGATGATTCTAGGCCTTCTTTAGAGGAGAGTGGGATGTCACTCTGTGGATTTATAACAAGAAGCATTGAGATCGTGTACATGTAGGAGATATGAATGGGTCATGCTGTTTTGTTTTATTGAACAGTATTTTTTTTGTTACTTTAAAACAAATGAAATTACATGCACATGAACAATATAACCACTTAATAAGTAAATACATCTAATTTTTTTAGATTTAGTTTAGGCATTTTTTGTCTTTTATTATAGGACAGATAAGACCTGACAGGAAGTGAAATGGGAGAGGGAGGGTGGCGGGATCGGGAAAGGTCTTTGAATTCGAATTCGAACTCGGGACGCCCGTTGCAGTATGTCAGCGCACTGTTCTCAAACCTATCGATGCCAATGCAACTTTAATTTTATATATATATATATATATATATATAATTTACTATAAAATGCTAAAAATTATGGATGCACGATATTACCGATATGTCGGTAATTTCAACTCATTTTGTCCGACAGCCGATGCCGATACCGATATACAGTTATTTTTACTTATGGTTCATTTTAAAAATAACTTATTTGTTAGAATTAAATAAACAATAATAAAGGTATTTTATAATGACAGTCCATTGAAGATTTTAAAATAACTATACATTAACTATATATTAATAACTACATTTTTTTCAGAAAGATGCAGTGGTAACCTTAACATTTTATTTTATAATTTTTCTTTATTCTGAAAATCTTTTAAAGCTCATAATTTGTTCAAATATCTAACATCTTACACATCAATTAATAAATCAGTATACAATTATTACATTTATGTTAAAATTCATGTTGTGATTTTTTTTTGTTCATGTAAGCTAAAGATTCTGACCTTTAAATTAAAACATACTCATGATTTTGTGGCATCATTTGCTGCTTTATTTAATCAGAAACACAGTCTAAATATTATTTGTGAATTTGGCTTTCATTTTATGAGAGGTAGGGCAACAGCGCCCCCTACGGAATTAAAACTCCTTGCAGAGCGGTCATTAGGACCCGAGGGAGGCTGCCGCTGCCGCTGCCGCTGCCCGTGCTATTGCTGTTTACTCTATCACACACTGAAAGCTTCATTCTGTAGGCCTACATGTATTCTCAGATTAAATGCAGCAATCCAAAACCGTGAATCTAATCAACATTCAGGCAAAACTTTGCTTCAAGAATGAGCCACAATGTTAACCTGATCTAATCGCTAGCACACATGTGAGTTAATTTATTCCTCTTATCGGCAAGACATATCCGCATAATTGTTAATATCGGGCCATGCCAATATTTACACGTAAAGCCATTATCGGCCGATTTAGATATCGGTTCAATAATATCATGCATCCCTACTAAAAATCATGATTTATATTTATCCTAATGAATAACTGTACATATGAACTAAACAGGATCCCACAACAGTCCTACTACTTAGCCTGAAGAAATATGTCACTCCAAAATGAATATGCTGTAATTGTTTACTCAAAAAGGATGTAAAAGCATTACAATAGTAGCCTACTCAGTATTAGTAGCCTGCTATATTCCAAGACTTTTGAAGCCACACAATACATTTATGTGAGGTACATAATGGCGGCCTGTAAATTTTCAGGTGTAGGCCTAATATTAATTTTAAAAGATACATTTTGAAATGGAAAGTTTCAATTGTCTTATTTTATATAATTTATATAAATGTAAAGTGTTAATACACATTTTAGATAGGCTATACACCCAATGTTCGTCTGATCAGCACAGATAGGAGTGGGAACAAGGTTGGACCGTTCACGTGTGTTGATATAGAATTCATATAAAAAGCTTGATCTATTTTTATCTGTCTGTGAATGAGAGAGCGCGTGTCTGTGTGTGTATTGAGAGGATGAGTCATTATTTAGACTGATATGTGCTCAAAGATAAAACCGCTGCGCTCATAATCAAAGAGGCAGGCATCTTGTCACTGTTGCTAGGCAACCTCGGGAGCAATAGCCCTAAACCCCCGTGCAGACGGGTGGATGCCGACTAGTTTGAGGGAAAAAAGCTTTAGAAATAAGACCTGATATTATTTCCATAGATCTTATATAATTCGTACAATACAATGAAATATGCACAAAATGGATGTGTGTGCCTTAATCAGGCTTTAATGCAGTTACATAATAAAGGCGGAAATATGCCAATATGTTTATGATTTTTTTTAAAATCATATGAGTGCTGTTATTTGTTCCTTAATTAATTGTATACATTTGTCTAATTATAATAACAATAATAGTAATAGCAGTTGGCCTGAAGAAGGGCAGGAACGTGAAACAGCAATGGAGAATTCCGTCCATCAACATGTGGCTTGTTGAGAGCAAACCCTCAGCATATCAGCAAAGGCATATAATGTTTTACGGCTGAAGGGTAATATGAGAGGCAATTGCAGAGTCGTGATTGCTTCAGGGCCTAACATAAAGAAATAGTGGGCTGTCATTGTCTCCCCCTTCGAAACAATGAGAGGAACTGCAGCGAGGGAATCTCCAGCAGACCTTTTTAACACTGATATCAGATTAGGGGAAATATTTGGGTTTAGTTTTTATTCGGACATAGTAAAAATCATACTTTGTCTATCTTAAGGCCTGATTTTATTTTGTACTTATATAGATACTGTTTCTATAAGAAGTTGATGTTTTTCAGAGAGTGATTGATCAATCTTTATGCGATGTATTGTGACTAGACCCCCTCTGCGTTCTTAGGTGGTACGGTCCATTTTGTGAAGCGGCAGAGCTCGCTCACATTCAGTGTTTCAACCGCTTACTTATCGATTCGTGCGCATGCTGGGGAGATTTGGCGTTCAGCTTCGCGCGCGGATGCTGTAACGTGTTATTGAGGGCGGAACTGTCGGTGCAAATCATCATCATCATCAACAACATGAATCCTAACACTATATAAATGGTTACCGGTCACGGGAGTCGGGTAAAGCTACTTTAGTGACGGTCACCGGCGCCTAAAATCTTTAGACGGGTGAAGATAGAAACGCGACGCGGAGTTTTATGCGTTCAGTTGACAGGTGGACCGATGCCACCCGTTCAGAAAACTATGTCGGGTCTCCGGACCCGAGCTGAAGGTAAGACACGCTTTTAGCGCGGATCTGTGTCTGTGTCTGTAACCTGTCATCTTGAGTTTCGTGACATGTGCACAATCTTTCTCGTGCTCGACAACTGTTGCGAGAGCACTTAAAGCAGATTGCGTTGCGCGTCATTGCGTGATTCCAGCTTGCAAATAAGTTGTTTCAACGATTGCTTTCACAGACTGTGGGCAGGATTTGATGTTTATATGTGGGTATTTGTAAAGGTGAGATGGTACCATAGGACATTGACTTATATAACGTTAGTTAATTTCATATTTGGACCGTCATCAGCTGTTATTATTTATTCGCTTCTTACGTTTTTATTGACATATTCTCCTCCGTAATGTCGAGAAGGAGGTATTGCAAAAAAAGTGAAAGCTGAAGGTGTGTGTGTAATTATGCAGTTATTATATTATGCAACGTTTTATTATTTGTGTTTTATTTGGTCACAAGAAGTAGGCCAGTACTCGTTTGTAACTAACGTTAAACACTGCTGTGTTTCCATGTCAAATTAGTTTTTTCTATTGCTGTCATGAAATTTCCTTGCTCTCCTAGTCATAGAACACAATTCACAAATAAATGTCAATAGCATATGCCTTTAAATAACTGGTCGTGGTGGTGGATTGAATTCTGATTCTTCTCCATGTTTCGAATCTTTTAAGTTCTTAACTTATAAGATTCATTCCAGTGATTCGATGCTTTTGAATCGCGTGTGACTCTTTCTGCAGGTTACGAACAGTTTTGTAAAATGATCTGTATAATAATAATCTTTATATAGTTCAGTGGGGTTACGTCACGCCAGTAGATGGAGTTATAGTTATGCTTTTGTGTATTGTAAGTGAATCACTGAATCATTCACTCAACCGATTCGTTATAAAACACAGCAACTCTTATTGTCACTGGCATAACATGTCATGCATATAAATGTATTAAATCTAACATCAGAAATAGTGTTTATGCATCTCTACAAATGACAATAAAACATCTATATTTTCTTCCATTTTGACAAAGGTTATTTTATATTTTTATCTAGCTTTATACGAATTGCATCCATTATAAATTACGCGTTGTATGTTGCTCCGAGTCTCATTCAGCTACAAAACACCGTTCACTGAGGGGGCGTGTTCGTTTAGTAGCTCCTACCAATGAAATGCACATTCACAGCTTGCGCTCGAATGCTATTGGTTCGTGTTTTATTCCGTCTTTCGAGGCAGGACAGCGATCTCGCACTTCGAAAGGGAACGACTGAAGTGAACGGAATATGAATCGGCATCAGCAAGTTGCTTGCTCCGATGTGCTTCACCTGCAGTATTTGGGTATGGCGGTTTTCTCATGTATTTGTTTAATTAGTTTTTTGATGTGCATAGATGTGCAAGGGCGTCTGCTCTGAGTCTGATGGATATTGATCAGATTTGCTCTCGGTCTCTCATGTTTGTCTGTCTGCATCCTGGATAAAATGTCATGCTTCCAGTGACCTTCCTTGTTAAGAATCAGACTGTGTGCATCTATTTGAGTTTGATTTGCAGTCAAAAGGCTGACCAGAAATAGTGTTGACTGATTGAAATATCAGCATATTTGAACAATTTTACTTCCTCGTGCCTCTGACTTGTTGATACTGGAGGAAAAGTAAGATTGGGAAAGAGTATACATTACTCCAATGCAGCATGTGATGCGTCATAGTCACTATAGTTTGAAGGAGATGAATTAGAAGCCATACATTTGAATTTGATAATTTAAGAGGCTCTAGCAAAGGCAGATTGCACTCTTTTCATAAGTGCTTGTGAAAATACACTCAGTAAGACAGTAACCAGCTTTGTCGGCCCCGAGTCCTGCTCTCATCTTGCTGTTTTTCAGTTGAAAAAAGCATCTGGCTGGTTTTAACCTTGGTTTTGGAGCACGCCATGCCTCCTGCAGCCACATTTACCCTGTTTGAAAAGTATCCTGTTCATCAGTGCAAGCACTTCCCAGCACTGAGCGATCAATAATCCTGCATGTCCGATCAGGCCCATGACCTACACTGTACCAGTTTGAATGAAAGCAAGAGACCAGTTTTGAGATGCATTATTTATTGCTGCTTGCACCAGTTTTACTTTCTCCACAGACCTTGGTGTGTGGCACAAAGTGTTGTCTTTTTGTAATCACTGCAATGCATCGTGGCAGGGCCGGGCGGGACCTTGGCAGAGTGTCAGCCTAATCCATTCATACCCTGTCTAACAACTCCCAGCTTCACCCTACCATCTACTCCATCTTCAACTCCTCCTCAGTCCCCATGTGTCTCTTTGCCTTGGGTACATTAAAGTAGGGCTGCAACTAACAATTATTTTGATAATCGATTAGTTGGTCGGTTATGCTTTCGTTTAATCGATTAATCGGATTAAAAAACATTTTATTTTATTGACAAAACACACTACTCCACATTCTGTCCAATGTCTTTCAAACAAACGTGCTAACTGAATGATACATTTAGAGTACTTAACAATATATTAGACCACCTATCATAATAAAGAGAAAACACAAATATTTTAGGAATCTGTTGAAAAATAGTTTAAATGTAAAAATGTTATTGTCATTTATTGGGCAACTAACAAACTGAAACAACCAAATAGCATTAATTCCCACTATAACAAAAATGGCCTCCTATGCATTGCAACAGCTTGCATTCTTGCTGCCATTATGTACTTTTTGACTGCATTTGGGTATCTGAAAAAACACCGCCATGAAGCGCTCTGCCTTTCTTTCATAGATAACAGCAATAATTATAGCATTAGAAATAGCCTACTGTTGTTACTAAAGAGCTTACGCATATTGGAGGACTAACTAATACAGAAAGCTAAAAAAATGACTTTGGTAATCACCAATGCTGTTAGTTTAGAGCAGCAGTGGCACAAACCTTACATCATTTGTTAAAAACCTTATATAAATGTGTTTTAATAAATTTAAGCACTGTAATAGTGAATATAGTTTAAATCTCTATTAAAAATGTAAATAATAATAAAGACGAATAAAACACAAACTCTGTGTTAACCAACAGGTAAGAGTAATTTTCTGCAGGAACACGCGTTGACTTTGATCACAGTCACGTGTTATTTATTTATCCTGTAATAAGGCGGCTATGAAGTGTCAGATATTTATATTCAGAATTACACGCTGTTATCCCTTAACAGTTCCTACTCTCATAAAATACTTGCACGACATGTTGACTTTTAAGCCTTTATTTAACTTTCAACAACAGATATTTCAGCACAATGGATATTTTTGTGCTGAATAGCATTGTAATTGTCTCCCTCTGTGTTCCGTCTGTCTGACGCGCGTGCACGCGCCCGCCCTGCGTTCATTCGGTATTTTAAACTTAACACAGGCTGTCAGGATGGACCTTTATGCAAAAATGGAAATGCTCACGTGAATCTTTGACATTTATAGGTCAGGATATGACCGAAAACTGAACGTTTTTGCACTGAGGACGCACCAGCATGTGTCAAAGAGCCTGACAGGTAAAGCCATTACGCTAATGCATTAAAATAAATAATTATCATGTTTTGGGCAGCTTTGATCGTTCTCCCGCAGCATCTTATTCTGTTTCCTCCACTATTTTTAGATGCATTTTGTCGATAGAAATGCGTTATTCAGTGCTGTAATTTGACGCAACCGGCTGAAGTTGGACGTGCACTGTGGGCAGACCCGACTAATCGATAATGAGAATTGTTGTCGATGATTTTCATTATCTATAATAATCGATTTTATAGATTTAGTAGTTGCAGCCCTAGATTAGAGCGCTCGTCAGGCCAGGCTGGGGTGGTTGCCAAAGCAGCCTTAT
Organism: Gymnocypris eckloni scoliostomus; assembly: GCA_027564155.1. Lineage (NCBI taxonomy): Eukaryota > Metazoa > Chordata > Actinopteri > Cypriniformes > Cyprinidae > Gymnocypris > Gymnocypris eckloni. Next base: position 19,516,673 of record CM050426.1, on the reverse strand, counting down.
CTGCGTGGCTGTTGGTAAGCGGAGGCTGCACGGTTCTTGGTTTGGAGGCAAAGATCACAGAGTGAAGCCCACACCGATGGGAGTGGGCAAGCCTGCTTTTTTTTTGACTAGACCTTTCCAGATAACTTTTTATGGTCCAACTCACAACCCAGCCAGTATCTGCAATGCAGCTTTAACTTTTTTCCTTCTTTGTTCTTGCTAGGCAAGACCGTTTTTTAAAGGTGGAGTATGTAGCTAATTTCTTTGTCTCTATTAACACCAAATGCTTTTGGCAAAATTATGACCTCTTTCATGGAGCAGTTTCAAGAACCATCCCCTGATCTTCAGTTGATTGAGCTCAGGCCATTATTTCAGCTAATGTTATGTCATGATGTTTTAACTAGGGAGATATATAATATATATATATTAGTGCTGTCAAAGTTAACGTTAATGCAAATTCAATTTAACGGCACTAATTTTATTAACGCAGTGCGCATTTTCTGTTTGACCCGTGGCCTAGCTCGTAGTTGAAGGAATGGAGATGCACAGTGTTGCCAATTTAGCGAATTTGCAGACCCCTTTAGTGACCCCCGCCTCTTCAAAAAAAGCGCCTAGCGACAAATCTTTAGGGTTTGCCCAATCCTTATTTAGTTTCTGAGACTTGCTAGTACTGCCGCGCAAGCGCGAGGTATTGCTGTACCAGCGCACGCACACACATATTTCTCTTTCGTCTCCATAGTTCAATGAGCGGCGGAGAGGAGTGCTGCTTTCAGTTAAACACAGATATTATGTTGCTTCTCTAATTTAACATGCAATTATAGCCGAAATCACAGCACAGCTTATGTCATTATCTTATGTGTATTTTATTTTATCAGACGACAGCTCGATAATCAGGATTTTTGAGCAGATTAAGATCTTGGAAAGGAAAGCTAGTTATGTAGTCTTAATGGGTCGCGTTTCAGTCACCATTTCATATTCATCCCGTTGTCTGACAACAGAAACAGTAAAATATACCAGTTTTATTGATAATTTAGCTGCATCAAAAAACAGTATGTGGGCACTGGGCACAGAGTGGGAAACAAATGCAATAATAAAAAATAAATGTACATTTAGCCTTTTCAGAAATGAGCTGCCCTGTCTGCAAAAATGTAAACCGGTTTGTGTCAGTAAATTGCTCCGTGCAAAGAAAGAGAAGTAATGGGAACTTTTTTCATGTCTATTAGACATTCTTTGAAAAACATCTATGTCCTTTGAAACATGTCTACTCTTCATGCTCTATGGTTTCAATAATAATAAACATACATTTGCATAAAGCATCCATATTTGTCGATGCCCATGTTGATTAGAGTATTAAAAACTTGAAAAGTATTCATTTTAAGTATCAATTTAGAACATAATAAATATGTGCGATTAAATTGTGATTAATCATGAGTAGGGCTGGGCATCGAGTTCGACTTTTTAGGCACCGACCGAATTGCCTCAAAGTAGTTTGACCAATAATATGCAGGTATTGTACATAATCTACCAATTGTGGCGCTGCGCGTGAGAAGGTGAGATCTACAGATCAATATGCGCACGTGATTTGTTCGCTCGTTTGACCTAGAAGCGTCGTTGTGCACCGATCAAAAAAGACACCAAAGTAGGCATGAGAGCGAGTTTGCACTTTCAGAATTCTTTATTTTTATTACTATTATTTTGATTTGTCTGAGTTTTAGGTTGTACTATGTTTACCTTTTTTTAATAATTTGAAATAGATTTTTATATATTTGTATTTGCATTTTGAATGTAATATGGCAATTAAAAGCACTAACTGGGTTTAGTTTTCAGTTATTAATATGCATTTTCAGCAATACAATTCGAATTTTTTCTAAAAAGGAAACAAATTACATGTCCGTTTGAAGAGACCTGTCTTATTTTCTCTTGTATATTTAGTATTTCTCTTAAAAAGAAAAAGTATTTCTTATCCGATTAATTGATGGAATGTTTGGTAGAATACTCGATTACTAAAATATTCGATAGCTACAGCCCTTGTGTACACACAGAGAGTGTCATGTCTAACCTCCTGAATGTATCTTTCTCTGTCTCTCAGGAGAGATATTAGTGTGAATAACAATTGAACAACTACACTGACATACTCATTCATACACACACACACACACACACACACACACACACACACTCTCTCAACCTTTTTAGATTATTAAAGCAAAGCAAAGATTGTTCAGATGATGATTGACCTCACTTTAAATGGAGCAGCAGTCATCCATCCCACTCTTATGAAACCGTGAAGTGCATTTTAGGATCCAGTATCCTTTGTAACTAAGTAACCAGCACATTTAATTTTATACTGTTAAGCATCGTTAATTCAAATGTAATAACTGCTCTTTTTTTATTTGAATGACCAGGTTTTTCATAACTATTTTTAAAAGATTTAAAAACAATCTTCTATCCCAGATTGATGCAATGAAAAGCTGCAGAAATTACGCATTTTGTTTTTTAGAATGATGCAAATATATGAAGATTGCTGAAACACAGCCTCTTTAGGCTTTGTGCTCATCATTTGTGATAATGGCTGTAGAGTTGGTGTCAGACAGTCTCATCTTCTGTGCCCTGCAGACAGAGTGTTTTTCACAATGCTGCTGGTTTGCTATTTTTACCTTGACACTTTTGAAGATGGATGCGTCAGATCTGTCAGTACCTCTAGTGATTCTTCGTTCGAGAGGCCTGAAATAGCCACAGCGTATTGACAATTTACACTCGGAGTAATGAAAGCCGTCTATGTCACCGTATTTGAAATGGGCACACACTGTGATCACTGACTTTATTGGTTTGTCGTCTCATATGTGATGGCTTAATGGGCCCGCAAATCATTGTGGAGGATGCATTGTTACGTTTTTGTTAGCCACAGTTGGGTTGGTGCTGTGATGAACTGATGAACTGTGATGTAATGGAGCAGTTGAATTCACAATTAAGCTGGTGTTCATTGCCAATCGTGAGGTGTGTTAACCATTTTAAAACTTTCTTATATCTATAATTAGAAAATATTGCTTTCCTTTTTTAGCAGTTAAAATGTTTGCAACTTTGAAGTGATCAGAAGGTACCAAAAGTTCTGTATTCGGCACCAATACCAGTGAAAATACACGGTTCTCTGTACCAATTTCGGTACCAAAGCAAAAACACAAAAACATGCTAATTAAAAAACACACTATTTTGATTAAAGTCAAACAAAAATCAATGCAATTCTTTGTGCTTATTTAAAATTGCTTCAATTGTTTCCACAAGTAATAAAAGTACGGAAAACAGTTAGGGCTGAAACGATTCCTCAAGTTACTCAAGTAACTTGAATACTGTGACATGCAGTACAGCTGATCTGGGCAATGCTGGTAAAATCTTCCTTCTCTCCTCCTCGCTATGCTCTGCACACATTCGCTGATAATACATCTTTACTTGATGTTTCTTTACACCGAATCATAATTTCTATTCATTTCCTATTGATTTACGCGATCTGATGAACATTATTACGCTATCATATCTCTGTATAAATGGATGACAGAGACACGCGTTTTCCTTTAGCGCGCACATACACACACACACACACACACACACTGAAGAGCGCGTGACGTCTCAATGAGGACATAAACACACGAATAACATCTCCAGAACTGCTCTGAGAGTCACTTTATGAGCATTTCATTTGAGTTAAACTATCCTCATATCATATACACTCTGAAATGTAAAGGTATTCCCAGCAACCCGTCAAAATAAAAGTCAGTTTTTTTGAAGACCTAAAATACATTGCATGTAAAAAGTGTTGAAGGGTACATTGTGTGATCAGGATGGTACCACCTCCGCTGCATTTTGAGAAAGGAAAAACCCTGTTTGCAAGACTATACATTATTTGCATAATTAGTCAAAAACAATAATTTGGTACAAAAATAAGTAGTGATAGTTTACTTCAAATTACGGTAATACTAATCGTAATAATGGTTAAGAGTGGAAGAGTCAGTTGGGATTATGTGTTTGTCTTTGTGCACATAGAATCCAGTCTAGTTGCATTTTCTTTAATGAACGGTCATACACATGGTGCATGAAATCTGCTTCATAATTCATGAATCCGTCCTAGTGTCGTTCCCTCTCTCTCTACTGATCACCCTGTTAATCCTTCATTTTTCCACCCCTCCTCCCATCCCTCAGACAGTCCTAGTTAGTTTAAGCTCCGCCTCATGGGAACAGAGAGAGCGAGGGGAGGGATTCTGGGTCTTAATCATTATTTTGTCGCCTTGCTCTTGCTGGTCTAGGATGCATGTACAGTAGAAGCAGCATCTTCATTTCTGTTTTGACCTGTGGATGCTCATAATCAACGGTTGCCATCTGATGTAGTCATATTATCCCCACTCTGTTCATGGAAGAGTTAAATCCTCTCAAGACGAGTTTGTGGCGTCATGAATACATATTATATAGCGTGTACTGAAATATTAATCCACCCTAGATGAATGATGCATATGCTGGGAGAAGCCTTATTTGAAGCGTTATCGGTCATATTGATTTAAATTTAATGTTATTAATGCTTAAAGTATGCATCCATGCACCCACTCACACCTATGACTTTTTAACCTATTCATCCTCACATATTGAGCAGAATACATCAAGACAGAGTAGGAAATAATGCACATGGCTGGACCAAATGTCACTCATCGGGACACATTACAGCATCCCTGTTTCTTGGGAAAATGCATCAGTCTTTTTAACTAATTAAGCATCCCTCCGTGTTCTCTACTCCAATTAACTTTAAGCCAGGGGCACCCCGGTATTACCAGGCATTAGCCACATATCTGCACTTCAACCCCCTGCTGCAAACCAAGTGGCTAATCGAGCTGTGGTGACCTTAGTCTCTTTCTTGCTGTTTTGGTTAAGTGTCCATTAGCAACAGCATTCAGTATAAGGACTGTTTCACCTAGTGCCTTCAGCATGTGTCCTGCTGCTCACCAATCTTTAACCATTACTGCAGCAGACCAGAAGATTAAAGGCTTCATACCAAGTCCAATGTGACTAAGGCCACGTAAACACTACAGCTCAATATAGCTGTCACTCCTCTTCTGGGTGTTTACATAAATGGCTTATTTAAAGGAGTGACAACCACATTTTACAATTAAATTCACTTTCCCAATAATGTGACAATGCACAATAGTTCAAAAGTGTTTGGTCAGTAATTGGTTTTACTTAATTTGTTTTTCTTTTAAATAATTGAATGAACTTGAATTCAGAAAGGATGCATTCAATTTGTCAAAAGAGGCAGTAATGACTTTCACATTAATATAAAAAATATATAATTATATAAAATGCTTTTCTTTTGAACTTTCTATTCTTCAAATATTATTTTAAGAGTATAAAAATATTAAGGAGCAGTTGTTTAGAAAATGTGTACAAAATGTTGTTTTGAGCAGCAAATCATAATATTAGTTTGATTTCTGAAAGGTCATGTGACGCTGAATACAAAATATTTTTTTTTTTGCTGCTATGCCTTGGTGAGCATAAATATCAAAAACATTAAAACTAACAATTTTGAGCAGAAATGGATCACTGGTGGCTCATATTTCTTGTCAAAATACAAACAAATTAAACTGTTGGTGTCCATGTTTCTTATTTAAAGCTAAATAATATTAGTACTTTGCCAATTATTGCAATTTTGAGAGTGACTGTATTATGCATATAAATTAAATTGTCACACCCATAATTTTGTAGTGTCCTAAATTTCTTTTTCTGTAAAGCTTCTCTGAAATACCAAAGTGCGGTGATGAAAGTTAAGAATTCGGAGGCTAGATCAATATTTGAATTTACTCAAATTAATTGCAAATCATTTAGAGAATGATTTAAATAGAAACCGTGAAATTAAAAACTTAAATTAGTTTATTTAGATGACTTGCTGCTTTAAATGAAATTGTGTGAATGGAAAAAAGAAGAATAATTTGTGAATTGATTATATGATCGAATTGACACAGAATCAGACTTGGTAAAAATAAGCCTGTCATTTTGAAGGTTTGGCATGTCAGATGACATTAATAATAGGCATTGTAATTCTTTACCAGGTGGAAAATCCTTCAGTGCAGGTGTTCTGGGTGGATTTGTGATCTAGTAGCCCAATTTCAGAGCTGGTTACAAAAGCCCCTGAGACTCAAAGTAGGGATTTCAGCCCATCACCCTTGAGGACTCAATCAATACATGCTGCCTTACATCGAACCACTGACATCAAGCCATGGATTTGCTATTTTCCCCTCTGTCTCTCTTTAACCCCTTTCACACAGCATGTTGGTTCAGGAAAATTGCTGGAGTGCCTTCTATGTGAACGCAAACACGTCCCAGGATTCATTCCGGGATCCAGAGGTGGAAAGTAACGAATTACATTTACTCGCGTTACTGTAATTGAGTAGCTTTTTTGTGTACTTGTACTTTTTTAAGTAATATTTTTAATCTGTAATTTTACTTTTACTTAAGTATATTTTGTGCGAAGTATTGTACTTCGCTACATTTTAAAACTCATTCGTTACTAAGTAAAAAAAAATCGCTCCGTGGAAACAACTGCAGCAAATAATGGGCAGAAGAAGAAACTGGCGCTAAAATCACAAGAAAGATGCAGACGGACAAGACAGGCGTTAATGGTGCAGACCCAGCTGAAAACCAGACCCCGTCGTACTCTGCTGAAGTTGGACTCGGAGGAAATGAAGTGAACCCCTGGCCATATTCATGCTCTATTATGCAGTGTTAGTTGTGTTTGCCTCGGGAGACCGAACTAGCAGCTTATAACATCTCGACATCAACCCTTCACAAGCATGTGGAGATAAGGTAAATACTTGCATCGTTGCATTGGTGGTTAAAATGAAGCTTTTACGGTTTAGCAAAAGGTTTTGCACAAATGAGCCAAAAAGACAGTGCTGCAGGGTGTGCAATATCGTCTGCGAAAATATAGTAATTGTTGTTTTAACGATGTGCGATTTGACATTATCAGTATTTTGCCAAAAACCAAACAAATTACTCTAAACCAGCGGTTCTCAATTCCAGTCCTCGCGCCCCACCGCTCTACATATTTTTCATGTCTCTCTTAGTTAACACACCTGATTCAGATAATCAGCTCGTTAGAAGTGCGCTCCATGAATGAACTGTGTTCCGATTGACATGCTCCCTACACAGTGTCCATTGCTCCCTACTCCTGAGCAGGGGAAAGCCGCTGAAGTTTACTTCACTTCAGAACATTCATTCATGGATTTGCGTTGCGCAACATCTTTTACGCACGGACGAGTGTGACATCATATCGTCTGTAAATATATACAATTTAAATTCACGTCTCTCTCACTTCAATGCACTATGAATGGAATACGCGAACTGGAATCATGGAGGAATATCGTGTGATGTCCACTTCGCGGGGCACTTATGCGTTCGAATAGAACAAACGTCTGAAGTGATAAGAGTAACATACGAAATGTGCAGAGCGGTGGGGCGCGAGGACTGGAATTGAGAACCGCTGCTCTAAACAGTGTGCTGTGAAATCTAGTAACGTTAGATTAGACTAATCCGCGTGCATCTGGAGTGCTTTTCTTTCACTGCGTGATTCAGTCTGTTAAAATGCGTTTAGAATGATCACAAAATTGAAGATATAGAAGCAGAAAATGTATATATTTATATAATTTAATATAGTAAGTCAACATCACATGAAGAATGCCGTTTTCTCAAAAATCACCATGATTACATAAGCCTGTAGTTTTGCTTTTACACAGTTAAAAAACAAGTTAATTAAGAGACTTACGTTTTAGACACATTGCCTGTTTTTGCTCTATTTCGACAACAAAAATAATTCCATACACAGTTTTGCGTCTCTGACTGTGAGCAATGACGGTGTTTCATTCCTTGAATTAACCGTTTAAATGATTCTGTTCAATCACAATGACTCTCTTATGAGTGACTTGCTGACACCTACTGGTGGTTCTAATTTAACATTTAAAGTATCTTTTGATTTATTTATTTTTAATTTCAAATGACTATTTAACATTTGTGACCCTGGCCTGGAGCACAAAACCAGTCTTAAGTCATGGGGTATATTTGTAGCAATAGCCAACAATATATTGTATGGGTTAAAATTATACATTTTATTTTATGCCAAAATCATTAGCATATTAAGTAAAGATCATGTTCCATTAATGTATTTAGTAAATTTCCTACTGTAAATATATCAAAACTAAGAGCTTAATTTGAACAACTTTAAAGGAGATTTTCTCAATATTTGGATTTTTTGCACCCTCAGATTCCATATTTAAAAATATTGTCCGATCATAACAAACAATACATCAATGGAAATATGATTTATTCAGCTTTCAGATGATGTATAAATCGCAATTTAGGAAATTGGTTTTCTGGTTCAGGGTCACATTTTATGTCTTATTTATCAAAACATTATTTCTGCATTTGTAACTGCAGGCTAAATGCATTCATGTCAGTGTGTAATACATCTATGCCACTTCAGATGAAGCTTCTGCGTTTCCTCTGCATTGCAAAGATGCATTTTGTTGATACTGATTTAATTTGCCTGGTAACAGCCCAAATGTCTTATTATTCTAATTAACCGATTAATTTAATTAAAAACACCTAGTTTGAGATTTATAGGCCTATCCCAGGTGTGTCAAACTCAGTTCCTGGAGGGCCACAGCACTAAAGAGTTTAGTTCCAACCCTGCTCCAACACACACACCATGTAGTTTTCAAATAAGCCTAAATGATTAGTTTAGCTGTATCAGATGTGTTTAATTAGGGTAATATCTACGCTGTGTAGGGCTGTGGCCCTCCAGGTACTGAGTTTGACACCTTTGGTCTATCCCATTTTTCCCTCCCTCCCATTGTTAAAATGTAACTAAGTACTTTTTACTCAGAGTAAATTTTAAATGAGCTACTTTTTACTTTTACTTGAGTAGATTTTTAGACTGGTACTTTTACTTGTACTTAAGTAAAATTTCAGTAATGTAATGGTACTTTTACTTGAGTACAATATTTTTGTACTCTTTCCACCTCTGCCGGGATCAATCCCGGGTTGGGGACCTAGTAACATTGCCGGGTTCAGTCCTGGAACGAGCTTTGTGTGAACAAAAGCCAGAACCAGTGCCATAAAGGCTGATGACGTGCGTTATCATGTGACTCTTTTACCGGGTGTTTTGAAGCCAGAAAAATTTTCACAACGAAAAATGTTTAAACCGGAATGAAGCAGAGATCAGAGAGTTCCTCATTATCCACGCTGAGGCTGAAATAGTTCACCAGTTTAGTGAAACGGTATGCGCCGCATTATACACATCATGTGTCTTTACAGGTTGTGTGTGAATGCACGCACAGATTCGGGAAAATCACTGGCAGTGTGAATGAACCAAAATCAAACGATCCCGAGACAAATCACAGGGCACATTTTCCGTGTACTTTCCGGAATGACTGTGTGAGAGAGGCTTTTCACTCATGTTGGTGTGTTTATGTGCAGGATAAGACGTGGCCTTGTGTCATTCATTTCAACAGATGCTGCCTCACCCCCCCTGTCTGCTCCCCAGCCTGCCAAGATATGTCTTTTTTATGTATTGAGTGATTAGAATGCCAAACAGGTCATGTATGGTAATGGCATTCTCTGTTGTTTCTGTCATAATGCAACTGTGTCCATTTAATATCACTAGTGTTGACAGTAACGCCTCTGTAATCCTTCAAAAGACAACCCCCCTCTCCACAGACACAAGCAAACAAAAGTCAAAGCTGCTAAACTCGGTCGTAAATCAGAAGAAGGGCCTGAAGCATTATGGAAGATCCATTGGATAGTGACTTATTACGAATCATTTTTAGAGACTGCTTTGTCTAAACAGCAATTGAGGTTGATGGTGGTCAGCACACAAGTAATAGGCCTACAAGAGAAACCTTGAGTTAATCATGCCTGGACTACTTGAAAATCAGCTTCCATTGCAAGTCTATAGCTTTTTCTATCACACTCTTTGTGTATTTTGAAGTATCACATCAGAAACAGGTGATGGAAATGCCAAATTTCGAAAAGAAATCCCTTAACTAGCAAAGACGTTTTTACGCTCGCTTGAGGTGGCTTTTGACTTGTGCGGAATAGGGTTAATGCGAATAATGGGAGATGAAAATGCATTTTGCAAATAAATCCCGCATGAGCGTTCAAAAGTCATGTGACTTTGCGCTATGAGACGGCATTACCAGACTAATCGGACCAATTTTGTTGCATAGCATCTGAAATGTTATGTCATTTCCCGAGCAAAGTCTGTCATCAAATTGTTTCTGTAATTACCTCCCAGAACGGTCTACCACAACTGCATTCCCAAACAGCTGACATTCACCTCCGAAAACAACACGCATTTATTGTTTCATCTGCTCACTCAAAGCGTAAGTAATTTATTTTATTTGAGGATTATTATATTCAGTGGCTTCTCCTACTTTTCTTAGTGATTATTTAGTGGCAGTTTATCAGGAAGTGACGATTCTTTTATCTCTGACTCTGATGGAAAGGGTGCTTATTCGTAAATGTTTTATGCAATATTCAATATTCAAAAATTATAGATTTTTTTCGCAATTTAGGATGGAAACCCGGCATAAAATGCTGAAAGTTTTAGCCTGTTTTATTGACCAGAATAGTACACATTTTTGGGGTGAAATTTGCCTTTCAGAACATGATATTCACATTTTGTATATTCATCTGAGAGTCAAATGCAAATTACGGTTTTCAGTAACGTTGTCATGGCAAACATGTGCCAATATCTAAATACAGTACTTCATAAGAGCTTTGAAATATGTGACAGAATGTCAAAATAAGGCATTGCCGTCAGGAAGTGATGCTCTCAACATAATGTCTCCCTTTTGGAGAGAAATGTCTCTGTGTGCCAACGGAAGAATGACACACATTTTGTCTCCCTTTTGCCATATTTCGTTCCCACTGCATTTGGCCAGTCTCTTACACGCACAAACAGTCTTTCAGGCCGTATCAGAGACTGCCAAGTCAAGAATAGGGCCTTTATGCCCCTCTTCCTCCAACGGGCACCCCTCTGGATTGTGACCCCCGTGCCATTGTTCTGGCTGCCTGTCTGTTGGCTGACACAAGCAATAATCCTGAAATCTGGCCTCCCTCCAACCTCATTACAGCTCCTGCCACCATTGATCCTGCCCCGAGAGGCTTCCCCTCTGGTGACACTTCCCTCTCGCTCTCTCTTTTAACTCACTCTCTTTTCCTCTCTCTCTCTCTTCCTTCCCATCAGCTTCCCTTTTCACTTACTGTTACTCTGTGTCTTTCACAGTTGTTTTGGTCATCTCTATTTTTCTCCTATTTTTTCTCCTTCCCTTTTCTTTCAGAGAGAGGTGACTCAGTCGGCACACCTGTTCTCATTCCCTCTTCCCTTTGGATATGTTCATGGCGTCCATAGACTTTGACCTTCAAAGTAGGCCTGTTTGCAAGTAGGCTGATGTAGGGTAGATTATATAATAGATACTCATAATAATATCCATATTGATTATATTGGTGATGTTGCACAACATTGTGCAAATATTGTGGTGGTGATTTTTTTTTTGGACATACATTTTCCTAAATAAGATTAGTTTTGTAATCCTTACATTGCAACTCAAGTTTGAGAGTGTTTTGATTGTATATGTGACCCTCGACCACAAAACCCTTACAAGTTCCCTTGTGGTGTTTAAGCATTTACTATTTTAACTTTGGACATTTAAGTGGAAAAAAATCTTGTTTAATTTACTGAAAATAGTGTGGAAATTGAAAATATGATATAACATGAAGTACATCAATTGAATATTGTCAAAGGCTGAAAAATGTTGGGATAAAGTTTTTGGCAGTATTAATAAAAGACACAAATATGAAGGTCAAAGAGCAGATCTGGTGAGATGGAGAGGGTGACATGGAAAGCAAGTAAATTCAGTAAAACAAGAAGAAATGGCTAAAACGGAAGGAGACTGATCTTGTTCCGGTGTCTAGCTGACTGTTTGTTGGCATCTATGCAGCCAAGGCGTGACTAGCCTGCGGTTAATGAAATTAGTGCAGAGGGAGGCAGTGCGTCGATGAGGGAATACTATGAGAAGATCATGTACAGAAATGTGTGTCTGTCATTGTCTCTAGAGGGAAAGAGATGAGAAATAGAAGGAGCACAATACAATGAAAGCCACTCTGCAATGTGAAATGCAAGATTACTTTAGATATAATGGGAAACTCCTCCTGGATCTGAGTAAGGGTTTCAACAAAACGATTTAGATTCTGCTCAGTTGTGATTACTGTGCAGTATTAATAATACACAGATACAGAAAACTGCCTGTTTTTTCCCAATAAGCCAGTTTTATGGTTTTGTTTTGTATTAGACAAGCAGCTTTACAGCCAAATAAGCTGATGCCGAAAACATGCTTTCCTATAATGTCCTCTTATATTTAGACATAGTATTGAAAGAGTTCAGAGGAAATTATCTCTATTTTCCACTTTGTTCTAGACTTAATGAACACGTAAGGAATAATTGATGATATTTGAAAAATAATGCACACCTGAGGTGGTGATGCGGTCACGACATGAACGGCGGAGTGGCCGTTACACCTCGGTGTGCATTTTTCTAATAATTCAACAGTCAATTATTACGCTTATACTTCTGTTGCCACACCTCAACACATCGATCAGATGATATATTTCAAGGCATTCGTTCAGTTTTTCTACTTAAATCACTATTGTGAGTTGGATTATTTTTTCTGCATCTCATCCAAATTTGCCCTTGCTAATTACAAAACGTAATATTAAACCATAACGGACGCTTGAGCCGTTGATAGCAGACTAATGCAGTTAATACAGTTAATAACTAAGTATGAGACAGAGAGAGAGATTAATGTTACCTCTGTGAGTCAGCGATCAGCAGCAATGTCTATAGTGAGACTTTAAGTTAATTTTCTTCATGAACATGACCTTTGTTGTTACCTCGCTTGTAAGAAGTCATGTCCTTTTTAAGTTCTTAAATTGTTACTGATAAAGAGTAGTGCTAACTAGATTAGCGCTTATGTTAAGGTGTGTGCAAACTATGTGATAATGTGATGCGTGTGAAAAAAATCTTCCCAAATTCGCAATAAGAATCATTTAAATATCTGTATGTTGTTGTCAACAAAAAGAAGTACTATCTTTCTGCCAAAATATAATCTAAGAAAAAGCAACAGCTCCATCAACATTCATAAATATTAGTATTGTAATTTTACTGTTGCTCTGTAAAAAAAAAAGACAATAATAATAATAATTACTCTACAACCGGTCTATACATTTATTATAACATCCCCCCCTCCCAATGTTTTTTTTCTAATTGGGATCATCCCTACTTCAAATGTGTAGAAATGTTTGCATCAACTTCTTACACCACTGAACTTACAACATCCTCTTTTTCAATTTTTGTTCAAGAGGAAGGATTTCTGGTTTGAGAAAATAACTGCTGCACTGGGGTGCTTGGGCTCATTTAGGTTAATTTGAGTGGTGCATCCATGACATCATTGTCCTTTATTCATTCTCCAGTTTTTTTCTCACTAGGGGTGTGAAAAACGGAGTAACCGCATCAGTCACGGTCTCCTCACTCTGAGCCTACGCCTCTCCTTTCTCCCAGCTCCTACTGCAGTCATTAATTATACAAGTTCTTGTCCTTAATGTGGTAGAGAATTGAATCAGATGGAAAGCCCACTTAATCTGCAGACTTATTTTGGTGTTGGTTTTCCAGGCAAAGATGTTGAAAATCCTCTGTAAATTTGTTCTGGTCCTCCGTTTAAAAAAATCAGGTCCATAATTGCCCTGGACAAGAAACTTGTTGTCAATCAAATTAAAGGGGACATAACCCACAGTTTCACCAAATCTCATGTTAATCTTGAGTACCTATATTGCATCCTTGAAATATTCGAAGAGTTTTTAGTTTGATTACATTTATAAAAAAAAGATAAAGCTTTACGATTCTCTCCGAAAACAGCTGAGCTCCTGAAGGCATGCCGCGGGCGGAGCTAAAGAGACACAAGCACTTGAGCGCCGATTGCCAACACAAAACAGAAATTTGATGCAGTTTTACTTACCGCCTGTGGTTCCGAGTCATGACCAGGGTCTTTTATCGTTGGTCTTTTATCGCTGGGGCTGCTTCATCTTTCAGTATCAATCGATGTGCAAATCCAACATTAAACTGGGCCTTGTTCATAAAACATTCGTCACAAAAATTATGGGAAAAGAAATGAACACACTTGAAAAACAAACTGCATCTTAGGGCTGGGCGATATATCGAACGCGATGATCATGCGCATCTCATCAATATAGCCGGTTCCATGATTAGCATTAAATTTCCATCACCTGCTTTCAAATGGAGCGGCATTTAATACACAGAGCTGTAGATTATATTATTATGTAGAGTATATATATTAATAATATATAAATATATATATATATTAATAAACTATATATATATATATATATATATATATATATATATATATATATATATATATATATATATATACACATATATATATATACATATATATATATACACATATATATATATACACATATATATATATATACATATATATATATATATACATATACATATACATATACATATACATATATTAGTCGACCGATATGCTTTTCAGGGCCGATACCGATTATTACAGATCAAGTAGACCGATAACCGCTATTTTGAACCGATATACGTGTCTGGTGTAAAATGAAAATGAATGCCAAAATTCATAATAACAAGAGCTCTGACAAAAACGTTCTTTAAATGCTTTTAAACATGTCTTTAATTCTGAAAACTGTTAATAACAACAGCATTAAATAAACAGTAATATTAATAATATTAATAATAACATAAGTACAGAGATCACCCAGAAGCATTCTGTAAACATTTTGTAAAACTTAAAGTAAACGATTTAGCGTGTGTGATTATTCTCAACAAAAGTTGTAATAATTGTTGTAGTTGTATTACGTATACAGTAATATATTCGGCTAAACCAAACTTATATTTTGACAGGTTGCCATGAGGACCTTTTAAGTTTCTGTAGCCTATGTATATATGATATGACGATCGTTTTACTCAAATGAAACGGTCAAATACTCATGAAGTGACTCTGCGAGCAGTTCTGGGGATGTTGTTCATGTATTTATGTCCTCATTTAGTGAGACGGCAGATGCTGAAATCACCGCGAGCATCACGCTCTTCAGTATGTATGTGTGCAGTAAATGAAACCGCACGTCTGTGTCATTCATTAACAGAGATGCAGAACATGCAGGATTCATATTTAAAGTGTTTTTGCGGCTTAATATTTATAGATACTAGTCCATAGCGCGAGTCGATTTAAGTGTACTGACCTACTTTTGATTAATTCATCCAAACTTCGACACATTCCGCGTTATACGGTAAATTCCATTATATGACTGCATTCCGCGATTGCGCCCGCATTTTCCGCATCGCGGACATCATGAGTTATATTGAGGTGTTTTGCAACTTCAGTGTAGTGGATTGTGATTTATTGCAACTTCAACAACGTCTGCTGCTGCCTTACCTTTGAGAGACAACTGATGCGTGATCACTGACGCAGCTCTAGTTAGCAAGTGCTTTCGGTGTGAGACTGCCTTCAGTTTTCCGCGTTGATTGGTCGGACTCGTGACTCTCTACTTATCAGATGAGTGGTGGGCGGAGATTGCTCTGAGTGTTACGGCCACAGAGTGTTGAGCTCAGACAGGCTACATCGAGCCAAATAGTGCATTTAAAAATTAAATAATTTCATCTGTATTATTTATTCACCAATAAATAATGTCACCTGTAAATAGTATGTTTGTTTGCATAAAAAAAAAAAAACCTATCGGCAAATCTGTTTTGAAAATGGCCGATATCGATAATCGTAAAAATGCTTAATATCGGCGCCGATAATCGGTCGACCCCTAATATATATATATATATATATTTAGATTTATAGAAATTTGGGGGTATTTGCATATAATTACTTTGAGAAAAGATATTCTGGTCAAGGAAAAATAGGTGAGGGGGTGGATGAAGGGGTCCCCACAACATAACAGCTGGGCTATTTCTATGCTGGGTTCCTCTTACAGCTTTGTCTTGTTGTGGTTATACAGCCACCCTGCCAGTGTTTCCTGTTTTAGCATGGAGCTTCCTCTTGGTTAGGTTTAGTCTGATTACATTTATTTTAGTGATATTCAAATGCTGTTATAGTATTTATACATTTTGAAAGGGTTGGTTTATATTTTCAGTTTTCAATTTAATTTTAGTTTAAGTTTTGGTAATTTTATTATTTGCATTTGTGTTTTTTTTTTTTTTAGTGTATATATATATATATATATATATATATATATATATATATATATATATATATATTTTATCTTCCTATTTTGCTTAATTTTTTATTCAGTTTTAGTTGTGTATATATATATATATATATATGTATGTGCTGCTTTTAGTATGTTTCTTTTTTTTTTTTTTTTTACAATTGTGTCCCATGATGTGGTGATTGCCCCCAGCATGCCGTTGTCGTGCCCTTCCTCTCTCTCACCTCCGGTTCCTTCTGTTGTATTTCCCCGACCAGCTGTCTCTGCTCTGGTTCAGGCTGGGTCTTGACCCCAGCCTCTCTGCCCTGCCAAGAGATGCCAAACATTTCCAGCTTATACATTTCCTCTGCACTGCATTAGCTTTCAGTTTTCTGCCTACGCATACAAGGATGGCGATTGAAGTTTTTACTTTAATGATTGGACCTAATTTACACCCCTGCAGCATCTTATGGCTTATTTAAAACTTGCCTCACCAAGAATAGATGGTAAAATAGGGGGAAGCCCTTAAGACTTCCACGCAGATTCAGAGGACACCTGTTAAAGATGCCTGTGAAATTTATACAAGCTGTTTTAATGTTTGCTTCTATTGTTGTCATGGTGTCCATTAACTGTAGTCTTAATAGCAACAGTGTGTAACAACATTTGGTCCGGTTTCATTCCCACGGTTTGATTACATTAGCACTGTTGGAGCTAGCATCTGTTGCTGTTTCCTGGCCCGTCATGCCTCCTATAACCAGCACCTCTAGAACACTAGCAAGATTAGCACCGGGATCATGCCAGATGAAGTTCAGGCTCCAGCTGGTTTACCTATACAAGCCTGTGCTATTGGAAAGTTCCTCCTGACCCTCAGGGAATCCAATAAGCCCCTCATATCGTGCAGTCATTTGGGTGGCCCATTGCGTAACTTGCCTGGGATGGCTGGACATGTAACGTGGTGGCTTGTTGATCAAAACATTAAGGGGGAGGTTGGGAGAACTAATTTTAGTAACGTTAATCTTTAGCTGAGAACTAGCAAAAGGATAGTGTGGCAGTAAGTGAGGAATACGAGCAGTTAAATAGGATGATAACATGAATTTTGACAGGGAAATTTGGGGGTATTTGCATATAATTACTTTGAAAAAAGATATTCTGATCAAAGAAAAATTGGTGAGGGTGTGGATGAAGGGGTCCCACAACATAACAGCTGGGCTATTTCTATGCTGGGTTCCTCTTAAAGCTTTGTCTTGTTGTGGTTTTAATTACACAGCCACCCTGCCAGTGCTTTCCTGTTTTAGCTTGGAGCTCCCTCTTGGTTATGTTTAGTCTGATTGCATTTGTTATTTTAGTGATATTCATATGCTTTTATAGTATTTATACATTTTTAAAGGGTTGTTTTATAATTTCAGTTTTCAATTAAATTTTTGTTTAAGTTTTGGTTAATTGTATTATTTGCTTTTGTAAAAAAAAAAAAAGTTAAATCTTCCTATTTTGCTTTATTTTTTATTCAGTTTTAGTAACTTTAGTACTTCAATTGAATTGAAAATAACTTAAAAATAACACTAGCACTCAGCTGGGATTTAAATTCTCGGTGTTTCAAAGGTACTTCAGAGCCAAAGATTGACTGAGTTGTGCTAGGACTTGTGAATATCGATGTAAGCAGATGCGTTTCCTTTTAATCCCTCTTCCAGTTTGTTGTCACTTAATTCTTGGAGTGCACAAACGTACCGGTAAAAAGCCTTTGAAAGCTTCTTATCAAATTTCCATCTTTAGATTCTGCAATTAAGAGGCAGGGCCGTTGTTTCCTAACTGAACTGTACCACTGCAATATCTGGAAGTTGTGTTTGTTTAAAATGAGAATGAAAGTTTCCACTTGGGTAGGGCTGCTCGATTATGACAAAAATCATAATCACAATTATTTTGGTCAATATTGTAATCACAATTATTTAAAAGGATTATTAATGGACCATATGACCAAAACTTTATATGAAAGATTTATTTAAAGATAGTGATATATAAAATATATATTTTCTGTAAATAACGTTGCCATGACATCCACATATTAGAGACCAGCGAAATGTCACAATTCTTAATACCACCACAGAATACTAGAGTATATAATATTAGTAAAAAAAAATAAAACAACAACAAAGGTCCTCAAAATTATTGAAAATAATTAAACTGCCAGTAATAAAAAAGCTATGGAATACAATAGAATGAAAAGATACAAATGGAACTTTAAGTTTGTTTTAATGCAAGTCTAAAGTAGCTATTCAGTTAACCGCTTACTAGAGAAATTGAATAACCTAATGTAAAATAAAACGGCATAGTCTTCACTGTAAGAATTAAACTTCCTTTGTTTCTTATTAAAGTTTCAAAAGTCCTTCAGTCAAGAGCAGTTAGTGATCTTGAATTTCTTTTGTTTGATTAATATAAAGCATACAGCCGCGGCAGGAATAGAGCCCGCTGTTACTTTAAGAGCCGCACGGATCCAATTTACTGTTACTCTTTACGTTCATTTATTGCATAACCCACGAGGGTTTACGTGAAAAATCACTAAGCGCCGCATTTTGAGACATTTTTGCTAGTGATCGACCGATATTGACTTTTTATAACCGATACCGATATCGATTATTTAAAGTTTATTTAACCGATATTCAGAACCGATATTTATTAACTGTTATAAAGTAAATAAATAACAGAGTGAAGTAGGCTTGCCGCAGGACGGTTATACTGGTGTTAAGCCGCAACACTGTTACATCACTTGCTCACCGTGGGACCGTCCCCCACCGTCCTTTAGATTGTTTTTATAGTAATAAAAATAAATTCGTTCAGATAGAGGACAGTAAAATTAAAACTGAACGCGGCTGCTAAATGCAACGCACCGAACGAACGAGAGTCTTGCATCACAGCAGTTCAAGGTTCAAGGTTTCTTTATTTGTCACATGATAAATTATACAGGGTATAATCAAAAGTGAAATGTAGGTCAAATCAGGTCCACTCAGTGGACAGTGCAAAAAAAAAAAAAAAAAAAAATGATATAAAAGTAACACCACACAAGAGTATATATATATATATATATATATATATATATATATATATATATATATATATATATATATATATATATATATATATATATATATATAAGAAATAAAAAGTAAAATGTGCAATAGAATAAAGAAAAGTGCAAAACAGTAAAACAGTAAGATGTGCAAAACAAATAGGATGTGCAAAAACAGTATATGGGACTTAATAAATATTAGTATAAACAGGAGGGATGAGAGGGATGTGCAACGGGTTGTACTGGGTATGCACACATAGCGGCAATATGGATGATGAGAATATGAATGTTTTTGTTATTTTTATTTTTTACAGATAATAATGAGTCTTGTGAAAGTTTATGGAACAGAGTTTGTGTTAAGGAGCCTGATGGCCTGAGGGAAGAAGCTCTTCCTCAGTCTCTCTGTCTTTGCCATCAAGCTCCTGTAGCACCTGCCAGATGGCAGTAAACGGAAAAGATGGTTACCGGGGTGGTTTGAGTCTTTGATGATTTTAGCAGCTCTGCTTCTGCAGCGTTTGAGGTAGATGCCCTGCAGAGGGGAGTGTAGATCCTGAGATGCGCTCAGCTGCGCACGACTCTCTGTAGAGCTTTGCAGTCCTGGTTTGTGGCATTATTATACCACACTGAGATGCACTGAGTCAGAACACTTTCTATGGCCCTGAATAGAAAGTTTTCAGGATAGCTGGTGAGATCCTGAATTTCCTCAGCTGTCGCAGATGGTACAGCCTTTGCCTGGCTTTCTTAACCTGAGTTTGAATGTGTGTAGTCCATGTCAGGTCCTCGTAGATGTTTACACCAGTACTTGAAGCTGCTCACCCTCTCCACAGGGGTCCCACTGATCATAAGAGGAGTAGGCCGCTGCTGTCTCTTCCTGAAGTCCACGATCAGCTCTTTGGTTTTGCTCACGTTCAGAGAGAGGCAGTTGTCCTGGCACCATGATGTAAGTCTCTCCACCTCATCCAAGTATGCGGTCTCGCTCATCGTTGTTAATGAGGCCCAGGACCACAGTATCATCAGCAAATTTAATGATAGATGTGGAGCTGTGAGAGGACACGAGTCGTGGGTGTATAGAGAGTATAGCAGGGGCTCAGGACACAGCCCTGTGGGGCTCCTATGTTCAGGGTGATTGAGTTGGAGGTGAACTGGCCGACTTTCACCACTTGTGGTCTGGCGGTGAGGAAATCTTGAATCCAGTCACAAAGTGAAGTGTTTAGGCCGAGGTCTGAGAGTTTAACAGCCAGCTTGGTGGGGACTATAGTATTGAAAGCGGAGCTATAGTCAATGAATAGCAGCCTGACATAGTTGCCATTTTGCTGTCAATGTGAGTGAGGGAGTGCAGTACCTGAGAGATGGCATCATCAGTAGACCTATTTGGCGGTAGGCAAACTGAAGAGGGTCCAAAGTAGCAGGGATGGAGGAGCAAATGTGTTTCTTTAAAAGTCTCTCAAAACCTTCATGACTGTCGATGTAAGGGCAACTGGACGATAGTCATTCAGGCAAGAGGGTTTACTGTTCTTGGGCACAGGGATAATGACAGATTTTTTAAAGGGGTGGGGACCACAGAGGTAGCGAGGACTCATTAAATATGGATGTAAACAAACCAGCAAGCTGATCAGCACAGGACCTCAGAACGGCCAGTAATCCCATCGGGTCCTGCTGCTTTTCTGACGCTCACTCTCCTTAGTTCCCTCCGAACATCATCCTCTGAAAGGGTGATAGCATAATCATTGCTGCTCTGTCTGCTGCTTCCTGACGCTGCTCGGCAGAATCGCGCGCCGCCATTGCATTCAAAGCGGCCGTGAAGTTGTTTAGCTCTGACTGTAGCGGGTCTGCTCTCACCTCCACAGAGTTGTTGTTTCCAGAGGAACAGATGGTCTTCAGTCCCTGCCACATCGTCGAGAGTCATTGAGCTGGAAATGTGACTCAATTCTCTCACTGTATCGGCGTTTAGCGGCTCTTACTGCACGACGGAGAGCATAACAAGATGACTTGTACTCACTCATGTTTCCTGACAGAATACCGGCATTGTATCGGCAGTTCGATGGTTAACCGCGTCACGAATTGTTCTGTCCACCACGGCTTCTGATTTGAGAAAGTCTTTATTGTAACCGCTTCAGTGGCCTGTTCGGTTAGTGTGTTTACTTAATGCTACCTCCGTGAATTGCTGACGCCAGATGAACTCGCCCGAACATGTCCCAGTCGACGCATCAAGAGACGCCTGTAGCGTAGCTTCAGAGTGGGAGGACCAGCGCCACTTCCCTCTCCACCGGGGTTCTTGAACGATCCGTTGTTTATAATCCGTGTGAGGAAGATGGCGGCATGGTCTGATTTTCCAAACGCCGGCAGTGAGTGGGCTTTGTAGGCATTTTGAATTGGGTGTAGCAATGATCGAGTGTATTCAGTCCTCTGGTTGGACAGGATATGTGCTGATGAAAGTTAGATGACCTTTTGAGGTTAGCTTTGTTAAAGTCCCCGCGACGATACATGCAGCGTCAGGATGTATGTTGATATATCCGCTGAGGTCATCGTGTAGTTTAGACAAAGCCAAGCTGCTATCTGCCTGTGGTGGTATATACACGGCAGTAACGACGGTTGATGAGAATTCCGTGGCAGATAAAATGGGCGGCAGATAATGGAGATGTTCTAGATGAGGCGAGCAGGAGCGCGACAGAATGGAGATGTTCCTGGGGTCACACCATTTCTTGTTAATGAAGAAACACACTCCACCACCTTTGGTTTTTCCGGCCTCGGCTGTTCTGTCCATCCGTAAAACAGAGAAGTTGTCAGGCGCGTTACAGCGTTGTCCGGGACCGAGGAGTGAGCCATGTTTTCAAACAAATGATGTTACAGTCTCTGATGTCCCGTTGGAAACTAATCCTGGCTCTAAGATCGTCCATCTTATTATCCAAGGATTGGACATTGGCGAGCAAAATACTCGGTAGAGGGGACTGTGAGCCCTTTTCCTCAGTCTGTTGCGGATTCCAGCACGTTTCCAGCGGTGTTTCTTTTCGCCTCCTGGTATTATTGAGGCGGCCTTTGAATGGCCACGCTGGATCTGTGTATAAAGTGTCCTGGATCAGGTTAGTGTAACGCTGTCCAATGTCCAAAAGTGTTCTCTTGTCGTACATAATCATTGCAGACGTTACACTTATAAAAGGGAGGTAAAAATAGAAAAAAAACAACACATAAAAACACAATTTTGAGCGGAGCTAATTCACAGGCGACTGAACTCAGCAGCGCCACCGGAAGGTATCTAGGTCTAAGTCTAGGTCTGCATGCCGCGGCTGTCCTGACCAGATTTATTACTCCGCTGTCCTTGAAGGACGTGCAATTCTCTTTCCTTTTTTTTTGTATTATGCTTATCCTATCATTTTAAATGACAGACTGTGTCGAATTTTTTTTTTTTTTCTCTGCTGCACTTTTCACTGTGTTAACAGCAAGATGTTAAATGAATTTAGTGTTTTGACAAGACTAATAAAATAGCTATTAGGCTAAACCTACATTTTTTCCTATTGTGTTGTATGTTAGCATAAACGAATTATATCCTGACAAAACAAATTATAATAGGGATTACAATTTTGTATAACTTTTTCCTCTCTGTGAAACTTTATTCCGTGTTGGCAGCAAAATGTTATTGACATTTATCAGTCAATAAATAAAGTAGTGAAATTTTGTTCTCTACATTTGACCCATCCAAGTACACACACACCTGGAGCAGTGTTCACTCAGGAGAAGCTCCAGCACGACCGCCACGCATGTAACTTTATACAAGATTAACTTGTTTGAAACACACTAAATTATATTAACATTTACTATAGAACCATTATTTTGCCAATAAACATCTAAATAAATACATCTCTATCGAAATTAATTATTTATTTTCTCCACAAGCGATCGCAGTTTGAGTATAGTTCTGTGTAAATGGATAAACCGCGCTGTCAGCAGTTATTTCATAATCTAGAATGACAAAAACATTTGAATAATTCTGATAAAACATGCCAGTTGAGAAATGCAATAAAATACAATGTTTTGTTTGTTATAGCTTATTTCAATATTTCAGAGAATATTATCCAGTGAATTATTATTATTCACTCTTTAGCCTATTAAACAGCTTATAAACCTAAAACTGTAGTTTAAAATGAAGTTGATATTTTGTTTGAGTTTTCCGTATTTTCCTTAGGTTTTAAATAAGCCTGTAAGCGCCGTGCGCGTTTTACTTTGACTTTAATATCAGCAGCAAATTCGGCGTCAAGCAGTGTTTAAAAATAAAAACAGCAAATACTGTGGAACCAAATAAATGAGAAACGAATGTTTTTTAACATTATCACTTAGATCAGGGTAATAGATCGTATTCACCTCTCACGTATTCTGTTTAGGGAGAAATACGGTTCTCATGGCGTGTGAATACAGACTGAACGCGGCTCAAAGCCGCTGTATGAGAACATGATACACAAACTACTGCTCTCGCTGGATAAAAGAAGCCAGTGTCACACTAGTACACACAAGTTTGGATGGGCAAGTTTTGTAATCAAGGTAAAGCTGATCACAGTGACATGATCGTGCATTAGGCGTCGGTTATGTCCGTTATAAATGATGCGCAAACGAACTGTGTATGTGCGCTCTAGGTCATCATATTTCTGCTTGAATACAGCTCAGTATATAGTTGAATACAGCGACGTGAATAGTGAATAATAATAAAATACTATTGTATTTATCATTATTAAATTAATGCAACATAAAGATACATCACAACAAGCCTTTTTAATTATTTATTTAATGTGTATTTTATCATTTATTTACTTTTCACTTGGTAGATCTCGGTGAGTTTTCTCCCAGACTAAGATTAATGTCAGACTCAGAAGTCAAAACGGGCGCTTTTACATTTCGTTTTGAAACTCTTCCACATCGTGTTGTCTGTGTCACCTCACTCTTCTTGTCTGTGTCACCTCACTCTTCTTGTCTGTGTCACCTCACTCTTCTTGTCAGTCATCTCTCTTTACGTGATAAATGAAATCTGATCTGTGATGTAGAGGTCTGCGCGGGACTATTTCCGGGATTTTTGTCTTGTCAAGAGTCTTGAATTTATTGACTGATAAATGTAAATAACATTTTGCTGCCAACACGGAATAAAGTTTCACAGAGAGGAAAAAAGTTATACAAAAATTGTAATCCCTATTATAATTTGTTTTGTCAGGATATAATTCGTTTATGCTAACATTCAGCCTACAACACAATAGGAAAAAAATGTAGGTTTAGCCTAATAGCTATTTTATTAGTCTTGTCAAAACACTAAATTCATTTAACATCTTGCTGTTAACACAGTGAAAAGTGCAGCAGAGAAAAAATAAATAAATTCGACACAGTCTGTCATTTAAAATGATAGGATAAGCATAATACAAAAAAAAAGGAAAGAGAATTGCACGTCCTTCAAGGACAGCGGAGTAATAAATCTGGTCGGGACAGCCGCGGCAATGCAGACCTAGACTGCTGTGATGCAAGACTCTCGTTCGTTCGTGCGTTGCATTTAGCAGCCGCGTTCAGTTTTAATTTTAGTGTCCTCTATCTGAACAAATTTATTTGTATTACTATAAAAACAATCTAAAGGACGGTGGGGGACGGTCCCACGGTGAGCAAGTGATGTAACAGTGTTGCGGCTTAACACCAGTATAACCGTCGTGCGGCAAGCCTACTTCACTCTGTTATTTATTTACTTTAAAACAGTAAATAAATATCGGTTCTGAATATCGGTTATCGGTTAAATAAACTTTAAATAATCGATATCGGTATCGGTTATAAAAAGTCAATATCGGTCGATCACTAATCAGAGCCTCTGGTCACCCGTTAGCCTCCTGACTCATAGCCCACGTGTGTCTGTGCCATCCGGAATTCCTCTTTTCACGTTTTCCTCTCTGCCGCTCTATGTCATGTATCTCCTCTGCTCTCCATCCTTTCCGCCCCACTGCCCCTGTATTACGCCTACAGAGAGCACCTTCGTCTCAGCAGGGAAATCCCTCTGGTTTGAACCAGACTCTTTCAGCCCTAAAGAGCAAACTGTTTTTTTTTTTTTACTCGTGTTTATAATCCCTTAAGTACTCGGGCTTAATTGAAAAACCATCACTACAGCCTCCCCCCTCAGCACATGTCATTACACATATTGTGAATCATGGCTCTTAGATTAATGATTAATGTCTGTTTTTTTTTTCTCGCTCTCTTACAATCTGTGTTTTTATTCATTGCCACGGCTGGATAGATGACAGAAAGGAGTGAATGTGATCATGGATGTAACGGTTGACTCACAACGCAGAACAAGGGATGTAGGGCTGAAATGGTTCCTCGAATAACTCTAGTAACTGGAATACAAAAAATCATCGAGGCAAATTATGTGCCTCAAAGAATCGTTTTGTCCATTTACTAGGGATGCACTGAATTTTCGGCCGCCGGAAATATATGCGTCGCTGCACCGCCCAGCAGTGTTCAGGTTTTCCCCTCTCCCTCAGCTGTCATCACTGCGCCGTGTGACGCTCGATTCAATATTCCACTCTTTCCTTCTGCTCAGTTAACGCTCATGCTCACTGTAAAAGCTAAGTCCGCTCAAATAACGTGCCGACAAGAAATGTCTTTATAACGTTAGTATACTTGTTCCTGTTTGCAGTCGCGCTGCTGTGCTGTGACATGCTGTGGTACAGCTGGTCTATGCAACACTGGTCAAATCTCCACTGATCTGCTCCCCCCTATGCTCTGCTCACATTCGCTGATAATACAGCTTTGCCAGGGTTTTTATATTTTTATACATTTTCACTTAATATTTCCTTACACCGAATCATCATTTCTATTAATTTCCCACTGATTTACGTGATCTAAAGAGCATTAACTCCGATCACGCGATCATATCTCTATGAATGGATGACAGAGATGCGTGTTTTCCTTTTGCACACACCCACTGAAGAGCGCATGACGTCTCAATGAGGACATAAACACATGAACAACATCTCCAGAACTGTTTTGAGTCACTTCATGAGCATTTCACCATTTAATTTGAGTAAAACTATTCTCATATCATATAAACACAGAAATGTAAAGGTATTCACGCCAACCCATCAAAATAAAAGTCTGGGTTTGGGAAGACATTGCAGCAGAAATATTTGTTCAGCAGAATGTGCTACTACTACTTAAATTATGAAAAATGTATTTTTTTAAGGAATGACCGCACAACATTTCTAACATGTTTTAATTTTAATAGTAAATTCCCTTAAGCTAAAGCTCATAGCCCAAGTTGCTTGAAGTCCAGTGTTAAGTCTCCACAGTCTGTGATGATTTGGAGTGCAATGTCATCTGCTGGTGTTGGTCCATTGTGTTTTTTTAAAACCAGCATCACTGCACCCGTTTACCAAGACATTTTGGAGCACTTCATGCTTCCTTCGGCTGACCAGCTTTTTACAGATGCTGATTTCATTTTCCAGCAGGATTTGGCACCTGCCCACACTGCCAAAAGCACCAAAAGTTGGTTAAATGACCATGGTGTTGATGTGCTTGACTGGCAAGCAAACTCACCAGACCTGAACCCCATAAAGAATCTATGGGGTATTGTCAAGAGCAAAATGAGAAACAAGAGACCAAAAAAATGCAGATGAGCTGAAGGCCACTGTCAAAGAAACATTGGCTTCTATACCACCTCAGCAGTGCCACAAACTGATCACCTCCATGCCACGCCGAATTGAGGCAGTAATTAAAGCAAAAGGAGCCCCAACCAAGTATTGAGTACATATAATATAAATGAACATACTTTCCAGAAGGCAAATAATTCACAAAAAAAAAAATTTTCATTGCTCTTATGAAGTATTCTAATTTGTTGAGATAATGAATTGGTGGGTTTTTGTTAAATGTGAGCCAAAATCATCACAATTCAAAGAACCATAGACTTAAACTACTTCAGTCTGTGTGCATTGAATTTATTTAATACACAAGTTTCACAATTTGAGTTGAATTACTGAAATAAATGAACGACATTCTAATTTATTGAGATGTACCTGTACATTTGTGTTTGGAATTACACTTTATTTTTTTATTTTTTTTACAGGAGAACTGATGTTATCTAGTGGAAAATTCAAACCACCATGACTGTTTTGTGGGTACACTTGTTCCTGAAAAGCTTGTTTTGTTTTGTCTTGTCTTGTCATGTGTCTTTTTTGTGTTTGCTTACTTCCTGTAGCGTCTCATAAGCTGCACTGCCACTGCGCATGGTTGCACACAACAACACAAACTTGTTTACAATAGACATCTCGGAAAATCTGTGAAACCAAAAGATAGCGGATAGATAGTTAAAGGATAAGTATTTTATGCACCAATAGCATCAGCAACATGAAACTGCAAACATTTTTCTTCTAACACTCACCTTGTATTCCATTGGTTGGTCAAACAGAGTCCTGTGACTCTCACACCACTGATTGAGCCAGGAAGCTCAAACAAACAGAGCAATATTTTGCCTATAAAGGGAGTGGAGGCTAACTCCCAAATTAATTAAATTGCACACTGATGATGCACATGCGCTCATGTCACACCTCCGGCTGTTAAAAACAAAGTGCATTCATGATTTTGGGTTCTGCATCCACAGGCTTGTAAATTGGATTTAGGTCAAACAACAGAGTATTCTGGTCATGCTTGATTTTAATTGAGGTCAGTAAAGGGTGGCATGACAGCACATGAATGTATTTAATCTTATGTTGCTCTCATTCTTACATTGCTTCCCGCTGTTGTATTAATAACAGTGATCCTCAGATGAGCATAGCCAATTTACTGTGTGCCATCTGCATTATTTATCAGCGCAACCATTAAGTATTTATTGAGCACTGTCATGAATGGGGCTGTTGTGTTTACACACGGAGAGTCATTTCACTGAGAAGGGCATAGTATAGGATTTGAATAGTCACATGTTTGAATCGACTATCAGCCGGCTCGTGGTTAATCGTTACATCCCTAGCTATCACACATACAGCTACACTTGCTGGTCTTACTTCCTCTGTGTGTCTTCATGACTTAGAAGTTTTATGTTTAAAGAAGTCTAGTGTCTACATCTTACTTCCTCTTTCACTTTTTGCCCCATCACACACAAACAAACACCTTCAAAAATGTTCAAGCATTTAGCCTTGACCTCTTTGTCTAATATGCCAGTAATGTTCATTATGTGAATCACTCAGTCTCACAGCTTCAGCCATGTTGTGTTAGTTCTGATGCCAAACACACATAATGTGTTAATCTTCTTAAGCAATTAGTACATTTAGGTCAAATTTGTCTGTTGTCAAGCCATGTTTTGACTTTACACACCCGTCATTGATGATGATTTTACACAATTTACTATCACGTTGCCCAGATTGTTCTGATAAAACAAGCAGTTATAAGGGTGTTTCTGTCGTGTTGGTTTTTCTTGTCCCTGCTCTACAGGAAGATGTCACCCATAAATTTGAAAATACTGTCTTGAATTCGTGTTAACCATTAACTGTTGGTTTCATTTGATTGATTGCTGGTAAAATGGATCCACAATTTCTTTTAAATATTTTTTTTCCAAATTGTTGCACTATCGACTTTTTCCAGTCATGGTTATTAAAGGGTTAGCTCACCCTAAAATTAAAATTAGTCCATGTTTTACTCACCCTCAAGTCATCCTAGGTGTATTTGACTTTCAGACAAATCAAGTTGGAGTTATATAAAAAAAATTATCTCTCTTCCAAGCTTTATAATGGCTTGGGCGGGTGTTTTTATTCAACATTAAATATGTGAGTAAGTTATATGGATACCATGAAAGTAGTATTTTTTCTTCCGTGCTCTAAATTAGTTGCAAACTGTATTAACTTAAGCCAGTTAAAGTGTGGCCTGTAATAGACTGAGCAAGTATTATCTCTGCTCTGTCTGTGTGTTGGGTGTGTGTATGTGTGTGCAGGTGGATACCTGCAGGCGAATCTGTTTGAGCTGCCCTTCTTTCACTTATCTGTTCCTTTGGGCTCAGTGTGCCTGTAACATCACACATTTCATTTTCCACTGGCTGTCACCACACCAGCCCTAATAATGACTTCATCTAACTGGAGATCTGAATTCTAGGGGCCAGGACAAAACATAATTTATATTTACAAGATGTATGTGTTTTAGTTATAAAATAAAATACTGAATATTTTTTATTTAGTTATGCATTATTTATAAATGTATTTAATTGTTTATCTATATTTTGAGCGATTTAGGACCCTCTTAATGTCATCAGCTAAGCTACTCTATAGAAATCACACACTGCAGAAAAGCTTCTAGCGGTTATACTTCAAGTCTTTAGCTCCTCAGGGTCTGTCCCTTGCTAAAGATGTAATCTTTATTGAAATCTTGTTAAATGCGATTTGTTTTCAGTGGCTGGAAGATCTGATCGGTAATGGATAAAATAGCCTTTAATTTAAAAAAATATAAATGTTCCTTTTTGCATGCTTTATTACATTTAGTTTTATTCCTCTGTCTCTCTCTCTCTTTTCTTGCCACAGGTTATGAAAAGACAGAAGACACGCCACAAAAGACTTCTTTAGCAGACCAGGAAGATTCCAGACTGATTTTTATCAATCAGCCCCAGTTTACCAAGTTCTGCAATAATAGTGTCAGGTACGTGTGCTTCCATGTGTATTTTGCAAATACCGTTTTCCTCAAACAAAGGCTGAACAGGCCTTCATGGTGACCACGGAGATGGTGAACTTCAAGACGGTGGATGAAGCGACTGATATGTTGTTTATAAAATGTTGTAAGTGTAATTACATGTATTCTTTTACCTAGTATTTCTTTGTGTAGTTTAATTTCATGATTAATACTTTTATTTAGCGAAAATGGGTTCGACTTTATTTTACGCTGCTCTTGTTACAGTGTTATACATTTAAGTGCTGAGTTTGTATTATTCAAAGAGTTCTGAAAAAATTATATATCATGGTATCCACTAAAATATTAAGCAGCACAACTATTTTTAACATGCTTATTAAGCAGCAAGTCAGCATATCAGAATGATTTCTGAAGGATTGTGTGACACTGAAAACTGGAGTAATGGTTGCTGATTCAGCTTTGCCTTCCTTCACATCAATACATTACAATTGAAATATATGTATTTTAAAAATCCTGTTATTTTAAATTGTAACATTAATTTGCTCTTTGATCAAATGATTGCAGCTTTGGTGAGCAGAGACTTCTCTCATAAAAGCATTTTTTTTTTTTATCTTGCTGTCCCCAAACTTTTTGAACGGTTGTGTAGGAAGCAAGGCAACTCAGTTGGATTCAGAACAGAACTCGTATCTAATGTCATGAATTAACTTTAAGGAGCAGTTCATCAAAAAATGAAAGTTGTGTAATTTACTCGCCCTCAAAAGATCAGCCCGAGTCAGTGAAATGAACTGATGTGAATATTTCAGATTTTGTGAAGTGTAAGATGCTTGGTGGTTTTTCTTCCACCCTGCATGAGAGAGCATTCATCCAGACGTCATGTCACTCAGACTGCAGGCTTTTAGTATTGAAAACCAAAAGCATCAATTTGATAGTTCCATCTAGTGATCATAACGGCCACTGCAGTCTGACAAGAGCATAATTGCTCACTAATAATGCCATACTTTGATTAATGCAGTGAAGAACAATTTGTTGTCTCATGTCTGGACTGTTTATCTGTGCTTTTAGGTATATAGAGAGCTGACTCTCATGCAACAGATAAATCGCTAGTTTTAAATGGTTTGACAGACTAGGGAGTGTTGCTCGCTTATGTGTATGTATTTTATGTAAACTGCCATGAGAAGTAAACAGACTTTAGTTGTTATGGGTTACCGTCACATTTTGCTAACAATAAGTAGGTGCTCATTTAGAACAATCACATGCAAGGGTCAGGATATGATTTTCATTTCCTTGTGCATTTGTTCTCCTAGAAACAGTAACACTTAATATAGCATACAAATGTTTGTTGTGTTCCTTAAGTAAAACAAGAAGTCAGAAATTCAAAAGAAACAGATTTTTGTATTTTCGTAGCTTTTTTTATGTATATCCATACATATCTGTCCATCCCTTGCATTAAAAATCGATTTATTTAGTTTTGTATGACAATTCCCAGCCTCTCTCTGAATCATTTTGCTAGACTTCTGTATGTAAATGACCTCCTTTGTGACTGGATAACTCCACATACTGCATTACTTGACATTTGTCATTCATCAGGCCAATATGGTTAATACAGACTGCAACAGTGACACCTATTTCTCTGTAGCCTTGCATCTGGAAGGTTTTCCATTTCATTTTTTTTTTGGCAAGGCATTTAAACATAATAAAAAGCCTTGAACCAAAGCACACAGCTTCAGAATGAATCACTACATTTCAACATTTGAGTCAAAGAAAGAAAACTGAAATTGAAAAGCTAGAAAAATGTATTCTGTAGACTTGGAAGTATTTACTCATCCATAAAGACACACTACTATTAAAACGTTTTGGTTAGTAATTTTTTTCTTTTATTCAACAAGGGCACATTCAATTGAACATGAATGTGAAGACATATGTAATCAAATGAATGCTCTTCTTTTGAACTTTCTATCAGCGAGATCAGAGATTTTTTTTTTTAACTTGATTGTAATAAAATATATTATGTAAACACTGAGTTGGAGAGAAGCAAATAGTACACAATGATGGCATGAATATGCTTATTAACTAGGGATCATGTGAAAATTCAGGTTTGCCTTTTCAGGAATAAATGTATTTAAAAATATATTAAAAAACTGTAATATTATAAAATATTGCAATTACCAATAACTGTTTTATGTCAAATAAATGCAGCTTTGGTGAGAATATAAAACTTCTTTCAAAAACGCATTGCAGTAGTGGTAAAAGTCACCATTGTTATGAACACTACATTTAATGGTTGTGGTATTGATATGTAAACATCACTTGTACTGGAAGTTCATGTGCATATGGTTGTGACATTAAGCAGCCAAAACAGGTCACCAGCATCGACTGTAGTTTTTAGGAATGCACTGGCCGATACCGATAACCGATAATTATTTATACTTAAAAGCTGATAACCGATATGTTGGCTGAAAAATCTATATCCAAATTTTGATATACTTTTTGAGAGCCTGATTACAAGAAAGGTATACTCATTAAAAGCCACATCCCAAACACTTCAACATAAGCAGCCTAGTTTGAACAGTGTACATTTTAAGTCATTGGACATCATTACATGTGTAAAGAATCAAAATGCATGCACTATGGATCAATAAAACAGAATTGCCTCTGCACGGACAATAATACAAATTATGTAAATTACTAAACCATATTGTTGATGAAAATAATAAGATAAAAATAAAAGTGGTGGTGGTAATTATTAGGGGTGTGACGAGACCCTTATCCCACGAGACGAGACACGAGACTGAGTTCACGAGAACGAGACGAGATTTTTAGACTTTTTTTTTTAAAATCCTCAATGATGATATATATAGGGAAAAATAGTCTTTTATTCAACAAAAACACACACACAAAAAAATTGGTGCATTTTGAAATCAACTTGTACTTTATGAAATTAAACTTCTATTTTACTGAATTATTTGCAGTAATAACATGTAAACTAGAGCTGCACGATTCTGGATAAATTGAGAATCACACATTTTTTATATAAATTGAAGATCACGATTCTGAAAAAAATAGATTAGAAAACTAAACAAAATGACGTAATTTACTAGTGGCGCTGACAAAATGTTTATTGTTTAAGTCTTTTAAAAATATATCTTAATTTGAACAAAATAAAAGAGAAAAATTCAATGAAGGAGTATGTGTCTCACTTCATAAAGAATGAATCTCCTGAATGAATGGTTCAATGACAAATACTTTTTAAGTGGGTTGTCGTTAACAATACAAGTGTTAAGATACTTTCATTTTGATTTGCTACTGTAGAGTACTTATACTCACTACTGTAAATATTTGATCGCTACTGTAAGTGTTTATACCCAAACTATACATTTTTATCCCAGTAACACTTCGGATGCACCGAAATGAAAATTCTTGGCTGAAGCCGAACAAAATGAAACACTGGGCCGAAAGCCGAATACCGGACACAGTTTTTCGATTTTTTTTTTCCCCACCATGTAGGCCTATTTTGCCATTTTTTTTCACCATTGCATAAATTAAATAGCCAAAAATTGTCTTACTGTCTTTATTTGTTTTACAGAACAACATTAAAATTACAATACTAACATTTATGAATGTTGATGGAGCTTTTATTTTGTGAGTGCGTGAAGGGGAGACAGAAACAGGTGGAGATGAGAATGACCAGCTAGGACACAACCAGGAGCTCGTTCCTAAACGAGGGACTACATTTGTAGCATGGTCATGCGTTTTTAAGCACTGCAGTTTTAAAATAACCGATTTTAAGCCGTTGAAAATCAAACAACAGCGCTATATGCGTGCGCCGTCTCTTTCTGTGTGAGAGGAGCGCGCCTTTTCTTTTTTGCCGACTTTGAACAATTACATAAACACACTTATATGTGTCAGAATCCCCGTCTTTGCAAGTATCCTCATAAACACAGCGATTTGGGTCTTAAGAGAGTAAACGGCAGAAAGAGAAAACGCAATGCAACATTGTATTCGATCCGGACTTCGGTCTTAAAGGGGAAGCTGTCCAATATTCGTTCTGTCTGCCATTCATATTAATCATAGCACACTGCTAGAAAATCTCTCACTGCTCTAAATGCACTGCACTTGACTAAATTACTTTTGTAACTTTAATGACAATAAATAACAATAATAATTATATATTTATAATATGTATAGAATCTATACATAATATACATGTTAATTATATCTACCATAGATAGATAGATAGATAGATAGATAGATAGATATAATTAACACAGTGAAGACTAATTCATTTACACAATGTATGTAGTGTTTCTTATTTATTGTCCTATTGCTTGCAATAAGTTTCTTATCCTTATTTATAAGACTGTTTATTTATCTTCATTGAGGTTGAGTTTTTGTGTTTTTTTTCTCTCTTTTTAGGCTTGTATTAGTTTGATATTGACATTGGTGACAAGGATTATGAAAATTATGTTATCAAAGATTTTAATATAATTAAAAAAAAATTAGAAGAAAAAAAATCACTATATCGTGATTATATATTGTTATCGTGATATAAAATTAGTCATATCATGATATAAGATTTTGGTCATATCGCCCACCCCTACGCTAGTCAGACGTGTAACTCATGGATGTGCGAGTTGGCTCTTCTCGTAACAACGCGTTGAAACAGGACAATTAAACCCCAAAGAATTCACAACTTTTTATAACAGTAGTTTTCTCTTTATAATGTTATTTATATGACAGTCCCAATTTAAAATTGCACAAAAGGCTGCAAATGCACAAGCGAACTTAACTGTCACAGAGGTTTAGCTCTGTTGTGCTGTTCCTGTGGCTCAGTGGTAGAGCATTGCGTTAGCAGCGCAAAGGATGTGGGGTCAATTCCCAGGGAACACACATACTGACAATACATGTACGCTTTGGATAAAAGCATCTGCTAAATGCATAAATGTAAATGTAATGTTGTGGGCGTGCTTCACGCACGCACAAAACACCGGCGCACAAAGATTCAACAACGTTATTTACAGTAATGTTCACATTGTAATTTTATGTAGCCTTTATGACAGACTTCTGCATATGTTGCACTTAAGTGTATTGTCCTTTTCAAAGTGATTCCAATTACATTTCAAGCATTTCAAAACCATCATGGCGAACAGCGCACATCTGAAGAGTCTCTGAAGGAAATAATGCATTATTTATCAGCTTTAAGATATCAACCAAATTTTTAGCCGATACCGATATGGTGGCCGATATATTATGCATCCATAGTAGTTTTCATAAGTGGCCAGGCTTTGTGTTATGAATGATAATGTCTACATTATCATTTAACTTATTTATTTCAAAAAAGTACTTTCATTTCACATTTTCACTTTCACTTTGAGAGCTCCGTTTGCTAGATTAAGTCTTTATATACACAGTGAATTGTGTGGCTGGTGTGAACTGTAGGTCAAGTTCAAGTTGTTACTCTCAGTAGATCTTTACCATCTGAGCTGATCGGCCAAATTGCTACCCATAGCGTTCGTGTTGTACTGAACAAGCAAGACTAGCAAACCAGTCTACACCAGGGGTCTCTAACCCTGCTCCTGTAGAGCTACCGTCTCCAAACCCAATCAAACACGCCTGAACCAGCTAACCAGGTCGTCAAGGCTACTTGTTAATTTCAGACAGGTGTGTTGGAGCAGGATTGGAACTGAAATCTGCAGGACGGTAGCTCTCCAGGAGCAGGGTTGGAGATCCCTGGTCTTTACATTGCCAGTCTTCACATTGAATTTCTCTTGAACAAAATACTAACATAAGCTTTACCTAAACAAACACAGCATTCTGGAGCTGGGAATAGAGCATATGCTAAACTGGATTAAATTACACAATTTGACACCTTAAACAAACTAACATTATTAACATCTAACACTAAAACCACAAATGTATGTTTGCTCCTCACACTATAGACCAAACGGCTTTTGATGCATTTGTAAATACACCACAGCCAACAATGGCACAACCTTCTCTCCATTAAAATGATTAACAGCACGTTGTTAAACCCTGAGGTGCATCTTGATGAGCGGTTACACTAGTCACCCCAGTGACAGCCTGATGAGCCAGCGTCCCGAAGCCCTCATGTGCGATACATGTTTGTTTAAAAGCATGATGACGCTAAGTAGTGCTAAACGAGCAGAGCGTGTGGTCTAAGCAGCTGGCTGAGGTCTAGAAACAGAGCTAGATCTGGTTTCTGGGGTCGTGTAGAGGAAATGGAAGGAGAGACGCAGGTCAGCTCTCTGCACCGCCGTGAGAAAGCTGTCTGCTAGAACGTCATGTTGAGTTCACAGTGTCCATCATTATTATTGTTAAATGAACTTTGCATTAGCAACCACATTCAATAAAATGTTTAAAAGGTTCTGAAGAGATTCATATATTGTTTGGCGGTGATTCATTTGATTTTCCAATTGTAAAAATATCCAATATTTAAACTATATTTATTACATGTTCTCCCTTAAATATAGTTTTGAAACCTTTTTTGTAAAGATATTTTTGCACCCATTTTATTGAATTTTAGAAAAAAGGTCTAATTTGTGCTAAATGATGAGTATGAGGACAGATGGAGATGTCATTTTTTCCTCTTGCTGTCCATGAATTTGAGTTGCCCAGCCACATGGAAATGTGTTTCTTTATCTGAAGATCAGTAAGCGCATCTGGTAGCTGCTGTTAGCTACCTGGCATAGCTACACTGAGCAAAAGCTGAAAACTAGCCAAGAGAAAGTGGAGAAAAGCGAGAACGACAGGCCCCTGACAGAACTTTCCATCACGTGGTGCTGCTAATTGCTGTGCTACGGTGTGCCGTGTGCCGTGGTCTGATAAGGATCTCTGTGAAGACTGGATCAGTGAAACATAGAGACAGTGAGAGGACTCATATCACTTTCAATGTTAGAAACATTCACGGTCTCAGTCTTTCCAACGTGGCTGTATTGTATTGTATTTTAAATTACAGTCATTAATAAATAGCTATTAAAATTAAGAAAATTATAATATTCTGATTGAAAAGTATGTCTGGGTGGGCTGCTAATGTTTGTTTATTATTATTTTTAACCTTGTTTATTATTATTTGAACCTAGAACCTAGAATATTGAATTAAATGTTTTTATATTATATTTTATTGTATACAGTAGTATTTTCTTTTATTATCTTTATTATATTATATGAAACATTAATAATAATTCTGACTGACTTAAGGTATTGTATTAGTTTTTATTATATCACTTTGTATGTGTATTATATGTATTTTTATTATATTTTACCCTGGTGGAATGACCTGCTCAACTCAATCCGAGCAGCTGAACCCTTTGCCATCTTCAAGAATCGACTAAAAACACATCTCTTCCATCTTTATTTGACCCTCTAACTCTAGCACTCTATTCTAATTCTATTCTTGCCCCTTTTAGACTTGCACTCTATTCATTTACTAACTGCTTGTTTTCTTTAAAAAACACTAGCTTGCTCTATTCTTTTTCTATTCCTTCTGTTTTCTTTTTATTTATTATATATAAAAACCCTTGCTATGTGCTATGTGTATGTAAGGCTAACTGAGACTTGTCATAACACTTGCATATTGCTCTTTTGTTGATTTTGATTGCTTCCATTTGTCCTCATTTGTAAGTCACATGGATAACAGCGTCTGCTAAATGACTTAAAGTAAATGTAATATGAATCATTAATCAGAAACAATGTATTTTATGTTTCATATTGTTTTATATTTTATTATATGGATCATTTGTGAATAAAAAATACATGGGGCCTAAATACCAGCATTCTTACTGAAACAAGTGTTTTTTGGTTGGATGTTCTTTCGGTAAGTGTGTGGATAAAGAGGCAGGTGTCAGGGTTCTGAGTGGGATGTTTATCTCAGTCTAAAGTGGCCTCGCTGTCTTGGGCCTAGTGTGAGCGTAAATCAGTCAGCAGTCTGGGAAATGGAGGCTCTGGCAAGCTCCTACCGTAGTTCACTCAAATTCAGAGATCTTTTTACAGCCCAGTCTCTCTCTCTTCCTCAAACTTAGCTGTTCTTTATGGTCATTAACTGCCTCTCTCAGTCACTCACTGTGTGTTTGTGCTCATGTCTCAGGCTGGTACTGAAACTGACACTGGGTGTGACAAGGGGAGAGAGTTTGATTCACGATAAGTGACCAACTAAAAATGGCTAAAAACTGTGAGAAAGCAATGGATTATAAACAAACTGTCAGCCCAGTATGCAGATGATGTCAGGTGGTTTTATATTGTGGTCATTGTTAGGATCTAACCACATTTCTAACATCCTCTCTTCTTTTCTCTCCAGCACTGCAAAGTACAATGTGCTCACATTCCTGCCTCGGTTCCTGTACTCTCAGTTCAGAAGAGCAGCAAACTCCTTTTTCCTGTTCATCGCACTTCTGCAGGTAAGACTTCAGTGTTAGTCTTCAACCTTCCTCCGCCAGGGCAGACATACTGATGGCAAGCTGGAGAGATTAGGGCTGTCAGCTTTCACGATCGCAGATAAACATCTGTCTGTGGATTCCCTGACCCTCTGTGATCAGATAGCATGTTTCTTAAGTGAACAGCAGGGTGTGATCGAACTCTGGTTCAGACCAATCAATCAAACCAAGTGTGAAAACCTCACTGATATAGTGCATTACATTACAACATCCCCCAAAACATACTCTCCACAAGTATGTGAACACAAACGTTATTTTGATACACAAGGTCAGTTGCGTTGGGAGTTGTTTCAGATTTCAGTTCATAATGCCCTGTGTGGGGCACAAGGGGCGCTCCTGTCACGGCTGAGTATCTCCTTAAAAAGAATCTCACTGACTGTTGAAATATTAAAGGGATAGTTCGCCCAAAACTTTTATTTGTCATTAATTACTCATACTCATGTAATTCCAAACCCATTAGACTTTCGTTCATCTTCAAAACACAAATTAAGATATTATGATTAAATTCGAGCTCTTTCTGACTTTGCATACAGCAATGCAACTAAAATGTTCCCAGGCCCAGAAAGGTAACAAGGACATTGTTAAAATGGGCCATGTAATATCAGTGGTTCAACCATAAATTTGCGAAGCTACGAGAATACTTTTTGTGCGCAAAGAAATCAAAAATAATGACTTTATTTAAAATATTTTTTTTCTGCGTCAGTGCCCTCTGCCATTCACAAAAGTACCACGACACGTGTCAATTCCTCTGCTCGTAAACAAGGCATGAATGACATGAGGGTGAGTTATTGACAGAATTTTCATTTTTGGGTGAACTATGCCTTGAATTACTAGTTACCTGAATAACAACATACATGTCTGTTTAGATGGCACATCCATTTAAAGGTAATTATATTGCTCCTTGAGTACTGAAATGTCAAAGATTTTGAGTTTTTTTTAACCGCACAAATGTTTTCAACAATATTAATAAGACATGTTTCTTGAGCAGCATATCTGTATATTAGAATAATTTCTGAATGATCATGTGACACTGAAGACTGAAGAAATGGCAGTTAAAAATTCAGCCTTGCCATCACAGGAATAAATGATATTCGATAATGTTAAAATAGAAATAGTCATTTTAAATTCCAATAATATTCCACAGTATTTATGTTTTTGATCAAATAAATGCAACATTTGTGAGCTTAAGAGGCTCTTTCAGAAATAGTAAAAATATTACTGACTCCAAACAGTTGTGTATTCTATATATTGCTTTTGAAACCTAAACCGATTTTGGCTGCAATGCTTCAGCAACTGTGTAATTACCAAACGCTGCGCTGCAGTCACAGCTTCAGAGTGCTATAAACATGCTGTTCTTTTAGAGACAGGAGGTGTGATGAATCCACCATAGAGCAACCCGGTGTGACCCTGTGGATGCACTGCACATTAAATTAGAGCCTCTGTTTTAATGTAGCTCAATCGATGACCGGGGAAGAGAGATGAAGAAAGAAGAGAAACTGTGAGTTACAAGAGTAAAACAGAGGGAGTCAGGTGGCTTCGAAGCACAGGTTCTGTGTATATTCATTACGCTGCTGTCAATGCAGTGACCTTGAAGTGCACAGGCATGTTGTGAATGAGAAAAACAGGAGGGATGGTTTTGCTGAGGCAACAAAGGGGCCAAGGCGACCATCTGATTTTTTTATAGATGCAGTTTCATCAAAACCGCTCAAAAACGGCTCCTGGATATGCCACATAATCAACAAAATGTTTTGATCCTGACACCCAAGTTTCATGATGATCGACTGCTCTGGTTTTCTACGCCACTGTGGTCTGGTTGTGCACGTACTCTCCTGTTTAAGTGAAATGTAACGTATAGGGATGGGTACCGAAACTCGGTATTTAATCGGTCTCGGGGCTAAATTATAAAAGACCGGAGTATCGATAAGCTCTGACGTTAACGGTTCTGCTATCGGTACTGGAGAAATTAAGAAAACACACATACATTTATTATTGCTATAT
Source organism: Gymnocypris eckloni scoliostomus (assembly GCA_027564155.1). Taxonomy (NCBI): domain Eukaryota; kingdom Metazoa; phylum Chordata; class Actinopteri; order Cypriniformes; family Cyprinidae; genus Gymnocypris; species Gymnocypris eckloni. Next base: position 19,476,227 of record CM050426.1, on the reverse strand, counting down.
ATATACACATTATCTTGCAAATTATATCCCGCCAGAGTCACCAGCTGTTTTATATGCAATAATATTCAAACTCTTGTCTATGATGCATTTTGCTATTCCCAAATCAGAAGCGCGATCGCTCACGTGGATGAGTTCAGCACGCCGCAACATAAGCCCTGTTTATGATAGAAGAGAGAACTAACCATTAAAACATGCTTACACTTTAGGCCTGTGGCTGTTATATTAAACTGAGTTTATTTAATGTTTTTTAGCTTCTAAAGATTATAGCCGTGTTTCTTCTAACACAACTTCCTTCTCTTCACAGCGCGCATTCGTTCCTCCTGACCAAAACTTAACGCCAGAATCAGATCAATCGCCTGTCGATTGTTGTAAAATACCGTCTTTACAGTTACTAAATTGCTGGACATGTTTGATAATGAAATGTTGGAAGTACAATCCACACGAGAGATGCTGTTCCTCAGGCTGAAGTGTGTGTGCCTGTGTGTGTGTGTGTGTGCAGGGGCGGAAGGTGTTTTATGTAGGGGGTGCTGTGGGTAGTCAATTTCTGCATATAAATATTACGCCAAATAGAAACAGAAAATCGTATAGCATAGCTCACGACTTTCATGAGATCGTGTTAGACAACAATTAGCTATCTTACAAATGGGAATAGGCTACAATGAATTCATAACAATGTTTTACATTCAAGTTACATTCAAGCTTAAAAACCCTTAAAATGTATAGTGAAAAGTTTTTAAAAGCATCTGGAATGCAATAAAGTAATTTTAAAGCTGTTTTAAAGCATTTGCTGCATGGATTAAACGATAGGCCAATAAATAATTCACATCAGTCAGACAAAATTGCATTGCAACAAATCCTTTAAATTTCAAGGACAAAGATTTACATACTTTTTTTTTTATTGAATACAATTATAAAATAAAACGCAAATTATAATCGGGCCTGTTTTAGGCTTTCCCTTATTTTTATATTTTAGATGGTGAGGTGACGGGGAAAAATGACTCGCCATTTCCTCATTGGAGAAATATATGCATCTTAACGGATTACATAGGCTAATGAAGAGTTTTTGCTTTGCTTTGAATTATTTCGTTTTAAAGTAGTATTTTAAAGCTTTCTATAGATATATTTATCATATCTCTGAGCCAGTTTCGAGTTGCCGAGTTTCGGTTCATCATTGAAGCCTCTTGTTCAAAACCGGAAGACAGTGCATTCTCTGTTTTCCTATTTTATAAAAGCACAATGTTGATATTGTGAATGCACACAAATAAAGTAGACCCTTTACAGTTCAAAATGATATATTACTCTTACCTTTATGAGAAAAAATCACTCCGATTTTAAGTTGTTTTTACTGTAAGAAAAAATCCTCCATGTCCTGTAAAGCTCGCTTCAGCTTCCACTCTCCACACAAACTGTTGGATATTGCACATTTATATAGGTTAAACATTTAAACTAACACTGTGATATGCTTGAACTGTTTATAGGCCTATCTATCGATTTTATTTTAGTCAAGTCTTGATGATTTGATAAGGCTAAATTAATCAAACATAGGCGATCAACTCTGATGCTGGCCGCTTGGTCGTTGCTTAAAAGAAAAAAACATTTAACGAACAAAAATGCTCCCAAGGTTTTTCTAAATTAACTTTATGAAGAAAAAAAACGAAACATCGCCTAATCACTTTTCCATTACATACAAAACTGAACTATTTTAGCTATAAGCTGTTTTGGGAGAAGGAAAGACTCATATCGCTGAGAACAAAAAAAAAGTACATCCATGATATTTCCATGTTCCGCTTTTAAGCCACAACCTACAAATTCTTCAACACAATCATAGCATTCACAAACATAAAAGCAAGCATTGGCAGTGCTGCGTGCGTGATTTGACAGGATGTGCGCAACGTGCGCATCAAATAGCCCTGCATCAGTTTAATAACTCTGATAACTTTAATTCTTACAACTGTTAAATTAATGGGCAAATGGTAAATATGTCGAAGATCACATAGAAATAGATAGCAAAATAGCCAATGTAAACTAAATGTTATAAACATCGGAGCAACCATATACATTTTTTAATTAATCTTTATTATAACAAATTTAGCCTATATTTTTTTTTATTCACAACAGTTTACAGTTGCCCACAGAAAAAACTGGGGTGCTGCAGCACTCTCAGCACCCCTGTTCCCGCGCCCCTGTGTGTGTGTGTGTTTGCTGTGTGTGTGAGTGTGTGTGTGTGTGTGTGTGTGTGTGTGTGGTGTGTGTGTGTGGTGTGTGTGTGTGTGTGCGTGCGCGGCGCGCCCAAGCAGGCGCGTCAAACGATCAAATACACACACAATAAATGGTATATTTGTCAGTTTGTTTAACTTTGTTTCTTTGTTCATGTTCTTACTCTATCTTATCTTATGTATATAAAACACAAAAATGCCTGCACACTGCTGCATTTACAAATTGATGTTTTATATTTATTTAATGAAATATTTAACATCTCAGAATATAAAGCCATGTTAATTAAGCTGCTAATCTATCATAGAAATATATATTTCATACATATATGTGTATGTATGTATGTATGTATATATGTATGTATATATATATATATATATATAAATAACAAAAAGTACCGATAAGAATACCGTTAAAGCACCGGACCGATAAGCAGTATCGATAAGAGTAGTAGTACCGTTAAAACCTTAACGATACCCATCCCTAGTAACGTAGAAGGGAAAGTGTTGGCATCAGGTTAAAAGGAATCCGTTTCAGGTTTCCTATTGTAGGTCTTTGCATTGTTGGCCTCTGACTGTCACAGCTCTGACACGTTATCTGATAGGGACAAGTTCCAAAGACGATCCACTTCTTGATATTATGTAAGCTCTGTGAGTTTTGCCAGAATCCGGAGAGAAACCGTAGAAGTTTAATCAAGTTCTAATAGTGTGAATTATATATAAGCTTGAGGGCACTTTCCCAACTGCCTAACCAGCCTAGACCAGTCTGGAAATGTATGCTAGTCTAAGCTGATCTCTTCAGCAGGGTAGACCGATATGTCACACGGCGACTTCTAAACATCCATCAGAGTCGCTGCTACTGACGTTCTGATGGTTATTGCCATTCCCTTAGGTTGCTTTCTTGACCTCCTGGTGATAAATACTAACACCACCAGGGACGTAGAGCCTCAGGCTGTGTTATGATTGCTGGAAAACAAAATGGAGCAGTTTATCATTCCCCCTGAGTGTTTTTCATGAGGTCATGCATTTAAATGCATTTGATTTTGCTCTACTGGAGGGAGGGATTAATGACTGGCATTAATGTGGCCATTTTATTTATTTTTTCTTCTCAACAGCAAATTCCTGATGTGTCACCAACAGGAAGGTGGACAACACTGGTGCCGTTACTCTTCATCTTGGTGGTGGCAGCAGTAAAGGAGTTTATAGAAGACCTGGTGAGAGCATTCAGTTATATTTGTGATTTGTTAAAGTAGTTTACAGAGTAAATTAGCGTTGCATGATTTACCAGTACTAAAAAAGTATCGCGATACCCTGCGATGGATAAAAATGGGATGATTCTGCATTTTACTAGTACCGGTACTTTAAGAATGTGTTTTATTAAGAATGCATTTCATTATGAGCCGTATTTACTGATGCATGAACACTGGCCATGCCACACTTTGTATATCCTTGCAGCGCAGGACTGGTTAAACTTTTTAAGCAATTTAAGAGTGGAAAAGAAACCTACATGAATGAGAAAATAAAGTGCAGGACTTGCTTGATGTTAAAGGGACCTATTATTCTAATTTTTACAAGATGTAAAATAAGTCTCTGATGTACCCAGAGTGTGTACGTAAAGTTTTATATTCCACGATTAGTACAAGCCTGTTATCTTTACAGAAAACAAACTGTTTCAAAGTCAGTCATCTGATTGTACTGTACAATAATGTCACGTTTGTGAATTACACAGACAGGGACCGCAGTCTCATGTTATCACAAACTTTATAAGTCCCACTCGTGATTATGAGCTCAACAAACTCAAGCGATGGACTCTGCTTTCATATGCAACTTTTAATTAACGCATTCCTATTCACGATCATTCATGAAGACCGCACCAGTGAAAACAAACGGAGACAATGGTAGCTTTAGCATAATTAGCCTTACAGAGTACCAAGAAGCCCTTTCAGAAGGGCAATTTGGAAAACAAATGCGTGATACTTACTTTGTCTGGAGCTGACATTCGCGCACAAAGCGTTGGTATTGATCCATACACGTATTGGGGACTTTACAGATTTTTTTCCGGGACATTTCCTTGAAAAAATGAAACTTAACGACAGTGACCTCGGCTCAGATGGTGGGAGTCTATGGAAACTCCTATACTCGTCAGTGCATCCCAAAACACAACACTTGAAAAGTAGCTAGCAGCTACAGCTTGTAATCAGTAATGGCGGAGGCGGACTGCAGTTTCTCACTCACGGTTATGTATAGCTACTTATAGGGCAGCGTCACAAATGGGCGGGACTTTTTCCCCTCGGTGATGTGAACAGAGGGATAATCTGAAATGCCTCGTTCTGAGAGACTGTTTATGAATTTTTTTTTATTATAAAAAAAAAATAGTGGGTGGATTTTTACCATTACAGGCTGGTTGTTTTCACACACTGCGGCCAGACCTCAAACACCTTATAAAAGTTTTTGCATAATAGGTCCCCTTTGAAATGAGTTAAGAGCAATAAACCTTGATAAACCAGTGTATGCACTGAAAGCACATCGAGAAGGAACGTGATCGCTAAACTCAGAACTAGGGCTGCAACAACTAATCGATAAAATCGATTATTATCGATTATGAAAATCATCAACAATGATTCTCATTATCGATTAGTCGGGTCTGCCCACAGTGCACGTCCAACTTCAGCCGGTTGCTTCAAATTACAGCATTGAATAACGCATTTCTATCGACAAAATGCATCTAAAAATAGTGGAGGAAACCGAATGAGATGCCGCGGGAGAAGTATGTGATCCAAGCTGCCCAAAACATGATAATTCTTTATTTTGAGCTTTAAGTTAACGCATTAGTGTAAAGGCTTGCCCTGTCAGGCGCTGTGACACATGCGCATGCATCCTCAGTGCAAAAAAAACATTCCGTTTACGAATATCGAATATGTTACATATCGAATATGTTACATATCCTTATATATAAATGTCACAAATTCACGCGAGCATTTCCATTTTTGCACAAAGGTCCGTCCTGACAGCCTGTTAAGTTTAAAATACCTAATGAGCACCGGCGCAGGCAGGTGTGCGTCAGACAGACGGAACACAGAGAGCGGGGTTAAGTTGGTTTTGTTTTCGACATACGTGACACATTCAGCGATAAACGGCAATAACTCCAAATCGACTTGCCCAAAAAAAATCTAAACAGTGTGACCGCTAAAAGGGCAAAGCTGATCATGTTTTAACATGTTTCTTTTTCATAATTTTCGCTCGATGTAATAAGCACTAGCCCGCACAAGCCGTCTCAATGTGCATCAAGCCGGGAAAGCTCGCTCTCTGCAGAGCTTTCAGTAAGGGACCGTGAGGAAAGAGCAAGTTTTCTTCGTTTTTTGCTATAGCTCACTGGGTGGTGTTTTTGTAATAGCTTTTTAGTTAAAGGGCCTATAGACATGAGACCAGTGTCAATCAAGAGAGGGGGGCAGTGGACATTTTTCAGAAAGGCAGAACACGTTATAGTGTTTTTTTTTTCAGAGACCAAATTACAGTCAAAAAGTACATTAACTATGCAAGCAAGAATGCAAGCTGTTATGAGGCCATTTTTGTTATTATAAATACTAATTAGTTGTTTCTGTTTGTAATTTGCCCAATAAATTACAATAACATTTTTAGATGAACTATTTTTTTGACAGATTCCTAAAATATTTGTTTCCTCTTTATGACAGGTGTTTTAATAAATTAATCACTGTATGTTTTCATTGCATTCAGTTTGTTTGAAGGACATTGAGCAGAATATGGAATAGTGTGTTTTTGTCAATAAAATAAAATAACTGTATTTGATCTGATTAATCGAAAGAATAATCGACCAACTAATCGATTATCAAAATAATCGCTAGTTGCAGCCCTACTCAGAACTCTTTTACATGTTATTGCACTTCCAACAGTCAAATACGCACACAATTGCATATGAATGGCCATTTCATCTTATGATTTAAGTGAACGTAAAAAGATGAGACAGAAAGCGTGTGTATCAATAAATTGGATCTGCAGCTCTTAAAGTCCATCAAATATTAGTCCAAAGAGTGTGATTTATTTTGTAACGTTCATTTTTCACCATAATGGGGCAGTTGAGGTCAATAATAACTATAATATTAATAATCTAATTTTTCTTTATCCTTTTTGCCAGCTAATCAGCGTTTCAAAGATATAAATAGCTGTAGGCTCAGTAGTTGACCATGGTCCCGTGTAGTGACACTAGCATGTGATTTTTATTACTGTTACTTTATGAAATGCTTGAAAAGCAGGTCAGGCACGCACTGGTCAAGTAAAACATTTTTTTTTAATTAATAGATAAAATAACTACAAGTTCCTTGTGACTCATCTATTTTTCAAGATTATGCAAGATTACATTTACATTTATGCATTTAGCAGATGCTTTTATCCATAGCGACATACAGTGCATTCAGGTTATACATTTTTTTTGTCAGTACATGTGTTCCTGGGAATCAAACCCACAATCTTTGCGCTGCTAATGCAATGCTCTAACCACTAAGCCACAGGAACACACAGGAAATATTATTTCCTGTTGTTTTTGTCGTAGTATCAGTTCAATCGTAGTATCAAGAGATTTTAGTCCGGTATTAAATCAGTCTAAATGTTGGTATCATGAGTTGTGACAACACTAGACATGAAATACATTTAGTGACAACTAGGCCTGTCGCGATAGTCGATATATCGACTTATCGCACGATATATGGATATGAGCGCGATCATTTTTGGTACCGCGATATATTGCGACTGATCATTTTTTTATAATTAAAAATAATGATTATATTAATTTTTACTTAAAAATGAATATCACCAACATTTTAGTCGATCGCGCTACCTCTGTCATCTCGTCTGCTCTCTGTGGCGGAGGCGGGGCTTAGGCAGCGTCTCCCACACACGCACACAGAGCGGACAGCGACAGGTGAAGAGAAGGCGTGAACCCACTGCGTTATAAAGTGTTTCGTGACAACTACAGCCAGTTAGGAAGAACAAGTCCCAATGGACTTGGTTTCAAAGCCGCAATCTTCAGCTCCGGTGTGGGAACATTTTGGCTTTAAGCCGAATGAGAGAGGAGAGCCAATTAACGTGAATGAGCCGGTATGTCGACTTTGTTTAAAAACAGTGGCAATGAAAAGAGGCAACACAACTAACCTAAAATCTCACTTAAAACATAACCATCCCACCCAGTTTTTCAATCTGGGAACAACAACCGCAGCTGGAGCTGGAGAGGGGTCTTCCAGACAGTTATCTGTTACAGATGCCTTTTCCCGACAGTATAAATATAAACGTGACAGCGTGAAATGGCGCACACTCACAGATAACGTAACTCGCTATATAGCCAAAGAGATGCAGCCATTAAACACGGTCGAAAAAACAGCTTTTAAAAATATGCTGCAAACTTTTTTATTCTTAAGAATAAAATGTTCTTTGTTCTTTGAAAGAGTGCACTTGCATTATTATGCTATTATATTGTCATGCTGTAATTATATAATCAGTGAAATAAAATTGTCTTAAAATGACAATAATATCGTTTATCGCAATTAATTTTGGTGCAATATATCGCACAACAAAAAGTAGTTATCGTGACAGCCCTAGTGACAACACTAGAGGAAATGGATGTGAACTTTTATGCAGATAGCTCACTTTTTCAGTGCATCTTAATCACTTAATCATTGGCAGTTGGAATGATTTTGAATGAGTTGTTAATGAAGAAGAACTGTGCTCTTCTTAGTTTAATTTGTATTTCTACCAAAAAAATTTACATTTAAGTTTTTCCAAATTCAATACTTGATTTAAATGTCTCATAAGCGTAATTGATTTGGTCTAAAGAGAGAATCATTTGACTATTTTTGTTTGAATACTACATATAAAATAGCTACTAAAAATAAAAGTTGTTAACTGCAGTTTGACTAAAAGTAATGACTAAAAGTTGACAAAAATGCAATGACTATTCGTTGACCAAAACTAAACTGAAACTATGAATGACTAAAATGTGACTAAGACTATTAAGCATTTTCGTCTCAGGATAAAGACTGACTAAATCAAAGATGTCTGCCAAAATTAACACTGGAACATAAAAGAAGATATTTTGCTGTGACCAAAGGCTTTGAACTGTAGCTTTCTAATAGGACATCACAATTTCAATACGTGTGAAATGGTGTTTTTCTTGAGCCGTCAAGCTTAAGAAGGAGCTGTTTTTCATGAGCTGTCAACAACTTTAAATATGGTGCAGAACTACTTTTATGGTGCTTTTTTCTGCCTTTATTTTAGGAAGAAAGCTTGATCATGCTGCTAAACATCTCTTATTCTTTTTGTATTTATTTATTTTTTGTTAATGTTTTTGAAAAGTATCACGGCTGTATTTATTTTATAAAAAATACAGTAAAAATATAATATTATAGAATATAAATGTCATCAAAATTTAATAGGGCTGTCGCGATTCGTCGCTTTTAGTCGACTAGTCGATAAAAAAAAATCGTCGACTTATTTTTGCTCGCGTCGACTAACCGGCAAAATACCGGAAGTGGCGCATTTCATGGACGAGAATCCATAAAACACATTATTAAAGTATTTTTCAAGGCTGCATGATATATTAAACCCATTTAAAAATCATAAGCATAATTGTGAATTCACAAATGCTATGATTTTAATGCGATGCAGTAAATGCGCTTTAATTATTTACATGCGTGTAGGTTAAGTACGTGCGTCACACAGCGGCTCCATTCACAGTAGTTCCACAGAAACTATCATTTACATGTGGAGCGTCTCAAACTCCATCTCTGCATGTTGTTGTGAGTTTAGGTTTATTATAACATTCATCTGGGAACGCAACGTGTGCCATTTTAGTTTATAAATTTATACATCGCAATTTCAAAATAAAAGTTCAAACCCTCAGTCTAAGTTTACACGTTTTGATGTCCACATATTAATTTGATTACAGGGGCTATAGCATTTCTGTCCTAAAGAAATGGCCAAATATGAAAGATTAAGTGGACGTTTGAATTAAACGGTGCTTGGCCAATCTTAAACAAGGATTAGATAATTCAGTAATGTGTAAAAATAATAATCAGGCTGCTGGCGCTCCCTGCAGGCCTTTGCTGTAATGTGTAATCTACATTAGCTCTATTGTTTATTTTGCATTATGTATTTTAACAGTTTTGTTCAATAAAACCATATGATTTCTCGCTTTTGAAACTTTAGCTGAACTAATTATTAATGCATCATTGCTATTTTATATGTATTTTAAGTCATTTTAAAAGCTATTGTTCACTTACATCTATTTTTATTACCACAAATTAATACACAAATGTATTATAATTATAGGGCCCTATGGAATCCGTTTTATTTTTCCATTTCAATTTTTCTATACTCTGTTTTAATGGTTAAATAAAATGATATTAAATCAAAAAGCCTGTCTAATTAATTGAGTTTTACAGTTTTATCTTTACCAAATTCTGTTTTCCATTATTTTCTGGATTCCATTTTAATGGTTCCATTAAATTTGAATAATCAAAAGCATCTCCAATTAATACGTTTTATATATATATATATATATATATATATATATATATATATATATATATATTATTATTTTTTTTTTAATTTTTTTTCAGAAATATTTTTCAGAATTTACGTTTTCACCTAAATAAATTCTGGTAAATAGTATTTCTGCTAAATACTCCTTTAAAAAGTGTTTTTTGATTATAATTGTATTATTAGACTAGAACACGTGGATGTGTTGTCATTCTTACGCTATAATACTGAACTTTGATTTCAGTGATTTGGACTATGAGATGGACACTTGCTTCTTGCACTCTATGTTGCACTTTACTTTTGCTTTAATAAACGATTTCATAGAAATTTGGATTAATAAAATATGCGGTTTAATAAAATATTCTTAAGCAAAATTGTTGATTTTTCTTTGTGGGAAATAAATCGTTTAGATAAATCGATTAATTGCAGCCCTACATTTTAAAATAACTTCTATTTCATTGTTTTAAAATTCAATTTATTCCTGTAAATACAGCTACATTTTCAGGATTCCTTGATAAATAGAAAGTTCAAAAGATTGATTGTAATAATAGAAATCTTTTATAACATTATGCATGTCTTTACTGTCCCCTTTGATCATTTTAATAGAACCCTGCTGAATAAAAGTATTAGTATAGATTTTAAAAAGTCTTCCTGACCCCAAACTTTTGAACAGTTGTATAGTTTAGAATCATACGTTTTTTGTTGCGTTCTTACTGTGTCTTCATATACAAGTTTCAAAAGAAGCCAGCAGGCTCAGTATAATCCATAACTCGTCATAATCCGGTATCTCTAACAAAGACAGAGTCTAACAAAGAGGTGACGCGCCAGTGCTTTCCACACAGTGTCCTGCTTATCAGCTGCACCCCACAATCCACTAATCCTTCTGGGAATTGGTGCTGCATCTTACCACAAACCCAATCCACTGTCTCCTCTTCCCTTTGGGGCCTTCTGTTATTGTAAAATATCCTCTTGCTCCCATGCTCACTGCAGACAAGCCATCAGTTAGATTAGATGCGTAATCAAATCATCACTTCCATCCGCAGAGCCTGATCTCTGCTCAATATTGAGCTGAAGGAAATGTGAGGGAAATGGAAACAGAGGAGATGAAAGAGAGAGAATGAGTTATCTCGTCCAGGAAAGTATGAAAAACATTGTCAGAATAGTTCAACTCCCATCAGTGATTCAATCTGAATTTTATGAAGCGACGAGAATACTTTTTCACACAAAGAAAATAAAAATAACTTATTTATTTAATAATTTGTCTCCTATGTCTCTCCTCATCACCGTAGCAACATTTTGGAGAATATCCACAGGACGCAAACGGCGTACGCTCTTCTGTCAGCTGCGATACGTTTTCTATGTGTATTTACTCTTTGATTTGAACAAAAACAGCACTCCCTTGTGGTGTGGCGGACACAGAACAGCATACATAGTGCGTCCTGTGGATAATCTCAAAAATGGCACTACAGTGATGAGGAGAGACAGAGGAGACTAATTATTGAATAATTAGTCGTCATTTTTATTTTTATTTGCATGCAAAATGTATTCTCTTCATAAAATTCAGATTGAATTCTGATGATGTTTTTCATACTTTTCTGGGCCTTGACAGTGTAATTTACTATGCAGCGAATGGGACAGTCACAAGCCTCCCGGTTTTAATCTAAAATATCTTAAATAATGTTTCAAAGACCAACAAAGCTTTCACGGATTTGGAACCACATGGGGGTAAGTGATTAATGACAACATTTTCATTTTGGGGTGGAGTATCCCTTTAATGTTATTTTAATATTATATACATTTGAGAGAGATGGGGAGGAGGAAGAAAATATAGAAAGGCTGCCTGCTATTATTTATTTATGTATGCATTTATTTATAAAAGATTTTGTATGCATATATACTGCATATATATATATATATATATATATATATATATATAGTAAGCAATAGATTTTTTTACTATTTAATTTTTTAAATTGTGTCCATATAAACAAATTTCATTTGGACATTTTCTTAGTAGTCATTAGCAACATTACTCTAAACTTTGTCAGAGAAGGTTTGGAAACAAAGGAATCATTTTATAGATATGATGTGCATTTATGTAACTAGCACTCGTGGAACTTAAAAGGGGTCATATGATGCTTTTTTAAAGATCATTATTTGGTGTAACCGAATATGTTGACATGTTTTAATGTTCAGAAAACACATTATTTTTCAAATACTGTGCATTATTGTAGGTCCTCTATGCCCCACCTCTCTCAAACGTGTTGTTTTCTACAAAGTCCCTCCTTCCGACAAGCACAGTCTGCTCTGTTTGGCCAACTGACACAGTGCATTGTGATTGGCCGAACACCACGCATTGGAAATGTAACATCCCTTTCCATAATCACGATCTTGCTGCTTGAGCTTTCAAAATAAATGTAAAGACGGTTAATGTCCTTAGTTTTACCATCAGTTCAAGCCCAAAATGGGAACGGAGTCGCATGACAGACACCGTAACGATGTTTGTTTGTATTTGCACACAAGCCGCGATTAAGACCGCTGACTCCACTGTTATGTGACCCTGTCTCTCTCCCTCTCTCACACGCACACACACACAAGACTCGCAATACTCCGCATTTGAACAGTCGATAGCAAATAATAAAACTAATAACAAAACATACAGTCGCTGATTCAGAAGCTCTAGATTGTCATAGCAAAGTCAGAATTACCTCCTGTCCTAGGTTCACGAAACTGTCATCCATAAAATGCATTGCTGTTCTGTTGTAAGTAATTTTAATGATTACTAAATGCATCTACTTTCGGAAGGCCAAATAAAGTGCTTTTGCTTTCGCACAAAACAATCAAATGTCTCCCTGACATGGCTGCATCAACACTACTGCGTTTACTGAAACCACACCTTCTTTGTTTCTTTGCGTGAACATTTGTGCTGCATTATGCAAATATTTTCACATCGTGACATAGATGTGGGGGTGTTTGAATGAGCCGTTTTAGGGGGGCGTGGCAGAATCCTAACTTTGATAAGGAATGTCTTTGGTTTTGAGACTTCAGTCTTTGCAACTTGAGGGATCTTATCTATGCACAATCAACTTGTAACACTGCAAAGAAAAAGGAAAGCTTAATTGCATCATATGACCCCTTTAAGCATAGTACCATCATTTTAAACTTATTCAGGTTTCTCTCCTGTTGTCTTCCTAACAGCATAAACCAGTTGCCCTGGACAAACCGAGGTGACACTAGACTTATTTTCCCAGTGTTAACCGGGAGGATAATTAGGCAATCAGAGAGCACTGGAGGCAAGAGCAGAAATTCATATGTAGAGCTTTTATAGGCTAATCAGTGTTTTCAGATCCCTCTTGCTCATTCGCATTTACTCTCTGAGATAGAAAAGCTCAAAGTGGTTCTCGATTAGAGCAGATCAAACATCTCTTGTAATCTGGGAAAGAAAAGAGTGCTTCAATGGACACAGATCTCTCCACTTCTCAATTAGCAGTTGTATTGATCACTAAACATGTAAAACATCACTCTTTCTCTCTATAAAAATGTATTTTTATTTTATAAGAGGTTTTAGTTTTTTCTAATGACTTTGTGCTGAATGCATACTGTGTTTATATGTCTGTAATTGTGTGCATATGTGTTCCAATATTCTTTTATAGTGCAGAAGAAAGTAATAAAATCCATAAAATAAATTCTGTCCATATAAAAGTAGAAGCTTTGATTTGGCTCATTTGATTAATAACTTTTTTTTCCCTCAGAAACGCCACAAGGCTGATAGTGTTGTTAACAAGAAAGAAACACAAGGTAAGACATTTGTTTGCTCACTATTTGTCTTGAAAAACCTGATTAGAGCCATTTTCCTCCCTGTCTTTGGAGTATTCCCTATTGAAACAAAGGAATTAAATAAGAAATTAGATTTGGCTCAAAAATTGGACCCAGCCATACAGGATGAGTCAGCATTTAGTAATTAGACATTTTCATCTCTTCTTTTCCTGCAAGAAAACCGCCGCCAACTTTTAAGTGTGTGTGTGTGTGTGTGCATAAATATGCATTTTTATATCATGGGGTCTTGGTCGGTGTTAGGGACCTTTTTTGGTTTACGTACTTTTCTGATATGGTGATCTTTCTCTCTTTTGTAGTATTGAGGAACGGCGCTTGGGAGATTGTACATTGGGAGAAGGTATTGCAGCAGATGGTGTTTCACATACCAATTGCCTCACTGAGTTCCAGCTTGAAAATGAGTTGACATACTCTTAGAAACAGAGTGAGAAATGATTATGCATATAAAGATGCCCAATGGTGTAAACCAGAGCAGGTTTGGTTTGAAACAGATACTTTGGTGTTTTCTGAAGAGGGTACTTCAGTCTCAGCTCTTTTTATTTTGTTCATCTTGACCTAAAGAGTCGAGAATCCAGCAGTAGACTCTTACCAGGCCATAGCTTACGTGTGGTCTCCATAGAGATCCCAATGCATCCAGACACAGAGCAGCTTTTCAATGTGTTAACACACACAGAAAAATAAGGGTTTAAAATTGTACCTTTTTGGGTAAAACAGCTTGTCCCTGGAGTAGTACCCTTAAAAGTACATATCTATACCTTTTACCCTAATAGGTACATATTAGTATCTTAAGGGTGCGTATTACTACTCTAAGGTAATGATATGTACCTATTAGGGGTAAAACGGTACAAATATGTCCTTTTAAGGGTACTGCTCCAGGGACAAGCTGTTGTACCCAAAAAGTTGCGATTTTAAACCCTTATCTTTCTGTGAAGAGTCGAGCTAATTACCCTGACAGAAACACACAGTCCATAATTATAATGGTAAAAGCATAAGGAAAGGGATGGAGATATAATTACCTGAGGACTGCTTACAGTTGTTTTCTTTTAGAATATTATTTTCTGAAGCTGCAATTCTGCTAAGTGCTGCTAGAATGGACAGTGAAGTACAATATGATTCTGCTTCTGCTCATTAAATCTAGTTTTATTTTTATTGTCATCTCATCAATATTTAAACAGTTTTGTGGAGCCAGGCTTCTTGTCACCCATCCTTTTATTAAGCCACACTGTGACACACTTTGAAGTACAGTGCACAGTATGAATTATGTATTTTTAATATAGACCTACTTTTAAGTCGTATATCAACTCATGCATATTTAAGTAGCTCTCCACTTTGATTCAAAATAGCAGCTATGAAGCAGCATCCCCCACTTCTACTGGATTATGGCTAATAAGATTAGGGATGGGTACCGAAACTCGGTATTTAATCGGTCTCGGGGCTAAATTATAAAAGACCGGAGTATCGATAAGCTCTGACGTTAACGGTTCTGCTATCGGTACTGGAGAAATTAAGAAAACACACATACATTTATTATTGCTATATATATACACATTATCTTGCAAATTATATCCGCCAGAGTCACCAGCTGTTTTATATCCAATAATATTCAAACTCTTGTCTATGATGCATTTTTGCTATTCTAATTCAGAAGCGCGATCGCTCACGCGGATGAGTTCAACCTGAACATGAAAGCCCTGTTTATGTTAGAAGAGAGAACTAATCATTAAAACATGCTTACACTTTAGGCCTGTGGCTGTTATATTAAACTGAGTTTATTTAATGTTTTTTAGCTTCTAAAGATTATAGCCGTGTTTCTTCTAACACAACTTCCTTCTCTTCACAGCGGGCGCGTTCGTTCCTCCTGACCAAACCTGAGCGTCAGAATCAGATCAATCGTCTGTCGATTGTTGTAAAATGCCGTCTTTACAGTTACTAAATTGCTGGACATGTTTGATAATGAAATGTTGGAAGTACAATCCACACGAGAGGCGCTGTTCCTCAGGCTGAAGTGTGTGTGTGTGTGTGTGTGTGTGTGCAGGGGCGGGAAGGTGTTTTATGTAGGGGTGCTGTGTGGGTAGTCAATTTCTGCGTATAAATATTACGCCAAATAGAAACAGAAAATCGTGCTATAGCCTACGCACTTTCATGAGATCCTGTTAGACAACAATTAGCTATTTTACAAATGGGAATAGGCTACAATGAATTCGTAACAATGTTTTACATTCAAGTTACATTCAAGCTTAAAACCCTTAAAATGTATAGTGAAAAGTTTTTTAAAAGCATCTGGAATGCAATAAAGTAATTTTAAAGCTGTTTTTAAAGCATTTGCTGCATGGATTAAAGCGATAGGCCAATAAATAATTCACATCAGTCAGACAAAATTGCATTGCAACAAATCCTTTAAATTTCAAGGACAAAGATTTACATACTTTTTTTATTGAATACAATTATAAAATAAACGCATAAATTATAATCGGGCCTGTTTTAGGCTTTCCTTATTTTTATATTTTAGATGGTGAGGTGGGGAAAAATGACTCGCCATTTCCTCATTGGACACGCAGAGAAAAATATATGCATCTTAACGGATTACATAGGCTGATGAAGAGTTTTGCTTTGCTTTGAATTATTTCGTTTTAAAGTAGTATTTTAAAGCTTTCTATAGATATATTTATCATATCTCTGAGCCAGTTTCGAGTTGCGAGTTTCGGTTCATCATTGAAGCGCTCTTGTTCAAAACCGGCAGAAAGTGCATTCTCTGTTTTCCTATTTTATAAAAGCACAATGTTGATATTGTGAATGCACACAAATAAAAAGACCCTTTACAGTTCAAAATGATATATTACTCTTACCTTTATGAGGAAAAAAAAAAATCACCAGCGTATTTTAAGTTGTTTTACTGTAAGAAAAAATCCTCCATGTCCTGTAAAGCTCGCTTCAGCTTCCACTCTCCACACAAACTGTTGGATATTGCACATTTATATAGGTTAAACATTTAAACTAACACTGTGATATGCTTGAACTGTTTATAGGCCTATCTGTCGATTTTATTTTAGTCAAGTCGTGATGATTTGATAAGGCTAAATTAATCAAACATATAGGCGATCAACTCTGATGCTGGCCGCTTGGTCGTTGCTTAAAAGAAAAAACATTTAACGAACAAAAATGCTCCCAAGGTTTTTCTAAATTAACTTTATGAAGAAAAAAAGCGAAACATCGTCTAATCACTTTTCCATTACATACAAAACTGAACTATTTTAGCTATAAGCTGTTTTGGGAGAAGGGAAAGACTCATATCGCTGAGAACAAAAAAAAAGTACATCCATGATATTTCCATGTTCCGCTTTTAAGCCACAACCTACAAATTCTTCAACACAATCATAGAATTCACAAACATAAAAGCAAGCATTGGCAGTGCTGCGTGCGTGATTTGACAGGATGTGCGCATAGCGTGCGCATCAAATAGCCCTGCATCAGTTTAATAACTATGATAACTTTAATTCTTACAACTGTTAAATTAATGGGCAAATGGTAAATATGTCGAAGATCACATAGAAATAGATAGCAAAATAGCCAATGTAAACTAAATGTTATAAACATCGGAGCAACCATATACATTTTAAATTAATCTTTATTATAACAAATTTAGCCTATATATTTTTTATTCACAACAGTTTACAGTTGCCCACAGAAAAAACTCAGCACCCCTGTTCCCGCCCCTGTGTGTGTGTGTGTGTGTTTGTGTGTGTGTGTGTGTGTGTGTGTGTGTGAGTGCGTGTGTGTGAGTGTGCGTGTGTGTGTGTGTGTGTGTGTGTGTGTTTGCGTGTGTGTGTGTGTGTGCGTGCGGCGCGCTCAAGCGCGTCAAGCGATCAAATACACACACAATAAATATATATTGTCAGTTTGTTTAACTTTGTTTCTTTGTTCATGTTCTTACTCTATCTTATCTTATGTATATAAAACACAAAAATGCCTGCACACTGCTGCATTTACAAATTGATGTTTATATTTATTTAATGAAATATTTTTCATCTCAGAATATAAAGCCATGTTAATTAAGCTGCTAATCTATCATAGAAATATATATTTCATACATATATGTGTATGTATGTATGTATGTATGTATATATGTATGTATATATATATATATATATATATATATATATATATATATATAAATAACAAAAAGTACCGATAAGAATACCGTTAAAGCACCGGATCGATAAGCAGTATCGATAAGAGTAGTAGTACCGTTAAAACCTTAACGATACCCATCCCTAAATAAGATGATTAAAAATGCAAATCCGGAAAAAAAATTGTTTATTTGTGGATTTTACAGAGAATACTTTTGATTAAATAGCCTCTTTTTAAATGCTAGTCTCAAGTGAAGGCTTATGTTTGGATCGAAGTACCTCATAAGTGAAATTAATATGCTCCTGCCAGTGGCTGCTAGTTTGCTATTAAGTTTTTCAATTGATAACTAGTTTGTGTTTTACAGGTTGTGGTTGGAGACATAGTTAAAGTTTATGACAAAGATTTCGTACCATCAGATATTATAATGCTGTCGTCCAGGTAGAGGAGTCTACCTGTCCATCCTTATGCCCCGGTCTCACACTCAACACCCAAAGGAAGTGATGATTAACAGGCTAATAAGAAATAAATCTGAGACTAAGCTCCAAATCAATGCAGTGTCATTACAAATGGTTTCGGTTGATGGTTTTAATAATATAAAAATCATATATTGTCTTCAAAGGATGAAGGGTTAAATGACTCGTTCACCCAAAATAGAAAATTCTGCCATTGTTTACTTGCCTTTTTTGTTCCAAACCTAAAAGTTATAGGGGTAAATTATGAAATGAGGGGCACAAATGGCAGAGTTTTATTTTTAGCTGAGTTACTCTTTAATAAAATGAGTGAAAAGTCAAAATCAACACTTCCTTAAGTGGATGTTTGCTTATTAATTGATACTGACCTGATGAAGTTGTCCTCTTCTGTCAAAATCCATTTGTCAGCCTGGCCTTAAGTTGTCCCAAAGTTCTGGGGTGTTACAGACATTTATATCAGCCACAGATAACAGTAAAATAAAAGTTTTTCTACCACCTTACTGATTGTTTAGCCTGGCCTGGGTGGGTTTTGAGCAGTGGACATTGTGTTTTTTCCTCTGTGAAAATTAAACAATTGTGTGTTTGTGCTTCTCTCCCTGTCTAATGTGTGCTCTTCCTCCTCTGCCCATCTCATGCCTTTTCCCTCCTTTCATCTCCACCTTTTACCGCCCCTCCCAACCTCATGTGATGAACAACGTACTCACGACTTCACTCGCGTCATTCCCCTTGCGCCGGGACTGCTGGGTACATTAAGGTGTCGGTAGGGGAGGTAGTCCGAGCAGCCAACGGAGATCACCTCCCGGCCGACCTCATCATTCTGTCGTCCAGGTCAGGAACAGCTCCTGTTTGCATGTGGGCTGGGTGGGAAGGGAGCAGGGGGTGCACAGGAGGAGAGAATCTGTTACCTTAATATCTCTTTCCTTTTTTTTTCTTGTTTTGGCCTGATGGTGTTTTGTCAGCTTTTAATGCTATTCTTGGTTATGCCATTTTTTTTTTAGCAATGATCTGATTGATATTGCTGGGTACCGCTGGGTGATATAATTTTTTTTTTGTATGCATTCAAAAACGACATAATTATAACATTAAACCATGAGATTATAATATATATATATATATGTATGTATGTATGTGAAGATATTTTTTGCAGATTTTATAGTATTTTGGGAATATGCTTGTACAGTATAAATATATTACCTACATGTGTTTTCACAAAAACATTTTAGTGCAAGGAAAATTAATCTTTTGAAACTGAATCAGTGAAACACAAATTTTGAATTGAGTAATAGAAATTAGTTGAATTTCCCAACTTCTAATATCGTTTTGCTACTGAAGTTTAAATCAGTGATGCAGTCAAAACTAAAGGCTCATACTTTATAATAGTGAGACATAGATCACAAAACTAATTTTCCAGAAACTTAATGTATAAATAAAGTGCATTAAAATGATTATTTTATTCAGTGGTGTTTTATTTGGTCACCAGCTAGCCTATATGATCCTGAATATACCTTGTTTTATTATTCAATATATTTCTCAGCTACACAGTGTTTGATAAATGTGCAATTAAATGGCCTATTGAGACTATCACGACTCAGTATCATGACTCACAACTTCCCATGCATCATTGTTGGACTTTTTGTTGTGAGATTCTTAAATTTAAGCACCAAAAATGGGTTGACTAGGTGCATATTTCTCAGAGGATGACTCTATTCAACTCCCAGCATTAAATACTGATGGAGCCCTTTCCATAACTGTAGAGACGTGCGTTACAGACCTCTGCTTTGTGCTGAATATTCTTAAGCATGTACACACAGGAAAAACAAAGCGCTTCTCTAACACAGCTGGAAAAAAGACCCATTGAGTGACTGTAAATGTCACAGCTGTTGGCTCAATGCATGGCGTCAGCAGAAGCTCAGACTCTGATGTGACTCTCTGCATGCGGTCACATCACCACAATGTACAGTATTGTTATGAGCCTTTATAGTAAACCACATTGTCCGTATACTGGTAATCTATGAAATGTTGTTGTTGTTGGTTTTTTTCACTCTAAGATAAACATGACGTTTTGGTAGCTGATGTCAAAAACGTGCCTTCCCTTTCTTTATTTTGGTGACACGTTAAACACTTCGCAAGCTCCGGCTTCGGCCGCGTCAGCGTCCTTTTGCTTATGCCTTATAAATAAGCCACGACAGTAAGCCTCGGACCCAAAGAAACACACGTGGAGAGGAGCGAGTTACCCACGGGCGCTGTCAGAGCAAGAGTTAGAAACGTGTTCCTGTGCAGAAGCAGAAGACCCTGGAGGTCAAACCGTGGCATTTTCTAAATGCCCCCCTTTTCCTCTTACCCACCTCCTCGTTCAGCTGTGTTTGTTATATTGGTGCTGACAGACGAGGCAGAAAAGGCCCAGCTCTGGAGAAGATGAGCAAATCCATGCTAATAGGTTTAATGCTTGGGTTGTAAAAGTTCAATATTAAGAAATACAACGCTGCCTTTAATTTTTAATGAGCAGTGATGGGAGCACATCTGTTGCATGCCTTGAGCATTGCAGGTAATTGAAAAAGAGAAACATAAAAATGTTGTGCACCAACAAGAGGCGAAAATGTGTTAAATTGGTGGCAGGAGACGCTTGCAAATTGATTAACGTGTCACCACCATCATTACTCTTGATTTAAGTAGGAGGGGCTGTTTGTGTCCAAATCGATCGCAGCTTGTTTTATGACCTACACAGTTCCCTTCTTGGTATGCACTGAGAGTTCATCGAAAATGTCATCAAACGCTGAGATGCACCACCATGAATGCTGGGTTCCATCTGTAGTCATTCACATCCAGCGCAGTCATTTGGAAAGGAAATAACCGTGATGTTGTGTGCCATGTGAGGGAACAGTGAGGTTATAAAGCAGGCATCCATCATGAAATTGATTATTCCTCTAAAGGAGGGAGACTCTGTCTCATCTTTGTTGTTTGCCCTCCTAGTGGAGCTGTAAAAGAGAGATGTGGCATTGATTTGTCGTTTATATGCTTTTGCAGACTATACTTACTTTATAAACCAAGGACGCTTCCTTCTTTTTCAGTCAGTGGTATAATCATATAATCAAGGATACATTATAATACGATTAGGGTTATTAATACCTGGTGGGAGCTACATTACCATTCAGACTTTTATTATTTAAAAAGTTCGTATAATACTTGCATTTAGCAAGAATGCATTGAAAGTAAAGAGACTTGTAATGTTACAAAAGATTTCCATTACAAATAAACCCTTTCTATTAATACAAATTATGAAAAAGTATCACATTTCCACAGAAATACTGTGCAGAAAACTGTTTATAAATAAAATATTAAACATTAAAATTGTAAAGTTATTTTAAATTGTAATTATGTGGAAGAATATTACTGATTTTATTTATGTATATGTTTATGTATGCAAGTAATTTTTTTAAACCAAATAAATGCGGTCTTGATGAGCATAACAGACTTCTTTCAAAAACATTAAAACCTCTTAATGACCCCAGATTTTAAATGGTATTTTAAACATTTAGCAATTCTATTCATTGAAATAGCAGTTGAACAAGAACAGAATTTGAAAACTTGAATTAGTCAGAATACAGACTTCATATGAATGGCTGTCAACAAAGAAAAATGCAACCAGATGGTGTAGTTATGACATCTGCAAGCTAACTGGGTCACGCTAACCAGCCAACTCTTGACCTCATGGGTATGATTGGATCCATTTAAATTTGTGCTGCTGGATGTCAGATTATGATTCATCCCCAGAGGTAAAAACAATGCAATAGCTGTGCTTGAAGGTTAGCAGGCGTATGCTGAGGGCGATGGATACACACCTTCCACTCATTAGTCCGAGCATTGCACACTTCAGGCAGATGAGTAATTATTAATCATAAATAATTCATTTGACTTTAAACCCCTGTGATATTTGACTCTGCTTCTGTCCCAGTATATATCCAAACCAACGCATGTGCATCTATGCAGATTGGCCTCCAGAGCACTTGAGCAGCAGTCATTTGTTATGCAACAGTCACCCATGTTGAACTTCTGACCATGAAATAACAGGTAGCAGGTTTTGTGCAGCACATATGCTGACGATATCTTGAGAATTGCTGACCCTGCAGCACAACTCCTTGCTGCACTGATGTCAGTGGACCTGCAGTGTTTGAGAGAGATGGTGCTGCATCTTCCTGCATGCTTCAGAATGTCATGTGAGGATGTGCAGCAGTGAAAGTTAGCGATTAGAGATACATTTGTTTACTGTAGCCTTTTTAATGCAGATAAGTTGTCGTCTTTATTGTCAACTTGGTGTTTGTTGGGTGTAGCTTTTTAACTAGGCGATTCAATAGTCAGGAAATAAGTTTTGAGTAGTTTCCGATTCAGCTAAAAATCTTCCACCAGGAAAGGTCATCTTCAGCCGACATGCAAGAGACAGTCAAGCTTTGTTCAGTATTGTACCATGTTTCTGTTCTTCCACATGATTGAAATATCTCTAAATGTCACATCTCTCTGTTTGGCTCCATGTGATGGGAAGGTACTTTAGACTGGTCTCCCTCCTTTGCACTGAAACATCCAAACTGATTGTCTTCCTTCCCACCACTAGCCAAATCCTCTTCCTCTCTCCGTGAGTCCGTTCCAATAGCAGTTGTATGATTGCCCAGCCTCTCTAGTTCTATGACTCTGTATGAGAAAAGCACTCCCTCTCCTAACTGCTCAGAAACCGAATTATTGCATTCTGCAGATCCCAAGGTAAAGCTTTTTATTCATGCTTAAAGTCGACATGAAGTAAAAAAAGAACCCATTTACTTTCTTAATAAAACATTGGTCTCGTTATGGACAATTCATCAGTGTTTAATGTTAACAAATATATTGGTAAAATACAATTTTATGACTCATATTAACCTGAATTAGAATTGTATTTTTGTTTAAGGCTACTGCAATGTTGTTTTTTGGATATTGCTAATAGTTAATAGTTAATTGAATGTATTTTTCTTAAAAAAAATCATTTTAAACACAGTCAGTATGTCAAAGTAAAATGGGTTGTGAATATTGTTTCATGTTGATTTTAACACTACGTGTGAGCTGTCTTGTGTCTGTGGTCTTATTTTTATTGATTACATTTTTGTTTCTCTTTGTGCTGCTCTCTTTGTTAAATTTGGTGTTTGATTAAGATTGGAAATCACGATTACCCACCCCCAGTGCATTGTGGGATAATGTGTTGCTTTGAATCTTGCCCATATTATTGCCAAGGATACTGCTATGATGTCAAAGAATCGAGTTTAGCTACTAATGAATTGAGACCTAATTGGAGAATTGAATTTGAATTTGTAGGCTTACTGGAGAGATTGGGTGGAAGAGTTTTATAGTGTTTGCACAACGCTCACACAGCGCTAGTGGAGCATTGTGGAAATGTTGCAAATTAGACCAGATGAGCTTGTGGCATTGTCCTTACACCATTTCTCCAAAGTCCACCCCATCCCATCATGTCATAGTTCAGAAAACTTTATCAGCTTACTACCTCTCTCCTCTTCCTCCCCTTGCTCTTCTTCTTCCAGATGGTGGAGCAGCCAACTTCGGCCTGAACTTCCTCACCTTCATCATCCTCTTCAACAACCTGATTCCCATCAGTCTTCTGGTGACTTTAGAGGTCATCAAGTTCGTCCAGGCTTTCTTCATCAACTGGGTGAGTGTGAGGCTGAGCTGCGGGAGCTCTGTCTGTGTGATGAATCTGCTGTCTTTGAAATGCAGACTGCCTAAACCTCCAGGGCCAATCCCAGAAAACTTCACAGCCCAAACAAAAGTGGAGCTTTATCAAAATAACCCATTTGAAGGTGCCAAAATTGGATTTGGGGCAAGGCACTTACAGCAAACAAGACACCGCTTTTAGATGCAGTGGAGTTTTGTGAATTCAAGACTTTTGAGCGCTTGTTTCATTCCTTTAGTTTTTGATTGACAGAGTATGAAAAGAGCGACATGTGTTTTGAAATCCAGATGGCAAGGTATTAATAGAAAATGGTTGTGATTTATTAATTCTGCCTGGTGATTTTAGGACACTGACATGCTGTATGAAGTCACCAACACACCAGCTGTGGCCCGGACATCAAACCTGAATGAGGAGTTGGGACAGGTACTGCTTGCCCTCACGTTCAGAATGAACAAAATAATGATCAAAAATGAAAAAAAAATACACTTGATTTATATTTGTAAACACTAATTTTGTGCAATTATGAATAATACATACTACAGTTCAGGAAATTAATACTTTTATTCATGAGACGTTCTACCTGCCGCCCGTGCCACCCCGCACATTATTACTTTCATGAGACTGAAGGGAGAAGTAGCTTAGTTAGGAATTACAAATGTAGTTAATATAGATAAAGCGCATATTTCACAATCTAGTTTATTCCTGACTCATTAAATCAAGTCCTTGTGTTTTTGTGTAGAATATTGCTGAATATGCAGAATAAGTTGCATTACGGAAGTAAAATGTGTTGAAAATATTTACTTTAAGTGTAACTACTTCATTAACTCTAGTTTATTGCTCTCTCTTGAAAACCAGGTGAAGTACATCTTTTCGGACATATTGTTTGCCAGCACCCTGACCTGCAACGTCATCGGTTTAAGAAGTTTTTGCACAATTGTGCAGCAGGCATGGCTATCTTGGGTAATACTGAGCTCTGGCTACATTGCATCTTTCATAATCAGTAGAGTGTACATCTGGCTCTAGCTGTCTTGTCCTCAGCTCCCTTGTTAGCATCTGCCTCGATGAATCCCTGCATAGCCAGAGCGATTCTATAAATATCAGAGAAGGGAACTCGCAGATTTTCTTCTCCGTTTTTTTTTTTTACATGCTTGGGTAGGAACACTGTGTTTCTGGTTGCCTATTTGTCTAACTTTGGACATTTTTATGGGGCATGCCTATAAATATATATGTGTTCTAAAACTAGATATAGAACATTTTGTTAGACACAGTTGTATTTATAAGCTTAAAGTGTTGTGAAAGGTGAAATTTCCATTACAAAAATGTAAAGCACATTGGATCTAAATGATCTCTTCTCCAGCATTAGGGGCAACATTAATACTATTTCAATAGCTTCATAATCAGCAGAGGTCCATCTGGCCTAGCTGTCTTGTCCTCTCAGACACTGAAAGGATCCACACTCCTGAAAAGCACTTGCGCTCTGTTGAGCAAGATTCTACAAATACTCAGAATGCAATCCAAGATGCTTCCTGGAACAACACTAGTCCAACTTATATTATATTGAATGATCCTCCAAAAGATTTGTTTTCATTGAACAGCAAAGCTGGCTGAATGAATTGTCAACCCGTCCTCAGGCCACTTTAGAGTTTGAGCTTGTACCAGCGATCCAGCTGAATCGAAGTTTGAGTATCTTGTTATTGAGATAAAGAGATCAGTCTTTGATACCTTTTTTCCCTCCGCTAATTTGCATTATGCTGGCTGTGTGAATTCACAGATTACACTTCACCAAACGTTTCGTTCACCAACGACCTTTGGTACTGAGTAAAACACAAGACGAACTTGTGAGCTGTGTGTGAGAATCAACGTGCAAACCATTATACTTTATCATTTATACACTGCCATTCATCACTACTATTCAAAACTGTGTGGCCGTAAGATATTTTACAAATTGTTTTAAAAGAAGTCTTATGCTCACCAAGTCTGCATTTAAAAAAAATACAGTAAAAACTGTAGTATTATGAAATAATATTACAGTTATAATAACCGTTTTCTATTTTGATATTTAAAAATGTAATTTATTCCTGTGATTATAAAGCTGAATTTTCAGTAGACAATGATCCTTCAAACATGATCCTTCAGAAATCATTCTAATTTTGCTGTCACTTTTATAATTTTGATGCGTCCTTGCTGAAAAAAAAGGTTAAAATAAATTGTAGCATACAAATTAAGTATGGATGGAATGATTGGAATCTGTACATTACAGGAGTTTAAACTGAATGAAGAAAATAAGGATAGGGATGAAGGTCAGAGGTATTTATTAAAAAAATTGCCAAGACCCTCTGTGTTCCACCACAGAGAATAAAACCAGAAAATCAAAGCAAGATCATATAAAGCTCTTAAATTTTTACTCTAATCCTACAGCCTTGACCTCTACACCAGCTAAATGACAAAGCTGACGCCTTCTGAGTAGGGCGTCTTCGTTTCTCCCTAACGAAGAGAAAAGCTGTAAAATAAATGTGATTGAGCTAGTTTTGAATAACCGTTGGGCTGGTTTTGTTTCGCAAGCCTGGCAACCTGCTTCTGGGCCAGCATTATGGCAGCTCAATTCAGTTCCTCAAGACTTTTCCTTCTGTCTATGTAGAGAAGGAATCCCTCTGCTTATCATTTGGTCAAGTCAGCAGTACCTGTTCAAAGTCTGCGTGAACCAGACTTTGTTTTTTTTCTACTGTGAATTGATTGGATGTAGTAAAGTAGGCGTTTCATTCAGAAATGAACACTAACAGTTGGAGGGGCGTGGTTAAGGATGTCACGCTCATGCCCAAGCTGTCAAACTGATGTCATCAGAGAAAGCCCATCATAGGGCCGTCGTGGCCTAATGGATAGCGCGTCAGACTTGTAACCCGAGGTTGTGGGTTTGAATCTCGGCTCCAGCAGGAAGTGTCCACGACTGAGGTGAGACCCTTGAGCAAGGCACCGAACCCTCAACTGCTCCCCAGGTGCCGCAGCATTGGCTGCCCACTGCTCCAGGTGTATGTGTGCACTTGGATGGGTTTAAATGCAGAGCACAAATTTCACTGCTGGTTATACTCTTAAGAATTGTGTATGTGACAAATAGTTGCAAAAGTTTATAGGGGAGGAACATTTTGAGATTTGGATCAAAGATTATGAAGGCAAACACTTTTTTGTGGATTGACTTGCATGAATGAATTGTTCACCACAAAAATTGCAATGTGCGTTAACAAAATAAATAGTCAATTTTGATTTCACGTGGACTTTAATCTTTCACAAGTATGTCTATGGCTCTTTGACACTTGCAAACTGGCCTGTATTTCAGAAGCAAGTCCTTGTCCTCCACCTCATGAATATGGATGCCATCTTTTATCAGCTTCAAATAAACTTGGTCCTGTTTGATGATGCATCCCTCCTCTTCTCCTCTTTCTGGGAGTCAGAGCGAGTGCAGCCACCGCACCAAGTCATTGATGTTTTGAAGCGTGACATCTTTTCTTACAGTGAGTGGGGAAACTTGGTGCAAGCCCAAAGGAAGAGTTTGATGTGAAATATAGCCTAGATTTTTGACTTGACATGTTTGTTGGACTGGAAAAACCCACATGCTGCTAGTGTAGCATGCTGGAGTCCTGGTATTAATGCTGAGACGAGCTGACGTCTTTCCACTAGACCTTGTCTTTTATGTCTTTCTTTTGTTATGTCTATCTTTTTTTTGTTGAATTTCTTTGATTTTATTTCCACATGTCTTAATTTTAAGTTCTCTCCACTGACCCAAATGAAACTCAAGGCATCTCCTAAATCCACTGCGACTCCAGCACATCTTTATTTATTTTTTTTATTGTTCATTTATACTTTTCAAATCTTCAACTCTTGTAAACAAAGGAGCGGGATTATTTTAGTATCATGTATATTTTATTATAGTAATTATTAATATTTTGAATTGGCTTTCATTTTTATATTTTCTATTTTTAGTTTAGTACTTTGCTTTTTAGTAGTTTAGTTAATATTTTGTTTAGCATTTAACATTGTATTTAGCTTAAATATTTTTATTTAGTAATTTTAGTACTTCAAACTAATCTTATTTTATTTCAGTTTAAGTTTTCTTCTAAAATGTATGTTTTAGTTTAAATTAACTGTAACAATGTTTTCTGTCCTCATAGTCTTAATTTCAGACATTTATAGCCATATGTCTCATGTAAAACCGAGTGATGTGTCTTGTTTTTCCTTGACCTGCTCTGCCATGTCTTTTGTCCCCTCCACTTGTGATACATTGCACAACTAATTGAATAGAACACTAGTTAATTAAAAAATCCTGTTGGGTGAAGATGTTAATTAATTTGATGAGCTTTCATGGGGACACGATGGCCGAAGTGCTCTTTAGCCATCAGCACTAGAGAAATTGTGTCTGAACATATTCTTTCCTTATTTCTTGTGCTTTTAGTATTACAAGTTTTGGACTGTAATGACTGTGCTTGGCTTGTGAAGTTGAGCAGTGTTTTTTTTTATGGATGGTAATTTGCGCTTCCTTTTCATTGCCAAATTCTCATCTTTTGCTCAGCTTATTTATAGGCCTACATTAGGGTCTCCACTGGCCCCATCTCCTTTACAACTTGTTAAAAACACTTTAACGTGTGTAGCCTGGATCTAGCTTGGCATATTACTCAACATAGCGTATAGTCTCAGGCAGAAACATTGGGTGATTGCCAAACAAGATGATTATGTGGTGCAGCAAGAGTGCGGTTTTCACCGCTTTTGTTGCTTGTTTGTCAGTTATTGTGTGTAAATGTTCAGCTGTACTCACTCCACCCCCAAATGTCTCATGGGTTAGATCTGGTCTCATCTGTGCACATGGTACTGTAGCTAATGAATGTGATAAACATTACCTATTTAGGTCATGTGGTACGTGGGGGTCTGATTTCATATTGTCAGAATTCCTGTTTGCATGTAAGACTATTTCATAAGTAGGGATGTATCATTAAGAGTTTTAACAGTATTACTACTCTTACCGATACTGCTTATCGATTCGGTACTTTAACGGTATTCTTATCGGGACTTTTTTATAAATATATATGACAAATTAAGAGCTGAATTAACATTGTTTTATATTCTGAAATGTAAGGCAGGCATTTTTTATGTTTTATACATATTATAAGATACAGTAAGAATGTGAACAAAGAAAAAAAGTAAAGCAAACTGACAAATTCAATAAAACAAATAGGCTATACAAATTAAATTATATAAACTGTGCTTTTTTTCATGAAGGTCCACTAACATTAATGTTCAGGTAAGTAATAGCCTACAAAATTAAACTAAAAGTAATCAAATGTAAATGAACACTGCATAGTTTTCACTGTATTGAAAGATTGATGCTTATTAAAGCTATAACATTATACAGATTAAGAGCTGTGAGTGATTTTCTCTTTGCGTTTTGTTCTTTGATTAATATTGAGGGCCCAAGCGCCTGTCTGTCACTTTAAGACAATATATTGACACACATCGGATTTTCTCCCAACCGCTCTCGTCCACTTAAGACATAAACTGTTTAACTGAATACTATCCAAGCCGGCCATTTGGACATATTTTGTGCGTATCTTATCAATTATGGACGTGCCCGAAGCTCAAAGTGTAATTAGCTTGTTTTGGAGTGCGCCACACAAGCACACATTTCAGCCTGGGGCACAGCATCTCTTTTACGGATTGTGCTTTCAACATTTTATCAAACATGTCCCGCAAATTTAGCAACAATAAAGATGGCATTTTACAACAAACACTGATTGAGCTGATTCTGACGTTAAGTTTGAGTTTTAGGGAGGAACTAATGTGTACTGCTGTGAAGGGAAAGAAGAAATGTGGCTATAATGCTTAGAAGCCAAAATAAAATTAGCAGCCACAGCCACAGGCCTAATGTGTAAGCAGATGTTTGAATGTTTAGTTCTCTCTTCTATCATAATTAAACCGCTTTCATGTTGCGCGCGCTGAAGCTCCTCCGCATGAGCGTGATATCGCTTCTGAATTGCAAATATCAAAACTGCATCATAGACAAATGTTTGAATATTATTGCATATAAAACAGCTGGTGACTCTGCTAAGATAGAATTTGCAAGATAATGTGTATATATAGCAATAATAAATGTGTGTTTTCTTGATATCTTCAGTACCGATAGCAGAATCGTTAACGTCAGAGCTTATCGATACTCTGGTCTTTCATAATTTAACCCCGGGACCGATTAAATACCGGGTTTCGGTAACATCCCTTTTCATAAGATTATACTACTGAATTGCCAGGTAGTCATTTGGCAAACACTTTCCCCCAAAATGACTTAAAAACTAAAATAAAGTACACAAGTTTTTATGAAGCAAATTGTGATTTAAAGCAGAGTTAATGCCCTTGGTCTGTCTCAATACTTTTTAAATAAAGTATTAGTTTGATCATTTCGATTTTTTTTTTGTATCATATTTAATATAACTAGCTTTTATGGCTTTTATACAGTATGATATAAGAGTATGGAGGTCATAGTAAAAAAAACATCCCAGTTTTATTCAGAACTATGGAACAGTGAAAAATGTATGCAATTTGGTACAGAAATGTATGATATTTATTTGACCCTACCGTAAGATAAAATTATCATAGTTTTGGGGGGTCAAAACATAAATATATATAAAAGGATGGTTGAAAAGACAAAGATATAGAAATTATGGAAACTTATGGAGCTAGATATAGGCTTCAAGAAATCTATTTTGGGTCTGGTCTTCACTCCAACTCTGCAACTTATTTAAATCTTCAGCATGAACAGCCATGATCTTTACCAACTAGGCTGCACCACCATTTTAACAAGTACTTTTTAGAGTGTCTCTTTGAAGTGAGCTGAGGTAGTGCAGTTCTGCAGGGATCCTTTCATGCAAGTGTCTCAGGAGCCCTACTGCGATTCTCTTCTCTCTCCACCTTGTTGCTCAAAGCTCTTTTTCTCGGTAACAACCCACAGGGCCTGGCACTGCTAGGATTTGTTGTTTTTAAAGCATGTTTGTTTTAAAAGACCAAGTACCACCCATCTGCAGAAATCTCTTTTGTTTGGATGGTGAAGTTGTCGTCGAGTCTAATACCTGCAGGACTTGTGTTGGCCTATATTAGCGTAAATACACTTCCACCCCTGCTGAAATGCAGTTATTTTGTTTCGGCATACTAAACAATTCTCTTCCCCCTGAGGCTGATGGTACAGAATCAGATATGTGCATGGCCAGTCAACCTGCCTTTTTGTTTTTATAGTTTCTCTCAAGTCATAATTTGGGTTTGAAGTAAGCCGCATGAAGCAATAGCATTGTTTTGAGGCAAAAGCAATGTTTTCAGCAATGTAAAATCATATCACGTTGGACATTTATAGATTTGTCTCTCTCTTTTTTCCTGTTTTTTTCCTATTCTTTTTTCTTTTCCTTGCCTCCTTCCTTCCTTCCAAATATTTTCTACAGATATTGTTTCAAATTTCATGCCAAACCCTATTCAAAATGTACTATGGCCATACCATGATAAAATCATGTCATACCATATATTTTGGTGTAGACCATGACAGTGAATAATTGCCACATTACCATGGTATTTAGATGTAAACGGCAATTCAAAGAATGGTTGGCACAAATAATACCATGACACGTGGCACTCATTTGATGGTTTCATGTGCACAATGCTTTTTCAAAATGCTTTCTACAATACACTCAACTTCAATTGGGGTTCCTTTGTTCACCCTTTGTGTCATAATATATACATTGCTTATTCTGTATATATCTTCTCTCACCAGTGTCTGGTCCTTAAACACTCGGTCAGGCCAGTGTCCACTCGTATTACAATTAACAAAGCCCTCTACGCCCGAATCTGTTGACCGGAGCAAAGATGCGAGAATAATTTGCTGCTGTCAAGCCGGCAGCAGTGGCTGTGTCTTCATATCCCAGCAGACAGAGTTTAGCAGCCAGCAGTTCATCCTCTGTCACTTTACTAGAACTGGCTTGTCTCACTAGTCTATACATTGGCTTGTAGTGTAGTAAAATAGCTATTTGCCTGATTATTTGTCTTGCAGTACCTTGGATTTGTGCTATTTAATTAGATCTAATCACGCTGTTTATTGGCTAGTCATACTCCTTTCCCTTCAAGCTCAAGCATTATATTTGGCGTATTAAATCTGCTACATTGTTGGATGATTACTATATGGATAAATATTCACATAAGAGTTTTGCCTTACAGCAAATGCATTTGAATTACTTATTTTGGATCAGCACTCTTACATCACTCAAAAATCCCATTCTTATTTTCTACTTTGCTTAACATGTTTGCCTCTGCAGAATTTTGGGAAAATATAAATAGGATTTTTTTAGATTCATCTGTTCGTGTTGATTATTTAGGAATTTACTCCTAAATATTAGGCCTATATAGATATCACCGTGCTCTATTCAAAGTATATAATATTTAGGCTTAAACCAGTTTCTACATATCTGATTGAGTTGCAGTGGCAGACATGCAGGGTAAAGATGGTCATTTCTGTTTTGTTCTGTATGTAACTCACTTTACTCCACCCAACAGTCATGCAGCTGAAGTTGAGGATGGTAGTTTTGCGGAGGACGACTGGTAAGGGCCAACACCATTGGCTGTTTTTATGCTTCTGTGATGTTTTCTTGCCGTGACGTGATGCCTTGTGAGAAATGTGGTTTGAGCCCTTTTCTTGTGATGTGGTTGTGTTTAGTGGAAACCCTAAACTAGTGTGAAGGCAGATGAATGTTGAATGTGAATTAATGATGAGTCGTTGTCTTCCGTGCTATGCTTGTTTGATTAAATATGATTAATATCTTTCCGTCTGTTGTTTTGGGCTGTACTGTATGGAACGGAATCAGGTGTTATTTTCTGTTGTAGAGAGAGATTTCTCAGGACCAACTTGTTTACTGTATATTAAAGTTGTTCTCATATAATTTAGCAGACTTTGATATCAGTCTACTACTACTTGCAGGGCAATTCCCTCTGTATAATCTTAAGTTAAAAGTTTGATTAAAGGACACTGTGGTGATTCAAGTAGATTTGTGATCAGTCTCCAACTCAAGTCGGTTTTGCATGGGATTAAACTTACAGGCTTTGAGCAGCCGAAATCCTGAACCATTAGGCTACAACACCATCTATGCCATGACACACTTTACAATTTGTAACTAGAACAGCTAAACTCAAGACACATTAATTTTAGACAACACTAATTAATTATGAATGGGGCACTAACTTGAAAGTTTAACTTCCCACTTGAAAGTTACTGAAATATTTCTGAGAGCAGTGGAGATATTATCCCCAGAGTATATGAGAAGCTCTTACTGATATCTAGGTGAATCTGTCTGGATCAAGTTTCACTCCAAATAAGAAGTTAATTGATATAAATTAGAAGCTAATAGATGCTAAATAAAATTCATTGTACTGATTTACTGAAATATTATACTTTAAAAATATTATTCATTAAAAATGAATGATCCTACAATAAGCTTAATTTTCTTAATGCTAAATATATTTCCTTTTTTCGTATTGTTTTTATTTATTTTTTTGGGGGGTTAAAGGTGCACTAAGCGATTTTTGCCAAATGATGTTGATGTATGAAAGCACCAAAACAAAATACGCCCATACCCCAACCGCTGGAAAGCTGCTCCATTATTTACGGGGGTCCTCTTCCCTGATCGTAAACCTTTTTAATGTTTTGTTCTTCTGATATTTTCCTCTCTTTTTTATCTCCCATCTCTCTATCTATATTCGATCTGCTAATATCCGTCCTGTGGACTCAAATTGAGCGCTCTCTTCTCTCTCAATCATTACAAGACACGCCCCCTTACTGCTGATTGGCTACAAGTGTACTTTGGGACTCTGTCCGACACTGTGGTCAAAAACGTTTTTCAAATATTGCTCAGTGCACCTTTAAATTTGTCCTGTCCTTGTTAGGGATGGGTATCGTTAAGGTTTTAACGGTACTACTACTCTTATCGATACTGCTTATCGATCCGGTGCTTTAACGGTATTCTTATCGGTACTTTTTGTTATTTATATATATATATATACATACATATATACATACATACATACATACACATATATGTATGAAATATATACTTCTATGATAGATTAGCAGCTTAATTAACATGGCTTTATATTCTGAGATGTTAAATAAATATTTCATTAAATAAATATAAAACATCAATTTGTAAATGCAGCAGTGTGCAGGCATTTTTTTGTGTTTTATATACATAAGATAAGATAGAGTAAGAACATGAACAAAGAAATAAAGTTAAACAAACTGACAAATATACCATTTATTGTGTGTGTATTTGATCGCTTGGACGCTGCTTGAGGCGCCACACGCACACACACACACACACACTCACACACACACACACACACGCGCAACACACACACACACACACACAGGGGCGCGGGAACAGGGGTGCTGAGGGTGCTGCAGCACCCCTGTTTTTTCTGTGGGCAACTGTAAACTGTTGTGAATAAAAAATATATAGGCTAAATTTGTTATAATAAAGATTAATTTAAAATGTATATGGTTGCTCGATGTTTATAACATTTAGTTTACATTGGCTATTTTGCTATCAATTTCTATGTGATCTTCGACATATTTACCATTTGCCCATTAATTTAACAGTTGTAAGAATTAAAGTTATCAAAGTTATTAAACTGATGCAGGGCTATTTGACGCACGCTTGCGCACATCCTGTCAAATCACGCACGCAGCACTGCCAATGCTTGCTTTTATGTTTGTGAATGCTATGATTGTGTTGAAGAATTTGTAGGTTGTGGCTTAAAAGCGGAACATGGAAATATCATGGATGTACTTTTTTTTTTTTGTTCTCAGCGATATGAGTCTTTCCCTTCTCCCAAAACAGCTTATAGCTAAAATAGTTCAGTTTTGTATGTAATGGAAAAGTGATTAGACGATGTTTCGTTTTTTTTTCTTCATAAAGTTAATTTAGAAAAACCTTGGGAGCATTTTTTGTTCGTTAAATGTTTTTTTCTTTTAAGCAACGACCAAGCGGCCAGCATCAGAGTTGATCGCCTATGTTTGATTAATTTAGCCTTATCAAATCATCAAGACTTGACTAAAATAAAATCGATAGATAGGCCTATAAACAGTTCAAGCATATCACAGTGTTAGTTTAAATGTTTAACCTATATAAATGTGCAATATCCAACAGTTTGTGTGGAGAGTGGAAGCTGAAGCGAGCTTTACAGGACATGGAGGATTTTTTTCTTACAGTAAAAACAACTTAAAATACGTTGAAAAATGTCTCATAAAGGTAAGAGTAATATATCATTTTGAACTGTAAAGGGTCTACTTTTATTTGTGTGCATTCACAATATCAACATTGTGCTTTTATAAAATAGGAAAACAGAGAATGCACTTTCTTCCGGTTTTGAACAAGAGGCTTCAATGATGAACCGAAACTCAGCAACTCGAAACTGGCTCAGAGATATGATAAATATATCTATAGAAAGCTTTAAAATACTACTTTAAAACGAAATAATTCAAAGCAAAGCAAAACTCTTCATTAGCCTATGTAATCCGTTAAGATGCATATATTTCTCCAATGAGGAAATGGCGAGTCATTTTTCCCGTCACCTCACCATCTAAAATATAAAAATAAGGGAAAGCCTAAAACAGGCCCGATTATAATTTGCTTTATTTTATAATTGTATTCAATAAAAAAAGTATGTAAATCTTTGTCCTTGAAATTTAAAGGATTTGTTGCAATGCAATTTTGTCTGACTGATGTGAATTATTTATTGGCCTATCGCTTTTAATCCATGCAGCAAATGCTTTAAAAACAGCTTTAAAATTACTTTATTGCATTCCAGATGCTTTTAAAAACTTTTCACTATACATTTTAAGGGTTTTAAGCTTGAATGTAACTTGAATGTAAAACATTGTTATGAATTCATTGTAGCCTATTCCCATTTGTAAAATAGCTAATTGTTGTCTAACACGATCTCATGAAAGTGCGAGGCTATAGCACGATTTTCTGTTTCTATTTGGCGTAATATTTATATGCAGAAATTGACAACCCCATCCCCACAGCACCCCCTACATAAAACACCTTCCCGCCCCTGCACACACACACACACACACGCACACACTTCAGCCTGAGGAACAGCGTCTCTCGTGTGGATTGTACTTCCAACATTTCATTATCAAACATGTCCAGCAATTTAGTAACTGTAAAGACGGCATTTTACAACAATCGACAGACGATTGATCTGATTCTGATGTTAAGTTTTGGTCAGGGAGGAAACGAATGCGCGCTGTGAAGAGAAGGAAGTTGTGTTAGAAGAAACACGGCTATAATCTTTAGAAGCTAAAAAACATTAAATAAACTCAGTTTAATATAACAGCCACAGGCCTAAAGTGTAAGCATGTTTTAATGGTTAGTTCTCTTCTAACATAAACAGGGCTTATGTTGCGTGCTGAACTCATCCACGTGAGCGATCGCGCTTCTGATTTGGGAATAGCAAAATGCATCATAGACAAGAGTTTGAATATTATTGCATATAAAAACAGCTGGTGACTCTGGCGGATATAATTTGCAAGATAATGTGTATATATATATAGCAATAATAAACGTATGTGTGTTTTCTTAATTTCTCCAGTACCGATAACAGAACCGTTAACGCTGTATAATGCAAGAGTGTTTGATAATGTGCTAGTACTGTGGAAGTGGGATTCAGGGTGCTTTGGGTCAAAGGTAAGGAGCATGACATGAGAGGGAATTAATGTTTTGTAATAATGAGGTTTCCCTGATGAAGGGGTTCTTTTGTATAATGTTAAAATTGCTGAGACCTTTTTAGTCACCTCTTGTGGTTACTTTGCGTAAAGTTTGATTAATAGCAAAAAAAAGAACGTAATAAATAATAAATGTTCATAAATATGAATAATTCATTGAACTTTCACTTTTTCAAAATCTTCATCTTTCTCTCCTTCCCTTGCTAGCATGTACTTATTTGAACAATGCCTGAGACTTGGTGTTATTGGCACTTCCTCTGTATGTTTGCCTCTTCAAGATTAATCGCTTTATGTACTCCCAATTGTAAGTCGCTTTGGATAAAAGCGTCTGCTAAATGACTAAATGTAAATGTAAATAATCATTTGATATACTTGTTAATTAAAATGTTATGTACATGCATGAAACTCTTTAACTTGTAACTTTTGTTAGCATTAACGTATTAATGTAATTTGGTTTAACATATGATTGATTTATTTTATCTTAAAGTTGGATTGAAATCAAATAAAGACAGACCCCCTACAGTGCCACCGGAGACCCCCTAGGGCTCAAATGTGTAAATGCACTTTATGAACAACCAAACAAACAGACTGATGCTAGCGATTCAAGACAGATTATTTTCCACTATTTTTCAAACAAGTTTCATTACAGATGGAGAATTTTGTAATTAAAGGGAGAAAAATATCCCTTTTGTTTATAAATGCACCTGTTTGTGTATTTATCTCTGTCTTCCTTCATATCTTTCTCTCTGTATGCAGTCACAGCTCTCAGTCCACAGAGGAAACTGGATTTAATGACCCCAGCTTACTGGAAAACCTCCAAAGTAATCATGTAAGTACTGTAATGGCATCACAGCTGCTCAGTCATGCCCAGCCAGCCAGAAATGTACACACAGACCCTGATATCCACACACTCACACCTCCTTTCTTCCCTCACGGCTCTTTTCTGGCTCATATTAGCTCTGCTCTGCCCACCCGGCTGTTTATGAATAGTCTACAGTCACAAAACTTATTCTCTAATGACATGAGACTTTTACCTGTTTTTATTTAAAAATAAGACCCCATATGCAGGCTCTCAAGAGTAAGATATTTATTTGAACATTGTTGGCTTGTATGGGTGCGCTTTATTGATTCTTTCAGCCTGGTGACTCAAGAATTTGTCTGTCAGTCTCAAGCATTGACAGGGGTTAGTGAGAGAACCTCAGCAGAATGCTTTCGTTTCTCAGTCACTTTGAATCAGACATGAACTCGGGGGTTGCCTTCGTGACGCCATTGTACAGCTCCTCATGGCCCCCTGAGCTTCTCTTGCCTTTCCAACCAAACAGGCTTTGATCCCACACTTCATGAGGCGTTTGTTTTCTCGTTGTTCATCATTGAAAAATCTAATTCAATTTGATCTTTGCTCACTCCAATAATTAATTACGAGGCTTTTCTGAGCAGATTCACAGTGCAAAACACTTTGTGTGTGAATATATATTTGAGCTTATGTCTCGATTTATACTTTGAAGTAGTGCTGTCAAATGATTAATTACATCCAAAATAAAAGTTTTTTGTTTTCATAATGTGTGTACTGTTTATATTTATGTATATAAATAAATACACACACATGCATGTATATATTTAAGAATAAATGTTATGTTTATATATGTATATATAATATAAATTATATGGATATAAATATATACATGTAAATATTTTCAAAATATATGCTGTATGTGGGTGTATTCATATATACATAATAAATATACACAGTACACACTAGGGCTGGACCAGAATATTTGTTCGGTGGGTTGGCATTCGATTTTAAATGTTGAGATTCAAATATCCTATTTTTTTTTTACCTGGCATCCCCCGCGAAACGGTTCTCAACTTGTTCACCTGGCTGAACATCTGCACCAGCAACAGACCATTTGCCAATGCAATGAAAGAAGTTCATGCTGACCTATAGCATGCATATATTTAATGAAAAATCTTCTATTATGAGCATGCTTGCACATCTATATTTAAAATAACGAACTTAAGCGTGCAAAAGACGTGACATGTGAACGGACCCTCTGCTATCACAAAACCGAATGCGATGCATGCGTTTTCTTTCTGTCAACTGTCCCAAGATGCGAGCGAAAGTCTTGGATCAGTGTGCAGTAGCTCTTGTAGTGTAGACGAGATGCGCCGATGTGAATCTGCTTTGAGAGAGTGAAAGAGAGAAGACGCGGTACAGCTGATCACGCACGCTGTTTTCAAATGACTGATTTAATCTCACATTTTGTGTGTATTTATTTCCTCATCTAACCTACATTCATGCATAATACATGTGTAATATAAACTCGAAACTCGAGATAACTCGAAAGCTGTGGGAATGAGTACAACTATGTGATATATACTGGTGGTGGATGAGGAGATACCCCCTGACAATGTAGAGCGCTTTGAGTGCTTAGAAAAAGCAGAAAAGCACTATAGAAAGGTAATGAATTATTATTATTATTATTATTATTATTATATGCTCACAAATTCAGGACCTCATTAAATATAACTCTTTATATTTAGATTTGTGAAATAAAGTTCCATGACTTTTACAAGACTTTTCCAGGCCTGGAAATAGCGGTTTTAAAATTTCATAGCTTTTCCAGGTTTTTCATGAACATACGAACCCTATAAAAGCAACTGATGCACGCTTTCAATCCCTAAAGATTGGTCCTCTCCCTCCTCTAATCACATGCCAGATCCGTTACACCGCTTTATTCCGGGACCTCTCAATTTACAAATTAAGTACTGGGCTACCTTATTAAAAGTATTGCTCTTAATAGACCTGTGTTTTTTATCTCTAGTGCAGTGTCTGTTCTCGGAGCATATAAGCCCTGCCCGTGTGAGGAGCGCCACTTCTGGCTCACGCTGTTTTGTAGTTAATTAAAAGTTTATTCATTCTTAACGTGTCGCCTGTCCATATTCCACCAAAATGCAACACCACTCCCTTGGGTCTGCAGCAACACAACCGCCACGCGTGAAGTCGATTGAATAAAAATGCAAACAGACACACAGAGATTCCTGCCTTTATTACAGAGAAGAATATGTTCAGCCCCTCCCTCCGAAGCTTTGAATATTCGGTGTTGATTACTACCGAAGCTTAGAAGTTAAAAAAATGGTATTCAGACCAGCCCTAGTATATACACATTATGTAAACAAACTTTCTTGGATGCAATTAATCACAGTTAATCATTTGATAGGACTACTTAAAACGCAATACAACTCAACATGATGCATGGATGTTCTGTTGTGGTTGTTATGCGAAAGCAAAACATTCTTGGAGGGTTTTTAACATGCAGTTGGTAAGGTGTTTTAGGTGCTGGTTTTATGATACAGCATTCTTGTTACTAGAAATAGCCTGGATTCCTTCTTCATTGTAAGTCAGAGATTGGTTCTTTAAGGCTGCCAGGGTGAAAATTACAAGTTTGATTGATTAGAAAACTAACCACTGACATCTCCTCAACCAGTTGCATGATTTGAGGTGTCATTCATGTCTATACTTTGTCTTACATTTGTTTTTTCCACACAGCCCACTGCTTCGGTCATCCAGGAATTCATGACCATGATGGCTATCTGTCACACGGCTGTTCCTGAGCACATTGACAACAAGATCACCTACCAGGCTGCATCCCCAGGTCAGTCAAACTTCTCCAAACACACTGACACGACAAATGTTCACATTGAGAGCCATTATCAATACACAACCCTTCAAAAGGTCAGAAGTTCAGATTTCTAGTAAAGAAAAGTCTTGAAGAGAAAAATAAACGACATCACAGGAATAAATTACATTTTAAAATATATTAAAATACAAAACAGTTCTTTTTAAATTAGCATGTTTGCAACATTAATGTTTTAGTGCTTTTGTACCATATAATGCTGCCTTTATAAGCATAAGAGTCTTCTTTCAGTAACATAAAAAACATCTTACAGACCCTAAACTTTTGAACAGAAGTGTATGTATTCAATAGATAAAGCTATAAATACATCAGTTAAATCTGTAGATGTAGTTCTACAAACAGGTGCACAAATAGATCATTGAACTAAT
This sequence comes from Gymnocypris eckloni scoliostomus, assembly GCA_027564155.1. Classification (NCBI taxonomy): domain Eukaryota; kingdom Metazoa; phylum Chordata; class Actinopteri; order Cypriniformes; family Cyprinidae; genus Gymnocypris; species Gymnocypris eckloni. The sequence goes on along the minus strand of CM050426.1, from coordinate 19,435,468 downwards.
TTTAGCATTCCACACATCAGGTAAACAGGCTCTCAGACAAGATAGGCAGCTGGTTGAGTTTGAAAAGGGGGCACAGGAAGTGAAGAGGGAAGTCACAGCATGTTCTGAATTTCCTTTTCCTCTTTCTATTGGTTCTGAAACTCTAATAGACATCTGTGTTGAGCTGAGACTGAGAGCAGTGGATCTGTTCGAATGCATTTAATCAATTTGCTTCATAACAGATATGATTTGTTTGTGTAAAATTATGCAGGCGAAGAAACGGATGAGTTAATTAATGCTGGTTCACTCTCTCCGCTACTTTGCATTTGACACTTCATGGTTATGCATAATTTATCTTTTTAGCATTTGTCAGAAGTTATCCCTGGCTTTGAGGCTTAGCGAGATGGGTTTATGAGACCCATTTTAATTTCACATCAGTGCAGTGGTGCATTAAATATTAGCAAGACCCGTGGTTGAGAAAATTGGAAGGCTAGGGCAGCGTAATGTGGTAAGTGATGATTGTAGAGACAGATCGGAGGACAAAAGGTAGCAGCAGGTTTTAATAGTGCCACCTCATCTCAAACAGTTTGTCTATTTAGTGTCGTGAACAAGTAGTCATATACCAGATGCTTTTATCCAATGCAACTTAACTGCCACCTGCCCTGACCACATGCGGTCTTGTTCCACAGATGAAGGCTCTCTGGTTCGGGCGGCTCAAAACCTGGGCTTCGTGTTCTCTGGGAGAACTCCAGACTGTGTTATTGTGGAGTCGGTAAGTAGAGACATCCTGGGAATAGATGATGAGTTGCACTGGGAACATGACTTACCCTCTGTCATGCTGCATAGCTCACTCAAACGTTACACTCTGGAGAACCATTACAGGCCATTTGTACGGTGCAGTCCCACTTCAACAGATCCATTATTTCCTTATTATAATGTATGATAGAGAGGAAGCCATCATGGACCTGTGGCAACTTCATTTCAATACCGAGTCAATGAATAGGGAACATTCTTTCTGAAACAAAGAACCCTCTGGCGATCGGTAATAGTGTTTTCTGCACTGCTGTTCAGCAGTGACGCTGTTGAATCTTCACAGCAAAAGATCATGAATTAATAATGTTATAATAATATTTAATTTGTTAAAATAAGTTATTACATTAGGTGTCATGAACAATAATTTATACAGCTTTTGCTAAATTAATTCAACTTCTACACTACCGCTTAAAAGTTAATACTTTTTTTAACCCTCAAAAACCGAGACAGCGCCGCGGCTAAAAAGAACTATTGTTCTTAAATGTTTGATAACTTTTGAACAGCTAATCCTATCTGAATATTTTAAAAAGAGTAGAAAGTGCTTTTTTGGAGATATCACATTTGTCTGGATATTCACAGGCTCAGTAGCGTACGTGATTACATCATCACATTTTGACAACATTGATTCATCACGACCCCTTTATGGCGCTTTTCCACTGCAGCACGGCGCGGCACGTGCTGCAGTGCGGCTCAGTTCGGTCGGTTGCATTTCCACCGCAGTTTAGTACCGCTATAGAGTGGGCGGGATTATTCACGCTCATTATAGCTGCGCCGCCTCTACTTCCGTGACATCATCGTGCCACAAACAAACTTACAACAAAGAAAGGAGACGGAATAGTGTTCTTCACTCTCGGCATGTGGATGTTTTTAACAACAATGGAGAGGTCTATGAGAACGCTTGTGATTTACCTCCAGCAGCAGAGACTGTGGTGCAGTGACACGGGCTGTAGAGGAGGAGAGCAGGGATGTTCGTGCAGGTGTGCTGCGTTACTTGATTAGTTAACTATTCATGCAGCGTGTTCTGTAAAGTGAATTATCAATAAACTTTTGAATATTTCAAAATGTACAATGTATCCCTTGTTTTTATTTATTTATGTGATGGTTTTTATAATCGCGGCATTAATCATTTGTCTTTTTCAAGAGGTTCATTACGTGCTCATACAATGATACATATTTAATATAGTCTGGAGGTGCACTTATTCGATTAGATTGTTTTTAATTGAAGCAAAACACAGATACAGAGGTAAAAATATAAACAGAAAATATACCAAGTTCAAAAGTAACGTTATACATAAGGCGTTTTCCTTGTCATGTCATCAAGCTCTCACTGGATCCGCTCCTCGGCTATCAACGAGGAACGCCTGAACTTCCTCAACAGACAACGACACTGCTATTTTGTGGTTGATGCAAAATGTGCGTTTGTTTAAACAGAAGTTGCGTCCGATCCTTCGCTGGCTGTGCTGATTTAAATCTAGCGGGTATGACTGTAGAGGAGGGTCTCGTGTCGCAAGTTCAGTGACGCAGTAATGACGATTCTCTCCGCCAATCAGTGATCAGCAGAGTTTACGCGTCCACGTTTTGGTAACGCACGGTTCGCATGGAACCTCGACCAAGTGGTACTAAAAGTATCAGGTACCAGGTACAGTACCCAGTGGAAAACCCCCAAAAGTGAACTGCACGTGCGTCGTACCATGCAGTGGAAAAGCGCTATTAGTCTCACCCCCCGTGCCCAGATTGGTTCAAACTGTCACACATTCAACCAATAAATAGGTTTTGGTCTTTTGAACCATTGTTTAGTATTTCTTTGGGAATTTAAGCAAACCCAAAGTGAAAGTAAAGTGCGTGCATGAAAACAAACACAAAATAACACATTTGCATGAGAACACTCTCTGAAAAAGCCCAGAAAAACACTTGATAGAGCACTTTGGCAGAAAACAAACCAAAAGCAAGGAAGAAAAAGCATACATATCGGATTAAGCACTGAAATTCAGGTATTCGCGTCGCGAGGTGATGTCCCGGTAAAATCAATTCTGACGCAGAGTGCAGCCAGCGGATTGATCCATTTGTCTGTTTTATTATGTAAATAATACTTATATGGTTCATAAAGATCATTTGCACAATTTTTTTCAATTGCACTCTATCAGCGTTAATTTTGGCAGGCATTTTTGATTTAGTCTTTATCTTGAGACGAAAATGCTTAATAGTCTTAGTCGAATTTTTCATAGTTTTAGTCTAGTTTTAGTCGACAAAGTCATTGCATTTGTCAACTTTTAGTCAAACTGCAGTTACCAACATTTATTTTGGTAGCTATTTTATATGTATTCTTCAAAAATAGTCATTAATTCTTCTCTCTTTAGACCAAATCAATTAAGCTTATGAGAAATTTGAATCTAGTATTGAATTTGGAAAAACTGGAATAAATGTACATTTTATTGGTAGAGATACAAAATTAAACTCACTTTTCAAATACAGTAGGTTTATGTAACAAGTATACATTTATTTAACATCTTTTGTTGGTTAACATTGATGACACAGATAATTGGGAATGCTGTCCCTTTAAGACGGAAGGCATGCATGTAAAACTAGCACATATTCAGTTTTCAGCCACCTGTTTACGCTCATTTAAGCCATAAACGACTGTATTTCCGTGAGATACTCTACACGATAGACATTTGGACTGCTGTGTGTGTATTTGATAACTGAGAACTGATCACGCGCTGTATGAGAACTGAAGAAGTGGAGCATGCGCGAGAGAGAGCACTTCTATCATCCCGCCTTCACTAACTTTAAGTTAATGGACAACGAATAGTGACTCTGTTCACCCAGTCCCTACCCCTTTGGGTGCTGAAGCCATTGTTTCAGATCGCTAGTTTGTTTTGGTAGCCTTCGTGTCCACTGCGGCTGCCATACTGAGACTAGATATAAAACCCCTTATCCAATGACAGAGATGATATTTTGAAAGACAAGAGAGTTAACAGCCTATATGATGTATTTTGAATGTCCGGTAGTCCTCAAATAACATTTTAGTCTCGTCTTGTTAACGAAGATACGGCATACATTTCGTCATAGTTTTTATCATCAGATATTAATTTTAGCTCGTCTTAGCCACAGAAAAAAGTTTGTTGACTAATATTTTTCATCATAGTCTTAGCACTCTATATATTTTTCACCCATTTTTTGTGCAGCTTGTGAATCATTTGCTCTTCTTGTAATTTTGTTTCACAAGAAAACTTGCTGCACTGTTTGTGTTTGTTGTTCATACTCGGATTGAAAATATATTTTTTCTGGAAAAAAAGTAAAATAAATGTACTGTATTTTGTTATTGTATAACCCAGTTTCCATTTTCTTTACTTCCTTTTGGATACATCTATATTGTTCTTAAAGGAAATGGACCTGTTTTTCACTAAAAAGCGCCTATAACAATGTTGTAATAAATTGCTTGGGGAACGTTATATGTAGAAACAAATGTATTTGGAAGTGCAAAACACACAGATACAACTTTTTCAAACTTCAGTAGTTTCTGTTTGAGTACAGTAAAAAAACACACCCAATTATTGCTTGAGTTTTTCTTAAAATTCTGGAAATTCATTATCGTAAAATTGGGACTTTAAATTAGCTAGACTGAAGCTTGGCTGCTGAAAATAGCTTGATCATTACAGGAATAATTAAATTCAAAATGACTTTTTTCTATTAGTCTATTAATAAATTGTAGAAATGAACATGAAGAAAATCATAAATTATGTTTTAAATTAAAAATGAACTGATTTTAAATAATATTTTTACCAGATTGTGTTTGCAGACTGAATTGTATCTGATTAACAAAGAAAGTATTGTATTATTATCAGTTGGTTATTTTACTGAAATGCCCCAAATTGCTCATAATATCACTTTAAATCAGTCTAACACATTTTTTGCTGATTCTATCTCAGCGGTTACTGAATTACCGTCTGACCTACTAAATGAATATTTATGTAACTTGTAGTTACCACAAAAGAGTTGTAAAGTAATAAAAGGTAATTATTTATATACATGTGTGTGTATATATATATATGCATGCACATACACAGTTATACAAAAAACGGATGGCTTTAGTATATATTTAGGACTCATTATATCCTGCAAAATGTTAATTAGGTGGGAAACTGTTGTACTACATTATTAAAGCTTAGCTTGTCGTCAAATTTATTTCTTTGTTAAAAATCAGTGCTTCTGTTGATTTTAAAATAAGGAAGAGTTCACTTAAGAAAGATGCTGTAAAGATATTTCAGGCTGAGTTTCACAGTATCGGATGTGATTTTCTCACCCTACATAAGGAGAAGGTCTCAATGGAGAAGAGCTGGGGAACGTGATGGTTTGATGCAGTTTCATGCAGTGCCTCCCCCCACACCTCCGGTTTCTCACTCTTTCTTTAGTTCCAAAGAAAAAAAAGTGAGAAATTTTGCAGCACTAGAGGAGATAGTGAGATATCCAGCCGATGTGCTGCAGATGTCTGCGCAGAACTCTTAATAGAAACTTGCTGAGGGAAGATTAGAGGATTTAATTATTGACACCGAAAGCGCTGCGGTTTTCTTAGACCTGGGAGCCAGGAGTAACACTTTGCAGCTGTAATTGGTTAATCAGATGGCAGCGCCAGGGGAAGAGAGCGAGTCTTGTGCTCCCCGGCCTGTAACACACTCTAATTTTGGCCCTTCAGTGCAAGACATCTCCCACCATTTACCCCATCATCATACTTGCTCGCTTCTAAAAGTCACAGGGGCCAAAAAAAGCAATTAAAAGTTTTCATTTCCTGCTCCCTGGTGTCAAGATGCTAAAACAGTGTCCTAACCAAGTGTGACGTGACGAGATTTCAGTGACAAATCATTTTATTGTAATAATGTGTGAAGCAACAAAATCAAAATCACTGCCAATCAGTGTTTCCTGGTTAAATTTGACATATTGTTATATTTTATCCAATTATTTTCAGGTTCCATAGCAGTTTATATATACAGATAAATAATAAAATCTATTATGTTTCTATGTTTCAATAGGCATTTAGTATTTATTAGTATTCACTATATATCGTGTGTGTGTGTGAGATTTTTGTATACGTTTCATGTAGGTTATTCAGCACAAACAATAGTAAAACATCTATTATAATATAGTAAACTTTTTTTCTTACAGCATGGAGAGGAGGAGAAATATGAATTGCTCCACGTTTTGGAATTCACAAGGTACATTTTTGCAGCACAAGTACATTTTTATTTCATGTTTTCCTTTCTATTTTCATTGTCATTTGTACAGCTCTGCCCATTCTTTTTGCTGGAGAGAAAACAAAAACAACTTGATGGTTTTGCTGTATTACAGCACCATATTTACTCATAGTGGTGAAGATGATGATGATGATGTCAGTGATTATGGTAATGATGATGGATGATGGTGTTATTCTGTGTTCCCCCTCCCCCACCCAACAGCACCAGGAAGAGGATGTCAGTCATCATGCGCACTCCATCAGGAAAGATCCGCCTTTATTGCAAAGGAGCTGTGAGTATCTGTCTGTTGCTATGGAAACTGAACCATCAGACACTTGCAACTAAAGCCTCGCCACTCTAGAGTGCTCTCTTTTGTGAAAAGCCAGACAAATACACAAAGCAGACTGCCTTTGTGCAGATTATTATTTTGGTAATTGAGTAATTGTATACAAATGTAAATGTAAGCTATATATAGATATATACACAACAACAATAATTCTTAATTTAATACAAAGTCATGAATAATCAATAATGCAATTATTGTTACATCAATTTCTATATCAATTAGTCATGTTGTACAGTAATCTTGAGTAATCTGAGTGTGAGTGGGTATTTATAAATGTAATAAATGTTATTGTACGTAATATAAGCTTGCAGTGCTCTTTAGTGCTCAGACAGAGATTGATGGGAAAGAGATGTTTTTCCTCCCACATCACATCCTAGCTGTTGTGTAATGCATTCAAATGTGATGAAATATTAACATGTTACTATAAATGTGTTCATGAAGGAAAGAATGTAGAATTAGACATGAGTCTTGTCCTTAGTGCTGACCTCATGGATCACACAAAATGCAGAGTAGCACAATTACGCCCCATGTTTTTTGTCTCCCAGGACACCGTGATCTATGAGCGATTAGCAGACAGCTCCAGATACAAGGACATCACCCTGAAACACCTGGAACAGTTTGCCACAGAGGGTGAGAGACACACACCTGCTTAGTATCTCTGTTCATCCGTAATCAAATGTTAGTCTGTTCTGCACCCACAATCCAATCAAATCACCGTAGGTGTTGTTGATGGTTGCCAGATCCTCTCCTAGTGAGAATGAGAACCGAGTATTAGGAGAGACTGATGTGGAATGTGTGTGCTTGAATGGACTGGCATACTGCAGTACTTACCTCTCTTGTGATGACAGTGCTCCCTGGTGGAAGAACTGAGATATGACCCTCAAGCAATCAGTTGCTTTGTCTCTTAAACATCCTGCATAAATAATTCATGTCGAGCAGAGATCATCCACTCAGCTGTATTAGCATCTGTCTAAAAATAGATGATGGCTTTCTTCTTGAAGCAGATTAGAAGAAAGGGATTTTTTTGAGGAAGGGAACATGTTGATAATTAACATATCTAAGAGAAGCTTGTGTATTCATCTTTGTGTGTTTTTGCAGGTCTCCGCACATTGTGTTTTGCTGTGGTGGACATCTCGGAGTCATCCTATCAGCAGTGGCTTGAGGATCATCATCGTGCTTCGACGTCTCTACAAAACAGGGCACTCAAGATGGAAGAAAGCTATGAACTGATTGAAAAGGTGAGGTATCAAATAGATTTTCCAGTGTGCACAGATGAGGTGGTCTACATCCAAAGATCACAGAACCTACCAGAACAGCATATGTCCTTGCTGTGGCTCCTGAAAATTCAGCTTTGCGATCACAACAAAAAATTACAATAACTTACAATACAATTTTTTTAAAATTGTAATAATATTTCACAATATTATTTAGCGTCATGAGTCTCAAGGAGCAAAACAGACTTTCAAAAAGCATAGAAAAATCTCACCAACCCTAGACTTTTGAATGTTAATATATACCTTCATGAATATGGTTATTATTCAGTACCATGTTTTTACCACAATTGTCCTCCTACAAGCAATAATCCTTTATAATAGTTATTAAAAACATTAACAAAGTCCATGTTAGGTTAAGTTGGATGTCTCATCCTCAGATTTCATAAGGTAATTTGTCTTCATAAGAGGAAGGCTGTGAGGAAACATCAACACAATTTGACCAATGACATGTGCTTCTGAGAGCACTCAGGATTTTGAGGACAGCCTGCAGGTTATACAGCAGTCCCTCTTCTCCTGTAGGAAGTTTAGTTTGGCGACTCCCAGAACAGTTCCACGGCTTCGATTTGATCTATGAGAGCTGGGTTTTCTCTGCGCACATGGCATAAATGAAAAAGTATAAACGATTAGGCTCAAACCACGAGGAAAACACAGTGGTGGACCTGTGGAAAGCTGGGCTCTGGAAGTACTCGTCAAACATGGCTGACCAACATCGTTAATCACTGGCTGAAGCAGCCCTGCCAACTTTTCTGAGGAAATGGATCTAATCAATCATTTCACATAAAAGCTGCTCGTTTGACAGACGTAATTACAACAGTCTATCAGCAGGGGGCAACGGTGGCACCTGATGTTCCAGCAAGCTAGTGTATCTAAACAGGAATAGTAGTTCAACTTCTGAAATATCTCATTTCTGGTCTTTAAATCCTTAAAAGGCATATCAAATGTTAAAAGAAAAACTCCTTATTAATAGGTGACTGGATTACATATTCACTGCAAAGTCAAAAAGAAAATACATTCTTAGTTAGATTTGGTAATATTTGATTTAATGGTATTAAGTAAGTTTCTTATGCTCACTAAGTCTGCGTTTATTTGATCAAAAATACAGTAAAACATAAATTATGAAATATTACAATTTTAGTACCTTTAAATATGTATTAAAATAGATAACGTTTTTAATATATTTTTTTATTTAATATGTTGTTATGGTAAAGCTGAATTTTCACCAGTCATTATTCCAGTCTTCAGTGTCACATGATTCTTCAGAAATCATTCTAATATGCTGATTTGCTGCTCATGAAACAGGTCTTAGTATTGTCAGTGTTGAAAACAGTTTTGCTCACTTTTTAATATTTTTGTGGAAACCATGATACATTTTTTCCAGGATTCTTTGATGAAAAGACAATTCAAACGAACAGCATTATTCAAAATAACAAATCTTACAGACCCCAAACTTTTTTATCTCTAGTGTATGTACCTTGAATTCACGTCTGTAATAAAATTATTTTAAAGATGCTGGAGGGTCTTGAACTAATAATTTAGTTTTTGAGTATCCATCGCAGAGTTTATTGGTCATTATTCCCCTAATTCTGCCCTTGTCTTGTCCCTTAAATCGTTAATTAATTATTCTGATTCATGGGATATTTTCTATTAAAAAAAAAAATTCAGTTCTCATTTTACATAAAATTCTGTCAGATTTAGCAGATTTGTCCCTTTTAAAGAAAAAGAGATTGCGCATGATTTGAAGTAAAGGTTGCATCACATCCGAGCCCCTGCTCACCACATTACCGATCAGCTTACAGGAGGCCATTTGCTCTCTCTCACTCGCTCTTTTTCTTTCTCTTTTTGGTGCAGCTGACTTTCCTCTACAGGGTCCTGTCAAAATCCTGTCCGCTCCAAATAGGATCATGGCTGGTCAAAGGGCCAGGGGCTTCCTGAGATAAACACATTAACAGTCCACGCGCTCGCTCTTTCTCTCTATCTCATCTCTCTTTCTCATTCCCTCATAACTGAGTCTTTGTAATCCAAGAATGAGATGATTTTTCTCAAATGCCCCTCTGGTCCTGCATTAGCATCTAACTGTAAGAATAGTCATCTGACTGTAGGAAAGCACCACCAAGAATTACTAATGCAGCTCAGTTATTTTCCGTTTTTGTTTAATTTCATGTATAATAGAATACAAGGGATTGCCTAGAGCTGTACTAGTCCCTGTATCACTTCACAGCCTTTCTCAACTCGCTGTTTGAAATATATACATTAACAATTTCATGCTCATGTGTTTATTTGTGAAAAGTAGCTGTAAAGAAAGAATACTGTAAAATCAGCTGGTCATTATCCCAAAGTAAACCCCAACAGGGAGATGCAAGATCCTGTTCACCACGTCTGGGTTTATTTATTAATAATGCCTAGCTGATTATACGTTATATCTTTCTTTAATCTGCATGCAAACAGTAATCACTTGGGAAAAGACTGTCCTCGTTTATCAGTGCTTTCTAATTTTTTTATTTGTATTATTTTAATTATATATTTTTTGTCTGGTTCTTTGCAGAACTTGCAGTTGCTGGGGGCCACAGCGATTGAAGACAAACTTCAGGATAAAGTACCCGAAACCATCGAGACCCTCTTGAAAGCTGACATCAAGGTCTGGATCCTGACTGGAGACAAACAGGAGACCGCCATCAACATAGGTGAGAGTTAAACATATGCAGATTGTTTGGATGTACACACACTTTGATTGACAGTTGAGACCAGACAGGAAATGATGTGGAGATGAAGGGGAAGTGGACAGATTGTGGACATCCACATGAGTGACGTATAAGAACATGGACATGTTTTTGACCATTCATTTTTCTAACTTTAGTTATATAGAATTCTTACAGATGAGATGCATCAGGTCTTTTTCCTTATATACTGACATTAACCAGTTAGAATTTCTCTGGCTAATTTAAATGATCAAAAATATACACAATCCTTCCCCAGACCTCTCTTACTCAAACAAACATAGCTCTTCCTGACCGGCTGTCGCACAGGTAAAAGGTGTTTGGTTTCTTTCCTCATCAGAAAGCTGATGTAATGCACATGTCCTCGACCTGCTCGACTCTAATCTGTTCATGCAACCACCCCAGCTCTCAAAACAGGCCGGGGGCCCTCCTATTTCCCTGTGATGTGGCTTCTCGTATTAGTCCGATAGCTTCGCGACTACCAATGTGGCTTTCGAACAGGCCTCGTGTTAAACGCTACAGTCAAAAAACAGATCCTAACAGAGCACAGTCTGTGGCCACCTACCAACACTGATCCTGAATCAGCCCATTGTGCCCACCGGCCAGCTGTGCCGCGGCTTGAAAACGTACACGCTCAGAGAGGAAGGGATTTTTACTGGCCCTCCACTTGGCTGGCATGCACTCTAAATTAAAGACACCCATGTCTGTGTTTACTTTGTAATTTTTAGCTTTTTGTAATTCATCATTTGGAAAGTTGGAGGATGAGAAGAGTCTTCCAGCTAGTACAGGTTCCCAGAATCCTTTGCCAGTATGGTTAAAAGGTGTCTGAGGCGATATGACCAGCAGTTTTCAAACTTAATATTTTATCTAAAATATTAATAGTATTTTAAAATACTAATATAAAAAGTATTTAAAAAAAAATGTAAACAGTAACATAAGGGAAACTAATTAATGTTATTTTTTATCACTTGAAAACATGAATGCATACATTTAAACCACGGCATGCTTAAAAATTCAAGATTCTCCATTTCCCACACTTGCACCCTACAAAAACATGAAAACTCTCAGAAGTGAAGTGAACCCCAGGACTGTGAAGTCAAGCGCAGTTTAATCTGGTGTTAGCGGCACTTAAAGCTGTTTGACCACCTCTTGCACATAGTACATGAAACCGCTCCAGTTCTTCTATCCACACTAGCCCTCTAACGGCCTTATTAATGTATTCGACCATTAAGCAGAGAGTTGGAGCGAGGACAAGCGATTGCTGCTACCGCTGAGCTGTTGCTCCTGGCCACTGGGTGCCACTGTAAAGCCTCAGAGATTAAAGCCCAAACAAACAGCATGCGGCCAACGCAAACAACTCAACATGCCCTCTTCTAACCCACAGCCACTGCCAACAGTCAAAATGAAAACCCACCCTGTAGTAGCACAGAGCCAATGCAACCGCTGAGTGTAACCTCAATGCCTCCTTTCCAGATTCATACAGAATTATGCTGCGTCATGCAGGTGTCTCAGTGTAAATCTATCGTTTCTACCAAGGGTGTTTTAGTTTAACCATGTTGAAGAGCGATGAGGTGACATTACTGCCAGTGGTCAGGATGAAGCTCGGAAATATGTCAAGGTTTGAGTCGCTGTCAGGAAACCAAATCTGTTTTCCACACAGACAGGACATTTTGGTGAATATGCAAGTTTGAAATCAACAGAAACGCTCTAAACAGGAATGACAGGACAGGACACCGGCACTCAAATACATACTCATTCATGCTCTTGTTGAATTTGGTCACAGTTTTGTAATGGCACAGTCACATTTCCTTAAGGTTGAAGTGTGTCATCTTGTTTTTTCTTCTGTTAAATTGAGTTGGCTACAAGGCTACTATTCATAAGTTCCCGGTTGGTCCTCCTACTTGCTCATTCAAGTGCTTGAATTTGGGACCTTGGGGTTTAAGATACCTGTTTTGGAAATGATTATTTTTGCAATATTGTACAGTGTCGCTATTGGCATAGAACCATAAGCTTATACATGCAATTATTAGCTGTACAGTGCAAATTATTATCCTTTTATACTAACTATTGTCATTGGATCTAACAAGAATATACAGTGTGTGTGTATATATATTTGTGGAATTTGTGGCCTAATGGTTAGAGAGTCGGACTCGTACCCCAAAGGTTACGGGTTCGAGTCTCAGGTCTGGCTTACAGGGGGTTGTTGGTGGGGGGAGTGAACATACTGACAATACAAATGTATAGCCTGAATGCACTGTAAGTTGCTTTGGATAAAAGCGTCTGCTAAATGCATAAATGTAAATGTAAATGTAAATGTCCAGCTCTCTCTCTCTCTCCACCCTCAATACCACGACTGAGGTGCCCTTGAGCAAGGCACCGAACCCACAACTGCTCCCCGGGCGCCGCAACATGAACACCGTGTGCAGGACAGGAACGCATTTAACCTGCAATTACAAATGCATAATTTTTTTTTTATATATATATATATATATATTAAACATAAAACATAGAATACTGATATTTGAAATGATTTAAAGGGGTCCTATTATGCTTTTTCACTTTTTTTTATTTTAGTCAGTGTGTAGTGTATGTTTGGGCATAAAACGATCTACAAAGTTACAAATCTCAAAGTCCACTCCAAAGTGAGATATTTCGGGGGGTTTTAAAATCCCTTTACAAAAACTACAACGAACGGCTCGTTTGGACTGCAGCATTGTTTTCCTGAATTTGTGACATCACAAATTTTAAAAGTCGAAATGTGAAATTTAAACCTCAAATAGGTGGCAGCAAATCACTGTTAATAGATTTTGCGTTTGAACCGAATCATTTAAATGAAACGCCTGTTGAATCGGTTGAATCATTCAGGAATGAAACACCATCATGTTGCTCAGAGATGTAAAACAGTGCTGTGGCTGTGTTTGGAATGTTTTTTTTTTGCCGAAATAGAGCCAATATGGTGTCTAAATCGTAAGTCTTTTTAGCCTCTTGTTTATCGAGCTATTGTAAAAAATCTATATCACATTTGTAATCATGGTAATCTTTGGAGAAAAATTGCACTTTGTGTGAAATTGATGAACTATAATAAGTGGTATTAATATATACATTTTCTGCCCCCCATGTCTTGAATTTGTGATAATTCTAAATGCATTTTATTAGACTGAATCATGCAGTGAAAGAACGCACTCTAAATGTACACACACACTATTCTGGACTTCACGTAATGTACGTGTGCTCTGTAGGGGTATTTTGAATGTTTTTTGCAAAATACTCGATAATGTCAAATCGCACATCGTTAAAACAACAATTACGATATTATAGCAGACGATATATATTGCGCATATATATATATATATATGTATGCATGCATGTGTGTGTGTATATACAAACCCGATTCCAAAAAAGTTGGGACACTGTACAAATTGTGAATAAAAACAGAATGCAATGATGTGGAAGTTTCAAATTTCAATATTTTATTCAGAATACAACATAGATGACATATCAAATGTTTAAACTGAGAAAATGTATAATTTTAAGGGAAAAATAAGTTGATTTTAAATTTCATGGCATCAACACATCTCAAAAAAGTTGGGACAAGGCCATGTTTACCACTGTGTGGCATCCCCTCTTCTTTTTATAACAGTCTGCAAACGTCTGGGGACTGAGGAGACAAGTTGCTCAAGTTTAGGAATAGGAATGTTGTCCCATTCTTGTCTAATACAGGCTTCTAGTTGCTCAACTGTCTTAGGTCTTCTTTGTCGCATCTTCCTCTATATGATGCGCCAAATGTTTTCTATGGGTGAAAGATCTGGCCATTTCAGTACCCGGATCCTTCTTCTACGCAGCCATGATGTTGTAATTGATGCAGTATGTGGTCTGGCATTGTCATGTTGGAAAATGCAAGGTCTTCCCTGAAAGAGACGACGTCTGGATGGGAGCATATGTTGTTCTAGAACTTGGATATACCTTTCAGCATTGATGGTGCCTTTCCAGATGTGTAAGCTGCCCATGCCACACGCACTCATGCAACCCCATACCATCAGAGATGCAGGCTTCTGAACTGAGTGCTGATAACAACTTGGGTTGTCCTTGTCCTCTTTAGTCCGGATGACATGGCGTCCCAGTTTTCCAAAAGAACTTCAAATTTTGATTCGTCTGACCACAGAACAGTTTTCCACTTTGCCACAGTCCATTTTAAATGAGCCTTGGTCCAGAGAAAACGCCTGCGCTTCTGGATCATGTTTCGATATGGCTTCTTTTTTGACCTATAGAGTTTTAGCCGGCAACGGCGAATGGCACGATGGATTGTGTTCACCGACAATGTTTTCTGGAAGTATTCCTGAGCCCATGTTGTGATTTCCATTACAGTAGCATTCCTGTATGTGATGCAGTGCCGTCTAAGGGCCCGAAGATCACGGGCATCCAGTATGGTTTTCCGGCCTTGACCCTTACGCACAGAGATTGTTCCAGATTCTCTGAATCTTTGGATGATATTATGCACTGTAGATGATGATAACTTCAAACTCTTTGCAATTGACACTGCCACTCTGAGAGGCTCTTTTTATACCCAATCATGTTGCCAATTGACCTAATAAGTTGCAAATTGGTCCTCCAGCTGTTCCTTATTTGTACATTTAACTTTTCCGGCCTCTTATTGCTACCTGTCTCAACTTTTTTGGAATGTGTAGCTCTCATGAAATCCAAAATGAGCCAATATTTGGCATGACATTTCAAAATGTCTCACTTTCAACATTTGATATGTTATCTATATTCTATTGTGAATAAAGTATAAGTTTATGAGATTTGTAAATTATTGCATTCCTTTTTTATTCACAATTTGTACAGTGTCCCAACTTTTTTGGAATCGGGTTTGTATATATATGTCATGTCGGACATGTCACCCATTGAGCAAGTTTGGGATGATCTGGATCGGCGTATATGACAGTGTGTTCCAGCTCCTGCCAATATGCAGCAACTTCGCACAGCCATTGAAGAGGAGTGGACCAACATTCCACAGGCCACAATCAACAACCTGATCAACTCCATGCGAAGGAGATGTGTTGCACTGCGTGAGGCAAATGGTGGTCACACCAGATACTGACTGGTTTATACTGGTTTATACCCTGGACCCCCCAATACAGTATAACTGCACATTTTAGAGTGGCCTTTTATTGTGGCCAGTCTAAGGCACACCTGTGCAATAATCATGCTGTCTGATCAGTATCTTGATATGCCACACCTGTGAGGTGGATGGATTATCTCGGCAAAGGAGAAGTGCTCACTAACACAGATTTAGACAGATTTGTGAACAATATTTGAGAGAAATAGGCCTTTTGTGTACATAGAAAAAGTTTAAAATCTTTGAGTTCAGCTCATGAAAAATGGAGGCAAAACAAAAGTGTTGCTTTTATAATTTTGTTCAGTGTGTGTGTGTGTGTATGTATGTATGTGTGTGTGTGTGTATATATATATATATATATATGTTTGAAATATTGTTCCTAGGATAAATATAGCAGGTCTATCTGATACATAATCACTGAAATTTAATATAACTACTGCTTTTGGCCAGTTCTTGTCCTTTACAGTAACTTTTATCTAAAACTAGTGTCCAATTGATTCTTTCCAGCATGCACACACACACAAACTGGCCCCCACGGACATCACTCCTCAAATACTGAGGTGTTGGTAACCTATCAAACAGCAAATGGACTTGTTCCACCCTTTATGTTGTTTAGACACATCCTGATGGATGATGGGATGTCGTGCTTTTTTTTATCGGATTGAGAGAGCCTGCTGTCAAGCTTCCAGTTGTGATCTCACACGAACAGGATAAAGGCACGTTAAAACCAATGCGGTGTGGGAGTTTTAAACTCAGGTCTGCTGTAAACTTTAATCACAATGTGCTTTTCACCCCTCAATTAGTCATTTCTTTCTTCCGTTGCTGTGGTAACACATCCTATATCTTTGTAATGTTGATCTATTGCTAAAATACTAAGTTGCGGCAAACCATTCGTAATTTGTTCAAATGCCAAGCAAGGCATTTTTTCCACAGAAACATACCATATGTTTTCAGGCTTAGTGAGAGGTTTAAGTAATGAGTTCTTACTTTTTTTTTTTTTTTCTGAAGGACACTCCTGCAAACTGCTCACGAAGAACATGGGTCTGCTGGTGATAAACGAGGACACCCTGGATGTGAGTATTGAGATGGAGGTGTATGTTTATTTGAAAAAACAGTTACATGTCACCATTTGTAATGCTAGTTCAGAGAAGAGATGAAATACACGACAGCTGACGCATCGCTTCAGCCCCCCCGTACATGAAAAGCATGTGACATAATTCCCAATTCCAGAACCGTTATAGATTTTGTTTTGGGTTTTCATCCAAACCATTCCCCTCCGGTTTCGGTCTCATATTTCTCTGAACGAAAGCAATAAAGTGATACAGTGAGGCCCAAAAGTCACTTTTTTATCATTAAACTATTTTATGAAATGTATTATTATTATTACATCATGTTTGATGTTACACTACTGTCCAACATCATTTATATTTTTTAGTATTGGATTTGTCCCCCTTTTGCTTTAATGTTCCAGCATGAATTTTGATGATCCAAAGTGTATCTTGATCTTCAGTGCAAGCAGGAACATCTGATCATCTGTACAAAAGAGTCAAATTTTTGTTGTTGTTGTTGTTGCTTTTTATAAGTAGACTAGAAGTAGTGCAGAATCTGTCAAATTGATTTTACAGCATACAGTACCATTTCTTTGTTTTGAAAGGTTCAACTTTCTGAAGCATTGCTTATTTCCAGGTTTAAATCATGTATTTTTAAATGTGGTCACTGTATGTGTTGGTCAGATGGAGCTTATAGGAAAGATAGGATGTGGTTGCACCGCATGGAGCCATTTAAAAGTCAGAAAGGGGTCGTGGACTTAGAACAGGGGTTTAGGGCCCTCTTTCATACACACAAACACATGCACAAGGTACAGGCCAATAACTCCCTGATGGGAGAATCTATTCTGTTGACGATGAAACCGAAAGCCATCCGCTTTCAAAGAAGGAAACCATTTGAAACTAGCATGCACACAGCCTACAGGTCAGCTGGCCCCTGCAGGGAGGGTCTTGTCTGTTGTCTGTGGAAGTTAAGGGCTCTAGAAACCATTGTGCGCAGCTTGTGCACATGCAACGAAACCCCTGATCGGGTGGGGCCCGTCCCGTTGCGAAGGGGGTGGGGTTTAGGCGATGACGGATGGCTCTCAGTCTGTCAAACAGCCGTTTAGCGTGATAGATGGAGTCGAAGAAAAAGAGGATAGAAATAAGAGTGTTCCATAAAGCAGACGGCTGCCATTTGAAATGTCAGCGCCTGGTCCCCCATGCATATGCACATGCTTATACAACACGAGAAAAGAAAACAAGGAGGAATTCTCGGAGCGCTCGGAGGTCCGGCAGTGGTGGGATTTTCCGTGCTCTCACATTGCGAGAGAAAACACTGGAACAGTGCACCTTCCTTCCCCTTGGTCCTTCTCTTGTTTTTTTGCGTTTAACACGTTCAGCATATTAAGAAAAACAAGATGGATAAAGGAGCCCACTCATCCGGCCCGGAGAGAGGGGTTGAGGTCTTCACCGGGCGTCTGAGGGGGTTTCATTATCTCAGTGGAGGAAAATGCAAGGCTCTATGGAACAGGTCAAAGAACAGTAACTCAATAATCACATTAAATATGCGGAGGACCGCAGTGCCTTCTGCTGCTCCCAGATGAAAAAGAACTCTAATGTGCAGATAAGCTGAGAGAATGGAGAGATTGTAGAAGAGTACAAAGGAGGAAAGAAATGGGACCAAAAATAGAGATTCTGCAAAGCACAGAACGTACTGTCTTTTAATTTAATTGTGTGTTTTCTTGACCAGCATATTCGGTGAACATAAAACTGTTAATCAGCTAGAGAAATGAACACTAGAGCGGAGCATTTTGCTAGATATATAGCACCATGTAACATTGATTATAATTTTTGTATTTTTTTTTTTACTGTTCTTCAATATTTAATTTATGCTATAAATCCGTCAAGTTTTTATGACAGCCAACATTTAAATGTTTATATTTCAAAACACGGATTGGAGTAGAAATATAATTAGGCTGTGTAATTGTAACTTTATTATTATAAAAAATAAATAATATTATTATTATTATTGAGTGTAATTTAAGCATTTGTATACAGCATTAATTTAGATTTTTTTTGTCCTTGAAAATTTGCCATGTTCTGTACCTGATATGTATCCAAAATAATCTATATCGAATCGAATTGGAAATCGAAGTGAATCGAAAGCTTGTGAGTTAGAATCAAATCGAATCGTGAAATTTGTCAAAACCCATCTAATAAGCAAAGCCATAACTGATTCCTCGATTACCAGTTTCTGCTATTTGTATTTCTTTGATCTGTTACAGTTTCTTCCTATATATGTTGCATGAAAAGGGTTGACCAACAGTTGGGCATCTTGTTTGTTTGAAATAACCATATTCTCTCTTTCTTTCGTAGCCAATTGATTATGTTTGGCAGTAGTGTGCTGGGTGTCTGTCTAGGCATATTTATATACATTTGTGAGTGTATGTATGCACTTGCAGTCTTCTATCTGTCATTACTTCATTGCATGACACATGTAACCCGGTCTTTATGTCCTTCCGCTCCTTGTTAAAATGTCCGATATCACATGCTTTGGTCCAGGCATCTCAGTAAAAGGATTTCTAAAGCGCCTAAATCAGCTGTTATCTGCTGGATCTTTGCCGTGTGTGGAAGCGCTGATGTACTGTATATCCCACTGATGCCTTCTGCCCACTTGCAAAGCAAACACTCAAGTCATCACGGTCCGGTTTGCTCGCACAGCCATAACACATAACACTATTTGGACGACTTAGTGTTTGAGCCGAGCTTCCTAAGTGGAGACTGGAAAATGGCGATGACTTGTAAGGAAATGGAGACATTGTCCTCTCATTAGTCTTCATAAGCTGTCTTATCATCTGATCTTATACGGTCTGTGGCAGACTTGTGTATTATATACGCTCATTACACGCGAGGACACCTACAGAATGGATGCCACATATTAGAGAAGCTCTTACAGCTGCACTTCTCTCTCTTTCTCTGAAACCTGAGGCTTCTCTCTCTAAACCCATGGCTTCTCTCTCTAAATATTTCCTTTGAGCTTTGGTTTCAGAGTCTTTTGTGCCAGGAGAATGTTGGTTGGTCCCCGAGGTGTAATCTCACTACCCTTAGGCATCTGCCTTCCTCAACACACACACACACACACACACACACACACACATACATACATATTTAGTGGTGATCATCTCCATTGAAGCTTTTTGGTGCAAGACAGCTGTAATGATTATAATGTGCCATGTAACTTTTTGTTTCGTTCTTTTTTTGGGTTAGGTTGTTTTTTTTTATTTATTTTTATTTTCTTTGTACTTTTCTTATTGTTTTTTTGTTTTTTTTGTCTTTCGTTTTGTCCTTTGTCACGTATCAGCTGATACAATGTTTAGATCATTGACATTGGTCCACTTTAAAAAGGTATCGATTTGTTTTTGACAAATTTAAGTGTTTAAAACAAGTTGTATTTATTTAAAAGCAACAGTGTCTACATGTTTCAATAATAATAATAATAATAAATTTGTTAAATATAATAAGTAAAACATTAAAAACAGCGATAACGATGAATTAATAATTAAAACAATATCATATAGCTTTCTATTATTCTAATTACATAGGATAGGTTATTCTATATTATATTATATATCAGCTTATTTGTATTTTTTAAATGTCTGTCATTAAGCAAGATGTGATGTTATTTATATGGCTAGGTTTAAAAAATGTCAACAGTTTAATTAACGTTAACACACTTGTTTAGAAAGATTCTCTTTATTATTTTTTCTCCACTATGAGAGTAGTTGACCGAAAAGAGAAATATAACCGTAAAAGGCCTTAACTCTAACAATTGCGCTCTAGTTTTGAGACATTTTGAATACTTTGGAATTCTTCAGCGTTCAATCTTGTCTGCTCTGCATAAACTTTCTCTTATTAGTCATCATTTCACCCCTCAGATACAGAAGGGCTTGTTTGTGTCATGGTCTTCACCATGTTGGAATGCGAAGCCAAAAACACGCTGGACAGCTTTGGAACATGAGCTGCAGATAGACATGCACTGGTTTGTTTACCCACAATGCTCAGGGATTTAAAGCTATGAAGACCAGCTTTGAGGAAAGAGGAATTTCTGTGATGATTCACGTTGATTCTCAGACCTGTTGAGAGGTTATGTTGTGGCGACTCAATGATTTTTTTAGTAGTTGTTTGCAGAACCGTAAGCTGGTATTTGGTGTTTCATCTACTACCAGCATTTGGATCATTTTATGAGCAGAAGCTGTGTGATTTTATGGGAAATTTTTATGGAGTACAGCAGCATTCCTAATCTAAACACAGAAGCATCCTCCCACACATCCCAAATTCTTACAATAACAGCCTCTTGCTGCGAGGGGTATTTTACGATGAATTACACTACAGTTTTCACCATTAAACTCTGTTTAAAACAACAGTCAGGTTAAGTCAAAGATCCCCATTTTTCTCTGGCCCAGTCAGTGTTGATTAAGATCTTGCCGGTTTAATCAACACACAGAGATATTTCTGGCTCCCGGTTTGAGCCCATACAGCTGGTACAGGACATTCCTTCGAAATAACCCATAAACCCAGACGTATGCTCACTCCGACTGCACTCAAAAAAAAAAGTTGTTGAACGAACTTAAAAAAATTAGAGTAAACTTTTCCACGAAATGTAATTACATTTTTCCACCAAAATCTAATTTGTTTGAAATGAGTTGTTGTAATCTTGTTGTATAAACTTAAATTCCTTCAGTGAAGACTACAAAAAAAAATGGGGTCATTCCTACTAGATAAAGTTTTGCCATGCCATGCCTGTGCACAAAACAACAGCAGGGCACAGTAAAATATAAAATATGATAAGCAAATAAAGAAACATACAACAGATAAATTAGGTATTTTGTATACATACAAAATAGACAATGTAAATAGGCAAATTATATATGTAATAGTTGCAATCCAGCCGCTACATTGTGATTTTAACATCAGTAGACTACACTCAAAAAAATAATTCATTGGATGAATTGTAATTGAGTTGGGCCAACTCAATTTGATCAAATATAGTTTAAATTAAATTGATACATTGATGAAGTGATGTTTTGATGCTTGCTAAAACATTTAACTGGATAATAAATTGTTTCTACACTCAAAATAAATTATTTGTTGGATTTACTTAACTTTAGGCATTAGCCAATTTGTTAGGCATAGCATATGATGATATTGTTACATCCATGGCATGCCCATAATTGTTTCTTTGTTATTAAAACAACTTTGTGTCATGTTAGCTGGTCCTCAACCCAAGCACATGCTCTACACTTTACCACAATGGTAACCCCCCAAAACACTAACATACCAGAAACTCTTTTAAATACAAACATAAAAGAACATTAAACATTAACAAGTCTCCCAATTGTATCATCAAAATAAAAAATGCCTAAAATAACATTTTATTTCAAGATTTACTCTCCTTATCCAGCCCTGTGCAAAGCATGATGGGAAGGGAAATCCACTTCCTAGTTACACAAGTAAAATCGAACGAAAAATATTCTTGTTGACTCAATTAAAAAAAAACGTGTAAACCTAATTGTTTTTAAATTACATTGTTTATATTTAATCAAATTAAGTTGGGACCATTTTTACCAAGAGTTATGTTGTATGAGCTCATTTTAATTAATGAAATTGAACAAAGAGCAAAAATCATTTTTTTGAGTGTGCGTGAACACAATGAGAGAGGGAGAAGACTGAGGTCTGCAGCTTTGCTAGTGCTCAGGGTAAATTCCTGTGCCTTTTTGTTTCCTGGTCAGGGCCATTGAAAGGCCTTGTTCTAACAAACGAACCATCACACCCAGCTTCGGCTTTGCGCTCTCCGTAATGAAGCGTGCCATATGCATGCTCTCACTTTGCCCTGTGCATTGACAATAAACAGACATAAACCCAATGTGCAAAAGTGTCTGGTGCTCTGCATGTGAAATCCTATGTTATTCTTGGGACTGATTGCATTGGCATTGAAGGAAAAGGGGGAAATTATCCCGGTGTTCATGTGTGGTGTCTCATCAGACGTCTGTGAACAGTTTTATGATTTATTACATTACAAATCCCAATCATAATGAATTCAGTCTTTTGAGTTGCATGTTTCTCAAATAAATATTTACATACCAGCTGATTTAGTCAGTAACACAACTATAATAATGTAATTTTGTATGAAATGTTTATCAATATCTTACGTTATTCTACATGTTTTGTGTGCAGGGTACTAGAGAGACCCTCAGCCATCACTGCGGCTTGCTGGGAGATGCTCTGCACAAGGAGAACGACTTCGCTCTCATCATAGATGGAAAGACACTGAAGTATGCCCTCACTTTCGGGGCACGCCAGTATTTCCTGGACTTGGCTCTGTCCTGCAAGGCTGTGATATGCTGCAGGTATGTAACTATACCTGGGGAACTTTCTGAAAATCAGCGACTTAACAACAGTAATATAAACCCTTACAAAGTATTACAACGATATATCGCACACCCTTACTAAAACATTTTTTTTTTAGTGTCCAGGCATGGGACGTTTGTTATTTCAATGAGATCAAAAGAGTTCATATGTTGCATATTGTCATTGTAATCAGGTGCAGTTTTAAATGTATTTCCGTTGTTAAACCAAAGTACACAGGAAGTTGTACTGTCATGCTCTGCTTAAATGTTTACTGTTTCACAGGTGGATTTAAATATGTCTTTGCAGGTTAATAACCCTTTTTGCCCTCCAGTGAACTGACGCCATCATTGGACATTTTTCTGCTCTTACAAAAACATCAAGTGACTGGCAGACAATCACAGGGAAATGCCGCTGTGCTGTTTAAAGAACAAATTACCTTCCCTTTAGGTCGCAACCTTCCCAATAAACATAATTATACTAGCTCTTAAAGCAGTAATTTACTAATGAGTGTTATTTTTTATAATAGTAGATTGTAGTCAGAATGTCTGTCAGTCATACACACAGTTAAACTTAGCAGACTAGCATGAACCGTTCCAAAAAATGCTACACAGCGAAAGAAACATATGAGGAACCAATTGAGCGTGACAAGGAACTGCCAAAAATCAGCATCAATTTCCAGAAACAGCGCACACCACAGGTGCCACAGCCATTATGCAATGCTTGATGTAATCTAGCCGAACTGCTTTCGTTCACTATACACACACACACACACATACACACACACATACGAACAGTCCCATTGTGTCCTGAGGAGAGCAGATGTGTGCCTGCAGATGAGTAAATGATAAACTGACTCTAGAGGTCTCCTGCTATATCGGCAGCAATCTTCGGTTCACTGGAGAGCCTTACATCACTCTACGTTCATTGCTTACAGGATGACCTGTGAACGTTAAACCGGGGTTAAACCCCAGAGGAGCTTTTCTAGCCGGAAGTGAGACCTTAATTTAATTTGCTGACGCAGATGATGCAGTACTGTAATGTGCTGCAAGCTTTTGTATATGTTTTTGTTAAAGGTCAGGAATCCTGTGCTCAGTTTGGGCTTCATCAGGAACATATTTGCCAGGTTTGGGCATTTATAAGGCGTGGCTTCATCTGCTTCTAAATGTTATGGGTTTCCAACATTCGTGAAAAAGCATTGAACTTTCTGTAGTAAATATATATGTCAGGTTTTTAGTTTTTTCAGAACTTGTGTAAAACTGGCTTGCCAGCTGCAGTGATGCTTCAGCGATCTGTGAGCCAGTTATTCTTTTGAGTGTTTTTTTTTTTTATGAATCAGTTGAACAAGTTCACAAAATGATCAGAAATAAATTGTTGAATCGTTCTCAATCAGAGTGATTTTTTAAACATCTATACTCATTACTTATAATGAACTAATAGGACATATAATAACATTTACTTAGAATTTTTTTTTTTTACAGTTTTGCATCCTTGCTGAATAAAAGTCTACTTCAAATGAATGCTTCTTTTGAGATTTAAATTCATCAAAGATTCCTGAAAACATTATTTCCACAAACGTAGCACAACTGTTTTGAACACTGATAATAAAAGGAAATGTTTCTTGAGCAGCAAGTCAGCATATTAGATTGATTTCTGAAGGATCATGTGACATTTAAGACTGGATAAAGTACTGCTGAAAATCCAGCTTTACCGTTACAGGAATATAAATGTATACACTAGTGGTGGGCCGTTATCGGCGTTAACGTGCTGCGTTAACGTGAGACTCTTATCGGCGATAAAAAAAATATCGCCGTTAATCTATTCTCAAAGTTGGGTTGGGAGCTGGGTCTATACTACGCAAGCTATGATGACTTTCACCCTGATATTTTAGCGCGGATGTATACCTAGCCGAATTGCACTGTAGGGGGCGAGAACGAGTCTTCGAACTAGAGGCTCGCAGTCCATGATGGACAGATTGTTAATTTTTGATCATACAGATAAAAGTAGCCTAATACATCTTTCGAATCTGTAAAGACTCTACGTTTATTTGTGTGCACTCAGAATAACAACGAAACGTTGCGCTTTTAAGCAAACAGGATGCGCTTTAGGTCTCATGTGAACTTGAGAATTCACTCCCGTGTCACCCTCTGCTTCGAACCTGTGTGTATGCCTAACGTTACTGTGAAATTACCACATCAGACGTGACGTGCTAACATGGATGCAGCTATGAAGCCGCCCGGGTTTGCTTCAGGAAAAATGTATTTTTAAGAAGCTTCCCAATGGAAACTGTAAACAGTTCATCACGACCTCTTATGTAGGCATACAGTTCAAAATTCATGTTTAACTGAATAAACAGTTAGTAAACACAAGTACATCTTATTGAACATAGTTTATTTTCATCACCAATTATCATAGTAGAACAGCTTTCTCAAGCAGTTTGTGATGTATTTTGGAAACAGGAGATGAGCCCCTGGTCTAATCGCCACCTGGCTTGAGAAACCCGCTCTCAAAGACTTACTTTAGTCATTATTTGGGTAGCACACATATTCTGAATGCCTTCGGCAGAATTCAAATGAGCCATTTTAATCTAGATTAATTCCAAAATTAATCTAGATTAATCTAGATTAAAAAAATGTATCTATGCCCACCCCTAGTATACACACACACACGTGTATTTTAATCCAAGATATTCCTGTAACGGCAAAGTTGAATTTTAAGCAGTACTTTATCCAGTTTAATCCAAATGTCATAAATTATCTACATTCAATTGTAGTGATATTTTGTAATATTCTTATGTCCTTAAAACTGGATGATTATTTGATGATGAATTTGGTGGTGAAGACACAATGATGGATTAAGTTTCTAAATGGTAATTAGAAGCAAAAGTTAAAGGTACCAGTAATTTAAACATTTTCTATTTGAGCAGTGAATTTCTGTGTGAGAGTTTGAAGTCCTCTTTTAACCTCTCTTTTTGAAGAGACACATTCATCATGTGAGGTTGAGATGTGACCGCAGCTGTTGAGGTCACAACAGACGGCCAAGAAATCAAATGGTTGTCAACACTAATAATTGGCAACAAGAAAAATAGCCTCAGATCCCTCTATAAAGGTGCCGTTGCAAATCTGCAATTGCTGTAAATCTCTAATCTCTTTCCTTGTGGAAAGAAATAAAATGACAGTTTCAACTTCAACCAGTTTCAACAATGTTCCACATCAGAGCAGATATTACTTGTTGTCAAATTGTAATATTTATTTTCCAGGGTTTCACCTCTGCAGAAGTCTGAGGTGGTTGAGATGGTGAAAAAACAGGTGAAAGTGATCACACTGGCCATTGGCGATGGAGCCAATGATGTGGGCATGATCCAGACCGCCCATGTGGGCGTTGGCATCTCTGGCAATGAAGGACTGCAGGCTGCCAACTCATCAGATTACTCTATTGCACAGGTGAGAAACTATCAAATTACACATGCCTGCAGGAAGAAAGAATAAGTTGGCTAAATTGAGAGTAAATTAATTAAATTGATCTATTATAATGACATAGTGAGATTTAAATGAATGAATAATTATGCATTATTATACAAAATAAAATGTAATGTCCACTTCTAAACCTGAAGCACACATCAGTTCCCAATGTAAACTAACACCTTTGTCTTGTGTCACGACAGTGTGACTCCCAGAAAATAAATCTGGTTCTAGATTATGTATCTAGGGTGAAGGGTTAAAACCTGTGGCTCATAGATTCTGCAGTCTGAGATAGCAAAACGGGTCGGTCAGGTCAGTTTACATAGCTTGAGTGTTCACTTACTCAAACCCCTGCTGATGGTGAAACAGGACCTGTCCCTCTTATGTAAACTTAATTAAGATGATGTTTTGTAATTCACAGATTTTGATATAGCATAATCTTCATTGTGTGTCTTAACAAAAGAAGAGCTCAAGTGTCACCGATCGCTGTCAACATCGCTCTCCATCTCTGTCCCAAGTTTCTTTTCACCTTTCATGCAGTTTGTGGAAACATCCCTCTTCACACTTGTTTTTCTATACTGCCCCGAGCTGTCTGTTCACTGGTCTCATGTATCAGATTACTCAAGAAAGCATCTTGTCTTTTCTTAAGTGCCCTCATCGTATTGTAGGTGGAGGTGGTAGGGAATGCGGGCAGGTTTATAGAAAGTCACCCGAACTGCCTTCCAGCAAAATGGCTCGTATGATATGTGCTGGATCAGACGGTAAACTTCAATGTGCAGTACTGGAAGCTAGTATGCATTCATCATCCTGAACCAGTGTCATCTTGATTTACACTAAGGCTTTTCACAGTGCTGCTTCTCATCAACTGTTAAACTAGATGAAAATTGGATACATACTGTATGAAACGAGTATGAGACGTTGCCACAGTTCTTCTGGATTTAGTCTGTCTCCGTTTGTTCTGTTTCTTTGTCATTTCAGACAGACTGGATGATGATGAGTTCAGATCTCTGTGTGGAGCACTGGCTGTTGTCAGACTCCTTGTGCAAACAAAAATCTCACTGGATTATTACAATTAATGACAAAATGTTTAGAATAAACTGATATTTCCTACAGATACACTACTGAAAAATATAGAAATACCTGACTTAAAAAATTTTTTAGCTGTGAAAATACCAGTGTTGTAATCATTTTGGCCACCACTGTAATTATACAATATAATAAATATATTATTATAATCATTATATACTGTCATAAAGGCCTAACAAGCTGTCAGAATTTCATCTTTTTTGGGCATAGACATATCAACAATCGCACCAAATTGCCTATTTTTGCTCCGTTTTTGCCTAGTATATGAGTACTAAATTCTCCTTAAGAGCCATTCCATTTTGATGCATCAAATATGATGCTTAACAAATTTTAGATTTTCTTATGTTTTGTCTAAAGGTTTAATAAACCTTTTCATTCCATCAGACTTTACAGGATTAAAGCACATCCATATACTATGTAATATTAAATGATGGTACAGTATATTAGCTATAATTTTACATTTGTTAATTATATATAGGTTCATTCTAAATTAGTATGCGTTACTGTTGGTAGCAGATCTTATGGTATAGCATATTGTGTGTGTGTGTCTATATATATATCTGTCCCATGTGCTGCCCAAGTGTGAAATTCATTTAAAGCTAATCTCACAACAGGGCTCTCACGGAATGCTGTTAATTTGTGTTAAACCCAGGGTCTTTAGTTTGGGGCCTGTTTTGAAGATGTGATTAAATTGTTTACGTGAAGGGATAAATCAGTGTGAGCTGGAATGCTGCTGTGCTTCAGCCTCACACTAGGTCCTCCACAGATCAGTCGATTGTAAGACAGTGGCTCCATATCCAAACTCCACTGTAGTCTGTCTGTCATCAACTTGCTCTCCTCACATCCAGAGGTCAAAGAGCCCCAGAGACCCTCAAAGACCATCCTTACCCCTTACATCCCACCCTGCTGTTCCTGCCTTCATAGAAGTGACTGGCTGTTTGTGTTAGAGGAATGATGTTTATAACACTGTCACATTGAGGATGCTCTGTAGCAAAGAAAACATGGCATTCCTAAATCATCCTTTGATCATTTTTACATATAACAGTCAGTGTAAGCCACTAATCTTGAGCACCTGTACAAGTTCGGCTGTTTGCATATTATATTTATTTCAGCATATAAATGGGTTACTGTGAAACAAACAAATTGTATCTGTTATGCTCTGTAACCAATAACATGTAAGGTCATGTCAGGCGTTTTTTAGTTAGTTTAATTTCATAAACTGTTTAAAGAAAACCATCCATATAGATTTATCTCTGGTATCCTGAATTTGATCTGCACGTAAACACCTTCATCAGCATTTTGGGGCTTGTTTAGTGAGCGAAGCACATCTCTGTTTACATTTTGATGTCTAAACCAGACGAAAACACAATTTTATGAATTATCAGCGAGTTGTTGTGCATGTGAAATCACTCAGTGTTCACTCTGTCTGCCTAAGTGTTGTAAATCAGAAGAAAAGTTTTGGTGCTGAGCCTGTTTTTGATATGTAGTGTGCTGAACTCAGCAGAAAATATGGTGGAAATGTTTAGTAAATATATTTATCTACTCAATCTTTGCAATATACATGTGTATGAAGCAACATAATACATTTGAGTGAACTACTCCTCGAATGTTTGAAGAAGACATCTGTCTGACTTGATGAAAGTTAAACACACAGTGACGGCAACACAAACAGCACTTTATATTCAATAAATCTGACAGAATCCAGATGATTTAAGCAGTTTAGATCTACAGTCTGGGTGTTGGGTGAGTAGATTAAGTACCATTTGGATCTAAATCATATTTAATGACAATCAGGTTTCAACATTCTTAGTGGCCAACTGATAAACCTGATAAACATTTCATAATTAGGGGTGACCCCAAATAGTCGATGCTTCGATAGGAGGAACCTGATTTGACTCACAGTTGAATATTTACGGGGTGTTATGATCATACCATTTTGGCTATATGGGGGTGCTCAAATGTCTGATTTCACGGAGAACTACCGGTTTTCTCCCAATAAGTTAATAAAGCCTATTATGATAATGCTGTAAATAAGAATCTGGAAAGAAAGAAGCTATAAAAAAAGTTTAACATGCATGAATAAATCCAACCAACCCTATAGATTTCAGTTTCACTTTCCATAATCCGTGTCCAACAGAGGAGCATGGCGGCAGGGATTTAAATCTTTAAAAAGGCTCATATTTACTCAGGCAGAGTGAAAGACGTGATTTTTTCAGTCAGTTAGGGAACAAGTTATTTTAAAACATTTTGGCCACTTTAAATATAGTGTATATAGGCCTACTATTATTTATCGCGTATGAGATGCATTTGGTTGAGTTGCGCTGCAGTAAAAGTGCTTTATTGTATGTTAGTAGGATATTACGGTGATTATCTCATCTGCATGCATTGCGAGCAGGACAAACAACAATAATATTAATGACTATGATTCAAACTGTCATATACATAACATTATAATGAGAACTATTTATAATAAAACACTGTTAATTTTGAGTTTAGCTGCCATGTTTCTACACAAAAGGAGCTCATTCAGAGCTGCGTAGACACGTTCACTTGTGCGCTCGGGGCATTTTGTGCAGATAGCCTTTAAAATCATAGCATAAATAATGAAGCGTATACTGTTTGAGAGAAATTAGTTAAATCCCATTCATTTAAAAAAGAGCTTAAATCATATGCTTGATTTTACTGGTCATCCTCATCGCGCGCAGCTCAAAACAGAAATGCAGAACATTAATAACAATGGCATATACATAACGTTATAATAAGAGCACTATTGAAATTTTTTTGTGAATTCTTAGGGTTTCGCTGACATTTAGTGTTAACTATCTTTTAATAAAAAAAATTAAACCTTATTTACCCCGTTTGTATCTGTGAGGCGTCCGTTACACATTTTCCCTGTGTGTAATAAAAGTCAGTAATAATTACTGTCGAATGTCTGACTTGACTCTTGGTAATGTATTTTGCCCCGCAGCATATGATTCGACTATCAGTCGAATATTGGCAAGATTCGAACATTCCGATTCAACTATGAAAATACTTAATACTTTCTGTTTTTGCACAGCTGCAAAAAGGTTTTTTTTCTGCCTTGCTCTGCTTTTTAACAAAAGACAGATTGTTGCTGGAATTCTCAGTAATATGGGTGAGACAGTGTTTGTCTTGTCCCTGCAACTCCAGGCTTCCTGTTGCCCAGCATGGATAAGATTGTCTCTTTATTTTCAAATCCAAAACCACTTTCTGTGTTGGCTGGGGAACTGTAGATCTTGTGTAAACGATAGGCCTTAATGAACTTATCTCTGTCCTCCCTTCTCTCACACAGTTCAAGTACTTGAAGAATCTTCTGTTGGTTCACGGCGCTTGGAATTACAACCGTGTTTCCAAGTGCATCCTGTATTGCTTCTACAAGAACATTGTGCTTTACATTATTGAGGTAAGAAAGTCTACTCACTGTAATGACTTATTAAACTCATGGGATGTACAAAATGGATGACAGAGCACCAAGAATTTATCGCATTATCCATTAATGTCCTTTTCACGGAGATTGAATTACCACTCTTTAATAAAATTAACTGGCATTGCATGCATGTCTCCATCCTGCTGTAGGAATGCAGGGCTGTCGATGTGAAGCCCACAAGCCATCCATATGTGATGGTATTTGACATTTTCCAGGCCTGGTGCTGATAGTCGGTTCAGAGACCTGACCTGACAAGTTAAAGGGCTGCTATCAGCACCAGCTTTATCATGAGGGGCGTTTGGTCGTTTTGATCTGCAGCACGCTTGGTTTAGGAGACCTTACACCTCGGGGACAAGCTTTAGGTTTCCTCAAGAGCTGAAAGAAGAGATAGTAGCAGACTTGTGGTCTGAAAGCTACATTAAGCCATTATAAGTCTCATTATTTAATGTCTAAGGTCTTTGAAATCCATGAAATGGACCTTTGGTCACACTAGCCTTAGTACCGAAATGTAAAGTATGTGTCAAAATTTAAACGCATGTTGTATTTCTAGGGCTGGTCCGAAATAAAAAATTGAGCTTTGAAGCTTCGGTAATAATCAACACTGAATATTTGAAGCTTTGGAGGACTGAACAGATTCTTCTCTGTAATAAAGGCAGGAATCTCTGTGTGTCTGTTAGCATTTTTATTATGTTGATTACCGTTCATCCAATCGACTTCACGCGTGGCAGGTGTGTTGCTGCAGACCCAAGGGAGTGCAGTGTCGCATTTTGGTGTAATTATGGACAGGCGACACGTTCAGAATTAATAATCTTTTATTAAACTACAGAACATCGCAAGCCGGAAGTGGCGCTCCTCACACAGGCAGGGCTTATATGCTCCGAGAACGGACACTGCACTAGAGATAAAAACACACAGGTCTGTTAAGAGCGATACTTTTAATAAGATAGCCCAGTACTTCATTTGTAAATTGAGAAGTCCCGGAATAAAGCGGTGTAACGGATCCGGCATGTGATTAGAGGAGGGAGAGGACCAATTTTTAGTGATTGAAAGCGTGCATCAGTTGCTTTTATAGGGTTCGTACGGTCATGAAAAACCTGGAAAAGCTTTGAAATTTTAAAACCGCTATTTCCAGGCCTGGAAAAGTTTTTTTTTAAACATCAAGGAATTTTATTTCACAAATATCTGTATAATAGTTATATTTAATCAGGTCCTGAATTTGTGTGTATATCGCATAGTTTTACTCATTCCCGCTGCTTTCGAGTTTATAATGAGGGAAATTCCAGCAAACATTTATTGAATATAGCATTTAGGTTAGATGAGTATGAGTAAATAAATCCTCTCAAAATATCAGATTAAATCGGTCATTTGAAAACACCGTGCGTGATCAGCTGTACCGCATCTTCTCTCTTTCACTCTCTCAAAGTGGCTTCACATCGGCGCATCTCGTCTACACTACAAGAGCTACACTGATCCAAGACATTCGCTCGCATCTCGGGACAGTTGACAGAAAGAAAACGCATGCATCGTATTCGGTTTTGTGATAGCAGAGGGTCCGTTCACATGTTAAGTTCGTTATTTCAAATGTAGATTTGTGGCAAGCACGCTCATAATATGCTATTTTTCATGAAATATATGCTGGTTATAGGTCAGCATGAACTTCTTTCATTGGCAAACGATCTGTTGCTGGTGCAGATGTTCAGCCAGGCGGACAAGTTGAGAACCGTTTCACGGGGGATGCCAGGTGTTCAAAAAAGGATATTCGAATCTCAAAATTGAAAATCGAATGCCAACCCACCAAACAAATAATCGAATATTCTGGTCCAGCCCTACGTATTCCTGTGATATTTTGATTTATTGTTATTCGGAAATCGTAATTTGGGTTTAAAATAGACAATTTTTCACTTCCTGACAAAGACAAGAATTCTTTTAGTCTCTAATGTATCCAAGTAAGGAATAAAGCATGCACATTAGCTTGGTAATTCATGTTGTATCCATGATTTATCCATTTTATCTCTCTTGTGTAAATGTTCCCTTTGTATGCAGCTCACTACGATTTGAAACAGACCAACACTAGTATTCATGAGCTGTACAACCCCAGCAGAAACATGAGCACTTAAAAAATCCATCTTTTTCCCCTCGGCCCTCTTGCTCTTGTGTGCCACTTGACCCGTGAACTCTTTTTCCTTCATCTTGATTTAGTTTTATGTGCTGTGGTAAATCTCTGAAAAGCCCCTTAGATTTCTCTCTGTTGGCATCCAGTGCTGCTGTAGATTGTGAGAACAAGGATAAGAAGATGAATCAGGACTTCAAATGACCATTGTTTTCTTCTGCCCTCACTAAATGTACAGCATGGCATGGTCTGTGAGTTAGCTCGGCCCATTTCATGGCCATTTCCTGTTTACATGCTTCTATGCTGTTTAGATGTGGGAAGGTGCTGTGGTCGTGTTCATAAATGTAGTGAAGCCTCTATTTTAAAATTCAGTAGATTAAATCCATGGGAATCTCAGAGCCCTGTAGATGTGAGCAATTATCGCTCAATGAATTTGATATTGTAAAAAATGTCGGTACTAGTCATGCCGGGTGGCTTTCGTGTATTTATTCTTTTGGGTTTTGCTGTGAGGTTGTCGTATTTTGTTCTACAATGAAAGTTCCCCTTCAACACAAACATTTCAGAATGTGATCGCATTTCACACTTTCTCATCAATCAAGAAACATTCCTTCTCATCAATCCTTTTTTTCTTCTTGTTTTGCATAAGAGGTGGCAATGGAACAACAACGTCCAGTAAATGGCCTTACCCGAACACGCCCTCCGAATATTTCTAGCCACTTTTCCTTTTTGTCATTTTCTCTTTAAGCTCTGCTTTTGAATCTCCAAGAGAACTGAAAGCACCCAGCTCCTAGAGGTGAATGTATCTCCTCCTGCCCATCTTTTGTTATGAGCAGAAAATGTATTCCCCCTCTCTAGGGGCCTTTCGAATATAATAGGGCAAAGCTTTACTGTTTCCTTGCCTCACACCAAAAACACTTATTTTTTGTAAGAGCTTGACATTCAAGACACTTGCTTCCCAACGGTCGGTTAAAGGGATACATTTGTCGCCCTAATAGGTTTACCTTTGAGTCCGTGAAGGCTTATCTTCATCTAATTTTTCCAGACATTGACCAAGGAAGCGGTATAAGGATGTTAGTGACCGTTGTGGTGGTTAGCAATGTATATGTGCATATCTTAGATTTTTTTACCAACCAGTGTTGTATCCTATATATCATAGTAGCTTTAGAATGGTTTCTATTGTTTCAGACTTTTTTCCAGTTGTAACCACACAATAGCACATGATCTTCCATACATTGTCAGACAAATAAGTTTTGGTTAACCTAAACGTTTGTCATGCTGGTTTATTTAGTCTTTGGTTTGTGGTCTTGCATTCTTTCGACATGAGCAAAAATTAACCGGGGGAAAAATAACTTTTCAGAAACTTAGTTGGATTAGCTGCTTTGAGACATGCAGAAAGCCCCTCTTACAACCAAATTGCTGTGCTTGCTGTCATTATCCTGCTGGGCTCTTGAGAGCTTGATTGACAGCTCTTCAGTAGGCACCAGAAGGGCTGACGGACGAGTAGCATTTCTGAGGTAATTACAAGGGCCTCATTCAGACAGAGCAGCAGGCTTAGAGAAAGACTGCAGGCCTGAGTGGAGGCCCTGGGCCCTGCAGTCTCACTGGTGCCATCATTGAAAAAACACTCATCTAGTTCTTTTGGTTCTTCTTCCACTCATACTTGCAAATCAAAGGCCCTGCCTTAGTGTCTTGCCAGAATTTTTTTTATTTTTTTTGGATATTTGTATTTATATGTATACAAATTTATGTATTGATGGTTTTTTGTTTTTTTTGTAAAGAAGCCACTAGTGCTCAACGAGGCTGCATTAATCTAAAATAACAGTAATGTTGTGAAATATTATTGCATTTTAAAATAACTTTTTCTATTTTAATATTCTTTAAACTGTAATTTATTTCTATGGTGGCAAAGCTGATTTTCAGCAGCAATTGCACCAGTCTTCAGTGTCACATGATCCTTCAGAAATCATGTCAGAAATAAACATTTCTTATTATTATTAATGTTAAAAACAGTTGTACTGCTTAACATTTTTGTAGAAATTGTGATACATTTTTTTCTGGGTTCTTTTGTTGAATAGAAAGTTCAGAAGAACAGCATTTAATTAAAATATAATTTTTGTAACGTTATGCCTTCATTGTCAGTCTTGGTCAATTTAAGGCATCCTTGCTCCAAAAAAAAGTATTCTTAAAAATAAAATAATTACTGATTCCAAACTTTTGAATTTTAGTGTACATAAAAAAAAGTGTGCGAAAATGTATACTGTCAAAATGAACATGCTCTTACATTCAGTGAATTTGATATTGCCATTTTTTTTATTTAACTTTTAAAAGACCGATATTTAGTATTTTTTGTGATTATTTTATTTCAAGTTATTTTTCTTCTCATTTCTTCCCCCACAAATATAATGTTTTCCAAATAACAGTTTGCTTTAGATCAATTGCAATATATTGTATATCCTTTATTATTTTATTTTGGTGGAAGCAGTTATTTAATTTTGTCGTCTTTTATAATCTACATATTGTATACAAATATACTTTTAAAAGAAAAATAGGTAATGATAATACATATTTTCCTTGCACTGTGTGAAATGATGCTTCTATTTGAAAATATGTAGCTACCTTTTATTTTTCACAAAGCTTTGAATTATTGGAGTTATTTTCTAGCCTCTTGGACTAACATCTGGTGTGGATTTGGGTGAGCTACCAGACCATCCTGATTAGTGCTGCACGATATATCGTTTCAGCATAGATATCGCAATGTGCACAATCACATCGCAGGATGTGCGATTTTTACTATAATGATCATTATATTTATACTGATCAGTTTCGCGACAGCTGTCATGTTGCGCCGCCCCCCGCTGTCTACGCTGGATGCGACAAAGCGACCGTTGCAAATCCTATGAACTTTGTGCCAGTATGTCATAAAAGAACAAGGGATTTACTCGTGGGGATTTGCCGTGTAGTGCCGCATCCAGTCTAGACCGCATCACTGATTATAATGGGTTCTATTGTATTTTGTTGTGCCGCTTGCATCTGGTGTAGACACGGTGAAAGTCACGCAGATGCAGATGAACACTGAATTCCGTTCATCTCCGCGTCTGTTTGAGCCTGAATTGACACATACGCATGAAACTGTCAAAATGCATGTCTCTGCAAGTATCCTTGTAAATACAGTTGCTTATAGGTGAAGGTAAACAATTTATTAAGAAAATGAATAGTATAGGTTCACAGCAGTTTAATGTTCCTAAGGCTTTCTGTCATTAATGTTAATCAAACAACAAAACACATTGAGCAAAATCACTTTTACATTTACATTTATGCATTTAGCAAATGCTTTTATCCAAAGCGACTTGCACGGCATTCAGGTTATACATTTTTTTGTCAGTTTGTGTGTTCCCTCGGAATTGAACCCACAACCTTTTGCGCTGCTAACACAATGCTCTATTTTACATTTATTTGTTTGTTTATTTGTTTATTTTTCTATGCTGATTTACTCGCCTACAAAATCACCCCAATAATTGATATTTTTTTCCCAAACAGAGTTTTTCAAATCATCTGGTGTTTTTTTGTTTTTTTCATCACAATATATATCGCTGAAATACAAAATATCGCAATGTGAGTTTTTTCCATTGTCATGCAGCCCTAATCCCAATCAAGGGCCCTACTGGAGAAATTAAATAATACCAGTTTAAGGTGGTCAAGCTGTTTTTTACGACATAGTATCTAGTTTATTGCTATTCTTAGGTCAGCCAGATCCCCACCAGTTGGCCACCTAATGCAACTTGGACCAGCTGCCTTGTTCCAGAAAACAGCTAAGCTAGTTTTAGCTGGATTCTCAAGCAGAGACATGGAGCAAAGAGGTGCCGTCTTTCTATTTTTCTCTTTCCCTTTGGGTCCTTCCCACACAACATGGAGACAGAGGACGGGGGTGGAATCACAGATTTCAGAATTCTCTGAAAAATAAGCTGAGAGCCCCCCAGGACGAGTCTCATGGGGACACACTCTCGCTCTCACACACACATACTCTCCTCGCTTTTTCAGATTGTGCAGCAGAGGGTAGAGGGCAGTCACACCTCCATGCCCAACGGCTCTCAATGAGCCAGAAGAGGAGAAGAAAGAGAGAGCCCTCCAAACTATGTCCTCGGTCCCTAATGAGCAAATCCATGAATCTGTCTCATTGAAGGAAGCGGGAGAGAGGGGCACTCACAGGACCCAGAGGACCAGGCCAAAACGCTCTCTCATATGCATGTACTGCTGCTCATGAATAGAGGCTTTATTTTGACTTAGCACAACAATATCCTGCAGCCCGTAGCCCCTCGATGAGGCAGACTCGCATTAATTCAGCTCTCTGACCCACCTGTTTGACTACCAGCATGCTGTTGGCCATGACTATAAGTTTTTTTTATGGGGCTTTTGATCAAACTGTGGTCATAAGGGAACTCTCTGAGTCTGGAATTTGTTTGCGAGGAGGAAAACAACATAACATGTGATGCGATATTGATAATTTCTTCATGTTTGTGTGTGCGAATGGGTTTCAGAAGCAGCAGATCTCTTTTAAAAACAATATCACGGTAGAATGCACCTGATGGAAAGGAAAATGGGAGTTGGAACGGGTGGGCGTGGCTGTGGGGGGGCGCATCGGGGGAGTGCGGCCAATCCTCCTCTCTTTCTTTCTCTATGGCGAGGCCGGAGGGGAGGGGTGACAGACATTTGTTTTGGGAACATTTTCACGCATTGGCTCACTCTATAGAATGAAAGGGGCTTGTGAATGTGCTCTGTGGGTGTGTGTGTGTGTGTGTGAGGACTGGCGCGGGCCGCTGTCGGAGGGGGTTCTGTCAAAACCCCAAGATTTTGTTGCAATTCACGCTTTCATAATGGAGTTAAATGAAGCCAGGAAATGTTCGCCTGGCCAAGGCACTGCACAGTAACCTGGGGTCTGCTTTACAGTCGATCCTCTCACTCACACACACATACTCAAGACTGGTTGAGCTTCTCAGACATTTTCACTATAATTGTGGTCTAAATATGGTACAGAAGCTCACAACTTTTGAGTCTAGCAAAAAATGAATGGTCTTGAACTTTGACTCCAAGTATGTATTCAAGAAATTGTTTAATTGATTACTCTGTCATATTCCAAACCTGTATTATTATAATTTTTTCTCACAAAAAGAGACGTTTGGTTTTGTTCACACTGCTCTTTTCTATACAGTCTAAGTGAACAGTGACCATGGGCTCACAAGTTGCATAAAAAACACTATAAAAGTATTGCAAAAATGACTCCATATGACTTGTCCTCTGAATTCCTTCTGAAGCTGTGTGATCAATTTGTGAGGGAGGAAAATAGTCATTGTTCTGTAAAAATCTTCTTCTGAAAACTGTTATGGTTTCTTCAAAAATATTAAGCAGCACTAATTTCAGCATAAATGTAAATATTGAAAAAATGTAGCACTAAATCAGCATATTAGAATGATTTCTGAAAGATCATGTGACACTGAAGATTCAGCTTTGCGTCACATGGATAAATTACATTTTAAAATGTATTCAAATAGAAAACTTTTTTGTATTAATATTTCACAATATTACTGTTTTTACTGTGTAAATACAGCTTTGATGAGCATAAGAGACTTCCTTCAAAAACAAATCTCACCGGCCCAAACTTTTGAACAGTGTAGATTTGCAAATTTTGAAAGACCTATGTTTAAATTTTGGTGTCACATGATCCTGTGTTTTAAAATTTAAATTCCCTTTTTTTTTTTCATTCGCTCATCTCATTTTCCCATCTTTAAAACAGCTGCTGTGAGATATTATCACATTCTCAGATTTCTAGATGACTATGACAGAGTTGTGCACCAGACTAGTCAAACTAATAGAGATATTAAGTGATGAACTCCATCTCCATGGCATATGGTTTGGATACACATTCTTCTCCCTTCTCCTTTTCAGTTGTGGTCCTTTCCCTGATCTCCGCCCTTAAGCCCAATAACTTGCATCTTTCAGATCTTTGAATAGTTAAATCGAGTGCTTTTGCATTGATCTGGTCTGATCTTTTTTCTTTTCTTTTTTGTACATTCTTAACTCATTTTGTGTAATAGAAAGTCTGATCTGTGATCAGTTGTTTCTGCTATGAGACACTGGGGGTTGATCAAGGTGGGACACGGCGTCTGATTTACGAGCCGTTCTGGCTGAAGTCATGGGAACTGTTGAAGTCTCTCTCTCTCTCGTACCTCCAGCTCTAGTGCCCTTCCTCTCTCATTCGTGCCTGGGGTTGTCCTCTGAGTAATGATGTGTTAAGCCCAGGTTGTGGCTTCGCATGACAAGATAGTGGGGCTTCTCTATGTTTAGATATTTTGAAAAACATTACAGTATGTTTGCTAAAGCAGGGGTTTAACTGTTTTTACATGCACTCATCTCACAGCTGTTCTTTTTGATAGTAGGCTATCTACTATAATCTAAAACAGTGGTTTTTAGCTGGTGTGCAGGTCTAGATGAAAGAGAAAATGTTTCTAATATCTTAAAATATAAAATATTCAATACAATAATTTGATTTGTTAGAATTGAAGTTTATTTATTGTTTGATTTATTTTGATAAAATCTCAACATTTTTGTGTTTTATCGTTAAAATGTTTAAATAGTACTATTTATACAAATAATATTGTATTTCTTTTTTATTTATTCAAAAACATTTAATAAGAAATTATATTATACATTTTGTGTTGGTTTGCTTGCTAATTATTTAAGAATAGTGATATATAATGAAAATACACAATAGTATAATTTTCAATAGTGCTCTGACTTTTGGACCCCACTATGTATATGAAAAGTGACCCAAAGCTGGCTTATTTATTCTCCAAGACTGATCTTGGAACAAACCATTTGCAGTGATCCAGTGTATGCGACTGTAGAAAGCACTGATGGGGTCAGTTCACTGCTGCTTTCATGAGAGATCGCTCTCTCTCGGGGAATTTCAAGCACTGAGAGGCCTCACAGAAAACAACAGCCATCGATCAACCTAAATTAAAACCGCTAGGAGCGGAGTTAAGCGCACACAAAGTGGGAATATATGATTAATGATGGTATATATTTACCTTTTAGTCACACATTTATATAGTAATGATTATCATATGGCCTGTCATTGCCCTTTTAATATATTATCATTTCCTTTAGGATTAGTTGGAATGCATATAGTATTTTTTGTCTTTACTATTTAAAAGACTGCTTTGGGTTTTGTTTCTTGTTTATTAATTATAATGATTAAATGTAATTTAATAATTGAATTGTATTTTTTATTTATGTATTTATAAATCTTAATTAATCTAGTATTATTATTATTGTATTTAAATTGTATTTATTTTAGTAATGTGATTTACATAATAGGGTAAAATATTCACATGTATTAGTTGTTTACCATTGCATTGCCTTTTTGTCTTTCAGATCTGGTTTGCATTTGTGAACGGCTTCTCCGGTCAGATTCTGTTCGAGCGCTGGTGCATCGGCCTGTACAACGTGGTAAGAGTGTTTGCATTCACACATCTGTCTGGGTGTGTGATTTTCTCTCCCCTCTTCATTACTGTGAGAGGGAATGTGTTAAAACGCCTCCCCTGTCGCGCTCAGGCAAGAAACTCATTAGCCGCGGCACCCCAGAAGGCTCCTTTACTGCAGCCCGTGTCAGCGCCATCCTGAAAAATCTCCCTCTTATTTATGACCGCTTGTCAAGTCCGTATTCCCTCCGTGCCCAGAACTATGTCCTGCATGTGCTGAAACAACAGACGCTCATGCCCCAAAGAGCTGCGTTAAACAGGTCAGCGGTGGATGATAAAGCAACAGGTTGAATCGAGACACATTTCAACACACACACACACACACACACACACACATACATGGCCGTTTGGGTGGAGTCCTGTGAACTGGGCTGCCTTAGGGCTTGGTGATAGAAATTGATGCTGTTAATTAACATGTTTTCAACAGGAAGGAAAGTTATTCAGTAAAAAAATGCTCCGGGCGGAGTACGTTTTTTCCATTTTGCATAAACAAACGAAAATACGAAGGAAAAATTACTAAGCCACCCAACTCGCTGATTGTCCCGAGAAATTATTTCTTTACGCCTGAACAAAGAACAAAATTTGAACACTGCTTCCATCAGCCCTGTGTAATGGATCATTGGCGTTGTGAGGCCAGTAACAACTCGGCCTGGCGCATTCTCTCTTTATCTGAGAGAGGAGGAATTCCATCGTGTCAGAGGGTCTGTTGGATGCAACGGGCAGAAACCACCCCTGAGTGTAAAAGGCCAGCCGACCATGTCAGCCGCTCCAGCTGGACCAGTGAAAGACACTTACGACTGACCCCACAACCCTCTCTGGACCATAATACCACCCCTCTCGCTTTCAACAGCTGCTGCACGGAGAAATGTTAGAGCTCCGCAGAAAAATGAAAGCATCTAGGAGATCTGCTAACAAGCTGCAGGCACAGTGGCAGATGTTCATTTGGAATCATTTTTGCACACGGAGGGAGAGAGTTCACATATGATAAATGCCAGAAAGTTACATGCACATTGAACTGCACCAAGCAAGCAAATAAAAACGGCAGATGAGGGGAGCGCGTCTGGTGCTCAGGATAGAAAGTATTTGTTTAGAATATGTATTTTTAGTCATTGATTTATTTTTAGGTATCCACTTTTATTTATTTGTCTTTTCAGTGTTTATTTGGGCTGCCCTCAACTGAAGATTTTTCTGGTTGACTAGTAGTCATTTATTTTAAGCATTAGTCGACTAATCGCACATTTGTTAATAAACAATTTAAATCATAAAAATGAGCCTTTAATTGCCTACATACCCTAATAAGCACTCAAGCACATTCATAAAGCTTGCCACAGCAAACTGGCAGAAGTAATCATTATGAATGTGTCAGCCAGGGAATAACAGTAAGGAGGCTGATAAACTAGTGCTTTTTGTTTTCGGCTTAAGAGATGAAATCGACACTGACTCGTCTTGTCCACAGTAGTGGGTGCACCTGTTTGTTTCATACAGATTACATAATCTGACATTTTGTTTTCGAACCAAAAATTTATTGGTTCATTTGAAAGTGAACATTTTACTTTCTATAGATATATTTTGCATGTCTATAAGGCAAGTATACACAAGGATGTGCTATTTTCGTTCAAATCAAAGCGAAAATACACAGAAAACGTATCCTTGTGTTGCGGCTGACACAGAAGAGCGTACGCAGTTTGCATTCAGTGAATATTCTCCAAAAAGACAGAGGAGACA
Source organism: Gymnocypris eckloni scoliostomus (assembly GCA_027564155.1). NCBI lineage: Eukaryota > Metazoa > Chordata > Actinopteri > Cypriniformes > Cyprinidae > Gymnocypris > Gymnocypris eckloni. The sequence continues at coordinate 19,393,200 of CM050426.1, read as the reverse complement.
AATTGTTGAAAACAAAGTGTTATTTCTTTGTCAGTCAATGGGACAGTCACAAGCCTCCCGGTTTTCATCCAAAATAAATGTAATTGTGTTCAGAAGACAAACAAAGCTTTTACAGGTTTGGAATGACATTGGGGGTAAGTGATTAATGACGAAATGTTCATTTGGGGGTGGAGTAACCCTTTAACGATCACCGATGTGTTTTTCTTTTGGACTAATAACATTTTGGTCGGCCAAGCCTCTTCTCGAACTATTAGGGGGTAACCCTAGTGTTTATTTGGTTTACAGAATAGTTTATAATGTCAGTTCATCTCAAAGTAGTTTATGTAATGAGAACTATGGTAATATCTTGGAATAATAAATATCTCTGGGGGAAAAACATTAAAAACATTTCTGTTGGACCCAAATATTTGAAACTACTAGTGAAGTACTAGTACTAGAGCTTCTGTTTTGCATTTTTATCATTTAGTATGATTTTTGATTATAAATTATATCATCTGCATAACAGTTTGACTTTGTTTAATTTTCTGTGATTTGTGTTTTTCCTTTTTGGTTTATTAGATCTTCACTGCTTTGCCTCCTCTGACTCTGGGCATCTTCGAACGCTCCTGCAGGAAAGAGAACATGCTCAAATACCCTGAACTCTACAAAACCTCCCAGAATGCAATGGGCTTCAACACCAAGGTAAATAGACTCAAACATGCAGTATAAATCTAAGTTTAACTGAATCTCCATCAGTGTTTGCGCTGCAGAGATGAACAGCCCACTGACTGAGGGATGATGTAAAGAGCAGATGAAATGCATATTTATAAAACTATTAAATTCTTAAAACTTATATCATGAGCTATTGAATCTCTTGTAAATAAGTGTATAAATAATAAACTAGTGATTTAGTTCATTTCTATTGATGATGATGACCCTGTAGACAGGTCATGCTGTGTACACTTTGCTGACCGGTGTATGGGGAACAGTTTGGCACCCAGGCTAAAAACCCCACTAAACAAACAGATCCTGTTACGACTCCCTACACCGTAAAAAATCAAGTCAACAGCAAGACCTTGTTGATTTAGCCGTCCATTAAACTGTCCTTCTCTGTCAGCCTTTCTGCTTATCTGAGATGTCTTTGAGTGTTCATCTCCCTTTTTAGAAGGTCATAAATTCTCTTAAGCCAGTATGAATGTGAAGCTTTGTTCACAATGTCTAATATGTATACAGATAAACCACTCCTAATTTAGGATTTCAAAATTGTGCACTCAGAGTCTAATATATGAATGTTTAATATGAAGTTTTTGACTTTCCTACTTTAAGTACATTTTTTTTTTTTTTATAGCATTATTTAAAATAATAATGTTTGTTAATGTTATTAATCAAGTTTGTCTATAATCTTAAGAACATATACCCAGTTTTTGATGCTATGATGTAGGGATGTAATGGTATGAAAATTTCTTATCACGATTATAAAGACCAAAATGATCACGGTTATCTGTATTATTACGGTATTACTCAAATGTGCTGGAGATGTTCAAAAAGTACAGACACATAAATCAATTGACTATGTTTTATATAAAAAAATCAACAAACAACAAATAAAATGACGTTTTGTTTGCATAATCACTAAAATAATAACAATACCAATGATGTTCGGATTTTAAAGGACAACTTGACTGACAACGTTTTAATAGCATGTTCAAATAAATAATGTAAATGTTCAAACAAAGCTTTGAAAAGTTTTATAAAAAGGAAAACCTTCAAATAAAGCCTTTAAATAAAGAAAAGACTTTCAAGGTGCATTTTCAAGCTTTTCCTGCACTTTAAACTGTAAATTACATGTTGTTTACGCAAACACACACTTGAGTTTTTCACTTTAAATCAGATGTTATTGTGCAAACCACCGGTCTGAATAGTATATAGTATTGCATAATATAAATAGCCAACATATAGAAAAATATAAATGATAAAATAGAGGAAAGAATTTACAGAGCATCTGCAAGATTTTTTTAATAAAATGTAAAGCTTTTTAACCTGCAAAGATAAAATAAATACAGTATGAGTGGGGTAGGGCTATGTCTATATCATATTAAACCATACAATGACTTAAAAAACATTATTTGCAGTTCAAATACAGGTTTTCACAAATAGAAAGAGTTGAATAAAGTGACAAGCCTCAAATTTCAGCCTTTACAATTACAAATAAAATTAAGAAGGGATGGGTCAAAAGTATAAAGAATTATTTTGTTTCTCAGCAGATCTGGTGAACAAAAAGCTAATGTGCCTTCAAAAAAAAAAAATAAGTGCTTTAAATTAAAATAATTATTCACACTTCTGATTTATCATATATGTATATATAGATTAAATTAAAGCCTAAAATATGAGGTTCTGTCTGCCACTAGGTAGCGCTTTTGGAACTGCACGACTACGACTGTTTCCCCAATAACGACTTTACAAAAAGCAGCTCTTTGCTCACAAACACTGCTTTTAGACATTATACTGTACGTCGGTGAGATGAAACGATAAATTCATTGAAACTTCTCTGAAGGCAGTCGGTTCACGTCAGAGATACATTAATATAAAAACACCCGCTCTGCGTTTTGACTTTGAAATGCTTCTTTTATTATTTCACTTTAATCGCTATATTTAGTTTAACTGAGCATGGGCATTTTCGCTTCCCTTTTACACGGCTTGAAAGCACAGACTCGCTCATAAAAAAGCAGACTTGACAGAAGACTTTATTTAAACCATAGTTTGTATTTGTCGTTTTCAAGGCAACGCTGAATGAAACAGCAGTCTCTCTCTACGTTTATTACTCCGTTCCATCAGAGGGCGCGCGATCATCACATCAGTCACGCACAGAGCCGAGCGAAGCGGTTTTCATTTGGTCTAGAAAGTGACCTAACGTTATTCAGTAATAAAGCAAATCATTATAAACCCAATGCAATTTCAAGCGGTGTCAAGCACTTTATCCAAAATTCAAGCACTTTCAAGGATTTCAAGCACCCATACCAACCCTGGATAAATGATTATATGTATTTTATCTGCTCAATGAATAATTCTAGATAACTCATCTGAATTGTTTAAATGTGTAGAATCCACATAAGCTTGTTTTTCATCAACCGGTCATAATTTCCAGCAGGGCATGGTAAAGCAGTAAAGTAACCCCCATAACTAGTAAAGCAGTATTGCGACTAAGAACACTGCCTTTAGATATCACATGGAGCAAGAAGAAAACAAAATGCCATCGAATCCTTTCTGAAGACAGTCAGAACCTCCAGAGGTACATTCATATCATTAATTCATTTGTATAATTCATTTAGCACTCTTTTAAATGAAACTACTGAACGCACGCGAGACTGTTACCCAAAACTCTGCTTTATGCTGGACAATATTTATTTATTGTAAGTTGTTCAAAACGTGGTAATCGAATACTGTTTTAATGATAATAAAAAAATGAAATGGTAATATTAACCGTGGGGAATGTTTATCATGATTTATCGTCAAACCGGTAATCGTTACATCCCTACTACAGTGCTAGATATATTCTAGTAAAATTATGATCCTTCTTCACTTTCAGATACCTTAATAGTGTCAATATAGGACAAGCATATTTCCATCCTCTCTAGGTGTCTGTGACTGCTGGCTTTGCGTCTCTCTGTGTTAATAAAGCTGTCTCGTCTCAAGCTCCGGCGTGTCTGCGCTGGTGTCACCTCACAGCCCTGCTCCACAGCCGTGGAGACCCATTTACCACCACACTGACACGGATTACAGACATCACAGCCAGGGGTCAGGAGGAAGAGAGGGGGAGAGACAGATTTACTGGGCATTTGTAACACAAACACCATCACTCTTACTTTAATTGTTCAATGCAACAACAAAAAGCTTTAATGGGGAAGAGGAAGTAGGGAAATACAGTAGAATAATCAGTAACAGAATAGTATTTTATTGAATTGTATATTATTAGAAATCATAAAAGGCTGCTTTCTGTTATTTTTCTATAATGAGAGTGATATATTTGCTTGGAACAAAGACTAATTGATATATAGAGGAAGGTAATGAGGGCATCTGTTGAATACTGTAGCATTGCCCAATTTGTGAACCCAAGTCTCCTTTGAGTCAGAACTTATTTTTTAAAGAATCGGTTAAATTGATTCACAGAACCCTTAAATGATCCTAATGACTTGATTAAACTCATTTACTAAAATATTGGTGTGCAACCCGCATCCCTGTTTCAGACTACTACACGTCATCTGTGTACAGAACGGACACTTTATTTGTAAATAAAGCCTGTGGAAGATCATGTGAAATATTTAGGTCTTTACCCACCATGGCCCCTTTCACATTTAATTACATAGCTTTGACACTAAAGTCTCCCTAATAATGACAAAGCCTCTCGTAGACCCCAGGATAGCGGTTATTGCACTCATTCAACACACTGCAGCCTCCATCCCTCCCTCCTTCTGCCTCTTTCTCTCTTTCATTCTCTCCCTTTCTGGCTTATTTGTAGCCCAACATAGTTGGAGAAGGCTTATTAGAGCGTCTGGCAATAGATGGCACAAAATAAAGTTTATCCTTTCATGCTAGTTTAAGCAATTAAGCTGTCACACAGAATGCAGTGCTTTGCTTCAGGCAGAACAGACGGCCATTCACACCTACATTCTTAGCAACCTGCTTAGAAACGAAGGAGTTTGGGGCCTCCGTCTGACAAATGATTATGAACGTTTATTGATTTCATTAGCATTCATTGCAGGACTGTGCGTTTAATGCACCAAGCCAGGGTGAGAGCAGGTTGTTTCAAATGGCACTTGGATCATGTTTTGTTTTGGGTGGTTGTGTTTTAATGCCTATGTGAAAATCTCAAGTCCAATCACTGTGGAATGGATGCATGTCAATAGCTTAATGCGGGATGTGTTATGAAAATTTTAATAATTTAATAATCTAATATTTATACACAATTTTTGAATACTTAGGCTTGTAAATTTGAATAAACCCCGAACGATAAGTATGAATTTAATTCCAAAGATTAGGAGGGGTGTGGTTATAGTGCCCTTCTGAGGTGTGTTTTGTGGGTGTAGGATGAGCGGGCTGTCTGAGGGCCGCAGCCCTGAGCTTTGTTTTGTTTTGCCGATAGCAGAGGTGAGAGGGTCAGGCCAGAGAGGCCGAGAGGTCGTACAGGGCCTCTGTGAAACAACACAGAACAAGACAATCTCAGGGTATTCCTCTTTTCTCTCACTCTCTCATTCTCCTCTCATTTCTCTGCATCCCATCCCCCTCGAGAGATTTCATGGCTGCCACTTGATTGGATTTGGAAAAACTTGTGCCAGTTGTATTGGTGAAATTTGTGTTTCAACATTTACAGATTCAGAATCATTTATCCACCTTTCTCCTAACAAATTATTGATAGGCACTTCAGGTTTGGGGACGTTCCTCTCAAAATGACTGCAACAATCATGTCAAATCATAAGACTGTGCTTCTAATACTTATCCATCATTTTGACTGAATGGGTTGTACATTTTCATTATTTTTTATTTTCAGATGTCAGGAGAATAACGTTATATTTGGTATATTAATGTGATGTTATATAACAACAGTATCTATAAAAATAGCTCTTTTCAGCTCGCTGCATTATTTTCCTCCTGATTTTTTTTGTTTCCTTTTTAATCCACTGAAAGTAAATGAAAAAGACAACATGTACTGTGCATTTGTGGTCTGCTCTCCCGGTTTAATTTACGATATAAACCATGAATAATTCCCAAAAAGAAACTTTTATTTTTCTCCCAAATCCTCATGTCTCTTTCCAGGTTTTTCTTCACACGGATGCTGAAAAATCTAATTGTTACAAAATATAGACATGTATTACTATGATAATATCTAGCACATTTGTAATATTGCTGCGGATAGAAGCTGGATATTTGGGAGTTATTCATGGGATGTTGTAATTAATTTGTTAATGTTTTTACAATTTTAAATTTCCTTTTTAATGATCGATCCTTTTAATGAGTGAAATAATTTCACCTCACTGTATCCAGTTTTTGAAAACGGTTATTGCGTTCATAGTGCGACCCATTTGCTGATTGTTTACAATTTGAGAAAAGCATCATGGGGCGTAGGACAAAGGTGGAAAGTTTTTAGCCCTTTCTGTCAGATGCTAGCATTGGAAAGTTCATTTTAAAAATTGTTTTGATTAATTTTTGGGTCAGTAAGATTTGTATTTATTTATTTGTATTTCAGTTCCAGTTTTGCTATAACGGGAATAAATAAATAAATTACAATGAAAAAGTTCAAACAGTTTTAAATTGTAGTAATAATTCACAATATTACTGACAACAAACTTTTGATCAGAAGTGTGTGTGTGTGTGATAATTTATTAATTGCGTGATTATACCTTCCACTTTTCTTTTAACACTTATAAAATACATATTTTATTAAATACTGCTTCTAACTTACAGTAATTTTAAAAAGAAAATTAAATTTGTGTCGATAATTGAATAAAGTCTTTTTCTCACATGAAACTGTTATATGCATTTATTCCAATTAAATTGATAGAAATAAAACAGTTTTTGATGGAAATTAACATAGAAGCTGACAATTACATTTCTGTGAAGATCTATTCCTTTAAGCACTTTGTGAATCCATTTGAATTGAATGACTCATTAAAAATCACCATTACAAAAGAATGATTCATTCACAACATTTACCTCTCTAGCAGACGCTCCAAATATGGTTCATTCCAATAACATTTTTGTTCATATGGAGAAGTTTGTATATTTATTTTAGTGATTTTTTTTTTGTGACATTTTAATACTGTTGACTGTTTCTCAGCACAAATATTATGCTGTTTTACTTATAAATATGGAAATAATCTGTTGTGTCTGTGGGCAGTGAACAGTCTCAGACTTTGCAGAGGTGAAAAGAGCAACACCCAAAAAAACGGGGTTTGGAAACTGGACCTGTGACGGACCTGATTTCATTTCACGGCTGTTTCATGCTACACCGCCCATTAGTGTTTTGATTGGCCACGTCCATGCATAATGTAAATTCAAAACAAAGCGGTTTTGGAAGAGGATATTTGTTTAAATGGCACATCCAAAGTCCACATGCCCATGTATACAGTTGCAGACACTCAAAGACTTTATGCGTACCTGTGTAAGCGATAGTTTTTCCATGCTCCCAAATAACCATACACTGTAGCGACAGACTCATACATCTTAATTTCTTAAACTTGTGTATGTTTGTCCTAAAAGTATCCATGAAGGATTTGGGGTTTTTTCACAACTCACAAAGGAATGATTGGGGAAATTCGATGAGGCAACTAACTGCAGGGAAAAGAGAAGGGATGGCGGAAAAACACCCCTTACTGACATCTATAGTTGGCGCGCCTCCCCTCTCCCTCTTTCTTGCTCTTGCCTCACTCACAGGATATACAAAGTGTCTGTCAGCGGGGTGGCCATTGAGCAGGGAGGCCTGACAAACCTTCCACTTAGCCTAGCGCTGAGAACACACAAAGGCCCGGGGTCAGGGTCACCAGGCAGGGTTAGGGTGGCCACCGTCTTTCTCATGCCTCTCTTCTCTCTCTCTCTTTTTCCTCCACCCCTCCTCCACTCTGCTGCAGGTCTTCTGGGCTCATTGTCTGAACGGCCTGTTTCACTCAGTCATCCTCTTCTGGTTTCCCCTCAAGGCCTTCCAGCACGGTAAGCACACATACACACGCTCTCTCACACTACGTTTAGTTTAGTTTTTTGAGGTCAGTGGGTGTCATATTGAAAGACGGGTCTGCTCTCGCTTCAGCTTAATTGCTTCTTATTGGCCACCATGAATATCTGAATATCACTCACTCATACACATACACGTGCACACACATTCTCTCCTTTTCTCCATTTCATGCAAAAGAGAACATTCTATATGACTTTCTTCCATTAAACACAAAAGCAGTAGTTTTGAAAAATGTTATATATTGTAATGAAAGCAATTAAGGACTGTGGCTGTCAAGCTTTAAAAGATATATAGTTGCACCATAAAAGCATAAAACAATCTATACGACTTATGTACTGAGTCTTAAGTCATATGATTTCTTTGTGTGACAAAATGGACCTAATTTTAATTTAATATTTGATTAATTTAATGGTTCACTGGTAATGGAGTATTTGGATTTAGAGAGTTAAACATGAATTCATATAGGTTTTGTGAACATGATCCACTGATTCATAAAGACTGAGCTCAAAATGATTCATAAATCACTTTTTCTTAGTCAATAAATTATATATCAAATTGTTGTCAATAATTACTTCAATTTTAAGCCTTTCCTCGCAGATATATCAGCAGATCTACACTTCCATAGTGTTTTTGTAGCTTGACACTAAATAATTTCACAATTTTCATTGTTAGGTTAACATTTTTATGTAATTTAATAAATTGCTCTGTGGTCTGTAAGTTGCTCTTTACGTGCATTCATAAGTGTAAGCATGTACAAAGGAGTGTGTCAAGCATGTGAACAGATTTCGTGTGTGTGTGTCAGCACAAATATCTGGTTGACTGCGGACCACACATTCAGGATCAGACCTGCATTTAAACAAAGCACTGGAGACTCTCTCTGACTGACAGCCTGTCAGCACCACACACACACACACACACACACACACACCTTCCTGATCCACATGTGGTGTCCGTTGTGTTTCGCTGTGCCAGAGCGCTGATGGTTTTGGATCATCCGCTCTCACTTACAATCGGAGAATGACTAATACTCCTCCACTAAACCACACTGCCATGTGTGCACTTTTGTGTGTGGCTTTCCCAGATTTTAAGACAGAACTTTTACTATTTAATCGGAGATGTTTACTGAAGCAATTAGCACATCCTGAAAAGTCAAGAAAACCCAGATTGTCTCAACGGTCAATTAATCCTCAATGATCTGGGGAGATCTCTTTTCCAAACCTCTCTGTACAGCAGTCAACAGCTCCTTTTACACACACTGTTACCTTTTAATCACATGACCATTGGAGCTCAGGTGTATCATAAGAAGAGAATAAGTTCTTTACAAGCTTGTTGGTTCAGATTAAATGGGCATAAAAGCTTTTTTGGCCTTTTTCCACTTTGAGGATGGGAAATAGGGTGAAAAGGTAGAAATCCGTAAAGAGGTCAGATTTGAACTGGCATAACCCACATGAGCACCACAGCTCCACTAAGCCATGGCTCTGTCCCTATCAGGACATCCTAGAGAATGTTTTATACACTTTTTAAATTGAAAACAACACTGTTAACCGCATTTGTGGAATAATATTTTTGATTTAATACCTAATTTTGTCAAATTAAATCAAGTTGTAGATGTTAAATATTCTTAATTTATATATCCAAACCAAAAGCATATTAAGTTGTCTAAATAGTCATTTTTACAGTGAGGCTGCATTTGACCATCATGTACTGTATGTAAACAGTCCTTTTCTAGAATTCTTGTCTGTTTAATGTGGGCATCAGATCTCTCTTGAGCTCAACATCTTAATGGAGTATCTACAACCGTCCCACTGACCTGTGTTTGCATGGAAATGTGTGTGTTAAGTATGTGATCCTTCACTTTAAAAGACTTCTTGTTTATTCTCCTCACAGATACTGTCTTTGGAAATGGAAAGACACCCGACTATCTCCTCTTAGGCAACATGGTTTATACAGTAAGTGCATTTGGGCCCTCAGATCCTCACAAAGCGTCTCTGTGTCCTCCCCGTTGCCTGACACTTTGTCCCGGTTGTCCTGCTGTGAAATGTTCCTTCTGTGTCGAGTTTGGCCTCACTGAGGATTTTCGCTCCCTTTTTTGCCAACTTTTTAGGCACTGAAATGAAAATGAAGCTGACCTGCTCCATCTCATACAGAAACTGTTTGGAAGTTCCTGTCAGCCGACTGTCTCTCATTAGATCTTACGTCTGTACAATCTAATCCGTTTATGTGTACATGCAACCTCAGATAAGAACCTGTCTCTCTCACAGTTTGTGGTGATCACGGTGTGTCTGAAGGCTGGGCTGGAGACATCGTCTTGGACCATGGTGAGCGTTTGGATGACTCTTTCCATCCCTCTATCTCTTTTCTCTCCCATTTCACTGTGTCCTCCCATTTCCTTTGACGTTATAGTCCCTCTATCAGTAGAAACATGCTCCTCCACCCCCTCTCACTCCTCTCACTTACCCTTTTCTTCTGCCGCTGATGTCACGGAAAAGTTCAGAGCATTCAAAGATGATGTCATGGTTGCATCGCTAATCAAAGCACTTATTCACATATGCAGTTATAGTGCACTGTTGCTAACATTACATTACTATTTAAAATATAGTAATTTAAATGTCTGGTGTAATGACTGCTAAAAAATCAGCTTTGCCATCACAGAAATAAATTACATAAAAAAAATTCAAACAGGAAACTTTTAAAGCTTTTACAGTTTCTTTTAAACTGTAATAATATTTCACACTGTTACTGTATTTTTAACCAAATAAGTGCAGCCTTTGTGAGCATAAGAAACTTCTTTCAAAAACATTCAAATCTTAAATATTCAGCTTTTTTATTTGGTGTATATGCTACTGTATTTACTTATCCCATAATAAAATTTGACCACATGCATATTCAAAATTAAGTATTTTTTCATTGCACTGTATTTTGCAAGTATCATTTTCACAAATTCACATGATTTTCATGTGGTTTCATTGTTTCACATGTGCAGACTTCAAGCCTCAAATGCTTGATGATCATGTGATTAAACAAAAACACATGGGTGTAACATGCTCCCATATGTGCTCACTTGTGATTCAGCATGTGTTCGTGTAAAATTCATGTGCGTTAAGGGTTGTTATGAATGTCACTAGTCTAAAATGATCTTTCAGATGAGGTTTTGTGCTGTTTGAGTGTCAGGCTGGCAGTATTATGAGCAGAATGACGTCTCTCCTCTACTCACTGTGTGTTTTCTCTAATCTTTTCTGGCTTATAGTTCAGCCACATTGCCATCTGGGGCAGCATTGGATTGTGGGTAGTCTTCTTCGGCATCTACTCCTCACTATGGCCTCTGATTCCTCTGGCCCCGGATATGTCAGGAGAGGTAAGACATACAGTACAAACAAGTTTTTGTTTTTTTCCTGCGTTAACAACAAAGTTTTGCTTATTTAGACTACTGTTTGTTTGCTTTTTTTAAGAATTGATTAAATTGATCTGAAGTGACTGAAGAAACATTTATTTAAAAAAAAAAAAATCTGCATTAACTTTCTATCAAAGAATCCTGAAAAAATGCATCACCGTTTACACCAAAATAATAAGCTGCACAACTGTTTTCTACCATTTTTTTAGCACTAAGTCTGAATGTTATTCTATGTTCACGCTCTCAGTGTTTGAGAATTTGACAGGCCTTAATTTCTTATTCACATAGCAGCTTACAATAGCGGCTCAAATACTAGCGGCAGTGACTAAAGTAAAAGCATTCATAAAACTGAAGAGTATTATCACATTTGACACAAGTGAGAATAGAGAATTTATCGTGCACAAACCACACATGAAAAGCCGCGACACTCGCTGGACACACCTATGTGCAGCACATAGTGACTCTCGTCTATACCATATTCTGCTGAATAATGACTGCTGAAAATTCAGCTTTGCATCACAGGAATAAATTACATTTTAAAATGTATTTAAATAGAAAGTGGCTCTTATACATTTTTATAATATTTTGCAAATTATTTGCAGTGTTTTTGATTAAATAAATTCAGCCTTGCAGAGCACAAGACATTTAAGAACCAAAAAATTTAATCTTAATAATTTTGGAATTAATTAATTCATTATTTATTTATTTCACAAACTTTTTAACTAGCTTTATGAATCAAATTTGTCCTCAAACTATACTAAGCTAAAACACACTTCCCATCCTTGTCCCTGGGGCTCTGGATGTGTCGGGTGATATAAAACACACACAGACCACCCTTTTTCTCGCCTGGGGCTCTACACTATCTTTGCCATGATCTGAGCATTAAGAGTTTGTGTGTTCATTAGGGTGAGCAGTGTGCTGGAAACTCTACACCTCATGAGGCCTTGAGGCACCACAGGTCTCTGCTCTTTTCTCACCTCATAATCTCTTAATGGGGCCTAATAAGCCCTATTTGTGTCACCTGTGAAGAAGAGTGATTTAAAAACATCTACAACTGCTTGTTTGTGCAGAGAGTTCAAAAGTCCTGGAGTCCAGACAGAATACTTGTGTTTATAATAGTTTGGTGTGGTTTTAATCAAAGATGATTTTTGCTGTTTTGCTATTAATTTCTATTTATATAATGTCTGGACACCAATATGAGAACGCTCTGTTCGCACACATTGTTGGCGTTGTTTAAATATGCTCAAAAGCATCCAAGGTTTTATCCCAGCATCTGGCGTTGTGTAACAGTAGCCTCTTCCTCTCATGTGTGTCCTGCACCCCCGTCCTGAATGGCCAGTCATGTGGGCTCTTTTATCAGCTCTTTCCCTCTACATTTAGGGTAGTAGAGTAGAACAGACCCCAGAGGCTCAGGGTAACCCAATGCCGAGGGGAGCCATAGCATGGCACTACATCAGAGCGCGGGGCGGCTGAGAGAGAGCGCACCTGAACACACCTGAACTCTGGGCCACCTCACACCGATCTCTGGCTTCTGCCACAGCTGCCTGAAGAGCCGAGAAAGGGGAAAACGATTATGATGGAAAGAATTAAGACATGCCACACCATTAAATCAATTTAGTTAAATCATCACACAATGCATCATTATTTTGACATTTTCATGGTACTCCAAGACACTTCCGAAGAATAGCATGGTAGGTATTTATTTAAAGTGCCTTAGAGTACTATGAATATAGTCATATCAATACGTTAATCATTGGTCAGATTTTGTAATGCTTTTGAAAGAAGTGTTTTATGCTCACCAGGGCTTAATTTATTCGATCAAAAACATGTAATTGTAGTTTATTCCTGTGATGGCCAAGAAGAATTTTCAGCAGGCCTTACTCTAGTCTTTAGTGTCACATGATCTTTCAGAAATCATCCTAATATGCTGATTTGTTGCTAAAGAAACATTTCTTATTAGCGGTTGTGCTGCTTAATATATTGTCCAGGTTTTCTTTTCAGGATTATTTCTTTTTTTTTTTGATTCTTTGAAGAATAGAAAGTAAAAAAAAAAAACAGTTTATTTTAAATATAATTATTTTGTTGCATTATAAATGTCTCTATAAATGTTACTTCTGATCAACTGAATGCATCCCTGCTGATTGAAATTGTTAAGTGCTTTATAAAGTTGAGTAAAGGAACTTAAACTGTAAGTTACATTATTTATTTATTTGTAAAATTGTACTGCCAAATGTTTTGGAGTACTAAGAAATGTTAAATATGCAAGCTTTTACTTAGTGGACAATTTTCAGAAACAACTACTAGTTGATTACTTTAGTTTTAGGGCCTGTGTCGACTATTTCTAAATCACATAATTGCATCCCAAAAGGATTTGTTTTTCACATCCTTGTGTAGCTGCGTGGTGTAGCTTTATATGGTAACCTATGACTGCTACATTTTATATTGGTAGTGTCACACAGTGAACCTTAAATTTATAATGTCATAAGACAATAAAAGCACAAACTATTGAGATGGTCTGAACTGCTCTAAAAACCTCTTAATTGAACCATGGGCTGCCCAGAGGCTGACAGAAACCATGAGAACGTCTGTTTTTTGCACCGTTCATGACATCATTGGCGTCATCTCACGTGTGCGAGATTCACTCTAGTAATGTACATGAGCTAAACATTGACTACTTTTAAACGGCTCAATTCGTAATGTCAATGTTCGTAATGCTGTCAAATAATGAATGTTAACAATATACTTTTGATCTACTGCACTAGTTCAGACAGTCTTATCACAACATGTCACACTCAAGGCAACTTGAGATACTGTGCTCGACATCAAGAGCCTGCCGATTACCCAACTATCACCTCACACACCTGTTTAAAGGCATGCACATTCACATACACACATTCAGCCAGTCATGTCATGAATGCACCTTTGAACAGACACACATCACCTATTGCATCTAAAGGCATGTAGAATTTAGATAACACTAAAGAAAGTCACAGCAGATAAAACAAGCGCTACAGCGATGCAAAATATTTCTTTAGATGTCAGAGCTGTGATGTAACGGTTAGCTGTAGCCGCAGTGAAAGTGTTCTGTGGTGCATTCCTCTCCATTCTTCCATTGGATGCAGCAGACAGGTCTGTTTTATTCAAGTGCACCTGGTATCTGTGTGAGACAGACCATTCATCTTGTTCCACTCTCTTTGATGTACAAGATTTCACCTTTAGAGACTCACTCTCTCTATCAGCAGATAAAACTACAGCCTGCTGCTCATGTAACGCTGCACACTGGAAACTGTGTGTGTGTGTGTGTGTGTGTGTGTGATCTGCTCTATTTCAAAACATTTTAAACCAAACCTGTCAGGCTATTCCTGTCCGACATATTAGACAAATATCTTAGTTCATTATATTGTAATGTGTTACAGTGCTGGTTAAAGTCTGTTCAAAAGCTACCGTTTTTATTATATTTACTAAATATATTTTTTTAAATATAAAAAATACTTTTTTTAAAGTTAACATCAAAACTTCAAAAAGAATTCCACAAGTTTGTGTAAAACCTGAGGATAGTGTTTGGTAGCATAAATTGGAATAATCCAAATAGCACCTTGTGCTCAATGGAAGCAAGAACATCTGACCATCTAATCATAGGCGTTGACATGATCTTTTGCTTTTTTCATAGTGTGTGTTTTCCATACTGGACACTCGAAGGCCTTGTGAATACCTCCATTCCTCATGCCTTGAGACAAACTGAGAATTGCTGTTTTTCAGGCCCTGTTGGAATTTGATGTCTCTCTTGCTTTTTTCTCCTTCTATTTTTCTCTCTCTTTCAAGACAACAGGCATTAGATGGTACTCCAGCTGTATCTGGTCCAATGGGACTTTGAATCTCTATACTCTACACATTCAAACCACAAACTGACTAGAGGAACTTTGATAGAGCGTGTACAATTAGGTTGTTTATATACACAAGTTGACATTAGACTTTTTGAGTGACTGGCTTGGCTTACAATAAAAGCATATTTGAATCAATTGCATGTGGAATATTTAGTTTTTGGGAGAAAAGGCAAAACAATTTATTCTTCTTGCACATGACTTTGTGTGTGAACATGGATAAAGTCGGCTTGGCTCAGGCGTTAGTATGTAGTCCCTAAAGCCATGGCCAGGCCGAGGTGAATGACCATGTCTGAATTGTTCTCATCTCATATTTACCATCACAATGGATGGTATTAACATTCTTGGGCCAACATTATCACTGGCAGGCATGAGCAGCCAAACTCCGCTGTTTCACAGCACCGCTGATTAGTGCACCCAGGCATAGTTAATCCATCCTGTCAATCACCAGAGGAAGTACCACGTGGGATTGAATGATAAACACTCAGACTCAGTTTGCCTGGTTTAAGCGCTAATAGAATCTGTCAACGTTTGCTTTCAGGTTTTGAAAGACCTGATTGAAGATTTTAAATGGTCCGTTAGTGTGTGCTTCTGACAGAGCAACATAGTAATTTTGATTAATTACAGTTTGTGCATGAAGGTTTGTGTATATGTCAACTTATTGTGGTTTGCAGTGTGTGCTTATATAGAGTTTGTTTTTGTCCGATTTCCATTTAGCATCAGCTTTCGTCCAAGTTGCATGTACAATATGGCCAAGTCCAATCGGGTAATGTGATTGTCTAACCCCCTATTCAGTGGTAACTTTAGTTTAGCTTTAGTAAAGAGCACTTCAAACCGCACACATGCCAGCTCTGGAGAGCACATTCAGTGCTTTGATTGCTTATGACAAAGGATGGGATGCTTTGCGTACAGTATGTGTGCATATCTTTCCACAATTACCTTTCTAAGTATTTGCATACTTAATATTTTGCATGCATGAGGTGTCCAACTAGAAAAATCAGCTTTAGCTGTTAATTGTGTTTGTAGACCATTGGTATACCATCCAGGACCATAAACAAATCCAAAGTCCTACCATTTTAAGCTGGTTTATGGAACATGATGGCTGGCTACTAGCTTGCCTGGGTTTTTCCAGCAGGAGAGTTGCATAATGTGTGTGTATATTTGTTGGAGAATGTGTCCAGCAGAGACCGAGGGAGTCGATGTCCTGTCTAAACAGTGGATGCGGACAGCCTTGATTTCCAGCCGAGACGAGGCCATCGAGCCATGCTTTCAAAAGCCAACTAGATTTGTGTTTTTACCAGAACTGTCCATAGAAATGTTAGAAAAACACAGTTTGAAACGGTTTGTACGTTCACTTTATAATTTTAAATTGTACAGTTCATAGCAAAGCAACCCATTTATAGATTAAGCGTATTTATAGCATTCAACTTAGCAGGAAAATATTAATGAAGTTTGACGTTATACTTTTTTAGTTATTGACTCTAATTTAAAATTCCCACCTCTAGTTTTATTCATACTTAATGTCTTTGAGCCCCTCTGGTCCTGTCTGATTCTTCAATACATTGGCCCCCAATGAAAATGATTAAACTTCCATTATCAAAGAGAAAATTACATGCTACCTCTGGGACTGTCGAATTCCAGCTCATCATGTATATCTTTTCACCAATGTACAATTTTCTCTTATTTCACTTGGCAATACAGAACACTTGTTTCATTCAAGGTTAAAGATGACATTAGTAGGGTGGAGGAAGCCATTTTGATTTCCAGTCATTTGGGATTTCCTGCCTCCCTGATGTTTTGTTAGATATCAAAGTCTCTTTTCCTTTAATGGTGAATAGATTAGCTAATTTGGAAACTCCTGAAACCTTTGGTAGATTGCTGCAGGCAGGTGTGCCTCTCGGCTTTGTGCTGGGGCCTTTACTGGTTTCGATTACAGGAAGTTGATTTGTCTCGGAGAGCCGAGTTTAGACAAGTGGTGCAAGCATGTATGTTGAATGGCATTGCAAGGTGGTGGATCGGTGCTCTTTGACATTTAATGACAGGTATTTTCAACGCAGCTGGGCCAAAGCAAACAGGATAAGCGCAGACGACTGCATCTCACACCCCACTAGCCCACGCTAGATTATTCCGTCTTGTGAATCAGACCCTGTGGAACCACAGAGCACACTTTCTTTTACTCTTTTTCTCTCTCCTTTTCTCTTTCTGTCTCTCTCCAAATTCCTTGCTTCCTCACAGGCTTTTGCACTCTTCACTTTGGATGTGCCTGTTACGATTAAGATATTTTACATTGAAAGGACAAACTGTTATAATTATCTGAGAGATTGTCTGAGTATCACCCAGTTCCAGACAGATGAATCTGTTCGCTGCTTGTTTATTTAATTAAAGAGTGTATTTTGGCTGATTTGCCTCTCATTTAGGAATCGTTTTGGTTGTGGAAATTTTTGAGATAACAAGTTTATTCTGTTCCAATTTGGAATTGCAGGACATTTATGAACTACTGCAGTTATGAACTGATTCATTAAAGTAATGAAGACTTATGTGTCTGAGTTTTGCACTTGGTACCATGCAGTGCTTTCTAAGAGTGATTGGAGGTAACATCCAGTAATCTTGACTGTGATAACAGATAGTGCGGTTTATGCATACCTGACTTCATCCATTTTAAAAATATAACACAAATAATGGCCATCACAGCTTTTTCTTAATCTCAGTCCAGGTTGAAGTAGTTTGGCAGAAAAATGTATTTTTTACTTTTAAGGCACTTTTAACTATTTGGGCTGGTGTCTATGGAGTGATTGCAGTGGCTAGTATTCCTTTACTTTTCATGTACATTTCATATTTTCAAACACATGGGGGAGAGTTTGCATCTTTTAAATTTTTACTTAGATTAAAATGCCTGATGATTTTTTTATCTCTCTATCTAGCTATAATTTCCTTTTCTGTGTGTTTGTTTCTGACGGTCACAGACAGCTGTGTAATGATAGACCTTTTTTTTTTTCTTACCTCACTGTCTCTGTCTCCCATCTATCACATGAAGCAGGCATTCAGATAGGTCAGGGTCATCATTTGGGATCAGGGTTTTAGAGAGGTGATCTGGGAAGGACCGTTAGCAGTTGGGATCTGTACTCTAGCTGACTCTCTCATCTGTCTCTCATTTCACCTCTTCTTGTCTGGCTGGCTTCTCATCTGTCACACACACATTTAACATGTACCAGGATTAAACACATTCCAGCCCCCTTAACTAGATTACACCTTTTAAGTTTTGGTCAGATTGGTGATTGAAAGCGAAGACCTTTGTAGTACTGATGTTGAGAGTCCAGCTAAATGGTTTGGTTAAGTTTGGAAATCAGTCGCAGATTCTCTTTGGTGCTCTGTCTCATCTCTCTCTGTGTGTGTGTGTGTGTGTTTTCCAGGCGGACATGATGTTCAGTTCAGGAGTCTTCTGGATGGGTCTGATCTTCATTCCCATCACCTCTCTGGTGTTTGATGTGGCCTACAAAGTGTAAGTTGAGATTCTTCAGCACCAGCCATTAAAGCTTGAACTTCTCTTTCTCTGTGGTCACCAGAGGTTTGTGTCATCTATACTGTATTAAAAGTATTGACATATAGTTTAAATTGCTTGCTACACTCAAACAATTACTTTTTGACATGATTCAATCATGGACAGTGGTTCCACACTCAGTTGAATCAAATTATTTGGATATTAATTAATAGTTATTTGGACATTTCTAATTTTAGTTGTTTACTCGGTTCACTTTTTCATTGAACATTAAGTATTAAATAACATGTTTTCATCATGTGGAACCACTGTCCATGATTAATTGAAGTTCAGCCAAAGTGTTACAGTAACGTAGCAATTTAAATCTAACTTTTCTTTACACATATGTTAGATTTTGGCATTTTGAAGATGATACTGATTACATCCAGCCCTCCCATTATAGTTATAAATTATATAAATATAAATATATAAAATCTTTTTAGCTGGTCATTATTACCCAAGCACACGCTTGATACCAAAGTGACAGAAACTTAAATAGCAACATAATAGAACATTAAACATGAACAAATCTCCTTATATCCTTATCTTGCTAAACAATATCATAGAAATATGCATACAATATAATTTTATAAAAAAAATGATTTCCTTATCCTGCTATTTGATTGATGTTCTTTAAAAAATGAACATTGTGTTAAGCCAAAGAATAACCGTTTCAAGTCAGTTTGACAGAACGCAATTGTGTTTGAACAAGAAACCTGAAACGAAAGAAAATCTAAATGAATTGTTGAAATAAAATGAATAACATAAAAAGGCAAATACTGTAATGCAGATAAGAATAAATAATCATGCATACAAAAATAAGACTCCAAAATAAATGAAACATTTTTTGATGAAACCTGCAATAATAATAAACAATAATAGTTATGTAATTGTAAATTATCATAAAGAAAAAATATATTAAATACTTTGTATTAAACATTTTATTTTGTTTTCAGAAAAATACATATTATTATTATTATATTTATCATTTGTAACAGTCTTTTTGTTTACATTTGTGTAACAAACACTTATTACTGTAAGCTGTAACTTGTATTTTATTAAATAAACATGTTTATTAAAAAAAAATATTTGTTATTATTATAATTTAATTTTTTGCTTTTAGGGCACAATACAGGATGTTTAGTGATAGTCTGACGTTACATTCTTATATGCATTTTTTCCACCTTGAGGGCTTTTTCTTCCATCTTTGTCATAGTTTTGACTTTGTTTTTAACCCCCTGTGTTTCAGTATGAAAAAGGTGTGCTTTAAGACCCTGGTTGATGAGGTGCAGGAGTTGGAGGCGCTGTCGAAAGATCCAGGAGCTGTGGTGCATGGGAAGAGGTGAGGGCCGTTCCTCGTGAATTCATAATAAAACAGAACAAGCAAAAACAGCGGATCAGCAGGGATCACCTCCAAGTGTAAACGATCCTACTGGCTGCTCTCCCGGCTCCGGTCTCATTCTGTCTCCTCTACCTCTCACTGGAGACACATCTGTCTAGCAGGAAGTTTGTCTTTAATTCAGTCGTTCTTCTGTGGGAAGAGGAAAGAGACGTCCGTTGTGCGCATAATGATCTCTGTGTCTCAGTACTGTTCCTCTTTGTGTCCTTCCCTGTAGTTTGACTGAGAGAGCCCAGCTCCTGAAGAACGTCTTTAAGAAGAGCACCGTCAGTCTGTACCGGTCCGACTCCATGCAGCAGAATCTACTCCGTACGTCAGCGACACACATGTGCTTCGCCACCCACAGGCACACGGACGCAGACACACGTACATGTTCTCCACAGCACAGATATCACAGACAGACTCATGCAGAATCACTGATGCACACACACCCTACCATCCCCATCTGCAGCATCAAAATGCAGGTTCACTCTCAAACGCAAGGGCTTATGGATGTGCAATTGCAGACTCTCACAGATGTACAAATCTGAACCAAAACCAATGAAAATTAGGTGAGGATGGTTCTTGACAGCTGCGGATAGTCGATAGTAATGTAGTCATAATATCACTCGAAAGCAACAGCTGCATTAACAAAGCTCAAGTTAGACTGAGATGGCACCGGTCGTAGGGTTCCTTCTCAGGCAGCTGTTTTTTGGGCACAGGGACTCAAATCTCATGTTTATGAGGGAATAACTTGGCCTTCCGTGTTAATTCTGGAGAATTTTGTTGAGGATATCACAGTCCAAAATGGACTTATTAAAGTTCATTCATGAGGTCATAATATGTACAGTGACAGATTTCACACACACATGCACACAGTCTTCTCAAATTACTAGCATTTCATTCCTGGATATGCTGTTATACTACACTTCCAGTTCTCATGTGCTTCCTTTCAGTGGTCTTCAACTGGTGAGCTACATGTCTGATTGAGGTTGCTAACAGTAGGTGAAAACTATGCAAAATGCAGCTAAGTAAGGATAGAAAAATCTATTATATGTGTGTATATTATATATAAATATTTATATTTATAAAATGTATAATGAGAATTTATATATATATATATATATAACCTTTTTTTTAATATATATAAATATTTAGATATTTATAAAAAAATCATTATAAAGTTATACAATTTCATTATAATATTATAAACTATATAAAAATCCCATGAATTTTATACAAATTGTAAAATATCTATTAAACATATTTTGTTAAATAATCATTGTTTTTGTAGAAAAAATATTTTATTTATAATTATATTTTGGATATCATTTTGAACAATTTCTTTTGTACTTTTGTGTAAAAAAATAAAAACCATTAAAATCTGGCTCCTGAAGCATTACCAGTTGAGAACCATTGTCCTTTCATTTCTTTATCGTTTAACATTTACATTTCTTTTTATTTTCTGTTTGTTACCTCTCTTTATTTGCTCTATTCTTTGTGTTTGCTTTTAGGTGAGGATGGGGGACGTTCAGTCATAGTCTGATGTTATATGCATTTTTACCCCTGAGCTCATACCGCTAAATATTAGGTTGCCTTACAAACACAATACATATTAACACCATAATTAAACCTGCATTGTCCATCACGTCCTTCCCATTCCCCACCTGTGCATGTGCTACTGTGCTGCTGTGTTTTGATTGACAGGCAGAGTCATATTTAATAATTTCAATGTCCCGCTATCATTCCCACCATGCATTGCCCTCCTCGGCCTCTTGCATGTGCCCCCTCAGGCCAGCAGGTAGAGGTCGAGTCGATTGAGACATAAGGTGAGTCATGGATCAAAGGACCAATCCCAGTGTGTAGTGCTGTAGAAACCATAGCGCCAGTATGAGCGAGATCTTTAATACTAAAACAACTAGGATTTGAATAGACTTAAGGTCCTTGCACACAGCACAGAGTTTGCTATGGATGCGAAAACGCAGAAAATCCAACCTGATACAATTTTATTTATGACAGATGAAAGTTTCGAGGCAGTGTGAAGACGTGATTGACACAACGTAAGGTCGTATTTATTTTTTAACAACTTAAAATTTGGAACTAGTGTGCAATGACCTTTAGAGTCCAAATAAAAGGATAAGACTTCAATAGCTATGTTTGATGGCATGAGCCACATTTCTTCTTGTTTTCTTTTTTAGAAAGAGTAGTTGTTTTTTCCAGGTAGAATCAATAATCTGACATGACAACACTCACAGTGCCAATTTAGAGTCTGCCAAGAGAATTACTATTGACGACCCCGATCGTCCCAGCCTGCCCACCCACACTGTCTTAGCCGGTTTCTCAAGGTCCCTTCTGAGACCGATTTGAATGTTTTTGTTTATTTCTGGAAGCAGGCAGTCAGGATGTTGTGCATACTAATGTATTTTTGCTGAGACTAAAGACCTCCTTTAATTTGGACCACTACAAATATTTTCAGACATTCTGGTACATTAGTTTATGTAGGTCATTGTAAGGGCGTATTAAACCCCCAGTTAGACTCCCAACTATAGAATAATCCAGACAGTCTTTGAATCCTCTTTTGAGTTTACGGACAATATTCCCAATTTTTTTTCTTGGTGAGCAAATATATATTTATTTATGACCATAAATATTTATTTATAATAAGATAGAACTGTCTATGATTTTTTTATTATTGTCTTGTGCTTTTTTTCTCAAAAATATGAGAACCTTATGGTACTGTTAGTACTATTTGCAAACATTATTTTCTTTCAGATTAAAAAATAAAATAAATTTTTGTTTCGACGTGTACATGATTTCAGAAAATCTTGTTCTAGAGAAACACAAAATTAGCATTTTTTCCCCTTCTCATTGCATGTTGTTTATTTGATTTGATTCATGTTTTTATATGATTTAATTTGTATCACTTGTCTTTTAACTGTGCCGGCAGATTGTTTAGTTGAGTGT
Source organism: Gymnocypris eckloni scoliostomus (assembly GCA_027564155.1). Taxonomy (NCBI): domain Eukaryota; kingdom Metazoa; phylum Chordata; class Actinopteri; order Cypriniformes; family Cyprinidae; genus Gymnocypris; species Gymnocypris eckloni. Next base: position 19,370,349 of record CM050426.1, on the reverse strand, counting down.
ATTTATCTGATGCATGTTTTCTGGGTCCTGTTTACAGACGGCTACGCATTCTCACAGGATGAGAACGGAGTGCTCTCCCAGTCTGAGGTCATCAGAGTCTATGACACCACCAAGCAACGGACCAGTGAGTGGTGAGATCCGGCTCGCTGGGCCCGCCCCCTCTCAGCGGTCACTCAACTTTTAAAAAGCTGACAGCGAGCTGAAGCCTGTCAGTTTAACTTTGGCCAGCCTCGGGCACCCTGGGCAACAATGGAAACGAAAAATGAAGTATGAGAGAGAGAAGAAAAAATAAAAATCAAGTTCTGCTGTGCTGTAGTTGTATATTCAACAGCAGACACGAGCACTGTGCTAGCATATTTTAGCCCAGCCTGCGGTCAGTATGGTTTCTGATCTGTCAAACAAAGGAGAACAGCAAAAAGAATTGACTCCTCTCTCCTCCGCCATTCCTTCGGCTATGAGTGTTACAGCCAAAAATGTGGTGTTGATGAGGGTGGTGATAAAGGTGTTGAGAAACGTTTGTGGTAATGGTCTTTGACTGTGACTTCCTAATCATTAATGGCACATGAAACACTCCCTTTTGTTTTTATATCACATATGTATTGTATTTGCATCAGAAAACAGGACGTATGCCACATAACCAGAAATTAAGTTCCAAAGAATATTAAAAATGCAGTCCCTATTTTAAAAACAATATTTAGAAATTATAATTAGGTGTTTTTACACTCCTCAGATGCTTTCTGCATCTGTTTGATAACTTTACCCTTGATTTTAATTTTATTATTGTTCATATTAAATTCTAAGCTATCAAAGCCTTATATTTCTTGTTGCCTTCAGCCATTACGGGGTATGTTTTTTGTTTAGTTGTGTTTGGAATTTTGTTTTGGGTATAGTTTGTTGTATTTTAACTTGTTTAGTTTTCTTTTTTCTATTTAGTTTTAAGTTTAGTTTTTATTTTGTTTTAATCAGTCAGTTTATCGTACCTGGTTCTTCAGATCTTGGCTTGCATGTATCTACCCTTTTCTAAACAATTTGGCAACATTTCAACAGCTTTCTTGAACACGTTTCTGCATTCCACATCTTACACGGCTGCAATGATCACAAAGGTGCCTAACAGGAATTTATTTTCCCAGTGAGTCTCTAGCTAGGCAGCGTTACCGCACGCTTGCATGTTAGACCAAAATAATGGTGTATCAGGCTGCTACACGGGCAAAATTAGAGCGTTTTAAGCCACACATTGAACCTCGGCCCCGTTTATGCGTTCGGCTCATCGTAAGGGGATCGTGCGAAACTCTTTTAGATGATCAGATGTTCACCATAACGTTTATTTGACTTGGAACCAAGTGTTAATCCCTCAAACATAAGTGCCATTAGCATAGGGAAGGAACGGAGGATTTTGCCAGACCCACATAGTATCGATACAACTTTATCTCTATAGTTATTTAGTGAATTTGTATTTTTATATTGGACTAAGTGTGACTTTTTGGACTGATCTGCTTTGTAATGAAAACGTCGTTCCTCTTTTTTGTGGTTTCCCTTCAGAAACTGTGTCGTGGTTCATGAGCTTAAGTGACTACATCTGTCTTATTAACGCTTCTTTATTTGATGGTGGAGTTTGTGCGTTGGTTTTCTTCTCCCTGTGGGAGAGCACGTTTTGTATAGTGCGTCGTCTGCATGTGCATGTGAGCTACGTTTCGGATGTGATGCGTGAGTGTTCGTGATCTCGTCGGTATGCATGTCTGTTTAATTATATTAAAGCAGCCTGAGAGACTCGAATGAGGATGTGTGTGTGACGTCCTCTGTGTTATCCGGTTGTGTGCCGCTGCTTGATTCGTTCGCCTGCACGACTCCAGGTATACTAACGGTGAGCTATATGCCGATGCATGGCCCTGTACGTCTGCAGGTGTAAGTGTGTGAGCGCATGTGTGTGTCACATGTGTCTCGGTTTGTAGCTCTGCTAAAGCTTGACCAGAGATGTTGCACAATGCACTCTTTTAACTTTTTTGTGATGAATGTTTTCTTATCTAGTTCATATCAGTTGCAGTATTGTTTATCTGGATGGATGTACCGTATATGTTCTTCATTTAGTTTCAGATCTCACTGTAACTCTTCTTCTTCCTGCTGAAACGTCTTTTATTTAACGTGGAAAGAATACTTTTATAGCTACTGTGCATTTCGTTCCTTAAGCTGTGCTTTTGACCGATCGTTGAAATTCGACTCAAACACTGGAAATATGAAGTGATGTTGGTTAAAGACTTTCTAAACCCGTCTGTCAAAGTGACTGATTGCATGAATGGAACAGTCGTTCTTGGTTTAGCCTAAATGTTAATTGTACACTGAATCTCCCTCTAGTGTTGGTCACTTTAAAGAATGAAAATGCACTTTTATATGGATTCAAACTCTCTATTGGGTGTGTTCTTTTTTTCTTTCGGATCTTTCGTTTGTCTTTTTGTTGAAATGATTGTTTAGCATGTTGGAACTGCAAACTTCTAAGTGTTTTGTCTTAACTGCCATGAAGGACTACTGAAATAAACTTTCCAACAGAAGCTCTCCTTTGGTGATTTCTCTGTTTTTTGTGTTGCATTCTGTTAATTATATCCTGATGAAGCCTCAAGGTTGTCCAAGATAGACACTATTAGTGTTAGAACCGTATTTTCGCAGGCATCGGGAGAATCACTGATCGTTTGTATTGAGTGGAGATGCTCCGTTAGGGGATTCAGTGAACACACAGTCATGATTTGGCAATAATCTGTTATGTTTCCACACCATGAACTTCCAAGAGCTTATTTCCTGTCTAGACTAATCCATTTCTAGCTTTTTTTTTACACAAGCATTAAATTATACTTTAGCAAAAACTTCCCTGCATGTATAAATCTCTGTTTCTGGCCGTTATAATGTTTATGACTTAAAAAGACAGTTAACACTTAATGCATTGGATTTCATGGCTTCTTTTAAAATGCCTTTGTGTTTCACCGCCTGCACAGCACTTGCTAATATGCACTTCTTCAGAATACGTGTACTGCTGATCCTCTTGAAAGGGCAGTTAGGGTGTTACAATGTATATTGATGTCTTGTTTACAGCCACCAAAAACTGTTTATACTGTTTAATCACGAGCAAACTCTGGCTCAGCACCCGATGTATTCCACAAACCTTCGAATCGCTTTGTTTCTGTGGAGATTGTGAAATCTTCAGTGTCCACTGTGAAATATATTTCATGCAAAACAAAGTCAGCCCTAAAGATCATTCTTGTGAAACTATTTGTGTTATTGACAATGTTGATAATTTGTCGTCTTAATATTTGTATGGAGACCATGATATATTTTTCAGGATACTTTAAATAATAGAAAGTAAAAAAACAGCATTTATTTAAAAATAATTATTATTATAGCATTATAAATGTCTTGACTGATCAATTTAAAGCATCCTTTCAGAAAATGTTTTTACCCCAAACTGAACAGTAGTCTATGTACAGTATATTAAGCATCAAGCATATTCTGTGATTGTTGCATTGTACAGAATTTATCTTTCGTTGTGGAAAGACGCTGGATGCTGAAGCTGGTCATCGTGTGTGGCATTAAAGCAGGATGTGATATCAATCTAAACAGGAAAAGGTGGAGATACGTCAAATAGATGACATCCCCTGTAGTTTAGATTTATCATTCTGACTGTTCTGTTGGTCAGTGACATTAGAGTTGTTATCTGATCCATATTTTAATAACAGTCGTTTATTTAGATTGGCCGTAATTAATTTAAATGTATGGCTTCTGTCCCAGAAAGAATTAGTCGGTTAAAACAAGCGTTCCCTTCTTGGGTAACAGGACACTGGAATATCACTTATTCTCAGTTCTAAAATGGAACCTGATGTCATACAGTTTCTTGAATGTTCTTTCATTCATAATTCTGATGCATTACTGTTGTTCAAGAGTGATAAGATCAACTAAGATAAGTGGAAGATAAAACCGTTTAATTTAGCTCAGAAACACCGTTGGTTAGAGACTGTAATACTTATTTGAAGGCCGTCTCGTCACATGATGTGCTTCCAGCTGCTCTGTACATTTAGATACACCTGATCATTTACAAACGTTTCATGTCAAATACAACAAACTGTGTTGCCAATGCAATCTGAAACTAAGCCAATAATGGCTTTCAGATTGCTACAAATTATACAAAATTGAAGAATGAATGCTCTCCAAACATTAAAAACAGGTTTCAAAAGGTAGCTGTACATTCGTATGATGTTAACCTGTTCCTCATGTGACTGATACTCTGAGCAAGAATAATGCATGATGAATACCTGTTTTAAACATTAACAATTTTTATCTCAATCTGGCAACCAAACCTTCAATCTCTGACCCATTGGAAAAATAAGATAATTCATATAATTCATACATGGCACAATTTGTGTGCCGGATCCCAAAAATGGAATTGAGATTGTCATGTAATATTCTGTCCATATATTTATAACATTATCTCAAATACAGAGGCAAGATGTTCAGTGGAGTGTCATTACCAGCTGGACTTGAAAAAAAATAGATGTCTTTCATCAAATAAGCAGATTGAAAGTGCATATGAGATTCGATCAGTTGTAGATTTAGGCTTCCATGTTGTATCCAGCACTTGAGTGTCTGTCAGATTGATAGTTTACTATCTCACCAGCTTAAATTCCAGCTGCGGTCTCACATGCCAATCGAGCTTGCTGAAAGACACATCAGTGCCTGTTTCCTTGAACAGGAGCCCCTGTAATATGAGTCTACAACAACGACATTGTGAATGACCGAATCTTTGGTGTCTGTTTCCTATTGAGCAGGGAGCCCCAGGTCAGCTCTGGCTGAAGTCAGCAAAGCCCTTGTTTGTAGAGAACTGTTCCTGCTGCAGGGGGAAGAAGTACTGTTGTGGCAGGAGGAAGCCAGAGCTTTGCAGGGTCTGGTGGTGCAGCTGTAACTGGCTGTGAGCGTGCGTGTGCTGGAGAGAGTTACTGCCCTGCAGACCCTGCGGGGAGGTGTAGGGCGGTGGAGGAGGTGGAGGCAGTAGTGGCTGCGCTGGAACCACGGACACAGGAGTGGAGGCCGTGGAAGATGAGACCATCAGCAGCTGCTGCTGTGAACACTGTCCCAGCCCATCACCCCGGCCCAGGGAGAAGCGCCGGACGGAGCTGCCTCCTCCCGCCGAGCTGGAGCTGGTGGTGGCCGTGCTGGACTGGCGTGACGGCGTGCGCAGGCTGGGAGGGGCGGAGGTGAGGATCATGGGAATGGTTTCGCCCTGACTGCGCAGTGAGAAGCGGATGGGCTGCTGTGTGGGCTGCTTGGGTCGCAGGCAGGTGCAGCAGTACACGGCCACCAGAGAACCCACCACCACAAACGCCACGAAGATGGAGCCCACCATCAGGAAGGGCATGTAGATGGGCTCTGTGAAAGAGAAACGGCACGGGTGGTTAGAGAAACGAATCTAACTCTGTTTACTTAAAAAAATAAAGGGTCCAAAAGCGATGCCGTAGAAGAACAAATGGTCCTCCAAAGTGTGTGTGTGTGTGTGTGTGTGATAGAGAAGAACATTTTAATAATCTGAAGAATCTTTTGTGTAATGGAAAGGTTTCCATGGATGTTTAACATCAACTCTCTTCCATGGTTCTTCCTGGAAGCATATTTTTATTTTTAAGAGTGTACTAGGTTTGAAATATTTCACAACAATAACTGCGCTTAATGTTTAGATAATCTTATTACAGTCTTGTAAATTGTTTCTTAAATTTTCCTTTTAACTTTATTTACTGATAATGTGCAAGTTATTTCATTAATTGTTAATTAAAAGGTTATTTAATAGTAAATATTAATTTAAAAAGCACAAAGAACATCACAATAATTACTATATATTTTAACTTTTTTTTCCTTATCTTAACCTCTACTGCTTATTTGACATTGTAGTTAATTCATAATATCTAAATTGGCATAAGCTTTTTTTACATGCCCCCATGAGGCTATGGTTGTAAAACACTCAAATGTGATTTGAGTTCTGTGTAAACTGATTTTATTATTAGTAACCAACATAAACAAATGATTTCACATGAAACGCAACTACTTAACTTATCCTATATACTTGTATATAGCTGAGATCAGTATATTAGGTGGAACTAGGATTAATCATCAAACCGATTAGAGTTTGACATTTTATCAAAACCATTCATGAATCCTGTATAAAAATATTCAGATTTAAGAATATTTCGTTTGTGTTTGAAGGACTTACAGTGGTGACCTATACATTTTCTTTTTGGCATCATCAGTATTTCATGGTAAAACATCACCTGCTGTTATGGTATTTAACTATATGTTTGTGAACATACAGGCTACTCTTTTAAGATTAAAGGACACTGTTGAGATTGACTTCATTACAATTAAATGAAATGAGACTGACTACACTTAACTTCTGATGAAGGAAACAAGAAAATCTGTCAACTTGTATAAATGACAAACTGTTGTAACAAGTTCTAGTGCTGAGCACATCTTCTCCAGCGACTGCAGGTGTGTCTGCTCTGTCAGATATTATTACAGGTGCTGGCGTACTCAAATCCCTTTAGTGCTGTTTGTATTGTATCGGAGTAAAACTTTGTGTTATACACTTCATGACTAAGACTTAAAATATCTCATAATCCTGTTATGACATTCTGTAACGTGATCATTGTGCTGGCAACAAGTAAACTGTTATAAATAATTCAACAAGATGTCAGTATGGGTTAATTTGTTATCCCTGTTCTTAACTCATGTAGTTTATTTATCCTACTGCTTAGATTTGTGATAAAATTGTGTTTTCTAGCCAACTCGCTTTCACAAACGCTTTCAAATAATCACTAGTAAGAGGATAAAACTTATTTCATTACTTGACTTTGCAGGTAAAAAAAAATTTAGAACAGAAACTTTATAGTATATTTGTTGAGTCAATTTTCTGAATCATACACATGTAATGACGAATCTTTTTTTAATAAAGAGTTGGTCACTTTTACATCTTTTTTATCTGAATGTCTGTACATAACGCAAATGATTATTTTGTCTGAGATCGTTTTATTAATGAGTTACTCTGTCTTACGGGCAGCATATTGCGTGTTGTTCTCCACCTCTCTGTCGTTGGTGCAGGTCCCCTGGTCGAGACGCGCGTCCGGGGCCGCGCAGCAGTAGCGCAGCGAGCAGCTCCCGCAGCACACCGTCGCGTCCGCCGTGTCAAAGTCCTCCGGACACTGAACGCCCTCATGGTAATTTCCACTGCTGTCCAGCCAGCCGTGGCAGTACTCTCCTTGGGCATCAGATATCCGCAGATTCCATGTCAAATACCCCAAGACCAGGCAATTCAGCAGGCGCACCATACCGGCGAGATGCGCTTGAACTCAGTTCCTCTCAAACACAGCGCGCCTGATAAACTGCCCGTGTTTGGGTTAAGCGAGCGGTAAACGTACTTGAATTGATTTATGAAAATACTCCATCAGCTCATAAGATTTAAAATCACTGGAGTTAATTCCAGGAATTGTTGTCCAAATCCAAAATTAAGAGACATCCAGCGCCGCTCTTGGATTGGTTTAAAATATCACTTTTAGAAATCCCATGATTTTATCCGCATTTCATCCGCTCCCGCTGTTTACTGACATTTTAGTCTCGTTGTAAACTACTCATCGAATTATTTTGATATCCTTGTGGATGTAAGAACAAACTGGCACTATAAGCTTCTATCAAAGACTAGTAAAAGCACTTTTCTATCCTGCAGTTCTCCCCCAATAAGTGATGAGTGCACAGAGACGCGCGCGCCTGCACTGAAGCCAAGTGTGCTGCTCCGCTCCAGTAAGTTTATTTTAGACACCCACCCGCTCCGTTTCACTGACGCGCACGCAGTTGGCTGGCCTGACGTGCGCATTCATGTAGCCGGTGTCTGCGTCCTGTTGCCCTGGGAACGCAAGATGGGCAGCAGAATGTATAACGTGTCCAACGTCTTTAATAGAAATACTTTTATTTATTGCTCTTTTTTTGTTTGTTTGTTTACTTTTAAAAACAAACTTTTTCGATAACATGGAGTCTTCAAAATTAAACTGGTTAATTTCTTTGCATTTGGTCAGTTCATTTATATTGGCAGAATTAACCTTGGCGTATTCATTCAGTCGTTTGGAAAGAGGTGAGGAAGCTTTGCCTTAAAATTAGTCTCGTGTTGTCGCCCTCTTCTGGCCATTATTGCTTTCTGTGAAACTGGTACAACCCTAGCGTAAATGCTGCTTACTGGTACAGGCTCATTTGTATTACTAATGAATACATCTGAAGAACTATTTTAAAATAAATAGTCAGATGCTTTTTTTTCCCCCTCTGTGGGCTCAAATGGTATTTCCCCTTTTCAACACTGCTGTGATTCACCGGAATGTTATGCTAATATTCAGCACCAAAGCTCTATATGAAAAAGTGAAAGCATTTAATATAGAGTCAGTGGCTTATGTTTTAGACCAAAAAAAACAATTTTGTATATATGAGCAATATCATATATGTAGGAGTGCAAAATAGCTACAAAATAGCCTACTCATTTTGGCAAGTATCCTCAAAAACATTCGGTTAGAAAAGAGTTGGATGTATATAATTATATTGGACTTGTGCATTATGTCTTAAAGTGACATAATTTTACAGCTACTGAATGTCTTCAAAAAAAAAATACAAAATGAAAACTGGCTGAGGTAAGGTTCGTGAGCACTGACAGCCTAGAGCTCACATCTCCAAAAACGTTGAAGCAGATTTTGAAACAGGTGCTGTATTTTTAAATAAACCACATATTTTAAGTTTAAGCAACTACATTCTCACCTTAAAACTACATTGCCATTGACACTTGGCGTAAGAAAATGCTACCAGCTGAGTAGGCTACAAACGGTGAAACAATATGAAACATTTCTTCAGCTGTGTGGCTGTGTGGAGTTATTTTGAGGGGACAGCAAATTTACACTGTTATACAAGCGGTACACTCACTACTTTACACTATAGCAAAGTGGCATTTCTTCAGTGTTGTCACATGAAACGATATAATAGAATATTTACTAAAAACGTGAGGGGTGTACTCACTTCTGTGAGATACTACACATCTAATAGTCAACAAAATGGCAAGCCATCAAAACAAATTAAATATACAGCTTTTATTTCAAAAATAATAATTTTAAACAACTTAGACAACTTAAGACAATACAAAATAATTAATGACAAAATAAAATATTATAAATACAATACACTTAAATATAAATATTATGATACAAATCTGAAATTTTACAACTTAAGATAATAAATTCAAATTCAACATGAAGGGGGTGGTCCCGCTGCAGAAAGAGGCATCTGAAAAGACCGCACTGTCCTCGGTCATTAGAGGTATTTATATAAAACACAATATTTACCAGAGAGCTTCTCTTTTTTTATACACTGAATAGTGATACACTATATATATCGTTTTTGTTTTTAGTTGGCATCCAAGCAAAAGAGAATGACTCCTTGTCACAATTAGTTGAAAGTAAAAAATTGTCACAAAAGCTTTTCTTATGCTGTTTTTTGGGGGGGGGGGGCAGATGCTGCGATGACCAACTTCCCAGCAGCAACATCATTTGACTTGAGGAATGCAGTTGGGAAGCATTTTAAACATTAAATAAAACCAATAATGAATAATTTCCTTTAAGTTCACTGTTGGTTGTTTTGTTTGTTAAAATAAGTAAACCAACAAAAGAGTTCATCTTTGTCATTTATCCCTAATGTTTTAATGTTAAGTGTGATAACATTCTCTTAATTAGAATTGTTTTTTCCTTTTAAATAACAAGTTATTTAAAATATTTAAAAAAAATATATATATATATATAATATTATCTTAAGAAATTAAATTTCAGGTTTTATCATAATTTATATTTAAGTGTATTGTATTTAAATTTAATTTTGTCATAAATTATTTTGTATTTTATCATTTTGTATTAAGTTGTTAAAAATTATAATTTTTCTTAATAAAAGCTGTATATTTAATTAGTTTGGATGGATTGCCATTTTGTTAGCGATTAGATGTACAGTATCTCACAGAAGTGAGTACACCCCTCACATTTTAGTAAATATTTTATTATATCCTTTCATGTGACAACACTGTCATAACTCAACACACAGCCATTACGGTCTAAACCGCTGGCCACAAAAGCGAATACACCCCTAAGTAAAAATGTCCAAATTGGACCCAAAGTGACAATATTTTGTGTGGCTGCCATTATTTTCCAGCACTGCTTTAACCCTCTTGGGCATAGAGTTCACCAGAGCTTCGCAGGTTGCCACTGAAGTCCTCTTCTACTTTTCCATGACGACATCACGGAGCTGGTGGATGTTAGAGACCTTGTGCTCCTCCACCTTCCATTTGAGGATGCCCCACAGATGCTCAATAGGGTTTAGGTCTGGAGACATGCTTGAACAGTCCATCACCTTTACCCTCAGCTTACCCTTTACCCTCACCTTTACCCTGGCCCGGTGGCCCAGTCTCCAAAGGGAGGGGATCGTGCTCTGCTTCAGTATGTCACAGTACATGTTGGCATTCATGGTTCCATCAATGAACTGTAGCTCCACAGTCCCGGCAGCACTCATGCTTGACTCTAGGCATGACACACTTCTCTTTGTACCCCTCACCTTGTTTCCACCACACACGCTTCACACTGAACCAAATAAGTTTATCTTGGTCTCATCAGACCACATGACATAGTTCCAGTAATCCGTGTCCTCTGCTTGTCTTCAGCAAAATGTTTGCGGGCTTTCTTGTGCATCATCTTTAGAAGAGGCTTCCTTCTGGGACGACAGCCATGCAGACCAATTTGATGCAGTGTGCGGTCTATGGTCTGAGCACTGACAGGCTGACCCCCCCACCCCTTCAACCTCTGCAGCAATGCTGGCAGCACTCATAAATCTATTTCCCAAACACAACCTCTGGATATGACACTGAGCACGTGCACTCAACTTCTTTGGTCGACCATGGCGAGGTCTGTTCTGAGTGGAACCTGTCCTGTTAAACCACTGTATGGTCTTGGCCACCATGCTGCAGCTTAGTTTCAGGGTCTTGGCAATCTTCTTATAGAATATGCCATCTTTATGTAGAGCAACAATTATTTTTTCAGATTCTCAGAGAGTTCTTTGCCATGAGGTGCCATCACTGCCATGTTGAACTTCCAGTGATATAGAGATAACTTCTTGTCCATAGAGATAACACCAAATTAAACACACCTACTCCCCATTCACATCTGAGACCTTGTAACACTAACAAGTCACATGACACCGGGGAGAGAAAATGGCTAATTTGGCCCAATTTGGACATTTTCACTTAGGGGTGTACTCACTTTTGTGGCCAGTGGTTTAGACATAAAAATGGCTGTGTGTTGAGTTATTTTGAGGGGACAGCAAATTTACACTGTTATACAAGCGGTACACTCACTACTTTACACTAGCAAAGTGGCATTTCTTCAGTGTTGTCACATGAAACGATACAATAAAATATTTACAAAAATGTGAGGGGTGTACTCACTTTTGTGAGATACTGTATATATGTAGGCATTCATTAGCTGCCTATTTGATGACTAGTCTTTCTTGGGCTATATGGTTAGACGTCTATTAAATTTGCAGTGACAGCCCAAATTTAGCCTAGTTTTACCCTAGACCCAAATTCACTGTCTATTATACGTATATATCTAGTCACTCAATGGTGGTCTTTGTCTATTCTTGGCCTATGATTAGAAGTCTATTACATTTTCATGGACAGCACAAATCCTTGTTTTAGCCTAGACGTGGTTTTACTTTTTCTTCTGTGAAACAATATAGCCTATTCTGAGAAATGTCTCAGTTTATTTGTTTGTTTGTGTCCAAACTGTTTTTTCTTGTCTATATTCTGAAATATACTATTTTGTGTTCCGCAAAAGAGAGTTTTACAGGTTTTGGACGACATGGTGGTGAGTAAATCATGACAGAATTTTCATTTTGGGTGAAATATCCCTTTAAGTATCTAGTCTATATTTGCATGTAGGGTACATTTGCATTTCCAGTTGGCTCGGACAACTAAAGTATTTTTTTCAGTTAGATCAAACTAAAAACAACGAACAAACAAACAAATAACCCCCATCACTGACAACATGGTTATGCGAGAAAACATGGAGGCATCGCGCACACCTCTTTATATCATCTTGCACCTCTCTCATCTTCTGACACTCCCACTGATGGGAGCACGAGCCACATAAATACACCGAGCGGCGGAGGCGCGTGCGGATGCCGCCGGTATTCCCCTGTTGGTAGAATAATAGTCAGCGAGTGCTGTTACCGCCAGGGGATTGGAGCAATGACTTGTCAGTAAAGTCACCCACCCTCTGAGTATCTCAGACAGAGTTAGAAGTGTTTGAGACACAGCAAGGCGACGAGACACTGGCATAACTGATTTAACCAGACCGGGACAGAACGACACTCAAGTGCGAGGGAGATGGAGGAGGAGATGCTACCAGCAGACGAAGGTCTCTCTGCGCCCAAAATCTGCAGGGAGCAGCAACAGCGGAGTCCGTACAGCTCCCTCAAGACCTTCCCGAACAAACGCGTGGCGGGCAAGGCGAGATATGACAGACCCACAATGGTGGACATCCCGCAGCTCGGAGATCATCCTCATCCTCTCAGTCATCAGCAGCAGCAGTATTCACAGCGCGTACCGCTTGCGCAAGCGTCCCTCTCCATCAGCAGCAGTCAGCAGCACCGTCTCCCCTGCGAAATCAGGCCCAGCAGCAGAGTCGCGACACCCAGCGCGGCATCAGCGGGGAGCGCCGCGGCGGCAGCAGCGGTATCGTTTGGCAGCCAGAGGAGGGTCGCCGGCCTGGAGATACCCGGCAGATACCCGGCGGGTCGCCACCCGTCTCCAGACTGCACCTATGGAATAAGCTCGGGTAAGTTTGCCTCGGAAACTTTTATCCAACACGAAGCTGAGGACTTGAAGTGTATAACTTTGGAGTGTGTTTTTTTTTTTTTACGAACATTGCAATTATATTTCGACTCGAATACATCCACAATTTGGGACCCACGCCCAAATGATGCCACTCATTCACGCATTGTCGACATGTTTAATTTCACATCAGTTGTTTCCTAAAAGTAGCCTAATGACAAGAAAAAAATAACAACAATGGCTTGATAAATTAATAACACCCCTGCAATAAAATGTTTTGTATCTGTTATATTAGGATGACATTGTCAAGTCTATTTGTGGTGTATTTACCAAAATATGATTTGTTAATCTAATAGAAAGATGTTAAATAGAAGATTTAATGAGGTCTACTAACACTGTGGTCGACATACATGCTTAGGGAATTTCTAAAATGCTCTCAAATCCCTCATATTGCCTAAAAAGAGAAATATAGAACGAGTATCAGTATGAAGGTATAGTAGAGTTTTACAATGAAATGTGAACACTGGTCCATGAACATAGAGAGTAACTGTCATAAAAATGAAAGTCTCATCAAATACTGTCAGATATCTTTACATGCTGCATTAAGATGCTCCCAGCATGAATGTGTGGAAAGCATCTTGTTTTTCTCACCATCTCACTCTCTCTCTCTGATTTACCTAAACTTGTCAACTTCAGTAATTCTTTTTCATGTGCTTGTTGCAAGAGTTTTTATTCAGCAAAGCCTCCGGCCTTCACAAATTGAGAAGTTGTGTCATTATCATACAACATGGTGCCTCAGTGTCTGTACAAACATTCAGCTGATCTATTTTTCTCCACATGAGTTATTGGATTGGATATGGAAGTTTTAAGATCAACCTTGCGACCCATTTTTTTTTTTTTAATGTAATGTTTAACATGCAGAGTCCATTTTGAAATTCACCTGGGCATCATTAAAAGGGCTTCAGGCTGATCACTAAATATGAATTGTACTTGTTGGAGATGCATCATTTCATACTGAGCCCTTTTGGTTTATTGTTATGGAATATCCACTGCACAGGAATACATGGGGGATTTTTTGGCCAATCAGACAATGCTAATGGTTTCATCTTTATAGCCCTGGGGAAAGGAGCCCTATAGACACCCAAGGACACAGCTCTGAGATCAGTGCAATAATCCAAATTGCATTTAAAAGCTCCTCCAAAGGGATTGTGATTAAAACAAACGTGGCTCATAAATTTGGCTCTGCGGCACATGTTGTGTTTAATGAAATTTCATGAGGCTCGCTCTACGTGGCATAACAGAGGGAGGGAGAGAAGGAGAGAGGGGAAGTGAAAGGAAAGAGAGAGAACGACAGCAGCAAAGGAGGAGGGAGAGGGTAAGATAGAGGAGAATGATATCAAATCCATCTTGCTGGGGGTAAACAGAGATGCTGCGCATGTTAATAAATGGCCACATCTGCTTAAGCCTGATAGACACATCCAGGCGACGGCGGAGGCTCGCTCCCGTCACTCATACGGGTGCCACAGCGGCTGCCTGAGCTGATAATTGTCTGCCCTGTGTCTTTGTGTGAGGGTGGCAAATTCATAATCATCCTCTTAAGATTCTGCATCTGGGTGCGGCCAGAAGGCTGTGGGGAGACATTGACAGAGTAATTGTGTGCGGTTGGATGGTCAGCATTTTCCTTTTATTAATCTCTCTGCTTCTTCTCATTATATTTATAGAGGATTTGGAAGATATTAATAGTGTTTATTAGAACAGTGACACCGTGTAAATGAGTTATGTGTGTATATGTGTATGCGCGGACAGATTCACAGCATCCTTATCTCCTAAATCTGTAGGCATGCAGGACCAAGTTGCAGATTTAAAGATAAAAATGATGGAAAGTGCAAACAGAGGACATGAAGGTTGTAATGAAAAAACAAAAATGGAGCTCATAAAGATTGAAAGCAATGGTATTGTGAAATTAGGCTAAACTAAAATAATAAATGAAATGTTGTATTGTAAATTAATACATTTTATGTAAACAATAGTAAAATATATATATATATATATATATATATACATACTATAATGTTGTTTTCTTTCTTCTCTAGAGCCCCAAAGGGGACATTTAGCAGAATATCTAAATACAAAATAGCACTTAAAAAGCATTTTAAAAATGAAATTGGAAAATTTTGCCTTGAAAATTGCTTGATGCATGTGGTAGTATAGAACATTTCTACTGTAAATAACCCCTTTTGACAACAGATGTCAGTGCAGGTTTTAAAATACATGATAGTGAGTAAAATAAGTTTCATTTGAAATTTCATTTATGGTTGAACTGTTTCTTTGTATACAAAAAAAAATGAAGAATGAAGAAATGTGTGATTTTATGTTGTATGTGTGATTTTGCTCTCCCCTCAGAAAACCGTCTTATATTGGATGCTTTTGCCCAGCAATGCAGTCGAGTGCTCAGCCTCCTCAACAGCAACGGACGGCTCCTTGAGCCCCAGCCTTCCCTTGTCCCTTCATCCTCTTCCATCTCCACTCTCATAAAACAGGAGGACAGCTGCCTGTCTCCAAGAGAGAGGCTCAGTTCTAAGACCAGGTCAAAGGACTCATACCTGGAGAACACAGGTGAGGAGACCCAACGGGGCAACCACTGGAACCAGCAGCAGACTTCCTCTTTCCTCCAGATTTTCACAGAGTCGCTTCAGAACTACCTGCTCTCCGGACCCCAGTCATCAGACAGTGAACGCTGTCACCCGGTAGAGGCTGAGCCGGCAGCTTCAGGGTCCCCGAGGCAGAACTTAGGCGGCTGGGCTTCTCCTGCACCGTCTGAGTCATACGGACACCCCTCATCCACACTGCCTGAGGAAGATGAGGAGGAAGGTTGTTGTCCACGCTGTATGGAGCTGGAACAGGAAGTTCTTAGTCTACAGCAGGAAAACGAGGAACTGAGACACAAACTGGACAATATACCAGGTATTAAACTTTGATGATTTGGTTTTATTGTCTTGATATTAGACGCACATAATCCACTGTAATCATTGAATCCACAAAATCATTATTACCATCCTAAGCTTTTAAAGGTGCACAGTGTAGTGCTCTTAAAAGGGGTTCAGGCTGTTAACTAAATGTTTATCAAACATTCTGGAGACACAGTAGATTCTCATTACTCACATTTGTAAAGAGAATCATTTAAAAATCTGTTGTCAACAAAAGAGAAGTTTTAAAGTCTCCCAGCTGTTTGCACCAACATAAAGGTATGTAGTGTAATGTTTGAAATCAGAGAAATTCAGACAAATATTAGTATTGTAATTTTACTGTTGTTCTGTAAAATGAAATTATTATTATTAAATACTACTTTTTATTATTCAGTATAACAATATTGTTGCAATAGTAATATTTATCTTTTATCATTTGTTCATTTTTATTTTAATATTATTATTGTATAGTCATATAGAAAGGGGGAAACTGCTGAACACATGTCTGATTTAGCAGTTTAAATTATTTAAAAGTTTTGGATACCTTTGTGAAAAAGCCCTTTCCACAGTGTATTTGTGAGCTATGATTTATTTATTCCACAACTGAAACTGTCCAAAAATGGGTTAGAGACATTAGGTTTGCCACCGAATGGTTTGCTGTATTTGCCACCGAATGAGAAACAATAGTAAACTGTGCACTCTTAACAGTACATTGTATTTTATTTATGTACAACATTTCAGCTTCATAAACCAAAGTTCGTCAGCCAACATGTTTGCTGGTTTTGCCTTTAACAGCTCCTTGCCAGAATGTTCTGGACTTTTTTAAGACTGTTCTTCAGCACTACAACCAGTTCCTACAGCCCCAGCCTGAAGAGCAGCTTACCGAGGTGAGCCTGGCAAAGACCTTTCAGTGCTGTTAAAATAGTCATGAAAACCACAGAGACGCAGCTTTACGCAAGAAACTATTACCAGTGGGAAAAGAACTGAAACTGTCAGTCAAATGAAAGTCTAATCTGAGGTTATGAAAATATCACTTTAAAGAACTGTTACGTAAAACTAAAAGCAACAGAGTCTTTTAGCATCCCAGTAAAGTTTCAGTTCTTTATTTTGAATTTGCCTGTTTTCTGCTACTGTATTTAGTGGAGAGTCTTTTTAAATGTTGATGCATTAAAGATTTCTTCCCTTCTACAAACTATAATCTCATAATCTCTGTCTTTTCTAAATAGGGCAGTAAACAGCTTCTGGGGAACTATCCTCTCTTCATCACCAATAAGCAGTGGGATGAGGCAGTCAACTCCTCTAAAAAAGATGGCCGGCGGCTCCTGCGTTACCTTATCCGGTTCGTGTTCACCACAGATGAGCTGAAATACTCATGCGGTCTGGGGAAGAGGAAACGTTCGGTACAAACAGGGGATCCCAGGCCGGAGAGAAGACCTCTCAACCCAGTCAAGGTCACTTGTCTCAGAGGTAGTGAGCTAATCAGGCTGAGCGATAATTATGCAAACTTAATTTAGCATCTCACACGTTCTCTCTCTGTCCTGCGGCGTTCCCTCTCACAGAGTTTATCCGGATGCACTGTGCTTCTAATCCTGACTGGTGGATGCCCTCTGAAGAGCAGATAAACAAAGTCTTCAGCGATGCAGTAGGGCATGCGCGGCAGGGCCGGGCTGTTGGCACTTTCCTGGGGAACGGAGGCAGCTGTAGCAGCAGCAGTGGTAGTTTATACATGGAGAGCTATGACGGGCAGCTCTCTCAGGATGAGCTCTATCTGAAGGGATCACAGAATGGTTTGGGGGACTAAAGAATAAAATACGTAAATCATGGATCAAGCCCTCCGGATCGGCTCATACAGAAGTTACAGCACTTACATGATCTTAACGTGGTTTGTGTATGAAAATAATCCTTATTCCTTCCTGTCAAAACATTCCAGGGCGTTCACACCGACCCACTAAATGATGTGGGATTCTACTATGCTATATTGTTTAAATGGTTAGTAGTCACTAGGCAGCAAAGCCGGTTTGAATTCTACACAATATCAGGTTTATTATGAGTTCCATTTCCTTATTTGTTCCATCGAATGTGATCTACTATAGCAACATGAATGTATCCATTTTACTCCATTGTAAATAATGAGAGCTTCCTTTCTTGAGTCAGATTGGTCAGATGCTACAAAATCATTTTCAAAGTGGTTGCAGGATGAAATTACTGAACTCTACAATTTGTCCGTGTCTGTGACTGTGGGGATACAGTGTCTGTAATATAGTCTGTTGGGTGGCTTCCTGATCTTTCCTCTGATACAATAAGGAAGCGATGTTGTTCATAATTTGTGTTACTGCTTCTTGATTTTAGTTCGCCAAGCACCACAAAGATTATGTTTAAAGCATCCACCCGACTTCATTTATTCAACCACATTATAATATTCTGTGTGACTGCATAAGAGACTAAATCAAATGCCTTAAAAAGAGACACCATCTGCCACTAAGAACTACAAACACTGCCAATTTCAGACTGTTGTTTATCTCTTGGTGTTCCTGTT
Organism: Gymnocypris eckloni scoliostomus; assembly: GCA_027564155.1. NCBI lineage: Eukaryota > Metazoa > Chordata > Actinopteri > Cypriniformes > Cyprinidae > Gymnocypris > Gymnocypris eckloni. Next base: position 19,351,931 of record CM050426.1, on the reverse strand, counting down.
ACATTAGTGGCCTCTGGCTGTTTGGGTTTTCAAACAAAAGAAAAATGTGTTTGAAAACGGACCATCTTTCTTTAATGCCTTAGACAAAGTCTCTGTCTGTGAAATGTTTATACATGCAGGTCATTGTGTAATGTCTGGTAGAAATCAGTCTCTCCACAGCGCTGGTGATGGGGAATCCCTAACATTTAAACCTGCTCACAAAGCATAAAAGCTTGTGATCGTTAAGGCGGTTTCATATCTGAACTGTGGCCTCATTGCTCTGCTACTAATGGCTTCTGTATCGCCCAAGTTCATGTTCAGGGTTAAATCTCAGCAATTCCCAAACATTAAACAGCTGAAGAAACTGTGTCAGAGCGGTATACAGACTTCAGTTTAAGTTAGCAAGTTGACTACCAGACATACAAAAGCCTCTGTTGTTGTGATATGTAGCCTGTTGTGATTGTACAAATCCATGGTAATTGGAAATTGTTAGTCCTCTAGTCTGTTCAAAGAACGCGTCAACACTGTGAACCCCGCCAAAAGTGATGAGACTGTTTTTCCTCTTACTTATTAATGATATTTTCTTTTCAAACAGAAGATGCATTTATGTAATGTGGACAACAATGAGAAAAGACAATGAAGCAAAATAAGTGATCCAGACAATGCCATCTGTGTTGTGTTTCAATAGTAGCTGCTCTATTAATTCCAGACGTTGAACAATAGATGGCAGTAGAGAACAATAAAGCCACAGCAACGTTTCTTTGTGAAGCCAATTCAAATGCTGTCAAATTCACTCCATTGTGAATAATTGCAGATGTCTGTGGAGTGAATGTGAGTATACTTTATGAAATGATTTGGATGCAGAATATAAGCCTATGTATGATAAACAAGAGTGCAAAATTGGGCTCAAAGTGAAAAGTGCTTTTAAATTAATCCAGCAGACCAGATGGACCAAGCTGAGAGACCAAGGCCAGCAAACCGTTTTATTTAAACTCTTGTTGTTCTTCAACAGGTTAATTACCATCCATTGTAAAAAATAAAATAAAAAAGGGTTAGGCTAAGATACTTTTAACTCATGTTATGTAACGCGCAGGCATTGCGCAACATATGTGGCTCAAACAGATTTAGTTCGGCCGGTGTCCTGACATTTTATCCCACCCGTCAATGTCCTACCTCTGCTTACTGCGCATGCACGCATCAATATTGCATCCTTTTTCTCACGCTGAACAACAATATTTAATGTATCTGCATTATTGTACGGGTAGGTTTAGGGTTGGGCTTGGTGTAGACATTAATAAAACATAATCTAATACGTAGAAAAAAATATTTATTGTTGGTTTCCGGTAGTAGATGTCTCCCTTCTATCCACAACCGCGAATATAACACGTAATTACTGTTTGTGCATTACTGTAAGGGTAAGTTTAAGGTTGTGGTAGGTGTACACATTAATAAAACATAATTTAACAGGTAAAATTTTTCGTTGTCGAATTATACCACCCACTGTTTTAATGGGAGGTAGCAAAATCTGACAGGGTATGACAAATCGACAGAACTCCGGTGTTCTGAAATATTCGGTGTCTGATATTTTCGGTGACGCTGGGCGGAGCATACATGAATATCCATGAGTCTCCTGTTTCGCGTTAAAGCGCTACTGAAAATATCAGTGCACTCTAGGATCATCAATATTGTTCTCCCCAAGCCAGGCACGGGTTATCCAGAGGTTCTGTGGAAGGTAATCGAGGTGACATTATATTTGTTATGCTTAATACATCATCCCTTTTTAATATAATGAAGAAAACCCTGATTCATTCAGAAGGCATAAACCCAGGTCTTCACGCATCTGCAATGTTTGTGTCTGTGCATGAGAAGATGTGCTTCTGCAAACTAGAAAATTACCATTGAACCATTTACACTGATTGGCCTTCATGTGATTTTATTACCAATAATTATAGTAACATAGTATTAGATTTTGTTTTCCAATCTGAATGATACAAAATGTAATTTACCTTATTATCACGGTTACTTCAATTTGAATTAAAGTTGTGAGTTGTATGTTATATATATTGTCATGTAGGTCAACAAAATGATCAAAAATGTATTCATTTATAATTTGAATTAAAGCCTGTTACGTACATAAAGAGCCCATGACTGTGCCGTAGCACAGAATAATCACAATACTGTGTGCTGTATATGCCTTTTGCAAGTTATGATATGTCTTCTCCATACACACATTTGCGATTAACACTAGTGCCAAAATAATCTGCAGTCTTTATTGTATTCATAAATGCAAAATAGCCACTTAATAACTTTATCTTTTATCATCTCACCATGTTTCTAAGCATATGCAACACTGTGTTAAGAATGGTTATATAACTATTTAAATATATTACAAAAACGGTAACATTAATTTATTACTAAAGTTGGGTTGATGTTATGTAAGCTACCAACTGAGCAAACAATAAGAAACACCACAGAATGATCACAACTGGAACTTTATTGTGTCACCAACACCAAAGATACATTTATATCAGTTATTAACTATTTTAAAGATTGTCAAAATAAATTAGTTACATAAACAAAATTGTTTTATTGGCCCAGTAAGTTGGAGTGTATCCTCAGGCACATCAACAAATCAATAGCTGTAATAATTCAATTAAACATAACATGACACAATCTACAAACTATTGTGCCTAAATTAACGGTAGCCTAAATACCTGCTGAACTTCATCTCCCTTTGAGAGCATAACGCTTATTCTGAAAACAGTTAGTGTGTAATCCGCCGAGCATGTGTGATCTGAAGAGTCAATGTTTTCAGTGGCGCTTTAACGCAAAACAGGAAACTCGTGAATATTCATGTATGCTCCGCCCAGCGTCACCGAAAATCTCAGACACTGAATATTTCAGAACAGGAAACAATCATCTTCATCATGGGTCAGTTAAGCAGAGATAGCATCGATCTCCACCCTCATGTAGCCTACAAGCACGAACTATCTTCACTGTACTGCAGAAGTGATGGGGATTTTGATTCATTGTTTCGAATCTTTTGAATAGGTTTACTGACAGAATAGTTACGATTCTGATTCGCTCACTGACTCCTTTTGTAGGTAACAGCGGGAGCGAGTCATTAAATCATTCACACACCCGCTTGGTTAAATGCGCCTTTATCCTCTTCAGGTTTTGGCGGTCAGTAATCCAGTTCAGTTCGTTCAGGCTTCTGTATTTCATTTTTCTTGACTAGGCCGTTCTCAACTCTAGCCCTCGAGGTGCGCTTTCCTGCAGAGTTTAGCTCCCACCCTAATCAAACACACCCGAACAAGCTAATCAAGTTCTTCAGAACTGCGAGAAAGTTAGACGCAGTTGAGTTTGATCAAGGTTGGATCTAAACTCTGCTGGAAAAAAGATCTCGAAGGCCAGAGTTGAGTACCACCACTGTTCTTGGAACAATTCGACTCGAATCGTATCTCTCCTAGTGGGCATTCTCATCATGACCAAGCGTCACAATATGCATACTATCCACCTTATCTGTCCTAAATAGTATTGAAAATCAGTAATATAGAATTATAGTATGCACATTGGGGACGCAGGCCAAGACCTTTCAAGGGCTTTACCTGATTTGCGAGAGGCAGTTTTAACATTAAGTGACATGACATCTGATTGCCATTGGCACATGCCGCTATGCTCAGTGACACTTCCGGTGGTACTTCCGGTTTCAGTGGCATGTGTCACAAGTTTTACTGATACATGCCACTCTCCACTCACTGGAAAACCGGCTGTCCAAATGACACAGCTGAACTGGACATTTTTCTAATATACTAATATATATATTAGTATGAGCATCCATTTCTTCTGGAGTTGCCTGAATGTTTTTTCAAAGCATTTTACTTTCTGCAGACACGTTAATAAGTAGAAATTTTGTTTAAATGGCATCTAGACATGCGCTGCAGACAGAAAAACATTCATTGGCTTTAGTGACACATGGCACTGAAAACTGGAAGTGCCACCGGAAGTGTCACTGAGCATCGCGGCATGTGCCAACGGCGTCTGTAAGTCAGATGTCATGTCACTTAATGTTAAAACTGCTGCTGTGGTTTGCTTTAGCTCACTGTGGGTTAGGTAGGTTTAGAGGTGGGGTTTTGGATGAGATTATGTGTGTTTTTTTTGGCAAATTGGATAAAGCTGTTGAAAAACGTTTTAAACGGCCAATGATTTGCGAAACATTTGTTTTTAAAGAGACAGCTGAGCATACTCCTCAAAACGGCCACAATTCGAATGTGAAGGCTTCAGTGCATAAAAAGAACACGAATAGTTCAGTTAAAAGATTTGTTCAAACCAACCGATTCAATCACTTAAATGATTCACTCAAAACTCGTTCACAAACGCCGCTTACTGCAATAAACTTCTTCAGCGTGGACAAGTTTCCCTCCCTCATCATAGCGTGCTCCCTGATTTCCTGTCGAAGTAGAGTTGTAACTAGTGATCTCTGCCGGATTGTTCTCTATGTTCTGAGGTGAACGATCGCAGCACGGATTTGAGTTGCCTTTCTCTTTAATTCAGCTGGATACTTTATTGAGGAGCCCCCACAAAATGTTGGAGGGCGGGTCGCGCAGCAGCAGCAGTGCAGTGAGTTGTCAAAAATCTGTTGTGGTGGTGACGCTGAGGGTCCAGAACGCCCACTACGGTAAATTGATGTGAAGTTTGACTCGCGAGGGATTGTTGTTATAAACGTTACGATTGTGATTGTCATTTTGAATTGAGCTGGACGATAATGCAGGCACTTTGTCTCTCTGCAACTTCGGACGGCGAACAGGCGCAAGGGCGCGGACAGTGCATAGTTATCCAGTGCGCAAGTGTCATTCTGCTAGATTACCCCAAACAACTGCGTCTCCAACCGCAGCGGGATGCCTCTGATCAGCCTGGACGACGATGAGCAGAGATGGGTCCCGACGCACGTCAACGTGACCGTCCTTCGCGCGAGGGGTCTGCGGACGAAGGGCAAGCAAGGCAGCCGCTACGTTTACACCATCATCCAGGTCGGCAAGGAGAAGTACACCACCGGCCTGGTGGAGAAGGCTGAGGAGGCGCAGTGGAGCGAGGAGTGCTCCTTTGAGCTCCTGCCTGGGCTGCTGGAGGCGGGTGGGATGAGCAGCAGCCTGGTGCTCAAAGTCATGCATCGCGTGCTGATCGGGCTCGACGTGTTTCTCGGTCAAGCTGTTATTCCCCTCGACAAAGTTTTTCAGGATGGAATGTGTCCCAGAAATGAGTGAGTATTGAAGCTAATATTAGGATCAATTAATAGGCCTCTTTGTCGAGCCTCCTTGAGATTTTGTACTGTGGCAGTGGCATGGGACATTGATGGCATTAGATACCATGGCACTGAATGATTACTATGTGTACATAAAGAAAAGTGATTATAACCCTTCTTAAACCATCAGACTATAGCTAGAAGACAACCCTTACGAAAATTAACCATGTTTTTTTTGGTGTATTGATTACCATATGTATAACCACAGTTTTACTACAAATACCATGGTTAAACTATGGTTAGTGTAGTAAAACCATGGTTCATTTTTGTAAAGAAAGCTGACCAGCTCAGGTTTGTTTCAGTAGGTATATGTAAAACAAGGTAGCCTATAAGTAGAAACACCATATGCATGTTTTCACTTGAAATAAGTGTTAACTCAAATAAAATATTTAAATATGATGTACTGAAATAACTAAACATAACTGAAATAAAAGTAAATGGAAACTGTATAGACTATATAAATTATAGTAGTATCTCGATACTAAAAACACTGATTATAGGGTACATGTAAAATATAAAAAGCCTTTTTTTTCTAAAAAGTCTTGTTTCACCACTTCTCTTCATCCCCAAGAGTGAGCGTCAAAAAGTATAGCCTTAATATACACAATCTATCTTTGTTTTTTATAGTCTTGTGTCAGGAAGCTGAATGTATTTTCAAAGAACAGCTTTCCTTGTTTTTCAGTTGATATAGTCCTGGGATATTTGACACATGCATGCCAAAACCTTGAGCCTGTGATTTTGGGTGGAAGAATTTCTGTGCACCCATTTCACAGTTGGACAGACATTCCCATTCCCAACATAACAGAACTGCAGGAAAATACTTTGGCCGGTAACCAAAACTTTACCTAAATTACTGATGTCACATTCAATATTAAACAAATGCATGATGGTCGAAGCCACACAAGCAATATGGGAAGTGCAAAACCAACACTGTTTTGAATACCAGAGTAATGAGATATGTTTTTGAAGACACAACAACAGCAACATACTTGGAGGGGCATGCTGCATCTAGTCCTCATCAGTGAGCTTGCGTAGCGCTGGCGCAGAGTCATGCCTCCACACAGAGCAGTACCAGCATGTGTCAGAATGGTCACAGAGCCTGCACTGAACTCAACAAACATGCATTTCACTGCACTGAAAAAGACGTAACCTTCCTGGAATCTTGTCTGTTTTTTTTTCACTCTTGTTTAAAAGCTTGTACATCTAATAGATGAAATTCAACTACACATCTAGCGGTGCTGTCATTAGGAGGAGTAAATCATTTGCCATGGGAGGGGAGGAAGGGATGAGGTAGGTGGGGGCCTTTTGGCTGAAACCTCTATAAACAAGTGAGGGAGGAAGTCAGTGAGCCATGCTGAGCAACAATAACATTGTTATTTTCATATTTCATATGCCTTCTTTTATTCTCACGTCCACAATTCAACTCCTAAATTCACATAATGTTCAACTAACAAAACTGATTTAATTAAAGGCTGTTAGGACATTAATAAGTACCAAATGCCTAATGTGAAAATTGTTTCAAGTAAATCTAAATAATAATTAGATTTTTCAAATTCCAAGGGGGCCCCAGGATCAATATTGTTATTTAAATTAATACTAATTGTTATTATTGATATATAAAAAGTATCTAATTGTAATCTAAATACAAATGCCAAAAACACAAATACAAGATGTAAACTGCAATTATATTTTCTTCTGCTTAATAACAGTTTTTGTTTTGGAAGAACTTGCGATTCATGAAATGTCTGGAATTTGGCCACCTTAGCTATGGCCTAACAACCATCTTGAACACCATAATGCAGGAGTGTGGTGGGAGAATCGGTCTAGTAGTTGTGTAACAAATGACTTTGTCAAGTCAACATTCAGTGTTTATCTTGACAAACTTTCATTTTCTAGTTTAAGTTTGCACAGCCATGTACAGTCGTCAGAATTATTGGCACCCTTGGTAAATATAATCAAAGAAGGCTCTGAAAATCCTTTTAATCTTTTATTTAAAAATGTAATTAAAACAATTGAATATGTGGGAAAATTTAATGAAATAAATGTTTTTCTCAAATACGTGTTGGACAAAATTATTGGCACCCCATGAAATTCTTATGAGTAAAATATCTCTGAAGTTTATTCCCATTCATATTCACATTTTAAGTGCCCCAGGGTAATTATGAACATGAAATTATCCAGCCATGGCTTCCTGTTTCACAGAAATATAGATAGGAGGGAAAACAAAGCCCAAATTGCCTTAATCATCCATCACAATGAGAAAAAACTAAGAATATATTTCTGATGTGCAGCAAAAGATAATTGAGCTTCACTAATTAGTGAAGTGGCTTTAAGAAAAGAGTAGTGAAAATTCAAATTTCCACCATCAGGGAAATAATTAAGAATTTCCAATCAACATAAAATGTTATGAATTTGCCTGGAAGAGGACGTGTGTATATATCGTCCTAATGCACGGTGAGGAGGAGAGTTTGAGTGGCTAAAGACTCTCCAAGGACCACATCTGGAGAATTACAGAAAATAGATGAGTCTCGGGGTCAGAAAACCTTTTAAAGGTTGTCTGATTGTCTCAAACATCTAAGACTTTTTCTATGTACACAAAAGGCCTATTTCTCTCAACAATTATCTCAACAAAGGAGAAGTGCTCACTAACACTGATTTAGACAGATTTGTGAACAATATTTGAGAGAAATAGGCCTTTTGTGTACATAGACAAAGTCTTAGATCTTTGAGTTTAGCTCATGAAAAATGGGGGCAAAAACAAAAGTGTTGCGTTTATAATTGTGTTCAGTGTATAATAATGTGTGCTAACTGTGTCATGCCCACTGGAGTCTCGTTAGTAAGTCACGCACACATGCGCTGATAGCTCTGAAATAAGATAACCCTGAAACAGAACCTACTCCGGAGCAGGTTAACTTCAAAGAGCAAGTTTCAATGGTTACTTTCATACCCTGAAAGTTACCTCTGTTTTTGGAACCGGAAGTAGAGGTTATCCGCTTACTTACACTTAGACATGCCCGGGTATGTCTCACAACCTGCTTTCTGGAACACCCCCAGGACATCCTGTTTAGACGCATGGCATCATGGATTCTATCAAATACCAACAGATAAAAAACTCAACAAGTGGCTGTTTTCTTTTAGAAATCTTATAATGGGCCATGTTTGGATCTCAAAAACAACACAAAAATGGGTCACTGAGCACAAAACCATGCATCTGCTATGGCCATTCCAGTCCTCTGACCTGAACCCTGTAGAAAATGAGTGAGGTGAACTGAAGAGAAGAAGCACCGTCATGGAGCAGTGAATCTAAAGGATCTGGAGTGATTCTGGATGAAGGAATGGTCTCGGATCTCTTGTCAGGTGTTCTCTAACCTCATCAGGCATTATATAAGAAAATGTTGAACTGTTAAACTGGCAAATGGAGGTTTCAAAAAGTATTAAATAAAAGGGTGCCGTTAATTGTAGCCAATGTGTATTAGAGAAAAAACATTTATTTCATAATGATATTTCCCCCCATTTTAAATTCTTATTATCCAATGAAATGTTAGATTTTTGTGATTTTTTTTTTTTTGGATAAAAGATCAAAAGGATTAACAATGCAGATTATTTTCACAGCCTTTGATCATATCTACCAAGGGTGCCAATAATTCTGACCACAACTGTATGTCTCTCAGTGTTTCAGGTCTTGTGGAGAGATGTATGGAAAAATGTCCATCTCTGCACACACTATTCTGAGTCATCACATGTCGTTGTAGGCGTGAGGCTGTTCTGCACATCTGGCTTTAATTGAGCTCAGAGTTGCACCTCTCTAGCCTTCTCTTTCTCTCTCTTCTGCGTCTCCCAGTGTAAGGCATTTGTCTTGGCTCTCTGTGCGTGTGCGCACATGAGGTGCTCTCTGCTCTACCGGAAATGGAGGAAATAGTTTCACCACTGGTTCTGTGTGAGACAAAGGGACGGCACCATGCTAAGGCAGTACCATTCGTTCAAGAGGTCCCCGTGGCAGTATAGGTCAAAGCCGCTTGCTTCAGTGTGGAGCAGGAAATTGTAAGCCAGTGTTATAAGAGATGAAGCCGACAGTGAGAGCATAATTGTATTAGTGTGAAAATGTCGTCCTAAAATCAAAAGAAAAAAATAAACATAATAATTACAATTGAAGGAAGTCTCTCATGCTCATCAAGGCTGCATTTATTTGATGCATTAAAGACAGTAATATTGTTCAATATCATTACAATTTAAATAACTGTTTCTATTGTAATATTACAAAAATGTAATTTATGCCATAATGGTATGCCATGGTGCTCAAGAAAAGTTTCTTATTATTATCAATGTTCAAAACAGTTGTGCTGTTTAAGATTTTTGTGGAAACAGTGATAATTGTTTTTCAGGATAATTTGTTGAATAGAAAGTTCATAAGAAAATCTTTTGTAATATTGTAAATATTTTAAAGTCATTTTTGATCTATTTAATGCATCCTGTAAAAATGTCTTTCAAAAATAAAAATAAAAACTTTTGAAGGGTGAAGGCAGTGTATACTTTGTTTAAAGAAAACTGGGATCATTAATATAATTCATAATTTATGTTATGATAACTATTAAAATATATTGATGTTGTGAAAGTAAGGATGCACAATTCTTGCCTGATGTTTAATTATTACAATTCTATAATATTTTTTCTAAATGAAAACACTAAAGACTGAAATCAGTCATTTTAAATGTTACAAGTTAATTTATTTATTACAGCTTTATATTGTACAGTGAAACATTGTCATTCGATATTTGCTAAAGATTACTTTAAGTTTTAAAATTTGCTTTCAGCTGACTTTTTTCTTTCTATTTTTAAGGTGGCTCAAGCTGCACTCTAAGGCTGGTCGGAAGGAGAAGGAGCGGGGCGAGCTGCAGGTCACCGTCCAGTTCACCCGCAACAACATGACCGCTAGCATGTACGATCTGACCATAGAGGACAAGCCCCGTTCTACATTTGGAAAGCTGAAGGACCGCGTCACAGGAAGAAAGAGAGGAGATGTGGAGTCCTCCTCTGCCATTTTACCTGGCCGCTTTGCCGCCCTATCAGGGTCTGTAGGTCCTCCCTTTGCAGGAGAAGGTGGACAGGATGAGCCGGACGAGGAAGAGGGGGTCGATGTACACCGGAGCAAGGTGAAAGACTTCTTCCTTAAGGGGAAGCTGCGCAAGAATTCAGACACACAGTCGTGTTCGTCATTGGCATCAGACGGTAGCATGGCATCTTCCGCTGGGGATCCATTCATCTCGGTAGAGCTGTCCAGAACACCCATCTACCGCAGCAAAGTGATGGAGCCCTTCCGAATGGACACTGAAGGTGGGGTAAAAGGTCAGTTGTGGGCTCCATATGATCATTTATAACAGCCCTCGTGTTGTTCTAAACTGGTATGAGTGTCTTTATTCTGTAAATCATATTCAAAGATATTTAAAAAAAATGTCAACAGTTTTTGTGCATGCAATTAAAGTCATTGGGGTCCAAAACAACATTGGACCCATTGACTTTTGACATTGTGTGGACAAAAAAAACCTGAGACATTTTTCAAAATATGTTCTGTTGGGTTTCACAGATGAAAGAATGTCAAACATGTTTGGAATGATATGAGGGTGAGTGAGTGAATAAAGACAGAGTCTTTAAAACCTCTCCTCAAATGTATGGTTTGGGCCATACTGATCTTTATCTGTACCCTTTCTCTCTCTTCTCTCTGTGACCTCTGTCTTTAAAGTGATGACTCACAAGCGTGCACACAGTGATGAAGCCAGTAAGATCACAGGTGTTCTTCATCCCAGCCCTGCTGTGGAAAACCTAAAAGGCCAAAGTATGCTGCTCTCCAAATCAACCCTCTGCATCAATGGTAGCCATATCTACTCATCTGAGCCTGTCAGCCCCAAGAGTCCAAGCACCATCCCTGCCAAGCGCTCCCTGCTGGAGAAATATGCACCCCTGTCTCGGTCTCTCCAGAATCTAACCCGACGTGGTGAAGACTCACAGAAGAGCGATGGGAGGCGTTGGTCCATTGAAAAGAGCAAAAAGGAGGACAGTGAGGCAGATGGAGCTCAGAGTCAGACCCAAGGAGCTGCCACCTCAGAGGGGAAGCCAGTGCAGGCAGCTGGACTGGTGGAAGTGGTGGATAAAGGAAAAAAACTGAGGAAAACTCTGTTTTCTAGCGGGCGGAGTGACTCTCTCCCAGCCAAGCCGGAGCAGAGCCAGGTTTCTGCTCCTCTTGAGGGCAGACGCAGAGGATGGTTTGGCTCCAGTGACTCCCAGAACAAGCCAAGGTGAGTGAAGGCCAAGCAAGGCTACTAGGTTTTATGTTACAGTACAATAGCAGTTCCCCATGATCTGTATATTTATTGCCAGATATTCTTCTAAAGAGATACTTTGTTTTTTAAGTGAATGGCTTTGAATGTCAGCCTGCATTTTGGTCCTTCTTAGAAAAAGGTGTGTTTGAATTTGCTGATGCAACAGTTACTGCAGCAGCTTTTTACATCTCAGTCCTTTATATTGCTCTTGTTATGCAGAACATAGGTCAAGAGATTTTTGTTAATGTGTGCGTTTTCATAAACATTTGTTTGTCAAGTTCCACGAATTTGTTGAAGCATTCAAAAACATCAGCTATTTTTATAAGAAATGTCCACTTACTTTTTTTATTATTTCACATTTCAGTTATTCCTTTTTTTCATTCATCAGCATGATTTTTTTTGACACATTCAGCAGTTTATTATAGTTTACACCTGTTTTATGTTTATTAGAGTTAGGAGTGGGCGATATGACATCCTTATTAGTAGTTTTAAATTGTGATACAATATATGTCACAAATTGATGTAGTCATTTTTTTGCGTAATTAGGTTGCTATAATAACATTTTAGATGACATTGACATTTTACAATTACACATTATGCACAATACTAGCTTAACTAACACAAATAAGTTCTCAAGCTTAGTGGAAACAAGTAAACAACTTACAACAATAAAACAAAGAAAAATTAAATAGCGCCTTTGTAAGTATGTCTTTCTTACATGGGCAAGAAATATTACAGAAATTGAATAAAGCAGTCAAATGTGCAATAAAACACTGCACAATCTTCACTGTAACAATTAAATATACAGGGATTATTATTAAAGCTACAAAAGTAGTTAATCAGATCAGTGGGTGCTTTCTCTTGTTTAGTTTTTTCCCATTGTTTGATTAAATGGCACAGACAGCAGGTATATTATGCTGCTGTCACTTTAGGACCCAAAACGGATACATCATACAATATATTGATACACATCCCATTTTCTCCCTACTGTATATACTCATTAAAAACATCACCCAACTGTGTTGTGAATAAACCGGTATTGCCTAGACTGGCATTGTCTCATAACATTTTCAATATTTGACTATTTAAGCAAAATAAACCATGAAAAAGATTGTAATTCAGTACTCATGCTGTGTGAAAGGGCTAAACATGAATTATTTCATGTCTTATGTCTTATTGTGCTTGAATGTTTTAAAATTATGTGAAAGTTTAAACTGGCGAGGCTTAAAATGCATGCAAATGCTAAACTTTTTAAAGGCAACACAACATCAAAATGTCACTTTAGCTTAATCACACTAGAGATGATGATCGAGATTTATAGCAGTTGTTAAATTTGTACCCGTTTATCATGTTTACAGGTATATCGCCCACCCCTAGTTAGAGTTTATAGGCTGACAGGAAATGTCTTTAGTTCCTGCTAAGCTATTTATGTTGGAACAGTGTGCAAGCTGGTCAAAACATGCCAGACACTTCCGATCAAAACATGAACAAATTTGAATCCAAAGACAGTTTTTCTTCTGTTAAGAGTTGTCTCTGTAATAGCAAAGAACTGTCTCTCTCCCCTCCCCACTCATAGTTAGATTTTATGGCCCATTGCACACTATGACTAAGAGGACTACTTGTGCCTTCCCTCCACAGGCTGGGAGTCTCTCCTAAAGTAGAGAGCAGCTCAGACACCCCCTGTCAGATCCCTTGCTCCCCCAGTCAGCCCCCGTGCTCTCTTCCCCTCGGTTGCACTACTGGCTCGGTGTCTCCCCCTTGTGGCAATCACACCAACCCATTCACCCAGTCTTCCCCAACACCCCCTTCCATCTCTCCCTCCAACCCTTTCCTCACACGACTACAGCAAAACCCCTTTTTTGAGGATCTTATAGCCGAGGAAGCACTAAAGTCTCCACGGCTGGCTACTGTTCTCTTAATTCCAGTCTTTATCATTATCCAGTCGGATGCAGTCCCCTCCATAATGGAGCACAGAACAAAATGTATGCAATAAAACGGGAAAGACCCAGAAGTATGTCCAGACAGAGATCTCTTCCGGCTATTATGCCTGAGACACCAGATCGAAACTCAAACACTAATCCAAACCACTCTCTGTCTGAGAGGGCTGGGGAATGGGATGATTTTGAAGCATTTGCCACCAGCCGGCTCAAATCACCAAGTGGGTCTCCAACCAGACCTCCATCGGCACCGCTTCTCTCACAGGTACCAAATACAAACCAGTGTGTAAACAACAAAGCGAACATTGGTTTAAGGGTCGATGAAGTTGACATGGGTGTTTCAAGGCCATGGGATTTGCCTCCTCTACCACCGCGTAGACCCATGAGGACACAAGGGATCACCATGGACAGCTGGTTGAATAGAGCCCAGGAGCTGGCTGTGCAGAAAGAGGCCTGCTTCCTTTCCCGGACTGACTTCGCCTCCCTGCAGCATGTGAGAGATGGAGACGTGAAGAGGAACTCTCAGATTTTATGTTCAGATAAAGAGTTGCACCATATTTCTTCAGTAGGGTGTAACCAGATGGATGCAGAATTGCACAGCAGTATCAGACTGAACGAATTCATGGTTGGGGAAGCAAGGGGTCATGATTTCGCCACAAACAACAATGCTAACGGCTCACCGAATGGTTTCGGTGAAGATGCACTCGAAAGTTCTGAATGCGAATACACTGTTCCTGAAACTCTGTGTTTCCCATCTGACTGGGAAACCACAGCGACCGAATCACTTTGCAGTTCACCTCAGAGCCAACCGAAACAGGATTCAGAATTGTCCTGTGAAATAAAGGTCTCCAATGAACAACAATGCAAGACTAAAACCGATGGCGTGGGTTTGTTGACCCTCTCACCTAGAGATTCAAACAACAATACAGAAAGTACTTCAGAGTTTGATTTTATTGATTCTGCAAGTTCACCATCGGAGTTGCAACCACCTTTTGAAATTAATAAAGATGGTGTTAAATCATCCAAAGATGGTTCAAATTTGCACTCGACTGGTTCAACGCTTTCCAGAGGCTCCCCAGGAATACCAGAGGGTATATTGTGCAGAATGGCATCAGAGTTGGAGATATTTTCACCAAAAAACAGCCATAGTAATATCACATCATATTTGTCTGACTCACAGAACCATAATCATTCCTCTTCACCTTATGAGAGACCTTGTGAAGAACTGGGAGGACAGAAAGTCGACGCTTGTGAACACCAAAACACTGCTTCAAACATTACCTGTGAGTCTCACGACGTGGCTGACGTTCTCCTTAACAAAGATATCACTGTGATCACTCAAACATGCTCAAGCAAAGACAAACCATTTAACAATACAAATCAAACAAGAGGTAGCAAAAGACAATGACTTGCTCACTGCGCATAAGGAGCATAATAATTTAACAGAAGGGAACCTGAACTCTGAAGTCTGCTTCTCAAAGAACAACGAGGCTGAGGAATCTTGTTCCACGCTGGAGGAACAAATGAGCTTCGAGGACTTGCATGCTAGAGTAGCTCCAAGAAACTCCAGAAGCCCTTATAAAACGGAAGTCAGATCAGCCCGCATCAGACCGCGCTCAACCACAGGCTCACCCAAAATCGTCTCGAGGGCCGATTCGCTCCCAGGCTCTCCTCATCCTACATCAGATCTCATTTTGCATGATCCTTCCCCTTCACCCACCCCATTAGCTGCTACCAATTCCTGTCTCCAACCTGACCCTTCCCTTCCTGTGAACCCCCCAATCAAGTTGCCCAGCATGGGTTCCACATGCTCCTCCACCACCCAGCCCCACGTTGACGCACCGCTCTCCCTCTCACCTGAGGAGACACAGCCAGCTAACGTCCTCCTGCCCCATGAGGAGAGCAGGTGAGACCTCACTGCCTTTAAAAGCGCACTCACCTCTGCTCTCACCTGAGAAATGACCTCATTCTCTCACACACAGACAGGCTCATAAATGCTCTCACATATCTTGGCCTAGAAGAAACTTTGATTTTGCACTCACCGCTTGCTATAATTCGGACTTTGACAAATCTGTAAATGCATTTTTCAGGCACCATCTCTTTTTATGTTTCCTCCTGGTTTACTCCTGCTGCATTACTTTTAGTTCTTTCATTTTTCACCTTTGCTTTTCTGTTGCTTCTTTCAGCCTTCATTCTGTTTTAGCAGTAACACATATTCCTTTGTGGAGGTAACTAACGTTAGATGACAGTTGTACTTCATGCATCTAGTGTTCATGAGAGGTTTGATGTGAGATGTTGACTATCATCATGAGGGCTGACTGACCTGTTTGTTAGTACCTAAAGAGACAAAAATCATAAAGAGGATGCTTCTCAAAGTGCATCTAGACAGTATTGATATTAAATAGCTTGAGACTTGAGAAAAAAAAAACTGACAACAATGTCAATTACATTTTTATTTATCTGAAGAACTTCAGTTTTATATATTTCACTTTGTTTTAGTGATTTCAGTACTTCAGCTTTTTCTTCTCATTTGTTATATTTTCCATCTAATATTTACAGTTATTTCACCTTATTTCAATGAATAATTTTTTTTAATTATATAAGTTACAAGTTTAACTTTAAGTTAATATTACCAACACTGCTAAGAGAAGGTCTCCAAACAAGTTTTTGCTTAAATGAAAGATAAGTAAGGACTGAGTCTCTTGAGATATGAAGAAGCAACTCTGAGTGGTAAAATTGTTTTTTCAATACTTTTAACCATTGCTTCCTCAACTGTGAACTATTGCTTTTGCTATACTAACTCATTAGTAAGTTAATAAACATGAAATCCCAAAAATGGCTTAAATAAAAGGTAAAAGATGCTTACACAGTACCAATTAACCCATGATGAAAGGCCTAGGTCAACGTAAATACTTAATTGATCTTCTTTTTGCACCGCTGTACAGCCCTCACCCAGTGAAGCCCTTGACCAACACGACTCTGCAGGGAGAGAAGAAACCTGAAAGCCGCTCAGTGCTGGAGAAACTCAAGTCCACCATCAACCCAGGACGGTCTGCACCACCAACCACTGCTGAGGATGAGAAAACCCAGGTACTGGAAGTTTAAAGGTGCTGTAAGCGATGCTTTTATCTAATAGCACTCCCTACTAAAATAAAGTATTTTATTCATATTACAAATGTTCTTCAATATAGCATTTTAATGTTACATTAAAATATTGAAATATTAAAAACTAAAAAATTCCACACAGTAAAATTGGTCTTTTATACATAAAAGTAAATGATAGCCATTCTACAATTTTAAAGGGATAGTTCACCCAAAAACAAAATTGTAAAATTACTCAGCACCATTATTACAGCACCATGCTGACCTTTGTTCATCTTCGAACATAAATTAAGATGTTTGATGCATTCCGAGAGCTCTCTGACCCGCCATAGACAGCAAGGGTTCTTACACGATCAAGGCTCAGAAACGTAGCAAGGAGATCGTTCAAATAATCCATGTGATATCAGCGGTTCGACCGTAATTTTACAAAGCTACGAGAATACTTTTTGTGCGCAAAGAAAACTAAAATAATGACTTTATTCAACAATTTGTCTGCTCCGCATCCCTCTATAGCATCATTTTAGAGAGTATCCACTGAACGTAAACAACGTATGCTGTTCTGTGTCAGCGGCACCATGTTAAAACGTGTTTTTTCGTTCGGATCAAAGCGTAAACAACGTATCCGCGTGGTGCTCCCGACACCGCATACATTGTTTACGTTCATTGGATACTCTTCAAAATGGCTCGAGTGTGACGTCGAGGAGACGAATTGTTTAATATGTCGTTACTTTTTGTGTGCAAAGAGAACAAAAATATTCTCGTAGCTTCGTAAAATTAAGGTCACATGTTTAAAAAAAATTCTTACTATGTTTCTGGACTAGTATCCTTGCTGTCTATGGAGGGTCAGAAAGCTCTCAGATTTGATCAAATATATCATAATTTGTGTTCTGAAGATGAACAAAGGTCTTACGGGTTTGGAACGACATTAGGGTGAGTAATTAATGACAGAATTTTCATTTTGGGTGAACTATCCCTTTACACGTAGGTCTAATTTAGGCTGATTAGTAAACTGCTAACATTTCACAGCACATATAAGGAGCTGGAAGACACACTTTGACCCAGGTTCTGGAAAAGTAGAATCAGCAAACAGATTACAAACAGACACTGAAAAAAGCATATTGATCTGAGAGGTTATTTAGGGTCTCATTAAAATGAAAATGGACTTGTGCTGATTGCACTAATAAAAATATTGAAAGAACGCACAAGTGATCAAAGATCAGCTGAAGCGTGTAATGAAGTAGTTTTGGTTTATCATTCTCTACATGACACAGTACCTCATTACTGTTCTTCTCATGACTACTTGTTTCCTGTGCAGCTGGCTCTGATTGAGGCTCGGGCTCAGTACCAGAACATGACAAACATGGAGCTGATAGCCCTGCTGCTTCAGCAGGAAATGGACATCAAGAAGCAGCGGGCTGAAACTGAGGTGCAGGTGGTGTTATTGGAGAAACGTGAGGCCGAACTGAAGAAGATGAAGGTTCAGGTCAGAGACATGGAGGACTACATTGACAAGCTGCTGGTGCGTATCATGGAACAGACGCCGACCTTGCTGCAGGTACGCGCCAGACCAAAATGACTACAGTGAGTGACCTGCTCCGTCCCGAGAACACCTCATATTGATCTAAAGCCATTTGTGATGCTCTATTAAGTTTCAAAACTGCCAGATTCACGTAGACACGATAAACTTAGCTGTGCATGCTTCTCACTGGATTTCCAAATCCACAATCATTTAGTTTTAGCATACTCCTAGTCATGCTATGAGCACAAGGCAGTGGTTCAAAGTTAAGATAAATTATGTATAATTAGATTTTGTTGATCACATGTAGATGTAAATATTCATAGAATCTACACAAATATGTCTTCTTTATAAATATGCTAATTTCCATAATAGGAAATAAGTTCTGGGATCTCGATGCATTCAGAATGCCAAACAAACTGTCTCTAAAGTTATACAAATCCAAGTAAAAAAGCATTGCCTTTATTAATTGACTTATTTAAACTCCAATACTCATCTTTCCTCATAATTGGAACAAAATTATAACGCTAAAAACAAAACCCCAGAAATTTCTCAACTAACTTCCATATCTCACATGGAATTAAAACTAATATGTACCACAGTTCAATATGAATCCAGAGATTTAAAAACAGTAATATTGAATTCATAATATGTAGTCTAATACACCTTGATGTAAAATACTGCTTTAAATAATATTATGTAAATAATACAAAATAAATTCTTGATAGCTTTAAAAGCACCTTAATGTGTGTTATGCAAAACCGTTGTGCTTGAGCCAGTCAGCTTTGCCTCATAGAAACCGCTGATATTAGTGCATGCTCACTTCCATCAAGCACTCGCACAAAAGCAGAGATTGTCCTGCAAACATGTAAGCTATGCAATACAAGCAGCTAAGCTGTAGCTTGAATTCATAAATGCTACACAAAATATATCCATGAAGCCTTAGCACTGCAGCATACTTAGATCACTGCTAAAGTAGCACATTTAGTGATATGCAAATGCCTAAGCTTTCTAAACCACAAAAACGATGGAAGATCTGTTGTTTGTTTTACTGCATTGTAACTTCATCGTGTTAGAGTGGCTTTATGATTTTCTCTGATATTCATTCTGATTGTTTTGTTCCATTGTTTTTGTTCTGTTTTCAAAGATAAAGTTAAGGGTGACTTTTGTTCATTATACAGTATTCAGTGTTTTCTTGGTTGATGTTTCCTGATTTATTAGGCTGATGAAAAAGACATTGTCACAAGAACATCAGTTATATGTCTCCGTATTGGATGTAAAGAAAGTACAGGGCTCCTGTTAATTTTGTTGACTCAAGGCATCATATTTTTTGTGTATCACCAATACATCCTGAAAAAAAAATATATAAAACGTTTTTATTGTTTCAGCATGTGTTGCAGGAAAGAGCCATGTATCACTGTGATTCTAGATTGTTGCTGATTCATTTTGCCTTTTAATCTCCATTTTGCAACGTGCCTCTGTGGATTTATTTACAACATTCGCATTTGTATTTTGTGTTTTATTTATTGCTAATTATTGCAAACAGCTTCATTTTCAAAGTTATTTGAAAATAAAGTTTTAAAATCATTTGCAGTGTTTTTGTTTGAGTTCTTTACAGAAATGACTTGTAGAAAGGCCTGTATGTGTTTTGAGATTGTGCTGACCCACCAACAGAAACAATCACAGCAGTTATATATCGAGTTACCGCTGGGTGGCACTGCCGCACTTACAGGAACTAATGCTGGGCACACTTTGGGAACCTTACACTAAATTGTAATAGTAACACAATTATGTATATTGCATAAAAACAGTTTATTTGTAAAAATTACATAATGAATTGTACATATATAAAATGTTACTGTCAGCTGATTCATAAAAACAGCACATTGTGCAGATGGGTTTCATGAAATATTAATGTTGTGGGAATCAAAGCTCAAACTGCCGAATGGCAATGACATTTTGCCCGTTTTCACATGAATATGCCACAGTAATGCAGATTTGCTCTTTAACAATTCCTATAGGGGTAGAGGAAACACATTTTTCATTCTTAGTTAATTATCTCTGTTGGAACAAACATTGTTCCAAAATATTCCCTAAATGTAGTTGTGTCCTGACTATTGATTGGCACAGTGTTAAAAGCCTATGCTATTTTAAGAAAAAAGGGAACATTTAAATCACTCAATAACATTTATTTGTCTGATATGGTTATTTTTTATTATTCATATATGATACAGTTGATTGTGGATCATAAAAACAATCACATCCCCTAAATGTGATTATTTAAGATAGATTTTTCAATGGTTCAAGAGATTGTTTTGAACTGCCTGGAAGATGTTTTCTGCTCCTTCAGTGATATCCATCTGAATATCCCTCACAATATCTATGTGTTACGGCACTGATGTATATGCACTTGGATGATATTTGGAGTTAATTCATCAGATCTGAATGATTGATTGTTTTTGTATTACATACAGTGTGCCACCCAACCACACTCTTATCTTAAATGCTGTCTCGTGGATGCTTAATTATTTGAGATATTACTCTTAGAATTAATTTGAACCATTCAAGATTTGCATAATGGTTTAACAAAGGGAGATTTCAGAATCACTCATTAATTTTGTATGGATGTGTATTTTATCGTTAAAAAGTCTGTTTGGTGCAAACCATGACTTCTGTAATTGTAATGAGTGGAATGCGCGCTATCTGCTTTGTCTTGAGTTTAACAGGAAACGACACTTCCCATGAACCCCTGCGAGCTATTGCTTCACTAGTTTCGTACGCGAGTTGACTATTCTTACTAATTCCGCCTCATGGACCTTTTATTATTTAACCTCACCCCATCGCTGCGGAGATGGCGGAGTCTGCGTCGTGTCCGGTGTTTCGGCTGGGAAAGCCGCGTTACGAGCAGGTAAAGAGTTTGCCGCGATGTTAAAGTGCATTTTTGATGGGCGTTGATAAACAACATATGTGTAACGTTAGATACCTTTGCTTTACTCCAGCACTGTACTGTCTAAAGTCCCCCGTTTCTCACGCGTTTTTGCGTTGTGTATTTGCTCGTTGCTTCATTGCGATATAACTGGCCGATGCAAAATTGTTCGTGATGAGCGTAACAGAGGTTTTGGTAGCACCGTTATATTAGAAATCCCCAAAACATTAGGTGCATGCACAACAGCTTTTCTTTTTATATGCAAATAGCAGGAAATTAGTAGGGCAGGGTTGTTCTTTTTTTTTTAAGCGGTTGAATACAATTGTACTGGTCACTTTTATTTTTGCATTACGTCGGAGTGATTTTGCGGGACATTAATTTATCAAAGTTCATATTTTTTCTGAAAAGCTGGAAAAACTGTGTTATGCTTGTTATATTATATATATTTTTTAAATACATGTGTTTATACACCGGATTAACTCGGCTATTCTAGTTTTGCATTTTGAAATAGAGCCGCATTTGCTGAACCAATGCAAATAATTGTCGTCTCAGTTGTTATCTGTGAAATCTCTCGCGCTCGTGTCGGTCAAATGAATGGCCATCTAATGAAGTCCTGTTTGCCTCCATGGAAACACCGAGGTCCTTCTGATTAACCCGTTCAGACCCGAATTATCTCCCAAGGAGTCAGAAATATGACCAGTTTATTTATACAGTGAATTCATTCATAAATGATAATCTGTCAAAAAAAAATGGTTTATGGTAATGTTTCAATAGATAGTCTGATGTCCATAGTGGATCTGAACAACACTGGAGAATCATGCTTGATCTGATTTAAAATGTCAAGCACACTTAAAACAAAAAAAAATTTAAATGTGAATACAGAATTATAGTAGATTGTTTTTTTTAAATGTACATCAATATGTAGCTACATTAATGATAAAATGAATTCCGTAATAATTTTGAATTTATTTCTGAATACCTAAATGTTCTAAAAATAAGTTGTTTTATTTTTAATGTTGTGAAATGTTGTAAACACATTAAACTGCAAATTTGTAGTTGATTGATACTAAAATGGTCAATTTTGCAGTCGTATTCAGTACACCTCTTTTGCTTACATTGAGGCATACTGTCAAAAAAAAGTTAATCATGATATTATAACTGCAATACTTCACTTGAAAAGAAATTTACATTCCCGTTGTCTTAGAGGACAGAATGGTGAGGTATAATCTGCCTACTCTTTGTTAGTCTGCTGATGTATGCTGTATATTGTCTCTGAATGCATCCAAATAAAATACTTCGCTCAGTGTTCTTTTTGATGTAGTCATGAGTTTCATCTGATTATTATGCCATATGCTGCCCAAATGAGTCTGCTTTGGGTCCACCGGGAATACAACCAAACAAAAAATCACTGCCCTGCTGACAAGCTGATCTAAGATATTTCTCAAAATATATATGCTAATATACACTCTTGTGCCTGTGGCCTGTCCCTGTCTTTATCATCATTGTCTGTTAAGAGTGAATCAAAATCTAATTGGTTTTATGGCAAAATCCAGCACAAGTGCACTTGACAAAAGCAGACAGTTCTCTTTTTTATTGCTGCTGTTTTTAGGTGAAATCAATGCATCTGAAGGGTATGGGTGTATGTTTTCTTCCTGCTCCATCTCTGCTAACTGTGTTGCATATTCTCTGGGGAGCAGAAACATGCATAATTAACAAGTCTTCTCCAGCAGACATGCGCTCACATGGCTCTGCAACAGCTTTGAAGCAAGTGTCTGTAGCCTAGAAATAGGAGTATTAGTCGAGCAAAGTCAGATTTTCTTGCTCTCTTCACCATATATTGTAAGGTAAAATGGATTTCAGTTTTTGTATGCCTTACCCCTGGATAAATCATTTAGATGCAGTTGATTGAAGCTGCTTTTTCACACCGTGTTCTTTGCCAAATAAACCCTTGGCATGCTCAACCATCGGGCCTCTGAAACAGTTGGCTCTCAGAAAACCGCTTGCATTGCTGCCCGCGGTTCAGAGACAGTGGGAATGTTGATGCAGGCAGTCCTCGCTCCTTTGAGCACATTCTGCACAACCTGTCAGTGCAGCCCTAAAATATTTCAGTCTAACTCTAAACTAAAATTAGAACAGCTCCTGATAATTTAAGGTACAAGACAGCAAGTTTGAATCATGCTTTGGTTTGTGTTGTGTAGGTTGTCCTGTTTGCATCTTTTCTTGTTCTTGGGTTCTGGCTAAGAATGTAAGTTTGTGGAACTGAAGGAATGTTTTTCTTCCTCAGAGCACATTTCTTGGCAGGTTGAGACATTTCAGTGACATCATCGATCCTTCCACTTTGTTTGTGACGGAGGTATGAAAATCTTGTTTGTGTTATGGTAAATTAATCAGTGAGTTGCATTGCTTCTGATCTTTCATTTCTTTTTATATTATTGTAATTATGTCTCATCTATAAAGAATGAATGCTGATTCTTATCAACTAATTAAAAATTCTGGATGAGTTGTATCCTGTAATTTTATATTATACTTTTGGATTTCGTATAGAGTCGATTAAAGAATGTATCAAACTCCTGGATGATTTCAAGCAAGGGCGTCTTCCTCCAGGAATTCCAGATCAGCAGGTGAATCTTGGTTTCGATGGATACTTCTGTAGTATATGTGGTGCAGTGCTTTATAACGGCTTGTGTTCTGTGTTCAGCTCTGGGAGGCTCAGAAGGTGAAGCAGGTCAGTCTTCTGGTCATTGTTCACTGTCACTTTTAAATGATGGTTGGAATTACAGTCACTGACTCATCTCCTTTCAGGCCATCATTCACCCCGATACCGGTGAAAAAATCTTCATGCCTTTCCGCATGTCAGGTAAGAGCACAGAGAGGGTTAGAAGCGTTTAATAATAGAAAATGATCACTGTATACACAATCAGAAATGCATACATATTATTCAGGATTCTTGCATATATATATATATATATTATACATCAAACTGATCAAGTGTCTGTAAAGACTTGTATTTTTACAAAATATTATATTGTAAATGAATGCCGTTCTTTTTAACTGTTTTGATTTATCAAAGAATTCTGTAAAATGTGCAATGAATGCACATATTAGAATGATTTCTGAAGGATCACGTGACACTGAGACTGGAGTATTTTACCATCATAAGAAAAAATTGCATTTTAAAATATTTTAAAACATTTAAAATCTAACAATATATTTTAAATAAATTCAAATGGAGAATTTTTTTTCAAATTAAAATAACTTCATAATATTTCTGTTTTTCTTCTTTTAAAAGAGGCCTCTTTTAAAAACATTGTAATGATATAGAAACTCTATTTTCTTTTCTGTTGTTATTTGTTAGTTTAACTGTAATTAAGACGGCAGCAAAATGAATATTATTGATGTTATTCTGGATGTGTACACCTCTAAACAGTGATTAGTTATGCATGTGTGCTGCAGTTTGGTCACGCCATGAAATTAATAATAGAATTGCACCATAGTAACGCTGTTTAAAGCTAAACAATAAATATTCAAACAAATGCAAATGAGGTGAGGAGGTTATTTTTACTCCGTTCTGATTTCGGAGTTCTAATTTGTTGTTGCTCTTTGTTTTATCTGGATGCATTTCACAGGCTATGTGCCGTTTGGAACGCCAATCGTAAGTCTTCTGTTTGCTTATAAAAAAAGATCAAAGTGCAAAACAAAGACCACACAGACAGAGCAAATATGAGAGAAGGAAGTCTCATCAATGATTATGCATCCAGAGTTGCATCCATATCTTCTAAGCTTGAGAGCTGTTGAAATCTGCATAGTAATAAATCCTTTGTTTCTATAGAAATTATTAACAAGCATGTTGCTGTATGCCCAGTTTACTAGATAAATTATCAGAAGTTGATTTTCTTGCAGGTTGTTGGTCTTCTCCTTCCAAACCAGACTTTGGCCTCTACTGTGTTCTGGCAGGTAAAGTGGCTTGTTCCCATCATTGGAGCGCTTCAGTGCTAGGAAGCCTAAACGCTGCTTCGTCAGTATCTGTTTCACAGTTAAACATACGTAATCAGACAAAAAACGTCTTAACTAATTAGATTTCCTATATATTTGACTTTTACAAGAAGCTGACTTCATAGAAAATTCAAAGCAATCATAATTCGACCGAGGAATTCAACAATAATCAATCAATAATTGAAGTGACTGTCCGGCTGATTGAGAGTTTCTCTTCTACAGTGGCTCAACCAGAGTCACAACGCCTGTGTGAACTACGCCAACCGCAATGCCACAAAGGTACGGTCGGAAATGCTCTTTTAATTCAGGTCAAGTTTTTGAGGTTTAACTATTGCAATGCGGCTGCAGATGCTCATTCAGTGAAGCGTTTCCTCTTCTCGATTCCATTTGGATGATCATTGTTGTGTCCCGAGGGCCAGACGTCTGTTCTGCATCTGTGGTTCACTTCACAACCTCTGAGTTTTTTCATTGCACAGCAGTCTGTCTGCCTTTGCTACAACTGGTTGATGATTGTTTTACCCCCAATTTTATCTTTAGCCAACACCAACCTCAAAGTTTCTTCAGGGATATGTGGCAGCCATCACCAGCGCTGTTTCTATTGCAGTAAGTCAGTGATGAGCAGGTTTTGTTTGAGATTCGTTTTATGTGTGATTTATAATGTAAACGAGCTGTGTATAAATGTTTGCCCAGATGTTTAATGTTTGATATGAAAATAATTAAAAATATATAATACCCCTCATTGCTCTTATATACTACCATAACATCCTAAGTAATATTTCACTTGTTAATGTAATTGAAATTCTGCTGTAATATTCTGTCGTACTGTAGGTGGGACTGAATGTACTTCTCGAGAAATCCAGCAAATGTAACCCTGCCACCAGACTGTTCATACAGAGGTTTATCCCTTTCCCTGCTGTAGGTACGTCCTGCACACATACAGTATTTAGCTTGACTCAGCTGCATTACATGAAGCTCCCTCTGCTGTCAGGGAAGCATAACACATACAATTCTGTTCAAAGTTTGGGCTCCGTAACATTTAATTACAGTTGACTTATTTGATCAGTCATACAGCAAAATAGTTGTATTGCGAAATAAGTTTTCTTTTTAAATTTACTTTAAAATGTAATTATTTTCAGCAGCCATTGTTAATTTACTGTCACATGGTCCTTCAGATATTATTCTAATATGCTGATTTGATGCTCAAGCAACATATCTTATTATAGGCGATTGTTGAATACAGTTGTGCTGCTTGATATTTTAGTAAAAACCGTGATGCATTTATCCAGGATTATTAGAACAGCTGTGTTTTATTTTATTTTTTATTATAAAAAAAAACTAATAAACATCTCAAGGTACAATACAAGCATCGAATTGTTACAAAATTTGGAAAGTGAAAAAAATAGAATTCAAAATGTTCAAGTGTAGTAAACCCCCATGTACATATGATTATGTAATAAAGGCAATATTTGTGAATACATATATTTAAACATCAAAATAAACAAAGGGGCGGGGAAAAAATGTATCCAGATCCTGACTTGAAAAGGGGCTCCAAGATTTTATAAAAAGATTGAGTTTCATTCTGACTTCAAATTGAATCTTTTCAAGTTTTGAGGGCAAAACCCTCAATGTGCAAAGTGCAATATTATCCATTTCTAAAGCTGTCAGTGTAACATCTTCTGGAAGAACCACAAATGAAGCTATCAAAGGTTTGGGGTCTATTACTGAGGTAAAAATGACTAGAACAGCCATATTTTAATCCGGTAAATTGCAGATTCAACTGGGAATTCTTAAAATAATAGACACATATCAAATTAATATTATATCAGGCTATTTCTTCTCACCTCTCCATGTGGTGTAATTTATATTGATGAACAAATGACCTTTCACAGAAACTGGATGTCATGTTTTGTTTAGCATGGATGGTCATCATTAAGTTTATGTTTTACTTCTCAGCCAGTGCGAACATCTGTAACGTGGCTCTGATGAGACACAATGAGCTGTCTGAGGGCATAGATGTGTTAGACAGCAACGGGAATGTAGTGGGATCCTCGCGGATAGCTGCCAAACATGTGCGTATGTTAGTTATACAGTTGGGACTCCCCACTTCAATTTATTGATAGCTTTTTTGCCTTAAATGTGTTTTTTTTTGTATGGTGTTTTATTTTCAAATCAATGCAAGTATAAGTAGTCATGATATCAAAATTGTATTCTTACTAGCCATGTTGCATGGTTACTTTAAATTTATAAAGTAATTTTTTTCAGGCACTGATAGAGACGGCACTAACACGAGTAGCCCTACCATTCCCAATCTTTGTCCTTCCACCGATCATAATGGCCTTCTTGGAAAAGTATGGAGTTTCTTCACTTGCATTTAAATTCATTTCTAAATGGGAATTATTATTATTATTAATTATAATGTAATTATTATAAAAAATGTTATAAAGTATTCATTATAATTTTACTTTAAATGATAATTAAATTGTTTTAATAGCTACAAAACAATCACGAGAGTCTGTTGTTACTGTCCTCTGCCAGGCTTCCTCTGATGCAGGCCCATCGCAGGATGATGCTTCCTGTGCACAGTTTAGTATGTCTGGCAGTCTTTGGTCTGTCCTTGCCGCTGGCTATTAGTCTCTTCCCACAGATGTCAGAGGTACTGCAGCAACACCTGCATCACTTCCACAAACAATTGCTGCAGCAGGTTTCATTTAGCCTGTCAGCCTCTTGCCATTAATCTCTGTGTGTGTGTGTGTGTGTGTGTGTGTGTGTGTGTGTGTGTGTGTCTGAATAATACATATTTTAGCAGGGAATTGCTTGCTAATCATTCTTTGCTCTTCACAGATCGAGGCGTCTCACCTCGAGCCGGAGATTGCCATGGCAACTGATTGCAAGGTGCTGACTTACAACAAGGGACTGTGATGAAAGACAGAAGTGTAATCAGCTGTCTAAGATTGCCACGGACGTGTAGCATAACAGTACAGAGGAGGAAAATGCATTCTGAGCAATAGTAACCAGCTAACCCTTTCCTTTACTGCTGAGCCATTTATCAGTTTTCTAGAAACTGTTGAGAAAGTAATAATGACATTATTTACTATTTTACTGACAACTATTACAGGGAGGAAACAGTGCCTTATATTACATGATTTTATATATTAATAAACATTAATGTTGCTCAAACTAATTATAAATAATAAGAGTAGTTAGGTGCAGCTTTAAATTGTTCTAATATATAGTCTGTGAATGCACTTTAATGAAAATGTCATTGCAATTAACTGTTTATTTGCATGTCACATTTAATATTTTCCAAATCCCTGGAAAAAAGTTTATTGCCTGTTGTTTTAATGTGTACTTGTACAGTTTTAGTCCTTAAGTATTAACATTTTAAAACTATTTATATTGAAATATTGACACAAATATATGCTTGAAAATTGTACAAATTTTGAGACTGTTGTTTATTTAAGCCAGTTATTACCTTTTAATTAATTTGTCTAATAACACAATTTTGATCAATATTTTCTTTAGGTGTTTTCTGTTTTCTTTTGCCATTTTAGTTTGAATATTTTTTTAGTAATTATTTTATATAAAAAAAATCCAACGAAGTTGACCAACTTAAGATTAAGACACCATGTTCACCATGTTCTGTTACCTTTACTCGCGTGACAAGTGCTTGTAAATAGGACACAATGAACACAAACAGCAGTAAAAAACACAAGCATCATCACATTTCTCTCTCGTTTCCCTCCTGCTTCTTATTCAGCTGTTTGTGTTTCACAACAATCCTCCAGGTCAAAGGTTCAGGATTCAAAAAGGATGAGCGACATTCTTGTTTCTTCGGCCTCTCCACGTCTTTGAATTTCCATCACATAAATGACACAATGCAATATCCAGCAGAAGTGGATTTTGAACCAGGAGCTTGCATCAACACAAAAAGCTTCATAAAAGAAACCTTCACCAGGCTAGAAAGAGAAGTGACCGTACCATTGGCTATACAAAAAGTCACGCTGTATGCGTATACGTTAACAGTACAAAACAAGCATGGGACAGACTTGAGCACATGCAACTGGCTAGTCTTTCCTTCCCATTCGCTTCAAATTCACATTATATGGCTGAACATATAAAGTTAGAAGATATCTTGCATATGCAAGAGCAATGCATTAATAGTGCAATACATCATAAATATTTGAGAATCCTTTGACATTTGTTATGGCAAAGTTATAAATGGGTGCACACAAAATGTTTTACCTCAATGTAAGTACTAAGCTACATGACAAAAACTTGATTGCTGAGGTGTAACATGCATGAGAACTGTGGGGATTGTCTGTTTAGATTAAAAGTTAATTCCCTTTTACGCTAATCGTGGACCACTTTTTCCCATCAATAAAACTGGCTTTAGATCAACCTCAAAGTGCAACTTCTATGAACACTGCATGGCTAAATAGAAACACTGGGAGTGTGTGAAGGGTGCGAGTGTGGCTGTGGATGATGAATGGGACACTCCACTTGAGTTTGGCCCAGGAGGAGCTCCTTCTCCCTGGATAAACACGGCCGGCTGATATGCTGACTGTGGGAATGATAGAGCCTCAGGAAGGACAAAATAGAGTGAGCCAACCACAGAGCCGTTACACACCACAGAGAGATCTGCAAAGAGAGACACGCTTACAATAATGCGTTTCCATGTGAAATATGCATGTTTTGTTGAACTGAGAACGAAATACAAGTTATTTCAATTACTCCTTTACCTGCGCACAATTGAGCTCAGTGTAGAACGAGGATGTCTCGACATCCAGATATAGAGGAACTGACTGTGACTCAGCACAACTGCAGAGACAATCATTCAATACATCACAATGTGACAACAATAGGTAGGCATTTCATTCAATGAAACGTATGTATCAACAGTATTGTATTTTTTATTAAATATGAAAACAGCATGCTTTTTATGATTTTGGACCATAATCCAGTCTCTAAAGCTTCTTTGAAACTATGTGTATTGTGTAAAGTGCTACACAAACAAACAATCTTCCAATCAGCTTATAGATATAAAGGTTTGTGTACCTGTAGGGTCTGGTGTTGTGGTCCGTGACAGTGTTGCACCAGGACACCAGGCCCAGGGTGAGAGTAACACTGGCTCCTCCGGAGAGGAAGAGCACGCACAGACTCAGCAGCAGCGTGAGGAAGGCAGAGAACAGCGTGCTGCAGGAAAAGGAGGGAAAATGAATACCAATGGATCACGCAGGTTGGTGTATATGACCATATAATAATTCCAACACTTTAAAGTGTTGTGTGTGTGTGTGTATATACACACACATAACAATTTAAATAGTGTATATACACACAAAATATTATTTATTTTTTATTCAAAACATACATTTTTTCTTCATATAAACAAAAGGTGTGTGTGTGTGTCATATATTAATTATAATTAATTATCAGTTAAAAGTAATTAGACTCAGAATGAGCTTTATTGGCAGGTATGTTTACACATACAAGGAATTTGTTTTCGTGACCGCCGTGCAACAAAATGACAGTGACAGAACAAAAAACACAAATAATAAAAAGAAGAATTAAAATTTTTTACAAGTAAATAGGAATTAATAATATAAAAATTGACAATTGTATGTACAGGTATATTATGTGCAATTGGACATGTAGACTTTAAGTATGTACACTGTTAGACTTTTTATTGTATTTTTGCGGTAACTTACTGGCAGCACTGTTGCCAGTAAGTTACTGTAACTGTCCCTTTACAGTACTTTAACTGTAAATGTGTTTTACAGTATGATGCCCTTACCGCAGTTTCATTTTGCAGTATGATGCTCTTACGCAGTATCATTTTACAGTACAATACCCTTACAACTTAGTTTTACAGTATATTGCTACAGCAATTTTACTATAATTTATTTTACACTATTTATTATACTATATCTTTATTTTGAATATTTTACATGAATGCTATTGAATTTAATAAATTCCAAAGAAGTAACTTGAGTCAATGCACAGCAGTAAATTTTATTCACTGTCACTGTCAATTACATTTATTTTATTTACTTATTTATTTAATCATTGTGATGCAACATTACAAATATATATATATATATATATTAATATATAGGACTAAATTCATAACAAATCGCATATAGAACTGAATTTATATAATTTAAACCATAACAATGTGTTAACAATACATAAAAAAAAAAAAACTACAACAAAAAAACAAACATGTAAAGCATCCCAGTTGGCTGGCCTCCATGCTGGTAAGCCACTGATGGCTATATAACTGAATTCATAACAACATCTAAACAAAAAACATGAACAAAGCATCCCAGTTGGCTGGCCATCATACGGGTAAAACACTGATGGCTGATCTGAAACAAAACAGAGGGAAAATGAGGGAGAAATTAGTTTATCTCGTTATGTTATACTTTACGTAACAACTTGTGCAACAGCAGTTATTGCCAGTATTGTTTCTGTTTAAATAGTATAGTTTTTTTGCACATCCTTGTCAGTAAACGCCATTAATTGCCTGAATGTACAATGACGTTAAAGGTACACTAAGTAAAAGTGTTTTTGCTTTCAGTAACATTGTAACTGTATTTTTGATGGTTAGACATTCTGTTGACTATATATAACAATGTCTGTGTTTTCGGTGCATGTGGGATCTAAATGCCAAAAAAGTTTTAAAGGAAGCAGGACATTGCTCATTTCCACAAGCAAACCTATGGTTTGCTGTGTGCTGATGTTTTTCACATGTGTCACGTGAGATGAGGTCGAGGACTCAAATGCAGGGAAAAGTTCTTTTTAATAATAAAATAAAACAAAGAAGAACAAAACCAGCCCGAAGGGAAAAACAAGCAGGCAGGCAGGCAGAAGACTGGGGCACAGTCAGACACACGAAACACTCACACGACATTAGACACACGAAAGACAACTGATCAGCACAGGACTGCAGACACAAGGAGAACTATATAGGGAGACAAACGAGGGTAACGAGGGAGACACAGCTGGAGCCACTGAAACAATGATTAAGTAACAAGATGGGAGGGGACAGACAATCGACATGGGAGTACATGGCACCAACAAACAACAAGCCATGTGCTCAATACAGAGACATCTGGTGGCCAGCCTGGGGCACACCAGCAGGACCGTGACAACATGATTGCAGAAAATTCTTAAATCTGAAACACACAAGCTGCAATACTTGCACCTGTACATACTTGCATGTGCTCTGTTTTTTTTGTTAAATTTTTCCTGGTGGCTTTACTGCGGCGTGTTGTGGATGTGTTGGTCCACCTTTGTCCGTTTCTCAAACTATTCCTTACTCTCTCTCTCTCTCTCTGTTTTCTGGTGTGGCCCTTAAAAGAGCCTATGGGTTCAGAGGTAGTGCCTGCGGACACAAAAGCAAAAGAGAGGAAATGAGGAAACTTCACTGAACATGGGAGAGATGTTGTATATGTTTGTGTAAAACTTTTCCATCAATGACTATTTACTAATCTGTATGTTATGAACATGGAAAATCACAGATGAGGATGTTTGATCATCTGTCTTTACAATACATTTCTGATGACTCTAGTTGTTGCATAACATGCAGTTAATCTAATGTCAAATACTGTATCTGATAGTAAGTCAAAACATATACTTACAAAGCCAAAGATGCTCAGTGGTGTGGCCCTTAAAAGAGTATTTAGGTGTAGTGCCTGCCTGACACAAAAGCAAAGAGAGAGAAAGAATAAACATAATTTTCATCAGTGATTATTGACTATCACCATATGTTATGAACATGATAAATCACAGATCTAGGCTGACTGCTAAATGTATCACTTACACAATAAGATGACAGTCAACACTGAAAGAAAAGATAGAAGAGAATATTTAGCATACAACAGCATGTAAAATGTAATTACTGGTACTATAAAAATTTAAATGCACTGACTTTGAGACCTTCCTTCTATTAACAAATAAGAAGCCATAATAAAGAACGATTCTTAATTATTTAATGATTTGTAATTTTCATGAAATTACATTTAATTGGAATTGCTATAAGTAATGTATATGTTAGAGATACTGTCTGCTGTTTTCTCTCTCTTATTTTGTACTCATTTATTATCTCCTTTATTACTTTGGTGGTGTAAATATATTCTGTATTTTACACATACTTCAAATGCTTTGGCAATACTTTAATTAAAATGTAATGCCAGTAAAGCAACTTGAACTGTGTGTGTTCCCTGAATAGAGCAGACGCACAGAGAGAGAGAGAGAGAGAGAGAGAGAGGAAGAAAGAGAGAGAAGAAAGAGAGAGAGAGAGAGAGAGAGAGCAAGGGTTACGAGTTGAGAGAGAGCGCGCAAGGGGTTAAGAGCGCACGAGAGAGAGCCTTTGAGACGCCGCTACTTCAAATGACGTCACACGCATTTAACGGTAACGTTATTCATTTAATTGACGAGTAAAATGGGCCTACACCATAACTGGCCGTAAAAGGCGGAAAACCATTATTCGTGTAAATATTACATTCGATGCGTCTACTGGAAATGGCAGTCAAAGCAGCAGTTTTGAGGAAAACGAACAGTCCTGCTTGTCATAGCCAATAATTCGATTTTATTATTTGCTTTCTTCATATATTTTATTGAATTGATATTGGTAATGCTTTACGATCAAAAAATAACTAATAAAATACATTTGTTGAAAGTTTGTAAACATAAATAAAAGTAGCCTACTTACCTCAGGAAAATCTGCAGCTGGCGTCTGGCGATCCATTCATAAGGGGACGTCCGTTATGCGCGCGCACTGGACACAAACCTCAGTTTATATAACCTCTGCTAGGTTGTTGCGCGGGCTTTGCACGAGTAACAGTTTAAATTGTGTGATGTGTAAGTAAAGTTTATATATATATTTTTGTTTGTAATAATTTACTAATTACATTTGTATCACCACTTGTGTATTACCATGACATTACACAAATAATAATAAAATTAAATTATACCAGTCTGTATTTTTTCTGATAGCCTATTTTGAAAAACTTGGGAACCCAATTGTGGATTTATTATTATTTATTATTATTATTATTGTTTATTATTATTTCGTTATTTATTATAAATACTAATAGAACATGCGTATGGGTGTGTGATTTTTAAAATAAATTTTAAAATGAGAAAAATGAATGCAGATTCATGATTTTCTTTCGAACAAGATTATAAACTATAAAACATTATCATATGACATTTTAATAGGCCTATATGTGCATATTGTCTTGATGTTTTCAAGAATCAATTGAAATCGAATTGGATCGAATTAAAGAATCGGCTAAAACACATCTCTTCTATCTTTATTTGACCCTCTAACTCTAGCAATCTCTATTCTAATTCTATGCTTTAAAAAACTAACAGTAGCATTTCTAATATTTTGTATTCTGTTTTCTTTTTCTTTATCATACAATTAACAAAAAGCAAAAAATGCCTCTAACACTAGCTTGCTCTATTCTTTTCTGCTCTATCGGTTTTCTTTTTATTTATTATATATAAAAAAACCTTGTTAGTGTACTGCCTAAAGCTAACTGAGACTTGTCATAGCTCTTGTATATCATTGCTCTTTTGTTGATTGCTTCCATTGTCCTCATTTGTAAGTCGCTTTGGATAAAAGTGTCTGCTAAATGACTAAATGTAAATGTATGTTTTAGGCCTATTAAAATGTCCGCAGCACATTCAAGAAACCTGTCTTCTTCATTTACAGTAGCACTACTGCTTTTGTGTAAACAGTAAAATACTGCAAATTCACATATACAGTAAATTACTGTAAACTTAATAAAAATACCCATAATGCAGTGTGTATTACAGTAGTTAAATCATATATATGGTATTTTACTGGACTTTTTACAGTAAATAACTGTAAAATTACAGCAAAATACTGTAAATTCCATATACAGTAAATTACTGTAAAATTAATACAGAAATACCCATAATGTGTATTACAGTAGTTAACCGTAAATCATATATATGGTATTTTACTGTACTTTTTACAGTAAGTAACTGTAAAATTACAGCAAAGTCTAACAGTGTATGTTAGATAAATAGATGCATGTGTATAAATAGTGTGTGTTCCACAATTATTGTCAAGTGTTCATGAGATGGATTGCCTGATGGAAGAAACCGGTTCTGTGTCTGGTTGTTCATTAAATAATTGAATTATACAAGAACGTTAATTTTTCCTTAATATAAACAAAAGCGTGTGTGTGAGTGTGGAATTTGTTTAATGTATTGAATTATCAATTAAAAGTAATTAAATAAATATATATATATATATATTTATTGTAATATTTTGTATTTACACAAATTTAATGTTTTAATATAAATAATATCAAATAACATTAAAATGAATTATATATATGTATATGCATATATATATATATTCGTTAAAGCATTATTAAAAAACTGAATAATATATTTAAAATGTATATGTAATTACATAACATATTTTATACTGTACTAATAAAAAACATTACATATTTTAATATACACACATATAAAAACATTAAGCTGAATATAGCCTATATAATTTTCATATTGTTGTATAATATATTTTATTCATTTTTTTACTTATTAATTTAATGTTTTTGATAAAATATGCCTATACTGGTAGGTATGTATTAGTACCATATAAACGAATGTAGCAATCTAATGTTTTAATGGCACTTATTTAAGTTTTGACACATCGTTAAGACTCACTCGTCGTGCCGCCGATGGAGGTAGAACAGGCTCCTCCAGCCCTGAACAGCGCCGTACAGCACGGTGAAAACACCGACAAATGTAGAGAACTGGCACGCCGCTAACGGACCCCATTGTTGCAGCACCAGATGAGTGACCTCTATAGACTCTCCCTCGCCCAGCGTCAGGTTCTCCGTCCTCCAGAAGCCCTGACTAAACAGCGCGCACCTCCCCTTGAAAGCGGATCCGTTTAGAGCGAGCGGCACGACCACCAGGAGTCCCGCTATAACGGACAGGGCGTGCGCGGCGCAGTGAGCCAGCAGCAGCCGCCGATCCAGCTCCATGTTCCCGAAGATTAGTCTCAGGCGGCTAGAGGAGTGAAGACTCGCTTGTGTACAGTCAGAGTGTAGCTGCAAATGAAGAACACAAACACTAGTGGAATTTTCCAGCAGGTCAACACAGCGAGTGTGTTTGGGACTCCGCCCTTCGGCGGCGGGACGATTACACAACGGTGCAGCTCTGCTCTGACTGTGACGCACTCTCACACGACTGTCTTGAGCAGCACCATAAACTGCATCTTTTATATCAAATATGCCTTTAATTGATTTCATTTGATTTAAACATTGAATTGCTATTTAATTAAAACTGTCAGAAAAAAGGGGTTGTTGTGTTTATCATTGACAAAGGCAGCGCCACACCCGACACCCCTTATACAGCTTAATTCGGTCAGTGGATCAGCGTTATGATGAAATTGGGTCACATCCATCATGAAAAGACTGTCTCTAACTCGAAGGGTTTATGTTACCAACGGAAATTAGATATAACAGAAATAGATATTTTACACCCACCAGTTTTAAAAATAAATAAAAAGAAAAGCTGACATTTGATGCCTCACATGTGATGTCCAGATAGAAACCTATATCGTATTTATTTATTTTGTGGTTTTTACACCAACAGAAATTTTAAAATTCTACTCTAACATTTTTTCCCCTCGTTCAAACTTCTATATTTAACTAATAATAACAATGTGACGGATTCCCAAAACAATAACAATAAAACACGTTATAATGAATTAGTGATAGCCAGCCCTAGTCATGATGTGCCGTAGGCTATAACCACCATAGATATGTTTTTTAGCATACGACCAAAATCTTTTTGTGTTAGTTTTTTTAAAAGCTTTAAAAGTTATATTTTCAGCCTGGCCTGCTCAGCGGGCTTCGCGTCAAAATAATAGAGCTAGCAATCAAATCAAAGTAGGACTGTATGCACAACTTTAATCTCTCTCTCGCTATCATAATTGCCATATTTGAGGGAAAAGGTGGAGTAGGATACATCTCTGGATATAGCTGTCGGCCATTTAGCATTTCTATCGTAAAACATTTGACATATTACATGCTTTGCAACTTCCATCTTACCTGTCTTTCAGCATTAAATACATGTTCAATGTTCAAGACATGGTTACGGCCTACTTGTCAGTGTTTACCGTTGTTGTTGTTTTTTCATTAATTTGTTTGTTTATATATTGTATAAATATTTTAAATGATATACTTTTAAATAATTATATCATTTTTATTAAATGTAATACTTCTCTAAGTTGTTTTCATACATGGGTGTGTTTCTTTGTGTGTTCCATGTGCAGTATATTTTTAATCATTAGTTCATTCATTTTTAGAGATGCAGATAATAGATTATGTATATGATGTAGTAGTAGATTATGTAAATCGCCCATTTGAGTTTGCGCTATTTATGTTCTACCGGTAGGAGGTAGTATTGCCAAATGCAACGCTGCATAACAACCACGAAGAAGAGTGTCTAAGATTTGTTTCTCTAGTCTAGCGTCCCAACAATATTGTCTTCATTAAACTGGCTTCTAAGCAGACTGCGACCCCTTTAACGCTGTAAACGCTATGGAAGAAAAGGTACGTTTGTTTGTTTTTCTATGTGATATAAAGGTAGGCGAGGCTGCATGCTGTGCTGGGCGCAGTTCACATCCATTGAAATGTGTTTTAGTTTCATAAAAAGTTATGACTTTTTTAATGTTGTGAACTCTGTTATATGTACTTAGATTCTATGAGCGTTTTTGATTTGATCTATTTATCAGTACGCGTTTAAAACGGTCAACTACACAGCTAATGAATGAATGAACATGAAAGTGATGAGTGTTCTGATGGGAAAACAAGCCCAAGGTGGTTTGCTGATGTTAGTTAGTCTTTCTGCTTATGGTTTTAGATGGGACTAGGGCAGTGGTTCCCAACCACGTTCCTAGAGGCCACCCAACAAAATGTGCAGTGTTAGGGGGCCTCCAGGAACGTGGTTGGGATGGGAACCACTGACTGGACTAGGGGACTTCTCACCTGGTCATACTGGAAGACGAGATATACTCTGGTTTGGCTTGGCCAGAATGGGAGACCTCTCTGAATTTCCTAAAGCCAGCTTGTAATGAATGGATAGACTGGTCTCCTGATGCAGACGCTGTGGCTACATGTAGGGTTATAATGCATTAGTTTTGTGTTGTCAACACTTATTCAGGTTATGTGTATCAGGTTTTAGGTCCTACTGCAGGAAAAGAAAGGGCAGAGGCTGGTGCATCATCATGTTTGGGAGCTACTGGAGGATCATCTGGTTCCTGTTCGGAGTCACAGCTCCAGAAGGCAATTCAGTTAAAGACGGAGGGCAATGCATTCTACCGGGAGAAAAATGTGCGCACTGCCATTGGACGTTATCACCGTGCTTTGCTCGTTCTCCGTTGCCTGGACCCTGAGGTGACCTCTGTCCTGCAAGGGTTTGGGGCTCAGGTGCCTAAACTGAGCCAAGAGCAGGAGGGCCTGCTGAGGAGCACTCAAGTAGACTGCTATAACAATTTAGCAGGTTTGTTTTACTTCCAAAAAAAGATTCTATTGCATTGTGAGGTGGTAATGATTTGGTAAAAACACTAAAGTGTAATAATTTCTGGCACTTTTGTACAAAGCTAATTTCTATGCATTTTTAAACATGTTTATTGAACAGTTTCTTACTGGTCAGGCTAGGCTAAGTATCATCATTGGTCAGGCATTATCATAGTATTATTATCTGTCATGCAATATTATAATATTAGATTGAACCATTTATTTTTGGCTTGAAACCTCTGAACCAAATCCCTCCATTTCTGTCTATCTCAGTCAGCATAACAGTTTCCATATATTTTACCCCATGACTAGGATCCTGTTATATGCTTTCACTCTTTGCTGGCATCTCATCATATTGGCCACATTAAAACCTCTAACCATAGCAGTTAATCATACGAGAAACAGGAAACAAAATATTTGTCCTTGATCTCATGATAACCCATAGCAGAAGAGATCTTGCTTTATTAAACACTACCATTCAAAAAGGCTTTTTGTTGTTGTTGTTGTTTTTTTAAGAAATGTGTACTTGTATTTAGCAAGGACACACTAAACACACAAGTGAGTGTAAAGGGATTTATGATCTTACCAAGATTTACATTTCTATTAATTACTGTTCTTTTTAACTTTGTGTTCATCAGAAACAATTATCAAAAACATGTAGCTTGCCTTCACAGCAATATATCACATTTTAAAATGTATTTGATATTTTAATAGTATTTCACAATATTACTGTCTTTACTGTGCTTTTGACCAAATTAATTTAGGGGCACATAAGATATGAGACTTCTTTCAAAAATCTTACTAACGACAAAGTTTTGGATGTTAGTGTTTGTAAACCTTATCTGGGGAAGCATTCTCCTCTTTACCTATTTGTGTGTTTTACAGCATGTTTGCTGCAGCGAGAGCTGGTGAACTATGGCCGTGTGTTAAAGTACAGTCTGAAAGTGCTCCAGTGGAGGTCAGCTGACACTAAGGCCCTCTACAGAGCTGGAGTGGCCTCATTAGAGCTGGGTGATGCTCAGACTGCTCGACATTACCTCATACAGGCCAGCAGGGGGAAACCAAACGGTAAAAACAACCACATCCATCTTTCTTGTCTGTTAGATCATTCGCCAACCTGCACCAGGGGTCGCCAGAGCTCTCCTAGGGGTTACCAAGTTGAGCTAGGGCAGGGGTTCCCAAACACGTTCCTGGAGCCTCCCAACACTGCACATTTTTGCATGTCTCCTTTATCAATCACACCTGATTCAACCCATCAGCTCATTAGTAGCAACTCCAAGACCTGAAATGGGTGTCAGACAAAGGAGACATGCAAAATGTGCAGTGTTGGGGAGGCTACAGGAACTTGTTTGGGACCCCTGAGGGGAACTTATTGATTTTGCTGGGTTCAGTTTGTCAAACTATCGTTATGATATAAACAGATGTCTAGCTGAGAAAGCAGTGGCTCGTTCACTTACTGCATTTTGTCAACATAATATTTTAATGATCTCTGTCCATGTGGGTGTCAGATATTTGCTTTTGTGTAGCTATTTTTTCAGTGTCTCATGCCATGACCAAAGTCAAGTTAAAAATAATTCAAAAACATGTCGCATGACCCCTGCATTCTCTTCCATTCCTTCAGCTATATTTAAATGCAAGAATGTATTCTGTGTGAACAGGCATCGAAGCATGGTTAAATGCCACACAAAATAAGAGAGAATTCTCAGTATGCTATACAGCTTGAAATTGTGCAATGATGATATGCTTATGGCAATCATATGATTTGATGTAGGCAAGTAACACTGCTTGAAGAAAAAAAGTCAGACACGTGGTTCTCATTAAATATAACTGGGCTGGTCATTTGCGAAGTTAAACAAATTTTCCACAGTATTCCAGACTTATCTTCACAAGTTTGCTTGTCCTATTAGATAAATAGTGTATGTGTGCATGTTTAAATGTGCGTGTTAGAAACCATGACATGAGAAAAAAATCCCCTGAGATCAAGGCTGGGAACTACTGGTGTAATTATTATGCTGTCAGGGATTTTCAGCTACAGATTTCACAAGGGAATACAGTGTGGGAGCCTCTTACGTAATGCAGTGTTGTGTTATTACATTTTGTGGATGGATCCATTTTCTTAAGAGTTAGTAAGATCAAACACCTCTGCAGCCTTCGATTGAACTGCTGTTTCACATCTGCATTCAAAGTTCATTTCAGTGCTTAGATTGGAAATAATGAGGCATTCGTATCGTCTTGTTCTCCGTTTCTCAGATCCTGATATAAAGAAACAGCTGCAACGAGTGGAGGAGAGACTCAGCCAAGACTTTCAGAAAGAGAAAGCACTGTACAAAGGCATGTTCAGCAAGCAGAAACAGGGTGAGGAGCAGTTAGCAGAGGAGAAGACCCAGGAACTGGTCTAAATGCACAAATACACGACTCACCTAGAACATACATTGTTAAATGAAGCTTGAGCTGACGTCACCAGGAAGAAAGTGGGATGTTTTGCTTCAGGGCTTGGATTATTTGCTGCATATGGCATTTACTGGTGTTGAAGGTCCAGTAGCAGGACTGAATCTGTGGCTGAAATCTGGTGCAGCTTGAATGAGAATTGTGATGCACCTAAAATGCATTGTACTCTGGTCTTGTATGGCTAATACACTGTCTAGCTGCTTCTATTTTGCATTCAGTTTCTTCCAGTTATGTATCTGTATTTTTTTTCAGATGAAAGTTATTTTATTTTGTTTATTCATCCTAATAAATATTTTTGAAACAATTCTCAAATGCTGGTGTTAGATTGTTAATGGATTATGCTAAAATAATTATGGAAATGCTGTGATTAGACATTTAATGTAAGTCTATGACAGCAGATTTTTGTATGTGAGATCTCATGTAATCCTATTGTACCATAAAACACTTCACTCAGCTGTAACAACATATGCAGTCATTGCCAAGAAAATCAGTAAGGATCGTATTGGAAATACTTTTATTGATTTTTTTTTTATCAGTTTCAGCACTTGAACAATCATTTCAAATTCTATATATTTTTTCAAAGTCCTGAGCAAAAGTTCAAACAACATATTTTTGTATTTGGTCAGCATAAACTTTAGAGTGCTTTTTTTAAGCATATGTTCATAGTAAAAACAACACCAGCACCACTATGACCATAAGAGTGCACATAGACACAGCATGGCATGCAGAAGCACCTAAACAAGCAGAAAGAGAGAAAATCGTAAGTTTGGAAAAGTTGGCAGCGTGGCTTCTACCATTTTGAAATGTTCATATTAATCTTTCTTTTTTGATTTGTGGTTTTTATTGAAACTGAGGGACCTCATAGAGCCAAACACTTTCCTTCCAAGGTCGCGGAACGATCTGGAACGGGTGAGAGGAGCCGATGGTGGTGGCGAGGGCGAGAGCGATGGGGACGAAAGAGGAGAAAGCGAGTGACTGCTTCCCTCCAAGCTCTGGGAGCGAGAGAGATGGAAAAGACTGGCAGTTGAAGAATGATGTTTCTCCTCCTTCCTCACAAGATTGCGAGCACGTTCAGAGCCCCGTCCTGCACGACTGATCTCAAACGAGGAACGCCACTGATTGCTTTCCCGTTTATGAGAATGTGGCTCGAGAATTCCCTGAGACTCGCTTCGAAATAATGCTCGCCTGGACAACCGGAGGCTGGAACTGCGACTGTCCCAACTCGTACCTTTCTTTTTCGAGTTGTTCCCCCTTTGATCTTGCCTACGGGACGATGTTTCTTTCAACGAGGTGTGCCTCCAACCAAATCCTCCAGCTCTCTCATCTCGCTCATCCATCTCCTCCTCTCGTACCCAAAATCTTGTTTCGAACCCCTTCCAAAACTTTCCACCCTTTTTAGGTGTTTCAGTGCTCATTTCATCCTCCCATCCGGTGCCATAGTCCCTGCCTGAATAGCTACTAACTGTGGATGCTCGAATAAGTTCTCTTGAGGCATGTTTGCCCTGATAGAGCCGCTCTTCTTCCCCACTCCTCCTCCACCCTCTATCTTGAGGCCTCCACCCTCTATCTTGAGGCCTCCACCCAGCCCCTGCGTTCTGCCTGAGGGAACCTCCACGAGGCCGAATGGGACCCTCCAGTGGGGAACTACATGGGTGAAAGCGTGGAAGAGAGCATTGAGATGGGGTGTCACGCCGAAATACTGAAAGCTGGGCCAGAGAGAAGGGTGAATTTGAAAGTAGCCGAGGAGGGGAGTGGACTCTGGTATGGGAGGAGCCTGGAGAGGAGGCAGAGTCTGATTGATTATGTGGGAAAGGCAGAATGGGAGAAGAATGAGTAGGAGTGGGACCAGAATTGTCCGAACGAGGGCTACCTGACTGTGACGTCAGTGCCGAATGGCAATCTGAGTGTGAAACTTGTAGGCGATGCTGTTGAGATATGTAATCCTGTCCAGTGCCTGCATCTGCCCAGGCGTTTGATGCTGGTGTCAGATTAGTTCGATCTAATCCAAACGGGTGCTGAAATGATGAGCGGGAGGAGTGCAGTGTAGGAACAT
Organism: Gymnocypris eckloni scoliostomus; assembly: GCA_027564155.1. Classification (NCBI taxonomy): domain Eukaryota; kingdom Metazoa; phylum Chordata; class Actinopteri; order Cypriniformes; family Cyprinidae; genus Gymnocypris; species Gymnocypris eckloni. The sequence goes on along the minus strand of CM050426.1, from coordinate 19,308,784 downwards.
TACTTGGAGATGCAGACCCTACACCTCTTTCTCGTTCACTCCTAAAACATTCGGTATCCAACTCCACCCCCTCCTCCATCAAGCCAAGAACTACAGATCTCGGCAGGCCAGATACACGAGAGATTTCGCATACAACTGCAGAGTCCTCATTAAGTTTGGGAGGGCTGTCTGAAGCTTTGGTTGGAGGACAACCCTCTGCCTCTTCCCTTGAGCCTCCACTCCAGTCTAGGGACTTAGAGAATCCCAATTGTCCAAAGTTCTTTCTAGGTATCTCCAGAGACCCTCGATTGTTCACAGAGGAAGGGCAGGTGGAGATCCTTGGTCTCCTGCTCCAGTTTGGAGTGCTGGTGATGGTGGACGTGGAAGAGGAAGGGGAAGCAGTTGGAGTGATTATACTTGCAGAGAGATGCCCGCAAGATCCTGAGACCTCTTCTTTCACATTTTTAGCATCAACACTCAAAGTCTTGTTAAGGTTTGGATTCAGGTTCAAATTCAGATTTAAGTGGAAGCTGATGTTGAAATCCTCCCCTGTCACGGAGGGCAAGTTTCCTAGGTTGATGGAATTGCGACTTGATTGTTTACTAATACTGTTGAGGCTGACCCTCGCTGCATTGCCCAGGATAGACTTGCAAGGGGTAACACTCCCTCCGGACAGGCTGGAGGAAGAAGCACTTATTGGGTAAATCCCCTCATAACCACCACCTGCGATGTTTATTTTGGGTCCACGACTGGAAGCTTCAGCGGCCACCTTGCAGTGATGCTGATGGACTAATCTGTTGATGTATTGCTCAAGCTGAGTAAAGGAAGGAGAGGCTGGGGTTTGACCCTTCTCAGGAGGTTGCTCAAGCCCTGGCTCCACAGGCTGCTCGCTCTCTGGACTGGGGGAGAGGCGGGTGGGGGAAGGTTCCTGGCAGGTGGTAAACAGGGGGCTCTGGAGGGCCACAGCATGAAGTGGACTAGGGTAATGGTACACCTCTTTTGTCCTCCGAGAAACTAGGTCAGAGCAAAATTTAGGGTCCAGCTGAAGCTGCGGACTGGAGTTGGAAGAGGGTAAAAGAGAGCCGGGATGAATGCCTCCTAAACTGGACCAAAGGTCTGTCAGGAACATGAGGCTATTGAGCTCAAGATCCCCTGTTCATAAAGAACAAAAAATATTTGTAAAGTTAATTACATTCTTCTTATTTAACATACAACACATTATGTAAAGATTTTAATAAAAACAGCATCATATCAAAACCACAATTATTAAAAATGAATATTTTCATTAATAATTTTTTCCATTAACATTTTTTTATTACATTCCCAACAAAATTATTACTTTACATAATTATGCATATGTACATTTTACATTTGTTGTACTTTTAATTTTTAATTCTTATTACTAGAAAATAGTGCTTCTCATTAAATGCTCATTACTATTTTACAAGATGTTTTTTTTTTAAGATCACAAGTCATACCAGTAGAAAAGGGCCTTCTTTCCTGTTTCTCCACTGTGCCCTCAGGACACTCTTTACTATGAGACTCAGCCTCCCTCCAATGTGTGGCACTATGATCCAATGAGCGAGGCCTACAGCTGACTTTCACTGACCCTCGAGGAGCCACCTCGCTGGATACGGAGTAACAAGAGTCTGACAGAGAACTCCCACTGACCGAGTAAAAACCTGCGGACAAGAGAATGATAGATGAGGTAAAGAGCATTAGTGGGAGCAGTGCTTCAGGGGTGACACAAGATATAAATGATGGGTTTGCCATAAAAAGCCAGGGTTAATGTTTGCCAAAGTAAAAAGAGAACTGCCAAAAACACAGAAACTATGTGTCATGTTGAAGTTGAAAGGTCAACACTGAATCATTTGTTTCAAACAGAGCCCCAAGCTATCCAAGCTATTAGTCATGCATTTTTGAAATGTATGACTATTTCATGCAGGGCTCATTCCTCAGGGAGGGCTTAAAGGATAACTGCTTTTGATTTAGGTATTTCACATAGTTCCACTGATTGAAGAATCACTACATAGTTTATCCAAAATGGTTCAATAGTTTTGTTGTGTACGGTTAAACTTATCACAACGTTCTGAAGTGTATCATCTTTTCGATGTTCTCCTATCCCAGCTAAGAGTGCCATTTGTGCTTTTGTGGCACTATCAAAACATTGCTATTTTGGTCTGTTATATATTATTTCTGAATATATGATTTATTCTTTCTCTGGATATTTTATTTTACATACAAAAACAAAAAAAATATTCCATTCTAAGCTATAGCATGTTTTGACTTTGTATTGGATGCAGAGAGACAACAAATCTGATTGTATGTAAATACCTCATTAAAAATTAAAATGAGTTACCAGTTACCCCTAGTTACCAGTCAGTGTTCATGGATTTTCTAACTATAAATCTTAGTATTTACAGGTTTTGACTAACACTGCTGATTAAAATACAATACCAAGAATAACCAACTGTGACTAACTAATTATATAATGCTTCAAATGCCAAATACTAAAGAGGGAAACAACAATGTGGAACAAAGATTAATCACACAATTCCTCTTTGTGAAAAAATTACTTTACAGAAGCATCTCGAGGTGAGATATTTCAAGCGGCTTTAGCTGCAATAACCATACAAAGACGTTCTGAACTGTTCTTTAAAAAACACCAAAGGTTTAATATTGTGGAATTTGGAGTACAAGCACCTGAGCTGGGTCTAGAGTCGCAGTCAAACAGTGTTGTGCCAGGGAAGTCTGGAGTGGAAGAGGACAGCAGATCAGACGGGATGTCCCAGGACAGCGTGGACCAGCGTGAGCTTATCCCCTCTCCTGTCGTGCCGAGGCAAGACAGATCAGGGTTTGCAAGCGACAGACTCTGAAACAGATGGAGGAGTTAAGTTACTACAAGATAAGGTGATGACACAAAGACCTCGTTTAAACCTTATATTAACATACGATCATGAAGCATGTGATCGCATTTCATTTGTAGCTAAACACTAATCCATCCTGACAGCAGCGAAGGACCGTCTACTCACCTGTCAATCAATTATTTCACCAAAACAAAAGGTTTAACTTTTTATATATAGTTTTAGAAGAAAATAACCATCTAATTGAAAAACCTGGAATACGCAGACATGAACATACACACAACATCAATACCAGTGACAAACAAATACTGTGCCACACAAACAACTGTTAAGTTAAAGGGGTACTCCACCCAAAAAGGAAAATTCTCATAAGTGGGTTCATGATCGTGAGTGTTGGGAAGTGCTACATCAGATGGTTTATAGTTTAAAACATTTAAAATATTATTTTTCACATCATACACACCAATCGCTTCGCTTCTGAACACACTGATTTATCAATTGGGTTCACTTATGAATCAATGAATCCACAAACGTTGTGTGTTTTTTGGTGTTAACTTTGAGGGAAACATCCACTTGCATTATGAACTCACATAGATGGATTCTTTTTTATACAAATCTTTGTTTCTGCTAATCTGAAAAATGAGTGTCATACTTTTGGGGTGGTATGAAAGGCGAGTAAATTAGAGAATTTCATTTAAAGGGTTAGTTCAACCAAAAATTTAATTCCATCATAATTACTCTCATGTCGTTCCAAACCTGTAAAACCTTTGTTCATCTTCAGAACAAAAAATTATATTTTAATACAAATAATTAAATTTATAATCTGAGAGCTTTCTGACCCTCCATAGACAGCAACGTAACTACCACTGAATACACAGCGGAGACTGTAGAAAATAAATGGTTGACATTATTTTGTTTTAGTCAAGTCAAGTCAAGTCACCTTTATTTATATAGCGCCTTTAACAATACAAATTGTAACAAAGCACTGCACAATATCAAAATAGGCAAATTTTGTCAATAATGTAAAATGACAGGATTTAACACTCAATTATCTGCTGAATGCATTTCATTATTGAATTTAGTAATGGTAAAAGTGTTCTTGTAGCTTCCCAAAATGAACCACTGATGTCACAAATTATTTTAACGATGTCCTTACTACCTTTCTGGGCCTTGATCATGTCGGTTATGTTGCTGTCTATACAGGGGGAGAGAGCGATCAGATTTCATCAAAAATATATCATTTTGTGTTCCTGAAGATGATTGAAGGTCTTAAGGGTATGGATCGACATAAGGGTAATTAATGACAGAATTTTCATTTTTGGGTGAACTATCCCTTAATTATATATGCTCAACTAAAATTACAGAGTTAGATTTTATTTTGTGCTTTGAATTTATTTGTGCATCATCAACATGCAATAACACATTTACATAATGAGTGATTTATGTAGCCCTAAAATCAGAGATCCTCTCCTCGAAATACGATTACAGTTGGCCACTGGTGTTACATTAATGTGAACAGCAATTTGTCTCAGCTGACCACTTGTGATCGGATCACCAGATCTGTGATGTATTTATTTACAAAACAGTACACCTGTAAGGAGAAACCACATCATTAGCCGGTGACTTTATGATGTATAAGCCTGCTTCCTGAGAGGATTTTAAAAGTTCTGATAAACTGAGGTCCATCAAGGGAAAGCTTTGGTTAAAGTTCAGAAGTTTTGAAACACTTCAACAAGAAGTGTTTATGGGGTTAGTCGTTTGTGATCTCCAACCTCCCCCCATTGCAAGGAATCTCCCTTTGCAGCACTTCTGAGGAATCCCATCAAACCATGCGACTATTGTGCATATCCTGTTAAGTCCCATCAACCTTCTGTCAGACTTTTACACAGACAATGCAGGAGCTGCATTGGCAAAATGAAAAAAGTCGGGGGAGGGCTGTTAATAAGCAGAGAGTGGAGAAAGACAGATTATGAAACAAAGGAGAGAGGGAGAAAAGACGGGGGATAATGGGTATTGAAAGACAGACTTTGACCAGGCTTATCTCTGCTCCAGCAGTTTACCCACATTTCCTGTCTTGGACTGTAAATATATATGGAAGGAAAAACATACAGAGTAAAGAGTGAGCAGGTCCTTCAAGGGATGAAAAAGATGAAGGTGGAAAAATCATGGAGGGGGGGCATAAAGAGACTAGATAGCAAAAAAAAAGAGTTTTGAAGAAAAGTAGAGAGCACGGGGGATGGGTTGCCTAGTGAGAGGAACAGCATGAAGGAGGCATCTCTTATGTGAGACCCCCTCCCAGCCACCACCACCACTCCTGGATATAACTGCCTCCCCCACTTCACTTCAGAGAACTGTCAGGCCTCTTCTCTCTTCCTGCCCTCTCTCTCGCTCTCCTTCTCCTCTCCTCGCCCACACATCCGATTTAGCAGCAATGCTTTAACTATCTCTTTGCTGGTTGAATATGAACCAACACGAGCAATGACATTTTCACATACATTTGACAAAAACACATCTAGGGTGACCGTACAACCTCTATTTACCAGACATATCTGGCTCAGGATTACTAAATTGCTTAAAATGCCTGGGTTTTGGCTTTGTTTTCCTCTTTACATTTCCCTCTACAGTCCTCATACATTATATGTTCATTTGCATCAGTTTGACCGTTCTCTGTAGATCTCACCTTCACGCACACCACAATTGGATGCATGCTACTGGTCAAACTACTTTTCAGTCATTACCTTCAGCAAATATAAAAAGGAAAATAAAGTCAACACTTGGACATTTTAAACAATTCCAGCCATAATATGTCGAGGAATAAGAAGACATAGACACCCTGTTAGTTACTTCAGTTTGACTTTTCCTTGCCAACACTGAATGAAATGCGTGAAGACGTATAATTTGCCTCCGAAGTCCAAATTTGTTTATATACACCCATGTGCACATCTAGACAGAATCTATACTGCATTATCCCGGTGTACAGTTGCAATTTATTTCATTTTACCAGGAGGGGAATTGGAAGAAGCATTTGCTCAATGGGGGAAACCTGATACGGGTCTCATGCAGGGCGCACTGGCCATTTTCCAGCAACCGATCAATTCATGAAGGAGTGCTCTGGCACATGGAAACTACATTATATGAGGCTAATGATCTAAATGGACATCAAATAATGGAAATAATGAGATGAATACCCAGTCTGGCCATCAGTTCCACTGACAGAGGAATTACTCATTCAATTCCCTCACTGACACAGGAAATGGCTTAACGTCATATTTTAATAACAAGGTGAGTCTTGTGGGAGGCAGCAGGAAGACAGCTTTTCAGCCACTGAATCAGAGCAATCCACTCTTTGTCTGAAAAACATTATATATTGGAACAGTCTAATAAATCAACGTCAGTAAAATGAAATATGCATATTAGCTATGAAATCTGATGCTGCATTCAGCCATTGCATCAGCCAAGTCCATCCTAGCGAGGGGTTAACATATCAGTTGCTCTGCATGGCACACCCCCGTTCTCCATCTTTCTGTCCATTTCTCTCCATCCTCTCTCTCCCTCAGCGGGTAGCAGAGGAAAGGTGATATCTGTGAAGCCGACAACAGAAACATTTCTCCATGTGGTGTTTATGCAAATGGAAGTCGCGTAGGTGGAGAGGCAACAACATTGCCCCGATGATGACTAATACTTTTGTCTCATGATACATATTGCTGTTTCTAATGCGCATATTTTGCTGGACTGAATGGCTACTTGTAGGTGTCCTTCAAAAGCCTTTTGAAATTGCGAAAACAATTTTAAATGCCATGAAAGAAACACTCTTAATCACATCACTTTGCTCTAGGAGATCCGGGATAATTATATAAATGCCCTATAATAAATGAAGGACATGAGCTACTTGCCACTATTAAATGCTTTTCACATTTGTGGCTTCACTTGAGTTCACTTGCACATTGTCCATTATATTAAAACACACAATGGTACTTCTATTGTCAACTCTCACATACACTTCTCTCCTTCTCTCATTACACAAGCACACAGCTGAACTGCACCGGTTGTCAGTCCTCCATACCTGGTTAAGAGCCCTGACACATCACCATGACAAAAATAGACATTTTGTTACTAAACAGTCTGTACAACATACATGGAGGTATGTGTAGTTTAAAAACGGATTGATAGTGGGGTAAGATGTGCCAGTGGGTAAACTGTGCCACTCACAAGACAGTGTTATTTATCACATTTAGAAAGAGCTTTTCATTTACAGCAATTTTTTACTTACTGTTTTCTCTTTTGCATGCCAAAGTAATTTTTTCTAAATATCTGAAATTAATTTCATATCAAAGCAAATTTAATCAGTCGTTGAATTGCCTGCTTACAAAAACATGCAAAAAATAAAGCACTTTCCCTGTAATGTTTAACTGGTAAAAATATGGAACTATTACAAAAAATACAACTGAAAAATGCATATTTTTTTGTTCACTCAAATATTCGAAATATTAAATATGTCCAGGCTGGTATCTACAAAATTAAGACATTGGAATGAGACTAATATATTAGAAAACTGGTTGAGTATATTTTTTAAATGTAAAATGTTCACGTTGCAATGATTCGTTCAACTCAACCCCAACATGAAGCAACTTTTTCTGAAAAGTCACATGTCAGATTTCTAATAGATGTTTCTCATTTCACTTGATAAAAAGCTTCCTTAGATATAATTGGACATATTATAGATCACATTTTTTCTTTCCCAGAGGCAAACTTAAAAATGACACAGCACACTCCCCCATATAAATTTCCACTAGAAGGTATTTTGCATTGGCGCAATCAACATGCATTGTATGCAGGGGCCCAAAATAGCTGTGCACTCCAACTCAACCTTGACACGTAACGTTGAAGAAAAAGGTGTGTACAATTCTGAAATGTAAACACAGCAGCGTCCTGTATAGGTCATGCAACCTGAGCTCCACTGGATGCCACGGTCACCGAAACGTTTAGCAGGTGCCCCCAGCAGGGTTCCACCTCGAACAGGAGATCACAGTTAAAATTACGAGGAACATTATGTTCCTTCGGAATTTCCCACGTCCCCACTGACCTGTTGCCTGCGGGAGGTTGCGGCGCAATCCTCGGCGGCGCTCTCCTCTCCTTCCCCCTGGTGAGCGGGCGCTCCATTCATGTCCAGCACCGCATCCAACCTCTCCAGCTGTCGTCCTCTGAGAAGGTCCAGCTCCAATATGCCAGCCAGAGTGGCTTTCAGCCGCTCTCCGATACGAACCCGATCGCTCCCTGACCATAGCGAATTCACACAACCGCGTCGACCGGCCATTGTGCGCGCAAAATCGGGTTGGAGGCAGACACGGTGGTCGCCGGTGAACGGGAGGGCTCACTGCTCGCCTCTAGCCTGAGCAACGACTGTCAATGCAGCACGAGCGCTGTGCGACATGAGCTACACCGGAGCCGACGCTTAAAATTCAGAGTCCGTAACAATGTATCTCGAAAATGCAGTACGGTCGCAACTCAACTTTCGCACTGAGGCACATGTAACAAATGCATACTTTTAAGGTCTTAATTTACACCCGAAAAAATCCTTTCCCACCTAATCATTTTGAGACGCCACAACCATCACGTAAGCTATCATTCGGTTCATGATGATGATGATGATGATGTGGATTGAATCATATGCGACAGTCTTGCACACAGCTCACCGCTGTGAAGAAAAGAGTATGAATGGGGAGGAGTTAGATGCGAAAGCTCGCTGCTGATTGGCCGGGGAAGTTTTCGAACAGAATTGACTAGTTTTTTTTAAAGACGAGGAATGTGAATTGCTGGTTAGCACGATGGGTTGACACTATAGCGTTGCCTAATATTTGATACAAACTTGAATTGTGTTCATTTATCAAATTTAAAGACTAAAACTTCGTGGAACAGATTTGTTGATTCACCCCAGTGACTCAAATCTAGTTGAGTCTTTGAATTCGTTCACTAGAAGGCAAAACGAGTCGGTTCACAGAAGGATTCGTTCATGAACCACTACTAGATAAATATTGGTTCACGTTTTTCAACTGAGCAAATAAAGTAAACAAAAATGATGACCCACATTGCGATTGAAAAGAGTATGCTATTACTTTTATGACGTATACCCAACGTTGTGTACTTTTCCAAATGATCAAGTATCCGCTTGGTTTTGTTGGTTTCAAATAGCAGGCTCCTGTATCGGCTGCTATGCGACGAGAACATCCACTGTTGACACAAAAGACCAAGACTGTTTCTAACCAGCAGGTGACAGTATCTGCCCGTCTAACACACCAAACAAGACTTCCATCAGTAATCGTTTAATCACCATCACTCTGACACAAGGGTAGGAAGATTAGACTATAGTCAAATTTAGGTTGGATATTCAAGTCTATGCATGTTGGATATAGAGTTTAGGTTATACTGAAACCAAATCACAAATGAAAACATCAGATGAAAATAAATAGATAATATAAGACTTGTTTCAGCATGATGCATATGTATGCAAAATTAGTATGCTAATTTATCAAAAAAAGTACAATGTGATTTATTTGCCTCTGAAAGAGTATTATTATCTTAAGTTTAAATATATGAAGCAGGCCTATAGCACAATATGTTCTGCATATCAGCTCTTTCTGCTTTTATCACTCTCTAAAGTAAAACTAAATTGACTATTCATAGGCAAACCTCCTGCTAAACCATCAAACTAAATGTGAAACATCAAACTCTGGCAGTTCTCTTCCTCTTTTCCCACAAAAATTATTTATGTTTGTAAAATCCTAATTTACATAATTTATTTTGCATACACTGATATGAGCACCTTTAAGTCAGATCTATCAAAATTCATAACTTTTCAGTCTGCTTTGAAATGTCATGGTATAGTTAAGTTTAAATGCCTTAAACACCGTTTTACTCCTTAGTGGTTTGTAAATATACTGTTGACCCAGTGAGGTGTAAAGTTTTGTTAATATGCCAAACCCTATTGCTATCTTGGCCTTGTTATTGTTTCATATGCTCTAATGCCCATCAGGCATGTACACTGTTTATTTGGTATCTGTTTGACCCGATTGAGAATGGGAGCATGGTGAGGATGGGCCTTAGGGTAAGAGAAAACTGGCTTTTGTTCCAAAGGCGCTTGGGCTCCGTTTAACTATGATTATGCAGTCAGTAACATACTAACCTCATTGTGTTTGGGGCTCAGTCATGCATCACAAAAACACAAAGGACAGTTCATTCAAAAATGAACATTTTGCCATCATTTACTCACCCAAAACTAACCACATGACTTACTTTCTTCTTTGGGAAATAAAATATTTGTAGAAAATTAGCAAAAAATGGATTCTATATTTTTTAGAAAATAATAGTTTTTTTCATTGCCATTAAAGTGAAATAACTGAACATAAACATATAAGCCTGAGGAAAAAAAAAACTCATTTTAGAAGGAAATGTCATAAGGCACTGAGGGCTTTTGCATCTGAACTCTTCTATTATATTGGCTATGGATGTACAATCAATGATTCATGAACTTTTTATAAAAGTTCTGTGATTTCATCTATTTTTCAATACAAAGAATGTTTTCAAAACGTGTCAACCCCTGCGGCATATACACGGTCTGCTTGTGTTTGTCCCGTTAGTACGTTCAGGGAACGTGTTGTCACGTCTGTCACGTCTGTTGTTCACGGAGGTGTTACACACACGGATGCCGTGACTCGCAATTAAGCTGTCATGGGACTCACTTCAGAAAAAATAAACGGGGTAACACTTTACAATAAGGTTTATTAGTTAACAACACAAGTAAGCATGGACTAAGAATGAACAATACTTCTACAGCATTTATTAATCTCATGTTAATTTCAGCATTTTTATCAAAACCACAAGTTGTGTTTGTTAACATTAGTTAATGCACTGTAACTAACATGAATTATAAACAATGAACTACTGTATTTCCATTAGCTAACATTAACAAAGATTAATAAAGTGTAATAAATGCATTGTTCATGTTAGTGTTTGCATTTGTTAACAAATGAGACCTTATTGTAAAGTGAGCTGAACTTCAAATAGCCGGCTTCTGTGAATGTTTGCTCATTTACTGCGACGGTTCATTATCGATCGAGCGCGAGGACGAGAGAGGCTCTGAGGAGGTGTTGAAGAGCTTATGTAACGGTTAATATCGCAATATCACCGCAAGGCCTTTAATTACGCGCAAGCACTTCTCATCTTCTCACACCTCAGACTGTCCTCCCCCTAAACACACACACGCTCGTATAAAGGCCGAGCCCCGCGAGCTGAGAGCAGGCGTTTGAGCTCGGACCAGCCTCCTCCTCACCACCGTACAGCGCTCCAGCCAGCCTCGCCAAACTCCAGCCAGAATGCCTCCCTACGAGAGATCCATGGAGATCGCGCCTTTCAAGCAAAGGAAGTGCCTCGGTAGGTCATGATATCAACATTCAACTCTTGCATTTGACAAAGCTCCTCTACGTTACTTGTTTTGGATTGTTGGGGAAACATTTTAATATGTTGTAGCCTGCTTTAAAATACAATACATGCTGAATTAATTTTTATGTAAACATTTCATAGGCCTATATTTATTTTCAAACAGAGGCTAAATAAAGATGAAACTATGCATTTAAAATACATGCTCATATTTTTCAGAGATATAGGTTTTATGTTGCCCAAATGTGGTTGGTAAAGTTACTATTCAGTCTGTTATGTACTTTCTTTTTTTCATCTTCTACATTAATTGTAAGGAAAATGGTTTTCAATTCTCAGAAAAAAAGCAATGCAACAAGCAGAAATGATGTGACAGTGTGACAAAAATGATGTCTATTTTATGTAAAACATGTTCTATTCTCAGAAAAAATAATATTTGTTCCTCTAATGCAGCAACAAGAAAAGATGAAGTCTGCACTATTCGGTCTAAGTTCCCAAACAAATTACCAGTAAGATACCTTTTTAATATAAAGTGTTTAAAGAAAAATGAAACGACTGCTTTTTTATATTTAAGAAATTTTGTTTTGTATTTTAGGTAATTGTGGAGCGATACCTTCGGGAGAAAAAGCTTCCTACTGGACAAAACTAAATTTCTTGTCCCACATGAGCTGGCATTAGGGCAGTTCCTCAGTCTGCTCAGGTGTGTAGACTCTCTCTCTCTCAATTCTATGATACAATTTTAGCTGCATGTGTCAGATTTTGCAGCTCAAAAGAAAATGAGTCATGGCTTGTTTTCTTGAGTCAGTGTGAATGTGTGTTGTATTAACAGTGAATCAGGGCAGTGCCAGTGCCACGTTGCTTCAATCACTGGGCCGCTGTATGAGGCACAGCCTGATGTTTCAGGCTCTTTCAAACTATTATATTCAGAAATGCCGATTTCCGTCTCACTCTTTCTCTTTCAGAAGTAAGATAGCGCTAGAGGCATCTCAAGCTCTGTACCTACTGATCTCAGGAAAGAACATGTCCTGTTTGTCAGCCAGCATGGGAGAAGTTTACTCACAGTTCAGAGATCCCGACGGCTTCCTCTACATAACCTATGCATCCCAGGACCTGTTCGGATGAAAAGACCCTCACAAATGAGCATGACACATACCTCCAGACTGATGCCTCTCTGAGATCATAACTCTGCATTGCTGCTGAATGAAGACTCTCACTGTACATCAAACCTAAAACCACACAGACCACCAACTACACTTGGCAGAGAGGACTCTTCTGACCTGATTTCTTAGTAGTCTTTGAGGCTAATGTTGAAGCATAATCAGCAGTTTTGAAAGAGGTCACAACTGAGCCGTCTAATATGAAGTACAGAAAAGTGATGCCACTGGCACTACTTCTCAAGCCGCTCAGTCATGAGACTCTGACACAAAAACGGACGTCCCGTCCCTCAAAGGACCTGGGATGTCCTGTCACAATGAAACAGGGTTTGTTCTATGCTGGTTTCCTTTCCTTGTTCTTTCTGTGACTGTGCATTTGTGTTTCTAAAACAAACAATGAGGAAATGGACAAACAAACAACTATTTAAGCACCTACTGGAATGAAAATGTGCAAACAACACAATCATTATGTACTCAGCTTCAAATGCGGTTGGAAAATCCTCAATAAATCAGTTAAGTTCTTTTAACTGAATGTCTATTTTGTTAATGCTTGTGGTTTATTCTGTTCGACAGGGAATTGAGATTAACATGTTTTTATTTGGTTATTTCTAATGGGCAGCTTAACATAAACAATATGGTTTACATTCTCATAAACATGCACAGAGCAGTGAAGCAATTCTCTGCTAGATATCGGAGTCATTGCTTTGTAGTCTCACACCTCTTCGAAAGATGCATCACCCTTTTACACATGGCTGTTATTAACCAGAATCTCTAATAAAAGGGTTTAGGTTACTGTGTCGGTAAGCATGAGGTGCTAAATTGGTCAGGTCTAACAAATTATATAAACAATTAAAAAGGCTGTGAATTGCATGTTAGTGTCCTCACAATGTAACTAGACCTGTATACTTCATCTGTATCTAGCCAGGCTGTTTTCATTTAAGATTAAGCCCAAATATAGGGTGGGTTGATGGAGGTAATTTTAAACCCTTCACATCTGCATTCTTACTGTTACTTAAGACATTGCTGGGAACTTTAGCACCTTCCTGCAAAGTGTGTTGTGAAAGCAGAATGCATTAACTGAGAAATGGCAATGAGAAAGTTCAAACGGAGGTAAACCGAGGTTTTTAATCGGATAGAAATGTATGCTGATAGTATAAGGTGATAATGAAATGCACATAACACTGCCAAAACAAAGTAGTATATATATATATATTAAGTTGTTTAATACTGTTCAAAAGTTTGTCATATGTAATTTATTCCAGTGATGGCAAAGCTAAATTTTCAGCAGCTATTACCCCAGTGTCAAAAATATACTCCAGTGTATTTTTAGTGACAATGTAAATATTTACTGTCACTTTTGATCAATTTGATGCTTCCTTTGTCAATCAAATAAATATTTTCCTCAACAAATGACCCCAAACTTTTATATCTTAAATAATGCCAATGTGGAACCAATAGGTGGTCTTTTTCTTTTTAGCCAAACAACGGTTGGAAGAGGGTACACGTTACACCAAACTAAGATAGTAACTAAGCCAGCTCAGTAGTAAAAACAGTGTTCCTGTGGCTCAGTGGTTGAGCATTGCATTAGCAGTGCAAAAGGTTGTGGGTTTAATTTCCAGGGAACACACGTTCTGATAAAAAAACTAAAACATGTATAGCCTGAATGTGCTGTAAGTCGCTTTGGATAAAAGCGTCTGCTAAATGTAAAAGTTAAAGAAAAATCATCTGTGATCAACTCCCAATAACTGCCAAAGGAAACGAGACTCTGTAGAGCACCTCAGCATGCCTCAACATAACTTGATAAGCAGAGAGAAATATGATGCTGTCATTGCATTTACTACCATTCCAACGAAAACCTCACATTTTCCACTCAAACTCAACATCTCTGTCGATGCAAGTACATAGTTTTCTGTCAGCGGAGGTGTTTGTTTCATGACACACTGCAATTTGAAAGATGTTTCTGAATGCTGAAAATAAGCAGTCTTTGAAGCACAGTTTACAAATAAACTCTTTTATTGGTCTATGCAATTGCTGCATTCAAATGAAGGTCCCACAACATCCCAAAGAAAGGAAAGATACACCCTCAAAATAACAGAATAAATGTATTGATATAGTTTAGAAATTTTAAATCAAAAGAAAACAGTATTCAAAAAACAGACAACAAAATTGCTGTAAAGGAAAATAATAAGTTAAAGAAGAAAAACAGCAATCAACATCTTGGAGTACAATACCGTATATTGAATATTTTCACATTTTTGTTTAAATTCAACTACATTTTTGCCTGCTGCTTTATGATCTCAATCAAATGACCATTAAACAGTACCATAGAACTTTGATCAATTTCAATTATTTCTGTGCTCATAGTGGTTTCTCCATTTTCAAGTCATATAAAAAATTAAGAAGAAAGAAAGTATCTAACTGGCACATAAGTTCTTGGTTTGTCTTCTCAGTCCTATCATTCTTAGCCAAGCATTTTTGATTAAGACAGAAATCGAGTTCCTGAAGATGGTTTGGTTAGTCGACTGAATGGTCAAAACAAGCTAGAAGATGGAATACACTTTGAATGTGTAGCCGAGAGCCACTGAGATCCAACCAACTCAAACCAACTTCAGTTCTGCTCCTGCCGCTTGAAGGTGGCACGAGTGAGCGGGCAGTTTGCCCGGAAGCTCGTGCCCCTCAAGCTTTACCTTGATCAGGTGATTCGCAAGTGCAAACTCTTCATCATCCAGATAGCCGCCTTTTGTCAACATCTGCCAGAATCCAAACCTTTCCAAGCACTGTGTTTGGCAGCTTGGACTTCACCATCTCCTTCTTAGCCGTGGCACCAGATATCTTCCCATTAATTGGCGAGAGCGTGTAGAATATTTCGTCATAGGATGGCTTATCACGGGCCACGATCCATTCCAGCTCATCAATGCCTTCACCTGCGCCTTCTCCATATCCGTGACCAAACGGCCCGTTCATGGTTCCCTCAAACGCACCACCCTTCACTGACTGGCTGGGCATGGCGGCCTCCTCTTTACGGACCAGCGTCATGAGCTTAGCGATGTCGTTACCTAGCATGTCTTCCACTGACTCCAGCAATTTTGGTTTAATGGCGGGAAATTTGGTGAAGTCCTGAACAGCTAGCAACCCTGCAAAAATATTGTATTGTGTTTTTATTTTTTAAAGAAACGATCTTTATATAACTTGAATTTATTAGATAAAATTCATAGTGCCATACCTGCATTTTCTTTAAATTAGAAAGTCTCCTGGTGAAATGTTGTGCTCTTTCT
The DNA here is from genome assembly GCA_027564155.1 of Gymnocypris eckloni scoliostomus. Taxonomy (NCBI): domain Eukaryota; kingdom Metazoa; phylum Chordata; class Actinopteri; order Cypriniformes; family Cyprinidae; genus Gymnocypris; species Gymnocypris eckloni. Next base: position 19,293,082 of record CM050426.1, on the reverse strand, counting down.
GAATCCTTTCATATATAGCGCCCAAGCCGTTGATAAGCTCTTTCTTCTTGAGTCTTTGCCAAATACACTTGGCATATCTTTTTCAGAGCACTGATAATGTAAGCATGTACCTAAAAGGAAAGTAATAAATGGACTCAATGGATTAAATACACATAGCATTTGTGCAGTTTAGCGTGTCAGAACTATACTTTCACAAGTATTCAATTATTTCATAAAGTGAAAATAAGAAGTGAAACCAAAACCTGGTACACACGCATTGGGGTTTAAAGTTCATAAACATATTCAGATAAAAAGCATTTTCATGGACTAACATATTGAACTTCAACCCTCATAATTAAGAGGGGGAAAAAAATTAAATAACTTTGAATTCTATTTTAAAGAGCAAGTTATTTAATATAAGCTACTCCAGTCTTCAGTGTCACATGATCCTTCAGAAATCATTCTATTATGCTCTTTGGTGGTTTATAAATTATAAATATAATCATAAATGCTATTATTTTTGATCAATTTCAATTATTTCTGTGCTCATAGTGGTTTCTCCATTTTCAAGTCATATAAAAAATTAAGAAGAAAGAAAGTATCTAACTGGCACATAAGTTCTTGGTTTGTCTTCTCAGTCCTATCATTCTTAGCCAAGCATTTTTGTTTAAGACAGAAATCGAGTTCCTTAAGACGGTTTGGTTAGTCAACTGAATGGTCAAAACAAGCTAGAAGATGGAATACACTTTGGAATGTAGCCGAGAGCCACTGAGATCCAACCAACTCAAACCAACTCTTCAGTTCTGCTCCTGCCGTTTGGAAGGTGGCACGAGGTGAGCGGGCAGTTTGCCGGAAGCTCGTGCCCCTCAAGCTTTACCTTGATCAGGTGATTCGCAAGTGCAAACTCTTCATCATCCAGATAGCCGTCTTTGTCAACATCTGCCAGAATCCAAACCTTTCCAAGCACTGTGTTTGGCAGCTTGGACTTCACCATCTCCTTCTTAGCCGTGGCACCAGATATCTTCCCATTAATTGGCGAGAGCGTGTAGAATATTTCATCATAGGATGGCTTATCACGGCCCACGATCCATTCCAGCTCATCAATGCCTTCACCTGCGCCTTCTCCATATCCGTGACCAAACGGCCCGTTCATGGTTCCCTCAAACGCACCACCCTTCACTGACTGGCTGGGCATGGCGGCCTCCTCTTTACGGACCAGCGTCATGAGCTTAGCGATGTCGTTACCTAGCATGTCTTCCACTGACTCCAGCAATTTTGGTTTAATGGCGGGAAATTTGGTGAAGTCCTGAACAGCTAGCAACTCCTGCAAAAAAATATTGTATTGTGTTTTTATTTTTAAAGAAACGATCTTTATATAACTTGAATTTATTAGATAAAAATTCATAGTGCCATACCTGCATTTTCTTTAAATTAGGAAAGTCTCCTGGTGAAATGTTGTGCTCTTTCTGAATCCTTTCATATATAGCGCCCAAGCCGTTGATAAGCTCTTTCTTCTTTGAGTCTTTGCCAAATACACTTGGCATATCTTTCTTCAGAGCACTGATAATGTAAGCATGTACCTAAAAGGAAAGTATTAAATGGACTCAATGGATTAAATACACATAGCATTTGTGCAGTTTAGCGTGTCAGAACTACACTTCTCACAAGTATTCAATTATTTCATAAAGTGAAAATAAGAAGTGAAACCAAAACCTGGTACACACGCATTGGGGTTTAAAGTTCATAAACATATTCAGATAAAAAGCATTTTCATGGACTAACATATTGAACTTCAACCCTCATAATTAAGAGGGGGAAAAAAATTAAATGACTTTGAATTCTATTTTAAAGAGCAAGTTATTTAATATAAGCTACTCCAGTCTTCAGTGTCCTTCAGAAATCATTCTAGTATGCTCTTTTGGTGGTTTATAAATTATAAATATAATCATAAATGCTATTATTTTTGATCAATTGAATTCATCCTTGCTGAATAAAAGCATTCATTTATTTTATGTTACTAATCCTAAGATTTTGAATGCTATTGTAAATGTGCAAAAATGTCATATTTTCACCTTAGCGAGACGTGCTCTTTTGATCAGATCATTCAGTTTCCGCAGAGTCGCATTCTGGGGAAGACTTTGAATATCGTGGAAGAGGTCCTGCTCCTCTGCTTCAAACAGCTTCCTGTTATCTGCGATCAGAAGTGGCTGAGCCCAAAATGAGCCGATGTACACTCGGACCACCTCAGGGGTGTTGATGATCTTCCCCAGTGACCACATGAGGGCACCATACACCCTCATCAGCTGCTGGGTGCTGATCTGGTCAGCTTTGTTCAGAACCACACGCATCTTGTCCTCATGGTTTTTCAGCGCCTTGATCACCTCTGAGAACTCATCAGAAATGTCCAGCTTGTGGGCGTCGAACAGCAAGATGATTCGGTCCACTCGTTCTGCAAACCACTCAAGAACTGCTGCAAAGTCATAGCCTGCAATTGAGAGATGTTAGAGAGACGTGCATTAGATTGGGCCCTAAATCAAAGCTCTGGAAAGAGGAAGTCAGCAGGGCTGCAAGCAACATGTTTTATTTTAGAAAAGGAGGTCAGGGATAATGGATTTGATTAGAGACTGTCATCTGATCTCAGTGAATGCAGAAAACAGTAAATAGCAACTATAAAGCCATGTATTCAGACAGAAAGAGATCTGCTGCCTGTGAAACCTCTGGTGTAGAGGAAATGAAAGGCATCTATCATCATTGTGCAACTATTTATTTCCATTAGGGAATCTGTGGCGGTACTGGCTAGAAAAAAAAAATTTAGGGGGGGAAAAAAAGGGTGATTCTTTAACCCCAAAAAATCATTATATAATATATTTTTTTGTGGTATATGGATGTGAGGCTTATAAAATAAAATTTAAAATAATAATTTTTATTAACACAATTAAGTAAATGTTAAATGTTTTTATTATTCTATATTTTATTTTAGTTCTAACATTTGAAATGAATATGTACAAAAAAACAATCACAAATTAAATTGTTTTTGAACGTTGCACTGAAAATCTATACATCCACTCTTTTTGAAAAGGCAGTAAAATAAAATAAAATAATAATATAATACTACTAATAAATAAAAAATCTGCAGTGGTCAGTGAGAGGTGCTTCTGGGAAAACATTTCCTGAGCAAAATCTCACATGACCCTGTACCACACAGGAACTTTTAGTTCCACATTTTAAACTGTACGCCAGCTCATGACCTATTTCCAGCCATTTGCCGTAAACACACCTTCCCACATGGATAAACTCCAGTTGCAATAGTAGAGGCAAGTAGTCCAATGACATCATAATAGCAACCCATAGCAACACATGGGGCACAAAGGCCGTTTGAGCTGCAGTCAGACAGAAATGCTCAGATGGGCTTTCCTGCTTAATCCCACACAGACACAACTGCGGCACAGACTGCCGTGTCTCTGCTGGGACTAGTGGTGAGGAAGCCTCAGGGTCTGTAGCATGACTGCTATTCATGGTATGCGGGGCACTTTGATCTCAGTATCTGGTGGTTACTGGTTCAATGGGCCCCAGAAGGGACAAAAGGGTCACATGACTTCTTGAGACATATCCTGTAACAATGCTACGTTTCTGTTTCTTAACAGCTGTCTCTTTGTGATATTGCTGTCTGTATCTACAGTTGTAGTCCGCAGTGAGTTAACACACAGGCCAACTCAGCATTTCCTTCTGATTCTTCCTGTTCACAGATGAATGAGAACAGAGTTCAAGCATACTATCAGATAGTGACTGTGTGAAATATTGGACAACTCAACAAAACACAAGTTCAAGCTACCAGCCATTAAATGACGCATCCCACCCACAAAATCTTTTCAGCGGTATTAAAAGAAGGAACTGGGAACAATGTGGTCAGGATTATATTGGCACAATACTTTTATCCCTACCAACATTAATATTAGGCCAGAGGTTGCTTTTAGATTGTGGATTTATACACAGTGAACAAACTTGCCTGAGCAGCTCTGACATCCTGTTTGTTACATCTTCATTTAATGAAGTACAGCATAAACAACTATTATTAGTGGAGAAAGATATATATATATCCTATATTACAGAAGATCCACTTGAGATTCTAAACAAAAGAATGAGCAGGAAAGGATGTCAGACTTGTTTTACTTGCTTTTCATGGCAAAAAAACTAAAACAAACTTAAATGTACAGAAGTTCACAATAAAAGGTCAGACTCCAAAGATTTGCATGGCATAAACTTATGCATTATGCTAAAACACATCGGCTAAGGGTTTCCTACAAACATGACACAAAATAAACTAAAGGAGAATGCATATAATGTACCATAACTACTTATGTGAAAGGAAAGAGAAGTGACAAAGAAGAAAGTGTACTAAAATATTTGAATTGATAAAAGGCAAAGTATTCCTTGCAGAAAGAAATGATCAATCAAAAAAATGTCAGGCTAGAAACAAAGTAATAGATATGTGGGTGTATAAAAAATAATAAAACAAAACCAGAAAATATAAATGTTATCAACGTATTATCAATTAATTGCATTATTATAAAATGTTATATATTTTACATATTCTAATTCATTATTAAATTTTAAAGTAATACACATTTTTATTAAAAAAAAATATTTGTATTGTTGATTTTAGTTGTTGTTAATTTATTATGTAAAAAGTAAACACAATAAGCCGGAAAGCACCCAAAGCTGCTGACCTCTGCTGATCCTTTGTTTTTCCCCTGACAGGATGCCTGGAGTATCGATGATACTGATGCTCTCCAAGACGGGGTTGTTTAACTGAGCACACATAAACCTGCGTGGAGAAAGACAGAGTGTCATACAAGGAAAATAGAAGAGAGACCGTAACAGGTTTGGTGAGATTTGAGGCCAAAATATTATAATCACTCTCTTTCCCCTCTTTTCTCATTGTCTAAAAATACTATGGAGAGCAAAAGTAAAAATGTTTGTCAAACAGATTTTATTAACATATTAATCACATTTGTAGAACAATTGCTCAATTTGATTGAAACCACAGGAAGATTTGACTTCCTTGTGTAACTACATAAATGTTTCAGTCAGCATGAGATCCGGACTGAAGTTGAAATCTCAAGAACATCGGTCTCAATCTGTAACAACATGAAATGTCCTTTGCTTTGACAAAGATGTGGATTTGTTTTCAGTGACTGTTTTTGTTTTTTGTTTCCCTGTCAGCCTGCAGCACTGCCCAACCGCCTGCTAATACACATATGCAAATCTCAGTCACAAGTGCTCCAGGAGTTTTTTTGTTGGGGGTGCTAAACAGTTCAGAGGGGGTGCTAATACTTTTTCTCTGACCATCAAGTGTCAGTCACTCTCAATGCCAACTGTTAGGAAAACATGGTAAATTAAATTCTAACCATTTACAACATGTAGTGCCAACAATTCATAAAACTATTTCCACACAGTGGCATAGAGGCACACATTGCGAGCGATAACCTCCATGAGTTGTGTATCAAGTGTCGATGATAGCCAGAGGTATTATCAAAACTAAATGCATCAAAATTGGCAATATTAAGAGGTTTTATCATTTCCATTTAATGTAGTCCTGTTACATGTTTCTTATTATTAGGCCTATTATTATTATTAGATTACTTTTATTATCAGTGGTGGTCAGTAACGAAGTACAACTACTTCGTTACTGTACTTAAGTACATTTTTCAAGTATCTGTACTTTACTGGAGTAGTTTTATTTTGAGTAACTTTTACTTTTACTTCACTACATTCCAAAGTATAAAATCGTACTTTTTACTTCACTACATTTCATAAAACATATCGTTACTCACGTGATACATCACGTGCTCCGAGACGCAGAAGCGGTGTCTGACTTATGAACAAACTGATTCTTTTCAATGAACCTGTTCAATCGGTTCAAATCGCAACAAACGATTCATTCACTGATGCAATGATCCGATTGCAGCTGTTCTCGAGTCGAAAACTCACTGATTCAAATGATCAGTTTAGAGCGAGTCTTCAGTGAACTGAACTCACAAGTAAAGAACCGTGAGATCTCGTGAGCGCGCAGGCGCACAACAGCTGCTGAAAAGTCGTTACTAATGTCGAATTTTAGAATTAATTATTGTAACTGAAAATAATATTTAGGTCAAAACTGTCAGTTGTTTGTGAACTAAATCTGCTGTAAAGGGTGATCTATTTAAGCCCACTGAAATGCTTGAATGCAGACAGATCAACATCAGTGTCTCTAACGTTATGTTTTAGGTCAAAAAACAAAACATTAAAATAACACCGATTAAATAAAATAACTCATGCACGCTTCATATTCCCGCTGCTGTAACGTTAGCAGTTTTATTAAAATGCTATGCATTTAGACCTATGTGACGTCTGTTTTATATTGTTTATCAACAGTATACATTTCTATATTGTTTAGATCAACTAGCCGAGTAGACAGATATGAATGTTTATTCATAACCATACTGAAAATAAGTAAATATTGTTAGCTGATGCTAACTGTCTAGCTAACAAGCTTGCTGGTGCTAAATTGAGGAAATGTTTAGATATAAAGTCCAAATATCTTTATTCAGCCACCTGAAAAAAAATCATTATGAAATTATAATTAGATTTTCCTTAAAATGTTCTTCCTAATTTCAGGCCTAATTCTCATGTCATATATAACTGACGTTCTGCAAAACAACAAGTTCTAAAACACTTTTTTCTTCCTGGTGAAGATTAGATGGTGAAATCTGTTTTCTCTCAGGTACATGGCAGTGTAAGCTTCACAGTGAACATTACTACATCACTCTCATCAATGTAGTCCATATCAACAAAATATATATCTGACTCTATATAGTGGTTATTTTGGGAAAAACCCAGGTATTTTGGGCAGTAGGATTATAAAAATATGTGCTAATATAAAATTAAATAAAGTAGTCTATATAAAATTGCAAAATAAATCTGTCTATCAGTACTTTTTACTTAAGTACATAAAAATGTAGTACTTTTGTACTTTCACCGAGTAAAATTGAAAAGCAGTACTTTTACTTTTACTGGAGTAATATTTTACTATACGATCTGTACTTTTACTCAAGTACTTGATCTGTGTACTTTGTCCACCACTGTTTATTATTAAATTACATGAAAGTATTGCCCTGTATTTCATATCATATCATGCGGTTATGTGCTGGATAATAAAATATTAGGCTATTAGCTTACTCCTCATTAAAAAACAATTTTTTAAAGTTTTTTAAAACTGGTCTAATTTATACAATGAATTATAGGCCTATAATTAAAACTATAAACACTGCAGTCATCAATGAAAATTCAGAGCTGCTTTATTTCATGCATCGATTTTCACAGACAACCTGTTTAACGCAAATTAAGTTTCTTATTTATTAAGTTTCACTTTACGAGCTACAAGAGAAATATTAAGGGAATCATTTAAGACAGTTATATATCGTTATCAGCACATGTTAAAGAAGATTGGTCTCTCTTTGTCTCAGATAGAATATGTGCTGTTAATATAGCATTAGCTGTCAGTGTTTTTTTACTTTCACTTTCTCTATAATGAATTGACTGACGTTCACCGGCATAACTCTTGCACAAAGTTTGCACGTTGCTTGCTTGAGTACAATTCGACAACGGAAAATGCTACCTGTTAAATTATGTTTTATTAATGTGTACATTTACATTTATGCATTTAGCAGACGCTTTTATCCAAAACGACTTACAGAGCATTCAGGTTATACATGTTTTGTATGTGTGTTCCTGAGAATTGAACCCACAACCTTTTGCGCTGCAAACGCAATGCTCTACCACTGAGCCACAGGACTATGTCTATGTGTAATGCGTACACCTACCACAACCCTAAACCTACCCTTAAAGTAATGCACATACAGTAATTACGAGTTATATTCGCGGTTGTGGATAGGATTGATACAGCTAACACAGGAAACCAACAATAAATATTTTTTTCTACCTATTAGATTGTGTTTTATTAACATCTACACCTACCCCAACCCTAAAACTACCCCTTACAAAAATGCAGATACATTAAATATTGTTGTTCAGCGTGAGAAAAAGGATGCAATATTGATGTGCGCATGTGCAGTAAGCCGAGGTAAGGAAATCTGACGGGTAGGATAAAATGTCAGGACATCGGGGCTAAACAAGTTTCTGATGGGGCTATAGCCCTGTCAAGCCCCGCCCTAGCGCAGCCACTGTCGGTCACAAGACTGAAGCTTACAGCTAGAACGTTCTTAATGAACCACAGAAACAAACCACTAGTTTCCCACAGACATCAAAAACAAGACACATATAGAATTAGGACATAGGTTTCTCTCTCTAAAAAAAAATAAAAGCCCTATTTACTCAAAATATGCTAATAGCAATTTCTCTCCAATAGTTTTGTAATTTTTGAAGCTTGTTTAAGGGCAAAACTTTGACGTAGGCCATAAGGGATTGCAAAACTGGATATTAAAGAAAACTGACAAAAACTCAAGGAAGCTTTATGATTACATGTCATTGTACTTATTGTTTGACTATGCTATTCTGTGTCATCTAATAACAAATGTGGATGAGAACATAACATGCAACACTAAAACAGATCCCCCACCCTTTCACACCAGGCCAAAAGAGTTACTGGAAGTGTCACTGCAGTGTCAGGTTTCATAAAGTATTGAATACATTGTAACTGAAAAATAACCACGTATTCCTTTCAGAAAGACATAACCTGCTGAACAGTCTGCACTATTCAGATAAATTCCCTGTAATGCAAAACAGAGGAATTTCTCAAATTTGAAGATGTCTCAAAATGGAACCAGTTTACACTGCTTCATAATCCATAATTTCACAAGGACCACAAATAATCACGTGACGTGGACTAAGAGTGGAAAAAGGGGAAATAACTTCAGAACGAAACAGCATTATTATAATGTTGAGGGTTTTATGGTTCTCTGTTTGAGACCAAATATTTAATTCTGCTGCATCAGCCTTGAACTTTTTTTAAACAAGCATATGGCAGAGCGCTGGTAATCCTGCTTCAATCCGCTTGAGTAGACTCAACATCTGACACCACCCAGAAATCTGCGAGTTATTTTACAGGGAATGTGGAAGTTATTCAGACTGGCATCACATAACATCTCATATGTCCTGCACGTGGGCTAAATGTCCTGGTTAGGTGTTTCCTCATCTACTGTAACTATGTGATTGTAGGTAAATTACAAATAGACTAACAGCTCAAGACAAACTCACGCTGAAGAACATGGCCTGTGTGACACTGTTCTCAGCTTATGCCGTGACTCAATCAACACACACGGAAACTATGACACACAACTTTCTAGAAACTAAATAATGGCTGAATTAATATGAGGTCATAATTAAAAACAAATGGATAAGTAAAGCTCCATTTTTCTGTCTAAGTTACTTAAAAATACATTAGAATGTGATTAACATCAAAAGGATTTATACCTATGATGTACATTATTATATATTTATTTTCTCTTAAATAAAAAAAAGGGAAGCAATTAAGTTTCAGAATATTCTAGATTATTACTGTTACTTTATTCACAACTATTCTGTTTACAAAAGTCAGTTTGACATAACCAACATGCAAAAAAAACATCTGATGCCATGTGACAGGAAAACCATAAAATAGAGGACCCATTTAGACCCTCATGACTGTTACAAGGTTTATTAAAATGAAAATACATGTATATTATAATTTTATAGCATTATATATTAACTATATGTTTCTGAAAATATACATAATTTAAAAGGCATGTTTTTTGTTCAGCTCAAATACAGCAACCCTAAGAAATGAACTATATTTGTAATAAATAAATATACCTTTTTACTTAATGGTTGGTTACACTATTTGACTTTTTAAATTCAAGATACTTGTAGAAAATGTATGAATGTTTGTTTTGTTTGTATTCAACAAATAAAAAAAAATGACAAGAACGTGTTTTAAACGAGATCATCTCAATGTATCATTGGTTCACCAGAGGTCAAATAACTGAGATGCTTGAGTCTAAAAGTCACTGAAGTAACATGATCTTGAGGGCAAGTTCCTGAATCACAAACATAAGGCAAGGCTTAGTTTAACCCCTACCACACCAAACAACCCATAATACAGTCACTGAGCTTTTATCAATGGACCCTTAATGTTACACGATAAATGGGTGTATTACCTATTGAGGAAAGCGTTTCCAAAGGCGTTGAGTTTTCGGAAAGGCTTTTTTGGATCCACAACCAGCGCATTGCCAGGTATCATGCCTTCCTGTTCGCCGTGCATAACCGCTATGAAGGAATCCGTCGTCGGCTCGGGGCCTATCCTCATCCCGGGGAAATCCTGCTCCATCAAATGCCTAATGAAGGTGGTCTTCCCGGTCGAGTACTGTCCCACCAGCAGCACCATGGGCTTGTTGTCAAAGTCCGCATCTTCTAAAGCCGGTGAATGGAAATCGTGGAAATGATAGGTGTCCTCCAAAGGGAAGAGTTTGGTGCGGTAGAGGCGCTTCAGTCCCTCCGACACGTTTTGGAAAAGTTCTGGGTCTTTCTTCCCTTCTCGGTTAGACCAGCTGAACATGATGGTCGTTATACGACGATTCTAATTCGAAAGGAAAAGACTTCTGCTTTCAAATGTTCGCCACAGACCCAAGCACCGTCCTGTTGAAAGTTTGACTGTCCCACCCCTGTACTGTACAGTCACCTCTACGTAGCCTACGCTGCGACTTGATTCAGCACTTCCTCTGGCAAACCCCAGAGCTGTAGTGCAACGGGAATATCAGAGATTGTTGCAACACTCCTTTACGAATGTAACGTTGCGTCGTTTAAAGTAGCAATCATTCTTACGTAATCGGATCTCATCTTTCTACTGGTATCTAAACCGACTGCGTGCCAGTGCGTGCGGTTTGCATGCGGAAATGTAAATACTTCACAATAAAAGCCTCGTTTTTGCAAACACAAAAATAGTAATTTGTTAATGTTGGATAACCAAAAGTACTAATATTAAGGAGGTAGCAATGCATGATTGTAGCATGCATAATAAATACATGTTTGAGGTGAAATCGCCAGATATGGAACCATTAAACACCAAAACACTACGTGGCTAAGTGGCTCCAATGAATGACGATATTATTTCTGAATGTAGTTCATACGCATGTTTTCTATTTTTATATTGGTCAGTATTTTTTTCATTGCTATTTTGTAAAACATTACAAAACAAATACATTGTAAATAGAAAAACAAACAAATACATTTTAAATAAACGTAACAACCTACAACCTAATCATTGTTTCCCCCGAAAATATATTTTCAAGGTAAAATCTTTCAGGCATATCAAGACGTCGAGAATATCTTTCTTAGGTTAACGTTACGCCATTTGACTTGAATACAATGTGCATGTTCAATTTCAGCATCTAAGCATCATTTACATTTTAATATAAAAAAAGTAAAATATTATACAAAATTAAATCAGAAATTTAAAACGATTAAAACGGGGGGAAATGAACAGCTAAATGTGTAGGGCACGTTCTGTTTTAGAACACTGATTAGACAGCAGCGCGCTCTTGTGGTAATTACATGATAAACACATTTCTACTGAGTTGAACACAAACGGATTTAATGGAATCGTTGCTTTACCTCAACTAAAGGAACGACTTGCCGAGACAGCACTCACATTAAAATGTATTTCCTTTTTATTTGTTAAATAACACATATCAAATTATTTCTAAATGCACAAATGTTTCATTTTTACAAACCATGTTTTTGTATGACCAGTGACGATGATGTAAAAGTTACATATTTGTAAATGTATACAGATGCATTTGATTAGACAATATAATATAATATACAGCTCTACGTGCAGGATAGGCGCTTTCGGCACATGTGACTCTCTGCAGGTAACAGCACCTCCACTGGCACTGTAATAAACCTCCACATGGAGTGGCTGTCACACCCAGTGAACACCAGCAGCAGTTCTTAACACTTCCTATGCTTGTCCAATGTCCAAGCTATTTGATTCTGATAAAGATAAGAGATCCATGGTTAGAAAAAAAAAATACACATTCCCAATAAAACACCCTGCTTGTCTAAAAATAGGCCGAGTCAAATGATTTGAAGGACAGAGAAAATATGAAGGTTTTGAATTTGATGTTAGTATTGCTATTTATTTAAACTGTAAACGGTTTATTCCTTCATTTGCTGACCTCTTGTTTTATAAAAAGTCAAGGACTTTGAGTCTTTGACATATTAAACTTTACATCTTGACTAGTGGAAGTTATATAGTCAAATACAAATTAAGCAAGTTTGCTTGAATCAAATCTTCCCTGCATGTGTTCTTACTTTGTTTAATATAATAAACATCAAAACATATTCTTTGTTGACTGGCTATTCTGAAGTATTTAGAAATGTTGACTTTCTTCCCAAAAACGAAACTGCACAAAGTATACTATGTACACCTTACAAAGTTGCTTAAATATTAAATAAAGTACTAATGATAACTTAAACATAGCTCACCCGTGTTCTCCTAAATGCAGAAACTCAGGTTGAAGCAGCATGATGATCTATTAAAGCACACAGTGACAGGAAAAGGGATGAAAGAGAGAAAAGAGAGAGCAAAGAGTAACATTCAGAAGAAGAATGCCCCAGAGTAAAAGTTTCCAGATTAATTATTATACATTATTGTTACAATAAGTAACAAGCTATGAAGTCCATCTCAGCACTGTTTGAGTAAAATCATGTCTTCACCTTGAACACTTGGCAGACATGGACACTGGACACTTCTGATGTTTTTTTATTTGTCATACACTGTCCTTAAAATGAAAGCTGACTGTTGCATAAAGTTATGCAATTTCATGACATGCCATTTCCAAATTTGTGGTTAATTGCAAATATACGTCTTTTTACGTCTTTTCTTTTAAGTCAAATATAGTGGTTGATTGGGACTGTGAAATAAATTGTCCCAGTTTTGAATTTACCCTTATGATACGGTTATATATAACTACGATACAGATAATAGCTGCTGGTGTTATAGTGTTTATATTTATTGTGTCTTTCACCCTTCTATGGTAGCGAATCGTGTGGCCGCAGACGGCGCACAGCACAGGTCCAGTCGCTCAGCAGAGAACGCGATTTGGTCGTTGCGGCTTTCCGTAGATGTGTGGACGCAACCCAGTGCCGACAACAAATGTAAGTAGCCGTAGAACGACGTGCAGGGCCAATTAACGATGAAATGAAGTAAAAATATCGTTCCTGATGTACAAAAGCGTTATTACTTTATAAAGAACATTCTTAAGCGCTCTCTAGAAGATACTAGTTATGCAAAATAATAATTAGCTGTTGTTGGAGGCTGTTCAGAGTTAGCCTGCCAGCTAACTGAATTTGATCATGTAACTTATCTATCAGTATAAATATTGGCTGCTGCCACACTTATTTGAATTATTTTATCAGTCAGATTTGATTATGTAGGGATGATACGATCATGTTATCCAGAAAATTAGAGTCAATTTGACTGTTTTCAGCTGTAATGATTTTAGTATCTAACGTTACCCAACTGTGTGACATTATTTGTGTATTCAATTATAAAACATTTATAAAAAGCTTTTCTGAAAATGTCTTAAACTCTTTAACTCCAAGGAAGCTTTCTGTTTTAGATGTAATTTATGTTTATCTGTGATCTTGATGTGTGGTATAATGCTTTAATAAACACATTTCCAGCACAATGGCTGAGTGCACTACATTAGACAGTCTGCTGGAGATGGGCTTTGAGAGAAACAGAGCGTAAGTCATGATTGATCCACATTAACACTGATGTTTGCACACTGATCCAGTACTTTCACTCACACAGTGATTGTTTTGTAGGGAGAAGGCAGTAGGACATACTGGAAACCAGGGCATTGAGATAGCAATGGACTGGTGAGTCATCATATTTTTTTAATGCTTTTTTTTTTATTCAATCTGATAGCCAGTTATCATTACGCATTTCCATTGTATGGAAAAGAGCAATAATTGTGCCAATTAAATATATAATATTTAATTAATAAGAATTGTAATCAAATAAACAAGTTGCATTTACACTTCTATAACTGTACAGGTTAATGGAGCATGAGAATGATCCAGATATAGATGAGCCTTTTGTTCCGCCTGCTGGAAATACTCTCGGCACCACAGAAGAACAGAGCCAGTCTCCTACAGAAACCTCTGAATGTATGTTCTTCTGATGCTCCTCACTCTCAGTTTCATGGAAACATTGTCATTATTTCATCACCCAACACAAAATGTTACTTTCTCTTTCATTTTTGTCTGTAACCAAAACAAAAAACAGGCACTGAAGTTGCTGAAGAAATGGGAGATGCCGAACAACTTATGACAGAAGAAGAAAGGATGGAACAAGTAAAACGGTTTGTGCTTTGTGCAGCTAACTTTAAAATGAATTAGTGTAAAAAGCACACATTTAAAAACTGATGAGATGAAAAGTATCCCCACACAGACTAGAGGACTTGATGAAGGTGAGACAGGAGGAGAGGAGAGAGAGAGAGCGAAAGGAGGAAATAGAAAGAGAAAAGCAGAGGAGGAAACAGGGTCAAGAACTGCTGCATGTTAAACAGAAGATTCAAGACGACGAAATGAAGAAGCTAGCAGACCAGCGCATGAAAGAGAAGATGGAGGACAAGCTTGCCAAGTAAGATGACCACGGATGCATTGCCTGTTTAACTTTGATCAGGCACTTTCAGTAAAGTTTTCACTTGAATTCAGTGGTTCTCATTCTTCCCATTGTCCACAGCAGACCCCATTACCTTTCCAGTATGTTGTGATTTACTGAATAAGAATTACATTACAGCATTTAGCCAATGCTTTTATTCAAAGCGACTTAAAAAAAAAAAAGAGGGCTCATGCAATTTGTCAGAGAGCCATCATTAGTCGTTGTTATACCAGGTTTATTAGGCAACTAGATTGGGAAGCAAGCTAGAGAAGAGGAAGAATGCATTGACGATTCTCCCATTCTCTACCTGATAAAGTAATTTAGAGCTTGGCATAACTATAAAAATGTGTATTCGTTATAAGATTTGTATTAATTTACATTCATTTGACAGGTCTAGAAATTATAATTTTTAAAATTAAAAAGTTACAAATTTATAGAAAAAATTAAACAATAATAATATTGACTTTTTTTCTTATTCAAATGCTCATTTTAAGTCATCTTGGGGTGCCCTAACCACTAGTAATAACCTGTGATCCTTTCTCAGGCAGCGAGTCAAAGAAAAGATTGCACGAGACCGAGAGGAGAGGGCGCGAAAGGTATTAATTCATGCTTTTACTTTGCCCACTTCACATTACTGTTATAATCTTGTATGCCTACTAGAATGTCAAGTATATAAATAATAAATAACAAAAACCTCTGCAGTTTGGAGGTGGTTCATCAGGCTCAGGTTTGTCATCTCCCCCCTCTGAAGCCCCTCTGCAGTCTCCACCTGAGAACCAAGGTGCTCCTGCTGCTAAGAAAGACTACGATGACTGTCGGATACAGGTACTGCCACAAAATGAAGCCACATTAGTCAGTGTCCATGTAGTCCAGGATGATGTTGAATCAAATAGAAAAGATTTAAAATGGGACTTTTAGGTACTTTTAATGATGAATGATTCCACAAATCATTCAAAGTCAAACTCCTCTCTTACCCTCCTTTGGTCCTTTGCTCAATTTAAGGTGCGTCTTCTAGATGGATCCACCTTGAGCTCTGTCTTCAAGGCTCAGGAACCTCTGGCTGCTGTTAGAGTCTATATTCAGATGAACGGGGAAAACGGACAAGATTTCAACCTCATCACCCCGTATCCCAGACGTGTGTTCACAGATCTAGACATGGAAAAACCCCTTTGTGAGCTGGGTAAGAATTTATATAAGGTTAATGTTGTGCTATAATGATCAGTTCTTTGTCTGTGAGGAATTAACTTTAGCTTTTTTATCTTCTGAATTAACATCTGGCATTTACGAGTCTTTTGTTTTACACGACAGGTTTGGTGCCTTCTGCCGTCCTTGTGGTTACCAAGAAATGAAGCAAAACAACTATAGAAACAAGCCGTTCTTCCAGACGTCAGTGCAAGATCAAACAGATCCTCTATGGAGACTATGAACCAGTGGACTGCTACTGCAATGATTTCACTTAAAGCACCAAACATGCAATGAATTGATTGATAATTTCATTAAACGTAAATCTGTTGATACTGCTTAATAAAGGGTCCAGTGAGTTTTCACAATGATGAACTTTGAGGAAGTGGTGTTAGCTTTCTGTTTTGGCACATGGAAAAAGACATTTTCACCAATAAACACTTACTCATCTTAGTTTTATGATTTTAATGTTATATTGGCATTGGAAGTAAAGGCAAAATCTGTAAACAAGCAGAGACTTTTACTGTGATGCAGCGGTTCCTCACCTGATACATGCACACGGATTGTTTGTATACATTAATAGTACATTTAATATGTATGCAATATTAATAATAATAGTTAAATAAAAAATAAGATCCCTTGCTCAGAACCCTAGATGTAAAGCATTAAAAACACTCAAAAATGAAAAAAATAAATATTAAGTGTTAAAGTCTCTTCAACATTGTGCAAAGTCAAATAAGTACAATGTTTCCAACATCTGATTTTTTTGTGTGTATTGTATTTTATTAAAATTATAAGATGGTGACTGCACAATAAACAGAATTTTGAAACATTTTAAAATAACTGTACAAAATGGTCAACAGAAAAATAATCACAATACATTTCAGGGAGTCAATAAATGTACTTAATTCACAGATAAATTACTTAAAAGCATGAACAGGTATATATATATATATATATATATCTCTACAAATGCATTTTAGGATGCAAGGTGGCACTTAGTACATAAACTTCAAGGAAAGTGAGGGTAACATCCTTTATAAACATAATAATAGGTTTGTAATTTTATCCCTCACTTCTGACACTGGCCCAAGTTACGAACTGCTGTGTTTGGAGGATTGAGGATGAAGTGGATCACATGAAGCAGCACCTCAGACCGCAGTCTTTCAAGGGATTTAGCTGGGAGGGTAGTATTGATTATACTGGTTCCACGGGTTCTGGTAGCTGCCATACCCTCCATACTGTTGCTGCTGAGACACAGGGACAATATTTGTACACAATACACATTTTAAAGCAAGATGCGTTGCGTTTAATCTTTTAAAGCTTTAATTGCCTCCTGCTGGGTAGACGCAGTGCTTTAACAATGTGCCATTCAATCCTTTACCTGGTACCAGCTGCCATAACTCCCATATGATCCACTCATGTCTCCGCCCATCATAGAGGGAGGTGGTGATGTCATGGGAACATGAGGCATTGTGGGTGGAGCCGTCTGTGGCACCGTCAAGGCAGATGCATCATCCATTTTGTTCATCATTTCTGGATCATCATTATCGCTTCAGGAAAAACAAATGCATATTTAAAAGGCTTTCACAAAATGAAATGTCAAAAGGAGATCTCTGGGTTTGTTTTTTTGAGCTCACCCATTATCTGCTTGTATCTTTGCATCATGTTCCTTCAGCAGCTTCTGGTGCTCCTCATACATGCTCAACACACTGATAATATACCCCCGGAAAATTTTAAGAAACATTTAAGTAAACATAATAATATTACATTTGAAATTTAACATAATAAACAAGTTTTATCATTTGTGCTGAAGCTACTCAGAATGGTTTGAATGAATTCTGACCTCTGTACTGTGGTCCCAAAGTCCTCAGCAAATTGCAGGCCACGTTGGGAGAAAAGGATTTTGGTCTTTGGGGAGAGAGGAGCAGCAAGGGCTTTGGCCACACACTGAAGAACAACCCCTTCATTAGCCTGCAGGTCACCTGACATCTCCAGATCCAGAAGGTTCTGATACAATCTACCGTTATCCTGAGGATCCGAATCCAAGAGTCAAACACTGGTACTGTGGTGCATCATATTGTGATCATTTTCTGTAATACCTCTCAAAAGTTTGGGTTTGTTAAATGCTTTTAATAGAAGTGTCTTATGCGAATCAAGACTACATTTACATATTTGATCAAAATACAGTAAAACTGCAATATTGTATTTTATTTAAATGTTGTGGTGGCAAAGCTGAATTTTCAGCAGCCATTACTCCAGTCTTCAGTGTCACATGATCCTTTAGAGATAATTTCTTCTCTTTATTATTAATATTGAAAACAGTTATGTTCAATGTTCCCTCTAAGCTGCGAAATAAAGCAACGCACAGGACATAGGCAAAAATTAGTTGTATTAGTGTGCAATCTCTACTACACGGGGATGTTTAGGTAACTTTCAAAGAATTCACGTTCTTTGAAAATATTTATTTAAAATATGTTTATTATATTATAAAGCCTAATAAATAAT
Source organism: Gymnocypris eckloni scoliostomus (assembly GCA_027564155.1). NCBI lineage: Eukaryota > Metazoa > Chordata > Actinopteri > Cypriniformes > Cyprinidae > Gymnocypris > Gymnocypris eckloni. Next base: position 19,274,706 of record CM050426.1, on the reverse strand, counting down.
TGAACTCAAAAAGGGAATTCATGAGCAATAACTACTTAATTGTTTCATATTAGCTATATTATATTATATTAATTATAAATAATTATATTACATTATAATAAAGAATTTAACTGTTCTGCATAATTGTTCTGAATAATTTTTTAATATAATTTCTTGGTAAGTAACAGCACTGTAAAATAAAAATTCTCAGGTAACCTAAAATGTGCATCATTTAGTTACATCAAGTATCAAATAAAGTAACAAATCTAATAAAAATAGCACATTAAAGTTATACATTACACACTTTTTTGTGTGTGTGTTGTACAAGTCTGGTATAAAGAATATTTGCTCAGGTGGCTGAAATGTCCACTCAATAGAGAAAAGTTTTGCTCAGCAAGAAACAAAAATTGAGAGGGAACATTGGTTATGCTGTTTTTGTGGAAAAAGTGACTCTTTAATGAATAGAAAATCTAAATTAACTACTTATTTGAAATGGAAACATTTTAAATGTATTTACTGTCACTTTTGCTCAAGTTAATGTATCTTTGCTGAATAAACATTCATTTTTTTTAATCTTACTGATTAAACCAAACCAAACTTTCGGATGGAAGTGTATAAAATGTCAAACGTTTTACCGGACTCAGCTCTATGGCTTCCTGTAGAACAGTGCGGGCCCTGGAAGGGTTCTTGCACAGCTTGTGAAGAAAGCGAGCCAGTTTGATGGAGTAGAAGGCATGGATTTGCGGGTTGTCTTTACTATTCTCCACCTTCTCCTTCAGCAGTGCCTCCGCCGCATCCAAACGTCCTGCTCTCCGCTCCAGACCCACTCTTCTCAGACGCACCGCGGCCAAACCGGGCACGGTCATCTCAAGTGATTCTAGAATACGCTGTGCCTCTGTAATATTACCTATGGGATGGAAAATAAATCAAGTGAGAGAATGTAATGTACACATTCTGCAGTAGCTGAAACAAATCCACATTTCAATCAAATATGTTTAAGATTTTAGGCTAGTCTATTTTTTCTATGCTAAACTTACTGTCTCACCATGTTTTTCCTCAAACGAGGCCCACTGAAGGTGGATGCTGTGTTTGTACGGAAGATGAATTTCACAAGCTCTGCGGTACACTTTACAGACCTCCTCCAGCCCGTGCGGTGTCAGGTAATGCACATACTGTAACACACATAAATAGCTTTAAAAAATGTAACGTCAACAATATTATAAAACAGATCATCATGATTTTGTTGGATGTCCCTTCTACTTACTTTATTCCAGAATCCCTCATAGAGTGCACAAGTAATGAGACAGCGTTCAAATAGAATTAGTACTCTCTTGCGCCCAGCTACACACTCTTGTTTTGAGCCTTCATGGCCTTCCACAGCCGCCCCTTCAGCATCCACTGCTGCTGTTTCAGCTTCTGCAATCTCCCAGTCCAGATAGCTCTTCCAGGCTTTCAGCTGGGCTCTATCCAGAGGCTTCACATGGAAGTAAGGCCTTTTAATCTGGGAAAAAGTGAGAAAGAATCAAGCAACAGGAAGGTAAAATGACAGAAAAACTTCATACACAACCCATAAACAGTTCACGTTTGGGTCAGACAGATTTCTAGATATTTTTAAGTCTCTTTATTCGATGAAAAATATTACAATGTAAAATAACTTTATTTTATTTTTTACAGGATTCTTCTCATCGACAGTGCTATTCATCTACAGTTCAACAACAAAAAAATCAAGAAAAACACATCTCACAAAAGTTATACATTGATTTGCATTTTAATGAGTGAAATAAGTATTTGACCACTTCGCAAAACATGACTTAGTACTTGGTGGTAAAACCCTTGTTGGCAATCACAGAGGTCAGACGTTTCTTGTAGTTGGTCTCCAGGTTTGCACACATCTCAGGAGGGATTTTATCCCACTCCTCTTTGCAGATCCTTTCCAAGTCATTAAGGTTTCGAGGCTGACGTTTGGCAACTCGAACCTTCAGCTCCCTCCACAGATTTTCTATGGAATTAAGGTCTGGAGACTGGCTAGGCCGCTCCAGGACCTTAATGTGCTTCTTCTTGAGCCACTTCTTTGTTGCCTTGGCCGTGTGTTTTGGGTCATTGTCATGCTGGAATACCCATCCACGACCCATTTTCAATCGGTGTTCTTGGGGTCATAGGCAGCATTCCTCCTACTCCAAACACAATGAGTTGAGTTGATGCCAAAGAGCTGGATTTTGGTCTCATCTGACGACAGCACTTTCACCCAGTTCTCCTCTGAATCATTGGAAACTTCAGATGGCCTGTACATGTACTTTCTTGAACAGGGGGACCTTGCGGGCGCTGCAGGATTTCAGTCCTTCACAGCGTAATGTGTTACCAATTGTTTTCTTGTTGACTATGGTCCAAGCTGCCTTGAGATCACTGTCAAGATCCTCCCGTGTAGTTCTGGGCTGATTCCTCACCGTTCTCATTATCACTGAAACTCCATGAGGTGAGATCTAGCATGGAGCCCCAGTCCGAGGGAGATTGACTGTTGACTGCGAATAATCACATCAACTGTTGTCACCTTCTCACCAAGCTGCTTGGCGATGATCTTGTAGCCCATTCCAGCTTTGTGTAGGTCTACGCTCTTGCCCTGGACATCCTTGGACAGCTCTTGGGTCTTGGCCATGGTGAAGAGTTTGGAATCTGATTGATTGATTGCGTCTGTGGACAGGTTGTCTTTTATACAGGTAACAAACTGAGATTAGAAGCACTCCATTTAAGAGAGAGCTCCTAATCTCAGCTCCTTACCTGTATAATAGAAACCTGGGAGCCAGAAAACTAGTGATTGATAGGGGATTAAAAACTTATTTCACTCATGGAAATGCAAATCAAATTATAACTTTTTTGAAATGTGTTTTTCTGGATTTTTTGTTGTTATTCTGTCTCTCGCTGTTAAAATAAACCTACCATTAAAATTATAGACTGATAATTTCTTTGTCAGTGGGCAAACGCACAAAATCAGCAGGGAATCAAATAACCCCCCCCACACTGTATTTGATAGAAAGGTCAAAAGTACCACATTTATTTGAAATATAATTTTTGTAATAATGTAAATGCCATTACTGTCATTTTTGATCAATTTAACACATCCTTGCTGAATAAAAGTACAAATTTATTTACCAAAAAATGTATATACGATTTATTTTTATAGATAACATCAGTGGTTCCTCAACCTCTATGAAGCATCTTGCTGAGAAACTTACAGCATCCTCAAAGTTCCATCTCTTCCTGACTTCTGCTTCATTTTGTTGGTACAATTCCTCTCTGCTGAACATTAGGAGGTCCTGCATCTTCTGCACAGCTTCTTCCTGCATGAAAACATGATAAAGCTTAAAACAATACTCTCTAGAGTATCACATCAGTTGAAAAAAACCTTCTATCACAGATGAAAAAGTGAGTTACCGAGTCCTTGCCATTGTCTGCAGGCTCTTCCTCCCCAGGCGGTCTCTCTTCTTCTTCAGCACTGATATAAGATCGTTCTTTTTTGGCTTGAATCTGGCTCTGTTTATACTCATTCCTCACCTTACTGTACTCCTCAGGGGACAGGACGTCCTGGGGCGGGTGGGAGGTTAGGTGAGTTTTCAGTCTGAGAAAGAGACAGAAATTCAGAGAACATCAGTCTTGTTCAATGTAAGAGTCATAAAGATTTTTATGGACTCTGAAAGCAAAATCATTTTTGTGATATTTTGGTGATCTGGATTTGAAGTGTTTAACTGAAGGTGTTGGACAGTTTACCAATTAGGCTTTTGTTGATGCATTCAGCTGCATCTAAATATAAAGGGGGAAAGAGATCACAGAATATGAGCGTGAGAAGAAATGGTAACAGATTCTCACAAATCCATGCGTGTGTGTGTGGTATGTGGATAATGCGCCTCAAATCTGAGGAGTTGTGTGAGGAAAGAAAACATGTTAACACATATAATATATGATCTATGATCATAGCATACTTTTCATAATGCGTGTTGTAGAGCTGTGTGGGGACCCTCAGTACTCGGTCGTAGATGCCGGTCATGAAATTCAGGTGTCCCTGCTCCTTCTCCCACTCGGCGTACAGATCCCACAGCCTGTCTGAATGGAAGTCCCAGCCAGCGGCTGCAAGTGCCTCCTCAAACACACTGAGGAGAGGACAGGACATTTACTTTTCAAGTTACATTGTTTTTTCAGGTTGTTCTGTAAACAACAAACTAATGCAGAAACATGCCCCTCATTGCCAGATGCATGACAAATGAAAACAAAGTGTGACAGGACGAATTCATAGCCTGAAGCAAAATAATAAAAAATAAAAAGATAACTAGTGTCGCAACAAGTGTCAACTTGAACAGTCTGTTAATAATCTAAATAAAAATTGTGCAGTGTATTGCAGACTTAACTGTATCGTTAAAGGTATTAAAGGGATAGTTCACCCAAATATTATGTCATTAATTACTCACCCTAATGTTGTTCCAAACCCGCAAGCCCTTCATTCATCTTCAGAACACAAATTAAGAAATATTTGATGAAATCCGAGATCTCTCTGACCCTCGCATATATAGCAAGGGTCTACCACGACCAAAGCCCAGAAAGGTATTAAGAACATCATTAAAAAAGTCCATGTGACATCAGTGGTTCAATCGTAATTTGATAAAGCTACGAGAATACTTTTAGTGTGCAAAGAAAACTCAAATTTTAATTAAGCAATTCAACTTTATTCAACAATTCTTCTCCTCTGTGTCACCCTAGGGCACCATTTTGGAGAGTATCACAACACATGCGTGTCCTTTTCCTGCACGTAAACAGCGAATGCGTGTGATGCTGCTGACGCGGACCACATGTGTTGCACCTTGTTTACATTTAGAAGAAGGTCTTGCGGGTTTGGAAAGACATGAGGGTGAGTTATTAATGACAGAATTTTCTTTTTGGGGTGAACTATCCCTTTAAGATACTAAATATAATTTTACTTCCATTTCATTTTTGATTGATGTAAAAACACTTGCTGAATTTGTTTCTGGTCAGACAGAGCTTTGAAAAAAAGATGCAACTAATGTTCCTCAATAAACTCTGCCCATTAGGGATGTGCATCTTCATAACTGAGAACGATGCGATACGCATCTCGATGCATAGCCGACGATATGATACACTGAAGATACATAGCCATGCGTTGCGATACAATTCACCCCTATTACGATGCAGTGTGATTCGATTGATTGATTGATTGATTGGAAAAAATATGGTCACTTTTATTTCTTTGGTTCAGATACACAACAAATCATAAATTAACTTGCATCTTCTGACTTGTAACGCCTCGAAGCTTTCATAAAACACGTTTACCAAATAGGCCAGGCTTATTTCATTTAGTCTGACTCACTGTCAAATGATTTGGTTCCATAAAGCAAATTTAACAAAGATCAACCTCACTCATGTCTACTTATGCTGGAAAGCTAGCCTGGTTCAGGGCAGGCAAACTGTCAGGCTAAGCTGAGCTCCTCTAACACTGACCAATAGGAACTCAATATTACCACTGACTCTCTCACATACTATCATAGCATGCAGCCTTTCGCTCTGGTTTTATAACAGCTATGCCTTTTATAATTCGAACAGAAAGCATTAGAACATTACAATCTAACACTGCTCTTTGAAGCATTAATATCAATTAATTAAAAGTTAAAATCACTAAATTGAAAGTACATTTGAACTGCTTTAAGAAACACACATTAACTCAACCCGAGCAGCTGAATCCTTACCCATCTTGGCTAAAAACACATCTCTTCCATCTTTATTTGACCCTGTAACTCTAGCACTCTCTATTCTAATTCTATTTGATCTAATCTGTCTTCTTTTTATTTAAAAAACACACACATTTGACCCTCTATCAACTGCATATTTATTCTCTAACTGCTAGCTTTTCTTGTAAAACTAACACTAAGTTTCATTTTTCTATATTTTATATACTCGTTTTCTTCACATATATGTAGGTTTAAAATTCTACAAAAGGCACATTTAATGTCCAACAACAAATATTTTAGCCAAATGCAAATTTGACTCAGAGTTATTGCGCTCCGTCTGTTTAGCGCTCATGCGCGCAGCTGCTCGTCCCCTCACGTAAGCCAAATCCTGACAGCAAAATGGATATATTTGCATGACTTTATAACATTTACAGATGAAAAATATACTCGTACCGTAAGTTATACACGAGGAAAACACAATGTCTGAAATGCATTAAACAGCACAAATATATTCGCTGTTTGTCATGGTGGATCGATCTGATCCATGATCGACATAAAGGTCTGCTTAAGAATAAGCAGGTGCAAATTAGTTAGATTGTGTGAACTTACATTGTCATTTATAACCGCTTTAGCCCCGATTGATTTGTTCGGTTATATCAAGTCAGGTTTTTGACTTTAATCCCCGCTTTTCCTCAGGTCTCCGGCTGTAGTGTTGTTGTGATTCGTCATATTCATGATGAGAGAACGCGCTTGAGAAATAGTTTCGAGAGGAGAAATCAATCTACATATAAAATATTGGTCACAGATTATTGGTCATTTTCTAAACAATAAAAGTGTAGAGCATCCACTAGTAATTATATATAAACAAATCAGGTTTTACCGATGCAAATATGTTAGAAGCGCTGCATCGCGATACAAGATGCCAACTTGTATCCGATGCACACTTTTTAAACTGATGCATGGTATCGCTATCTTGTTTTGCTGAGGCACCGAGCGAATCGGTGAATCTTCCCATCCCTACTGCCCATATACTATCACCACATCATCTCTCGCCTCTCCCTGTTCCCTTGCAAAGTTAACTCGACATCAGTGCCGACTGACTTTCAGACAAAATCTGTTATTTCCAGGAGGAGACAGAAAACTAGTAACAAACTGGGTCTAATAATATCAGAGAACAAAAATGGAAGCTGAAATTGCATCTTGGGAAAAAAAAGGGCTGCTAGTTAGTCAGTGGTACCTGCGGATGCGCTGTGTTGACTCAGGCAGGTTCATGTTGAGCGTTCCCAGCAGCAGGTTGATGTAGTGGATCCAGAGATCAACACTGAGAGGGATTACCTTCAAACCTCGTTCACACACCTGTCAAAGGAACCAAATACAGCTTTACATCTCTGCTGATATATTACGTACAAATCAGTTATAAATATTAAAAAAATACAGAAATATTATAGTATGCTGTTTTTCAGATTGACTGAAGATTGTTCCTGTTTTTTTTGTATTTGATTGAAATGTCTATGTTCTCACCTCTTCAGCCTTATCGGTGTGACCGGCCCGTCTCTCAAGATCCGCAAACTTTTTCCAGTAACCGTAACACAGAGGATATCTCAGCAGAAACGCATTTAGGGCTTGACGGCAAGCCCTTATGTGGCCCTGCAATAAATAATGGAAAATGTAAAACCAATTAACGTTTTGATGCCGTCCCAATAATGAAACCCTGAAATCTGTTCACACTACATTCACCTCTCTTTCACAATAATGCAGGAGGTCAGTCCAGCTGTAGAAATCTTGAGGATTATCGCCGGTACGTTTCCAAAGTCTCTGGAAGTCTGCAGGCATCTCTCCCTCCTCTTCTCCTTCCGCTGTGTAGGATGCTGTTGGTGCGCCAGTGTCTCCTCCATCCGCTCCACTCTCTGCTGACTCCTCAACATCTGGCTTGGGAAGGTCTGCAACCTCAGGGTCATAAAGCTCTGTCACTGAAAGCAATGCATTGATTAAACAGACTGCAGTTTAATTCACTGTATTGAATTATGTTGTGATGTACAATACAGGGTAAGAAAATGTTATCCTTGTCAACTTATATTAAAGTTAGTAAAACTGAATCTCGCTTTGGTCTCGCTATAAACTTACTGGACACAAAGTGTTACATATTCTATTGACGAAAGGTGATTTATAAATTAACCATTTATAAAGGTTAGTCTAAAAATTAATGTTCGTATTAAATTTAACATAAACGTGTCAAACAACTCTTACGGGCTAAAAATGCTAAAGTTTGAATCAACGGTTATTTAGATCGCTTCGTTAGCTATGAAGACGATGGTGTAATAATAACTTACGCATAAAGCATTTAAGAATTGAATGCGACAAACTATTCACAAATGCTTAAAAAACGTATTTTTATTAGATAACTTTTAAAGGGAAACCTGAAGGGTTTGACAGTTCCTCTTTGTTGGCTAGGTCCTCTGTGCCTTCCGCCGCCATTATTTAGCACACAAAAGATGACGCATATAAAGTGCGACCCCTGCTCTTTCATTTTACAGTCGCAGTAGATTTTCGATATGTATCGTCATACCACTGCTGTATGATCCATAAAATCTCCAAGAAAAAATGTTACAATACAATTGAGTGGAAGTGACTTATTGTAAATATGTATTAAATAAATAAAAAAGTCTGGAGCCACTTTTAACTATCATAAAATTGTGTAGTTATGACATCAAAATATTTTTTTTATATTTTCCATGAATGTGCTGCCATAAAGATGAGGCAAAACAAACAAATGCAGTTGGGAATGTACAGTACATTTTATTACCATCTCGTTTGAACACTCATTGATCAGAAGTGCAGACATGACGTTTAGTCTCACGTTTTCAGAGCTTTCAGGGTCACCCTCGAAAATGGAATGAAAAAGTGGAAAATCAGAGCAGTAGTGGACGATGGTCAAACGGGAATGTACACAAAGCTCTCCTTCGTGAGACATTTACTTCAATCATTTTAACAAGATATCAACAATTTTATAGTGGATGACAAAATTAACTTCACAAATCATCTTTCCCATCATGGTAATTAGACTGGAATTATCATTCTGCTTTGCTGGCTCAAAACATAAATCCCTCTACCCAACCCAAAAACAGCATATACAAGTGCTCTAGAAAACAAACATAAGCAACAAGACAAAGATTCAGCGTTAGTGGGTTATTCCCCTGTAAAACAATCCAAACCCATGATCCCACATCAAATTAACTAACTGTTAGTTTAGGCCATAAGCAAATAGAGCTTTTTAAGTAGTCTCCAAAACTGAAACTCTAAAACCACTGATCGTTAAACCATTTTTTAGAGCTTTAACATTTTCAAACTTAGAAGACAACAGAATTGATTTGTGAAATTGTTGTGTTGTCTTATTTTTAAAAGGAGCCAATCTATTGTTTAAAGACCCATTCAAATCAGCAATGACTGGGTTTTCACTGTGCTCTTAGGGGTTAAATACAAGTAACACTCTTATCTGCGGCCCTGAAACGATTTATATCCACTGCACGATTCAGTTGACTTTAATACTACTTTTCACTACACAAAATTAAAAAAGTTTTTTGACTTTTGAATGACATTACTACATTTAAAATGGAAAGCATTTTCTGTTTGACCCTGCCAGTTGGATCCAGTTCTTTTTAGCACTGAGAAATATATCGAACCCAATGCACCACTTGTTTACCTATTGAACTGTTGAATTTGTAAGTGCGCAATGTGTTTATGAATTAAGAGTGAAAGTTTCAACTGATACATTTTTCAAGTGATTTTTTAGATCTTGTGTCATCTGGCCCCGGCTGCTATAGAGATCCAGCGGGCTACTGCAGCAGCAGGGTCCAGTCGGCCCCAGCATTCATCCCAGGTTTACGGAGGGTTAGCACCGACATGGAAGTGTCAAACTCAAAGTCCACAGGGGTTTCTTTGCCTGTTCAAGAGATCATGAGAAGATTAGTTTGCTATACAATCTCAGACATTGAAGCAATTTCCGTTGTAATACAAGACATTATGTTCCAATATTACAATGTTCAGCAGAGCTGAATACATTTCTTACCATCCATTTTAAGAAGAACCTTGCTTGGCTTGCTGGCGCCCAAAATGAGAACTTTTTCAATCCATGATGAAGTTACGAAATTACAGTCTGGGCACAGGTTGCTGAGATGAAGGAAAGTACAAGTGAGTCAAAACTACTTGTACAAAACTGAATAACAAATATGTGGACAATGAAGCAGATAAGTAAAGGACAGATTAATACAAATACTCTTACCTGGAGGTGAGAGCATTGTTGGCAAAAGTGAGGCTCCGATGAATCAATTCTTTCTTTGTATCATAGTTAAAACTATGGCCATCATCAATGTAGAGCTCGCCTTCAGCAAATTTCTAAAAAAGTGTGAAAGAGAGAAAAGAAAAGTTAAATTATTCACAAATGTATTTTTTTTCTTTTAATTCAGTTCAGTTCTACCATTTGTTTTATTAATCACCAGAAAGAATTAGCTCTTTACCTTAGGGCTAAGGGCCACATACAAGGTGTATGGGTCATTTTCCATGCAGGTAGAAGACCTTCGAACTCTGTCCTTCCGAGGGATGATAGAGCCACCACGCTGGAACACCGGGATCTTAAAAAAATAACAATTAAAATAAATAAAACTCAAATATAACACCGTTGTCTTGAACAAGGAGAGACTCTTACAGAGCTGAGAGTGACTGGGATGTAGAGATTCTGTGGGCCATTGTGTTTTTGAAAGGTGTGGACATCATACCAAACCTGGATATGGAAAAAGGAAACCAGCATGAAGCATGAGTTAATCTAATAATACATTCATCATGTTATTTACATTTGCGTTCCTTTTCACATTAAGTACATTTTTGACATGGACTAAAACAAAACATTTTAAAGGAACACTCCACTTTCTTTGGAAATAGGCTCATTTTACAACTCCCCAAGAGTTAAACAGTGGAGTTTTACCATTGTTGAATCCTTTCTGGCGGTAGCACTTTTAGTTTAGCTTAGCATAGATCATTGAATCGGATTAGACCATTCTTTGAGCATCTCGCTCAAAAATGACCAAAGAGCGTCTTCATTTTCCGTCGGTCTTAGTACACGATTTAACTACAGAAGAGTCAAGCTTTAAATAGGAAAAATATCGAAACTCTTTGGTCATTTTTGAACGAGATGCTAATAGTCTAATCCGATTCAATGATCTATGCTAAGCTAAGCTAAAAGTGCTACCGCAGACTCTTGAGATCGGCTGAAAGGTTTCAAAAATGGTAAAACTCAACTGTTTAACTCTTGGGGAGCTGTAAAATGAGCCCATTTCCAAAAAAAAGTGGAGTGTTGCTTTAAGCTTTAGTTTATGTCTTAGAACAACGAACCTCGTGGTAAAAAATATTACTGGGATAAATATACTCATTCTTGCTAGTATTTCCTGAAAGAGAGAGATTTTGATTTCATAAAGTATTTAAGTTACAGTATCACCTCTCCGGCTCCAGGGAGATAGGCTGTGACTCCACGAGACCCTTCCTCGGTGATTGGGTGAACCAACAAATCGCTGCCTAAACAACAAAAAACAGTATATATTATGGATTACAGACTGACTGATATTAGAAAAAATTATAATAATTCTCTCTCACCAATTAGGAATTCATCATCAATGGTGAAAGATGCGGTGTCCTTGGGATAATCAACCCAAAGAGGCCTAAAATACGACAGAAAAGAAAATGTGAATGAAGCCGTACTTATGACTATACAAACAATCTAGTCTGCGTGAAATAATGAACAATATCATAAGCAAGCATTCACAGGGACCTCGCTCACCTCATGACAGGCATTCCGGTCTTATGTTAGAACAGCTGGTACCAGGGCAGAAGACGCTGGCGGATTACCTCCCGGATGAGCGCCGTGTTCTCTGGGCCAAAGAGCCAGGGTTCCCTGCGTGTGGTGTCGAGATGAGCATGAGCGCGAAAGAATGGCTGATACGCACCCGTCTGATACCAGCGAACCAGAAGCTCAGTGCTGGGATTCTTAAAAAATCCACCAACATCAGCTGCATGCAAGAGGAGAAACGATTTCATTCATATAGTAGACCTTTCAAATTATACACACATCCTCTGTCCGTTGTGTTTTTCTAATTAGATTGTGCATTCAGCTACAAATAAAACCACAATACCTATTTTAAAATACATTTCCCCTCTAAATCAGTTTTTTTAGCATAGTTTTTACACCCGAGTACACAGATAATTACTGACCTCCACAAAACGAGACTCCAACAAGCCCAAGACTGAGACACATGGGAATAGAAATCTTGAGATGGTCCCACTCAGCTGCATTATCACCAGTCCAAACAGCACCTGATGAAAATATACAAAACCAAATGATTCTTTCACACAACACGATAATAAAATAAATGATCATGAAGTCTTTACTTTACAACAACATGAATTCACCATATCTTTGAGAAATACATTCATCATGTTATTTACATTTCATGCGTTCCTTTTCACATTAAGTACATTTTGACATGGACTAAAACAAAACATTTTAAAGGAACACTCACTTTCTTTGAAATAGGCTCATTTTACAACTCCCCAAGAGTTAAACAGTGGAGTTTTACCATTTTGAATCCTTTCTGGCGGTAGCACTTTTAGTTTAGCATAGATCATTGAATCGGATTAGACCATTCTTTGAGCATCTCGCTCAAAAAATGACCAAAGAGCTTCATTTTCCGTCGGTCTTAGTACATGATTTAACTACAGAAGAGTCAAGCTTTAAATAGGAAAAATATCAAAACTCTTTGGTCATTTTTGAGCGAGATGCTAATGGTCTAATCCGATTCAATGATCTATGCTAAGCTAAGCTAAAAGTGCTACCGCCAGAAAGGATTCAAAAATAGTAAAACTCGACTGTTTAACTCTTGGGGAGCTGTAAAATGAGCCCATTTCCAAAAAAAAGTGGAGTGTTGCTTTAAGCTTTAGTTTATGTCTTAGAACAACAAACCTCGTGGTAAAAAATATTTCTGGGATAAATATACTCATTCTTGCTAGCATTTCCTGAAAGAGAGAGATTTTGATTTCATAAAGTATTTAAGTTACAGTATCACCTCTCCGGCTCCAGGGAGATAGGCTGTGACTCCACGAGACCCTTCCTCGGTGATTGGGTGAACCAACAAATCTCTGCCTAAACAACAAAAAACAGTATATATATATATATTATGGATTACAGACTGACTGATATTAGAAAAAATTATAATAATTCTCTCTCACCAATTAGGAATTCATCATCAATGGTGAAAGATGCGGTGTCCTTGGGATAATCAACCCAAAGAGGCCTAAAATACGACAGAAAAAAAAAATTGCACTCATGTAAATGAAGCCGTACTTATGACTATACAAACAATCTAGTCTGCGTGAAATAATGAACAATATCATAAGCAAGCATTCACAGGGACCTCGCTCACCTCATGACAGGCATTCCGGTCTTATGTGCTTGGTAGAACAGCTGGTACCAGTATGGCAGAAGAGCATAACGCTGGCGGATTACCTCCCGGATGAGCGCCGTGTTCTCTGGGCCAAAGAGCCAGGGTTCCCTGCGTGTGGTGTCTAGATGAGCATGAGCGCGAAAGAATGGCTGATACGCACCCGTCTGATACCAGCGAACCAGAAGCTCAGTGCTGGGATTCTTAAAAAATCCCCCAACATCAGCTGCATGCAAGAGGAGAAACGATTACAAAATATAGGTAGATAATGCACTACTATTTCATTCATATAGTAGACCTTTCAAATTATACACACATCCTCTGTCCGTTGTGTTTTTCTAATTAGATTGTGCATTCAGCTACAAATAAAACCACAATACTTATTTTAAAATACATTTCCTCTCTAAATCAGCAAAGAAATACAAGTTTTTTTTAGCATAGTTTTTACACCCGAGTACACAGATAATTACTGACCTCCACAAAACGAGACTCCCACAAGCCCAAGACTGAGACACATGGGAATAGATATCTTGAGATGGTCCCACTCAGCTGCATTATCACCAGTCCAAACAGCACCTGATGAAAATATACAAACCCAAATGATTCTTTCACACAACACGTATAATAAAATGATCATGAAGTCTTTTACTTTACAACATGAATTCACCATATCTTTGAGAACCAGCAAAAAAAGCTCTGGTCAGCACAAAAGGCCTTTCGACTCCACCAGATCGTTGAATCTGACCTTCGGCAGTGGCCATTTGCTGCAAATTAATACAAAGAGGAAAATCAAGGAAAGTAAGAGAATAATATTTAATTCGGAAAAATATTTAATGCAGGTGGTAGAGTATAAAATAATAGTAACAATGTTATTGAGGTTTCTGTTGAATATAAAATATTCCACGTTTTACCATACATCAGTTCCTCACCACATAAAGTCCATAGATATTGTGGATGTCTCTGTGCTCCCACTGTCCATGTAGTGCATCTTTGTGCATAGTGACCTCAGGCCCATTGAACACAGACGGCTCGTTCATGTCATTCCAAGTAAAGAGATTATCAATCGAACCCTAAAAAGCAACAAGTTATGACAACAGGATTTGTTTGGCCATTTTCACATTTAACATTGTGTTTCATTTGTGCCTATTTTATTTTGAACCTATTCTTGAAATCTGATTTTGTGTGCGTAAGCACTTTACACTCTTTTGAAACAGTTATATGTAGAAGGGAAATGCAGCACAAGACACAAAAGCATCACCACATCCTGCCTGGGCTAGAAGTGGGAAAAACAGAGGTACAGCTACAACATCTGCTTCAATAACTTATTTGCAATTACTAGAATAATAGAACAAGAAGGAAATCAGTCAAGTTAACACTCTTTTTGGGCAAGAGCATTATGATATAACAGTTTCTGATCCTTCTCCTAGTTTAGGGCTTTCACTATGACACAATTGAAACAGGAAGTTCTTACCTCATACTGGTCATAGGCGAACATGCTGGCCCACCAGGCCCGCATTTCTGGTTTTGTAAAATCTGGGTAACCAGAGTTTCCTGTGATAAGACCGGAGACGCATTTAAACTACAATGCATGTAACATTACGCATTTTTCACACAAACACCACTTTTTTTTAATTAAGTGAAATTATTGAATCTATGGTTCAAAAGTCTTTGGGTCCTTTTTTTTTAAGAAATTAATACTTTTACTAAACAAGGATGCATTAAATGTATCAAAAGTGAGAGTAAAGACATTTACATTGTTAAAAATAATTATATTTCAAATAAACGCTATTCTTTATACTTTCTATTCATCAAAGAATGTCCCAAAAATATTAAGCAGCACAACATTTAAAAACAAACTTCCCACCTGGCCAGCACCAGCCTTCATAATTCCTGCCATCTTTGTTCTTAACATAGAAGTCTTTAGAGGTAATCTCGTTGTGGATCTTGTAGCCACTATCAACCTTGATGTGGGGGTCTACTATAGCCACCATCTATTCAAAACAAGATCAGCCATCACAAAATAATCTTTATGGAATGTTTAGAAGAAAATCACACTATACTGTAGTTTTAAAACAACTGTGGCTGACCTTGCGTCTCTTGTCCATTAGGCCCTGAAGCATCTCTTTAGGCTGAGGGAACTTGTGGGGATCCCAGGTGAAGTAGCGCTTGCCATCTGCATGCTCAATATCAAGCCATATGAAATCATAAGGGATGTCATGTTGGTCAAAGCCTTGGTCCACTGACTTTACATCATCCTGGTCATTATAATTCCAGCGGCACTGGTGATAGCCCAGACTGGCGAGGGGAGGGAAAGACTGGGTGCCTAGAAAGTGGAAAAATAAGCCCCTTAGATATTTCTGACTCAAGCCTGAAGATGGTTTGGAGTAGTTTAGAGCTCATAGGTGGCATCTACCTGTGAGAGAGGCGTATTGTGAGAAGACATCTGATGGTTTTGGCCCAAGCATGATGAAGACATCAATGATACCACTCTCAGAGATCCAACGGACGTCCGTCTGTGGCTTCTCACTTGAGCCTTGAACAAAGTCTAGCATCTTACCAAAGACAGTCTGAAAGAAAGACAATAGTAACAATGTTATGAGTTTTAAAATACACAAGATTATAATATAGAGAAGCCTAGTGACCTCTTACCTTTCCCGCTGTATTAGAACTGATGTCTACCCAAGGTCTCAGCTGCATTAAGCCAGAAAATACCCATGGTCCTCTGTGTGTTATGAGCTAGCATGACAGGTATGGAGCCATATAAGGCCATTGGGTTATAGAGCTCATACTGAAACACATCTAGGTTATACAGCCTGTATGGATCACCACCACTAGAGAGAAAAAATAAAATTAAAATAAAACACCTTGCTTACCGGTTTCATAGGAGGTATTTTTGATTTCTGTGTATTAGGATGTATACTCACTCTGTAGTTTTGAGTTTTAAGTCATCAGCATGCTCTGGAATACCGTACACATGTTCTACACCAGGCAAGGAGAAGTCTAAACTTATTGATGTGGGGCCTAAAGAAAAAAAATATTTATAAATATTAACATTTCATTATTGTATGATATTGTGTAATAATAATGTAAGTCCATCTCTGATAGCCGTGAGGCCATCTAATATGCTATAGTATACTCTAAAAAGTTAACTACATTAACTGTACACACTGTTCGAAGGTTTGGGGACATTAAGTTTTATTTATTTTTATTTTAAGAAATGAATACTCTTATGCTGCAAGGATGCATCAAATTGATCAAATGTGACAGACATTTATAATTTTGCAACATATTTAAATTTCAAATAAATACTGTTTTTTTTAATGATTTATTCATCAAAGAGTCCTATCTCAGTTTCCACAAAAATATTATAGCACAACTTCTTTCAATTGTTCATTCACAATAATAAGTATATCAGAATGATTTCTGAAGATCATGGGACACTGAAGACTGATGTAAAAGCTGCTGAAAAAATTCAGCTTTGCATCACAGGAAGAAAATACATTAAAAAATATATTACAATTATTTTTAATTGTGTTTGCAATATTACTGTTTCGCTGTATTTTTGATCAAATAGTGTAGATAATGCTTTCAAAAACAAAAAAGTATTGTACACATTTGACATTTGCAGTCTTTCTCTTCTGGAAAATCAGACAAAAATATTGAAAACTCATATAGCACTACACAGGTTATCCAATCAACTGCTGTCTATAACATTGTAATCATTTATGACTGATGCAATCAAACTAAAACTTTTTGGCTACTAAAAAAAAGGAATAAACCCTTCAAGATGTTTTCTGATTCAATAGAAAACACGTAAACATCAATTTAAAAACTGCACTCATCAAGTGATATAATGGAAATGTAACTGACGTAGAAACATACCATTTGGTTTGGTATCGGTGTGAGATTTAAACGTCTCTTCCCACAGTCCATCTTCCTCTTTATCACTTTCTCCATCCTCATTCTATTGTGTGGGGAAAATGTAGTTTTATTCTTTGTATTAGTTCTCAGTGTGATGATTATGAGGTCACACTTCTTTAGTTACTACAGTACTTTCACACGTATCATTGTTGCATAACCGCTACATAAAGCTGCTAAACCAGATCAGGTACAGCAACCTGACATGTTGGTTTTAACTGAAGACGTGGCAAGATGACACTGAATCAAGTTGTATAGTATCATTTACCCGAGCACACCCACAAATGCACGTAAACAGCTACTGACCTTCTCGCCTTCATCCTGCTGTTGATCTCCATCTACACTCTCTTTAACCTCAGCACCATCTGGTTCTGCTGGCCTTTGATAACACAGCAAACATATACACAAAAGAGAGAATAACAATAGTAAGGCTTAAGTAGTAAATGGCTTGCATTCATTACTGACATTTACAAAATCTCCTCTACAGCAAACTATCCTATTCATGGGTTTCACGTGACGTCTCAGTGGTGCGGCTTCCATTTGTAGGACCGAATTGCCATTCCATCTATCTGCTGTGCTGTGATAACAGCAAATCACAATGGATTATTTACCAATAGATGTGGATGTATGAGATTTTTTGGATTAAACATTTCTCGTAAGCATTAGATGCATTTACATATTAGTATTTTATTTAGCAAGTTCATAATGAAACTTGTGAAAGGTTAAATTTGTGTGCAATACTGCTGATTTGCCAGAAAACTTTCGTTATGCTCCAGCTTAAGCTAATAAATCAACGAGATGTTTTTGATCTTTGAGTACAGTTATGCAAGTCTAGAATGTTTACGCTGCACTAAACTTTGATGAGCAACACTCCGATCCGCAAACGAACAGATGAAGAAGAGGATGATGATGATGGTCCAGTGCATACTAGGGGTTGCACAGACTAATCGACTTCAGTGCTCTGCCATGACAGTTTAAGCTTGAAGTCGACTAGTCGCTGGTCCTATAGAGGGCGCAATAGTATAATAAATCAACATTTACGCTCCGTTTCCAAACAGTTAAAATTACAAACTAATTCATACTCTGAATGCGCTCCACAAGACATGCGTGATTATATTACTGGATGCTGGAAATTGAACGACATAATGCACGTTTTAAAGAGCTTATTGTACAGGTAAGTTAATCACGTTCTAATCTAATGCACTGTAACGCACACACATAGTTACAGACAGTAGCTTGTACAATACATCACGTGCAGATCGCGCGCACAGAATCATTCAGCGCGAAAATGTATTGTCAACACTGTCCTGTGATTTCTCTGTAAAATAGCTTTGAAACTGAAAAGTTCAAGCATATATTTCTTAATAACTAAATCCCACAGTTTCACTGCTAGTAGAGAGATGCTGCCAGGTAGAATTATTTCACATGCAACCACTCTCACTAATGCATTCATTTGAATGAATGTACTATGTATCTGATTTAGAATGAGCAGGAATCTGTGATAAATATAACGACCCAAAGACTAAAGAACTGATAAAAACAAACTGTTATAGGAGCAATAGCCATGTGGGCAGCGCTGTGTCATATTTCATAGCTGTTCATCAATGAAGTCATCAGCGACTAGTCGACTTCGACTTGAATTTCATCACACAAAAGTTGACTTTTAAAAATCAGAAGTTGTTCAACCCCTCGTGCATACAAGGAGAAAGGTTTGTAGATTTAGTTTCCACATTCTTATTTTTATGAATGTAACTGAACGTAATTACTTAAAGGATGTTAGAGTGATAATTACTTAAAAGTATAGTCAGAATTCTGAATTGAATTCTCTATAACTCAGAATTCTGTCATAATTTACATTACATCAATTTCCCCTCATTTATTTAAAGCCCCTTTTTTCTGAAAAACTCAGAAGATACTTACAAGAATGCAGGTAATCAAAACCAACAGGTGTGTCACGTGTAGATGACATAAAGGGAGTAAATTATTTTAATTTGTATTTCTTTAATTTAAAAGACCTTTAGTAATAGACACTTTTGCATTATTTGCTCTTTACAGGTGCAGAAATGAAAGCTCTCAAGTAAAGAACTCGCTGGACTTGATGTAGAAAGACATGCTGCGCACAGTGACCACAACCTGACAAGAGTAGAACCAAGAACAGTATTCACGGATTACCTTTACAAATTATTCATAGGAACAGTTAGGTCATTATTAAAATTATTTTGCCAAGTACAAAATGTTTAATTCCAAAACTTTGCCATTTACTAATGTGTTTCAAAACACCTTTTAAATGTTTAACCTTTATTAATTAAATGTTACAGTCCAAGTGTGTGTGTGTGTGTGTGTGTGTGTGTGTGTGTGTGTGTGTGTGTGTGTGTGTGTGTGTGTGTGTGTATGTATGTATGTATGTATGTATGTATGTATATATATATTAGGGGTGGGCATAGATTAATTTTTTAATCTAGATTAATCTAGATTAATTTTGGAATTAATCTAGATTAAAATGGCTCATTTGAATTCTGCAAGGCATTCAGAATATGTGTGCTACCCAAATAATGACTAAAAGTAAGTCTTTGAGAACGGGTTTCTCAAGCCAGGTAGCGATTAGACCAGGGCTCATCTCCTGTTTCCAAAATGCATCACAAACTGCTTGAGAAAGCTGTTCTACTATGATAATTGGTGATGAAAATAAACTATGTTCAATAAGATGTACTTGTGTTTACTAACTATTTATTCAGTTAAACATGAATTTTGAACTGTAGGCCTACATAAGAGGTCGTGATGAACTGTTTACAGTTTCCATTGGGAAGCTTCTTAAAATAAATTTTCCTGAAGCAAACCCGCGGCTTCATAGCTGCATCCATGTTAGCACGCCACGCCTGATGTGGTAATTTCACAGTAACGTTAGGCATACACACAGGTTCAAGCAGAGGGTGACACGGGAGTGAATTCTCAAGTTCACATGAGACCTAAAGCACATCCTGTTTGCTTAAAAGCGCAACGCTTCGTTGTTATTCTGAGTGCACACAAATAAACGAGAGTCTTTACAGATTCGAAAGATGTATTAGGCTACTTTTATCTGTATGACCAAAATGACGGAGATTTTAAGAGCAAGTGAGCGCACCGGAGCCTGTCCTGCGCAAACGCTTCCACACAAACACTTCAATAGCGCACATTTCTCTAGATTAACATCATATTGAGCGCCATGTAAAGTTGTTACTACATACATCTTTCAGATGAAAAGCCATATTTGAGGTTGATGAATGATAGGTGAGCGCTTTGGATGTCCTGTCCGATTGTATTACCACATAGACCAGTTAACAATCTGTCCATCACGGACTGCGAGCCTCTAGTTCAAAAACTCGCTCGCCTCCTACAGTGCAATTCGCCAGGTATACATCCGCGCTAAAATATCAGGGTGAAAGTCATCATAGTGCGTAGTATAGACCCAGCTTCCAACCCAACTTTGAGAATAGATTAACGGCGATATTTTTTATCGCCGATAAGAGTCTCGCGTTAACGCAGCACGTTAACGCCGATAACGCCCACCACTAATATATATATATATATATATATATATATATATATATATATATATATAGTACACAGGAATCCAGGCTGGGTGCGGTAGATGAAGCCGGGCCCATGGGCGAGTCTCTGACAGGTGAGAATTTAACTGAAACTGTCCCGAGTGTATGGAGCGGGATTGTGTATGAGGTAACGTTAGATGTAAATATCAGCAAACGTCAAATTGGTAAGTTTTCACCAGACTTTAGTGGAGTAAGCAGTTCGCTTGACAGTAAATAAGGATCTAATCCTAAAGTATCTATTTTGTTAAATACCATTGTTTTTTGTTGTTGGTAAAGTGTTGTTTTGGTTTCCGATCACCTAAGAGAGGATGAGCAAGGTCCTAAAGATGGCGGCCGCAACAAAAATGTCACGTGACCGAAACCCATGAATCCTATACTTTATCTTGCTTATGGAAGAGGACAGGGAATTATTTCAACCCAAGCACATGTTGAAGACCACTTTTGGAGTAAACTATCCTTTTAAATCCTTGTATTAATAGCATTTTTATCAACTACACTACCGTTCAAATGTTTTGGGTCAATAAGAAATTAATACTTGTTTCTGAGTATTATGTGACACTGAAGACTGTCTGCTGAAACCAAAGGATAAAATTGCATTTTAAATTATATTAAAATAGAAATATTTATTTTTATTAAATAAATGCAGCCTTGGTGAGTATAAGAACAAAAGATCAAAAACATTACAGACCCAAACGTTTTAACAGTCGTGTATAGGTATTCTTCTCAGCTTCCAAATAAAGCCCATTTTAGGAGAGAAAAACTCAATACTCACGTTTCCTTGGAAAGATGCAGGTGCTCAAAGGCCAGCAGGCCACGAGAGTTGAGGGATAGCAGCACCTCTGGCCCCTCCATGATGTCCAGCCTAAATGGATGGGCACTAACAATCAACCTCTGGCTCTCTGCTCCCAGAGACAACACAACGCCATTATCATCCTTGGACAACACTGAGAGACTGGAGAAAAGAGAGATACAGAGAGAGAAACAAAGAGAGACAGGGGAATCAGATGCAAAAACAAGGCAGCACAATCGAGCCGAGGTTACTCAGAGGAATACAATAAATCATGCATATGTTCGACTGTTCTCTGAATGTCATTGTGCACTCTCAGATCAGAGAGACACTCACGGCTCAGTAGGAGGCTCTGCTATGAGCACGTCAGGCACCTCAAAGCGCGGCTTCAGAGGTTTCAACTCATTTATTTTCACCCGCGTTATATTCCCCTGCAGCCTGTACAGCTCCAACAGCAAGTGCACCTGCAAACAGCAGTAGAGGGATCATCCAAAGTCCGGGCCTTTGAGCAGGGACATAATCCCAGGACAAGAAGGACAGACTAAATTCCTCTCTGATTTGGCCATAAATGGGACCAGATAAACCATTGAATATCAAGAAATTCTGCAGATTTTTTTAACAAGGAGATTTAAAGAAATACTGTTTTCAGAGGTCTCACATAAAGGAGAGCATGAAACAGACCTTGTTGTTGTCATTGATGAGCTGTAGGGTCAGCCTGGAGTCACTGAGCTCCAAAGTTTCCAGAAGAGCTCGGTATGGGGACTGACTCGGCTTGAGCGCACGTTGACGCCTACGGACAAACAAAGACAAAAATCATTGCGTCTCTAGCACATTTGCAAATGCAATTCAAGAACTCTCTCAACTACCAAAACAGAGTATACGGTCAGGATAACTTCAGTTTTGCATATGTCAGAATAATACAATAATAATAACTTGTATCTTTCACAGGATTCTTCACATGCAATCCTAGCTGCTCTCAGCAGATCTCATCTATAATGTTGTGATTAACAGCATAACTCTGACATACTTGCAGAAAGCACTCTGATCGCAGGTTTTAAAGTTTCCCCGATCCACAGCAAAGGCGCTGCTGAAAAACAGAGACACACAGACCACAGACAGCAGCCCCATCCTAAAAAACACAAGAAGAAAAAGATTGAATTAAAACAGGCTTGGTGGAGTGCTACAAGGTGGAGTAACAATAGTCAGTGCCATGTTCACTTCCTTATTTGCCATCCTTGAGGATCCTTTTCTTCTCTGTAATTAGACATGTGACCAGGGGGAACTTAACACCCACAGCCAAAAATAAATAAATACACATAGGACAAAAAAGCTATTACCCACAATCCAAAGGAGATCGAAGTCCATTCACAGGACCTGGCAGAATGTGTATGCAAAGTGAACTAGGTTCTTACAAGGTTCACTTTTTGTCAGTTATTTTAAAGAGAACTTAACGTTAAATGTGAAGAAAAAGGGAGACGATAGCTTCCACGATTTAACAGCTTTTATATTTAGATAGTGAGCTATTTTATTTTTGAAAAACGTTTAACAGCTTGCACGTGACACAATCTGTGTAAAGTAAGTTAATCTGTAACCTCTTCAGATTTTATCTAGCATTGCACACCGATCAATCAGTTACAATCTCAACAGGATTGCATTTTTCAAAAATATACCAAAAGGCAGGATGACATGGAAAAAGGATGCAATGCATGCGCAAATAATCAATCCGAAATAAAAGATCTCCGTGTGTACTATTTTACAACCATAAAGCTGTATAAAGACATCAATGTCTTGTGAATTAAAGGATGACTCGTCACAAGGCCAGCGATGGCTCAGCCACGCATATCTACAAACGTTATTCGCTTCGTCGTTCAACACCTGCAGCAGATTTACAGCCCAACTCCCACACGAGCTGCCCGTCGGTTAGAAAATTAAGACAGAGGTAATTTTTTTTAAAGCCATAACGACGAATTTATGATAGCTTAAAGTCTTTGTTTTACCTTTCAATGGAGATGACCGCCATCTTGGACGCACTGCATTAAGCCCAGCCTCCCGGAGGTTGGTTGGTTAGTGTTTGCAGGAACACTATTGGGTAACAACCAAATCCCTATAGACCGCACTTACCATGGAAACCAACCCATCTGACATGTATGCTTGTGTACACGATATAATTGTGTGATGAAACTACATTATATTACAAATAGGCAGGGATAATTCAGCACAGCTGTGGTACGTTTCATGTTGATTTGATGATAAACATTAGACATCACATGACCTAAACTAACAGAACAGCATAAAATCTGTATGCCCATTGGTTAATCTCATCCAGTCTTATGTGACTTTTACTTTTTATTTTTGCAAAATAAACGACAGAATAAGAGGCATTTGAATGCAGATTTATTTTTATTTTCCCACCCAACAACAACAGAGACAATGTGCAGAACTGCAAAAACAGATTTTTTTTTTATATCTTATATTCTGCTGTGAGCATCAAACTGCCTGGTTTTCAGTGGTTAAAAAAATCTACAGAAAGCTTGACATTATAAATGTTAGATACAAAAACAGATGTGATGGTTAAAAGGAAAGCAGTTCCTAACACAATTAGGCTTCAAGCTGGTTTTCTGTTACTATTTTTAACATTGACAACTTAAAAATGCATAAATATTAACTTCACCCCTAAGTTAATAATATGTAGAAAAATGTAAGAAGTCTGTGACTTCAGAACACCACATTTGTCAAATTTGAAACCTCCAACAAAGGTGTCCCAGGCGGTCAATGTTCTTATGCAGAACACTATGGATGGGTGCAATATAGCGTGCAACATCTCCGTCCCGTGAAAAGTCCCGAAAGAAAAGTCCTTGTTCAGCACAGAAGGTGAACTTCTGTGGCATTGGGCTGTTCCCCCGCATGTACTCCCATACACCCAACAGCAGTAGCCTAACTTCAAAGGGTGAGAGGTGAGGGAAAACCTCATGGATGTTACTCAGTACTGGTGGTAGTAGCTGACCTTCACCCATACATGATACAAGCAAACAGGAGGTCTGAAGGTGCCAGGGGGAGTCCAACACTGATGGTTCTCTTGATGCTTCCCAGTGAGCCAGTAAGGTGGAAAGCAGACCCCTTAAAATGACGGAGCAGTAGCACAGAGCTGGACGTCCAGCTGCAACTACACGGAGAAGATGGAACAGCACAGGATTTCCTTTGAAGCAACGGCGAATGTGTATATCTCGCTCAACTGTGGTTTTCGCATGCTCTTCTGGAGGCCAGGACAGTTCTCCATTTGCTACATCTGGACAAATGTTCTCCACCAGAGTCACAGCAATTACCTTTGCAGCCTCAGCATTAATTGGGGGAAGTTCATCAGAAACGAGAGGTTCATTGGCAGGGAATCTGCCATTAGCGGTACTTCCAGCAGAACCATTCCTAGCATTGCCAGTAGGGCTTCCTCCACCTGAACTACAGCACTGAACCATGACCGCAAACAAGGTCATCATATTCTGATTGACTCTATCTGGGTCAGGTTGCGAAGGGGTGTATGGAGGTTTCAAACCCTTTCCAATCACTCCAGCATGAAACACGGACCACACATTACCCGAGAAGTTAATAGAGGTGCCAAATTTGCAGTTGATGTCCAAGAGGGAGACGCCTAAGTCTGGAACAAGGCTGGATGACTGTGTGGTGTCATCACCTGGGTTCTCCTGCAGACCTCCAAACAAATCTCGGTTGCCTCTGTGCAGGGCTCCCTCTACCAGTTGTTGTAGCACAGCTTTAAGTGTCAAGGGAGAGTAGGCTGCAAGACGTGACAACAGTCGCATGGAGTAGCCCACTTCCTCTTCCCCTACCCAAAGACTCTCCCCTTGCTGTCGTAAACACACAAAGAAGTGTGACACGGCCGCTCTACATATCAGCAACAGATGAGCTGGAGAGCAAGCTCTGGGAAGCGGACTACACGAAAGCAGACAGACAGCCGCCTTGGATACCATGGTGTCGCCATGAAGAAGCAATGGGCAGAAATCCTGAAGGTGGTTGGAGATGGCAGCTCTAACTTGCGCAGCCATCGATGACTGAGCTGAACTCCCCGTTGCAGCCCCTCCATTTTTTCGATCCTCATCTTGACTCTGTACCGCAGTAGCCAGGTTGTTCAGGAGCTGAGCCAACTGTTTGGTGTCAAGGGTTTGAGTGTGGATCTGGGCAACACAGCGGGCTATTGTTGACGGCAGCAACCTTGAAAGTGAAGTGGAAAGTGGGGTGTACAATTGCGAAGCCAGAGCAAGCTCCTCTGGGTTTCGGGCTTGGGTGAAGAGCTGACACAAAGCTTCAGTGGCCAGACTTGGGCCACCATACACGGATAGCAGACACAGGAGTTGATGCAACCAGAGGTGCCTCTTCCGCTCAAGCCGGAGGGTTTCGGCACACAGATCACCTATGTGTCCCTGGAGCTCCTCTAAAAATGGGATCACTTGCGGCATTGCTGGCACAGCAGAGGACTGTGGGAAGGGTTCATCACCATCTGGTCTGTTGTGCACCAGCTTGTGAAGATGTAGCAGAAGCATTTGCAGTAATCGGTCACAAGCCTCTCGGATACTATCATGGGGCGAGGGTGTAGGGCCTGATATGATCACTGAAGATGGTGTAGCAGTGTCCGCAAGGAACTTCAGCACCCTTGCTCCACCTGAAGGGCTTTGGCTTATGAGATGCACCGCTAGACCCAACATATTCTCGAGCTCCTCCCGGGGCAAGGCTTGAAACTGAGCCTGGAGTTGAATCAGCACGGGCGGTCTGAGGAACTCTACCAGTTCTGCAGAAACGGCACCCAGGAGAGTGGGGGAAAGAGCAGCCAGTTGAAGCAAAAATGGTACAGTGGCCCTACGGAGATGAGGGGAGTTCTCCCACCCACCTGCCCCGGATGAATGCGGAGGTACATTTTGAGGGGGTGGAGACAGACTATCCTGAAACATCCTGAGAAGCTCTTTCTTGATGCTATCAGAATGTCGAGAGGCCAAGTGTCCAAGGATACCAACCACTGAGCCTATTTTGGGGACTCTGCTGCTCTTGTCTATTGGCTGCTGCTGTTGGCTGATCTTCTCAGCAGAGGAATATGCATGCGCATAAAAGTCTTTGAGGCCACAAGCCAGCACCCTGCTGATGATGGTGCCAGGAAAAGCTGAACCAATGTGGGCAACGACCCAGTCAAAATGAGGGGAGTGCTGGACAGAGGTGTCCAGCAAGGCATCCACACAGGCATCGGGGCACCAGGCCAACATGGCTGCTAGACACTGAGAGTAGCACTCCATAAGTGAGCGAGTGGCTGCACATGACATCCAAAGCTGCAGCAGCTCATTTAGGCTGGACGAGTGAGGAGCCGCCCTTCGTCCTGCATGCTTGCTGCTAAGCTGACCAAGAAGGTCAACAGCCCATGTCGACACAAGAGGAGCCCAAGCTTTAGGACTAAGCTTGATAAATTCAGAGAGAACTGCATGGACTTCTTTAATAACATCCTCCAAATTAGATACACTGGCGCTGCCTCCTCCACTTGTACTGTTACCACCGTTTTCACCCTCTGCCTCCAGGTCTTGCAGAAATTCTGCAACATATTCATCATATACTCCTCTTAAGTGCTCCAAGACGGCTCCACGGCAGGCTGGGACAGTTCGAAGGAGGCGCACTGCGCAACGAGCATGATCCCGAACGCTGAGTTTACGTCCCTGCGTCTGGTCAACACCACTGATGAAAGACTTGATTTCTAAAGCCAGCTCTTGAGGACTGATGAAAAAGAAAAAGGGCAGTTGGAATACATAGAAATAAAATGTAGCATACATTTAAAAATAATATTTTTCTATATTGAGTATATTCAGAAATAACATGTCTAGCAGTCACAGCAGTAAAATGCTATCCTTCATTTAATACTACTTTAAAAACATGCAATTTTATGACTGTGAAACAACATGGAATATTTATAATTTCAAAATAAGATGTCACATATTTTATATGTTACAGTTATATGTTATTCTATGTTATAATTGCATAATTATGAAATAAACATTTTTATATATCGTACCAAAAAATGGCTTGATATCTTTTACAACTGTGCTGATTAAATAATGGTCTCGTATTCATTTTAGGTTTTACGTTTTGCTGAAAAAAATATTTAATATGCTATTTAATATTAGTTTCCATTTCAACTAACCCATATACAGTGTGACACCATGCCACATTTTAGGAATGCTGTCAAAATGTAAATGTTTCATACACTGTATTGTGGGCAATTACTGTAAAGAGGTTTATTTATAAATATACACCAAAAACGCATATTTATTATTGTTTTGGCAGCGTGAAGCCGTTTACTATGCGAGGAAGTTTTACTGAACCTGAAATAACACAAAAATGCATTGACAGAAGGCAACTCATAATATTGTATAAAAAAATAAACAAACCGTTGCAATGGGGATTTATGCTTACAGTTGTTTTTATACCTTTACTAATGGACTAAACTAGGTAAACACCTGCTCTCTATATCATTCTTATAAATCAGACTAAATAAACCACCTTCGTTCTTGGCAGAATAAAGAGAACAATGTTTTATTCATTCATACATATTACGCAGTTTAATACAAACTGTAATTCCTTCCAAAAATGTATTCAATATTTTATAAGTTATTGGTAACATGATTATTCTAATCCTGCTCACCTGTAATTGTTTAGAAGAGTGTGGCAATGAGACGTCTGCATGGCTGACACGGCATTCCCCTCGAACATCGCAGACATCGTTTATGTGCTTATGCCAAATACTCCATGCACAATATTTTACCTACATAAAAAAATAACTACTACAGTGGCGAAATGTGAGGGGAAAAGGTGCAGTATTTGCCACTTTTGCCAATTTCAACACCGTTTCAAAGAACGGTGCACTAGACAGCGGAAGATCTCGTGTATTCTTTCGTCAGAGGGGAAATTACGAGTTTGCTACACTTATCGCCCTCTGTAGTTTAGGAGTTGTTACTGTCAAAGCGCTCTCAACGTAGCAACACATTCCTTGGCGGAAAAAAGTGCAAAATGGGTGTTTGATGATGTTATGATGACAGGAAACACTTTCTCTCGTTGTGCTTTTCACAGTTAAAATTGTTAACGCAGGAATAAACCCTGGAAAATGTAATCTGGGGTTATTTTAATCCACGTTCCACACTGCTCATATTTTAGACTCGGTTCATTTTAGATCACACACTGTAATATCTCAAATCAAAAGTTAAAGTTCTTGCCCATTGATGCAGTTCCCAGCAGGTGCGTGAACTTTTTATAAGAACTGCTTGTCCAACATGGGAAAAGTTGCTACATAAATCCACACTGGTTGTCTTAAACGTACAAAAGGCAGTCTTCTGGATGAAAATAATATAAATAGAACGTTAATAAAAGTGTACGTATATTTTAAATCGTTTCAAAAGAACACCAACACCACTTTCTGAGGGCGTCACTATCAGCATCTGTCCGTATCTGATTGGTCGAGTAGTGACTATTTATGATTTCCCTTCAGAAACCTAACATCAGTCTGCCACATAGGCTGCGTACTTGTAAGTATAATACCTTAATTAGTTAAGATTACAGTGTAATTTTCGTACTTGATTATGAATACTTTGTTTAAAGCATGGATCGTAGAACCCAAACTTTGTTTGTTAGTTTGTTTTAGGAAGACCGAAGTTTCGATTTGCCAAATTTCGATTTGCTATTTACATTTACAATTATGCATTTAGCAGACGCTTATATCCAAAGCGACTTACACTGCATTCAGGCTATACATTTTTTTGTCAGTATGTGTGTTCCCTGGGAATTGAACCCACGACCTTTGCGCTGCTAACACAATGCTCTACCACTGAGCTACAGGAACACTATATCTGATGTTTATTTCCGATGTTTCAAATGAATGTTTACGATAGCTACATTAATGTAGGTTACATACAGTGTTGGGCTAGTTACTCAAAGAATGTAATATATTACTCATTACTAGTTACTCCTTTCAAAAGTAATATTGTTACTATAGTTATTACTCTCTGGCAACAGTAATTAGTTACACTACTAGTTATATTACTTTTTCTTCACCCCTCCACAGAAGTTGTGACTGTGTATCTTCTGTTTATCTTCTCCTCGTCGTTTGACCAAAATCCACATTGGATCGCAGTCAGAAGTTATTACAGACACTCAGTAGTGATTTATAGAGATATTCAATTAGAGGTGTTGTATTAATCTCATTCATTTTCATGTGTAGCTTGAAGCTAATTGTAATTTCACTGTTACACATATACAATAACATTTAGTCATTTTTCAGACGCTTTTATCCAAAGCGACTTACAATTGGGGAATACATAAAGCGATTAATCTTGAAGAAGCAAACAGACAGAGGAAGTTCTCGTAATACCAAGTCTCAGGCATTGTTCAAATAAGTACAAGCTAGCAAGGGAAGGAGAGAAAGATAAAGAGAAATATGAAGATTTAGAAAATGGAAAGTACTTTTTTTTTTACAATTATATGCATTATGTATTTTATGAAATCACATAAGTTTGTAAGAAACTGTTTAATTTTTCAAAAATATTTTTTATTATAGTAATATAATGTAGCACATGCTGATCAGCGGGATGTAGTGCCTGAGTAAATTCCCAGGGAAAGCAAGAGCTGATAAAATGTAGAAACTGTAACTTGAATGCAATGTAAGTCACTTTGGATAAAAGCATCTGCTAAATGCATAAATGTAAATGTAAATGTAAATGTAAATTAAAGCCACAATTAACTTACACAAGAGTGTTCAGATCATCTTTTTTCCTGACAAAATCAATGTAATGCAGTCTTTCTATCTGCTGAATGTAAGCTTTTCCATATTCCAAGCTAAGCTTGCCTGCTGCACCGGGTACATCACATGCATGTGCGAGTCGTGAAAATTATTTGATTGTTGGATTTTAAATCAGCGGGGTCGAGGCATCAAAAGTAACTGAGTAACTAAGCTGTTTTATGGATGATAACTGTAATATTATTACTGTAATCTTAGTAGTAATTAGTTACACTACTAGTTACTGCAAAAAGTAATATTATTACAGTAATTAAGTTACAGTAACTAGTTACTGCCCAACACTGGTTACATAGAAATATGATTCAGCCTATATGTCATTTAGAGATTGTCTCCCTTGATGTAGATATTTAAATTGTCCCATAAAAATGTTTTGTTATGTGTTTCTAACAGGATTAAAGTGAAAGTTTGAGGTCGCCATGGCTAAGGTAAATATTTTAATTACCTCAAACAAGTGGGAAGGATGAAATTCCCTTACGAAAATTAACCATGGTTTTACTACAAAAAGAACATGATTACTTCACTTTTACTACAATAAAACCATGGTTAATTTTTGTAAGGGAAAGCTCATGTTAGAAATAGAGTTTTTGTGCTGTTAGGTTACATACTGTACGTTTATAGAGTGGGGGGACTATGACGTCACTATGTAGGTGGATCAGCTGTTAGCATAAAACTAGTCTCGCATAGCCAGACCTTCAGACTGACGGCTGAAGATGGGCCCATATTTATCAAGCCTTTAATTACTCTTAAGAACACTGCTAAGAATTGACTTAAGTGAAACAAATTCTTGGCTCAAAGCTGCGCTTAAAAGTTACTTATCAGTTACCTCAGTCATAATTTAAGCGAAGTGTAGGACTAAATCTTAAGTGTCAGTCTGAGAAAATGTAACCATTTGATTAAGTGCTCATCGCCAAACAATTCAAGAACATTCTTCCTCTGAATCCTCTCCTGAAAGATTCGCGCAGCGCATGTCTCTTTCACCTCAGCGCCATCACAAGCCCCTACTGGCAACTCCTAACCACTTGAGAGAACTCTCCAGCTGTCTTAAATAACTGAGAGTAAGAGTGATTCTTAACTTTAAGAAATTTGATAACTTGCTTTTATACTTAAGTTTGAAAGTAGGAGTACATTTCATGAATTCTCAGCATGTAAGACTAAAATGACACTTTGAGAAGCTTGATAAATACGGGCCCTGGAATATATGGCTGCATTCATTGGTCATGGCCCGCCCATGAGGCCGTTTGACTGACATGTCAAACAACCAATCACAGTTCGTTTCGTTCAGCATCACGTTTCAGGGCGTGGAAAAGTCGCCACAATAACAAACCGGTGTGTGAAACTCTCGGATGTATTTTAAAGATTCTATGGCGCAAACTTTAAATATTTCACATACTTTTGAAAATCCAGCATTCAATCTACCCTGATAAGCGTTCGCCATCACATTTGTAAACACGGATGGCTTTCTTCTTTCGTGAGGGATTTTGGTGCCACAGCATCTTTGTTTCCAGGCGGAACGTTAAAGAACGTGACACACACGTCTCCCGGAAATCTTCTATAATCTGACCAATCCGACGACGACTTCGACACTACTGAAGTGTTTCCAGATAAGTGTAACATATGCATCAGACGTTTAGCCAACGGTCCGTGGGCGTGACGTCTGAGGCTGAGACTAGCATGAAACTGGTTCCCTCGACAAAAAGCCAATAACGTTAGGCTTTTGGATTATCGCAAAACATAAACTCCGTGTTCAATCATAGTTCACGAAACTTACACGTTTTGTCCATCAAGATAATCTTCACAAAATATTTTAACTTTGACAAATTTTGAAGCCTAAATAAAAGCACCAGAACTCAAAAGCTAAACTTAGGCTATAAATGAACTACTGCACCACGGTCGCTCGCCTTCAACGTCACAACCTCCTGACAACTTTCTCAAACTTATTTTTAATGTTCCAGTGAAAAGGATTTACACTGTATATGAATTTTAATCCACGCTACATTAACCATTTCATATAAACTGGAATAAATACAAAACTAGAGCCAAACTAAAACAGAAATGAGACATTAGTTATAAATAGTATAGTGAATAAATGAAATAATCATAACAGAAGGACATATAAAAGCACATATTTCTGTACATTTCTAAATAAGGTGTATTAAAAATCTATAATTCCTTGATTAATATGAAATAAAAACGTATCGTTGCATATTAATCTTTTAAATAACAGCAGAGTGAGCAAGTTTTTGGATATGGTAAGATTAAAGTTATTTTAGTGAACTAAGAACCTCATTTCAGCTCATTTTGTTTGGGTGGGTACACAATATGTTATTTTATCCTTGCTTCTAGGAAATCCTCAATCTATATGCTTTCTAACAGTTTCATGTGGCCGTAAACATTTACATTTAACGTGGCATTAAGCTCTGTGCATCATTAAAGAATCACTTTCATCACGTAAAGCCGGTAAATAGGTTGTTTAAATTTAATATGAGTTTACCTTATGGTACGAACCCAGAGTCTTCACATCAGTAAGTGATAAAATTAGCATATTCCCTCCGAAGACATGTCGCATTTCGGGACTAAGCAAAACATTGTTGAACAACAATATAAAATGCGGGAAACTATTCATTGGTTATTCTAAAATGAATTGTATTACAAATTATACTACAACTGGAAAATACTGAAAATTGATAAACTGTTTGGCATGATGATGTTGAATAGTCTCCGACAGAGCCTGTAGTCCCATTTAGCAACTTGTTAGCAACCGTATTTTTAAGAAACGTAACAGCTTAAAAAAATCATGAGTGTGATGTAACTACTGTGTTTAATGTCATAGAATAAAACGTGAAAGTATCCTGAGCTTGTGTGAACCACATTAATACCTTATTTAAGGACATTTAACCAAAATTCCATTCAAAAAACCCATTGACTCTGGGACGATGTAAGTGTAAGTGATGTAAGTGCTAAAATGTTAATTTGCTTCCGGGTTTTCCTACAAAGTGACGTCATAGTTCCACCACTCCATTGCTCGAGGTCTGTCGCAAAGCAATTTTATTACGGTAACAGAGATTTAAATTATTTGCTACAGTTTCACTTTTGGATTTTTATACCCTATTCAAAAGTGCAATGGTATTGTGTTATAGGCTATCAGTTAAACAATATAATATTAGCCTACATTTCTGACAGATTATGACTCTGTATTTCTTATTTATTTTTATTTAAAATATTACGCTTGATATTGTTTCATAGTACGAGAAAAAGCCGGAGCTTGGAGACCTCATTGAAATCTTCCGAGGCTCATACCAGCACTGGGCTATTTATGTTGGAGAAGGATTTGTGATTCACCTGGCACCTCCCTGTGAGTATTTTACATGTCTCAAAGTATGTCTATTGAGCTTAACTTGCATTCAATCCGAAACATTCCATTTAAATCTCATGAATGACATGTAAAGGTCAAGTGCTTTACACACATTGTTTTTCCATTTCTTTCTCTACAGCTGAACATGCTCAAGCTGGAGCCTACAGTATGATGTCAGTACTACATGATAATGCCACAGTGAAGAAAGAAGAACTTTATAAAGTAGTTGGCAATGATAAATACTCTATCAACAACCTTCTGGATGAGCAATATGAGCCACATCCTGTTCAAGAGATTCTACGGGATGCACATCGTTTTTTGGGAAAAGAACTTCCGTACAGTGTGTTTACAAGGAATTGTGAGCACTTTGTTACAGAGCTGAGATATGGAAAACCACAGTCCCGACAGGTACAGCTGTTTGGCATGACCTGGAACATTGAGATTTTTCACACAAGTACTGAAACTGAATTACTCATAAATGTCTCAAATTTGCAAATCACTGGATTGGTATGGTCAAATATTTTGAATTAATTTATTATAGGCTAATGTCGCAAAAGCAACAACTTTTCACACAGTGGTTAATATAGATCCTTTCTGTTTGTTCTAATAGGTACGAGACGCAGTGAAGACTGTTGCTGCAGCTACTGGTGCAGGGATTGGCCTTGGAATCATTCTTTATGCTATTTCAACATTTCTTGGTTCAAAAGACAAAGAGAATCAGACACAATGAACAGTGAGAAATGAAGAACTAAAAGTACTAGATTATTTAAAGCCACTAAATAGTTTGGTGCTTCTTTATTAACTTTAAATCATTAAAACAAACCATTACATTTAAATGTAAATAATTCGTTTTATAAATGGAAAGATTGTAGAATGTAAAATGTATGGTGGTGTTGTAAGGTAACTCAGCAATAAAGCAATGAATGTCCACTGATAAATCTCTCTTTCTCTTTAGTTTTTTTTATATCACATTTATTTTTCTGCTAGATTTCTAATGACCTTTCAAACACTTTTATAACTGTGTATTATAAGAAAAATATAGAAAGCTAAATAAAGTGGCATCATGAAACACCACTGTAAGGATGCATCCTAGTAAGGCTCCATAGGCTGTCATCAAGCATCTTAATCTTAATGATCTAAAGTAGTCTGTTTTGCATCAGGTGTATCGTTCACGTCTTTCAATCCCCCGAATACTTTTCACACATTCCAGTTTTTATCACTCAATTTGAACCACCACAAATGAAATTATGTCATCTGTAATAGGGACTACTGAACAGACATTTAAAGGTTTATTTTACAATGGAAAGTATTGAAAAAAAAATAAAGCTCTGTAAACACTTACATTTTTACAACACCATAAGGGTCCCATCCTATCAGGTAATAAAAAAGACACATATTTATGGTCTTCATGCACTCTTGAACACTAATACAGGAAATATGTCATATAAGTGGTTCAAGTGCAAAGACCAGAAGTGTGGGTATTTTGGACAGGGCATATGGTTAAAGATAACTAGTTAAAATATAAAACATTTTTATGTTGCTTCAGTCCAGTTGTCCATAGTGGACTTGAAAAAAATCTCTGCCCACCCCACTGGCCCCCTATTGACCAAGCCATGTTGATTGTTCTTAACATGATACTTTAACCCAAGGTCTACACATTTAATCAAACATGGATTTAAATTAAGTACATTTTAGTCATGTAATTTGGAATCAGTTAAAAACTACAATTCATCGAAGTAATCTATATAGTAATCTACCCAGATGAAACATATTTCAATATGTTGTATTGTCCTTATGAAAACACGAATCTTAGCGTTTATCTCTCTGTAACTCTAGGACATTTACTAAGTAGCCTGTTCTAAATAATCAACTTTGTTTTTAAACGGTATTAGAAATAATCAGTTCCCATTCACTGTTTATTTAACCCATAAACATGTCAGCTGTGTCAATCTTTACCGATATGAATTCTGCCATTTCAGGATTGTTCTTTTAGTCTGTTTTATGTTGATGCATGAACAAAATTTCCCTAAACAGCACCATACCACCAAATAACCACAATAAACTTTCAACTTTGTTATTTTAAGTGCAGCGATTTCATGAACCATTTATCGTTGTATAAGACAAAATTGCATGTTCAAAACCAACAGAGAGAGCTACCTCTTTACAATGAGAGCAGTGCTTTTACGTTTGTGCAAAATTAACAAAACCACAAGCAAGCACACTTTCACTTTCTTTTTATCAATTCATAGGAGGAGAGTGAGCCACAACCTAACACGGAACTAGCTATAAAACACGTGGTTTACAAGTAACCACACAGTCACAGGCTAGCATGACGAATAATATGGGGGGAGGGGGGCTCCTATGCAGTGTTGCCAACTTAACGACTTTGTCGCTAGATTTAGCGACTTTTCAGACCCCTTTAGCGACTTTTTTTTTTAAAGCGCCTAGCGACAAATCTAGCGACTTTTGGACAAACCTTAGCAACTTTCCAAATGTCGCCAGTGTCCTGCGAGAACGAGATCTTGAGTTACACCTCTCCCTGTGTCTGCTCTGATCAGTGAGCGCTGGCTCCGGCTGAGAGGAGCAGCACATTCCAGTGACCGCACGGCAGCTGACATAGATGTCAATGAGCTGCGCATGTGCACACGGTGTTGCCACGGACCAATCACTTGCCTGCTTCTCCTTTGTTTGAAATAAAACTATTCGTTTACTGGGCTACGTCTGAGAGACTGTACGTGATTGTACTTACTCATACACAACAATAAACTTAATTAAACTTATTAAACTCATATACACATATAAAAAGCATATATACATATAACTTTAAATACCACTTTATTAAAGATATACACAAATATAAAATACAAATAATAAAATATAAATGCATAATACAAATATATATACAAATACACAAAGCTAGAATATTACACACGTTTAAAATAGCTAAAATGTCACACTCTAAAATATATAATAGAACGTGATTACGTCATGAATATGCAAAAGTGCGCATGACGTCATCTAGCGACTTTTCGAGCAGACTTTAGCTACTTTCCATTGAAAATAGTTGGCAACACTGCTCCTAGGCTCATATCAACTCATATCCTAGGCTCCTAGGCTCATATCAACACTGGGTTTGTGAAGGTTATGGTACACCTGGCACCACCATGTGAGTCATTTACATGCCTCAAATGATGTCTACTGATAGTTAACCTAAACTGTCAATTAAGTTATAATTTATTTAACCTGGTGTTGTTCAAATGTCATATGCTCTTCTTTCTTTTCAGACCACATCCATTGTATTGAATACACTGGATGTTGTTTTTAAGTCTCATGGCTGTTTTTACGTTTCCGTTTATTTCAGATAAGTTAGCTGAACATGCTCAAGCTCAGGCCAACAGTATGATGTCATTAATACACGAAAAAACACAGTGAAGAAAAACGAACTTTATGAAGTAGTTTGCAACACTGGCATTAAGTTGGCTTGACGTCGGACGTCCGATATTCCGCAAATTAAGAGACCGTCTCTAAATTTACATGCGATATTGGTAAACACTTTTCTAACTTCAATAGCATTTGAGGAGAATGCATTACAGTCATACAACAACTATAAACTGTCCACCAAGGTGTCAACTATAGTGCACACCTTTTACTTTTTTATATTTATTAAAATAAACTGTAAATCATATGCAAAAATTGATATTTTTTCACAACCGAATGGCTTCAAACGCAAATTTCAAACGCAACCAATGGACTGAATTTCACAGCCTCTGCAGTCTGTTTCATGCCTATCAATATTTAAAGCGAGAATCTGAATTAATAAACCACCATAACAGTAAAAACGAGCAACCACGAGTTGTTCCTTAATACAGATAACATAGTTTATCAAAAATATAACAGGACTTCCGTCCATAAAGTGAAGCAATGTTTAATTAGATGGTAACCACATCGATTATGTGTGTATTCCATGCATAATATTTTATTTACATACAGAATATATACTGCAAATGCAGATTTGTGAAGGGAGAGTTTCGATTTGAACCATTTCAACGACTGACGCACAAGATATCTACATTTTTCCGACACTGGGGACATTATAATACACATACCGCCCTCTGTAGTGTAGTGGTTAACATCATCCTTGACTACATTGCATGAAATGGAGTGAGTCCCAAAATTACCCACTGCATATTTCTAAATCATAGGTTAAAGTTTAAGTCAGGCCTGCTGTAACTGTTTGTTCAACAATGAAAAAGGGGCCAACATCTAAATGTACTCCGGCTCTTATAAATCTCCTGAAACGTACAAAGGAATTTTTCCTGATAGCACTGATAAAACACAAGTGACATTGTTTATATATGATGAATTAGAACAGCAAGATCGCTTTAACGGCGTCCACCAATGATCTCTATCCGCGCAGAATGACTGCACGCTGATTGGTCGACATCAACAGTCACGTCAGCTGGTTTGGTCTGTGATGTTATTTCTGCTTCAGACCGTTGCACGGATTGTAGCTCACGAGACAAAGGCCGTTATTTGTAAGTATCTATTTGATTGCTTCGTTATACCACAGGGTTACTTACCAACTTCCCGATGCGCCAACCTATTATATTCACTTACATAGAAATGTGATTCATGTAATCTTCAGAATATGCCGCATATTTCTTGCCATCTAAAAGTCATTGTGTAGGTAATAACAATATGCATAATGTAACGATAAAGATTAATTTGTGTCCCGATCACAAATATCCTTTATGCGTCTCTCACAGGAATAAGAGTAAAAACAAGAAGAACAGTGTTTTGAGGTTGCCATGGCACCGACAAAGGTAAATACATTTTAATAATCTGAAATGTAACAGTAAATGGCGAATAGATCATTTTATTGCTGTTGTTATTGATGAAATCGTAGTGTTTGATACTGTTGCACAGTTAGGTAATTATGTATGCTTATTGCTCAAGGCCTGTTATGGAAGAATGTTATTGTTATAAGCTACAGAGAGTGTTTAAAGTTTATATGGCAGGGTTATGTTTTCATAGCCAACAGAAAGAGCTAGATGTCAAGAGCATAGTCTGCGCATTTACATTTAGATAAACTAACAAAACCTCTAGCAAGCACACTTTCGCTTTCTTTTTCTTTTCTACTCACAAGTGCAATAGAGTCTGTTATTTGAGTCAAACAGTATGATATATTATTGTCAATCTAAATGACTCTTTAACAAAATATGAAATCTGATATTGTGTCCTAGTATGATCAAAAGCCGGAGCTTGGAGACCTCATTGAAATCTGCGGGGCTCATACCAGCACTGGGCTATTTATGTTGGAGAAGGTTTTGTGATTCACCTGGCACCTCCTGTGAGTATTTTACATGTCTCAAATTATGTCTATTGAGCTTAACTTGCATTCAATCCGAAACATTCCATTTAAATCTCATGATTGCTTTTCCTTTTGCATTTCTTTCTCTACAGCTGAACAATGCTCAAGCTGGGGCCTACAGTATGATGTCAGTACTACATAATAAAGCCACAGTGAAGAAAGAAGAACTTTATGAAGTAGTTGGCAATGATAAATACTCTATCAACAACCTTCTGGATGAGCAATATGAGCCACATCCTGTTCAAGAGATTCTACGGGATGCACATCGTTTTTTGGGAAAAGAACTTCCGTATTGTGTCTTTAGAGGGAACTGTGAGCACTTTGCTACAGAGCTGAGATACGGAAAACCACAGTCCCGACAGGTACAGCTTCAACATCACAGAAGTAATAGCATGAAGTAGTGAATAGTGCTTTCAGTAATCTCTACAAAAATGTGACAACCACAGCATTACAGTAAACTATTTAATATTTATTTAGGCAACAGTGATGCTTATCATACAGTGAATTAATATATGAATTTCTGTCCATTGTCATAGGTGCGGAAAGTGGTGGAGATGGGTGTTGGAGCTGGTCTTGCTGCTGCAGCTATCTTTGGAGTTATTGCTGCTGCTGCTGTCATATTTGGCTCAAAAGACAAACAGAAACAGGACAAGTAAAGACTGGGATATGAAGAAGTGAAAGTACAGATGTGGAGAATTTTATATTTAAATTCTGTAAAATGTTTATCGCATTTAATGGAAATAATTACAACTTTTAATGCATTGATTAGGCAGGCTTAGTTTTATGAGCACAAATGAAATATTTCTAAACAGAACATAAGAGATTGTCAGTAAGAGTGGTGCATTTAGCTACGGACAAATCTCTGCATGAAAGATTAGATTTAATAATTTTGATATCACACATTTCTCTTTCAACTGGTTTCCTATAAACACTTCAAGCACTTTAATACCATATAATCAAAAAGAGCAAGCTGAATATTTGACCAAATAAATCCTAAAATATACTGCCATGTTGCTATTTTTGTGCCATTAAATATTTTACATCATATACTAGGTGTTTGTGTATTTCTTAATGTGCATATACTACACCAGCATATCTAAGATGTTACTTGTTAAACTAATTCTGCTGTTCCATGATGCAAGATTACATTTACACAAGAAAACCAGAAGGTTTCTGCATAGCTGGCCTGCCTTACATCAGCTCAATGGGACCTTTGTTACCATTTGCTGGATTAAATTCTTGTGACAGCAAAGCAGTGGGAAGCATAGCAATTGGACAACGACATCAGAGATGAATTGCGCATTAATGGTTAATGTTAAACTCATTTAGTGGCACGTAGATCACCACAAAATATCAATTTTATTATTCGCTTTAGGAAAAAAACTAAGAATCAAGATAAAGGTGAGGTACTTGAATGTGAATGGGATCAAACAAAATGGACACAGCAATTAAACCCATTAAGACAAGGGTCAACTACATAATGAAGACAAACATTAACGAAAGATAACATAATTACCATACTGTGCAATTATAATCTCTGACATCATCTTTGGCTGTTGGATTTTGCCACCACTCCTTAAATAAACATTTACAAATCTAGCACTGGCCAAAGATAAGATTGAAATAAATTCATTAATCTTACTGTCCAGTTCTTTGAATTTAAGAAAACCTTCTTCCCGAGTTATGTTTATAAGCCAGTAATGCATTTCAACCCTGAATTATTTATATTTCAATCACAGGGTTTCAATTAACCTTTTAACCAATAACCTTCCATGACTTTGTCCAACCCTTGTCATTCCCACAGAAGGATTTTTAGATTTTAGATTTTATTTAGAAAATATTGTAAAGACAATTCAGCTAATTAAATAGTTTAGATCTGAACACTACCAGTGTTTTTTAAGCCTGAGAATTATAATCTTAAAATTGCTTTATTTCTAGATTTTTGATGACTGTAGAACATATATCTCATCATGTATTTCTGGAAATCAACACTGTGTTTCTGGCAGTTCAATGAGACCTTTGTTACCCTTTGCTGGACTAAGTTCTGTGAAACCGCAACTGAGCAACACAATTCTGTAAGGCACATTTCCAAAGACAGACTTTTTCTCTTTATTATAATACATATGAATTTGGATTTTACATCTGTGTGTACAGTACATTAATTACTCCTTCTGAAAATATTGCACCAGATTTCACAGACTGTCTCATTAACTAAAATCATCTTTTGATTAGTTTATTTTACAACATAAACAGTACCGCCTGCAAGGAACGCAAAAGAAGGCACAAACCAGAAATAACAAGCACATCCACCCTCGCCCTGTCATATGACAAACAAAGAAAGAACAAAACGCCATTCTGGAGTTACGATGTCTTTTGGTCAAGTGAATCCTTTGTTTTGAAAATATTCATCTGTGTTTATACATGCACTAGTAATGCATTGTTCCACCTCGGATCATGATTAAGTAACAGCTAACATGTTTGAGTTTCTCTGCACCATCCATTTTCATATGTCCTCAAAGACCACATTCAGGGCAAAGCGGTCCACAGTTAAAGTATAATCAGTGTACATCCTTACAAAGATATCTAGGATTATATTGTTCAAATTTCCCTCGACTCCCAATAATCAAACCAGTGAGTTCATGCACACTCAATAAACTATGATATTGTGTAATATAAAAATCATGTTACTGTGAGGAGAGTAAAGGAATATCATAGTTTAAGGTGTGTTAGCTGTTCCTCAGTCAGCAGACACGGCTGAATTGAAGTTCTGCCCAGCGTACAGACAGCTGGGAGCTCCATCACGGAATGTTTCTTTAAAATCTCGCAGTCCCTTCATCTTCAAAGAGTCAATGATCTGTTGGACCTCCAGTGCTCAGTCCAGTTTGCGTGCGCCCAGTTTCAGAGGACCCTTTGCCGCCTTGCGCTCTGCCCGCTTGGCCTCCAGCTCCTTCCGCCGCTCTTCTCGTTTCTTCTTTGCTAATTCTGCTTTACTTAAACCTGAGGGAGAGAAAGCATGGTTATTTGAGATGCACTATCGTCTCTAACTGAAACACAAGAATGAATCTGCATTTTAATACGCTGGTTTAAAGGGATAGTTCACCCAAAAACTTTAATTCTGTCATTAATTACTCACCCTCATGTCATTCCAAACCTATAAGACCTTCATTAATCTTCGGAACACACAGAGATGCAAACAAGTAAGGCGGAAAAAAGGTGAGAGCACAGAGCAGATCGGGGGAAGGGATGTAACGATTACCGGTTTGACGATAAATCATGATAAAATTCCCCACAGTTAGTATTACCATTTCATATTTTAATTATCATTAAAACAGTATTCGATTACCGCGTTTTGAACAATTTACAATAAATAAATATTGTCCAGCATAAAGCAGAGTTTTGGTTAACAGTCTCGTGAGCAGAGTAGTTTAGTTTTGAGTGAAAATATATCAGAAAAGCTGGGAGGTTTTGGGAGGTCTGACTGTCTTCAGAAACGATTCGATGGCATTCTTTGCTCCATGTGATATCTAAAGGCAGTGTTCTTAGTCGCAATACTGCTTTATTAGTTTATGAGAAACTGTAATTCAGCTTTCCGTATAAAGCGCCACCTGCTGTCAGTGAGTGGATTTACAGAGACATATATTTACATTCAGTCTGTGTGCAGTTTCTGTAAAAAACGGACCGAATTTGCATGCCCTGCTGTAAATTATGACCGGTTGATGAAAAACAAGCTTATGTGGATTCTACACATTTAAACAATTCAGATGAGTTATATAGAATTATTTATGGAGTAGATAAAATACATAATCATTTATTAATCAATTATCATTTTGACTGAAATGTGAGGTTTACTTTTATATGAAACTTCTTTAAAGCTTTGTTTGAACATTTACCTAGAACTCGGATTGCCGTAAAAACTCATAAATGGCGGGGAAACGTTGTCTCTTAATTGACGAGATCTCATCAATGGCAGGGAAAGAGTTAAAATAGTCTTTGACTATTCGTCTCCTCCGCATCACCCTAGCACCATTTTGGAGCATATCACATCCATAAACAACGTATGCTGTTCTTTGTCAGCAGCACCGTATGCGAATATGCTGTTTACGTTGTGTACGCTTTGATCTGAAAGAAAACATATCCGCGTAGATACCTTGCATACGATGTTTACGTATCATGTGATATACTCCAAAATGTCGCTATAGGGTGAAGTGGAGGAGACAAATTGTTGAATAAAGTTGTTATTTTAGCTTTCTTTGCGCACAAAAAGTATTCCTGTAGCTTTGTAAAATTACGAATGAACCATTGATGTCACATGGATTATTTGAACGATCTCCTTGCTACGTTTCTGAGCCTTGATCGTGTAAGAACCCTTGCTGTCTATGGAGGGTCAGAGAGCTCTCAGAATGCATCAAACATGTTAATTTATGTTCCGAAGATGAACAAAGGTGTTACAGGTTTGGAACGACATGAGGCGGAGTAATTAATTACAGAATTTTCATTTTTGGGTGAACGATCCCTTTAAGTGCATAAACTGGAAAACTAAATGTCTCTGACCCTGATCTCCATCCAGTGACTCCCAGTTTTCTTCTGTTCCCCAGTCTCCTGCACTGTCTGCATCCCAGCCATCAGACTTCTGTGGACAAAACAACACACATCACACATAAACATCATACACTGGGAGGAAACAATGATCCAGAAAGGATTTCCGCCACCTTTAGCAATTCACAATGAAAGGAAATACCTCCACCAGAGACTTACCGTAGTACTTCGTTGTGACACACTGGACAGCAGATCGGACGTCGTTGATTTTCCTTCTGCTCCATCCCAGTTATAATCGCTGGCCAATCGTACCCCTTCCTGCGCAGAGCTTAATCTGCCACTCTTTGGAGCTCCAGTTGAGGCTTTACTCAGAGGTGTTGGGTTGAAACTATCAGCTAGACTTCCATCCTCTTCCCAGTCATTACCCCAGCCCTCATCAACAGGTGAACTTTGACCCTGACCATCTGCGTCTTTGTCATTAGACAAGCTGTCGTCGGCATCCCAGCCAGAGCTCCAATCAGAACTCTGCTTCTTGACTGCCTCAGAAGACTTCCGGCCAACCTATGGAAACATGATACGCTGTAATGCATAATACATCATTTATTTGAGAAGTAATATTTGTATAAAATACATTGAAAATCCCATCTCAGACAACCACTAATGTAGAATGAATATGGTAAAAAAACGGTTAAGTTTTTCCATTTAGTAATTATAAGTATGGATATTGTAT
The DNA here is from genome assembly GCA_027564155.1 of Gymnocypris eckloni scoliostomus. Classification (NCBI taxonomy): domain Eukaryota; kingdom Metazoa; phylum Chordata; class Actinopteri; order Cypriniformes; family Cyprinidae; genus Gymnocypris; species Gymnocypris eckloni. The sequence continues at coordinate 19,230,403 of CM050426.1, read as the reverse complement.
ATATGTCCTCACCATTAGCACAAAGCAAACACTGAACAAATCAAGTAGGATAATATATTTTATTGGATAAGGTACACTAATGCAAATCACTTACACTGCTTTTCTTCTGTGTTGATGACATTGCAGACCAATCAGAATGCCAATCATCTGGATCTGTCTGGACTTTTTCATGGTCCTGTGGGTGCAGAGATAAAGAATTATTCAAATTTCTCAGTATTCATGTGTAAGATAACTTTTAACACTATAAAATGTAAAGCCCAAAAAAAAGACTACATCATTTGAATAAGCATCTTTAACCTCAAGGCTTCCCCAATCTTCTTCATCCCACCGATCCCCATCTGGATTCACCGTCTCCTCATTTGATGTCTCCGATTGGATCACATGTTCACCTGACGTCTGTGCTCTCATTTCTGGCCCTAACAGGAAAAGAGGAAGTTGATGAGATAATAAACTTGGTGCCACTTATTTTAATATTTAAATAATCTTTTTGGGGAAAAAATAATAAAATAATAATTAAGAATAAGATTGCAGATTAAACCGGTTTGTTAGGTTGAAAACTAGGTTATTAAATAACTGTAATCAATCACTTGTAAATCAAAAATCATACTTTAAAATCTCTACATGAAAAGTTATTTTTGTGCATGTAAATACGCAACTCGTTGCATGAAAGGGTTTTTCACTGTAAATTTGTAAAAACATTTTGTGGCAACTAGTTATATCATTTAGCTTCTTACTATTCGAGATGTACTTCCTTGATAATCTTCATTCTACTTCCTTTCCTTTTAATACTTTAGCTGTCTAAATTGGAAGGCTATATCCTCAGGAAGTCATATTTGTTTGCTGCATATGTCATTGAGGATGCCTCATTTAGGAAAAATAACCATTACATGAAGAATGTAAGAAAGAACGTACAGTCATTTACGCTTCACTAGAAATAACGGGCAATTTTGTTTTACATTTTTAAATGAGACATCCTTGATGTACGCATAAGACAAATATGACCTCCAGAGGGCGCAATCTTTGAAATTAAACCTAGCTTTTTGTTTTGTTGCACACCTTTGCTTGCAGTATTTGTGGGTAGTGTTCCAGCAGCAGGTTGAGGGACGGGGCTGTTTTCAGCAGGTGGTGCCTCCGAACCAGCCGGAGCATTTCGGATGAGTTTGGAGGTGAGAGATGAGACACCTGTTACCGCCCATCCTGCCCATGTAGCAGCTGAGCCTCCTGTCTGCGCTGATGCGGTCACATCCTTCTCTGCGATTGAGCCGTTAGCATAATTGTTTATTCAATTCCCTTCATTTGGGAAGACTGAATTTATTTGTATTTTTGGGGGTAAAGTATCCCTTTAAGACAAGGGACAAAATATGCTTTTAAAAACATCATACCTATTTCAGCTAGTTTAGAGGGGTCTTCAGAAACGGTCTCCAGCTTACTGAGGAAACTTTTTATGGCTTTGAATGCCTACAGGAACAGAAATACTTAAGAATTTGTCTCTTATATACATTTAATAGATACTGTATCAGTTCTGTTGTGCACGTTCTTTACCTGATCTCTGACGTTTTTTTCTGGGTCCATAGTCAGTGTGCACAGTGTGGGCAGAATACGACTGGCGCTTTCTGCCACACTATAGTACTGATGTGTGGCAGCAAACCCCAGCACGCCTGCTGCACGCGAGGCAGGAAACGGGTCTTTAGTTGCCCGTGAGAATGCAGAGATTAATACACGCTGGCGCATCTGAGAAAACAGCATTGGAAAAATATTGTCATTGAGAGAAAACAATATGCCTGAACAGGTTAAGGATTATGCGTTTTAGATGCAGTTACCCCAGAATTGAAATAAGGGGCAATTTTGCCCAGGCAAACGGTGGTGTTGCAACGGATGGGGCCCTGATCGTCCCGGGCCTGGAGTCGTGCAAAGTGACGCATCAACTCTTGATTTAAATTAGTTTCATTTAATTTAGGGGCCAACAGTAGCATGGACTACAGGAGAAAAATAAAGAAACATCATTTAAAAGTGTTTTCTAAATGCATAAATGTATAAATATGTCAACATCAGATGCATTGAGTATCAAAACACTGGAAATGAGAGAAGATGGAGCATACAAATACCTTTACAGTCTGCTCTCGGATGGCAGGGTTTGTGTCTGTGAAGCCATGAACAACATGTGGAAAAATCTGAGAGTTAACTGCTGCTTCATTCAAATACTGAATAAACTGCTCCATCTGGAAAAAGAGAGACACATAGAAAAAAGAATACATTTAGAACTGAGACAGTGTGTATGATAGAGTCACAGAGTTTGGGTAAGACTTTGGTATGACTAAACTCTAATGTAGAATACTCTTGCGAAAGCTACATAAAGCAATGAAGTGATGTATACCTGCTGTAGCAGTCGTATCCTCATGGCACGGTCGGTGGAGGAGAACATCTTCACTATGACTGGGATGATTTTCTGCTGGTACTCCTCAGCTGACAAATACTTCCCTACCTAACGCAATCAAAATATCAGAACTGTATTAAAGACACTTTTGGTTAAGATGCTCTGAAGAAAATGTAAAACATGGTTAAGTGTTAATGCAAAAGCAAAAATGTCTATCACCTTAAATAATGGTGTGAGGACGACAGCGCCAGCATTGCCGAACTCAAAGGCTGTAAGGAGCTGAGGCAGCACTTTATGTTTACAGAAATCTTCAGGAAAAGAGTCGAGATTCTCACTTAGGTCCTGGAAAAACTGCTGCTTCTCTGCAGGTTCTTTAATCTACATGAACACACAAACAAACAAGCATTTAGATTACTTATCTGACCTAAATGTATGATAATAACATGAATGAAAACACATAAATACAACACAAACCCTTAAACACACACAAAAAAAAACTGCCTGATTGTTCTACGCTGTTATATCATTTTACATAAAAGACTTATAACATCTGAATTATTTATTTATCAAAGCATATTCATCAATATACTTTACTGCTCAAATATTTGAGGTTGGTTCAGCAAGGAATGGATGACAATAAAGATGTTTATAACAAGATCTCCATTCAATAAATGCTGCTCTTTCCAACTTTCTATTCAAAGAATCCTGAAGAGTTTCCCAAAGATATTACACAGCACAGTTGTTTTCAATATCATTTTGAATGCTAGTGTAAAGCAACACAATACAAGCTCACAGAAAAAGACAAACACACATCGGTTTAAATACCTGTATCTCTTCCAGAAACAGACAGCTCTCCACAAAGCTGTTGTTCATAAAGCCTCCAGGAGATCTGCAGTTCAGTAAGAAACGTGCAGGGTTGGGACGCATCTTTGGGTTTGCTCCCACTAACTCACAGTAATGCGGCACTAACAGCTTTGGAATCTGTAAGAAGTAAAGAAGGCGGGTTGAAAGACACAAGGATAAATAGCTTATATTCTGTATGTAATAATCAAAACTACTGAAGACAGGTGTTATTGCACAACTAGTTAAGCAAAAATACCCTAGTACCTTGCCGAGAGATCGTAACGAGGAGGCACGTGGTAAAGTTCCATTAAATACTTCCCAAATGAGACAACCGAGACGCCACACGTCCCCTGTCCTGAGACACAACAGACACAACATAAGCTAGTTTATTAAATATGCATTTTAAGAAACATTTTAATGCATTAAATATGCATTATGAAACATTTTAGGTCTTGAAGTCAAGTCAGTTTAAAAATGTTAAAACCTATAGGAAAGATATGGGCTGAACTAGAGAGTAAGAGATTTCTGCCTGTACCATTTATCTCCACCACTGCCAGGGCTCTCTGGAGGGTCATATCTCTCTAAGTCGGGGTTCATCACTTTAGGTGGCGGTAAGGAAGTGGAGTCTCCCTGGTCTGAGGTCACATGATCCAACCCTCCAAGTTTCCATTCACCAGCACGGTCCACAAAGACAGCCCACATGCCCAAGTTATTATGGTTGAGATGGCAATCGTTCACCAAGAAAGCTTAGTGCTTTCTGATGGCAAAGGAGTGACAGCAAACGGAGTAATTTAACTAATGATTAAACAATAATTACATTTTAGTCCATGACTTCACAACTTACGACAATCTGATGAAAGCCCCATGACACCTCTAAATCACTCGCACCAGCCTTCTCTGCCTGGAGCTTCAGGTGAGCAGCCAGAGTCGTCACTGGCTCCGTGACGATGTACAAGCTTTTCTCTGTCTGATGCCAAAGACGAAAAGACAGGAGTTTTCATAAAAATGGCTTGTTAATAATTGCAATCAGGATCAATTTTGAACGTCAAAAGTTTGTGCAAAATCCCCCACTAACAAAAAGTGACTAAAATATTTATATTCTGGGATTCAAGTATATTTAACTGACAAGAGGTTACATTCACAAAGCTCACCTCAACCTGAATAATCAAGATGAAGAAAAGATGAAGCATTGCTTCAAGAGAACATCCCCTTATGTATGATTCATCACCACATTAATAATCAACATCATTTCATGAGAACCTTACCTCCAACCCATCTACATAAGACAAGATGTTGGGATGTCTGAGAGTTTTTGTGCGTTTGAAAGCTGCTTTAGCCAGCTGTGTCTGCTCCTCTGTTCCCTGGGAAACCTCAAACATGAAGACGGAGACTGGCTCACCAGTCGTCTGCAATAAAGAAGGGGTACTAGTTAACAACTTATAATTCATCTATATTTGGCCAAGAAGACGAGTGCAATTAGATTTGGAAAACCAGAATGTCCTTATTATACTGACTAGTCTTCCAATGAACGAAACTACTGATATAAAGGCTTTAGTCAAATACATTACAGAAAGAAGCCTCCCTGATGTTTGAGCTGCATTATAATGCTGATCAGATGTTTATCAGACAGAGAAGATGATCAGATAGTAACTGATGCCTGCCAGTAAACTTAGTAAATGACGATCTGGTACAATTACTGATATGACATAAATAATTCTGGTGAATGATGATGTGATACAGTAATTAATATGGCCTGTCAGGACACGTGTACAGTAAATACTAACACTGCATCTTTCTCAGCAGTTTATATGATCATACATAATACAATGAGCGATGACAGTGTAACACTACAAAGAAAAAATAAAAGGAAACCATCAAATGAATACTAACAATTGTACTTAGTCATACAATCATTATTAAGCCGTTTAATCTGTCTGCAGCGTTCTGTTGACGTGGCCACAGGTAAGTTATGATACATAACGAGGTGAAATGATGACAAAAGAACCCTAGTTTGTGTTATAAGTGGTCCTTATATTGAAAAAATGCGCCTCTAAAGATATTTATTACTGCCTATTAAAACATATAATCCTACAAAAATGTCAGGGTGTTTTGAGCTTTTTAAAATAGCTTTACTGTGCAACGATGCGCAATGCTAAGCGGGATATAGCTAAACTTTAGACCGAGGCTTCAGCGGCCTGCTGAGACACTATATGCTTTATATCAATATGCCAAGTCATTTTACCTTGCGCTTGCCCCGAGTAAGGGTCCATATGCCGGACTTTTCTTGGTTTTCGGGTAAAATCTCATAGTTGAAGTCTTTGATAGGATCCCGTGCGAAAAAGGACCACATCCTTCCCCGTCAATCCAGCCTACTATGTTGCTGTAGGACGGACAGCGAACCACAGAGGGCGCACCTGCTCCGCGACAAACAAGCCACCATATGATATGGCATATCATATCAGCCATATGATTCACTTGATGTTTATTGACAGTTTATTCATTATTCAAATTAAAATGGGGGGAAATCTCATTATGAAATAAATGTTTTTCTCTAATACACGTTGGCCACAATTAATGGTAAATTTTTGTTTATCTTTTGGGCATTCGGTTGGGTGTATTGCAATCATATCAACAATCATATTAACACCCTAGTTAATCTAGATCTTAATGAACTTTGCTTAGAAGTTCCGCTCCCGCGCTGCCTCCCACTTGAGCAATAGTTCAATAGGCCTACGTACATCCAAAACCGTGTTTTTGTTGTTGTTGTTGTTTTTAGCCAGGCAGCCTAGATATTTAGCCTTTATCACATTTATAACGCTACGAACAGTGTTTGTAAACTGCGAGGTTCCAGAATAAAGCGAGATGACGGATCCGGGATCAGAAGATGGAGAGGTAATGGTTCAAACCTGTTCATTGTCTTTCGACACCCAAAGCACCAGCTCCGTACCAGGAAAAGTGGTTCGTATGTAGCACCAAAACATGGGCTAGAAGGAAGAACCGCTTACGTCAGGGGCTGGGTTACCTTGGCCAACAAAACTACAGAAACTTTGGACTGCCATATTTGAAATAGCAGCTAAACACGAACACGTTGGATTCGCCGTGTTTGGATGCCGATGTAGGTTCAAAAAGCCATGAACATCAATATCAACGCAACATCTGCCTCTGTTGATACGTTTTTTATTCAATTCAAGATTATTTGTATAGCGCTTATTACGATACAATCGTTGCAAAGCAGCTTTACAGGAAATTAAGTTTCTACAATAGATTTATATATTGTAGAAACTTAATATATTTAACTTATGTCAAAATTTGATTAATTCTGTATACAGTCTGAGTGTCAGTCCTCTGTCTTGTGTGTCATGTGTTCCCGCCTCTTGTGTCCTTATTTGGTTTGTTTCCTGTCCTCGTTTCTTGTGATTATGAGTTTATTCTTGTCCAGCTGTGTTTGTCTCATTATCAATAATTATCCTGTGTATTTATAGTCCTGACTGTTCAGTTTGATTTCGTCTGGTCTACTCGTTACTCCCCGGTGTTCCTGTCTGTGTCTGTGTCTGTGTCTGTGTCTGTGTCTGTGTCTGTGTCTGTGTCTGTGTCTGTGTCTGAGTCATTAAAGACTGTCAATTGAGTTATATCCTCGCCTCCGTGTTCCTCGTTCCTCCCTCAAGTGTGCACCGGGACACTGAGGGTTGGCTTCCTCTGAGGTCCTCTGAGGGGTTGTCATCATCTCTTCTCAGGTGTTTGGTCATCTCAGATCATTTAAGGGTTGGATCCAGACTGAAGCTTGTGTAATTCCTAGTTACCACGGGATGTCAATCCCGTGGCAGAAACAGAGAAACAAATAGAGACATAATTAGAGTAGCTGTTGTTCCATCCAAGCAAAAAATATTTGTTCAACCCCAGCTAAAACATAACCACACCACCGACAGGATTTTGATTGTAGGAGCACAGCTTGAGCAGATTTCTATGTCTCTTATTGAAAATGAACTACAGAGACTTGTGCTTGCTATGTCCTGAACAGCGTTTATGTTGAGCTGCTCACCGGGAATTCTCCCAAATTTTCTCATGCCACTTCAGGCCAGTACATACACTTAATTTGCGTTTGCAGCTACACTGGTTATTTTTTTTATGTTGCAGTAGGTCAAAATATAGATATAATAATCAGAAAACATGCCCATGTCTGCTTTTATTTTAATTCAGTTGTATCAATAAACAAAATCTCCAGTCTTTCACATGCATCTTAAATATAGTGTTTAATTGTGAGAATGAAGTGAGAGCGGCACGGCAGGGTTATAGAGCGGCAGTTGAGCTTGCGCCCTGATAATGCTTGATACAACTTCGGAGAACACCTGACAAGAGATCAGAAACCATTCCTTCATCCAGAATCTCTCCAGAGTCTTTAGATTCACAGCTCCATAACGGTGCTTCTTCTCTTCAGTTCACTCTAATCATTTTCTATAGGATTCAGGTATCAATTGTTATGAAAATGTATATAATTTTTATTATTTGCGTTTGTTTTTGGATCATTGATCCAACCTTGGCCCATTATAAGATGTCTATCATTAACAGCATTAACATCATTAAATTGATAAAATTTTATATAAAAACACAATTCAATCAAGGTAAAGATTTAAACATGAAGGGTCCAGGGTGTGGGCTAAATTACTTTACAAACATTTGAAGTCGTAGCCTAAAGGTTTGTGATTGAAAGGTTGCTAGTTCGAGTCTCGGGCCGGTGTTCTGTTGATTTGTCCTACCCTGTCAGATTTTCCTACCTCCTATCAAAACAGTGGGTAGTACAATTCGACAACGAAAAATACTACCTGTTAAATTATATTTTATTAATCTGTACACCTACCACAACCCCAAACTTACCCTTAAAGTAATTCAGATAGGCAGGAATTGTAGGTGGGGGGAGGGAATGTACAGCAGTCTCTCTCACTCCACCCTCAATACCACGACTGAGCCGAACCCCCGACTGCTGTTCCCGGGCGCCGCGGCATAAAATGGCTGCCCACTGCTCCGAGTGTGTGTTCACGGTGTGTGTGTGTGTGTGTGTGTGCACCTTGAATGGGTTAAATGCAGAGCACAAATTCTGAGTATGGGTCGTATGTCACGTCACATTCAATGTCTATTTCAATGCGCTGCAGTTGTTTCCACATAGTCTAACACTCTTTTCACTGTATTAAATATTCTCTAATCCAACATGTTACATTTCTTAATAAGAGTAATACAATTAACTCCTGAATTTTAGACAGCAAGAAGGCAGGGGCTCATTTTTGTTTCATTTTCAGAAGGTGCGATGGTGGAGACATGCTTGTCATCAATGCATCCAATCACACTGTAAATCCTGAAGGAAATTCTGATTATTGGGTTACTTCCAGACGTGACACAAAGATGTTATCAAGTGAACGTCATTGATCAGATTAGCCTCATTTAAACCAATGTCTACACCACTGACTTACAGTCCTGTGATACTCCTCTTTGACAGATGTGTGCCCAGGAAAAAATATCAGAATAAGCGTGAGAGCAATGCATACTTTCCCAAAATCTGCATTACAGGACTTACTATGTGCTTTGCATCTCATATGTTTAGAAGAAAATGACCATTTAAAATGGTACCGCTCAAATAAATATGCTCATGAATACGGTGTAATTTTTTAAAATAATAAAACAAATAATATAAGATATTTAGTCTTGTTTCCATGAAAGGGAAAAAAACGAAGTGATTTAAAAATATATATTTTATTTAGCAAATTATCTGGCAATGAGAAATAAAGAATAGCCTATTCTTGTTTCCGTTTGCATTAAGATAATGTCTTACCCTATGGAGAGCAATTTTATATTTGAACAAGATTAAATATCTAGATCATTTTTCATCTATAGAAAATGCATCTTAACTTAAGAATCTTTAAATATTTGAACTTGAAATAAATATATTGAAAAAAATGTATTGTGATCTGACAAAAACTAGGTATATCAGTACCCTGATAAAATACAAATACCCTGGCAAAGAGAGTGAATGTTTTTAGCTCACATTTTGAGACAATCTTGCTTTTTAAACTGGAAGGAAATTGCTTAAAGTAAAAAATAACAAATTTCCCCTTAATAATAAACACGAGTATTAACATCGTTTTCACTTTCCCTGTAATGTGATTTAGCATTTGTAAGTTGCTTTGTATAAAAGCTTCTGCTAAATGACATAATGTTGAGGCAAGCAGTCATGTGCCAACGATACATCTTTGATGCAGTTAAACATTATCTTTTACTTTAAAAACAATTAACTTCAGCTGAAGTTACTGGTCGTTGAATGATACGACCAATGGTGTGATCTATTAAACCGATACGGATTCTCTACAATAGTTGAAATGTTTAATTTATACATTAAAGGACACGTGACATTATAAAAACAAACTCACCCAAAGCATTTATTTATCTTAAATGAAACCTCACAGATGAAAGATCAGTTTTGAGACTTAAGCAATGTGATGCTAAAGCAGTGGACCACTTGAAAAGTCATCAGGTTATATTTGTGCAGTTACCCAACGAGACCGCAATACACCGACCCTGCTAGCAGAGAAAAGCCCCTTCCAGGTACATCCCATGATTAATGAGGTACAGATAGAATTCTAGTAGCTGTAAACTTACAATTGAATTGAAGGATTTCAGAAATACCACATTGTTAAGCTGTATTTGATAAGTTTAATTTGTTTTGAAGACAAGTTTAGGAAGCAATTCATTGAGATGATATGAACATGTATACACAATTAAAGGGGACAATAGGCCATTGGCAACACGCTTTATTTTCTCAAGTGCGAACTATTTTCACATCAATTTTAGAGTCATGTAATTAAGTACAGCCATCAAAAATGTTTATAACAGAAACTAAATTAACTTTGTGTACTAAAAGTATAACTTGAGCAGAGGTTAGAAAGCAAAGACGCCGCAGGGAATTGAACCCCATCCTGAGAATCAGGAGTGCCTCCACCAGTGTCTTTTGCTTTTTTCTTATGAGGTTAAAAGCAAAACCTGAAGGAACAATCCTAAGATTGTTCCCTCAGGAAAAGAAAAACCTCAAACCTGCTGCTCTTCTACCGCTCTTCTTCTTTAGCCTGAAACTACAAAGACTGCAGGTTTCCCCCCCAATCCCCAAAACATTCAAAATGCCATTGCTACTACTGAACGGTAAACGTTTCATATGCTTCAACTTGGAAGATCAAATCTCTGACCAGCGAGGTCTTGAACAAGGCTGCAATTGCATTCAGGTGTGACTTGTTCCTATTTAAAAGCTGAAACACAAAAGACAAGAGTTTAGAGCCCCCACCCCCAAAAAAGTGTCAACCAATGTGATACAAAATGTAATTTACCACCAAACAATGGTCCAGGTCTCGAAATCCCGCCAACACGGCTAGAACAAAATCCTGCCTTTGTAAATCCCCGTTCCTGTAACTAGACAGATGCTCGCAGGGTTTTTCCGACCCCCCCACAGACTCCCAGAACTATTTTCATTTATCATCTTTAAAATGCAAAATGCACGTAAAACTTATCTCCAGCCAGTGACGCGTTACACCCAATTCTTCAGAGTAAAAGAATTAGCAAGTCTACAGCTGCAATGGAAAAAAAAAAGAGCAACAGTTTACAAGCCCACATCCCCCCCACCCCAATGCAATTTAAATCAATTTACAAACCATTGCAAATACTAGTTACGAAATTGCTTCAACGCAAGCATATCTGTCCATTCCCATACTATGGCTCGGTCTCAATTTTAGGAGAATCACAACAGCATACCTGAAAAGAGAGAAAGTGTTGCCCCACCCCTCCCCAAAGCTACCAAATTCCAAACACTGAATTGGATTTGATTGAAATTTTAGTGCAAGTGTTATGTGCATGCATATTTAATGACAACTACATGTACTTAACTCAGCAGATAGCAGCAGAGCGATGCTTAATTAGCAGCAAAATGTGATGAATAGGAGGTTGATCAGAGCGACTGGACGTTTCATCAGGCGGTTAGGGCTCTCCCAGATGACAAGACAATTTGTGAAATTGACCTAAGAAAATGAAGAATTGGAAGGGGGTGGGGAGAAAAAGAAAAGCCACGCAGACACACAGAAGGACTTTGGCGAAGGGCTTCTGAGGTTTGGATAAAGCTCTCAAGCACACGGTAGGGGGATTCGATCGCCATTCATTCACGTGAAGACATTCACCATGGCAACTGCTCACAGACAGCTTTGCATTCAGATGCAGTTGAGAAGGCAGAGGGACAGATGGGTAATCTGAAACAAAGAGCTTCTACACACGAACACTTCCACCACACCAATTGCAATTTTAACTGCATGACTCAACTAAGGAGTTAGATGTAAAAGAAACTGAAGTGCATGAAGCATTAAAAAAAGAAAAGATTGTAGCTTCTGAAGCATTGGTGATTGAGGTTACTGAAGTTTACAAAATGTTGCATGAGAACTCGATTAAGTTTAAAGATTCAGACACCTGGTTACTACGGACTCCACAGGATGACATCATGCAACTTTCACAGCTGGCTGATGAAACGTCTGCAGAAGAGAGAAAAGTGCAAAGCCCTCCCCACCCCAAACATCTTTTCCAGAACTTGCGGTTGAACAGCCAATTCCAAATAAAGCTGCACAGTTGCGCAGCTTTTCCCAGCCACTCTGAATTTGGAGTCTGGAGCACATTTGTGCAACAGCTGAACAGAATATTGCAATACATTTGTAAAAGCAACTTCTTCCACCCTGCACAGTTGCGCAGAGCAGTGGCTGGGTAATTTATATTTTAATAGTATAGTTTAAAGTCTACTGTAGTACAACGAATTTGTCCTGCCTGCCGAAGCATTTGGTGGAACCGGATGATTTCGGGTCATAACTTCAGAGAGGTTGCATTCTTCACGAGGCTTTGTAAAATTCTGCAAGACCAAAAATGGCAAAAACAAAGGCCCCTATGCCCGCCCTTACAAATAAAAAAGCTACAAGAATCAGATAATAAAAGGGTAGGCTTATAGCCAAAGAGACTATAATTTAATGCATAAAGCAAATCTTCAGGTTAAATTGATATATTTTGCCTTTCTTCCTTCGTCCCGAACACAGTTGTTGGACTGGACTGATCTGCCTCTCCAACTTCAACAGAGTTGACATCAAGCCCTGGCATCCAAGCTCTACAAAAACCGCCAAGCTTTACACTCACACCTGAAAAAGCATAAAGAAATACCCAAGAAAGCCCCACACATACCCCAAGAAACAATGCATACCAAAATATTTCCATCACAACAAGCTATGTATTTATTAACTGAAAACGGGAACAGTTACAGAATGTACACTTATTCAAATTACAAAGCTAATTTGCAATAAGTGCTCAACCACACATCTTACAATTGTAACAGACCATTAATGGAAAAAGGTTAGGAACAAATGGGCTTGCTTAGTGACCTTACGTGACCAAGAGGTTGAAGTTGATTGATGCGAAAGCAAATCTTTACATACAATGTTAGGATGACATCTTCAGTTGAAAGCATTCAGGGACACTGCACACTGAAAAATGCAAAGGGGAGGAAAAAAAAAAAGCCTACACATCCCCGCTCTTTAAAATACAAGAATGTAACCAAACAATAAGCAAATAATACAATTACTGCTTAGACACTTAGCCATCAAATTGTATTCAAGTACAATACAATGACAGACGAAAGCAAATGAATGCCATTTACATGAATACCAAATTACTTGCCATTAGAAAATGTTAAAAGCATCTTGGCATCTATTGAAGTAGCTTTGCTCCATAAGTGGGGGGAGGGGAGGAGATATTGGTTGGACCACCAGCTTTGTTTGAGGGTTTGTTTCAATCTGTAAGAGTCAAAATTAAGCAATCCCCCAGATCGACAAACCCCATAGACAATATCTATACATGCAACCAATATCGATATACCATTCAATAATGAGACAAAAAGAGTGCCATAATGATGTGTTACATAGATGGAAGCGTTTGATCCCATGCTGCGTTACCAAAGATGTAAACGCTGGTCTAGCTGCCATGGAAGGCTTGTAACAGGGCCGCTCATCCACTGGCAGACACACTGGTGGTTCCTTCCCCCATAGAGCGCTATTCAAGCCATGGCCACCCTTAAATAAAGCTGCTTTCACAAGCTGCAAAGTCTAGGAAAAGATTTGGGTTAACGGCCCACAGCCCTCCCACCCCATTGCCCATGACAATCCCCGACATTCAATACTGGAATGTGTATGCAAGCATATGTTTCACAAAGCCAAACACGACTTAACAAATTCAATGAGGTACCTTCCTAAATCCCATCAAAGTAGAGGCTTTCCTTGTAAGAATCGTTACAGAGCAGCCAACAATTTGACTCTAAAAGGGTCCACAAGATCCTGGAATCCCTTTTGGTTCTATCGCCTCTAATGTGACCAGGGCCTGTGGGAAAGAGAACTCGAGAAACGCATTGCCCCTCCCAAACCCCAAAAACACTGTGCAATAACATTACACCACTATTCAAAAACTGCATGTTACTTTTACAATACCGCATTTACTTTTACAAACACGCATTGTGTTTTCTTTACTTTGCTTTCAAATAAAGTAGCAGTTGCTTCAATTTATCATTCAAATTCATGCATGAACTCGTGAAAATGTTTACCAGCGGGCAATACGCAGCTGCCCTGGCATCATATGTCAGACCGACGCGGCGGTGGCAGTAGAGGTAGTGGTGTCGCATCGTGTAGGCGAACTTCAACTCCGAAAAACCCTTTGCATGTGGATTGCTTCTCAGGAAAGACCTAATGGATTTAAGCGGATATGGGGACGACTTTTCCACGGGCCTATAGCCAAAACGTAGCGGAGGCGTGGTCGATTAAGGACGGTCATCTCCACAGCACACTAACGCCATTCACCAGACTTGGCCAACAACAGGATAGATGACACATCGGAATTTCAAACATTGCCACTCACCACGCCTGAAAAGGGAAAGAACAGAACTTCGCGAGCAAAAGTGTTCTAAAATATAAACTACTGAAATTACACAGGATACCTCTACCCATACAAACCAAATGCCCTCGTCACGACTTTGCTATGGCGAAGACCCCTGATACTCTCAGCTTGTGAGCCCTCTTTCTTTGACTGCTGCTGTTGAGACATTCCTCTTTGGCTTGCTCTGATCTAGATCAGCTCCCTCTGGTGGCGAAAGTTGTTCTGACGCTAATCTGCCTTGTGGATCTGGCTCCCCCATCTGGATACTGCAGCTGTTGCTCTTCTCCCTGCTCTGTGCTCTCTGATCCTCCCCCGGTTCCCCTCTGGTCCTGCCTGGCCCGCCATCTTGTCCTGATTCTCCCTTGTCCTGGCCTCTGCTGTAGAGCTTTTCTTCCATCCGTTGTCATCTAAGCGCTAGGTCGTTACTGGATAAATTAAACTCAGTCCATTGCTCCTTTCCTCCGTACTTCAGTCTTCTGCTGATACTTTTTGATAATGAAAAACAAACTATGCTCCCATTTCACAGCCGTTACGCAACATGTGACTCAGTCCATAAAAGCGATCACCTAGGTGGGTATTTCAAGCACTCAAAAGTGCGTCATGGTAGCCGATTAAAACGCTTCTAGGCTCATGAATGGATTGTCGAAATACTGGTTTACAAAAAAAAAAAATCTTAAAAAATAAGTGGGCTGCGACTATAATCGTCCATATCTTCCAAACTATAAACTCACTTGATGTTATAATTTCTTCCAAACAAAAAGGCATAATGTGCTTCTTCATGTTTAAAGGCTTCAAAAAAATATGATGTTTGTCTGGTGTTCATCTTAGCGGTATAAACTCAATTGATATTCAACAATTTCTTCCTAATAAAAAGGCAACAAGACGGGCATCTCTATTTTTAAAGGCTTCAAAAATAAAGAAAGAAAGAAAACGAACTTTCTGTTTGTCTGGTGTTTATCATAACGGTAAGCAGTGACGTTACTTATTATTCGGTCACGGTTGGCAGATGCAGCCAAAAGAAACAAGTTTTTATTTTATTAAGAAAATCTGCTGTCGTTTTGTCATGGATTTCGCCCTCACTATCATATATCGGAGTGTCGTCGCGACCGCCATTTTGTAAAGGCGTTGCTAACGTTGAGAATGATAAAAGCAAATATACGTTAAATATATAAAAGGCTTTTTAAGTCAAGTCACTTCATAAAAGCCTCGTTGAAAAAAAAACACATTTAAAACTAGTTTTATAAAATAAGATAACATGGTCATAGCTGCACTTTGCTTAAGCTATTAACGTTACATATGGCATTTAGCGAATTGCTCAAAAATAGTTTTTTTTCCTATTAGAAATAATCTACAAATAAATTATTTCTTCTAAAAAGGCAATTTAAAGAGCTTTCGTCAAATCGTCTCCACACTGACCTCGTGTAATTAGTAAAGCCTTAATAAAGTCAGCTATAACAAAGTAGAAGCATAAAAGCGAGGAAAAAGTTCACAAAGAACAATGCCTCTAAATAGTAGTCAAAAAAGTAAAACGGAATAAAACGAAATCACATCACCAGATCAACGAAAACTCCCTGCCTGCACTCATTCCTTAACGCCTCACCCCGTCGTGAAGCGCTTTGTTTGAGGCCATGGTTTTTATAGACCACTGTGAGGAGGTCGGTTTCAGCTCCTTCCGCCGTGTGATAAAAAATAGTTCCTCTCAAAACAATCTTGATTGTTTTTTTTTAGATGTTTCAGGGCTATACAGACAAGCCAATATGTGTTGATATGTACATGTATGAATATTGGGTGAAACTGTGTATGTAATAAAAAAAACTAAATGTGGTTTTATGATTCATTGTGTATTAAACGTTGTGTAAACACCTCATAAGACAGAAAGTCGAACTAGAAACCAAAGGTTCACCCAATTTGAAAGCAGATGATATGGGAACTTTTATAAAAAAAATTCCCCCACCACATACGCTTTCCATTTTCCATAAAATCAACGGTCACAGCTGCCCCAAGCCGCAGGGTGAATCATCACAAATGCATTTTTCAAAAAACTAGTTACGTCAGAAGCGCAGTGCGGAGGAATACAACATGGCCAATACAAGCCCCCTCGTTCAATCCGGCTCAAACCGGTTTTAGGGGACGGATCTTCTTTTATTTTTACTGCAGTGCCCCTATGCGCATGCGTGTAACACTTTTGGCCTAAAAAGATGATTGACCGACTCAATTCCAGAATGTTCTAGTTTAATCCAGATGGAAAGTTATGCGAAAACAATCCAGCTTTTTTGGGAGATCAAGACATTTAGAAGGTTAAATAAATGGCCCATCATGTTAAATGTAGATTTAGTCCAGTGTTTTTGTTTTGATAGTGATGTAAGTTACTTATGATATGTGAGTAACAGTGTGATGTAGCTTTATTTTACTCACTTGTAAACCGCTTCTGATAAAAAACGAATAAAGGTACCTTTAAACTAAATTCATAAACTGAAATCGTCTCTTGCGTGTGTGCGGGGCAAACGCGAGCTCCAGCACGTCTCCTCTTGTGTTGTGCTGACGTCACATCGGGACAGTGTGAAGGGAAGGGGGATGGGCAACACAAATGCACCTAAAAACACGAAATCCCAGTAGATTGTCTGTTTATATCACACTGCGCTAAATAAACAAACGTTTTGGGATTAAGTTTAAGCGATCATCAAAGACAAATGACCGTATTTAATCTCCCAAACTGATGTAAATGATATAACTTGTTTTTAATTTTACAAAATGCATGATTTATTATTCTTAGCAGCTGTCGCCATCTGTGCCACAGCTTTTGAAATGACTTCGCAGATTCGTCATCATCATCAAACAGTAGCTTTCCTACCCATTGCTAACATACTAATGATTGTGCCTCATCGTGCCATTTTGCGTCAAAACATGACATGTTAAAACATTTTAAAAATAAAATGAAGCTCTTAATGTGACGAATGTGGAAACGTGTGGAAAGATCTGCATCTTTTGGGGCCTGGGTTTTCAAAAGTTACCACTAGATGGCTCCGGTCTTACGCTAATCACATTACATTCTTAAAGTGAATGGACTGTGAATAAATCCTATCAGTCGTTAATGGGCCTGAATGAAAACCTTCAGCCAGTGACATCCTTTTTATTTTAGTCTTTATTGATCAGATTCTATTTTGGTCATGAGAACAACAAATGGAAGTTGATGTATATGGGCCATTCTACAGAATTGGTGCAAACTGCGGCCCCACGACCAAAAAACACATTTAGAAACCATTTAAGTAATTAAATCTGGGATGTTTATTAATATCCTTATATTATCTGAAACCCACAATAGTATTTCAAATATTAATGAGCTTAATATACACTCACTGGCCACTTTATTATGTACATATTGCTAGTACCGGGTTGGACCCCCTTTTGCCTTCAGACTGCCTTATTTCTTCGTGGTATAGATTCAACAAGGTGTTGGAAACATCCCTCAGAGATTTTGGTCCATATTGGCATGATAGCATCACGCAGTTGCTGCAGATTTGTCGGCTGCACATCCATGATGCGAATCTCCCGTTCCACGACACAGGGGCAGACTTTACCATTAGGCAAAGGTAGGCGACTGCCTTGGGCCCCGAAAGCCAAGGGCCCCTAAAATGCTTTTCATATATGAGATGCGCATTATGCGCGGACACGCGAATGGTTGCTTATTACCAACGGGGGTTTATTACCACGACAACCGTCTGTCCGAGTTGAACGTGCTTCTTGTGTATCCTGCTAATAGTAAGTTAAAATATTGTGCATCTGAAGCTGACTGCCGCGCGAGCACGAGGTCTCTCTTTCCAAGCCTGCGCACCTCTCTCTCTCTCTCTCTCTCTGTGTGTAAAACACAGATATATTGCTTCTCTAATTGTACATGCAAGTATAGACGAAATCATAGCTCAGTGATTGTCTTCATCTTATGTGTAGCCTATTTGGTTTTATCAGACGATGGCACGATTATAAATAATGTTTTTGGTGCAGATTAACATATTGGAAGTGAGAGCTGGTTATGTCTTAATGGGTCGCATTTCAGTCACTATTCATATTCATCCGTTGTCTGACAACAGAAACAGTAAAATATATAAATGAAAACTGTTTTATTGAGAATTTAGCTGCATCAAAATAAGTATGTGGCACAGAGAGGCAAACAAATGTAATAATATATGTTGCCTACATTTTGCATGTTCAGAAAAAGTGAGCTGACCTGTAGTGTGAAAATATAATCAGGTTTGTGTCAGTAAATTGCTCAGTGCAAAGAAAGAAATAATAGGAACCATTTTTATGTTATTTTTTCATGTGTCTAACAGACATGTACAAGTTCTTTGAAAAACATCTATGACCTATTAAACATGTTCTTCGTGCTCTATGTATGTTGACAATAGTTTCACTAATAATAAACATATATTGCATAAAGCATCCATATTTGTCCATGCCCATGTTGATTAGAGTATAAAAACTTGAAAAGTATTAATTTAAGGTACATTTAGAACAGAAAAAAAATTGCGATTTAGTTACGATTATTCACGAGTTAACTCATGATAATAATGCGATTAATCGTGATTAAACATTTTAATTGATTGACAGCCCTAAGTTAAAATGACAAAAATTAAATGTAGGCTTACATTGGTAACTCAGTGGACTTTCCTCATCAATATAGGCTATATTCACACTTTTCTCATTCTCACTAATTCAAATTTTTATATGAATGAACCTCTGAAGGGAACCGATTGTCTTCAGAAAAGTTTTGATGGCATTTCCATTTTACCTGATAAAGTATAGTTTATGAGCCGAGCACTGCTTTGTGTACAGCCGTTACCGGGGAAACCGCTATATTTCTGACGTTCCAAAAGCACCTCCTATTGGCAGAGAATGAATATGCATTTCAATAATCCAATCTGCAGTCTTTGTTCCAACCAATGCGAAAATCTATTTTGAGGATTATAATTTGTTTTTTGCTAAAACTTGTATCTCAATGGTAAATTGCTATTTCGTGATCTACAACATGAAAGAATAAACGTGTCTGCTAAATGAGTAAATGTAAATTAAATAATACCATTATAACATGTACATGAAAAATATAGAAACATAGGACGCAACTATGGGGCACCATTGTGCAGCAGCAAGCATCACGGCAGGAACCTCAAGGCTGATCTAGGTAAATGTGTGCAAATGTATAGGGCCCCATTCCTATATTTGCCTGGGGCCCCCAATTTACTAAACCCGCCCCTGCCACCACATCCCAAAGGTGCTCTATTGGGTTGAGATCTGGTGACTGTGGAGGCCATTTGAGTAAAGTGAACTCATTGCCATGTTCAAGAAACCAGTCTGAGATGATTTGAGCTTGGCATGGTGCATTATCCTGCTGGAAATAGCCATCAGAAGATGGGTACACTGTAGTCATAAAGGGATGGACATGGTCAGCAACAATACTCAGGTAGGCTGAGGCGTTTAAACGATGCTCAATTGGTACTAAGGGGCCCAAAGTGTGCCAAGAAATTATCCCCCACACCATTAAACTACCACCACCAGCCTGAACCGTTGAGACAAGGCAGGATGGATCCATGCTTTCATGTTCTTTACGACAAATTCTGACCCTACCATCTGAATGTCACAGCAGAAATTAAGAGTCATCAGACCAGGCAATGTTTTTCCAATCTTCTATTGTCCAATTTTGGTGAGCCTGTGCGAATTGTAGCCTCTGTTTCCTGTTCTTAGCTGACAGGAGCGGCACCCGGTGTGGTCTTCTGCTGCTGTAGCCCATCTGCTTCAGGGTTCGATGTGTTGTGCATTCAGATACACATATTCCAAAACTTTCTGAAAATACAATATGAGAATTACCTGCACTAGTAGAAATGTGTACCATGGATATTATACAATTTGGGTCCCACTTTATATAAAGTGGCCTTAACTACTATGTACTTACATCATTTAGAACAATGTACTTATTGTGTACATACATATTTTTACATTGTACTTATATTTAAAAAATACTTGCATGTAATTACATCTGTAATGCATTTCTGTAATTGCATTCATAATTACACTGTTGACAAATCCCTTACATTTTAACCTACCCTTAAATCTACCCATATCACCAAACCTGTCCCTAGTCTCAGCCTCAGAAGTCACGACGCCCACGGACCACTGGCTGAAATTCTGGTGCATATGGCACACAAAAGTAGAAACACTTCAGGAGTTTCAAAGTCGTCCTCTTATTGGTTGAATTATACAGGATTTCCAGGAGACGTGTGGTTGTCACACTGCGGTTAAGCCAGCCATCAAGTCGAAAAGCACAGTCAATCTAGCGCCATGTTATTTCTAGGGTCTCGCATGAACTGCCTATTACGGTAACACTGTAAGAGAACTGAATTTATGGAGTGCTTTTTTACAGCTAATGCGATTTTCACCCCAACACACAGTCCGTAACCGTCTGATGTTGAATACCCAAATAAAAGCCCTCCAATGCTCATTATACAAAATAAGAGCAAGAATATACGATTGCTGCATCTCTACATTAAAAAAGTTCTTGATTGCACAGACCACTTCCACCTCAGATTGAGACACTTTCCACGGGGTCAGCTGCACCTTTTCAGGACTGTCTGATGTGGAATTTCAAAATAAGAGCCTCACAAACTTAAATATTGAGTAAATTATGTCATTTGAAATCTGTACAGTAGTTACGACTCGGCGCGTTTTTATAGCATCAAATAGCTAAAATGAAACTTTTCACAAAAACTAACAATTGAACATATATCAGCGCGATAACTACTACCTTAAATTATTTGGAAGTGTAATTTATTTTATTATTTAGACTCAAGTCCCATTCGTTTACATGGAGAGGGCGGGGTTTGTGACCTGTACTGCAGCCAGCCACAAGGGGGCGATCAAAGAGCCCGCAGCTTCACTTTTCAGGAGGTGTGAGGCACACCCGATTCAGATCAGTTCTCTGACAGTCTTACCGTAATGGGAAGTTTATGCGCGACCCTCTAAATAAATTGGCTGCTATTGAACATGCTTTTCGACTTGGCGGCTGGCTTGACCGCAGTTAGCATTTTTTAAAGTTCCACCTGGACACAAAGATGCCATGACGCCAAACCCCCCCACGAAACAACTGTCCTGACAAGCGCTTATCAGTATCAACTAAATGCTGGATTTTCAAAAGTATGTGAAATATTCAAAAGTTCACGGAATCTTTAAAATACGCCTGAGAGTTTTACACACCTGCCTGTTATCGTGGCAACATTTCCACGCCCCGAAACGTGTCGCTGAACGAAAAAAAAAATCGGCATGTCGGACAAATGGCCTCATGGGCGGGCCTTGGCCAATGAAAGCTGCCATGGATTCCAGACATTCAGCCGTCAGTCTGAAGGTCTGGCTACGCGAGACTAACCTGTCCATAACCTTACTCGTGTCCCGCCTCGATAGCAGCAAAAGTGTTTTGCAATACAATATGAACACAATAAGTATATTGTTCGAATTATTTATGTAAGTACATAGTAGTTAAGGCCACTTAATATAAAGTGGGACCACAATTTGCATGCATACACATTTTTCAAAAAAATACCAATTTCTTTCAAGACGTTTCCAACTCTGACTTTGGACCAATTCTATGGCCCATATAGGCCTAATATTTTATGGGTAGTTGGTGCATGTGCTGTAAGGGGCTGCGCACTATCAGCATTAAGTAATTTTTGTCATCTCAGTTTTTACCGGTTTATCACCTTTTCAGTGATGATTGGATTTCTAAAGTCATAAAAAATTGCACAATAATAAAGTAATTAACAAAATGTCCATGTCAATTACGCTTAGGCATTATAAAGCAAAATATGTTGTTTATAAACAGGGGATGGGATGTGACATTAATGTCATATGAAAAGGAACAATTTGGTCAACCCCTTTGGATATAAATAAATGTCCTACATTAAATCCATTGTGATGTAACTGAGTAGCCTTATGAATTTCATTCACACCATTTTGTGTGCATAACCTAGATACCATGTAATGCAATGTCCTTTCACCAAACGCAATCAATTGAGTTCCAGCTGTGTTCTCCCCATGAGGGCGTGTTTTCATTGACTTCAATCATTACACCAGAATCAGATGGATATTAGGTGATAGAAAGCCCTTACAGCATTACACTTGTTTTACTCCTGCTGCTCTAGCCTCGTGGAGAAACATCTGCTTGTGAAAGGATGTACTTTTGAATATATTTATTTATAAGTTCATTAATTCTTCAGATTCCTGGAACTTTAAAAACTAATTTTAAACAGACCCCAAAACGCTGCAAGGATCACATGATAAAATCAGAGCTGAAAAAATTATTTTCAGGAAATACAACGGAGGCATCAACAGAGTAACTAAATCTACTGATAGTGTAGCAAGTATAAAAGATGGAAAGATACTTTACACCTGTGCACGGCTCCTCAGAGGATGAGGGGAAAATTTACAAACATTCCCATCCCATACCTCAACAGCATCCTCACAACCATCATTACCAACACAACCATTATCACCACCATGGATCACAAAGGTATGTGCTTAAACTTTGTCTGGAGGATATGTCAAGTTAATACAAAATTTCACTGATGCAAAAATATTTATATAAAAACTTAATCTTGAAAAACTTAAATGAAATCTATAAATGTTGACTTGGCAACTAACTGAAATAAAATAAGTTTAATATTTAAAAAATGTGCGTTTTCTTTTTTAAATAAAAAAAGTTAAATAATATAATGGTATTTCAATAAAATAAGAGTGCAATATATTCAGATGAAATTCGCTCATACCCATTTTATCAGCAAACCTTGAGTTTAGGTTATCTTGTGTGTGTGTGTGTGTGTGTGTGTATGCAGAGTTCAGATGCAAAAGCTTCTAAGTGCCATCTGAAATTTTCATCGAAAATTAGCATTTTTATCCGGCTGCTAGGTTTAGGTTGAGTAAATTTATTCTAATGGCAATATGCAGGTCCTTTTCTATGCAATTAAAGTTAAATAACTGAACATAAATATAGGTACATGATAAAAATGCTAATTTAAAAAGAAAATTCAGGCCTATTCATTTATAGGCTTTCGCATCTGAACTCTTCATATATATATATGTTGCATGTACACACACAGCAGCCACAATAGCACTTATGTTTTATTTATTTGTTTCCTTTTTATTTGAAATGTTCCAAAGCGCATTATATCATGAAATATCTTGATTCTCAGCTTTATAGATTATGTTAAAGTAACCTAATATTGTAGTCTATTAACTATGCATAAAAACCTGTCGGTTTATGGATGTCACGCCATAACATATTTTTAATATGACTTACTTTATATTTAATGTGAATTTGACATTGAAAGTTAATGTGATAAAAACACTAAAAAAGTTAGGCTACTAATCATAATACTTTCATTGTACAAAGAGAGAGCAAAGGAGATGTGTTGCACTGCGTGAGGGAAATGGTGGTCACACCAGATACTGACTGGTTTTCAGAACCCCCACGGACCACCCCAATACAGTAAAACTGCGAATTTTAGAGTGGCCTTTTATTGTGGCCAGCCTAAGGCACGCCTGTGCAATAATCATGCTGTCTAATCGCCATCTTGATGTGCCACACCTGTGAGGTGGATGGATTATCTCGGCAAAGGAGAAGTGCTCACTAACACCGATTTAGTCATATTTGTGAACAATATTTGAGAGAAATAGGCCTTTTTTGTACGTAAAAAAGTCTTAAATCTTTGAGTTCAGCTCATGAAAAATGGGGGCAAAAACAAAAGTGTTGCGTTTATAATTTTGTTCAGTGTATAACAAGAACAGATTACATATTGATATTATTTCATTATTATTCATTTAATTTCTTTATGCAACCCCCTTTTAAATCAGTCACAGCTCTTCATGCAGTCATGGGAAACACACTGATAAACGTACTCACCATCACCACGACAACCAGCATCATTTTTATCATCCTGAAAACCCTAAAATGTCTGGAGACCATCACAGCTTCTCTAACAGGTCCTCCTCCAGCATGTCCTCCACCTCTTCTTCATCTGCATCTTGGACCTCAGAGCCCAGCCTGGATGATGAGACGTATCTCATGCACAAACCCCAGCATTCCCTGTCCTGCTCCAACATCCCTGGGGTTCGGAAGAAAAGCCATGACAGAGAATCGGAGGGCTTTGATTTTGATCGTAGAGATCAGAAGCATCGCCAAAGCCTAGAAAACACAGCCGAACTGCTGCCTGGTTCTCAGCATGGACTTCGGATGCCAAAACTCTCCCGGGCCCATAGCAAAAGCGAGGAGGGCCTTCAACAAAGCAAGCAAAAAGATGGTTACTCAGCAGGATCTCACTCCATGGATCATGGACCACTTTACAAGACTGCAAGTCTGGGACAAAACCTTGCCTTTGGTAACAATAATGACAACACTCTAGGTGGAAGGGGGGCTCCCAAAAAGGCAGTTTCATCAATTCAGCTGCCCAGCAAAGGTATTCTGAAAAACAAAGATGAGGGACAGAAAGATGGAAACTTCAGGAAAGCAAAATCTATGGAGGTGCTCTCCACCAGTGTGCACAACATAGGAACATCCAAGCAGAGCTCTAAGGAAGCTGCGAGGGATAACATGGTGAAAGGAAAGATACAGTTCTCTGCATTTCTGGACGAGATCACGAAGCAGGTTATCAGTCCCTGTGCTCTTAGCTCTTTGGGCATAAATAAACCAATGCCACCAAAATCTCCCCATGAAGAGTGCAAGAACCGCAGCGGCAAGCAGGAGAGCTTCGTGCCGACACCAAAACAGCCCATCAGAGCTGAGAGACCCGATTCAGGAAAAACAGATTCAAGCGCACTCACTCAATCCCATAAGAGCAAATACCCCAACCGAAACCTGACCGGTCCTCCACCATCGCCCCGCCAACCGTCAAAAGCTGAAAGACAAGGGACTGCTTCAGGTAAACAGAACCAGAGGCAATATTCCCAGATGCTCACTGATGGTACCAGCACCAGCCCAGAAACTATCCACACCAACCTCTCGAAACACAAAGGGCGACATCAAAGTAGTCATGGCCCGTCCAGCAACTTCCATACTAAGCAGGCAAAGGGATCATCGTCACCTCCGCGAGCCGCAGTGCTGGAGGCAGAGTCTCAGTCGAGTAAATCATCCACCAGTGCTAGTTCAGAGAATAGTTACAAACCCAAACACATGGGACACAGGAGGCAGTCCAAACCACACAGGGTGAGTTCAGCAAAAATATTATTTTATGTTTAATACAATGTTAGGAGCAAAATAAGGCCAGAACCTCTTTAAAATATTTCTAGAATACAGTAAAATAAATACATACATAAAATATGAAATGTACTGTTTGTATTCCAGTCATTTTATATGAGGTTTGGAATTTTTTACATTTAGAAATAAATATTTGATAAACATCAAATTAAAGAATCAAAATCTATACACACATTACCACATTATAAGATTACCTTTTGAATTTATATAAACGACAGCCTAATTATTAATTTTTTAGCTTTTTCGTGAAATTATTTCAAGACCACATGTATTATTTTTTGTCACTGTTGTTACCTTCTTTAGCAATATTAAAACATTTTTATGAAATATTATTTTTTCCAGCACAAGTAGTCAGAGTTACAGAAAAATAATTAAAATGCAAGAAATACGTAGATTGTGTTTTATTTATTTAATGTGTCAGAAAAAAACAGTGCAGTAAGCACAGTAACACCAGAGACACAATAAATCACTAGTGACACACATAAGACCTGATATACTGATCTTCTCTGTTGTTATCCAGAAGGAAAGTAACACTAGTGACAGTAACACCAGTGACACACATAAGACCTGATATACTGATCTTCTCTGTTGTTATCAGAAGGATGGTAACACTAGTGACAGTAACACCAGTGACATACATAAGACCTGATATACTGATCTTCTCTGTTGTTATCAGAAGGAAAGTAACACTAGTGACAGTAACACCAGTGACACACATAAGACCTGATATACTGATCTTCTCTGTTGTTATCCAGAAGGATATATCAGAATGATTTCTGAATATCATTTAAACAGTGTTGTATATATTCCATAAATTATGCAAACAGTTTTATTTGATTTTTTTCCCCTCACAAACACTTGGGTAACAGAAGTGAATGGTAGTAACTGGTACATGTGTTATTCTATATAGCAAACACAGATCAGAAAGATCAAAATGACGGGATAATTAAAATAAAGATTGAATTAGTTGATTGCCTTGGATTGACCTCTATGCATGAGGGATACCCTTCATTGTGTCCATATCCATTGATTAACACAATCGATCCAGATGAGTCATCAATCAATGGTCTTCTCTGGAACATGTCACTTCAAAAATCTATTTTCTGTTCTGATCTGTCCTCTATTCACTGTATCACCCCCCTCTCGCTTCTCTCTTGCCCCTAGGATTCATCCGGTTCCATGGACAGAGTTCAGTAAGTGGTTTCCCCCTCTTTTCTGATTGGTTATTTCAGACTATTGATTTTTGCTCTTATTCCAGAGCTTTCCCCTATTTTACTCTGCTCCGTTTCCTAAACTCTGCCATCCAGCTTGAGCCTTATCGATTGCTTCTATTTTCATCTGTCTCTGTTCATCTGTCTGGTACACAGTTAGAGTAAAGTCATGGTATTTTCTTTAATGATTTATGATATTGAGTTTCTGCAGAAACACAGCAGTTTACCTCCTGACATAGACAGATAAACACACTGATCTGTAATATTTTCAGGAAGCTGGAGGAGTACAACAAAGAGCTACATGAGAACCTGTTGCAGACGGTGGCATGCATTGAGAACATGGATGCAGAATCACAATGTACCAAGACAGAGTTAGTCAGCTTCAAAGAGAAGTACAGGAGGTCAGCATCTAAACTCAATACATATTAATGTGGGAAAAAAATGATTATAGTTCATAAAATGATAAGCACTAACCTTTTATTCTCTGTTATTTGCAGGCTACAAGAAAGCTATTCTGTGTCTCAGCAGGTAAACAGCGTCTTGGAGCAGAAACTCAAAACTGCAGTAAGTTTAATACAAGTTGTAGATGGCATTTTTCACAAAATGACTATAAAATAAAAATAAAATTTCCGTTTTAAATAGGTTCAAGTTTAAAATAAATTGTTACAATTAGCTAACTAAACATTGTTTATTATTACACTGAAATGTAAATCAGTTCAATAGAACTATTACGATACAGCAAGACTTCTGAGGTTGGACCAAATCATGATTTTGGGGGATAGATGAGATTTGTGCCTGACATGAAAGGTTATATTAAATATTAAAACAAAGAATATGAACAACAAGAACAGAACACAAACAGTACAATCATTCTTCAAAGAAGCTCTGTACTGTGAATTGCTTTCTTAATTTTTTTTTCTAATACATAAAGTGCACATCTGTAAAATATGATGTCTAATACATTTCAGCCCTTATGGCTTACTGATTAAAGCCCCTGTTTTCTCGTGTGCTGGGCTCTATAAAAATGCTAATTCACATCTGCTGAAATTTCTGTAGTGCTATTCTGTCACCTATGATATATTTAAACAGTATTTTTAACCTTATTCTGACAGGAAGACAGCTTGGACTCAGAGAGGAAGTCCCTCATGCAGAGAATTGCAGATCTGACTAAACAGCTGGATACTGCTCAGAAGACCACAAGCTCTCTGGAAAACATCAATGTAAGAGCAACCCGCAGACAGATACAGCAAACAGATGTCTTCTGTTTTTTGCACAAACTAGTCAATTCCCCACTAAATGGCTTATATAGTATGCATAGTATTATACATATTATTAACCTATGATATTTTGTTGTAGTATAGTTAGTTTTTGACATCACAGCACAGGATAGTCACCAACCAATCAGCATTGCTGTGACATCATTTCATAATTTCAGTGAAAATGCAACATTGTTCACGCTATAGCCAACCAGCAGGTTTATTTATAGTTGTGTCTGCACAATCAAGTATTTCAACATAAAGAAAACACAATTCACCTGTTGAAGAAACCAAAAGGTTAAAGCTTAACATCTTTCTCTCTTTAGGTTCCTTCATTGATTAGAGAGTTGTTGAAAAATCACTTTGGCTCTCAGGAAGCACTGGAACACTTCTTATGTCCTCGGACATCTCTTCATCAAACTGATGGTGACCAATCAGAGAGGGTGCCGGAGCTCAGAAGCAACCAGCCTTTTGGTGGAAAAGGGGATGTTTTTGAATGGCCACAGACTGGACACACACACTCAGGTGCCAGACAACAGCCTGCCACAGCCTTTCTGCCATGGAAACATGATCACGGTCCATGGGCAGGGCCAGGGCAACTCGTGACTAAAGGAAGTGACTCACAACTTCCTTTTTCTTTTACTAATGATGTGCCAATCCACAAAACGATGGCAGATACAAAGGCCCCAAGTCATCAAGTGCACCAATTAGCCATGAACACAGAGATCCACTTAATTCCCCCAAACCCATATAATCTAGATGAGATGAGGCTCAGCAGACAGACAGGGGCAGAGGGAACTGTCTCTGCGGGGAAAGAGCCCACTGATGTCAGCTATCTTACAGCTCAAAGGATGCTGAATGAGTTTTTGAACCAGATTCCTCCTCCGGAGCATGGTGAAGGGAAAGATGCAGCAGAACTAACAGAAGGGAAGTGGTAACATTTCATTTGACATCTTTTGGTAAACTGTATAGGTAATTCAAATAAAAAATCTCTAACATCTCCCGTTACCAATATTGCAGCAAGGATGCAAATAACTGTGGCTCTGATGGCTTAATTTAACACTTAATTTCTAGCTTTACAAGTAAAATTGATATATGTACATACCATCGGGTTTTGTATAACCATTAAAACATTAGATTCTTGATTTCCTTGTAGTTCAATACATTTTCAAATGGTATCATCAATATTAAGTGTTTTTATACCTGTTTACATTTTTTTGCCCCTGGATATTGTGAAATATTTAAAGATTGGTTAGCAATAAAATAATATAGCTAGATATTAATATTACTTTATAACCAATCAAATTTACTGTCACTGAGCTCTTTGGGAAAGTATAGCACTCTCAGTATTTTACCTTTGAGTGCTTAATGTTTGCCTGTATAAAATTACAATTAAACTGGAGAGTGAATAGCACTTCTGTGAAATGTCAATGAGACAATGTTCATGCGGTAATCTATTGTATATGGTGACATTTAGGAAAGTTTCAATTGTTGTTTTTGTGAAATCTAAATGTATAAATTATAGAATATTAGTTATAGTTTGTGATAGAGAAAATAAGCCACATAACCATGTGCATTTATTATTGAATGTCCTTGTATTTTTATTTTAAATGTATTAATAAAGTCTTGTGTGTTAATTTGCTCTACATTTGGGAGTGGTTTATATCTGTCTTTTTATCCATAGAAAACACAGTGTGACATCCAATTAAGCAATTACTTCAACTGATTTCAAATTAAAATTAAATCAACATCACATTCTCATCTTAACACAATTAGCTTTGTTATATTTCACATGACCCATTCCTGATTATATATTACAGCATCAATATTCTGCATAGTCAGCATTAAACGAACACACACACACACACACACACACACACACACACATGTTGGTTTTTATGGTTTACAGGGACTCTCCATAGGCGTAATGGTTTTTATACTGTACAAGCTGTATGTGCTATTGCCCTACACCTACCCTACACCTAAACTTAGCCCTCACAGGAGACTGTGCATTGCTACTTTCCCTCAAAAAAACTCACTCTGTATGATTTATAAGCGTTTTAAATTATGGGGACACTGAAAATGTCCTCATAAATCACATTCTCCTTGTAATACCTGTGTCATACCCATGTCATTATACAAATGTGTGTCCTCATAAACCACATAAACATGCCCACACACACACACACACACACACACACACACACACACACACACACACACATTCCTATAAGACACACATTAACACACTCACATTTGAGCCAGGAAATACAGACAGCTGACAGTGACACATCACTAAGATGTCTGCAAAGGCTCTAGCCCATCCCTAGATTGACCTGCAATGGAATTATATGTTTTATATCATATCCTATCCTAAATTGTTGAAATAAAATGTTATAATTTGGCAATTTTGCTACTACATATCTGGGGCAATTTTATTTTTATCTCTCTCAGTATGTTTTTGCCCCAAACCATGTCCTCATTTATGAGTCTTCATTTATTTCTGACCTTGCTGTATACACTGAGGCTCACAGTAATGCATCACATTCTGTCATGCCTGTTTTCTTCTCCATTCTTTTCAGTTTCATGGTTTCTCAGTCCATTAAATGGCACACTTTGTGTACAACCCCTCCCTCTGGCACTCTTCTGGACTTGTTGACCAAGGGCAGGTTTGCTTAGAGGACACTGGCCTGGATTCTCATTGGTGGAATTGGTCTAATAGGATCAGACATGACAGGAGATTATGACACTCAAGACATAATGCTCTATATCATATTTTTAAGACCTAATCAAAATGGCTGCCAAACTGTAGGAGGCATATTGAAGGCTCAGAGTCTGAAAGAAAGGGCACTCAACTTTCTTTAAGGTAAATAATATTTTTTTCTTCAGCTAAAATCAGATGATCTTAGGGACAACTTAAAATGTCATTTTAATTCAACATCATTTTTGTTTTGTCCCACCTCCTTGTATCAGTTATTGAAAGTAATATGAAGATGATTTCCAAAGGGATACCGGATTGTTCCTTTTTATTAGAACTAACAGAACCTGTTGAAACTATGGAAATTTATCTGAGAATCTCTGATTATTTGCTGTGCTGGATACTGATACTGCATGACCTCTATTAAATTCCTCTTCTGCAATCTAAACTTCTCTCTCTCCTCTATCCTACACTTCTTCCTATGCAGCATGGTGTTGTTCAAAATAAAGTTCCCCTTCCAAAAGAGGGTGCGTCTGGCCCAGGGTCTCTGGCTGTTTTCATGGGTGGCCATGCTCTCTGGAGCCATCACCTTTGCCATGGGAGTCTTCCTCAAGACTGAGCTACATCGCAGATCAGAGGTAATCAAACTTTTCTTATTTAAAAAAACTGTAATAGAACTTGACATTGATGAATGTTATGTATAAATGCATCCCTAGCTACATGCTTGTTTGCCAAAAACATACTGTAAATGGAAACAATAATGAATTGCAATGCGCAGTGTGTCTGCCATTATCGTCCATTAGGATCTATAAAGTGTGTGAGAGGATAATCAGAAATGCACTGCTTAACGGCTTTTAGAAACACACTGTGTTATGTACAGTAAATAAATGTTTTACTACACATGTACTTAAACAATGGTTTGCCGATATTATTTATTTGACACAATACATAAATTACTACTATATTTAGTCATTTAATTTACCCTTTATACTGTCAACACCAGTGTCACAGGCCTAAGCTTTGTCTTCTTGAGAGGAATAATCTCACATAATCTGAGGATTGGCACTCAGATAATGTCCTGTAGTGTGCACCACTGCCCAAGCCAGTATCTATAATCAAGTCAATAAACCTCACAGTGAAACCTGATAATGAGTGAAACGAGCATTGTGGGAAGAAATTAGGATTCAACATGTGCAGAATAATTCAAAGGTCTACAACATAACAATAGGAAACCTAAAACCTTTGGTGATGTCTGTAAGCTATATGCAGATGCAGAAAAAAGTTGCTTAATGGTTTCCTGGAGCTCAAAAAGTAGAGTAACATTATGGGTTCGATTGCCAAGGAAAGGAAGAACTGTTGGTAAAAATGGTAAATATGTACCATTTATGCAATGTAAGTTGCTTTGGATAAAAGTATGTCAAATGCATTAATGACATTTTAATAATAGTAAACCTTTTTTCTTAAACTGAGTAATTTATAGTTTGAGTTTTCAGTTGAAGCATCAGCCTTGAGGAAAGAAAGTAAACATGGCTTAAATGTCTGATTAAATGTCTGCACATAACCGCAAAAAAAACAAACCCCCAAAAACCTGGAGAGATAACAAATATTCAACCCTTCTCAATGTATACAGGTGATGCACAACATGGACATCCACATTGTGCCAAATCTGCTGATGGCAGTGGGGTTAGCATCAGTGGGTATCAACATCTGTTCTGGTAAAGTCTGCCAGGACTCACTGAACCCCTCGCGTTTCCCACGCTGGAAGAAGTTTCTTCCTCTGTTCTTCTGCTACTCTGTCTTCACCACCTCCCTCCTGCTGGTAGCCATGATTCTGAGCTTCGCCCTGCAGCCCAGCCTGGAGGAGTCTCTGAAGATCGGGCTGAAGAACGGCATCCGTTTCTACAAGGTTAGTGAGAGAAAGACAAAAAGAATAAAGTGGGGCCTAAAAATTATTTAACAGCACTCAGGTATCAGTTGAATTTACACACACACACACACACACACACACACACACACACACACACACACACACACACACACACACACACACACACACACACACACACACACACACACACACACACACACACACACACACACACACACACACACACACACACACACACACACACACACACGTTAGTTACTCAGCACTCTCTGGTCTCGTATAATCTTGTTTTTGTACATAAATCTTTTTAAATCAATAATTTAGCTGCAATTCACATTTGAAAATCAGATATTTCTTGTTTGTTGTTTTATTTTACACACTGGAGGACATATTTGACTAATTTCTTCCTTGTGTGAAATAAAATAAAACAATTCTGAATTTCAAGTGCAAATTTCAAACAAGGCATCTGATGTTCCATATCCCTGCAGGATACAGACACACCAGGCCGTTGTTTCCAGAAGGAGACTATTGATCGTCTGCAGACTGAGTTCCAGTGCTGTGGTAATACTAACTACAGGGACTGGTTTGAGGTGCAGTGGATCAGCAACCGCTACCTGGACTTCACATCCAAAGAAGTGAAAGAGTGAGTCCAAAAATAATTGATAAACTCACGTTCTCTCCTGAATGAAGGGTGAATCAAAGGTTAGGCAACACACTGCAAGATTATTTGAATAAGCCAAACATCCCAAAATGCTTTCTTTTAGCTTCTAAGGTGAATCCGAGTTTAGAACGCCATGTTCTGATTCAGAATGTCATCACCAAATGAGCCTGATGCATTGATCAGAAAGGCAATAAAGAGAGATGCAGAATCAATAGTGTAACAAAACTAGAACAATTATCCTCATAACTGCATTATACATATAGTCTTATGTTCCTGTCTATTCCATTTTGCCCGACACAGTCGCGTGAGGAGTAATGTAGATGGCCGATATCTGCTGGATGGGGTCCCCTTCAGCTGCTGTAACCCTGCCTCCCCCCGGCCCTGTATCCAGTACAGTCTCCTGGACAACTCTGCCCATTACAGCTATGAGTACCAGAGTGAAGAGCTGAACCTGCACAGCCGAGGCTGCCGCCAGGCCCTTGTCAACTACTACATGGGTTTAATGAACACCATCGGCCCTTGTGTACTGTTTGATTTCCTTCTCCAGGTATGAGCTGATTAATGGCTTGAATGATTAGTAATTACAGGCCACTTGATCCTCATGGTCCAAATAGAAAAATAATTAGCTTTTCCGAGTCATGGCTTCTCTCAGGAATCTCCCGTGGGCATTTATAACTGAAGTTTGTGATTTATGAGTAAAATAAGATTTGTATTAGACTTTTGCGTTTTGTTCTTCAACATAACATTATTCATTATTCATGTGAATTCTGAACGGTTGTCAGCAAAACACAAACATTCAAAAGTTTGGGGTCAGTAAGATTTTTATTTTTAATGAATGGTTTTATTAAGTAAGCATGCATTAAATTAATCAAAAATGACAGTAAAGACATTTATAATGTTAAAAATATTTATATTTCAAATAAATTCTGTATTTATATTTCAAATAAATTTTCTTTTGATCAAACAATCCTGAAATAAGTATCATGTTTCCATATATATTAAGCAGCACAACTACTTTCAACATTGACAATAATAAGAAATGCTTGTTGAGTGCCAAACCAGAATGTTAGAATGATTTGATCACGTGACACTAAAGACTGGAGCAATGACAGCTTTGTCATCGTATGAATAAATAACATGTTAAAGTGTATTAAAATAGAACATAGTTGTTTTAAATTGTACTGTAATACGTTTTTTATAATATTTCAGTTTTTGCTGTATGTTCTATATTTCTGTATATTTACTGATTAAATAAAGAATAAGAGACTTCTTTCAAAAACATGTAAAAAAATCTTACTGACCCAAAACTTTGTATTCTGAAGAAATACAACAACTTAAAAGTGAATGTTGTAATATATGTTGAAGAACAAAGCATGCTCTTCAAATCATGATAACTACAGAACTTATTTTACTTATGTCAACTCATGGTAAATGGGAACTCGACAAATTAAGCTACAAACGGATGTCAGAGGATCATTATGAATGTTTGTGAGGACTCCCCAAATAACCACATGATTTTAAGCATCAACCTTGAATAACACATTGTATAACCTAATGCGCTCAACACATCGAACCGTTCACACACTCATCACTGAATATTGACACGTTTCCAGAACGGCTGGCAGTATGGTTGTGAACTCAAAGGTGTCAATATTCATTATTTAAGCATTAAAATAACTTGAACCCAAAACCACATCACGCTCTCAGCTTTTATAACAGTCACATGTTTTGTAACACTAACCACATGATTCATTGCTTCTCATGCACTAATCCAATAGACAACAAATCTACATCTGTTGCAAGTACCAGGAAAAGAAGGTTTGTTTTGCATCTACAAAGTGTGATATTTAACGTGGCATACAATCAGTTGTTACTTCATACATTCAAGTGTAGTTTGTTGCTGTTCGGGCCCATAAGTTATAATACAGTGTGGTTATAATACATGGGGACAAACTTTTTTGTAAAGGAGGAAACTAAATACTGTTGAAAAAGAAAATGAAAACCAAAAATGAACATGTGGTTATCATTTACATCATTATAAACGTCTATGGCTTTCTTTCTTCCGTGGAACAGATAAAAAAAGAATAACTCCGATGTTGTTTTGGACCCCAATGTTTTTCAGAATATCATCTTTAGTGTTGCATGAATTTCAGACAGGTTTGTGATCACAATGAGGGTGTATAAATGACAGAATTTTCATTTTGGCCTGAACTATTACTTCTGGAAGACTCTTTAAGAAGAGTAATTTGGGAAACCTGAGGAAAATGTCTTAAAGAGCTTGACCTCTTGTGCCTTCAGATGAGCGTTCTGGTGAGTCTGCGCTATCTGCAGACTGCAATGCAGGGTGTGATTGGAGAGGAGAATGTGGAGATCGAGACAGAGGGATACATCCTGGAGAAGGGAGTGAAGGAGACATTTATGGAGACTATAGAAAAGATGAAGAAGCTCCTCCAGTTTGCTCAGGTCGGCGACATCTGCATCTCAGGACACAGAACAAGATGCAGAAAAGCCAGCAACAGCCTAAAAGACCAAGTGTAATTGCTTATAATGAATGTTAATGTGCACACGAGTGCTAACTGCCCTTGATTATCATCATCCAAAGGGATTACATAATCATAATTACAATGTAACATTGTTACTTTGTTATATTGTTAAATGAAGTCACAAATTTGAGGTAGAAAACAGTAACCTCTCAAAACATTGGAAACTGTTAATGCAAAAGCTTGCAATACCAAAATACCGCTTTGACAATTATATATAAAGTGAAGCTGTATAAAGAAGAGTTAAAGCAGAAAATCACAAGGAAATGAAGGCAATGAAATAGTACATGTAGTCTGTAGATGTTTTGCTGATTCATGCTTTGCTTAAATAGACAAAAATAAAGAGGTAAAATTGCAAAAGATGAATGCGAAAAATAAAGATTTGAGTTTTTAACTGATCTATGAAGTCATGTGGTCATTGTGAACATTCATCAAGTGCTTATTTTAGTTTTTCACTTTTGTGCTGAAATGTGTTTTTCGTTTACCTCACACTAGCCTGCCCTTAACTTCCCTTGTTAAATGGTGCAGTGGTAAATTCCTCTACTTGTCTATGCAGCGAGAGACAGACAAAGAGAGGGTCAGAGAGAAATGATTAGGATTACGCTGAACGAATGCGGCAGGCCATATTGTTGGGTGTCCTGTTCTGACACCTGAAATCTCTTTATCCCTTTGATGATGCTTAATACTCAAATGCCAAAGCTCTCACACACAAAACATTAGGCCAACACATGAAATACAACTGTGTCACGCCTCTAGTCATTTATTAAATAGCAGTTAGTTTTGCACTAGTGATCATAATTTCAACTTGTTTCGATGGATTGGTCATTCTAGGATTTTTCTCTCACACACACACACGCACGCACGCACACACACACACAGGCTACACAAATTGGCCTATTATAATATTAAAAAAAAATAACTATTATTCATAGTTTTATTTAGCCAGAAGACATGTCATTGATCTAACAGTGACAGTTAGTTAAGACATGTATAAATGTACAAAAGATCCCGTTACCTGGCAGCGCACTACACCGTTTCACCGTTAGAGAGCGGCAAAAACTCACCTTTCCTCTTCCGTCACTCTCAAGTTCGAGAAATATCGCATCCAAGCCACCTTCCAAATCATGCATAGATGCATTTGCGTTTAACCTACATCACTTATTTTAGGTGCACTGTCGATGATTTAATTGACATGAATAGATTTCATTTTCCTGTGCTGCCCACACATCTGGGGTGTGTCTCAAATTCTAGTGATCTGACTACATAGACAGCAGTTTGGTGTAATAAGGCGCGTAATGCCTTTTGGACATCACAGACACGTTTGTGGAGTGTGGCTATGAATCGATGCTCAAACTGCCGTCTAGATAGGCAGCCTATGATATTTTGAGACACAGCCCTTCTCTTGCGGTCTCGCTCTGTTGAATGTGGAAACACGGGCGTCATGCTGACACGAGGACGCGCAGAGGGGAACAGATCTATTGCAATGCTACTCTAGATTCCGGTGTGGCTTCGAAGTGTGACTAATGGAGGAAGGGAAAGGCACAGAAAGCAAACATGTTAACAGTTAAACAGTTTTATCTTGACTGACTACTGTCAAGGGAATTACGGTAACCATGAGTACTCTTCTGAGTCCATTATTTAAACAATCCGTTGTGTTTTGATGAATAAAGCGGATCAGGTACAGTACATGAAGATGGACGTAGACGTTACGGAAATGTTAGAAGAGTTTATGGGAAGTGCACTTGTTACATGGGTAGGTGGTAAGCAAAAACAATTAAAGTGCATTGATAACCTTCATTTTGTTCGATAAAAAGTTTTGTAAACTTTACAAACCAGTTCAGAACTATTCTGGAACTGTAAACAATGTTCAGAAATGATTTTTTGATTATTTCATGTTACTTACTGTTAAATCTGAACATTAACAAATTAAAGTGGTCAATATTTATGCTCTTCCCTGCTGAAAACTTCACACGCTTAGCTCTGGTTTGGTTCAATTTGATAGACCATCTTGGACCAACAACTATCTACCAGCTGGTCAAACATTATTATTCTGGTGTTTGTAGCTAACTTGGACCAGCTAAAAACAGCTATCATGCTTTATAACAGTTATTTTAAACAGTGAGGGATATGTTAAAATATCTCAAGGATTTCTTTAGAATTTAGAGTCAAAATTATACTTTCTGTTTGATCCATTCTGGACAACTGCAAAATAACTTTAGCATACTTCATGTAAACAGGACATAGAAATGATAAAGCATTCTCGAGAGAAAACAAAGATCTGTTATATTCAGATCTCAGTTTTTCTTCATATACAACCTGGATGTGAGTAGGGCATTGTTTTTTATTGTCTGTTAGGTTCATCTATTTGAGGGTATTGTCGATGAGGAGGAGAATGGATCACTCTCTCAGGAATACATGGAGGTTAACTCCAACTCCCAGAATGCTGGGAGGTGGTACCTGAAGCTTACCAATGGAGTCTACCTCAATGAGGTCATGAGGATCATGTAAGTCAAGTGAAAGCCTAAAAAAATTCAAGTCATCTATTTTGTTTTGAATAATGTAGCTTGATTAAAAGCTGAATCATGATTCATTGCTGATAGTTCAACATTGACTCTACTAACGACATTTTTGTTGTTTGTTTGGTTTCTTTAATCAGTGATCCCAATCCAAAGGTTGAACAAATCTACCACAATGTGGGTGACGACAAGATTCTCAGGGTGCAGAACTTTTCCATCCTCAATCGACACTTGAGATCATACTATCAGGTATTGAATTAAAGCACCAATCAAATCACCATGTGAAAACAAGAACTATCTTTGCTAGTACATTCCACAAATGCATAATATTGCTTTATTCCCTGACTAATATAAAAATGCTGCCAGCACCTGATGGTAAATATACAAGTAAACAGTGTATGAATGATCAACTCAGTAACTCACTGAACAGTAGGCTATTTACTGCCCCTGTGGCTGTGGAACAAGTTAGCCATGTTTGTTTTTTTAGGTTTCTGTGGTTTCACTTCTTGTTTCAAATGTCCTAGTAGTGGCCATGTTTTTTTGCACTGTTATTTTCACACAAAGCATGAGGAAATGACAAAGTATTTCATGTTCCGGACATTTAAAAATTGAAATGAGAGCAAAAAGCTTATAGTCGTTAGAAACTTGTAGCAAAAACTATCAATCATGGTTTTGCTTGACTTTGAATTGACCTGCATTATCTGGAATTTTTACATTAGTTCTTTTAAAATAAAAATAATGTGTACTTGCTGACTGCACAGTAGTTGGTTTATCTTTGAGGAAACATATCTGATTAATCATTACACTAAATATAGACAAGTGATCCATACATTTCTAGTATAAGAGAAATCTTACATGAAACAACCAGTATTAAGTACAACTAAAACTATATATAAAAAAATTCATTCATTTAAATAAAGCTAAAATAAAATGTAAATATTATGCTCTTAGAAAAAAGATACACATGCAGTCACTGGGGCGGTACCCTTTCAAGAGGTGCACCTTAAATTTAAAATCGAAAAGATCAAATTAAAAGCTAATCCAAAATATTAGTAAATATTAGAAATAATACTATTTTTACAAAAAAAAAATAACACTGCTTATACAAAAAAAATAACACTGCATTTAATCTGTGACCATTTCTTTATATAATTTCACCATGCCTTCACTATTTAATACAATTTGTAAAAACAATTTATATAATTATAAAAAATGAAAATAATAAAAATCACCACAGGGCATGTCAAATACGCATATGTATATGAATGAATTAATTTAGATATTATTATTGTTATTAAATATATATATATATATACACACATATATATACACACACACAAGTTTCCCCAAATTCTTGAATCGATTTTGCTTAACAATCCTCATAAGACAGTTCTCTCGGTTGGTTGTGCATCTTTTTCTTCCACACTTTTTTCTTCCACTCAACTTTCTGTTAACATGCTTGAATACAGCACTCTGTGAACAGCCAGCTTCTTTGGCAATGAATGTTTGTGGCTTACCCTCCTTGTGAAGGGTGTCAATGATTGTCTTCTGGACAACTGTCAGATCAGCAGTCTTGCCCATGATTGTGTAGCCTAGTGAACCAAACTGAGAGACCATTTTGAAGGATCAGGAAAACTTTGCAGGTGTTTTGAGTTGATTAGCTGATTGGCATGTCACCATATTCTAATTTGTTGAGATAGTGAATTGGTGGGTTTTTGGTTAAGTTGGTTAAATATGAGACAAAATACTCACAATTAAAAGAACCAAAGACTTAAACTACTTCAGTCTGTGTGCATTGAATGTATTTATATATACGAGTTTCACAATTTGAGTTGAATTACTGAAATAAATTAACTTTTCCATGACATTCTAATTTATTGAGATGCACCTGTATATATATATATATATATATATATATATACACACACACATATATATGATTTATTTAGTTTTACAAAAATGTAAAATTTTACAGCATTAGCAAACTTCTCCTACATACACTTACACAAAGTACCACGGTTGTTACGTTTTGGATTTATGTAAATTGTTGGCATTTTTTTAAATCATGTAATTACCACTGTATAGTGTTCATGTGGCTCAGTGGTAGAGCATTGCGTTAGTAGCGCAAAAGGTTGTGGGTTCGATTCCCAGGGAACACAAATACTGATAAAAGAAAAATGTATAACCTGAATGCACTGTAAAGTTGCTTTGGATAAAAGCGTCTGCTAAATGCATAAATGTAAATGTATATGAATTTGGTAATCATTAAATACCACATTATATCACTGTACCATGGTACTACCACAGTACTTTTTGTAAGAGTAAGTCATTTTTAAAAGCATTATAAAATTAGCAGTGTAATAACACAATCATTAGTCATACTTAATGAGATGTCAGTTGCTACAGATTAATAAGCATATTTTCCACAATCAAGCTTGTTTTCTTTTGGCCATGACTGCATATGAATAACTTTCTTCTCACTCTAATGCGTGTCATTCTTAAACCTCTTACTTGTTCATTGTCTGGGATGGCAGCAGAGCACCAGTGCGGTTTTAATGCTTGTCATTTCTTTCACGCGTGTTTCAGGACAATCTACAGCAGCTGGTGCTGATGCAGCTACCAAATGTTGCTGTTTTAGGTCGAGATCCCTTGACAGGTGCGGTCCTGTCATTTCAAAAAAGGAAAAATATTCTCTCTAATTATTATTAAATAAACAGAAATTATAAAAAATGCACATTTTTAAGTAATTAAGCTGTGTTTGTGTTATGCTGGTTTCCTTGTCAATAGAGGGCGCTGTTGCAGAGCTCAGACGACTGCTACTGTTACTGCTAGGCTGTGCAGTACAGGTAACGAAACACTTTTAATCTCTTTAATGGACAGTTTCAGTATTATACATTTATTAGAGTGTATTGTTACTAATGTAAACATATTGATGCTTACAGTGTGTGATTAATTTCTCTCTGTTCCTATGACTCATGGTCACCAGTGTGAAAGGAAAGAAACGTTCATTCAGCAGATTCAGTGCTTGGACATTGATACACAAGCAGAGCTTGCACTTTGCATACAGGAGGTCAGTGCATTTTGAACACATCCCGAACATAAATTCAAACTAAAGCACATTTGTGTAGTGTGCAAATAACTCTGTGATCTACCCTGCTCCAGGTGACCCAAGACCCAAGCACAGTGCTTCCTTTGGAGTTTGGAGACATGTGTGGGCTGAATGGAGCCGAGCTGCAGACTCTCTTCTGCTCAATGGCCAAACAGATCCAGAACCTGCTCGGCCAACGAGACACACACTTGGAGGTGAGAGAATAATTTGTTTTGGTAGTCTGTCTGATAATTTAAGGTGCAAGTAGGGAGGTTAGATATGATTACTTCACAGTTGTGTTCAGAAAGGGTGCTCTTCAGCTTTGGATGTCTCTGTTTGATCTTCAGAGGATAGCAGAGCTTTGTCAGGAACGGGAATCATCTACAGCACATATAACCACGTCAAGTGGGTTTGGAGATGGACCTCCTGAAGGACTGGCTGTGCAGCTGACCGACAGCAAAGCTAAACTGCGCCGACTCAAACAGGAACTGTGAGTTTATTTGCAAAGCACATTTAAGGACAGTATACACAGTATCAGTATACACAAGTGTTTGGGGTCAGTAATGTTTTTAATTCAGCAAAGATGCAGAAAATCAATCCAAAGTGACCGTAAAGACATTTATAATGTTTCACAAGATTTGTATTTCAAATTAAACTTGTTTAACATTTAAACTTTCTATTCATCAAAGAATCTGTTTCAACAAAAATATTAAGCAGCACAACTGTTTTGAGTGCCAAATCAGAATATGATAATGATTTCTGAAGGATCTTGTGACACTGAAGACTGAAACAGTGGCTGCTGAAAATTCAGCATCTCCAACACAGGAAAACATTACATTCTAAAAGATATTAAAATAGAAAACACTTATTTTAAATTGGAATAATATTCACAATAATGAAATTTATTATTTTACTATATTTTTGATCGAATAAATGCAGACTTTCCAGCATTTTAAAAACAATCCAACTGACCCCAAAACCTTAATTTTATTGAAGTCCCCATTATCATTATAATTATGAAATGTAATTGGTGTGATTTCAGCAATGTTAAAATATCAATACATAATTGTTTTAGTTTAGACTTCACAAGAATTCTGAAATAACATTGGCTTATCAGTCATTATTTTTATCATTTCGTTTTGTTACACTAGTGCCAAGGAAAATACACACTTCATCTTTAAAATGATTTACTCATTAAAATGTTTTAAAGGGAGGATAAAGGTGATCAACTACTGGATTGCAAGCAAGAAATGCAAACTATGGAGGAAGAAATAAAGAAACTACAGAAGGAAGTGAGCACACTATACTGATAATAAACATAGTATAATGAATAAATGTGTATGGACACTGGATAGGTTTCACTGACATACCGTCTTATGTTTGGTTGGCTCAGAACCGAGCGATGCAGGTGGAAGCGCGTGTGAGTCGGGGTCTGAAGGATGA
The DNA here is from genome assembly GCA_027564155.1 of Gymnocypris eckloni scoliostomus. Classification (NCBI taxonomy): domain Eukaryota; kingdom Metazoa; phylum Chordata; class Actinopteri; order Cypriniformes; family Cyprinidae; genus Gymnocypris; species Gymnocypris eckloni. Next base: position 19,187,621 of record CM050426.1, on the reverse strand, counting down.
GCTGGACTGTCTGCGTGAGCGTGCAGCCAGAGTAGAACAACTGCAGGCGGAGCTGAAAAACTGCACACATCGGCTCCGCAGCATGGAGCTGTACCGCACACAGCTGAAGGTAGAGGAGGAGAGATACATCAGGCTGAATCATCATGCTTTGCAATTAGGAATGACAAAGTGGAGTGCTATAATTTGGAAATGGAGTAATATTTTGTGCTACTTATATTCTGGCAGATGATCAGTTGTGAAAATGCAAGTTGCAAAAAATACTTGTAGGGTTACTTTTAAAGGAATAGGTCACTGAATAAAGCAAATTCAGTCATTTACTCACTTTCATCTTGTTCCAAATCTATAAGACTTACCTTCTTCAGTTGAACACAAAACGAAGGTGCATGAAGCTGCTCCATGCAAATTTGAAGATGGTATTTATAAATACATTAAATAGAGCAACTTAAAATACCATTTATGCATTCAATTGATCAAAATACAGGAAAACAGGAACATTGTGAATATTACAATTTAAAAGAACTGTTTTCTATTGTAATATATATATTAAAACGTAATTTTATTTCTGTCATTACTCTAGTCCTCACTGATATTTCAGAAATAATTCTAATATGCTTATTATCATCAATGTAAAAAAAAAAGATTGTGCTACTTAATATTTGTGGAAACTGATAATTTGATGATTTCTTTTGATGATTTGATAAATAGAAAACAGCATTTAAAAATATAAATTAAAAAAATTATTGTACATATAAAAAAACAATACATATCTAAAATGATTGAATGGTCGTGTATTATTTGCATTTGTATTAACAAAGTGGAGTGCTTTCATCTGGAAATAATATTAGATTAGCCAATTATTGGATAGTAATGACATGATCAATTTATAGAAAAAAAGCTTAAAAAAAGTTGTGATCAGTATTAAAACATGATGCATAAAAAGTCCCTGGTTAGCAGAATGAACATTCTGCAAAAATATCACAGAAGAGTAAGTCAGGTTTGGGTTTGGAACAGCATGAACGTTAGTGAATGATTTCTGTAACACTCATTTTCTCTGGCCCTACAGGAGCAGCAGCAGTACTGTGCCTCGCTGCAAGAGAACAAAGCACTTCTGGATGAGCAGCTGGCCGACGCTCGTGCGCGGTGCACTGCTCTGCGGGAACTGGAGAAGGAAAATCTTCTTCTCAGGCAGAAGCTTGTGGATATGGAGGGTGTATGAATGACTTTATGAACTTATAGTGTTTTATTTTTGAGCTACCATTTGTGACTGTGGAGCTCAATTTGGATTATGTTAGGTTGGAAGAAAACTTCTGAAATCTACTTTAAAATGTTTGAAAGTTATTGCGTTCTTCTAAAATGTGTGATGTATATTCACAATGCTTAATGGGTATATGATTGCATCTGTGTAGGAGCGAGACGTTGAGAGACAGCGGGTAGACGAGCTGTTGGAGATGAATATGAGTCTGCAGGTGGATCTCAAGCGTCAGGTTCATTCTGTGGGTGTCAGTCACAATGTGGCTCATCAGCATTTCTTCCAATCAGAGCTAGAGTCAGACGAGGACGGTCAGGAAATAAACATGCCTGAGTTTGGTAGGTTTTATGCATGATTTGATATTATAATATTGGATATTATGACTCATCTGCCATCGGTATATGATTGATTTCATGACCTCATGTATATGTATATCAATCATGTATATTCAAATCAAGCTGTCATGTTTAGGAATAGACATGTATGCATACATTTACATTTCAACCTATCACTAACACTCAATCAAGGGATAATTTACCCAGAAATTAAAATTCTGTGAGCGTTCACTAACCCTATCATGTCTATCCAAACCTGTATGTTGAAAGCACAAAAGGAAAATATTAATATTGTTCTGGATGCTCTTTCCCATACGATGAAAATGAAGGGGAATAGACAGTGCTGAGGTTTTACAAATAACACTTTCATGTTGCTTTTTCTTTTAAATCTTTTTTGAAGCTTGACAATGTTCATCCATACTTTCATCATGTGGAAAAGAGAAGCAGAAACATCCTGCCTGGCTTCTCAGGAGTTGACAACAGGAATATCATTTTTGTGTAAAATAATCCTTAAAGGGATAGTTCACCCAAAAATAAAAACTGTGATCATTTACTCACCCTCATGTCATCCCAAACCCATTAATCTTTGGTTAAAGATATTTTTAATGAATCCAAGAGTTTCTGTCTCTCATCTGAAAGTACAAGTAACCAAAACCTAGAATATCATAATTCTTCACAAGACTAAATTAAGATTAAACTCGTATGGACTCATTTTGCAACACCTTTATACATTTTGTTTTCCTGAACTTTCAATAGAGGAAGAAAAAGCTCTAAGATTTCTTTAAAAATATCTGGGTATATATTTGGGTTTTAAAGATTAACCAATATCGTATGGGTTTATAATAAAGAGTAAATTATGATGTGATTTTTATTTTTGAGTGAACTATCCATTTAATAACATTTGCATTTATCAGAAGCTTTTATCCAAAGTGATTTACAAAAACAGAAACAAAAGTAATTGGTCAAGGACCAACAATATTCATAATATACAATACCAGGTTTATTTGACAACTAGATTTGGAAGCAAGCAAGAGAAGAGGAGAAATATCTTCTTTTTTATCTGAGTCTGAGTGGGTAAGTGCGTAGGTTTAAGAGTATGGGGCGGTTAAATGCTTGACAATAAGTTGTCTTCAGCTGCTTCTTGAAAGTTACAATGGTCTCAGCAGTTCAGGTAAAGGCTGGCAGCTCATTCTGAGAGGAACAGGGACGGGGAAGGTTTTGGAGATTGGCTTTTTGCCTCGTTGTAAAGGAATAACATGGAGTTAAGTGCACATATGTCTCACTTACTGTCATTCAGATCTGAAGCCTTTGAGTGAGGAGGTAAATGAGGCTTCCTCGCTGAGGCTTCTGGGAGCTGAAAACGAGAACGCTGAACTGAGGAGACGACTAGAGCTCTTGCAGGCTGAACAAGAGGTCAGAGGATGTTTTCACATTTTTATCCTCAGGCTACAAATTGATTCGGACTGATTCATGTAAATTCTCAGGTTTCCCATGTTCCTGTCTCTCTTCTAGGCTCAGCAGGCCAACCCCCCTGAGATGACTGAAGAGCTCCAGAGACACATGGACCAACTCTCACAAAAGCTTCAAAGCACCCTCAAGGAGGTGAGACACTTTAGATGGATTTAAAGACAGTTATTCTAAGCGTTTTGTCTACTGTCATTTTATCCTCATCTCAACTCTTTCAATCCCTGTCATTTCTCTTTCAACTGTTAGATGGAGTGTCTGAAGAATGAAAATAACAGCTTGAAGATAAGTCTCGAAGAGCTGAGGACAAAACAGAAACGGAAAGACCTAGAAGAAGAGAGAACAGCCTCGGAGGAAAAAGAAGGGAAAAAGCCAATAATCCCAAGAGGGGAATGCGAGGGAAATGACACGAGAAGAGAGAAACACGATGGAAAAGAAGGCGTAATAAAAGCCCAGAGAGAAGATGGAGAGGGGGGAGAGGGGGGCGACGTAATCCTCAGCGAGAGAAAAAAGAAGGCTATAGATGAAATGAACACCAAAGAGAGAGGAGAGGCCGAGGGTGAGAAAGAAATTGAAAGGAAGAAAGACTTCACAGAAGAGACATCTCAGACGTACAGCACAGAAGCCCAGAAGACAGAAGAAGATAAATTCTCCCAGGACACCCTCGCTCTGCATAACCAGCTTCAGCAGGCCTTAGAAGAGGCTGACAGACAGACCACTTTAGCCCAGGATTTGCGCTCCAAACTGGCAGAGCAGAGCAAGAAGGTCTTGGAGGCCGAACGTAAGCTGGTTTTCCTGGAGGCTGAGAACCAGCGACTGAAGAAGGCAGCAGAGAGCCTCATGGAGGCTAGGAAACAGATAGAGGTAATGAACCATCAAGTTATGACACAGAAAAACCTAATTACTACTACATTGCACAATCCACTCACTTCAACATCCACTCAAAGCCAGATAACGGTCCAGTCGATAACAGCAATGACTCACAAAGTAAAAACGCAACTCCCTGCCACTAGCAATTAAGAGAGACATCCAATGTGGTTACTAGACCTGTGTAAAACAAGGACTATTCCTCACAATTATGACTTTTTCCACTTTTACTCATTGTATCATAAGAAATAATGATCTGGGATTGCAATTGAAGAAATGCCAGCCTGAAAGAACGATCCATAAATCATCACCATTGCGCCTTTAAGCACGGCACTCCACTTTGATTTGCTTTGGATAAAAGCGTCTGCTAATAACCACTTAATATGTTTATCTGTCAGGTGCTGCAGGGTGAGTCTATGCAGCAGGACGAGGAGCTGATGCATCTGCGCAGTCAGGTGGAGTTTCAGAAGATGCAGGCTGCAGTGATTGCTCAAATAGAGCGAGAGAGTGCAGCCTTGGAGAGGGAGAGAGAGACTCTCAGGGGCACCGTAGACTCGCTCAGGGCTGCGGTGCGCAAGGTGAGGCGGGTCATTTGTTCAGCCTTTTGCTGTACTACAAGATATGGATTACATGAAGCATTGAGATTAATGGTGCCTACATGAAAATTATGCTATAGCAATGAGTGTATATCAAAAACACAATGGGCAGAGAATCAACATGGGTAACAGTGATGGATGATAATTGGTCTTTAAAGTGGTAGTTCACTGAAAAATTTAAGTTCTGTTATCGTTTACTTTTTTTGTGGAAAGCAAAGGAAAATATATACTTTTCAACTGAATGACAATTAAGGTTGTCAAGCCCCCAATTAGAGAATTAAAGAATAAAAAACACCATAAAAGTTGTTCGTATGAATATATTAGTCTATATGTGCCATATTGTATGGATTTGTGTGAGGAACAGATGAAAATCTTAAAATTTTCATCTCTTAATTCTCATTTGAATATTCAGACTCGGGGAGAATCAAGATGTCTCACGCCATGTTTAATGCCATTGGTTCTTGCATGTCTCATCACTGAACATGATATGGCAACTTTAAATATGTAGATTTGAGAGACGTGCTGAAATATTTTCAGTGCAAAATCATTTACATTTCAAATTAAATCCATATACAAAGCCATAATATAGCTTCCAAAGCCTTTCAAATATGCATACCAGTCATATAGATCACTTTTTCATCAGTAAGATTTTTGCTTTGACAGAAATGAATACTTTTATTCAGCAAGGAGGCATTAAATTGATCTGAAGTGACGGTTTGACTTTGATGCTCACACAGAAGTTTGTTTTATAGAAAAGAGCTACGTAAAAATCTCCTTGTATATTACAAGGGGCATTAACAGCATAAAGAGATAAACATAAGTAAATTATGACAGAAAAGTGAGTGTTGTTCTATTTGTTGACTGAACTAAGCAAACTATTTTTTCATAGGGTGATCAGTTAGAGCTGACCAACCAAAACCTTAAGGCAGACCTTGAAAGACTGGGACGGGCCTTAGAGTCTGCCAGGCGGCATGAAGAAGAGCTACAAGCTGAACTGCGAGAATCTGGCGTGGAGGTGGAGTCTCTGACTCGAGGGCGGGAAGAAGCGCTGCTTGAAGTCATGCGACTGGAGCAGGAGAAGGAGGTGTGTCAGGCAGAGCTGGACAGTCAACGGCGTGAAATACGACAACGAGAACGAGAAATGGCCAGACTTAGACAGCAACTGGAAAGCACAACATCTGCCCTAGAGCATGGCAACCAACGAGCCTGCAGCCATGAGGCACAAAACAGGTAAAGGACGTGTACAGGGAGCTTCGGACTATTGAAATATGCCACCAAAAAACAATATTTTCATTATTTACTCACTTTCATGTCATTCAAAATGAATATGTGGAATCCTTATACATATATACACTACTGCTCAAAAGTTTACAATTTTATTAGTAATGTATACTTTTATTTAGCATGAAATTGATTAATTGTGACATTAAAAACTTTTACACTGTACAATTTTTTTTTAATAAATGCTATTCTTTGTAACTTTCTTATTATAAAATATATATATATAAAATGAATCACTGTTTCCACAGAATATTAATAAGCACAACTAATTTGAACATTGGTAATAAACATAAAAATGTATTAAACACCAAATCAGCATATTAGAATAATTTCTGAAGGATCATGTGACAGAAGACTGCTGCTGAAAATGTAGCTTGGCCATCACAAGAATAAATTACATTTAAAAATAGAAAACAGTTCACAATATTACAATTTTTAAACAAATAAATGCAGTATTGTTTAGGATAAGAAATCTAAAGCTCACCAATGTAACTTTTTCTATGAATGTCATGTCTTGTCATATTATAGTGACCTTGTTCTAAATGACCAATGATTTCCAAAAATGACCAAACACCATGAATGTAGACTTGTGCGTTATATTTCTTTTGACAAAAGTTCAAGTAGTTATTCACTACATTTAATCTTCCACTGCAGCTTTCATATCTCTAAAAGCATTGCTTCTCATCTGTCTGTTGCTCACAAAGCTTGGAATATAGTGCATGAGTTGTCTGGACCTCCTTTGTGATACTTTTATGATGCCTTTTTGGTGTTTTTAAGTCACAAAAATAGAACAACAGAAGGACGAGTAAATAATGAATTATACTTTCACTTTAATTTGTGAACTATTTCATTTGTTTCACACAGAACCCATTGTCAAATTCCTTATTTCTGATCTTATGAAATAAATAGCATGGCATAAGAATATTATGTATGTCACTCGCTACATCTGTCTTCTGCCCACAGACGCATGTGTCAGGAGATTTCTCAGCTCAAAGAGATGTGTGCCCAGTTCGAGAGCTGCAGAAGGACAATCTGCAGCTCGGTACACTCAACGCTGAGAGCAAGGTCCAGATTGACTCCCTAACAAAGGTCTGTGCGGTATTCAAAGCATTTGTTTGTGAGGTCTGAATGATAAAAGCAATTACTATATTGCTTCAGTACACCATATTTCTGTAATAATGTTCGCCTGGAGGTCCCACTGAGCTGAGATCTTGCAAAATGGGCTCCTTTGAATGTTTCCTTTCAACTAGATAATAGTTTTCTAGCTGCTTTTTTGTCTGAAAATCCTCAGCGCAATTAGATTTCTCCTCCTTGGACAACTGTGCTGAAAATGCATCTTTGTGAGCTTAATGAAAGCTGCTATTGCTCAGGTTTTCCTAAAGAGGCACTTGGTTGGTTCTGGATAACGCTGGTAAGGTATAGCAATTGTCTAACTTTAATATCCCACTCACAACCAGGATCTGACTAATGAGAGTGCCCATTCCCAAGAGTTATCCAATCAAATCGCACAGCTGAACAGAACACTTGAAGAGCTGCAGACCAAGCTTGAAATGGCAGCTGCACAACAACAACGATCATCTCCAGAGGTTGCTTTTTCACCTCCTGACTCACACACACAGAGAATCGAGGGTTGTGAATCAAACAGACAGACTCCACCGCTGTCAGGAAGCACCCAGGAGGCCACTGTCAGTATTGTAGATAAGGCTAACCACAACCAGAGCTTAGGGCCTACAGACTCTATCTATGCAGCAGAAGACTCTGAAAACACAAGGAATAAACAACCACACAGAACGGCAGAGACTGGCTCTGGCAGCCAGGAGGCGTTCAGTCAAAGACTGATAAACACAGAAAGGGAGGTGAGATAAATGCAAAACACACACTGAAATGTCATTACGTTTTGGGATTCTGATTACATTCTAAATGAATGGATATGAACTTGTATGCTGAACTCCATGCCTCTGGTTGTATCCCAGAATGCAGTGCTGCAGCGAGAGCGGGAGGTGTTGCTGTCTCAGCTGACTCAGTCTCAGTCAGTCTGTGCTCAGCTCAGAGAGCAGTTTGACTCCCTGCAGCGGCACTCCATCTCGCTGCAAGAGAACTGCGCTAAATTACAGGCCCTCAACACCAAACTACAGGTGAGTGCTTGATCGAATGTGGGTTGCTGGTCTCTAAATGGACCCTTGACATTGAAATAAAGGCCAGGGTATTTTAAAAACTGACATTTGTTTAAATCTATATTAGTTTTTACAGTGGGAGGACACAAACAGGTTTCAATCATACCGTTGATGGAGCATAAAACTACACCACTTTAAATTATACAGGCTTTTCATAAATAGGTTATTTCCACCCAAATGACCGCACTCTCATTATATCTGCTTTATTGTACCCTCTTTCCTCTCACTTAGGTGGAACAGGCGTCTCTTAGCTCCGAACATGCAGCGGTGTTGGCCCGATGTAATGAGAGCGAACTGCGCTGTGCGGCTCTGGAGGCGGAATCAAGGGTGTGGCTCAAGGAGAAGGAGGAGTCAGTGATGCGCCTGGAGGCTGTGAGGCGGGATCATGAGAGATTGACAGATCTGCAACAGCGTCAGGAGGCGGAGTTAGAAGAGTTGTTGGTCAAACACAGTAAACTGAAAAGCAGCAGTCGGAGTCTAGAAGCTCAATATAAAGACATTGAGGCCAGGTACACTGCCTTAGACAAGTTACATTTATTGAATTAATTAATTTAATAATAAATTAATAAGCATTTATTTATTTGAAAGTAAATTAATGTATAATCAATAAATGAACAAATTAGGTTATTCACATAAAAGGTCAAAGAGGAAAAAATGTGAGGTTATTTATTTAATAAATAATTTCATTTGTAATTATTTAATAATAATAATTTTTAGCATACTCCCTTAGGTGTTCTAAGCAGAAAAAGGCAATGTTATTTATTTATTTAATAAATTAAGAATAATACAACAACACTTTTAGATAATATATGATTTTGTAAGTTATTTCATATCTTGTCAGTAAATCTGTGATAAATCAAAACTGATGAATACGCAAGGTTGTTAACATGACTTGTACTTTAGTAAAACAATTAATTGTAAAATAAGTGCAGTTTCAAAAAAGTATTAATATAGTACTAAAATAAAATCTGATAACACATCAGACTAGAAATCTAGTCAGACACATCCATATAATTTTTTTTCACATAAAATTCTTACATGTAATTCTTTTACACATAAAAAAACCTTCATATGTTGTAGCTTGATTCTAATAAAAATATGTCAATATAAATACAAATAACTATTATAGTGTTTGTTTATTGTTGTTAATGTATTTGTTGTTCCATATGTCTTTAACATTAGATGAAACATGAATTTACAGTAGCTGAAATAAACTAAATAATCTCTTGATTTATAATTTATCAAAATATATTTGATTTTAATCTTGTAAAGCGTTCTAAATACTGTACTTGTCTAGATATGCGGAGCTGTTGGAGCGAAAAACACAGTTGGAGGAAGCAGAGGAATCGATCCGTGTGGAGAGACAGAAAATGGAGAGAGTGACACAAGGGCAGGTGGAAAGCGAGAAGGAGCTGGAGAGACTGAAAATGGACAATGAAAGGTGAGAGAAAGTCATAATTGCAGTGACCACAACACTGGGTTGAAGTTACAGTTGAGCAGATTCATAGGAAAGAGAGCGGAAGTGATGACACCACCCACCTCAAACTGTTCTTCCCCCACTGTGGTGATGGTAAGCCCAAAAACATGAGTCATTTCATAGCCAGTTTCCAACAGTTGTTGCCATGGCGTGATAACACTGTTACGCTGGTTGCTTTGGTGAACAGGATAAAAGAAACATTTCTTCATAACCCAGCAGGAGACAGTTTACTTGTATTCAGTATGTTCAGTTAGCTAGATAACCGTTAGTGTAGATTGGTGCTTTAATCACTTGTCTAGATGCATGGACTGATGGTTGTATAGACACACTCACAAAAACATGAGAATCAAAATAAATATTTAGCATGAAGAAAAACAAAAATGACGCCTAAATTATATGTACTTTAAAAAAAATTGACCAAAAAATTAAGCCTTCTTTAAAACCCTATTTGTTTTGGGAGTAAAACATGACTTTCATGAGGTGTGTCATTTATAGTGATTCTCCGGTTTAATGTGTAGATATCAGAACCTGCAGAGGGAGTGGGTTCAGGTGCAGTCCGAGCTGCTGGCTCAGAGTTCAGTTCTGCGGGCAGAGTTGAGTACGGCTCAGCTTGAACGGACCAGACTGGAAGGAAAACTCAGCACTCTTAAAGAGCAGAACCAACAGCTGGATCTCAACAGTGTCCGTCTCAGCGGCCAATACCAGGTCTGAGCACAATGCACATTCTGACAGTTCTGTTAAGACAGTATATTTCGTTTATTTCTTGTTTTAATTCAGTACTTTTAAACAGCAAGGACATTTTAATTAAACAAGTATATTTTATTAAATGTATCAGTGATGTCGATGTTACAACAAATTTCTAATTCAAATAAGTGCTGTTGTTTTTTACTTTCCATCGCTGAAGATGACAGTTTCCACAAAAATGTTAAGGAGCACAACTATTTTCAGCATTGATAACAATGTTTCTTGAGCAGCAAATCAACATGATTTCTGAAGGATGTGACACTGAAGACTGGAGTAATGACAGCAATTCATTACATTTTAAAATAGATTGTTAGATTGTAGTAATATTTTACTCTCTCTCTCTCTCTATATATATATATATATATATGTGTGTGTGTGTGTGTGTGTGTGCGTATGTATAGCCATTAAATGTAAATATTTAGATTGAATTCATGTTCATTTTATGTGTATAATTTATGTCATCTTAATTCTGTTTAAAGGTTTTCAAAATGCTGAAATTAATTTTATAATTATTTAAATTTTGGATATAAATATAAATAATTTTAAATATAACAGGTTTAAATTTTGTGATGTCATTATGCATTTAATTATATTGTAATTAATCACAGTAATTACAAAAAAAGTGTAACAATAAATATTTGTATTTATAGTATAATTTATTGCCCCAGTATTTATGTTTTCTCTAGCTCCTAAGCCAGCTGAAGGCAAACGTGGAGGAGGAGAACCGACATCTAGTAGAGCAGAACCAGAATCTGTCCAAAGATAACAAGGCCCTACTGGAGAGCAGCCTGGAGAGACGAGACCAGCACCACAACCAGCAGAGAGAGTACCTGTACGAACACACACACACTTTTATCACATGCACCATGTAGCACATTCAGCACTGGACCACCTGCATCAGTAAATAACTCATGTTTTTCTCTTCCATCTGTCCATCTCTCTCCACCTCAGGGACAAGCTCAGCGAGCTGCGCAGGGAGAAGCAGAAGCTGGTGGAGAAGATAATGGATCAGTATCGTGTTTTGGAACCGGGTCTGCCTGGCATGTGTCCACCCAAACAACCAAAGTTAGTCAGGTTTTAACATCGGTCTCTTGCAGACCTTTTCACCACGGAATCATTGCTTCACTCACTGTATGCTCTCTTTCATCTCGACATCCAGCCGTTTTTCTCTTTTACCTTTTTTTGATTTATCTGAATCTTGCTGGCTGCCTTTCAATCACCTGCAAATTCTCTTGTGGCTTCAGGAAGTCAAACTGGATAGCGGACCGCATGAAGAAGCTGATAAAACCTAAAGGTGGGACCAAAGAAGGCCGTGCTCAGTTTATTGCTGCTGGAAGTATAGAGAACCTTGCTGATACCGAAGGTGCTCCCATCTCTTCAGCTCCAGCGCCTGGTGAGACTGCAGAGCTGTATGGCTGGTGTAATAACATTAGATGGATTGTAGCACAGAGCATAAGAGAGTGCCAGTAAGTTAAGACCGCAGGGTTCCCTGGACTCTGTAAAACACAAAAAAAGGTCCCCAAAAGCCCATAACAATGAATGATGCTGTTACTCTACCACATTATGCCATTCCCTTGGATCACAACCAGACATTGTAATTCTGTGTTTATGTGAAGGAGCAATGGAATGGAATTTGCAGATCAAATAAATATTGCACAGAGTGTATACAGCATTGAGATTTATGTATACTAACAGTAACAGTCTAACAGTACTTATATGTATTGTATATCTTTGTATATGGTTATACATGTATAACCATGGCATTGACTGAGCAAATAAGGGGATTTGTCATTTTTAGAATATATCCAATATGCTTCTATTTGAATTATTGCCTTGCTTTGTCACTCTCATAAAAAAGGTATCTGTTTTGACAAGTATATAAATATTGCATACATTAATATCAGCATTATACCAGTTCATGGGTGAATGTCACAAAAAAGTATAAAAATATTTTTTTAGCACCATCATGTATTTTATTCTTGATAACCAAGTACATTTCTCAAATTCTCAATGCTGTTACGTATGTGTATGTATTTTTTTCCATTCTCTTTTATTTTTAGAGGTGATTGTGTTTTTCTAAACAGCATACATTTTATCAGCATAAATTAAAAGCAAGGTAGCACAATTAATATTAACAAGATATTTTAATTTATTGCATCTATTTTTTGTAATTGTTTAAATATTACATTTATATTATTTCATATTTTTCGAGTTAAGAGTAAGGATAATTTGGGGGGATAATGGGCTTAATGATTTTGAAAATAATGTCACAGTGCACAAATCCCTTAATTGTCATGTTTGTGAGATTCATCCATAAAGACCTTTACCTCACCAGAAAGATAATAAAAATAGTACGCTCTTCACTGTTTCACCCCTCAGTTCATGAACGGGATCCCATCAGTGCTCCAGTGTCCCCGAGTTCACTAAGGAGAATCACATCTCAGGCTGAAGACGATCAACCCAAAGCTAATCTGCGGACTGGTCGGCGCAAGCTGGGCTCCCGGCACGGCTGGGCTCTCGGCAGGGGCAAAGGAGGAATTTCCCAGTCCTTCAGTCCAGGAGACCAGCATGTGCAACCCCGCATCCGTCTGCGCTCTTCCCAAACAGGCGCCAAGGCACTCTGGGAACATGACGGCAGCCCTACACCCAGCCAGGACAGCCCTAGTGAGGAGGGCAGAGGTATAAACTAGATTGGGTAGAAGAAACTGAAAGTTGCATTTGTTTTGTGTTGAGTATAATATCTGTATGTGTTTTAGTTGATAGTGAGGAGAACATCTCACCTGCACACTCTGATGTCAGCCGTGTATCATCCGGAACTGAAGGTCAGAAGTGTTTTTTAACTGGTGGATTTTTTGTTTGTTACGTCTTATAAAGTGTCACATTACAATTGTTTGCCACAAATTCCTCTCTCAACTGGTAGAAGCTAAACACATTAGGTTTGTGCTAAAATATTGACATGCTTATACAATAATACAATAATTAGCCACTTATTAATCAGCAAGACCAGTTCAAAACCCTTTTAATTATTTTAATATGCCTTAATTTCTTTTAAGAATGCCCCAAAACATTAACAACATCTTTTGTCTCTTTCCTTTAGATTTTCACTCCAGTTTTGACAAGCCACAGGACACAGAAAACAAACAAGCATAAAGCAATCGCAATTTATCAACGCTCATTTAACTACTATTATCCCTTGGGTTTTAAATACGTTTACATTCAGAACATCATAGAGCATATAGTATACACTTACAATATATACTGTTCCAATTCATTTATTGTGGGAAAACAAATAAATTAATTAAAAAAAAACATATTTAAGATGCATCCATCATTAATAGTCTTATATATTTATAAACATGCGATTTTCCTGAAATTTTATAGTAAAAGAATACTATACTAAAATATGTAGTGGTTGAGGTGGCAGTTCCTATCCTCGCCGCTATGTGGCACTATAATGCCCAGTGATTGGTGTGCTGGTGCCTTTGTATCTGTATAATTATGAGAGTGTCTTATACAAACTGATGCTAACAAGATATTTATGAGAGCAGATGAATTCATGCTGTCTCGTTGGGGAGAACAAGCTGACACTTTGGAGACTTTGACATTTAAGAAGGAGGCAGAAGATGATGGGGTCTTAAAAGAACGTGGGTGCGGGCAAAGATTTCTTTTTTGACAATCCTTGGCTGGGGTGAATCATAACTCAAAAACGACAAATGGAACGCTAATACAATTCATGAATTATGCAGTTGTCATGGCAACATTAATCAAAATGCATCAGTCCGTAGACCTTTTTGTCGATGAACTGATGATATACTGAGCACGGCGATGCACGGTTTAGAGATTGTCATCCAGTAGACCACATTTTAAGCAATGTCGCTGAATTCAGAATGTTTAGACCATGCATTAAATCAATTTATTGTCACAAAGATGCCAAAAACACAATTTTTCAAGAATAGCAACTGTGAAGTCGTCAGAATTTCATCTAAAATTAGAGGACCCCTTGAGAGTAGCCTTCATTAAGTTGAGAGGAGAATGATTATTATGAGATCTCATGGCCTGATTGCCTCTCCAACAGTCCTTAAAACAAAGCCACCACATTTTATACTGAACAGATCGTATACGCAGCTATTGTGAGATGAGGTATGACCTCCTGACTGCCTGTGGTGTGTTGAAGATACTAAGACTTTGTAGGGATCATCTGAAATATGGTCAGCGGTGATAGTATCTTTCTGAAGCGCTCTCATCTAACCCCATTCGTTCCTGCTTTCTCCTTCCATCAACGGTTCTGTCATGCTCCCTTCCCTGGCGCGCTCTCCTCCTCTCTCCCTCCCTCCCTCCCTTCTCCCCCAGTGTATTAAAGGCTTTGACGCTCTCAGTAAAAAGCTGATTTATTTTGTGGAGGTATCGATCGCTCTCTGCATTAAAGATTATAATTCATTACCCCGGCCCTTTTAATACATTAAACATTCAAAATAAAAATAAAATAAAATCGAGGTAGGTGAGAGGAGAGCACTCAGACACTGTCCACTCACACATACACACACACACACACACACACACACACGCACTCTCCATTTCAATTACATTTGGATAAACACTTAAATCTTAAAATTCAGCCACCATTTTCTGAAGGGTTATCGTTCATATATCATTTTATTAAAACATTTTAATTATTGTTAAATCTATATTTATTATATTAAAGTATTATATATATATATATATATATATTGAGCTATACAAAATACAAAAGGAAAACACATAGTAAATATAAAAATTAACAATAAACAAAAAATCAAGTCAACGATTACATACAACATATATATAATTTTTTTGCTTAGTAAATTAGTAACTACTCTTATAGGCCAAATTCAACATAATGGTTATGAGTATTACATAGGTAAGCAAGCACCACACACAGTTTCAGAAAAAAGTTTTCTTAGCAGAAACTTCCTAAGTGTAGGCTATATAAAGTGTACATCATGAAAACATGGATGGTATTTAATTCACACAAAACAAGCAAGCCGTTAAAACCAGAAGAGACGGAGGCCACGGAAACAATGCAAGAGAGCCAACATAAATGCGAATGCATGAAAAGATCCATCACTGGTGGTAGTGCGTTCAGTGTGGGCAGAGCTTTGTACAAATGCAAGATCGATGACAAAAATAGAACCAAACAGGATAGAGATACAATGGATCATTTTATAATGGAGCGAATAGGCAATCATACATTGCCCACAAATGCAATGCCCACAAATGACCCACTGTTCCATTATCAAGCTAAGCACTCATCCTTCATCCACCATGTAATATTTTTTAAATCGCAAACGCTGCATTTATGGCTTGTACACAGCAAGTGACAATGCCTTATTGATGTAAATCAAAACAGTATCTATGCTCACTTAGCTCTTTAACTATAGTAGTGTGGTTCACACATCTGTAACTGACACAGTAACTCAGGGAGAAGAATTGTTGAATAAATGATGTTATTATTGTTTAATCTTTGCGCACAAAAACTATTCTTGCTTCTTTGTAAAATGATGGTTGAATGCCTGATGTCACAGACTATTTTGCAGTTCTCCTTGCATCTATGCCTTGATTGTGGTAGTATCTTTGCTGTCTATGGAGGGTCAGAGAGCTCTCAGAGTTCATCAAAATATCTTAATTTGTGTTCTGAAGATGAACGAAGGTCTTATGTGTTTGGAACAACATGAGGGTGAGTAATAATGACATAATTGTCATTTTTGGTTGAACTAACCATTTAAATAATTTAAAACTATGAGTATTCAATGTTTTCAATTAAAATATCAAAACCTTATTTCTATGTTTTATAATTGTAATTGACTTTGATTAAAGGTAAGAATTTGTCACACAATGTGTTGACTCACAAAATATGGCTTTATAAATGTAAAAATGCCCATTAAGGGTAAAAATCATTTTAAACTTGTTGGAAAAGATTAATTTCTGTCACTGCTGTGAACTGAGCACCACACAGAATATGAAGAAATTCATAAACTTTAGGAGTCAGCGGTCCACGGCAGGCCTGCGGCGCAACACACTGCAGATCATAACAAAATATCATCTGATTATAGTTATCAATAAAATCCCAGAAAATATCGAGATGTCATATTTGTCAATATCGCACACCGATATATATCTAATTCTTCTTTGCTTATGCTGGGTACACACCACAAGATAATCAGGCTGATTTGGGGATGATTTCTCCCTTCCGACAATCCTAGGCAATGTCCTGATCATCTTGGTGGTTCTAAAGATGATCTTATCAGATTTTCCTGAGGTGTGAGGTGTGTTAGGAGTGACTGAATCCGCTCGGAAGAACGTCGGAGGCGCCCCAATCATGAATCAGATCAGAAATCCTGCTGTGTGGGGGGAACACCGAGGACAAACACGCGTTTGATCTGCAGATTATTACGTGAAACTAAACAATGTTGTGGTGCAGCACAAAAGCATTTGGACACTATCATTGCAATTTCTTCCTGCCATTACCAAAGACTGGGACTTTGCCTTAAATCTATTCTTTGAATAATTTGTAATTATTTATACTTGTTTAAGGAAATGTAATTGTCTTATTGCTTTTCTTTTTATTTTATCTCATTTATTTATTATTGTTTTCTGTTTATTATTGTATTTGATGCAAATTATATGTTACTGCCCTTGCATGTTCTTTGTTCTAAAATTGAAGTCTCAAAAGATTTTGCAAGGTTTCCCGTGTTCACAGTCCAGACTCTGGTTGAAAATCTGTTGGTGTGCGGTGTGCTGTCTTCGTCACATCGCGGCACACCACACACTATAGGAGCAAAATGGTTCCATCTAGGATTTTTTGGTCCTCACGTGTGTGGTCTCTCACATTTGGAAGATCTTATAAGATTTTCAATCTTTTAGTGTGTACCCAGCATTAGTGATTGTTTACAACACACCTAATTCACTGACCATCGTGAAACAAGCTTTTATATTAGCAATAGGTTCTCAACGATAATGAGGATAAGACAAAAATTATGAATAAATAATATTTATATAAGGTTTTACTTTTTTAAGGGGGCGTTGGGCTTCTGGTTA
Source organism: Gymnocypris eckloni scoliostomus (assembly GCA_027564155.1). Classification (NCBI taxonomy): domain Eukaryota; kingdom Metazoa; phylum Chordata; class Actinopteri; order Cypriniformes; family Cyprinidae; genus Gymnocypris; species Gymnocypris eckloni. Next base: position 19,170,360 of record CM050426.1, on the reverse strand, counting down.
GGGGAGCTCCCAAGACACAATTCAAACACTGGAAACGACATAACTGCAACACAGTTATCATGAACAGTTATCTTCTGTTGGTATGGACACTAATATAGTTACCTTTATTATTAAAAATCCTTATAGCTTATAGGCCTAGTTCATTTTAGTGTGAAGGAGAATTTCAATTTAAAACGCATCTGGAGGAAAAGCTACTGTTTTTCTGTTCAGCCACGCTGCTTGTCACGGTTTTTAAATAGAACAATGTGTTCTGTGTGAAAAGCAATTATTAAGAACATTTATTTTGATAAATATCATGGAGATAATAATGCTCAGCACCATATTGCTGCAGTGTAATGTGGTAAACAATATAATATTATTTTAACTGCCTCCATGTGCTCTGGGACTTTTGCAATTGTTAAATATTATATTAGGAATATTAAATTAAATATATGCTACACATTTGTCTGACAGAAAGAGATGCTATCACCTTTCTCATACAATACAGTAAACATCTTTAATATTTTAGTAGACACCAAGAAAAAACAGACACAGACACACACACACACACACACACACACACACACACACACACACACACACACACACACACACACACACACACACACACACACACACACACACACACACACACACACACACACACACACACACACAGGCTGTAGGTAGACACTTCCCTGATGCTTCACTAAAAATAATTCTCTCACAATGTGTTATGCAGCCGCAGTGTTTACTGGAGAAGAACAAAAGTAAACGGCGTATTTAATTAAAGGAATCTATATGCACAAAAGAGCTGTTTCCTAAACCCATCTTCACTCTGCTCCTCCGAGAAGATGCGGGCGAATTCTGGTACATTTAAAACTTCAAACTAGGCTATATTGTGATAAAACATTCACCCGTTCTTTCATGAATCTTCTCCTCATATGTGACTCTACCGAAAGTCCTGATGCCTCCTTCAACCCTCCATCACCCCCACCTGAGTTTATCCTCTACTCCCCTCAACGCCGGTGTTGCTAGCTCTGACAGGCTTTCAGCTAGTAAATCAGTGAATTGATCTTGAGGGCAGCAGAGTGTCCTGTGCTCTGCTAAAGATCCATTTTCATTTCACAAGCAGCCCCCCACGCCAGCGCCTCCTCCAGCATTCATAAACATCAGCGAGCAACTCCTGCTGACCCCATCCGACTCTTTCAACACTCTCGCTCACACTCATTTACACGCTCACCCGCTTTCTCAATGAGATGAGGTATCTGTTCTCACAGTCCTCCTGACTCACTTTAGTTTCCTATAGGTGAGATAAACACGATCAAAGAACAAACAACATTTTTCTTTAAAAACAACCTTGTAGTTTGTTCTCTTCATATAAAGGGCCTGGGGCTTGTGGGGGCTGTAGTGACACAATCACATTTCGTTGTACACTAGCACTAAGCTATTTATGTGGTAACAATTGCAACTGGCAACAGCCAGTCAAAGTATAGGTCCTATTGTAATATGCACAAATTGTTCAAGAGCAGTTCTAGAGCATTTCATCTGCCCTTTTTGCTTTTGGTGGGGCAGCTGATGTACTGGTATAGAACACATATAGTGCCACTAATAGAGAAAGGAGACTAATAAAACTTTAAGTGAACATATGATTGAATGATAACCTTAAAGGCCCATGAAAATGCATAAATAAAAACACCCACCTTAAAAAAATAATAAAAAAAAAAAAAAGTAAATGTGGGTTAATAAACTAAAAATGTTTGAACTTGCCATCAATTTGCGGTCTAAAAATTTAAAATAAAAATAAACCTGTCAAAAACAAACAAACAAATTCACCAGACACAAAGACTCCTAAAAATGCTCTTAATTTTTTCTTATTTTGATGTAGCATGTGTCCAAAAACAGTATGTAAATTTTTGTGAAAGAACTTCAGTTTGTAGTCCTAAATACTGGAATAAAAACAGCTTTTTTGAGTCATTTTCTAATCCTTATCTAGCAACTTATGCTTACAGCAGCTTTACCGTTATCTGACTGGGTATAATTTATCCTGTAGAACAAAATGTAAAAGTCTTTTCAAGTAATGCTCAGCACAGACCTTACTGTACTCATAAATCAAAAACCTTGATTCTTAAAAACCCTTAATAATATCCAGAGGGAGCTCATAGTGAATTAGCCGTCCAGTTTGACCTGCTCATAACCGAACAGCTCATTTAACTAGAACGTCGAGCTTTGACTAGCAAGGAGGCATCAAGACCAAAGGTGCTGAACTAAGTATAAAACTTCTGCAGTATCTCAAAGCCAAAGTAGCAGCCAAACAAGACATTTAATGTTCAGAACATGTTTAAAAGACGTAAATGATAATGATGAACTACACAGTCAGCACAGGCCAGTGGGGGGGCACAAACCCAGCGAGCATAGCGCATGCTGCTTATTCACACATACATTTATGCAGGAATATTTTAAATAAACTGAACAAAAATGCAACTTCTTCTTGTATGGAGAGCATTAGCGTTGAGATTTTAATGATCGCCTTTTGTGTTCAACAATGGAAGAAAAGAATCCTGTGCATTTGGAGCGACATGAGGGTGGATAAAATGCTAAGCAACTGCAACTTGGTTAGACCAAAGTGTAGAGACATGCGCTTTTTTTTACCTTGGAACTTAATAATCAAAGATAAAAATAATTATTTGGGAAGTCACATTCAAATCCACTTGGCTCAAAAAGCCCCATGACACTTCCGGCTGCACCCACAAGATTAAACCCGATTGAAGTGACTATAAACTGCGACAGAGCACCAGGATGAAATGGCAGGGCCGCGAGTGATAGCGAGCTCCGTTTGACTGACAGAATCTGGGGTTATGAGTCTGACGATACACAGGGAACGCAGCTGGAGGGAACCAGAGAGAGAGACACGATAGGATCATGGAAGACGAGTGCACGAGGGCATGGGAGAGAGAGATAAGGCGAGAGAGCAGCAAAAAAGAGAAGAGGAGCTCTCATCTCGCCGTGCTTCTGCTGCTGGCGTATAGGATGCACTCCAGTGTAATCGTCACTGAAGGGTTACTATTTCAGCAGCAGCACACACTGGCTGCTTTCACTGTGCCAATACAGCAAATTAAATAACACTTTACTAAGAGGGCTAGAGAGAGAGGGACACAGAGCTGGATTGCAAGAGGGAGGAAAGGAAGAGAGAAGTGCTGATGGGACGGTGATGAAGTCTGGATTTAGGATAATTACTCTGCTGAGCTCTTCCTCCCTCTCTCTCGTGCTCTCTTTTTTTCTCCTCCGCTCTCATTATTTGGAGAAGCTCGCCTGATGACAGTATCTGAGCTGCCTGTCGCTTATTAAAAAATGAAAATTGCTTCAGATGAGTTTATTAAACTCATCTCTCCCTCTCTCTCTCTTTTTCATCTGCCTCCCTCACTCTCCTTTCTTTCACAGATATAGCAGCACGTTGAGATGAAAGAAGACTCATCTTTTTTTGGAAAGCGCTATGAGAGATGCTCGAATCGTACGGTATGAGTGGGGAAAAAATTAATTGTCACGAAACAATTAAGAGTTCTTCTCGAGGAATTTGACTAAATCAATCGCCATCAATATTTCAAAATATTTCATCTGCTCTAAATCCATTTGCTGACATTATACTATTAACGTGAAGGCTTACGGTGTAATTAATGAAAGTTGCATTAAGAGCAGCCCCAGCCATTAGTTCAGAGAGTGGAGTTGACTTTAATGAGGGTCTTTTATCATACTGGAAGACAGAAAGTACATTGAAGAAGTACAAATAGTGCACTTTCATTATAGGTTAAGTGTTACAACCATTGATGCACTCTTTTGCTTCCTTTGATTGCCTTAATTTCATTTTTATTTAACTCTATAAAACAATATTCACGTAGTATATCTTCTATAATTTTAATTCTAATGCAGTGCAAATCACATAATTACAGGAAATCGTTTCTGGAAGGAGAAATAACAAGAGTAAGCAATAAACAGATCTGAAAGACAGAATTCGAGATATAACTGGTCAAACACAAGTATGATATTATTTCTGAAATCAACTGAAAACAAATTATAAAGCAGTATTTTTGTGTATGACTCTATGCGGGTGAGTAACTGTTTCATTGTTGGGTGAACTGCCACTTGTAAGCCCACATTGTAATTCATAATAACACAAATCCAATAGCAATATGACTCCCAACGGGAATCTGATAGCAATCACTGAATTCCATGTAGCACTGGTTTGGTGATATGAATAAATCAGGTGGTGTCAGGCAGCTGTTGTCGTTGTTTGTAGGGGCTGCATCAGGTGAAAGCGAGACAGGGATGTGACGGACAAGGAGTTTGTGTGGCGTTTCTATAGCAACTATGCCATCCTCTCATAATTTGCTCTTTGGCGGTGAACCTGGAGGTGAAAAACAGGTTTAATGGAGCGCACACATACAGTAACGGACATTTACATGAACACTAACGTTTGGCGTTCAGCCGCTGTGAGATCTCAATAACACCATGTCATAACTGTGATTATTAGCAAGGATAGTTCATAAAACATTTTGCATTTAAAAAAAGGTGCAAATATTAGCACCAGTCAATATGTTTTAGAGTGTTTAATATTTAGTTATATGAAATACTAAATTAGTCAGCGTGCTGCTTTTTAATTAATTTATTTTAGCAAGGTAAACACCGCTTCCATTAAGAACGCTAATGTAGTCCGTGTTGGTTTGTTATCAGCGCTAACTACAAGCGTACAGCTATAAAATTATAACTTTAAATTGCACTAGTTTGTACTCCGTGTCCCAGAACACAGAAAAAACAAAAACAAATGCATTGACGTCAGTCAGGACTATTACTCGTCCTCTCACTGCAGGAGGAATAAGATGGAAAATACTCAACGTTTTTAGCTTTTGCTATGTACATATTGATAAAGTGCAGAATCACTGGGTACAGTTTGTTTAGAAAACATAAATCAAGGGTGATTATGAATTTTAAATAATTATAAATATCTGCTATCTCTTAAGGAAATGAAATCAAAGTTAAAAATGCTAAATGTAAAGAATAATGTTAGGAAGAACTCACTATAAGTATAAGGGTGTGTGTGAGATATGTTGGATGGTAAAAGGATAGTAAAACATGACATTTTTGGTCCCAATAAGGAAAGCAGCTTATACATTTTTTATAAATGTAAAAATGCAGAAAGTTCTCAGTGAGGGTTAATTTTAGGGGATAGAGTATACAGTGTGTTCAGTATAAAGCTCACTATATAAGTCCCAGTAAAACATGAAAACTCAAGAAGAAGCGTGTGTGATGACAGACCTCGTGGGAAGTATGCAGGCAACATTGTTTCGTAGAGCTCTTTGTCAGACTTCAGAAACACACAGAAGATGACCCGGTCCAGCTAGGAGCAGATTAAAACCGAAAAAGAGACAAGAAATAACAAATACATGACCATAGAGAATCTCACTTTATCTGCACAGCTGAGAACATACCTGAAATAATATATCACAAACTTCATCCAAATGAAACGAATATGCTCCTTCATCCTTACTACACTCTCTAAAGTCATTGCAGAAATGTGCTTCAAATCTTGTGATTAAAGTTAAAGGAAAGAAAATGATAATTTCTGTCAAAGTGTTTATTTTGTTTCTGAGATATTATTATCGGTGGCATGAATAGAACTTCAAATAATGCATGTAACTGAAGAAAAAGGTTAATTTGTCCAATTCAATGATTTTTGACTTGTAGCCTCTCAGTCTTGTGTGAAGAGACGGTCTGCTGAAAAGGACCACTTGGGTGCTATCGCTTAGCATATTCTAATGTCTGAGTCTTTCTAGCCGGAGAGGCGCAGTGCCAGTGACCTAACTGTCCTTGACAGAACACCAGCACCAGTCCCAAATGCTTCATGGCAAGCAACAACATAAAACGAATACATCGAGATCCGTGCCAGCATCCTAGAACCTCCATCTCCATGACAACAGTGGTGAGGGCAGGTGGGCTGTTCCTGCTTCTAATCATGTTCCTGTAACACATCATTGCATCCAGCTAGCACTCCTACTCTGCCACTGAAATCTCTCTCACTCTCATTTTTCTCTCTTTGGTCTCTAGCATTGTCTTTTTTCATTGCCTTTTGCCAAATGTCTCTCCCTCTCTGGCTCACTCATCGTGTGTCGCTTTGTCTGTCTGCTTCAGATTAAAAATAATGCTTTACATTGCCAAAGCATTTGTAATATTATAAACACGCACATATGTAATGGACTACAGAAATTTTCCATTTGATGTTTACATGGTTTCTGGGTTAAAAGCATATGGCAATCTATTTACCACACACTATCAATAAGAAAATAATACCACAATTTTTTTTGTTAGTTTATATTAACATACAATTTACAGAATGTTGCACCAAACAATAGCAAATTAAATTTGATATATGTTTTTAAAAATGTTACAAAAGCATAAAACATTTTACGCAGTTTCATTTGATTTATGAAATGTTATTGTTAATAGTTGCTTTCTTTTCAAATCATTAGCCATCAAATACTCAGTAAAACACTGCAGGGGCCATGAAGGTTACATGGAGGTGTACATTTAATTTAACTAAGATAAGTGTTTACAAAAAAATGGCTGACTCGCGTATCATCATCATCATTTCAAGTTCATTTTCACCCAGACATGAGTGGTTTTGTCGAAGTGGGCGAGTTGTTCACTCTGTAATTAATTAGTCAGTTCATTTTCACCAGCCTGGCGCATTCAGGTCGATTTGCAGACCGGCTGTGAATGCGATCATGATAGGTGGGCGTAATCAAATCGACAGAGTAATTGGCCAATCACACTGACGTGGAGGCACCGCCTCCTTTTATTTGACCTTTTGCTGTTATTTTTTCGTTACCCCTCAATATGTACTCTTAAAAAACAAGGCCTTAGATGTATTTAGAAATATTGTGACTTTAATTTAAAGTACTGTTGATTATTTTCTGCTGATAGTATACATTATACATTTTTATAAATAGTAAAAGTAAAATAAATTGAATAAATTCAAAATATAATAATAATATAATAAACTATTCCAAAACTATAAAAGTGCTTTCTCTCTTCCATTCAGTGCTATTCTCTGGGTGTATATGGAAAGTGGAAGGGTTAGCAAGCAGCAAAGCGCTGGTTAATTAGTGTGCCATAATTAGGGTGTCTGTCATTTTGTATGTCTGTAGCGTAAAAGACGGCAAGAGCAAATAAGCACGCAGCGCAGAGTGAGATGAAAGCTCAGGACAGGAGAGACAGATCAGTGAGAGATGAGAGAGGGGGAAAAAAGACACAGATGTGACCAGGGAAAACCGAGCGAGCGAGAGAGAGAGAGAGAGAGAGCGACTGCAGTATGGGATGTGCAGAAGTTTTGTCAAAGACATCCTGATGGCTTATTTTCTGTTAAATTTACTCTAGACTCACATTAAGTCACAGGGGCCAGAGATTGTGTCGATGCGTTAGTGGATTTTTTGTTTTTGTGCTGTTCTGCGAAGCCTATACAAGCTCCGTTAGGACACAATTAAAACAGCAAGGTTATATTTGTGTGTGTGTGTGCATGCTGACTCAGAAAAGAAAGTCCTTATGCAGCCACCATCTGTTTGCCACGGTGTGTTTCTCGTTGAACAATAACAACAATGGCAAGAAAAGAACACCAGTAGGGAAATGACACACACCTTCTCGTGATTTTGCTCCAGGTATTCTCTCACTGTTCTCAGGGCAACTTCGACTGCTTGATCAGGTGGATATCCTGCACCACACCACACATCATCATCCAACCCATGAACACAATACACATCAGATTTATAGGACTTTTAATTGATTAACATGATTATTAAAAAGGCTTAAAGGGATAGTTCATCCAAAAATGAAAATTCGCTCATTAATTACTGACCCTCATGTCGTTCCAAACCTGTAAGACCTTTGTTCATCTTCAGGACACAAATTAAAATATTTTTGATGAAATCCGAGGCTTTCTGACCCTGCATTGACATCAATGCAACTGACACATTCAAGGCCCAGAAAGGTGGTAAGGACATCGTTAAAATAGTCTGTGTGACATCTGTGGTTCAACCTTAATTTTATGGCACTACGAGACTTTTTGTATGCAAAAGAAAACTAAAATAATGAATTCATTCAACAATTTATTCTCTTCCACACGCAAGCGGCATGGTACTCTCGTAAACATGCAGCGGAGACTGGCACGGAACAGAAGTAATTGTTGAATAAAGTCATTATTTTAGTTTGTTTGTGCACAAAAAGTGTTCTCGTAGCTTTATAACATATGGTTGAACCACTGATGTCACATGGACTATTTTAACAATGTCCTTACTACCTTTCTGCCTTGAAATTGTCAGTTGCGTTGCTGCAGGGTCAGAAAGCTCTTGGATTTCATCATCTTCATTTGTGTTCGAAGATGAACAAAGGTCTTACAGGTGTGGAACAACATGAGGGTGAGTAATTAATGATAATAAAATTAAATTTTGGGGTAAACTATCTCTTTAAATTATAATGCACTGATTGACTAAATAAATAACCACAATCAACTGCACCCAAATAAAGATAAATAAGACATTACTGAGGCAGATCAGAAAACACATTTATTTTTATAATTAATCAAAAAAATGAATCATTGATGCATTAAACTGTCATCCCCAACACAAAGTAAATGAAAACAGCTTTGATATTTTTAATAGATATACACATTACTTTGATTGTAATGATCTAATTTGTATGATTATCCAAGAGGCATCAGACATCATGTTCACACCTTGTCAGCACTCACAATTCTGCCGATGTACGGCACAATATTTTCTGCTTGAGGACTTGATGGTAGTTGTTTTCGAACTGAAGCCGTTTGCCGGGTTCATTTTTTAGTTTAATCTCGACACGTACAGCTAAGAAGGGGGATTATAATCACAGTGACATGCTCTCGCACCTAATCTCTCCTAATCTGACCGTCTAATCCCACCCGTAATCTGAAAATCCCTCATACTACTGCAAGTGATATCCACTCCCAGAATTCCTGCTACATAAACAACCACAAATAAGAACACATGCATGAGCACGGAGGTCACATCATAGTTGAGGTTCATAAACATACCATTGATTAGGTTAGATAGAGCGCCATAAACACCGGGAATGAATACCATTGATGTTAGCTCATAATTGCGGTTAATGGATGATCATAGGTTTTAATAATAAATGAGCCCATTGAAAACTCTAAATCAACCAACCTGTAATCTATTACACACAGTCATTTATAGGCTATGAATACAAAGGACATATAAATATAATAATTGATGTAAGACAAAGCAATTAAAGATGAAAAGTAAACATTGATTGAGAGAAAAAGCTGTAATTTGCACCTACCGTACACTCCAGTAGAGATGCAGGGAAAGCCTAGACAGCAACATCAAAGAGATGTTTTATCATCTGTGTATGAACCACTAAAAGCTTCTTTAAATAAATGTGTTGTATTATAATATAAAATTAAGGTTTACAAAGCACTTATTGTTGGACCTACTAGAACAAACCACAACAAAGCAACCGCTTTTACAAGGGAGGGTGAATGAAAATTGATTAATTATAACCCACTAAAGATACTATCCATTACTAATGACAACGAGCCACTTGCGCCCTAGAATTAAGGGCCTTAGAAACAAAAGCTTTACTTGAAAACAAATGGACCGAGTCACAGACAATTGTTGGAGTTTTAAAAGCATTTGCTGCTAAGTTACCACTTTGTGTCTTGCAAACCCCAGCACGTATGGATAGCACTTTGAAATCAATTAAAGGAGTGAAATTTATGTCATTTACTCTCCTTCATGTTCTTCCCAAGCTTGAATTACTTGCTACTTTGCTGAAAGTCCTGGCTGCCACTTTTCCATACAATGAAAGTGAATGAGGATGGGGATGCTGAGCATAAAAATAACTAAATAAGACTGCTGCGTTCGCTTCATTATGTTCCAAAGCTATCAGAGGACTTGTAATGATACGTCTAAGTTCAATTTGAGCTCAATTATCACCCGCCTCCTTGCACTTATAACATATGGAAGAGCAGCCAGAACATTCACCACAACATCTTTTGTGTTTGATGGAAACAATTACGCAGGGTTGAAATGACCAGATTTGTTTTTGATAACTGCAACTATGGTAAATTAAGATGAACTAAATATGAAAATAAATACAAGTATTAGAAAAATTAAACAAAAATCAGAAATAAGTTGAATTACTCAAATTAATTAAACTGACACTGGAAATACATTTTAATTAAATGTATATCAATATAAAAAAGTATTAAATAACAAAAGCACATAAAATTGATTATAACTTAAACTAAAGTAAAAAAACAACTAATAAATACTATAAAAGTATATACATAATACTAAAATTTCATTGGAAATTAGTTCATAAATTATGGCAATTTTTTAGATGAACTATTCCTAATAAAAACACTTGGTTAAAAGTCTTTTTTCACAGTGAACGCCAGTTACATAAAGATAAACAGGAAGTCCCCAAGATATTACGATGCTGTAGCACTCCTTCCTGAGACCCTTAATGATAGATCTTAGCTGTGCCTGTGTGTATTTTTATCCTCGCTGGTGCACTGTGTTAAAATCTTTTATACATGCAGTAACCTGTCTTCAATAAATCAATCTCTGAAATAAATAAACATGAAACGGCTCTCAACTGTTTTAGTAGATTCATATAAAAATTGTTAGGGCAGCAGTGGAGTGCGAGTTATGCGCTGTGTTATGACTGGATTGCTGGCATTTTGATTCTCATACCCTGACGCAGCTGTGAGATGTGAGTGATACAGGGTGAGAGTTTAACATGTTAACTGTGTGTACCTGGGTTTATGTGCAACCAGTGTGTATAAGGTTCGAGATTGCGGTGGGCTGTTAATATTGCATACAAGTAGCTATATCCCAGCCAAACATGAAGTCTGAATCGGTTATGAGTGTGTGAGACCCTCACCACAGTCCGCAGGTGGTTCTTAGTTGCTGTGTGCAGACAGTTATAATAACAGTTTCTCAGAGCTTGTTCCTCTCTGTCCCCCACTGAATCATGGACTATCGGCCCCACGGTGTGAATAACATCTGTGAGACAAAGCCAAAGACAGAGAGAAGTCAAACAAAAATATCAGAAATATGTGATTGTGTTATATAACTCTAACTTCATGTCTGTATCCCTCCATTTATCAATACATGTTTCTAAAATATACATTTGTTTATGATTCACTATCGTTCAAAGTTTGGGGTCTGTAATTTCTGTAAAGAAATCAATACTTATATTTAGCAATGATGCATTAAATTGATCAGAAGTGACAGTAAATACATTTATAATGCCATCACAGGAAAAAATCTATAAAATCTATTAAAATGGGGAAAAGTTATTTTAAATTGTAATAATATTTAACATGTTACTGTTTTACTGTATTTCTGCTCAAATAAAGCCATGGGGGACATAAGAGACTTCTTAAACAAACAAACAAACAATTGAATGTTAGTGTATATTTTAAAATATATATAAAAATTCAATTAGTTCTTACAGTAACTGAAATTGACAAGAGCAAATGCACTTCTGTGCAGGTTGATTGTTATATTAATTCAGGTACATTTATGGTCAGATTTCCATATTTTAATTCACAAGAATTGTAAATCATATGTTTAAATGTTAACTAAACTGATTAAGTTTAATTTTTATTTTTTACAGTTTATCTAAATTAAAAGATTGTAATCAACGCAATGAACGCTTATTCTGTAATTATTATGGACACAAAAATTGATGATTTAGAGTTTAGGTCTACATTGAATGTTGCATTTATTTCTTTACAAATATGTTAAAGCATTATAAATGATCTATTTTAACTTCAATAGCATCATTGTTTCATTTAATAATGGTATCAGTATATCAATATCAGTGATATTGGCCATGACAGATTTTGGCCTTTGTATTACAGTGCGACCTACTTACAGAAATAACAGATTGCTATTGGAAGGGTCTTTTGGCTTGTTTTGCCTGATGAAGTATGATAATATATGATGATATATTACTCCACAACATCAAAATATCTCATCCCAGTAACTGCTGTACTGATAGATGTGGTCAAAACCCGAGGTGACGTTCAATCTTTTATCACATAGCAACAGTTTCTGGCACAACACCACAGTGACTGCAATTATTAAAAATAAATAATATTTATAAAAGAGTACATTCATATGGAAGCATCTTTGAACTGCGGAATTGATTTCACAATCTGTTTACTGGCATGATACAACTATATACTGTAATAACTGTAGTAATGGCGGATTCTAAGAACTGTTGGCAGATTCTATGGTTTCCATCAAACAGCTCAAGAGCATCAAGTTTCCTATTCGAGTTCAAAAAAGAATTGATCGATTTTATGCAAGACGTTTTGTTTTTAAATCTAAAATGTAAGTGTTTAATTGAAAATCAGTTTTCTAAGTCTGTCAAAGAATATGATTATTTAAATCATTATAATAAATGTCTGTACTGCAATTGTTTTACACAAAAGCTATCAAATTAAAACAAATATGCTTTTGTAAGGCCTTCAGTAAAAGAAAGCTGAAGAACCCCTGATGTGTCACACAAACTTATTAACACATTGTCTAGACTTCAGATTAGCTCTCGTATGCACGTACAATAACTGCACTTTCTGTTTGTTGTTCCCATTTCTACCATCTGTCTGTTTCTCAATTACTAAAGCCCCACTTGTCTCAGTCCTGCACCCTCTCATCTCAGTTTCCTGTTTCCTCCTCCCATTGACACTCAGCTCAACCGCAGGCGTTGTGTCCGTTTCCCTTGTCCTCCTTTTCTGTCTACCTTCTGTCTAAAACATTCATCCATCTGCCCTCTCAATGTCTCGTGTCCTTGCGTGTCACATCTGTGGCATGTCCTCAATCTCTCCCCTTTGCCCCACTTGTCCTTTGGACGTCCAGCAGCCCACCATCAGTTACACTCCCACTCCTCTTTCCCTCATCCATCCACCCCCCGCTTCCCTCCCCGACACCTCTCTGCGCTGCGTGCTGTCCGGCTGTGTTTATTTACCGCTGCACTCTGCAGTGTTTACAGCATCGATCCACCTCTGTTTGTTTAGTCCAGCAGCACTATCATACATCAAGTCGGGCAGAGACATTACTCACACACACACACACACACACGAAACACACACACACAGAAACACACAGAAACACACACACACACACACACACACACACACACACACACACACACACACACATATGAAGTGCAAAGGGAAGCAATGGACAGGAAAGAAAAACAGTGGGCATATGTTTGACTGGAAGTACAGTGTCAGAAGGCACTGTCATGTTTGTGGCACAGCGTGATCTGCTAAAGCGGGTGTAGAAGGAAGAGAGAAGAGAGACAGGATGACATAATCACCGCAGACACAGGTGCAGCTGGAGGTTAAAGCAAACTACAAAAAACTGCCGGGAGGTTCAGATATCGCACTGCTCAACTCTCCCACTGTCGCTCCTGTTTGCTCTCTAAAACACACACACACAAGCACACTCACAACAGAGCGTGTGTGGGGAAGAAATGAACATTTTCTACAGAGTTCAGGGTTACAATGTAGCCTAATGTAGATTCAGAACCTTGTGAGTAAACAATAATTTAAGCTTTAAATTGGGTGTGTTACATTTCATACTTCATAAAGTACAGTGTCTGAGTACTAAATGCATGTCAGGGTTTCAACACAAAATTAAAAATAAAGGAATTACATATTCTTACATGTATATTTATATTTGTTATTTAACATTTGCATTGAAATCTGACATATATATGAAGAGACACTTGTATTTTATAAATAAATTATACTAGTATACAGTATATTCTATTTAGCAACAAGTGATTTATATATACAGTACAGTCAAACCAAAATGTATTCAGACACCTTCAACATTCCTCCCATTATCACAGTTTAGACAAGAACTCAAAAGAGTTCAACTGTGTCAGAACAAATTCATCTTGATAATGTCAGATAACATAACATGGAATGTTCTACTTTACTGGTAGTCCATTGTATGAAGAATATTTTGGGAATAATATGTCACCGTTTACTTAATTTTTCTATCCTCACTTACATAAATGAACTATACTGTCCTGTAGTCACTATATGACGTATTTAAATTGGTTAATAATAATACATAGCTGTATCTAAAATGAACTAAGGACCAATAAAATGCTAATATTTCGATAAATAAATACATGCACAATATTATTTTAGATAATAGTATTAGTATTTTATTGCCCCTTATTCATTTTAGACATTTATTTATTAGTATTTACTTATTTGAATACACCAGTTATTTTATTTCAAGATTATTTATGGATCATATTTCAATACATTTTGTGGCTTTTTACTTTAATATATGCTGGGTCACAGCATTAATGTGCATGTGGTCGTACACTCTGTCTTCTAACCCATTTTATTTCCCAATAGCTTCTTAATCCTGAGAAAACACACTGTTCTTTCTCCCCACGCAGCTCCCATACTACACACCAAAACCTGACAACACCCATAACGTATCGATGAATCTACTCCAAACTTGCTATTATCAAGCTCTAAATCACTCCTCTGTTTGTTCCCCATCCTTCCCTCCTCCCTCCTGCCTGCTCGCCTTTCTCTTTCCTCCTCTCCCTCCCTCTCAGTGAAAGGTTGTCTGTCTTTCCACGACCAAGTCTCACTGTTCACTCATCCAGACCAAACCCAAGTCTCCTGTCTCGTTCACAAAGGGAGGCCCTGGACTCTCCCACCAAAGCCCCTGGAGAAAAGTCCCCGTGCACAGCTATATCCCCATTCTGCAGCAGTGGAGCAGGTGCGTCGGCTTAAAAAAGCCAGCCAGCTAAGACGAACTGCTTATCATCTGAAAGGTCCGAAGGTGTTTGACTCACTTTTGTGTTTCTCTCCTTTTTCTCGAATTCAAATCTGCTTGACAGCTGAGTTACAATGTACCAGCAGTCACCGGCCGATCAAGCACGACAGCCCGCACAATAGATCGCTCTCCTTTCACCTGATCCGTTTTGACAAGAAAAGGCTGTGATTTTCAGAAAGCTGTGGCCCAAAATTCATTCAAAATGACAGCCTGGAATCTGAGGTCATTATAAACATACACTGTATTTCATTGGATTGTTTAATAAATATAATTAAGTAATTGAACCTTGTTATCCATCCAGTCTATGAGCAAAAGACGGACGGAGGGAGAGAGAGAGAAAAAGGGATTAGTTAAATAACAGGAGAGAAGGGTGGGTGTTCGATTGGCCTGTGTGGATTTTAATTAGTGTTAATTGGCCACAGAGGGAAATGAAGGCTCAGGGAGAGTGTGTGTATGTGTGTATTGATAAATATGCTCCACTCTTCTCTTTCTCCCCCCTAGCAATGGTTGTTTTGTATGGTTGCGTCCCTAGTCAAGGCTGTATTGGTACACAGGTGGGCTTAGGGACTGGCAGGAGATGCACATTCTGCCTTTCATACACCAATGAGATCCACAGGGTTTCCAGTTCACCCCCTCAACCCGGGCAGAGGATGTATTATTACTATACTTCTGTTTTACTTTAAGACACAAACATACACTCCCCTATCCTCATCCAACAAGCAACAGATGTGCGAGCACATGTGCAAACTGCAGCTCAGGCAGTCACAACATGACAATACTCTATTCAAACACTCAAATCTCAGATTTCATTTAGGGGCTTTTGCCTGTAATTAGAAATGCGTTCCAATAGTATTACATATACTTTGGGTTCAAGCTGAAGTATATAATTTCTGAGCCACCGAACGGAGCTGCAAAAACAAACATTAAAGGTTTCCAAATACGCCCACGTCAACCTTTGATTCAACAAACTGATAGCCCCGCCCCCAACTCACGCCATTGGTTGAGTGAGTGTTGTCGTGTAGGACAACAATAGGAGAATTTTCATAGCACCACAGAGACATAATATTTACTGTCTTCGAGAAAAATAACCGTGAATGGCATAACCATAACCTTCTTACAGTTGTCTCTGGATGTTAAGTTGAGATAGAAGTATTGAAATGCTGGAAAAGTTATATAATTCAGCTTTGATGGTTAAAAAAAATATAACTCTAAAAATGAAATGTTTGCACTGTTGTCCCAAACCCATACCACAAATTGGTAACACTTTATAATAGAGACAAATTCTCACTATTCAACTAGTTGCTTATTAGCATGCTTATTGGCTGTTTCTTAGTAATTATAAAACGCATATTCTGCATGACCATATTCTAAATCCATAATCATACCCAATACCTAAATTAAAAAATACCTTTCTATTAATAAGCAGCAAATTAGGACTTTGAGGCAAAATGTATAGTTAATGGTTTGTTAACAGCGAGATTTGGACCCTAAGATAATGTGTGACTGACAACAATATTTTTTTAATCAATATGAATCTGATAGTATTATTGTTGAAGTTTTGTGAAGAGATGCTTTTTAATAATGAACAGACATAACACGGAGACTGGCTGAACACCCAAGCATTTATGGCAGCCAATTTTGCATATACAAATCTCATAAAATCTAAAAATCTCGTGAGAGAGAGGGGAATGAACTCAAACCCACACCAGCAGAACATTTTCATTTTGAAATGTTACATTTTACAGCTCACAAATCCCAAATAACCCAAACACCTGTTCGTACATAACTTATAATCAGATCAGTCATTATAAAAGCAGTGTGTGGTGGACGCAGTCAGACACAAACACTAATTTCAGTCCTGCAATTACTGCTGATATTTACTGTTCTACTTCCCACAGTTTAGCACAGTACAAAGAGAGAAGATGAGAAAGAAAATCACAAAGTTGGAGAGAAAAATCTCCTAAAGACAAAGCAAATCCTAACAAAGAACATAGCCTAGAGTGTGAGGCAAATCATCGATGTGCATTTGTGTGTGTGAATGTATATGTGTGCGTGTTGTGGGGGTTGGTGGCTGGAGAATCAGCAGCGTGTGCATCTCTGTCTCTGAACAGCAAGGTACGGTGGGGGGGATCATAAATTAGACAAGGAAATTACTGCTAAGTGTGCGAATAAATTAAAGTGCGCTTGCTTCTGTAAACACTGTCTGACTACATAATTACTGAACAGTCTCTGGAAGAGTGAAAGAGAGGGAGGGAGATGGATGGGGGAGGGAGGGAGGGAGGGAGAATGATAGGCAAAAAGGTTTGTGTTGATGGTTTATTCATTTATTCATATGGCAGCATGCAACATGTACGCAACCGTTTGACATTTTGCTAGAGAGGTTGCACAACACCTGCTTGCAATCGTAAGATTGGAAATTAAAAACCGTGCAAAAAATGTACTTTATGACATTTATCAAGTGTAATTTAGTTTCTACAGAAGTATGGTGCAGACTTTGAAGCGATCAAGCATAAACATTTCTCTCTGCCTTATCCATCCAGCACAGTGGAAAAGATACTCAAGTTTAATTCTACCAAATGATTTTGAATTCATCATCCAAAATTACATGAAGTTCAAAACATTTCAGACTGATGTTTATATGCCATTTGTATGATGATTGGTGTGTTTCATGAGTGACTCACATTTTGCAGGCAGACCGTAGGCTCCGGTGATCTTGACCTCCCCCGTTTCACAGCCGTTCAAAGTGGAACATTCCTTCCTCAACAGAGGACCAGCTCCACGATGAATGGCACCATCCACTGAAAATTGGAAAATATTTTATTACATGTAATATGTATATATATATATATATATATATATGTGTGTGTGTGTGTGTGCACCTAACCATATTTTGGGGAGAAATTTGCACCCAGAAGACAGCCATAAAAATGCATTAAATACTTGCTTTAATTGTAAAAATGCAACAAGACTTCTGCCTATGTACATTTCCTAATTACTATATATATCCATTGCAATTTAACAACATGCATGTTATATATTTTTAAACCTGGATAAATATGCTTTGCAGGCAGCTGTATATGATAAGCTATTCCTAATAATAATCATCCTAATAATAATATTGAATGACAATTCAGTTCACTAGATTAAGTTGGGGGCGAGACGGTTTACCCAGTGACACAGCTTACTCCACTCTCCACAAGAGAAACACTGTAATAATTATGTATTTTTACATACCCAGCCCCCATTTATCATTTGAGGACACACAAAAGTCTGATTTTTCATAGCTCTGAGGGCAGCAATTTGAGGACCATAACAGTTTTACTCGAGGGTTTTCAGCACCCTGGCACTTTTGCTGATATGTGCTCAGAATCTGCAGGAGCGAGAAATAGAGTGATAAAAAGGGATAACGATGGGGAATATTTACCGAGAAACACCATAGAAAGAGTGAAGTGGAGGAAAAAAACAGAGAGAGACGGAGGGACAGATGGTGGGAAGTTGTACTCAGGGTTTTGGAGCAGAGGAAAGGAGGATGAGAGGAAGGAATAAGGGAAAAGATGCGAATGTGGTGACGAGGTACGCCTGTTGGGAATAGTTTGCCTTCCTGTGTAACAGCAACATGCATGCACACACACTTTTTATATTACACAGACATCTTGTTAGCAGGTGCTAATTGGCTTCTTGCTTACTTGACAAGGGGTTTGTGACACAGAAAAAAACATAATATTTTCCTATATTGAATGCACAGTACTCTTCAGTACTCATTCACACATGCGCCTTACATGCAACCCCACGCAACATCTAACCACACGCACGCGCACACGCACGCACACACACACACACTTTCTGTATATAAAAGCATTCGTTAACAGTTGTTCTCAATTTCCCATCAAATCAGTTTGGCCTGGACTGAGCGGTACTAACAAGTGTTTTTGAAACACATCCTTTTATTGGCTGAGCTGGTCACCATGGCAGCCATTAGTAAGATCATTTGATTGGATCTGGCACATCTGCTTGCCCGTGTCACAAATCCCTCGACACCAAATCTCTCTCTAAACACTCGCCCGGCGCTCTGGGTTTTCAACCAGAATACCAACATTCTACTCAGTGCCAAGTGGAAGACAGAACACACACATTCTCACTGAAAAAATAAAACAATCAATCAATACTTATCCATGTGTGACTTTCCAGGTTGCTAAAAACAGGGCAAAGAAATCTCACAAACAGACTTGAAGAAGATATAAAAAGGAGACATATGCCAAAATGTTGCACAAATGCAACAAAACCCCCAAAGAGACTCTAATGTCACTGTGTCCTTTCGTACAATCTGGAGCTCTCTCAGATCTGAGCATCAGGACTGATATCTCCCACTGTAATAAACAGAACATTTTGATCGCCTATAGTTATGTGTGCCATTTCCAAGAATGATCCATTTGACCGTGAACGTAGAAAATCCAGCATGAATTATTTTCATCACTCACAAACTCACAGCCTCTCTTTCTTCCTTCCTTATTCACTTTCTTTTCCATGTACTCTTACCTTTCAGTTCGTGTCTCGTACACAGCAAAGTAGCTTTATTATTCAGTATTTTTGTCTTGTTTTCCAGTAAAAATATCCTTTAAAGGTTAATAGAAAGTATTATATATGAAGAGTTCGGATGCAAAAACCTCGAGTGCCATCTGAAATTTTCTTCTAAAATGAGCATTTTCATCAGGCTCCAATATAGGTTCAGTAATTTCACTTTAATGGCAATTAATAGATTATTTTCATTGCCATTAAAGTGAAATAACTGAAAATAAACATATGAGCCTGAGAAAATGCATTTAAAAAGCATATGTTTTATAGCTTTAAAGCATCAACCCCTCTAAACTGTGACGTTTATGATTAAAGACTCTCCGAAACGACACATTATCGTATTATAGTAGATCTTATTATTGTATAATAGTTTTGCTTCTTAATTGATGAAAGAATATATCTTGATCTTAGTTTTCTAATGTCACTGGCAAATAGTTTTGTTCTTTTTTAAGCATAAATCTAATGAAATGCAGCGAGGTTTACGCTTTAAACAATTTGCCAAAGTGAGGTAATAAAATAAACCTAATTACATTTTTATTCTCTGAAAACAAGTCTTAAATTGTTCCTAACAGTTTGTTTTAAGGATGTTTAGATATATTTTTGTAAAAAGAATAGACTAAAATACTTAATAAATTGATTTTTGCAGTGCATCAAAAATGCTGACTGAGATTAAATGGTGCTAGAGTTTGAAATACAGCATCCGAAACAAACTATACGGAAACACCTCCATACTCATCAATTTTTTCTTTATTATCTCTTCTGTTGTTTTAAACACATCCTCTTGTTTTTGCCCTCTCAGCTTTAGTGCTTTTCCTGCTTTAAACACCAACAGGCAGAGACTAACCCCTCATCTCTCTCTCTGCATGCAATGCTCTGAGGCGGTGTTGTCCCTGATGTATAGTTTGTCCCTGCCTAATTATCACCCAGGTTTGCCTTAACAAACCTCAGGATTGGAGCCAACAAAAAGAGAGGGAGGGAGTGCGAGGAACTCGGTGTGTTTGCATACTGGCGACAGAAATAGAGAGAAAAGAGGTGTTGGGGTGTTAGGGAGTGAGGAGAAGAGGTGATAGGGTTGGGCAGAGAGAGACAGAAGGATGGGTGAGGAGTAAAACAGAGAGAGAGAAAGAGAGATGGAAGACATGCAGAGGCATGAACTGACAGTGAGGTTTAAAACGAGGGAGGTGAAGGTCAGGCCTAAATCAATCGTATTTGCCATTTGTGCTCGAGGAACTGCGTAAAAAAACCCAGGTCAATATACAGCAGTGCGCACTTCTGAATTTGTGTTTGTGTGTGAGCGACGTGGTTCTGATGAGTAGGATTCTCAAGTGCAGATTTATCACTGGTATTGATTAGCTAACGGGCAGGCACTTAACACAGGCAGAGAGCAAGAGCAACACACACTTACAATCAACACACACATGCATACACGCAAATACTGAGTCAACAGTTGGACTTTTCTGTTCATTTACATCGCACTCAACTATAGTAAATTACATTTGTCAGATTTTGCAATGCACTTTAAAAATGCACACACACCTTTCGCACAGACAGGGTATGTACTATGTACACTTTTTCATTTTATTCAAAAATGTAAATGTTTTAAAAGACATACTTTACGCTCACAAAGACTGCATTTATGTGATCACAAGTCTTATCTTCATTGTCAAATGATCCTTTAGAAATCAGTCTAACATGCTGATTTGTTGCTCAAGAAACATTTTTTATTATTAATGTTGAAAACAGTTGTGCTGCTTAATATTTTTTTGTGGAAATCGTGATGCATTATTTGATTAACAGAAAGTTCAAAATGAACAGCATTTATTTGAAATAGAAATCTTTTAATATGATGCATGTCTTTACTGCATTAATTTGAGCCCTGTGATGGTGTCATCGGATGCAAAATTCACTTTTCCGGTTGTTAAACATAAATGTGTGTTGAAGCGTGTGTACATATCCATCCTATAATGATAAAAATCCACCCAGTGTTTTTTTTTTTATCCCTATTTTAAAATCCCCTTTCTGAAATCAGGCTGTTCTGAGAGCCCTGTCAGAATGACGTAGTTCTGTACTCCGATCCCTGATCTACATAAATGTGTCTATGTTCACACAAATCATTCATGATCCAGCCTCACCTACAGAAGAAGTGAGTTAAGGGTTTTTTATGAATCTTTGCAAATCGCCTTTCTGAATAATGTGCTAGTTAGCAAGTTTTGTGGCTGAAGTAAACAGTACTGCTCTTCACCCCACAGAAGAGAGCTCATTAGCATTTGAAGCAATACGGACAAAAAAATGGCTTGCTGAAAACAGAGCTGATTTTGACATAGTAAAAAGGGTTGGTTTTTTTACACTACCACTGAGAAATTTTAACCAACGTATGTTATAGACTTTAATTAAGTCCCTAAAGAATCCTATCAACTTGTGCAAAATGGGCATCCGATGACCCTTTAAAAATACATCGAACTGACCTCAACATTTTGAATGGTAATGTATATTAGATTTAACATAACACATTTCATGTTTGTAGTTAGTTTTAAAATTTGAGAGCACAAAATAATACAATTACCACAGCTACTGACACTGTTGGCATTCTAAAGCAATGCTTATTTATATATATATATATACTATAGTATAGTGTCACACATGGCAGCTAGTCTGTTTGTTGTGTGAAATATTGCAGTTTACATTTAAATGGATCATAATTTATGTAATTTACAAGAATTTGTACTTTGTGATAATGACTGTACATTATCTTGATACAAAATAAAAATAATAATAAATACAATAGTTTAAACTCAAAGTGATATCTTATGTTCATTTATTTATCACATATTACCATATGTTATTTATGTGAGAAGAAAGAGGCCGCACAGAATGTCGTAATTTGCCAATTACAGTAACAAGCATATAAGAGAAGCGTGTTTTTTATTTTCGAACGCTGTCCTGAAGGGATAATTGAAAACTCTGTCATCATTTACTTACTCTCATTTCTTTCCAAACATGTATGACTTTCTTCTGTGGAACACTAAGGAAGATATTTAGAGCACTGGCGTCCAAACAAGGTTTGATTTTCATTGTATTGGACGGAACATTTTCAAAATATCTTCTTTTGTGTTCTACACAAGAAAGAAATGAATACAAGTTTGGAAGGATATGAGGGTGAGTAAGTGATGAGAGAATTTTCATTTTTAATCTCAATACTGTCAAGACGGTTTAGGTGGAAACGGGTGTGCTGATATGAGATAGCTACTCTTGCTATTTCAGGTTCGAGGTGATTTCACACTGTGCACAGTCTATTGGAAAAACAGTTGTTACATGTAACACACTCGTTATTTAGAATCTCTTGAGAGCAGGAACATTACAAGCCTGTAACTAATGACTAAAAGTGCAATTTGAGATAATTGCAGACGTAGTTATGGATCCTCAGGAGAAAACTACTTATTAGATGGGCTGTAGTTTATATGTTGAATGTCTAACAATGTCAGCATTGCCCTGTTTGTTCTTACAAACAATAATATCATGAAACATGTTCAAAAATAGATAAAACTCCCATGGTAGCATATCCAAAACAGCATGGCAGCTTTTTTGTCCTTTAAATATTAGTTAAGACTTAACTGTTCATGCAGCTGCAATGCCAAAGATGCTCACTGTTTGATACATATGTGTATGTACAGATAGATGGGTGAAATCTGAAGGCTTTACTGTATTTCTGAGAAGATGCACCGTCTTGTCAGATCAAAGTACTTTTTAATACATCACAGCGAGCAAAAGGTTTAGAAAAAGCACTCTCTCTTTAATTCCGCCGTTTTATTCAGAATCTGCTGATGAATTGTTTTTCTCTTGTCAGTGTTTGTGTGTGTGTGTGTGTGTGTGTGCTTTGGGAGGGAAGGGCCATTCTATCAGAGATGGTTTAAGAGTTTAGCGCTCATTTCATCTCACTGGGTCTCTAATCGCTCTTTTGCTCCTCAAATAGCGCCTCTGTTCTCACTCACGGGGCTATCAGAGATCGTCTGTTCAAATTCAGAAAGTGCAAAGCCTCAGGCTGACAACAGCTCCCATCACACACATACGTTCTCGCTCTCTCACCTCTGTTTCCACCTGCTGATTCTCACTTGCTCTCTTTCACCTTCTAATTCCTCTCACCTCTCCGATCCTTCTCTCCTCTAATGTCTTTTCCCTCTTGAGCTGTCTAGATTTGTCTCATTCAGCCTCTGAAAAAGAATAGACTCACCTCCTCCTCCACCCAGAAGTGTCTTGTTAGCTGCAACGACAAAAAGAAAACAGAGGACTCTTCAGGGAAGATGTCAGTGACATTACAGCGAGAAAAACAGTGATTTAAATAAAAATAAATGCCTTACTGACTGACTCTACAAGTTTAATCCAAGGGGAGAAGGTCAAGGATGAGAATTAGTTAAAGGACTTTAACTCAATATTAATTCACTACCATTCAAGTGTGGGGTCAGTAAGATTTTTTTAAATGTTTTTGAAAGAAGTTTTATGCTCACCATCTACATTTACATCCCCGTGCTAGCTAATAATTATAAACATCTTTACTGTGACTTGTGTGTCCATGCTAACAAAAATATCAGTTAGTTAAAAAAATCTTACTGACCCCAAACAGGTTGTGCATACACTTTTCATATAATATGATATAATATAATGAATTGACGAATGAATGAATGAACAAATAAATAAAACAATTTCATTATATGAAATTAATTCATAGTGGATAAGCTCCTTAGTTTACTGCTTGCATGGTAAACTAAACAAAATGCAGTCGTGAGCGTGGTTATCTAAAGTGTTAATTGACATTTCCATCAATTCAGTAAAAAGCAGGGTCTTGAACCTATGTCATAGGTGAAACGAAAGCCTTCATCCAACTGCACAAATTACACTTGTAGATACAGAGCAGCTTTTTCATTAGAGACCTGAATTATAGACAATATACTGAAAAATGTTTTAGTGAATTATCTATATTCATTTCAATAAAAAGCTAAAATGTTGAAAAAATGTTCGCATCAAACTGAGCATTCAAGTACGAGGCTGGTTGCAAACAAAGCAGCACTGAAACAACATTGTTTCATGATCAGACAGTGAAGATAAAACACAAATGAGCAATAAGATTGCTGATTATTTTTCCTCATTTAAAATTCATTACACCTCTGCACACGGACATTAAAACACATGATAAGTGACGAGCTTATGAGCCAACAAATAATTTACCAGATGGAGTTAATGTAAGCCCAGACAAACACATTTTCTTCACACAAGCAGACACACGGCCACTGAAAAAAGGACAAACACACACACACGCACAATAATTTAGCAACAGAGATAGACTGACAAACAGAAAACAGTACGGAGAGAGGTAACCATAGCAACCCCAAAGCCCAAAGGTTTGTTACTGAAACCTAGTTAATTACACAGGGAGGGCAAAGGAAGAGAGATGGAGACAGACGAGATGAGAGAGACAGGAGAGACGGAGCAGGAAAGATGTCATTTGCAAGTGGATGTCCCTTTCTCTCCTGTCTGTCAGAGAAGAAAAAAACTACTAGTGAGAAGTAAAAAGGGATCAGATATGCACGAGGAAGGACAGAGAGCAAAACATTGGGAGAGAGAATGAGCGAAGGCTGTAAGTTGATGATACCCCAGGGAGAGAAATTTGCCATCTGCTTAAACCCTGTGTGCAGTGTTTTACCCAGGGGAAGGGTGACAGTAGTACCATAGAGATGATGATGTTCACACACACACACACCACTCTGAGGCATATTGACATGATGAGATTGTATGCGGGAATGTGTTCACAAAATGCAATCTTCTTATTCAGAACTGTAACTATTCTTTTCAGGCAGGATGAAATGGATCTGCGATGAAAACAATGTCAATGAACATCAATACTGAGGTTGGGATTGTAAACAAAAATGCTGTGCTGATTCTTAGTGTCAATTCGATTCCACACAGCAAGAGGCAATATACAGCAATGATGAGAGTTTACGGGCGGATTAGGATCACAGGGAAGGATTAGAAAAAAGAAAAACAAAAGGAGGAATAGAATCAAAAAAAGTTCAACAGAAGGTTGGGGGTGAGAGGAGGGATGGACGTGGAGGAGAGGCAGACAGAGATAAAGGTTGGGAGGTACAGAGGGATCAAGAACATCAACACGGGTATGGAAACACTCTATAGAAAGATGAAAAGAACAAAAGAGCTAAATAATTATTTTCTTACAAAATACAGCACAGCATGAGTTTGCATCATAATTCACAAGACAGAGAGCAATTGAGAGTGGGTTTTTTGCTTTTTATAATAAATGCATTAATTAGAGGAGCTGACAGAAAAGTTCTAGCTCTCATTTTTCTGAAAAAAAGGGTTTAAACAAACTAAACATTTGTTTGGGTTTTTTATTTTATTTTTATTAATGGTTTAAAATAAGCCAAATGTATAAAAATATAAGTACTTATAAAAGCTTATACGGTTGTCAAGTGATTATAATTTTTCATCTAATTAATTATATGATATACCAATTATTTAAAAATTAATCACATTATTCAAAAAATAATCACATCAATTTTGGGCTGAGAAATGACCCCCCAAAAGATCCTTTAAAGTCATTATTGTGTTAGTTAAGAAAAGCAGGAAAGACATTGCAAAAATAAGGTTTAAAAAGAAATACTTGATTCAACATTCATATAATAAACATGGCTTTCCGTTGGTGAAATTGAGCAAATCAGACAATATTGACAATACTGTGCCTAAAATTAAATACAATATTAGATTCTTGTTTGTTGAACTATTGCATAATATCAATTTGCAATATACTTTGAAGAAGAAAAAAAACAGCACACTTGCTCGTGTGATATTGCTAAACTATATCATATTATATAAATAAATTAAAAACAAAACATACAGGTGCATTTTCTTGATCTTTATGGGCATATAACGGCATTCTAATTGGCTACCTCATATATTCAGTCGTTTGTCCTGCATCATGTTCTTTAGAAGCTGTCTGCAATGTACAATAATGACAAACCGGTCTGGGCCAGGGTGGGTGTCTTCAATGCGTTAAATCATTTTAATGCATAATTTTTTCCATAATTAATATCACCAAATTAACATGTCAAATCAACAGCCCAATAAAAACTAAGTATTTACAAGGAATTAGTATACTGTAGTGTACCCATTATTAATACGAATACAACACCAAGCATGGGTATACAGAAAAGGTGATGGTCAAGTGTGGAACGGAAGTCTGTGTTTCTGAAATAGCCTGCCACCAGGGAGAGGGGGTGAAACCAGTGAGAGAGAGACGTCGTGTGTATGTCTGAACAGATGTCCTGAATGTCTGACACTCCAGAACCCTGCAGATACCTTGGCTTGTGCAAACTATTGCATTCATAAACACACACACACACACATGTACTGTACACAAACCTCCTCTCAGGAGGACAGCATCATAAAGATTTTATTTACTCGTGCAGGGCTGCAATTGCATGCAAGTCAAAGTCAATCCACTCACAGTTCAGTGCACAGATAGCTCAGGACATGCACTGCCTCACAGTCACAGAGGGAGACCCTAACAGCAAATTACATGCCATGCATTAAAATGTAATATGACAAAACCACAAAACAACACTGATGATGCTGCACAGAATCACATTATTCAAAAGGTGAATCAAAGTCTCAATGAAAAAGTAAACATTCCATAAATTGTACAATGCCAATACTCTGTAAGCGCAAATTGGGAGTAAAAATTGTCTGTAGCGAGTAAATAAAATTCTTTGAGAAACCAGGCTGGTAATTTTATTTAGAAATGTAAGGTTACATTGATCAAACATCAAGACACCTGCTAAAGAAAATGCTTGGAGTGTAATGGTGAAAATGTATTATTTTAAGTGTATCTGTGTCAGATGTGGTGAAAATTAAAGTTTGAACTTCGCTGGTAGTTTTTATTATAATACATTATTTAATAAAAAAATATGTTCATAGAATATAGTCATATTTGAATTTAAATATACGTAACTTAATTTACACACACACACACGCATATATATAAATATAACGCAAACACGCGTATATAGCCTACTTATGTTTTAAGTAGGTTTAAGTAAAACGCATACGCATATACATATATTTTGACATAATTTAATATATGGCTTTGTGTAATATATATGACTATATCATATTGAAAGATGAATGTTGTTTTGTGCGTTAGTGATCTGTGTTAAAATCCGTTACTCCACTGAGGAGATGAAGGGGTGGAGTGGCCCGAAAGAGAGAGAGCGCGAGGCGCATCGCTCTGAGTGACAGAGAGAGAGAGAGAGAGAGAGAGAGAGAGAGTCTGAGCGCGCGCGACGGTCACAGCGAGCCTGACTGACTGAAGATTGAGACGGTTAAAAACACAGAGAACGGGAGTCAAAACCACTGAAAAAAAACACGGTCTAGAAAAGAAGAAAATAAATATTTCTCAAAGGAAAGATGCCGTTTACCCAGACTGAGGTATGTTGCTCTAAACACTTCTTCATATACGCTACTTGTTACCAACGGTCAGTTTGAGACCGCTTATGCACATTATTTTCTGTTCTGCTCAACTCTGACTCTGAAATGAGGAAGACATATGTTTTTATACACATTATACGCGCTGTTTAGAGAATACTGATACATTCTGGCTGAATGCGTAGCCCCTAATTTGTCTTTCATTTGTTTGCTCTTAAGCGCCTATTTAATCAGTCTGAGGCGGCGTCACAGGATTTAAATGCAGGCGCTTTGAATTAAGATCCTGGATTGGGACTCACTCATTTATTTTAATGACCTGTTATTAAACGCATGCGACTGTGTATAATGCCCAAATGCGCTTGTTTGCTCTGATGGCTATTTAAATACTGGTAGCTATACAATCTGGTGAAGATTTGCATTTGTTTTTGTACTTTCAAACCTGGTGCAGAGTTTGCAAAGGAGTTAGTGCATCCGTCTTTGCGCGTGTATATTTGCACATTACTTTCTCTCATAATCGGTATAAAGACTATGTAGTACAGAAGGACATCTAATAATATCATTGGATATTAAAATATTTTTTTATGGTACAGATTACAGACATTTCCCTACTGCAATGTGATTTCGACTGAGATTATTGAAATCAGAACGCATTTAATAGCGGTTGTAAATTAGAACATGATGCTTGAGTTATTCACTTTTATATGTTTTTCCATGGATATCTCCTGTTGTTTAAATTAATGTTCACACTAAAGTTATCTTTTTACTTAATTTTTCAATAACAGACAATCTGTGCAATGAAAGAAAGAAAGAGAAATAAATAGGGAATTGCAGTTTTGGGTTGCATCTTGTTTATGAAAGCCAAAGGCACTCCTCTGTAGATCTTCAGGGAAATCATCTTGATTTCTGAAGGTGCAGTAAGTGCAGAGTGAGGGAGAGTGTGTGTGTGTGTGTGTGTGTGTAACATGGTGGCAACACTTCTATATTTTATCATATTTCCTTATTTCTCATCTTTTTTCCCTGCCCTGTTGGTGACAGCCAGGAAATGGTGGGGGTTTGTAGAGTCGCCAGCATGAGTCCATAGCCGTGCCAAAACAGTGGGGCCAGTATGTAACAAACATGCTTTACACTGCATGAGAGAAGTACACCAAGGCCTGCATCATGCATGCATGCACACACACACACACACACACACACACACACCTTCTAACACAGGCCCAGCAACTATTTTAATTACAAGTGTACCACCACAATTACCCTTACACTTCTTTTATTTTACATAAGCACATTTGAGGTATGCATTAATATTTGTATTGCATAAAATAATACATAAACAAAAAATACTAAAAAAACTATAGAAAATCTTGTCAAATTCAAGCAGCTCAAGTGATCCACCTAAATCCAACTTGTGGTCACAAAACAACACATAAACTACATCAAGAGTGAGACATTTGGGATTAGCACAGTACTTCAGACCCAACTCCACTCACACAGCAGATTACACAGACTTAGAGTACATCAACTCTAACGCAGATTAACATGGTGGTCAAATGCAGATGAGCAATGAAAGAAAGAGAGCAAGAGGCGGAGAGCAACACAGCTCAGTAAGAGAAAATTCACGAGAGATTAAATCTGCTTGTTCTATTTTTTCCCCCTTTCTTTTTCTGAAAATGACCAAAAAACGTATGAGAAAATGTGATAGTAACAACAATTACATTTAAGAAACCAAACACAAAGTTGAGATATTAACAAATTCTTAATATTTTTGGGTATAATAATTTGTTTTTGCTTTCATTGCAGATACAGCTTAAAATATCTGTAAAGAAAATTGGCAGATCTCTAGGCAGCAGCTCTAGTTGTTTTATAATTCACAGTTTGGCCTGTGAGAGTGGTGTGTGTGTGTGTGTGTGTGTCAGTGGGGTCACTCTGCAGTGGGTTGCATGATAAAAACACAGCACTACAAATTACAATAGGGATAAAGCAGCTTTACAACTGACCACTTTTCTATATATTTCTATATATTAGAGAAATAAAATAGTGGAACATGTAAAAACAGATACAAGTTATTTAGCGGTCTACATGGTCATTTTTATTGCAGCTAGTTCACTTTAAATTATTGACCATAGCCTTTCTAATGAATTGTTTTGTCAAAGCCACTAAGGTTTGCATCAAAACATCTAATGCACTTTGCACACAAAAACTGCATGGCAGTAGAGAATAGAGGAAAAGAGACGTGTCTGTTCCTGGTGAGTGCTTTGAGGCTGACCGACAGACTGAGCAATTCATGATCTAACTATCACCATGCACTGTTGCTAGAGCAACTTATATTCCATCAGATATTGGGTACTAGAAATTATTTTTTTGTTTGTAGAACAAAATGGTAAACAACACACACACTTAGTCATATTTCTTTCACCCTGCACTACATTCAGAGCAGGAGCAATCACGCAGTCTTTTGGTATGCGTTAGAGTGTCCTTTCAATATGCAAGTACTTCTAAAACTGCAATAATACAGTGTTCGCTCATGTTTTCTAGCCTGGCAGCTGTAATAATCTCACATTTGGTTTCCCAGTCTGCCTAGCATTACCAAACACTTGTAATCTGGAGTTTTTTCTCTCAACAACAGTTACAAATTGTGCTTTGCAGTTTTTGAAAATGATTGCTGCTTGCAATGCATAAATACATGCATGGTGATGATCTGACTCCGGTTAAAAGGATCTCTGTACAGTTTTGGTGAGATTATGGTTGTTCAATAACCATGTAACTTGGAGTTAGGGGTGGGTATTTAATATGATCATCATCGTGATATATCAATAGGAGTAGTTTTTTACACAATAACAAATCATATCATGATTAAATATCATGATGTTTTTCATCATTATTAACATACAGTACCAGTTTCATAATACTCTACGCCTCTACATTCTCTCTACTAAATCAAACAATTATTGAAAGCAAATAAACTGGGATAAAATAAAGATTATTTCAAACAATATGACATTAATACAACAGAACAAAATAGAAATGAAATAAACAATTGGTGATTCATATTTTAAATCATTCCCTTTTAACCATGGGCAACATGAACATAACATGGCAAACATGTTGCACCACATCAAGTGTTTAAATTCCCCCCCCATTAAGTGCTTTATTTTCATAATGGCAGAAATTGAGTGTTTACACAACATCAGTGATCAGTGATCAAACCACTTCTGAAAAATCTGAACAAGGTTATGACACCAATACTCTTCTTTTAATCCACTCACATCTTATACAAGACTCCAACTGAATCATAATTTGTAAGTTATTGATTCCTTATATATTACAGTAAGGCGATTGATGCACAATGAGCTCTGAGCTCTTTGTAATGTCCGTTTTAAGGGCGGAAATGCAGTCAGACTCGTCTTGCTCTCTGGAGAGGGAACAGCACTCCCAAAACAATGAGTGTTTTGTCTTATCCTCTGCCAAGCCAGGGTTGTCATAGACACAGGACCTACGTCAGTGTCGTTTATTAATCAATGTGGCCGTTTTGGTCAATGACACAAAGTAATTTTTATTTTGCCTCAATCAAACGCTCTTCTGTTAGACACAGATCTCTAGATGTGCCTCGCCTGACGTGAACAAGATAAGAAAAGACAGCGTTGTCTGAAAGGAAGTATGATAGAGGAGATTGTGTCTGGGGCAGGCAGAGTTTATAGGTATAATGGGTCTCAAAGAGTTGCTTGTATAGCTCTAGAATCAATGAAATGGAGGCGATATGAATTAAGTGAATGTGGCTCTAGATAATTGGACAAGGTCTGAAAGGAGCCCAGAAGAGGCTGAATAGATGGATTTTATTATTCCATGAAAAAACCAGCTGCAAGCTCTGAAATAAGCTTTGATAATGCAACTATTTTTAGCATGTGGCAGGTTAACAGAGTGAGTCCGGACATACAAAATCACTTGCGTTCAATGACACAACTGACATAAAGCATGCCTATAGACCGAGGGTGCTCAAAGTCTACATTCAAAGGTCCAAATCTGAATTTTCATCATGTCAAAGGTCCGGAACAATTGGTTATTATATGATGCTGATTTTTTGGCCAATATGTTTGGCTGATTTTATTTTTTCTTCTTCTTCTTTATCTCATAAAACAGATAGTAATTGTTTATTGCAGGGCACAAGATGGTAGTAGTAGTAGCCTAATTCATAGAAATAATACATGGCTCAAAACTTAAGCACCATAAGCACAGATCTATGGCCTGTTTCATTAAACAGATTTACCAAATAAGCAGGTTCATTTCAGTTAGTCTGACTTATTGTCATTTGATTTGGTTCAAAATAAGTCAGACTAACTGAAATAAGCCTGGCTTGTTTGGCAAATGCGTTTAATGAACAAGCCCCCTGAAGCATGCTTTTTGTTTATGTTTGCTGATGGACACAGTTTTTCCCACAGACTTGCAAATGCAAATTAATTCTCTGCCAGCAGGAGGCGCTTTTGAAGCGGGAGATATCGTGGTTTCCCCGGTAACAGCTGTAATCAAATAAACACCACGCTCACAAACGCTACTTTATCAGGCATTACAGGAAAGACGAAATTAAAATGACATCGAAGCTTTTCTGAAGATGGTCGGTTCTTTTCAAAAATATATTCATATAAAAACACCCGCGCTGCATTTTAATTTTGAAATGTGTAGTGCTCAGTTTATTCAACGAAGACAAAGCCTTTTGGAGAATCTATTTGTGGTGGTCAGTTTTGATATTGTGACGATAAATAATTCAATTATGGGAAACACTGGGCACTGCTACAAGTCAATGGTCATAATCTAAGTGATAACAACAACAACAAAAATAGCCTACTCATATTAATGCTGAAATGTCATCGGATTATATCAAACGCCATACGCTCACTGCTGGATGTCATGACAACAAATGTCATGAAGGAAAAGTTTGAACATCTCCAAAAAGACAATAAAAACTAAACAAATGATTTACAAGTTTAGCATGCGTTTATCAAAGTAGGAAATATAATTAGTGCTCTTGAAATACGAAACGGAAGCAGGTCTGGATTGAATTCCCTCCGGGTCCGGACCGGAGTCCAGACTTTGAGAAGCACTGCTTATAGACTGTGCTTTGATTGAAAACATGTCCATTTAAACCATTTAAGCCTTCATTGAAATTACATAGCTTATCTAACACATGCTTGTTAAATCATTGCAGTTCATTTATAATTTACATACAGAGAGACCCATTCAACCAGAGCTACAACTTTTTATATTTGTGCTCAGCTACTTAAAGTGATACAGTGTAGTGTGGGAAGAACGCATAAATGCATGTACGTGTTTGCGCACAGCATGGTGCCTTGAGTTTGGCTCTTAATGAGCTATAAAAAAAACAAATGCACAGGCCTCCCATAGGAAGCCAAACACCGCTCAGCTTATAGAGATCGCTTCTGAACATGGTTCGTTTCACTCTCCGCTCGGTGAGTGGGGTTTGTCGAACATGTAGGCAACTTTGTTCACTGACCTAAATGCATGAATTGTCTTTATATAAAAAGTGGCACTTTTTATTCACCACACAGTGGGGGCTGTTTATTACAACATTTTGCTTTTTCTTGCTATGTGAAATGCTGATAAGAGAAATTTACCCACATTAAGTCAAATTCAAACAAACCTAATTATTTTTCTTCCCGTGTGCATGCTCTGCTTCTGAGTGTTTGTGTTTGATGTTCATAAGCACTGGCTGAGGGACAGCAAGAGGTATGATTGGTTGTTTTGTATGTGATTGCGAGTGTGTGTGTGTGTGTGTGTGCTTGAAGACAGAGAGAAACAGAGCAGTGTATCCAGCACTTAAATTGTCTGCTTATTTCCAGTGACTGCATCATTTACAATGAAACTAGGAGCATAAGAAAAAGAGAATAAAAGGGCAAATAAGAAATAGGAGTGACATGGTCATGCAAGGGAGGAATGCTATTTGAAAGAAGCTAGTTGAAAGTAACTTCACCAGAAAGTGATTACGTATGTATGTCACTGTTCAAGTATAATTCTAATAAAAGCCCATCTCATCCAGCCGGAAGGGTGGATTGTATATTGGCATAAAAATATTGGATCACAAATGTAAAGGGAGATTGGAAAACAAAATAAATGTAAACAAATGAGAAGACAAGAGAATAAAGGAAAAGTAGTGACAAGGACAAATGTATATCATATTTACAATATTGATGATATATCCACCTCAAGAAAAGTAAACATTATACATATTAGAAATATGATGGCAATAATAACATTTCCTCTTAAGAATAAAAGGATGAATCTGAAAGAGGAATAATAGACTAAAAGACTGGTGGAACAAAAATGTGATTTAGCATTTACCTGTTAATTAGGGACCATGACAGATAGAGAGAGAAATGAGAGGTGAAATGTAGAAAGGTGGCAAAAAATTATTTTAGTAAAACAATACTGCACAACATATAATGTTCTGTGTTTATATAGTAAAATCAGTTATCTCAAAAAGAAAAAGAGAGAATTTGAAGAGAAATATTCTCCCTAGAAATGTCGAAATGCATTTAATTTATGAGGTGATTCATAACATCTTATTTTCTGTATTCTGACAACAACGAACAACAAACTCGATACAAGAGCATATTTCTTATCAAACCAAGGGTCTTAAAATGCTCTGTTAAACTTCAGGGTCAAGAACATTATGTCTTGTTCATTCAAAGGATGTTTTATGAGATGACTGCTTAGTGCACATTCTATAGACAGATGAGATGTGCTAACACGGTCAGAGTTTACATGGGGGTTGGGGTTCATTCGCCTGCTGCAGGTGCAGATGTACAAATCCAACTGCACAAGCATCATGCTGCCGCATTTGACTCCATCATTCATGATTAAGAAAAGGTCAATAAAGCTAATTCATTCTCCACTCTCTGTAGGCATTCAAGTCCATTCATGTATCTTCTTTGCACCTTATGAATTACAGTACAGTCATGCTAACATCTTGGCATCAGGCATAAAGAAAAGCAAAGAATATTACAACAGTGGTGTGTCACTCAAAACACATCAGCATGAACTGAAATACAAATCAAAGTCATAGAATATTTTCATGTCACATAAAAACCCATAACAGAAATATAAGCATGAATGCCTTAGTTCAAGTTCCACTGTAAATGTCCTTGTCTCTGCATCCCCAAATGACTATAAAGCAACCAGCTTTAATTATGCTTGATAAGCCTTGGTGATTTTGTGTTGCATATACATTCAAAGGTTCTGTGTTATTTAAATCCTTTAGGTCTCTCTCTTCGCTCTCTCACCCTGTGCCACTTTAGTGCATCTTTATCACATTCACAAGCCACTGGCTCTGTTCAGTGCACAAACACTGAATATAATAAGGACATAAATCAGTATAGGCATTTATGCATTAATGGTTCACAGATTACAGTAAATGCACTGGTGAACATCCAAGAGGACTGGAGCCAAGAGAGAGAGAAAGCACACATAAGAAGGGAAATATGGGGGAAAAACAAGGTGTGTTCCCCTCTCTGCTCATCCACGTCCTTGTCACACTTACCCCTCATCGCTGCTTCTCCCTCACTTTGCTCCTGGTTGTTCATACTAAAAGGCTGCAGTGTGTGGGTGTATGTTGAGAGGCAGGTCACATCCCTGCATCTCCTGCCATTTTCACTCCCGTTGCTGAATTACCCCTGATTACCTTTAGCTAATTATCATCAGATCTTAGAAAGTGAAATACACACATACGCACACACACACACACATTACTATTCAGCGCTACAGAGCCACTGGCAGTTAAAGATCTGAGACATCACCGGACTGCAAAAAAAAAAAAGAGAGAGAGAGAGAGAACGGTACCTAGGCACCTCATCAAGGTGTTTGTACTTCACTGTCAAAACATCTCTGTGTAGCAATTATATATTTTTTTCCTTTCTTCACTGAATAGTAGGTAATTACAACGAGTAGACTGAGCAATGAATTAGACCGCTTCCTAAAAAGAAGCTTTGAAGCGTCATTAGCAAAAGACAGATCTGTCATTTCTTGAATGTGACAAATGTAGAATATTCTAGAGCACTTACAATTCTAGAACACCGTGTCCCAATGACGAAACCTTTTTAAAACAGAACTGCACTGTGGACTATCACTACAACACTATAGCCTGGAGGCCTAGAGCACTAGTTTCACAGGCATGTGCTGATATGGGAACTGAAAAATATCCTGACACACAAGTATGCCCTCTGGCCAATGCTCTGCTATTACGGCGTCTATCTTTGTAGCCCCAATGTAAGTCACATGCACACATACAGTCACTCACTGTTCAGTAAAATACCACAATTCCTGAGGGCCCTATACCAATCATGTCATATTAACCAAGTCTACCACTCTTACGTCTAAGGGACCAGACAGTAACGTGAAGCTCTCCAGTTGTTTACATTGTTAGCCAGCCAATACTACAGTTATTTATCAGTGCTTGTTGTGAATTAATAATGAACTGGATTTGCTGGGGAATAATTATTTCATGATGTACTTTAGTAATATTTTATGACAAAGCTGTGTGAGGAACAAGATAGACCATTAAGATTTAATGCTCCTTCATGATCCTAAGACAAAGCCCAGTGAGCCTGTCTTTGTGTCAGTGCTGTGAATATGTGTTGTTGTGGATACTGGGACTGACAGTCATTTCTGCCACCAAATTTGATTCCAATAGGTTCATCAATCTTCCTTCTTTCCTTTACTCCTCCATCTGCCCCTCTCTCTCTTTTCCATTCTCTCTCCCTCGCTCAGCAAATGAGAAATTTGAAAGGCAGAGATGGGTAGGTTACGTGCACAGGATGGTAAAAATGTCTGACATGGCTCATACACATTTGCATGCACACGAACACATATACACAGACACACTCATCCTCAAACATGCAAGGGCATACAAATAAAAGCACAGATCTGTCACCATTCTAATAACTTTAAGAACAGAGGACATATGTACCATCAGCAATTTTAACAAACCTGGAGCAGTGGAACTGCACTACCCTACTGCAGGTGAACATTATTACTGTCCATTTTCAGCATTTACTCAAGCACGTCTGGGGATGGAGGTCAGTGCGAGCATGACAGCAGCACTGATATAACCTCTTATCATCTCTCATCATAATCTCTTCCCTAATGTGACTGCCCCATTATATCGTACGAGAGAGAGAGAAAGGTGAACAAAGAAGGGCAACGGTCTGTGTATTTGTCTGGTTTTACACCCGCTAGACATTTTAAGGCATCTGCCTCTGTTATGTGTTTTTTTCCACCATCTAAGAGCATTGATTGGCGAAAATTCCCCAATACGTTCATTGAATTTAATTAGCCTTCTTTGACCTTATTACTCCTCCTCTGCTCAATTCCCTTTACATTAGGTGTGTGCCTTGGAAATGCCCCATCTCCTCACACACGTGGTACTATATGAGCCTCCGCTGATCCATCTTCACCAGCTGCTACGTCCACATGGTGCATTAAATTTCTGCAATAATGTTTTTGATCACTCCCAATCTATGACTGGACCGTGAAAAAGCAATTATACTGGGAGCCAGTGGGACCCAGAGGAGACTTTCAACATCACAAACACAAATCAACCATGTCAGGCTCGGGAATTTAAACAGATTTAGTACACTATGATACAAAGAGAGTTAACAGTTGCTGGTTCAGAGGCTCAGTCCCAAAGCAGTAGTTCTAGAAAACATAAACTACAAACACTCAAAGTGAAAATCTAAATTTATGAAAATAAGCATATATTAAACTAAGCATAATTTTAGACTCACCTAAAAATGTAATTGGTCTCAGAAATCTGGCAGGAAAAACAATCTTGCTCTGTCTTTACCTGATATAGAGAATTGAGTCAGAACAGACACCCATCTTTTCTTGCCATAGCTCAGTCTTGTCAACAATGTGACCCAGTTTGCAACAATATGTGTGTGCCTTGATTTTGCATTTTTGGTCCTGGCTATGGCTTAGAGCAGTCTGTAAAATAGATTTTCCACTTAATTCTTCACACTGAACTTGACTTCACCATTTTCAGAGTTGATATTCTTTGAAATACATTTCTTTTTAGGTCAAGCCAAGTTTAAAGAGAAAATGACACACTGTGAATATAAAAGTCTTCTGTCCTGTCCTGGCACTCTAATTCACTGAAAATCTTTTCTTCACAGGTAACACGGTCCCAAAGATGAGGGGTTACAACATCCCTGTGTCCCGTCAATCCTCGTTCAAGAATACACAATCAACAGGATGTCAACTTTGAAGGACAAACTGCACCCTGAACACACACCATCGGCTCGGATATACTCTTGTATGGAAGTGATGAAATTTTTGATTCTATTGATTGACACTGGAAAAAATTTCCAGGGTTTTTCTGGTTATACTTATTCCAGAGCCTAAAATTCAGAGGAATCCTACAAATAAAGGGCTGCAATTTTTGGTCACATAAGTCGAAGGACATAGAGAATCAAGAAAAAAGACCTTGAGCCCTTTATCAATTTCCTATCTATAATTAAGAAGACGACTGCCACTGTTAAAACTCACACTGCTCAGACCTACCAGCCAAAGGACAATGTGGGACACTCGCTAGACGGTAAGAAATGTCGTTTATAATTCTGTGTTAATTAATACAATATGAATACGATATTAAAATGTGTAAAGAGTTGGGTGGCTGAATAAAAAAGATTGTGCAACAGGAAAATATCATTTTATATTGTCAACAGAATTGAAGTAGACACCAAAAAGAAAACAAAGAAATAAAAATCCTTCAAGAGAAGGATCAAAAAGCTGATTTAGGCAGAATGAAAATGCAGGATTGACACAGAAGGATCAGCAGGATATACAGGAAAAGAAAAAAACACACAGTATGATTAAAGAAGAGTATAAGATGAGCTTACAAGAGATTACAGATGCACAGTAGGCGGTTACGGAGATAGCCGGGATGAAAACCTTCTTCAGCGCATAGAAATATTTGAGTGAAGGATCGAGAAACAGATAAGAGATGCAGAACAGAGAGAAGGTAAATTTAACCTGACTACACACAAATGTTTCAAACCATGTAGCAAGAGATGGAGCCTCTCGCGGTCACTCTGCCGTCTAAAGGCAAACTTGCCTCAACTCCACAGTGCTCTGACAGCCCCAAACACATGCAAAATGCTACTATATTTTACTAGCTTTTGCTATGAAAAAGACTTTAGCATAAAGGCATGGTTATTAGGTATACGTTTTTGCTATTTTCTTTACTCTCTGTCCTCAGGCTCCCACCCCTTTTTGTGAAAATACACTGTCAGGCCTTCCCAAATTTATACACACTGGGAGAGCCATTAAATGTGACATTTAAATTGCTTCCATTTTCATGCAACGCACCTCATTTAAAAAAGAGAGACAGACTTAAAAAGGAGAGTCAAAGTGACAACAATGATATCTCTTTTTTTACAGCAGTATTTTCGCTAATCGTTTCCTTAGAATGTTATAAATGTGGTCTATAGTCAAAGCAAACAAGATGAACTTGTTTCCAATAAAATGGAATCATTTCCAAGACATGCAAGCTATTTTCTCTTTCTAATTTCCTCACTATTTCTCCATCTCTAAGCCCCAACGATCAATTTTGCATGGGTGCAAGCACTGTTTAAGGGTTTGTTTTGCATGTAGTTGCTGCCTAAGGTAACAACGTTTATAACCAAGAGGCAGCCAACCAACTCCCATCTGGCCTGGCCTGCAACACAAACAACCTTGAGTCCAATCCCACAGGATGGCAGGCAGCAAAAAGAATGACACCAACCCTTCACACACAAATACTCACAAAAACAAGTACGTTTTGGATTAGTCACATAGGAATATGTTAATGTCTCAAAATTGAGTGCAAATGTACATTTTAATGAGTAAAAATATTTTCCTTTACAAAAAGAAAATTTGTGACAAACTGGAAATTATACAACATTGTAATGCAATAATTAAACAAATAAAATAAATAAAAATAAAAACTTTCTACAATGAAGGGCATACAAAACATCACATTACCTTTGGTTGGCAGTTTTAAACAATGCTAAGCAATACTTTTAATAATGCATCCAGGACTAATTTACTTTTTGTGCAATTTTAGACTTTTTTTTTTTATAATATTGAATGTAGAGATGCACCGATTGCAATTTTCTTGGCCGATTCAGATTTCCGATTTTCTTTGGAGGTGTGGCCTGCCGATACCGATTTTTGCCGATTCCGATTTTCTTTCTAAGAACTATAATTGACAGCACATACAAAAAATATCTATGCAAATTTCAATGAAAAAATATTTACAAAATAAAATTACTTATTAAACATTACAATCCCCCCAAGTTACAGATTTTCTTTCACTTAAACACCTCTCAAAATAAAGTGCTCTGTGACTGGAAAGAGGAAGAAATTGTTTACTTAAAATGAGTTGCTGTATGTAACAAAACGGATGTCATTTCCCACTGTTTATAGATGGTCATTTTCCCCCCTAACCTTATTAAATGTCATCTTTCACATCAAATTCTTACTTTGTTTCAATTAATTCAGTTAGCATAATAAGAAACGGTAGAGTTGTTACCATTCAAATGAAATTAGTATTAACAAATAGAGCCCTGCATGGGCCTCAAATTTTGGCCCTAGCCTAAACCTGGCCCGAGACGCTCAGGTCCTAGCCGGCCCGTGTCCGACAGCTTATCAGAATTACCGACCCGAGCCCGTCTTTTTTTTTTAATGGTTCATGTTTCAGCTATTAAGATTAGGACGTTTTGTATGTAATGGCAAAGTGATTATATTTCGTTTCGTTTTTTATTAAGTTAATTTATAAAAACGTTTGGAGCAGCAGCAGACCAGCAGACTGATCATAGCTTATGTTTGATCAATTTAACCTTATGAAACCATCACGACTTGCATAAAATACAATTTAGATTTATAGATCACATACATGATAAATAGATCTATAGAAAGCTTTAAATTAAGCTGACTACTAAACGAAATTAATCAAATCGAAAACAAATACTTTTTCATTATAATCATAATCTGTGATGCACTTCTCTCTATAGGCGCGTCTAATGAGGAGATAGCGAATCAGGATCATCTTCATCTTTGCGACACGGACACAGAAAACACTAGTGTATTAGTAAATAATTAAAATAGCTCCTTACTATTTCCCCTGGACACATTTATGGTAATTACTTTTGCTGGGGCGTTGCGGGCAAGCTTTAGTCTATTGCGTGCGTTTGAACACAGAACCCTTCCGCTGCGCTGACACTAAACACCGTCGAGCCACTTTCAGTCTTGGCAGCACGACTTGATGAAGTTGAGGCGCAGTATAAATGTATTTATACTTCAAAATTTCAAATGCGTAATAATTTTATAAGATTAATGTTTTTCATATTTTTTAAACATACAAATAAATGTTGACATTTTTTTATTATACTTTTAAATATGACTAAACCACCAGCAAGTGTCCGTTTTATTGAGTGAGTAATTTATTAATTCATTCAACCGATTCATTCAAACGGCTGATTCATTCATAAACGAGGCAAGTGACTGTCATTATGAATGGGCCACTGAATCATTGACTCACGATTGAACACGATTCGTTCAAAAACATGGATTCATTCAGTAATGAAACACCGCTGTGTGTTGTTTGGAGACACAACAGTTCTGCTGTGGCTTTGATCTGAACTATTTTCGGATGCAAAATTGAGCAAAAACAGTCAATATTTTGTCTAAAATCTAAGTCACTTAATTTTAACTTCTGGTTTAT
The DNA here is from genome assembly GCA_027564155.1 of Gymnocypris eckloni scoliostomus. Classification (NCBI taxonomy): domain Eukaryota; kingdom Metazoa; phylum Chordata; class Actinopteri; order Cypriniformes; family Cyprinidae; genus Gymnocypris; species Gymnocypris eckloni. The sequence continues at coordinate 19,128,627 of CM050426.1, read as the reverse complement.
TGAAATACTATTGTATAAAATCAGTGTCACATAGCAATCGTGCTGATATTGATATTCGGGGAAACATCATGGCCGTCTAATGTTGCTTATCTAAATCATGATTTGTAAATATCTTTTTTTTCTACCACAGAATGATCTATACATTTATGTGAGTTACTTTGTGTGTGCTGTCTCTCTCACACACTTACTCAGGCTGTGCAAGCCTCATCTGGCATGACATAAAAACATTATCAGTCGCCGTTTACACCGTATGCAATTCAAATTTGAATCATTCTCACTCGAAACAACGTGACTGTGAGTGTACACGTGGCTGTGATGTCATTGCCTGCGTTGCGCCACTGTCAATAAAAGGATCGGCTCGGAATCGGCAAGATGTGAGACCGCTTGGTCTGTCACGATGCAGGCCGGTCATGCAAAAAAAAAATCACCCGATTCCGATCACTTGCCGGTCAATTGGTGCATCTCAATTTTTTTTTACATTTTAGACCTAAGGGGATAGTCTAGATATTGAATTGTAATAAAAAAAAGATTTTCCAGCAAAATTGCAAAATTTCTTTGCATTCCTTCTATTTAACATTGATAAGAGTCACAGACAAGGCTTACAGAGAATACATACACAGGAAATTCACAATCCTTGGCCATCTAGTCAATGACTGGTTAAACAGAGTGAAATCTCTGTTGGGTATTCTATGTAGTCTCTCTGAATAATTCATGCTATTTTGAAAACAATAACAACCAAGAAACAGCATCCATTATGCATGTCAATTTGTTATAAACGTCTGTGGTTTTCATCTAAATCTCAATTGCAAATCAGGCTGAAAACGAGAACTCTATCTGACCCTTCCATGAACTTTCAAAAGCTTGATCTAAAATTAAACTAGTGATTTATTCAAAAACAGTTCGCTGTTACATTTGAATTGTAATATGACTTAAGGTCAATCCATGAATAAACCTGTAATTGTTTTTTCAGGAACTCAAATGTCAGTCACATTTTAATATAAGTTCAGAACAACCACCTCACACCTACAATTTTCAGTGTATAATGTAGTAACGTAAGCGTTACATTCAACTCTTTCCACACTATTCATTTACATAGCTCAACCACAATCCATTTCTGTTCTCTTTCAGTCCTTTTTTATTTTAATGTTATGTCTAATGCTCCCTATCTGTCAGTTGCTCTGTTAAGGTTATCTAGAAAGCTGTTCAGCTTGACAGATTTTCTCTGCTCTTGCCACCTTCAATGTTTTTCACATTTAAGCAGAAGTCATGTAAACGTCAGACAGCATAACAGATATGTGGACTTATAATTGCACTGAACTCTACACCAAATGTAACCTCTGTATTTTGAAAATGTATTTTCTATATTTCCCACAGGGCTTGTGATTGGAAGTAAAAAAGGGCAAGAAAGACCTGCGTTTTCCCAACTACACAGACCAAGAATATTGACTTAAGACATTGGGTTAAATTACCTCTGCAGAGAGAGTGGGGTACATTGCCTGGAATTATGGCCACAGAGAGCCTAGTTGAACTCCGCGATTGGTTGTTCCTACTTCTCCTATGCCTGACATTATTGGTTGAAGTCCTCGAGTTTGCTGCAGCAACAGCTGCTGTCGCGGAGGCATCTCTTGGAGAGGCGGAGCTTCAGGGAGACGTGCCATGCCCGTCAGCTTGCAGGTGTGATGATGGCTTCATTTACTGCAATGACCGTGGCTTGAGTATCATCCCACCATTACCATTAATGGCAGCTGTGCTCTATCTGCAAAACAACCGCATAGACAATGCTGGGCTACCAACATCTTTAGAGCGACGACTGACTGTGCGAGTAGTTTACCTTTATGATAATGAACTTGACGATTTTCCAACACATCTGCCTCCATCGCTACGAGAACTTCACCTACAGGACAACAATATACGTGCTTTACCCCGTTCTGCTCTTGCACGGCTCCCCCTACTGGAGAAGCTTCACATGGATGACAATTCTGTTTCAACCGTAAGTATAGAAGACAAAGCATTCGCCAACAATCCGAGGCTGCGTCTTCTTTTCTTGTCACGCAACCACCTCTCAAGTATACCATCAGGATTGCCTGCATCACTTGAGGAACTACGCCTAGATGACAATCGGATTTCAACTATTCCAACACATGCATTTCGAGGTCTCTCCTCTCTAAGACGTCTCTTCCTTGATGGAAACCTGCTGGCAAATCAGCGTATTGCAGACGATACATTCTCACGGCTATCTAATATCACAGAACTCTCTCTGGTTCGTAACTCGCTCCAGGCACCACCATTAAACCTTCCAAGCAAGCATCTCCTTCGCCTCTATCTACAGGACAATGCCATAGTCCACATGCCACGAGGCTCCCTGGATGGCATGCGAAGGCTACAAAAACTGGACCTATCAGGTAACAACTTGACGACTCTCCCGAGAGGTTTATTCAAGGACCTGGACAGCCTTTCACAATTACTTGTCCGAGGAAATCCTTGGTACTGTGGCTGTAACCTCCGCTGGCTTCATGACTGGTTGCATGAACGAGGTTCATCAGTGACTGTGAGAGGTTTAACTTGCCATGGACCAGAGAGACTTAGAGGCATGGCACTAAGGGACCTTACAAGTCAGTTGGAAGACTGTGAGATCAGCGTAGATTCTGCAGGAGGAATGGTTGGAAACGATGGAGGAAAGAAGGAGAAAAGTTATTTTCCGACACAAGCACCAGCTACAACAACCCCTCCACTTCCGCAGGGTTCTCTCTTTACCCTCAGATCCAGACGACCAGGCCACAAGTATTCAGATATTAGCCAGGACAGTCTTGGAGGTGGAAATGGGGTTACAAGTAAATCAATACTAATCAGTGTAAAACCTCTCACACCAGAGACAGTTCACATTACCTGGCAGGCAGCACAGCCAGTCCCCTCCTTCAGACTTTCCTGGTTGCGACTAGGCAACAGTCCTGCAATGGGGTCAATCACAGAAACACTTGTGCCAGGGGATCGCCGTGAGTATTTACTTACGCAACTACAGCCCGAGTCAAGTTACATCATCTGCTTGGTTCCTCTCTCTGGGAACAATGGTAAAAGAACCTCTTTTACTGCAAGTGGCGGTTTAAACTTAAACACAAACTCAGAGCATGAGCACCCTGCTTGTGCCAAAACAGAGACGGATCCCCTCGAGCAGCCTATTTCAGACCAGGACAGTGATCAAGGAACTGACCAACTGTCAGCCCTACCACTTGCTGGAATTATTGGAGGTGCAACAGCATTGGTGTCTTTGTTCTTAATTTTTGGCATCTTCTGCTGGTACGGACACCGTGCGGGGTACCTTGTGCCAGGTGACCATACTATGTACGGCAGAGATGTTGTTGAGTCTGGAACCATAAAAGACACATCCATCTTAGAAATCAGAGCTCGTGGCTTTCAAATGACACCAATGTCTGCCCCACAGCCTTTGCAACCCAAGGCAAAAGTTGAGGATATGACATACATTCATACTATCTTTCCCTCTAATAATGCAACTCTATATAGGAGCACCCTGAACCACACAGGGAATCCAGGCTATGGAACAAATCGAGGGTACAGAGAAGGGGGAATACCAGACATAGATTATTCATACACGTGATAGCCTTTTTTATAACCCCCTTCCTGTTCTGTTCCTGTTATCAGGTAAAGCAGTTGGGTAAGGGTTCTTTCCCCAGGTTCTAAAGTAGGGGTGTGCCGATTCTAAGGGGACCATTTTTTCCCATCTATCGTACAAAAAATATTATTACCGGATAGAAGATTAAGTAATTTTTTTTTTTATAAATATTTATACTTAAAATAGAATAGTTTTTGGAGCATTGGTGTAACATGGGGATGTTTAAAACCAAAATCAGGATTGCGCAAATTGAATAAAGTAATTTAATGATGTTACAAGAATGAAAATCACTTACTATTCAAAACCAGGTGTTAAAAAACGCTATATGGACTGTTCTACATAGATGATGCAAAACAATTAAATGATTACATAAAAATGTTCACAAAGAACACATTGTGATACACTCCTAAAAATAAAGGTTCTTTACTAGCATCAATGGTTCCACAAAGAACCTTTACCATCCATGCAACCTTTCTTTTCATTCCACAAAAGGTTCTTTACAGTGGAAAAGGTTCTTTAGATTATTAAAATGTTCTTCACACTAAGAAAAAAATATATTTTAAGAACTGTTCACTGAAAGGTTCTTTGTGAAACCAAAACTGGTTCTTCTATGGCATCGCTGCAAAAAAAACAACCTTTTGGAACCTTTATTTTTAAGAGTGTACTGTATGTGAATGAAGCGGGATTTCATTCGGCACACCCCTGTTCCAAAGTAACCTTTGTGCCTCCTTTAGTCTGTTTTTAAAACATTGTTCTTAATGGAAAACCCTGGAACATGCTTAAAATACCTATAATAGTCAGAAAGTGCCAGGGATACCACTCTTGGTGTTGATGTTATCCAATATTCAGATTATAATTGAAGCTGTTTTTGCATCTTAGTACCAATGATTAGCAGTGTCCTAAAACTAGCTCATTTTAAGGGTTAGCATGATGATGATGAGATCTGGGACCAGGTTCATATAGATATCATTTTACTACCTGGACATTACGGTGTATATATGCGCTGGGGAAAACTGATGCTTTTCCATTCTGGAGGATACTGATGACAACAACAACAACAAAAATATTTTGGGGGGCTGATATTCAAATTCTAATTTTCAGTTCTCTCTCCCTCCTTTTATGGGCTTTTCCTTTATTCTCTCCATTTCTTTTGCACGCAGCACGAGGACGTTGTTCCCAACCCAGAGAGCCGACAGTGGTGATAATGGTTTTGACAATGAAAGACCTCAAATTGCTACTGCGTTTCTTTTCTTTTAATGAGAGTGAGAAAAGTGGGGTAGAAGGAGACAAAAGGAAAGAGAAGGAAATAGATAAAGGCACAGAAAAAGGTTTCATGTTCACAAAGAAAATTTGTCAAAAAAATAAGATACTGAAAATGTGGATATATGAAAAAAAAAAAAAATTTTCCATTTAAGGTTTCAAGAACGGTCAAAATATACGAAGCTCGGTAGTTTTACCTGCTCAATAACAGACAAATGCTTTTCTATTATGACGAAAGAAATGCCTTTAAGAAATCTGAGGCCATTTAAACTAAACAGAAAGAGGCATTTTAAGACAATCATGAAAGGGGGCAACCCTAATTGATGAATGAACCCAAACTGACAGGCTGGCAGAGATAATGCAGTTCAATTTAGCATGTAAAAAAGCAAACTGAAGGGCAGGGCTTGTTGATACAGAACTTACCAGAAAATATCATGGACATGAAATCAGTAGATGACAAGAAAAAATGGAAATTGATCAGACAACTTTAGCATGTCGGCTCATTACAATCTGTGTGTGTGAAACGGTGTGTATCTATACCCCTGAGGTCCAGGAAAAACAGAAATCAGGGATTAATAAAATATATAACACTGTGAATCTTGTGTGTGAGTTAAGAAGGAAGAGAGAGAACAAAGGTCTTTAACTGATTAAAGACAATCCACTTTTTTCACAGTCTGGCTTTGTGTGACTTAAGCGCAGCATTAGCCGGGAGAGTAGAAAGGTAGGGACACTAAAAGGATATCCGTTTCGGATCTGCAATTTTCCAGCCTTTTTCTGATGCATTTTAAAAGTGAACTATTCAAAAAGTAGTCCATGTAAATTACTTCTTTCTCTCGTTATAGATATGGATATACATCATGATGAATAGTAAATAAAGCTTGTTATCTTTTTCATTGATATATGTATCATTAAAAGTTGTGATGAAACGCATTGTTGATGTGTATATATATATATATAATATATAGAAATATATCACCTATAATTCAAGGAAACATTTTTCATGTACCTCAAAATAGTAACAAATTCACACATCATGTATGAGACAAAATCCTCTTGTCAGTTCTGAAGGCCCTTATGAAGTTAAATCTCTATGGTGGCATTGATAGACATATATGGCACACATGCATCCGCTGGAAGAGTGAATAAGGAAAAGTAGCCAATTTGATAGTGTCTATTTAAGAGCAAACATAGCTCCAATCTGGAGAGTGTGGTAATGCCTGTGTAAGCAATCTAGAGATCAATATAATGGGCACAGAATACAGTATCCAAGAACGAATGGCCTTTAAACACATCTCTTCAATAGCTTAATGTGTGCGTAAAATCACATGATGTCCTCATCGTGGTTTACATACAGTTCAATTAGTTATTCACACCTGTTTCCCAACCCATTTCTCAAATGAATGTAATTCTAGATAATTGGAAAACAGCACTTTCTTTCATAGCGAGTTACAATTCACAGCAACATCAAATTATTGAGTCTTATTAAGCATGAAGACAGCCGAAGACAGTTGCAGACACTGACATATGGAGAAAGGTAACAGCATCGATAACGATCCGGAAAGAAAAAGAGTACCTGAAAGCAAATTTTGTCACTAAAATTACCAGTTAAAAAGGCCAGCTTCACAATACCCAACAATTAACTTGAGAGTTTGACAAGTCCCAATTACTGGTAAATCAAATCCCGAGAAGCTACACCTAGGGGCTTCACAGCGCCTCTCACATTGTACCTAGTGAAACCAAACTGAGAATTACAAGTACACCAAGCAATTGCATCTATCCAAACAGCAGCAGCAACTCTCAGAAGTGTCCCTGATGAACCGCATACCTCTTATCTCCGCATTTACCACATTGGGTCAATTAGACTAATTAGACTGAGAGGAGACCAACAATTTCACATTCCTTCATTGGAGCTAAAGTGGCGATTGATTGAGAGAGAATGGTGTAGGTGGGAGGCTTTTAAGGAGGCCTGAAATAATTGCTATGAGGCTGCCGTTCTGCAAACATGCTCAGATCGTTCTTTTTCAAATCCTAAATCATTCATAAAGGTTCAGTAACTGAAAACTGATTCCTAAGTCTTGGGCATCAAACAGAATTCAATCACGGCAGTATACATTTGGGAATTTCTAGATGTTACAAAATATATAAACAGCTCATATTCTCATTCAATTTATATTCATTGTTCAAATACGTTTAAACCTTTTTTTCTTCTTTCAAATTGCCACAGTATTCAACAAAACAAACTAAATTGGCTAAAACGCCATATAAAAGAAAAACCATTTCACTGAAATGAAATTTTGTAAGCGACGCAGACAGAATGAATTTATTAGGGTTGCGTGTGTGACAACCATTTCCCTCCAACAAGCTTGGTTTCCAATTAGCAACAATGTGGCATATGCTGAGAGATGAGATTTCTCAGTGTGAACTCATTTTAAATTCGCCTACGCTGGTGAGAGTGGTCTGAACCACCAGCTAAGGATGCTGAGCTTCATTTGCAACAGATAACAGATTTAATGGCTTAGGCTCTTTGACAAATACTGCATTTTCAGACCTATTTAGAGATGTCTACACATTTTACATACGCCTGTGTGGCGCTATCCACACTCCCTGCTAAAGCTGTGTGAATATCACAAGCTTTCTGTGAAAGGAAGACATATCAGTGTGAATTATGCATACCGTCGTACCCGGCAGTGAAGACTTAAACTGCGCAGGCAGGAATGCAGCATTACTCTCTTCATTCTCATCCTCTGTCATTCCTCTCTCCTCTGTCTTTGGGGGTATTTTTCCTGGCTGAGGGTAAAGATAGAGTTCTGCGCAACACAGCTTGGGGCTTTCTAGATCAGGGATCCTCAAGTCTGGACCATTCCTGCAGTTTAGTTTAGCTCTAACCCTAATCAAACCCACCTGAGCATGCTATTCAGTCTTCAAGATCATTAGAAAATCACAGGTTGGTGAGTTTGATCAGAGTTGGAGTTAACTCTGCAGCAGATTGGACCTCCAGGGAAAGATTTGAGGAACCCTGCTCTAAATTATTCCGTTGTCAGTCAAAAGTAGAAATTTAAGGAAGAAAAATAACTAGTAACCTTCAGCCCATTCACAGTGCCCTTTCATTTGCTGCTTTTTAAAATACAAAAATGCAGTCATCCAATTTTGTTATTTTCAAGAAATGTAATAAAATCTCTTAGTTTTAGATGGCATCATGGCATCACTCTTATCTGGGATCGTTTCTGTATCTGTCTGGAATATCGCTTAACAGACTAAACATTGAGGGCGAATGCAATTTCTCCCATGAGCAAACATTGTGAGGCAACACTCCAAATAATCTTCATTAAACAACATTGATCAGTTTCGAGGTTATGATCCTACATCATAACCTTCCCCTAATAATATTTTTTTTTATTTTCATGTACCTTTCAGTTGTGAAACCGACAAGGGCATGTGTGTTTTTTTCCCCCTCACAAACCCAATCACAATACACTATTCACAATGTAATGCATCTTAATAAACAAATACAGGACAGTATATCCTCTCCCACTAACTAGATGGATGGGTGGATTGACAGAGCGATGGATGGCTAGTGGCGTAAAACGGATGTTTATCCCTCCCTCCACCTCTGCTCTCGGAAGGACAGTTCCTAAGTGCTTGTGGATTTTATGTTTACGGTGTTTTATACGGCAGATCCAGGAGCCAAGAGCTGTAAAATGTTGTGAGAGGGAGGAGAGAGAGGACAGGGGGTGGAGGCAATGTTATTGTAAATCCAATATTTATTGAGAACAACAGACAAACAGTCCTCCCCACTCCAGCCCACCTCTCCATCACTCTCCCAATTGACTGATTGAGTTCTCAAAGTTTCAAAGAATATGTGTTAGTACGTTTTTGCTCAGTTCAACGGTTGTTTAATTCTGACCTTCATAAGAGTCTAGCACACACACAGGGGAAACTATGGTCCTCAATGTGGTTTAATCCAGCCCACAGGTCAATTGTCCTGAAATTGTTTATCAATCGATACCTCTGTTATCACGCAATAGCATCTAACGTACCTCCAGCCAAATTTAACCAAGTAGAAAATACCCAAAAAACTCAACCAGTGCTTTAAACCTGCACAACCTGCCCAGTATTTTACAGTTCACCCAATATGGCAACCATGAGCATGTTCTCTCTCTCTCTTGTGAAATGCTCCACCAAACATCTAACTGCATGTTGGAGATTATCAATCTCCTGTGTTATATTCTGTTCAAAGGAAAGTCATTGCTTGGTGCTAATTACATCTCGGTGATACATTTTAATCAAAATCTTAGACCTGTTACCCAACCCTGGTTGCAGTGTAGCCTATATCCAACACTGCACATTTTGTATGTCTCCCTAATCAAAGATACCTGATTCAAGACATCTACTTTTTAGTAGAGACTCAAAGCCCTAAAATGGGTATATCAAATAAGCAAGTTGTCCAAAATGTGTAGTCACTGGTGGGCTTCAGGCAGGCCAGGACAAAGGCCCCTGGGCACAATGCCTGGCCACAAGGAGCAGGCGTGCTAACATTTTGAAAATAGAACATTTTCGTGAATTCTAAGTTTAGTCTACGTCAGAACGGCTTTATGAACGATTTACACAAAAGTTTGTTCTGCTCATGTTTTATGAATGAGGCCCATATGAGTGAAAGTGATTGTACACAGCTCGGCAAAATGCTGATTCGATCTAGCATTGATCACATCAAAAGACTTTGTTAGCCTGACGCTCTACTACCAACGTGTAGCCGCTCCTATAATTGTGTCTTTTTTTATTCTTGAGTATCAACCAGGCATTGGTGGGCAGAGTTACTGTAAATAGCGTTTGAAAAACAAGCGCGTTATTTGCACTTAGCGTAAAGACCAAAACAATTTTTTATTTTTTTTCTCTCTTGGGCCCCAAGTGGGCATGGGCCCCTGGGCCTGTGCCCATAATGCCCATTGGATAATCCGGCCCTGGCTTCAGGACCAGGAAACACTACACTACATGACACTTGTCAGATCCAGGCAACCACTCAATAGCATCTAACTTAATAATAGATGTTTCATGACAGTTTTCTATAATATATGCACACATGAGCATGACACATTTCCCTTGATAATGATTCCTCTGTGTACTGCAACTACTAAATATTTTTTTTTATATAAAACGCACAATAACCTAGGAATATTAACTTTTTCAGTAATGTTTCTAAAAGGCTAAGGCTCTTAACTTTCCATTGTGTATGAATTATAAACTCTCCAGTGAGATAAAATAAAAAAAACCTTGTATGATGCCTGGTGAAAACGGTCTACCTTTGAGGGTTCGGAACGACATGGGGGTAAGTGAAACATTTCCAAATTTTCATTTTTGGGTGGAGTATCCCTTTAATCACCATTGGTAGCGCGATTTATTGTAATGCTTTTTTACTCAGTTGGACAGAACAAGCATGGCAGACTGTTTATTACTTGTTCAGATGGCAATATATGGTGAAAATTCTTATTTGGGCCATATATTCCAAGACATGGGCAAGAATCTGTGATTGCGAAGTACAGTAAACATCCACATCTACAGCTACACATTCACCTCAAAACATTAGATTGCCAGAGCACAAGCCACGCAAGGAAGATAATTCCGCAAGCAGCTGCAATTCCACATTTTCAAACAGAGATGGCGACAAAGAGGCAAAACTTATGGACTGCAGCTTTAAATAAATCTTAAATAAAATAAAAATACTAAGAATTAACTCACTCTTTTAATATACAACATCCTAAGTTGTGAACAGCACATGCATGTTATTCAAGAAACAAAAATGTTTGCCTTTATAATCTTTAATCAAAATGTGAATAAAATTAAGTAACACCTACAAAATCTTTAAAGCAACATGGTACAAAAACATACAGGTACAGAGTGCCTGCTTGTGCTCACTTGGGTACTTTGGTGAGTGAGATGCACACTTAGCAGTACTGGGAAGTTCCTTCCAACCTCTAAATTAATGACCACTGGACAGTCTGTTAATCCTCACGCTTTTACACCGAGACCTAAAGCCAGCCGATCAATGTGTCAACTGGGAGAGATGAATCAATGCCCTGCCAGGCAAACTCCTCTCTCTCTCTCTCCATGCCCACTCTTAGTCCTTTGCCTTTTCAGCTTCTTTTTCTCTTCGGACATTTCTTCTCTTCTTGCTCATGTATCAAACAAGTCTGAAAACAATCTCTCTGCACACCTGTTTCTATGAGCTCCATTAGGCCGACTAGCAGTAAGCATAAAGTCTTGTGGTAATTGATTGCTAAAAGATTAACCAGCCATTGCTTTGCTTTATGGCAGCATAGAGCTAATGATGGAGAAATAATAAACCTGAGCACTCCACTAACGGTGTATGAATATGCTAATGTCAATATGCTAAATATCTTGAAATGCTGACTTTAATAGCAGCATATTAATTATCAAATTGATTCATTTCCTGACCTAAAATGGACCTCAGTTCAGGTAGATGACATATTTATTTTAACACGACTGAAACAAGCCTGTGAGAGATAGATGTACAGACCTAAAGTCTTAGTTCGCAGCTCATTTTTACAATCAATCTTTTGGAATGATGTAGTTCAGTATTGAACAAATGACGTCAATGTACACAACAGTACAACCCACTGAATATGCTGCAAATCTGTCCCTCTGTTTCCTTTGGCAAAATTAAATATAGCTATTCTGACTAAAGCTTGCCGGTGCATCTTTGCAACTGAGAGAGTTTTTAGTCTGTCATCTTAGTGCTCGACTTGTCTTTTTGGCTATTTAAAGGATGCAAATGTGAAAAAGCTTGAAAGTCACAGAAAGTAATTTTGTTCTGCAGCTGCCAAGAACAAACTCGCAAATGCAGATGAATGTTATGAATCCTTCAGGTGTGTCTACAAAGGGACTGACTGGATACCACACACAGACAGTAAGCTCTATCTCCACCTAGTGACATGACATCTGCTGAAGAGGATTGCTAATGATTTCTGCTCTCTCTTAAAGGCAACTTTTATTGGTACTGGAAAAAGAGCAATATGGCTGAGAAGGGGTTTTTCTTTGCTCTATTGAAGTGCTTTCTGAACTCAAATAGACATTTAGTTCTGCAAACCAAGAAGATGAAAGGTTCACTGCCTTTATATGTAGGGCAGTGTTCATTCAGAGAAAGCAAGGCCTAGAGCACTAAAGCTCAACTATGCCAGGTCCTCCTGCGCATTGCATATTTTCAACAAAAATTACTCTTGCAATTATGGAAAAACAATTCATTACAAAAAAAATGAAATCTTTGTGCAAAAGATATCGTAACAATAAACTGCTGAATCTGTGTTTTATGTTTATGATATACGGCCAGGCACAAGCGTACTTGGGAAACAATAAAACTGTTTGGCAGACCAGGTAATGTAGACTATGGATTTTCCTGTATTCATTTCTCACCTGCGTTGGTGACTGCGTCGAGCTCCAGTTTTGTGATGTCACCACTAAAGAGGGATATTTTCTTATTCAGCTCGTCATTGACTTTGTACCGAGGCTTACAAGACGAGCCACCTAAAAAGAACCACACAGTAATGTTAACATGTATTTACACAAAACAACCCTCATATAAGTTGGTCTACATATAATCTATTCATATCTTCATCATTCTAAGAATTTTTGGACTCAAACAGGTTAAATTGGTTCAGGAATAAAGCAAAAATGTTCTCTTTTTGTATTATTGTTATTATACATGATATTTCAGTGTGTTTTGTTCACCTGATGGACTCCAGACAGGAATCTTCTCCAGAGGAATGAAATCAACCCTGTACATTTCCCTCCTCTTCTCCTTATCCATGGAGCAAAGCTTTTCTACAAAAGACAAATAAACCAAGTCCAAATAAATAAAAAGAACAACTATTTGATTATCATTTAGAAATTTCAGGGCTCAGTTTATTGATATTGTTAAATACAGTGATTCTGATTGGTTAAAATAGAAAATGTTGATGTTTTGGTGTGTTTTATTCACCTGATGGACTCCAGACAGGAATCTTCTCCAGAGGAATGAAATCAACCCTGTACATTTCCTCTTCTCCTTATCCATGGAGCAAAGTTCTACAAAGACAAAAATAATTGGTTAACAGTAATTTCCCTCAAAACATACAGTACAAATTTGTAATGAACATTTCATGTAATTTTACAGTACAATTAGTATAAAAATGAAAATATGAAAAATAAATTGGCTTGAGTCTAGTCTCAATCCGTTCCAATAGATAGACCACTGTAAAAATGACCCTGGCTTTAATGGTAAAAGACTGTAAAAATGATCCTGGCTTTAATGGTAAAAGACTGTAAAAATGACCCTGGCTTTAATGGTAAAAGACTGTAAAAATGATCCTGGCTTTAATGGTAAAAGACTGTAAAAATGATCCTGGCTTTAATGATAAAAGACTGTAAAAATGATCCTGGCTTTAATGATAAAAGACTGTAAAATGATCCTGGCTTTAATGATAAAAGACTGTATAGATAGATAGATAGATAGATAGATAGATAGATAGATAGATAGATAGATAGATAGATAGATAGATAGATAGATAGATAGATAGATAGATAGATAGATAGATAGAGTCGTATAATCAGGATAATGTGCTTATTAAATCCTTCAATGTGACGCAAGAGCCAGATCACCCTGAAGGCGGTAATATATCTTAATTACTTTAATGAAATGATATTTGTTTCTGGTTCTCTGTCAGTGTAGTGTGTGCTGGACAGTGGTGATCAGACAGTGCTCTCTGTGGAGGCAGGGACTCACTCTTCGCCTCTGTCCAGTCGCTGCTCTCTGAATCCAGGTTCAGCTCGGGCCGCGCGCTCATGGCGTGCAGCGTGCTCGTGCTCAGAGAGGCCAGCGCCGCGGCAGAGACCCCCACTGCGACGGCACCGACTACAACCCCGGGGATGATACGGTGCTGTCTAACAGCCCCTCCACTCCACCTGTGAAGTGACTTTGAGGCCGTGGAAACCTTCTCCCACCTGTCTGCTTTACGTAAGAGCCCCGGGGAGGGCAGCGCTTTGAGCGCATGAAAGGAGCGGTGTGCAAGTCTGCTGATCAAATCGAGATGAGTCCGACATCTGTTCCCAGCGCTGGATGTGAACCCAACGCTTCTGGAGAGCCAAACACGAGCAGCAAGTTTTGACATCTGAAACGCCATGGTCTGTCTTGACAGCTGGCAGATTAAAGTTTAAAGCCTGAATGTCTTCCGTCTGCGCCTTGATTTTGTCCTTGTTTCGATTTGAAATCTGTAACAAGCAGTTTATTTGAAATAACAATAGTGAAATTGAAACTCAACAATCTGACAATAAAAGCAAACGGGAACATACCAACATGTAGGGGTCCGTGTCCGTGAATTTACTCGCTAGCGCTTCTCGTTATTTGGACTGTCCCGGATCAACATCATTCATCCTCTACCGACACCTAGCGGCACGATGCTGAAAGCGCAGACTCTTAGTCCAGCTGTCCTGTTGCTAATAGCCTAATTGTGGTTTGACTTGTACAATTGACATGAAGTTTTGTCAGCGTCCTGATTTTGGATTACACTTGATATGAATTTACGCGCAGTAACTGACTATTTTTAATTTCTTAAGCATTTGTTTTGGTAATAGTAGCAATAGTATTCCAATCCTACTGTGTTATTCTTCCTATGTATGTCTGCACTATTGTGTATGTTTACACTATGCTCATACTTTCTTCTGCACTGGAAGCTCCTGTCAAGTTAAAATCCTTGTGTGTGTAAACATATTTGGTAATAAAGCTCTTTCTGATTCTGATATCATGTGACACTTAAGATTGGAGTTATGGCTGCTAAAAATTCAGCTATGCTATCACAGGAATAAATTAGATTTTAAAATATAGCAATACCTTTAAACTGTAACAATATTTCACAATATTACTGTTTTTGCTATATTTTTCATAAATATCCTTGGTGAAAATAAGAGACTATACTTGTAAAAAATTTTCTGGCAGTGTATAATGTTTATACAAATATTTATTCATTTCTAAAACATATACAAGCCAGAAAATGTGCATAATAATTGTGAGCTCTGTTGTCTTGGGCAGGTAGTTTATTTTCTGTACAAATATTGCATTTACGCTCAATTAATATAAAAGAGATTTAGATGAAGATGAATTTGAAATATGTGACCCTGGACCACAAAACCAGTCATAAGTGTCAATTTTTCGAAATTGAGATTTCTACCTCATCTGAAAGCTGAATAAATACGCTTTCCATTGATGTATGGTTTGGTGCACGACTCAAAAAATCACAATATTGAGAAAATCTGCTTTTGATATGTTTACTGTAGGAAATTTACTGAATATCTGCATGGAACATGATCTTTACTTAATTTATTTTTGGCATAAAAGAAAAATCATTAATTTTGACCTATACAATGTATTTTTGGCTTTTGCTACAAACATACCCCAGTGACTTAAAACTGTTTTGTGGTCCAGGGTCACATATGATTTTTGTATATCCCATATACCCATTTTAATATATTTTTTCTCAATGTTGGCTAAAAAAAGACTCTACAGACGTCTCTTTTATATTGTTTCAACTGATAAAATCAATAATTTGATTATAGCACCATCTTATACTGTGAAGAACAACAACACATAATACACTCAGCTGTATAGGCGGTACTTTCATGCCCATATATAACATGAGTCTAAGTGCCTGAGTTTTTGTGTAATGTGTAAGAGCGCATTTAGTGTGGAAACAACACAGTCATACACTTAGTTCCGTTACACGGAAGCCAAGAAAAGAGGAACACCCTTTTCTGACAGCTACAACATACCCTGAAAAACCACAACTGACTTTACACAGCACAGGGGTCTTGTCTATACGAGTGTGTGTGTTTGTGTGAGTATCTCATAAAACCAGCATTTAATTGACCGCACAATAGAGAGACTATCATCCGCAGATCCAGAGCCAAACAGACAAGGTAACAAAATCATCATTTTAATTATATTTTAAACTATTAACAGTGAGTAATTTAAAACTATGACTGTGAGATAGTTCTATAGTCACTTTATTTCAGATCACTAACAAACAGGTAATCATTTACAATATACGTTTACAATATAATACAATATTAAGTTGGTTAAATTACATCTAATGCATTTTACTTATATAAACGGAATATTATCTAAAGGTGTTTACTACACATTGACCTATTTTGCTGTGTTGTGTCTACATGAATTTATTTGACTGTGGAGTTTAAATGACATTTCTGTTACAGATTAAAAAGACATGAAGCTGAGTTGTTAATATTTTTGGGTTTATATCGGTTTTCAGTTTCAGTTAACTATTTTCAGAATTATCACACACACATCCCCCCAGATGACCAATATAGATCAACACACCCTATTACATGCATTGGTGGATTAGACACTTGACCAAAAGAGGAAATGTGGTTCCATGTGATTCGTGTATAAACGAGAAGTATCAGCCTCGGTAAACTTAACCAGGAGCAAACGTCATGATACCCTTCATCACAGGGTAGATGAAGCATGACCTGGTGATGTGTCACCACCATTAACATCAGTATGATCATGATAAGCATGTGATATACAGCTGCTCATCATGCATTGATACGTTTAAATAGAATAGTGGAGCAGAGTATAAAACAGCTTATGTCTGATCAAACCTCATTGTTTCCATGTTCGTGGTACCTCTTGGCAGCAGTATGGCAGCGTGGGACCTTACAGTCACAGTTGAGGATCTTGGTCCTGATGCCCCACCCCTTCAGATCAGCGTGACCTCTGAGCTGCACATTGGCGGAGTTATTCTCAAATTAGTTGAGCAGACCAGTGAGTTATGCTTTACTTCAAATATAGGCTATTATATTTGCTTATAGTGCACATACTATAACAGCAACATGACACACATTAGATTTATGTGTACTACCATTAAAAAGTTCATGATTAGTATGATTTTTTAAAATAAATTAATACTTTTATTTAACAAGAAGCATTAAATTGGTTGAAAGTGAGAGAAAAGTGACATTTACATTCTTAGAAGAGATTTATATTTAAAATAAATGCTGTTCTTTGAAATGTTATTTTCATTAAAGAATCATGAACACAATATATATCATGATTTCAACATTTCAATATTAAGAATAATCAGCATAGCAGATTGATTTTTGGAGGATTTGTGACACTGAAGACTATTATTTTTATTATTTTTGTATCTAATAAATGCAGGCTTGGTGAGCATGAGTGACTTCTTTCATAAACTTTACCTACCCCAAAGGAAAGCATATTAACAACAGTTATCCCATATTTATAAAAACCGTGTTTAGAATTAAGTATGGTTCTTAAATCTTTATCTACGCTGTGAGATGTTCTTGTGTCTTGTCTCTAGATCTGAAGAAGGACTGGTCTGATCATGCTCTGTGGTGGGAGCAGAAGCAGCACTGGCTGATACGGACCGGCTGGACACTGGACAAATGCGGGGTCCACGCAGACGCTCGCCTCGTCTTCACCCCACAGCACAAGCCTCTGCGACTGGGCTTGCCGCAACGGGCTACGCTGAAAATGCGAGCCTGTTTCTCCAGTCCTGTATTTCGCACAGTAGTGGGCATCTGCAGGGTTCTCAGTAAGTGAAGGATCAAGCTTGGATCCTCTATAAGCAATCTGTTACTAAGTTTCAGGTTACCATTTCCAAAATGAACCTTGCTTTCAGATTTACGTCACCCAGAAGAGCTCTCCTTGCTCCGTCCTGTTGAACAGAAAAAGAAAAAGAAAGACAAAGATTCCTCAGAAGAGCTGTATGATCTTACAGATGTTCCTCTAACCGCAGGTGCACAAAATAACACATTAAAGAAGATTTTACTACACTATTGTTCAAAAGTTTGGAGTCAGAAAGATTTTTTAATGCTTTTGTATCCTCAATGTTTTTTATTGAAAATACAGTGAAAACAGTAATATTGTGATACATTATTACAACTTAAGATAACAGTTTTAATACATTTTAAAATGTAGTTTATTCCAGCGATGGCAAGACTGAATTTTCAGCAGTCATTACTCCAGTCTTCAATCCTTCAGAATGAATTCTAATACGCTGAATTGGTGCTCAAAAAACATTAATCATTATCAATGTTGGAAACAATTGTTTTATCTGGATGTAGGCTCTATTCCAGCTCTGTACAATGGCATGCCGGCTCATTTCGCCGACTCTCCGAAGACTGAGGCTGTGTATAAGATGCTGTCTTTCAGCTTGCCCTCACCTGCTCCTGAAGCCATCGCTAAACTCTACCGGCCAGCCAGTGTGGTGGACAAAACACATATCCACACCAGGTACAGTAGAGAAACAAACAAAGACGAATAATAATTCACATTTCATCCTTAATATAAGTGTTCTTCTGTTCCCTGGAGGTGGCTGGATTCATCTCGTTCACTAATGCAGCAGGGAATACAAGAGAATGACAAAATATGGCTTTGTTTCAAATACTACACTTTCCATGATATGGATCCCAAGGTAGCCGTGTTTGGTTAAGATGTGTAAAAAAAAATCCCAAGAGTCAAGAAATTAAAATCAATTCTCTCATTGTTGTAGTATGATACAGTGCGTTTGACGCAGTTGTATGAACAAGCTCGCTGGGCAATTCTCTTGGAGGACATAGACTGCACAGAAGAGGAAATGATGCTGTTTGGAGCCCTGCAGGTACAACAGAGAAAAATAATACCGCCATCGCAACTATAAAACTGATTAGTTAAACTGATGATAGCATTAAAAGGAATAAACACAACATCTTCCTCTTTTTCTCACTCTCTTATTCAGTACCACATAGGAAAACTGTCCTTGTCTCAGGACATGGTCTCTTCCTGTCAAGGGATGGATGACTTGGAGTCTGCCCTGAAATCCCTGGAGGTCAAGATGGTGGGAGACGGCAACAGCACAGACATGCTGGTGAGAGACACTTACAATAAATCTTCTGTCCTAATAGAACAGCAGAAAATAAGATTGAACTGCAAAGATGCAGGGACAAATTCAGAGGTACTAAATCTGCTATCAGAAGTACTATCAATAAAAATCTGATTTTCTTCCACAGGATAACATGACTGCCCCGGAGCTGAATGACAATTTGAAAATATTTCGGTAAGGTCTTTTTCTTTGGCCAAATCCTACTGAATCCTACTTTCACAAACAATTGCAAAGAAACAACAATCGACACATTGAATTAAACGTGAATTTTTGCATATTAATTTGATATTTAATCCTTTTCCTGCAGGCCTAAGAGACTAACTCTCAAGGGTTACAAGCAATACTGGTGCAAATTTCAGGACACGTCGATCTCCTATTTTAAAAGTAAAGAGGACCGCTATGGAGAGCCCATTCAACAACTGAACCTGAAAGGTCTTTTTTTTATTTACTTTTATTTTACCTATACCCAATATTGCAATTTTGCTACATGAGAGAAACAAATGAAAGTGCCTGAGTCAACTGAACATGATTAAGTACAATTTGAATAATATAACCTAATTGATACAGTAGATAAATCCCCTGGCCTTGTGAAGTCTTGTGAAAAGAAAGAAGATTTAGCTTTGGTCCTTTAATAAATTAAAGTCAGTGCGTTATGCATGCTTTACTGTCAATGAGTCATTTTTGCATGCAGCCTCCACACTGCTTGTACAGCATGTGAATATGTTTTCACACCTCAGTCAGGCTGAAACCAAAGCAGACACACTCACCGGTGTAGCGAGGCCATGTTATCTGAAACACATCTGCTTCTCTTTAGGCTGTGAGGTCGCCCCTGATGTCAATATAGCAGGCCAGAAGTTCTGCATCAAACTCCTCATTCCTGCACCAGAAGGCATGAATGAAATCTACTTCCGATGTGAAAATGTACGTATCTGTCGATAACATTCATTTGTAATCATTCTAATATGTTGATTTGCGGCTCAATCTTTTATTATTATCAGTGTTGAAAACAGTGGTGATGCATAATTTTATTTTAGTGGAAACAATGATACATTTTAAAGTCCAAAAGAGCAGCATTTTTTGGAACTTTCTGACCCAACATTTTGAATTGTTGTGTACTTGCAAAGATTGTAACAAATTGTAAAAAAAAAATAATGAATTAATGTTGTACCCCACTGAATCAGGAGAAACAGTACTCTCAGTGGATGGCCGCCTGTAAGCTGGCATCCAAAGGCCTGACGTTATTAGACAGCTCGTATCAAAGTGAAGTAAAGAACATCCAGACGTTCCTTTCAATGCAGCGTTCCAACTCTGCAGCTCCCACGGCACAGACCGATGACAGCATCAACACACACAGCCTGGTCTCACCGAGATACCATAAGAAATACAAGCCCAAACAGGTAGAGCGACCATGAAACTTGCCAGTTATGTCACGTTATACAATATACTGCGATGTCTGTTTCACCTCTTCTTGTTCGTTTCAGTTAACCCCTCGTATCCTGGAGGCCTACCAGAACGTCGCCCAGCTCTCGTTGACGTCCGCCATCTTGAAGTTCCTGCAGATCTGGCAAGCTCTGCCTGATTTTGGGATTTCCTACTTCATGGTCAGGTGAAAAGACTTACTTTAGAAGCACAAAAACATGGTCAGCTCATGATGTGTCTTTTAAACAAGCGTGTATGAGTGTGCTGTGGTAACACACAATATTTATTTTATAACAGTCATCTTCACAATACAATCGTTTCTCAGGTTTAAGGGCAGTCGTAAGGACGAAGTTCTGGGCATCGCTAACAACCGTCTGATCCGTATAGACCTGGGAGTCGGAGATGTGGTGAAGACTTGGCGTTATAATAATATGAGACAGTGGAATGTTAATTGGGACATACGACAGGTAGGTTTCAATAAAAGTATGATAATAACTGATACATCTAATATAAAGGAAGGAGATTTTATTCTTGCCTTACAAAAGATGTCCCTGACTTACTGTTTCTCTTATATAATACACTAGCATCATTCATATCATCAACACCTGTCTCTATTCTAGGTGGCGATTGAATTCGACGGAAACATTAACATAGCATTCGGCTGCGTGAACGCAGACTGTAAGGTTGTGCACGAGTACATCGGAGGATACATCTTCATGTCCACTCGTGCACGACAGCAAAGCGACACACTGAACGAAGAGCTCTTCCACAAACTCACCGGTGGCCACGATGCTCTCTGAGCACAAAACAGCAACTTACAGAGAAAAACAGAAGCTACAAATGGAGGAAACTGATAAGAATTCAGTGTCAGCAAGCAACTGTCCCTTCCTTTTCTTTGTTTCCAACAAGACATAATTTGGTGATCAATATACAAGCATTTGAATTGAAACATGAATGTTTTCCACAACATGTGACACGCATCTAATGAGTCTGTATAAATCATCACACTTAATATAAGAAGTGCATAATATGGCAAAATGAATGATTAACGATATTTAAAAAATATCTTACTGTAATGAATTTTGTCATTAAACACGCAGGTTGTCTGAATTTCTGCCATCTCATGCAACTAACAGCTCAGGAAACCACCGTCTGACCAGATATTAGCCACTAGTCTACAGCTCGCCCTATCTCAGTCCAACAGAGTTTTGGTTACTCGTACCAGGGTTATTTTTAGACAGTTCTCAGTGTCATGCTGGGAGAGTTTAGTATTGAGTTAACAAAGTGCCATCTCTGCTTTGTCCTAATGAGTCCCAGCCTTGCTGATTCTCCATTTTTCACAAGTATGAGAAACATAATGTGTTGAAAAATAGTAAATAATGTTAAGCAGCATTGTGGTACACCATTATATTACTTTAAACAATTAAAAATGTACTATTTGAGTATGTGTATAACAAACGTGTTTTTGAGCTTCTAGTAGTAATTTTACCTCACTCTCATCTGAAAAAGACCTCAGATCTACCAAAAATGTACCAACATTTAAAGTGAGCAACATTTCTAAATAATTTGTGGGTTGAGTTTTTTCTTCTTCTGCGTTAGTATGTTTATCACATCAGTACCCAAACTCACTGTGATTTCCTCATTTGTATTTAGCTTTGGGTAAAAGTATGTGCCAAATCACTAATCTGCTAAATCCGTCCAAGCTAAAGAAAAATATGAAGGGAAGTGTAATAATAGGCTGTTCTAACATCCATGGAGGAGAAAAACAAAGTCTTTTAATACCCTTATACAGCATTTTACCCTTATTCAGCATATTATGACGAATAAATAGTATCATGTGAAAATGTTGAACTTCCTCCAACAGGTTTCTGAAACAACACCCACTGCTCAGTTCATTATAGGTGAGGGTCCGGTGTTCTGTCGATTTGTCATACCCTGTCAGATTTTGCTACCTCCCATTAAAAGAGTGGGTAGTAGTGTCTTCCCTGCCACTCCAACTCCACAGCATGACTTCACGATTCAGTTGGGTTCATCAACAATTACCCCATCAGCTTCGGTCAGAAATCTTGGTGTAATCTTTGATGATCAGCTGACCTCCAAAGAGCACATTGCAAAGACTGCTCGATCTTGCAGATTTGCACTTCACAACATCAGAAAGATCAGACTCTTTCTGACACAGCATGCTGCACAACTTCTTGTCCAGGACCTTGTCATTTCTAGACTGGACTACTGCAATGCTCTTCTAGCTGGACTTCCATCAAACACAATCAAACCTCTACAAATGATTCAGAATGCGGCGGCATGACTGGTCTTCAACGAGCCCAAAAGAGCCCATGTTACACCTCTCTTTGTCTCCTTGCACTGGCTACCAGTTGCAGCTCGCATCCAGTTCAAGACACTGATGCTTGCATATAGAACAACCACAGGCTCAGCACCCACCTACTTCCACTCACTATTATGAATCTACATCCCCTCCAGAAGTCTGAGATCTGCTAGTGAGCGACGCCTCGTGGTACCATCACAGAGAGGCTCAAAATCACTCTCCAGAACATTCTCTTTCACCGTTCCTGGCCGGTGGAATGATCTTCCCACCCCCATCCGGAATACTGGATCCCTGTCAATCTTCAAGCATCAACTGAAAACTCATCTCTTTCAACTCTACTTGACTTCATCATAAAAAAACTAATTACTTCCCTTTTTCTATATCTTCATCTTTCTATTTATCTTTCTCTCCTTCCCTTGCTAGCTTGTACTTATTTGAACAATGCCTAAGACTTGGTGTTACGAGAACTTCCTCTGTCTGTTTGCCTCTTCTAGATTAATCGCTTTATGTATTCCCCAATTGTAAGTCGCTTTGGATAAAAGCGTCAGCAAAATGACTAAATGTAAATGTAGTACAATTCAACAACGAAAAATTCTACCTGTTAAATTGTTTTTTATTAATGTGTACACTTACCACAACCTTAAACCTACCCTTACAGTAATGCAGATACATTAAATATTGTTGTTCAGCGTGAGAAAAAGGATGCAATATTGATGTGCGAATGCGCAGTAAGCAGATGTAAGAAAATCTGACGGGTAGGATAAAATGTCAGGACATCGACTGTACGTTTCCAGTCTTGACCAGCTGAAGGCGTCACGCTGAAAATACACGCAGCACGTCGCAGCGAAGAAGACATCAAACATTTTAAGGGCATTACAGCATTAATTACGTTCTTGAGAGATAGCGGTCTAAAGTACGGAACATAGAAAATCTTCCTTGTGTTTCATCTTCGTCACACTCCAGTACAGTAGGTGGCGGTATGCACCTTTCCAGTTGGTTTGCAACCCGCCATTAAACTCACAGAAGAAGAAGACCGCATCACCCGGAAGACGTCAACCGGAAGTGCGCATGTAACACGCTTGTAAACAACTCGAGAGCGTTCGACTGATCAAGGTGTAAAAATATTATCGTTTTTCGAATTTCCCTAAACAGCAGGTAAATAAATACCTTATTGACTTACAGCTGACGTGTGATCAATACTGCCTATCACTTTCCAAGATAAATCAACGTCAAATTCCAAAAGTCGCTGTAAATAATACATAAGATATCGTAACCGTCTGGTGTCTGTTGATTATTCGTCTCTACTGTCTGTCACGACAGCAGATTTGGACCTTTTCTTTTATAGACTTCTGTTTTTGTGTGTTTTCGGAAGTTTTTTGTTTCAGCTTCACATTCGCTGTTTTCAGAGCTGATTTATTCCGCGTTGATCTCTTTGTATGTAACTGTTAGGTGTAAGTTAGCTGAAGATCATGTCGAAGGAGGAGGTGACGTTAAAGTGCCGGAGGGGATCGTGGATCTCGAAGAGCCGAAGAAGATGACCCGAGAAGACTGGAGGAAGAAGAAAGAGCTGGAAGAACAGAGAAATTAGGAAATGCCCCAGCTGAAGTTGACGAGGAGGGGAAGTATGTTGAGCAGATGAACATAACGCATGAGCAGGGTGCACTGAACTGTTCATTCATAGACATAATGACTGTAATTCAAAAAAAGAATGACAGTATTATAATGATTTTGTTTTTGTCATATATGCTGCAATGTTTCCCCTGACTAGTATTTTGTTGCCAGGGATATCAACCCTCATATTCCCCAGTACATCTCATCTGTCCCTTGGTACATCGATCCATCAAAGAGACCCACCCTTAAGCACCAGAGACCACAGGAAGAGAATCAGAGTCAATTTGCACCCATCGGAGATTGGTATAAAAGAGGTGTACAAGAAGTAAGCACTCCCTCTACCCAAATAGACATGAACTGTTAATAAAAAAGTGAGTAGTGTCTAAAACTTTCGTATTGCTTCCCTGTCAACTAGAAATCAGTCTGCACAAAATTCAGAAAAGGAGCATGTGAAAACTGTGGTGCCATGACACACAAGAAGAAAGACTGTTTGGAGGTAAATAGTTCATATGTGTTGCGATGATGTTCTTATATGTTGGTAAAAGGGATAATTCACTCAAAAATTAAATTGTCATTAATTACTCACCCTCATGTCTTTCAAACCTGTGAGACCTTGTTCATCTTGGACACAAATTAAGATATTTTCGATGAAATCCGAGAGCTTTCTGACCCTGCATAATCAGCAAGGGTCCTACCACGATCAAGGTCCAGAAATGTTGTAAGGACGTTGTTAAAATGGTCCATGTGACATCAGTGGTTCAACCATAATTTTACAAAGCTACGAGAATACTTTTTGTGTGCAAAGAAAACAAAAAGAATGACTTTATTCAACAATTTCTTCTCTGCCATTATTGATGCATGTGCATTGCTTTCCTCTGCTTTTAAACATGTTCTGTTTGAAATAATTGCTGTTTTTGTCAACTTTTATTCATCAAAGAATCCTT
Organism: Gymnocypris eckloni scoliostomus; assembly: GCA_027564155.1. NCBI lineage: Eukaryota > Metazoa > Chordata > Actinopteri > Cypriniformes > Cyprinidae > Gymnocypris > Gymnocypris eckloni. The sequence continues at coordinate 19,103,496 of CM050426.1, read as the reverse complement.
TTTTTTTATCATGGTTTCCATAAAAATATTAAGCTGTTTTTAACATTGATCATATTAAGACATGCTTCTTGAGAACCAAATCAGCATAATAGACAGATTTCTGAAGGGTCATTTGACACTGAAGACTTCACTGAAGTAATGGCTGCTGATTCAGTTTTTACATCTCAGGAAAAATTATAATTTTAACAAACTTTAAAATAGAAAATGTTCAACTTCATTTAAATTGTAAATAAATCACAATATTACTCTTTCCTGTTGTTGTAGTTTATTTATTTTTTGATCAAAGAAATGCAGCCATGATTATAGCATAAGAGACTTTAAGTGAGATTGAACATTTTTATTCCAAATTTGATTGGTATTGGTGTTCGAAAGAAAATGACATGTTGCATTTTAGATTAAAGTTTGTGCAAAAATGTCTTTCACAGAGACCCAGAAAAGTTGGAGCGAAGTATTCTGGCACAGGCATGGCACCAGACGAGCAACAACAGATTCAGCTCTCAATGGATTATGATGGAAAGAGAGATCGCTGGAATGGGTTCGATCCTGATGAGCACATGCGCATTGTAGAGGAATATGCTAAAGTTGATCTGGTAAGTCGTGTTGTTGGATATTTTTGTGTATTTATGTTTATTTTATTATACAGATAGGCTATTGATGCACACTCAATTAAGTTTTATTCTCAGCAAAGATCATTTTGACATGAATATTGTTGGAAGGATCTTTTACTGTATAGGTAAAGCATGTCTAATTGATTTATTTATTTTCGTAACAGGCTAAGCGCACTCTTAAAGCTCAGAAACTCCAGGTGGAGTTAGCTTCTGGTAAACTAATGGATCAAGCTGTAAGTATTCAATATTTTAAAAAGTCTTTTTATAGCTACTATTTGTTTGTCATAAGCTTTTATCTACTACTTTTTGTTCAACTAAATATTTTGTTATATCTTATATCCAGAATTCAAGGAAGCATCTTGGTGATGATGATGCACAGGTATTTGTCATATTCAGATGATGTTTTTATTTACGGACTATAAAATAGATTCAAATCACAAAGCCATTTCACTCACTCATTACACTCTTTTTCCTCACCGTGTCCAGGACCACAGCAGTGAAGATGAGGATGACGACAAATATGTTGACGATTTCGACATGCCCGGACAAAATTTTGATTCCAAGAGACGAATCACAGTTAGAAACCTGAGAATCCGGGAGGACATCGCTAAGGTAAAAATAACCAATTAATGTTAATTAAAGGCATGACACTACTTGTTTATTTTAGAAATACATGACATTTAATTTATTTATTTTATCCCATGAATAAGTCCCATTAATATGATTAATACGAGGAGTAATATGCTCTTATCATCAGGATTAGTTGTAGCATATGATTAAACATTAATATTTTTACCACAGTGTGCTAAATCGTGATTTCTCCCAACTGTCTTATTGTACAGTACCTCAGAAACCTGGATCCAAATTCAGCCTACTATGATCCCAAGACTCGAGCCATGAGGGAGAACCCATACGCCAACGCTGGAACGAATCCAGAGGAGTAGGAGCCTTTCTCTTCTTCTGTGCATGAAATCAAGTTATAAGCTTCTTATAGAAAGCTTGCAGATTGTGTATTAAGTTATGACTTCACAAAACACTATTCCCCATTAAGCAAGGCACACGTTGATCTAATTAAGTATTGGATTGTAAATTGCTTTGGATTAAAAAAGTCTGCTAAATGCCAAAAATGCTGATGTGTTTAGCTTACTAATCTTAAAAAACACATCACTATAAGTGATGTAAGTGTGCATTTTTGAGTCACGCCATCTTTGAGTGTCTATTTCTGTAGTTGTCTCTGCCTGTCCTCAAAATGATGTGTTTGGTTTGGCAGGGTGGGCTACGCTGGAGACAACTTTGTGCGCTATTCTGGAGACACCATTACCATGGCCCAGACACAACGTGAGTATTCTTTGTCAACTCATACATAAACTCCTCTCCACCTGATGTTAAACGTGGGCTCCAGACTCTCCGTTCCTGTTGGCCTGACATTGTTTTGTGTGTTTCCTCTGCAGTCTTTGCTTGGGAAGCCTATGAGAAGGGATCTGAAGTTCACCTCCAGGCAGATCCAACCAAGCTGGAGCTTCTCCATCAGTCCTACAAAGTCAAAAAAGACGATTTCAAAGAGAAACAAAAAGACAGTATTTTGGAAAAGGTACAGTTTAGGGTCTCCGTTTTTTCCTCTTTCCTCTACTCCGCGTGCTGATGGCTTTGTCACACCTCTCTGCAGTATGGTGGGGAGGAACACTTGGACGCCCCTCCGCGAGAGCTTCTGCTGGCTCAGACAGAGGAGTATGTGGAGTATTCTCGTCACGGGGCTGTGTTGAAAGGACAGGAGAAGGCTGTGGCCTGTTCCAAATACGAGGAGGACGTGCTCATTAATAACCACATGGTAAGTTAGTTGGCACTACTGGAAATGTTACGTAACTGAACTAGTTACATAATAATGATAGATTTAGTTTTATGGATGCTAAAGAGTTTGTTCTTTGGCTTTTGCAGTGTATCTGGGGATCGTATTGGAAAGATGGTCATTGGGGTTACAAATGCTGCCTCTCGATGGTGAAGCAAAGTTACTGTACAGGAGAAGCTGGCAAGAAAGTTGCGGTGAGTATCAGATGCATCCATTACATGTAACATTTGTTTACAATTATTTCATCTTATTATTTGTTTTATTTTGATTAAATCCATAATATTTTTATCCAACACAAATCTGCTCTAAAACAAGTTTTCTGCTTATTTTTTCAGAACAATTCTTGTATTCCATTCGATGACGATGTAGAGGAGGCCGAAACGAGTAAAGAACCAATGACTCTGTTACAGGTACATTAACAGCCGCCGCCTTTTTGTGATGTAATTCCGATGGAAGAGCATGGCAGGAAAATGATTGTATTACACTAATATGCTTTTTATTCACAGATGCACCAGGAAAAAATGAAAGACAAGAAAAAGAGAAAGAGCAAGAAACATAGAGATTCTGACAGCAGTGATGAGGATGATGAAGCCAAAAAGATAGAAAAGCTGAAGAAGGTGGGTGGGCTGTTCCTGCCACACAAACTTGTATCTTCATCTTCAGATGTTTCTGTGCTCTACAAAGACAAAACCTGTGTCTTTCTGTGCAGGCATTGAGTGCGGAGGAGCAGAGGCTGAAGCAGGTGGCTGAAATGATGCAGCTCGATGAGAGGAAACGACCATACGGCAGTCTAAACGAAGTGCGTGAACCCACCGAGGAGGAGATGGAAGCCTTCCGCATGAAACGCAGCCGAACCGATGACCCCATGGCCTCTTTCCTGGGGCAGTGAATGAAAACAGAAATGTCTTTTGTCACCGACCACAGAGATCTCATAGTCTCAGTTATTGTAAAATCTGTTATTGCTGACTCTGTGTTACAAAAAAAAACACTGTTGTTGAGAAACATCTCATATTATTAGTACATGAAAGTCTGTTAGAAGTTTTCACATCTTTTTGTTTTGTATAAATCTGCGTCTATTATAGTAGAAAATAAATCAGATTTTCATAGTTACTTTTATTTTGACCATACCTAAACCTTGTTTTATTAGTCCTTTATTGCTCAATAAATTACAAATAGGTTATGTTTGGTGAATCATCTGTTTCGATTTAACAAATATGTTCCATTCTCCCTTTCCAAGGTATTTAAATGGATTCATAATGAAAATAACTTGACCAGTGGTTGACGTTAAACATATTTAAACCTGAACATGGCTATGTTTGGTTTTGTTATGATTTCTAAGCTACATGTAATCCAAATCATTGCAAATACTCAGAAGTGTTGAGAGTGTTTGATGTAAACAAGCACATTTCACATGGCTGCTTTTTTGTGGTTTTGTATAATGTAATAATGCAAAGCTATTTTATTGATTTTTGGGCTGCAGAAATATACTATAACAGTCTGACAAGTTTTCAAACGAATCTCCTCCCCCAGTTCGTTCGATTACATCATGTATGAACTATCTGGCAGAGCACGTCCGTGCTTAAACTAGGTGGACGCTTGCAAAGTTGTGTAGAGGACATGTAAGATACAAATCGGTTCACAATCTTGTTTATATACTCCGCATTGGACTTTGCGCTTTTACCATAAGAGCTGCCGGACCTTATTACAACTGCAATCTCATTCCTCTGGTGAGGATTTTTTCTAATGCATGCTTTGAATTTGTTGTATAATTGTGCTCTGTGATCTGTTACTTACATTTAATACCTAAATGAAACTGTTCACTAATAAATCAAGTTACAACCTGCATGTATATAATGTGATTTATGGTGCTTGTTTCTGTGCATGACTGTATGTGTATATACAGGAAATCCATGGAAATTCCCCACGACAAAAATCTGGCCCCATCTGCTCTGTTTGCAGGCACAGCTGCATCATGCATCTGTTACCGCTCGCTGTTTGCCTGCTGTCTCTGTTCTCTGTGTTGACTGTAGACTCATCCAAGAAGGGACACAACTTCACCATACATTCATCACAGCTTAGCTGCAGTTTGCCAGGCCCTCGAGGTCCTCCAGGGAGTCCAGGTGCAGCAGGTCCCGGTGGTAACGTAGGCAAGATGGGGATGCCAGGTGTTGATGGCCAGGACGGGAAGGATGGTGACAAGGGACCGAAGGGAGAGAAAGGTAAAGCTTATGTCTGGTGCAGTTATAATGTCATGAATAAAAAATAACATTCAAAGTATTAAAATATATTTCATTTCTATAAAATATTAAATTGTATCATAATTGTTTTATCTGATACATTTTGAACTGGTTTATATTATGTTTTTTTATGTAGTGTCTTTATAGCTCAAGGTCACATAAAAGATATATAAAAGTATAAATATGAAATCACATTTGGACAAACAATGAAAATTAAATAGGTGAGTTATTTCATAACATGATAAATTCAGTCTGCAAAATAAATAAAGTCATTTGTGAATTTTATTCTCAAATGTTAGGGGAACAGGGCCGTCTTGGGAACCCTGGAAAACATGGACCAGAAGGACGTCCAGGGCTTGTTGGGAAGGCAGGGCCAAGGGGGCTTAGGGGGGTGCGAGGGGCAGCTGGTGTGTCTGGAGTCTCTGGGATAAAAGGAGAGCTGGGAGATGTGGGGGAACCCGGTGCCCCTGGAGGCTGTGACTGTGGAGCAGAGGCACGATCTGCTTTTTCAGTAGCAGTGACCAAGAGCTATCCCAAGGAACATACGCCCATTCGTTTTAACCGGATATTAATGAACGAGGGTGGTCATTACAATGCCACCAGTGGCAAGTTTAACTGTGTGATTCCTGGTGTGTATTACTTCACATATGACATCACGCTGGCTAACAAACATCTGGCGATCGGACTTGTCCACAATGGCCAGTACAAGATCAGAACATTTGATGCCAACACAGGAAACTATGACGTGGCCTCAGCATCAACAATACTCCGACTGCAAAAAGGTGATCAGGTCTGGCTTCAGATCTTTTATTCTGAACAAAATGGACTGTTCTTTGATCCATTCTGGACTGACAGCCTTTTCACAGGATTTCTCATTTTTGCTGATCAGGCTACTGCAAATATGACTAATTCTGGATCATCCTGATTGATTCATTTGTTAAATATTCATTTTATCATATGGCCCCAATAATCTGTGTTTACAGATATATACATTAATTCAGAATTGTAATGAAGTTACTATGGCAATGAACGCAGCTAATAGCCAAGCCACTTTCATGGTCCCTAAAACCCAGGATTGGTGCAAACTAAACTGAAACTTACCTGGCTAGCCAAGGTAGACCGGCTTCATGGTACAGGCGCCTGTATTAGAGCAAAACAAAGCATGGGACACGTGGAAGGATTAAGTGTTCTGATTTATAATAAATATATCATTATTGATTAAGTATAAAAAACACGAGTTGTCAAATCCCAATTTATTCCTTATAAATTATGAAAAACAATTGTCTTATAAGTTTTTTTTTCAACTTGGACCTCCCTCCCTCTAAAAATCAGAACAACCTTTTACCCCAAGGGACTTTTAGCCACGTTGTACTATGTATGACGTTAGATACACATGACCTTTGATCTTCTACGAGACTGTTCTGTTAACGACCCCCCCCCCATTTCTATTGTTTATTTACTATTCACATAACCTGATCGTGTATTCTACTACAGTTCAAAGGTTTAGTAGACGTTGTCCACGCTGTCGCTGGAGATTTGTGAAACCCTCCTTTTGAAGTCTGAAAATAGCATCCACTCATGCTGCTGCAATCCTCTAATCGATATAGGTTCATGGACAAAAGCACTATGTACACAAACAGTGGAGCAGTTGTTGTGTCTGTGTATGGCAAGCCGCTTTGACTTTTATTTATTCTCAGGATATGAATTCTTGATATCAACAATTCAGTTTTTACCAGTTCAAATGTTAATTCTTGATATAGATATAGTAATGGCAATTTTTGATATCTGTAATTGTATTTTCACTAGTTAAATGTCACCATAGGCTGCCATTCAAAATCAATTGTTGATATCAAACAATATTAATTTCTCACATATCAGAAATACAATTCTTACTAATAAAAATGCCCATTCTTGAAATCAACAATGTAATTCTTGATATCAGAAATTACCCTCCCAATTTTTGATATCAGAAATACATTTTCAGATATCAGAAATTAACATTGTCACTAGTGACAATTAAATAGTTGATATCAATAACTAAATTGTTTATATCAAGAAATACATTGTTGATAACAGCTATTTAATTGTTGATATCAACAATTGATTTTGAATGGCAGTCTATGGTGATATTTAACTAGTGAAAATACAATTACAGATATCAATATTATAGTTTTTACTAGCTGAAATGTAATTCTTGATATCAATAAGTTGAATTTTAACTAGAGAAAATGTAATTGCTGATATCAAAAATTGCAATTGTTAATATAGAAATCTAATTCCTGATATCAAGAATGAAAATTCTAACTAGTAAAAATTGAATTGTTGATTTCAAGAATTAATATCCTAAGAATGAATAAAAGTCAAAACGGCTTGCCATAGCATGTGATCACTCATGCGACTAATAAAGGTTAAGTAATGATACTATGCTTACATGATTTACAATCTGCCCCTCATATCCCATTGCAATATCTGTTTGAATAATAACCTTTCTTTTTATTTAAGCTGTAATTCTGCCTTTTCAGCCACTGATGTCTCTAATGGGCTACGAGTATTTCTACTTATACCAAGACGATTACTAGAAAATCATGTTACCAAATATGGACTGTGCGTATGAGCTCTGCGAATCGTACAATGTACGTCAATGACGACGAAATATTCTAATTCCATACGCCTTAGATCATTCGATTGTGATTGGCGGGAGTAGCTCTAAGCCCCTCCCACTGTACGGATTTTACTTCAGAAAAAGCACGGGGTGTCATTTGACAGTAGGACTAAACCATTCATTGCTATGTAGGTGAACATCGCGTTAAAACATTTGAGCTTTTTTGTAATTTTGTGCATATGTTTTGGATTAGTTTTGTAATGTTGAAATAATAATTGTATTCGTCATATTTTATATAGAGAATAACTTAATACATTATGCTATTGTATTAGTTCATGAAAACCTCATCTACTGAACTCCCCTATCAAGACGTGTCACCCGGAAAATTATGAAACTTCTACCGGCATTTTTCCATGCACAGTGTAAAACAACGAAACTTGTATAAGTAGTGTCCAAAATGGCGTTTACATGTGTTATATAGGTTTGTAAACTTATTTGTTGCTTAGCCATACTTAAAGCCATAGCTTGGCTTTTATCGGTTTAAACTGCAGTTCGAAGGACTGTCGATCGAAGAAGAACTAACGTTAACGCTATGTATCCGACACGGCGCTGTTCATCGCTTCTTCACCGAGACCTGGTCGCAGTCTGTCTCTCATCACTGGCGGGGACACATCCAAAGCAGTCCGGTCCGCTGAAGAAAAGCAGCCTTCCGAGTTCACGAGTTCATCCTCCTCCGACAAGGTCCAACTCATCGCCCGTTCTGCTCGGTTCTTTACAAGGTAACTTAATTTAAGATTTCGTCACATACTCTTTCCGTTTCTAGACAAGGTGACTCGGAATGCGTCTTTGACGCTGTTTGAGTCAAATTCAGTTCTCAGGGTTTTATGTGGTGCAGTGGGAGAGGTTTGAGGAGAATCTTATGTCTAAATGTAAAGAATGTGATTTTTTTTAGATCATATCACTCAGTGTGTCCCTCGTGCTCTACACAGATGACTCATGTACAGTTAGAGAGTGATGATGACTTGTCATACACCTCTGAGGAGTGCAAACATATGCAGTTTCCACAGCAAATCCCCAATTAGACCTTATGTATACGCCATTTTATGATCTTTATTCAGATGCATTTGTTCTTTTTTTAATTCTCGAACAAAGCTGTGACCAAAAGCAGTATTATTTTAGTAGTATTTATACTATTACAGTATTCATTTTGAATAAAATTTATTTTAATATTTTTTTTATTTATTTTTATTTTAGTTTAAGTTATTCGTCTTTTTTAGTTTTTTTTACGTTTCTATTCAGCTTTAATTTATAGTCATTTTCGTACTTCAACTAAAATTGTAAAAACAAGGTTTTGTTAACCAGCCAACAGATAAAACTCTGCAGTGGAAGTGTGAAAAGACCCTTGTGTAAGGGATTTGACGAGGAACAGGACAAGGTCTTGGGACAGCGATGTTATGTATTTTAGACTGAACCAGCAAGTAAAAGCAGCTCCAGTCATTGCTGGGGTATTAACAGTGAAGAACTAGTATTTTACTGATTGTAATTAGTAAAATTCGGATTTATAATAGTATTAACCTCCTCAAGAGAGTAAATGCCTTCAAATATATATCCACAGCAAAGGTGTAACTAAGTATTTAATACTGACGTAGTCCAAAGGTAGAATTTGTAAAAAATCTGGCACTGAAAAATCCATAATAATTAACTGCTAGTGTGGACATGTCCACCTTAATCTACGTTGATTTCATCTTAATCCAAGGTGTAGCTTCTCATTAAATGTCATTAAGACATGATTTTCAGGTTATACACAATAAAAAAAATATTGAGCCATATTGAAAATTTTAAGGCAACCAGCTTCAGCCGATTTTTGAATTTCTCAAATTGTTGTTTTAAGTTTATACAACAAAAAGTTGAGAATCTCATACAAACATAAGTTGAGAGAACTCAAAAATCCAATTTTAAGTAGTTGGTGTGCGTCATCTTAGCACCGAATGATATTGTCAGCATTTCTCTTAATCAGAGAATAGCTTTGTTTGGTTACTAATTCTCAAATATAATAGTTTTACCTATAGCCTAATTTTTCATCATCAGATTAAAGCATGCAAACAAGTCCCTATGCAAAACAGGCAAATATGTAGTTTTACAATAGTTCTTTAGTTATGACTGCAGTAGATATATCAGGTATGAACAAACATTTTTCTTACAGCATTTATTAATCTTAGTAAATGTGAATTTATAAATATACTGTTGTAGTTAATATACTGTATAGTTTAGGGTCTGTAAGAAAGAAGTCTCTCATGTTCAAATAACTGTTTTCTGTTTTAAGATATTTTATGTAATTTAATCCCGGGATGGCAAAGCTGAATTTTCGGCATGTCTTCAGTGTCATGTATGTAATGAATGAACTAATGTTAATAATAAAAAAATTGTGAGCTTGTTACATTCCAGACTAATTAGCCACACCGTCTTCCTCAAACCATATATTAAATTAGAGCTGAAATGTTCTCTTCATTGTGCATAACCATGTGTGTGTGTGTGTGCAGGCATGCATCGGGTCCTTCTCGTGATGTTCAAATGAGTCATTGTTTAGAATGCATGGCAAGGGAAGCACAGACACACTGGTTCATTCAGGAACCCCTTTGTGTAGGAACACACACACACAGATACACACACTGTCACATCCGCAGTCCCCAGAATCTTCACACACGAAAGAAAGCGTGCGAGCTCAGTGGGTGGATGCTATGTTCTCTCTGTCTATCATACACTAACCCACTGGACACTGGATTAGTCCAAAGACAAGAGGATTGTGCCTTTAGATCACATGCGTCGGAGAGTGTCAGTGGAAAACTATATAATTAGAGGTATTTTTTTAAAGAAACATGTGAAACTAAGTTCTTTAGATGATTAAGAGCTAAATGTTAAAGGCTGACTGATTTAGTTACAGCGGATGTCTAGAGATGCTGACGGAGTTTTCTTTGACAAGATGACAAATATGATTTTTTAATGCTGATACAAGAGTTGCATGTGACTTATAAAACTGAACCGGTTGGTTTAAATTGTTTGGATGCTGTGTGGTTTAAATGATTACTAAGCACAGCCTTACCAATGACCAGCCCTGAGTATTCAGCACTTGACTATTACATTAATAAAACCTTTACTCGTCACTTCTGCTTTTTCAACTGGACTAAGACATAACCAAAGCCATACATATAAAGAGAGAGAGACTGCATGTAGAGTTCTTGGATGTATATTCTTGAGGAGGTAAAGCAGACGACGGAGGTGGAATAAGATGGAATCAGATGATCTGTGTAAGATTAATGAATCATTTAATCAATATTTAAATGATCAGAATTACTCCTACAATGTTTGATTGTGTGTATATTTTATTTACACAAAACAGTCATCTGTTTCAGGTCAATAATGTTTTTTAATGTTTATGAAAGACATCTCATGCTCACCAAGGCTATATTTATATGATCAAAATACAGTAAAAATAGTAAGTTGTGATATAGTATTACAATTGAACTATTTTCTATGTTAATATTTTTCTGTGATAGAAACTCACATTCTAATATGAAGACTTGCTCCTCAAGACATGTTTATTTTCATTTTCAATGTTGTAACAGTTGTGCTGCTTAATAGTTTTGTTGAAACCATACATTTTGCAACATAAATATCTTTATTTGATACATTTATTTCCTTCTCCTTCCTTAATAGTTTTTAACAGATTAGTAAATGAATGTTTGAACATTAGTGTAAGTGTAAGATTAAGATGAGAAGAATGGAGCGATGTTACTGGTTTAGATTCTTTACTAATGTTTTCTGGGTGTTATAAGTGGTCGTTACTAGTTACAAGTCAGATTGGGTTGCTTAGGAAAGTAATAGAAAACTTCTCCATAACAAGCTACATGATTCGAGTTATTATTCCTGTCGAATACAAGTTAGTATACAGTTTATACCAAGTATAGTAATGGTGATAGTGCAAACAGGACTAATAAGGGTTCCTGTTCCCTGTCCATGAGGAGATTAGTGTTTCCTGCAGCACTGTTTGTTCTGGGTATTGTGTTTGTGAGTTAGTATGGTTGAGTTGTCATGACAGACAGTACACAGCAGATTTCATGACTGCAGTTAACCCATTGTCTCTTACCATGATGAATAATTTACATAGCTGTAAACTATAGCATACAAACGTCTTTGTCACTCAAGATTGAAGAGGGTAATGAGATAATCAAATATTGTCTATAAAGGTATACAAGCCAAGAAACATGCACACACTCATGCAAGAATGTTAATATGTGATTCATATCTAGTTAAACTTCTTCCAAAGAATCAAAACAAGTCCAGACAGATGCTGAGGCATCAGAGACAAGTCTCTTCTGAACTTATCAGTGATTTTAAAAGGAGTAGTACTTTCTGATATTTGATCACTACACTGTGAGGTATCATATAATATCCAAATAATGTTGTTTCTAGTTTTAATTTTTAATTATACTTTAGTGATACACATTATAAACAACAACAGACAGACCTAATTCATCTGCACTTTAAATAGCTGCCATGTGCTGTTATATTACTGTTTATATTCTCATACACAGTGTACTGCTCCGCTACTATTTATATCATTGGCCGCTGTTTGTTAAGTCGAAATTATGTTGTGTCGTCTTTCATACTATGTACAAGTGAGTGACAGCAGTTTCTGCATCACTACATGCTATAGGCCTATGTTTTTTAAAATCGTGCGTGTGCATACAAGTCTTAATGTTGTGTGCAATATTTGTAAAATTTGTTTGTGACTGCAGGAATATTATAATTTATTTATTTTTTATGGGAACATTTTTTTTATTTTGATTTATATCCCCTTTACTACTGTACTATACAAAGATTTTATGTTAATAAGCATTCATTAATTATTATGAATGTTGTGTGTGCAGTGTGTCAGATGGGCGGCAGCAGCAGCAGTAGACTCTTCAGTACACTGACCCAGACTCTGAGCAGCGCTGCGCTGGCAGACCCGCGTGTGGATACTGACGAATACGAGTATGAGCAGGCTGACCCGGATGCGCTGCTGCGTGAATGTGAGGAGGTTTTGAGGAACCGGCCTCCTCGACTGCATCGAGACTTTATGACGACCAGAGCCTGCTCACTGCAGAACGCACCCATCCGTGTCATGCAGTGGAACATCTTAGCACAAGGTACAGAGTCTGTCTGCTTATGTCATGTGTTTGATTCACAGGAGGTAACTTAAACTTTGGGGCAGTCGTGGCCTAATGGATAGAGCATCGGACTTGTAACCTGAGGTTGTGTAAAAGAAAACAGCATTTATTTGTGTAAAAGTCATTTTTGATCAATTTAATGTGCCCTTGCTGGATAAAGGTATTCATTAAAAAAATTTAAAGAAATTTTTGATTAAAAAGAAAATTATACTCATGACATACCTTTGAACAGAGCTATACGTAAATACATAATATAATTTACATAAATTAACTATAAAACAATACTGGCCTGTGTTTATAAACAATATAAAGTCAAATCCTGTTATTTTAAAATTATTGCTGTAAACATATCTATTATCTAATTTAAATTTGAAGCTAACCAGTTGTGTTGGTCTTTACATTTTGTAAGATGTCTTCAGAATTCAGGCAGTCGTAGCAGCACCGGTCCCCAGTTTAAAAACTCCTTGCTTAATGTTTATAAAACTGAAGACACTTCACCTTTCACTGCAGTGCTCCCATACGGTGCTCAAAACATGACGTAAATGTTCTCCGTTGTTCTTGTGTATCTGCAGCTCTGGGTGAAGGCAAGGACGGTTTTGTGCGCTGCCCAATGGAGGCGTTGAACTGGTCAGAGAGGAAGTATCTCATACTGGAAGAGATCCTTACCTACAGGCCAGATGTGCTGTGTCTACAGGAGGTGGACCACTACTTCGACACGTTCCAGCCTGTGCTCGCCAGCTTGGGCTACCAGAGCAGCTTCTGCCCCAAGCCATGCTCCCCCTGCCTGGACGTTCACAATAACAACGGCCCCGACGGCTGCGCTCTGTTCTTCAACCGCCGTCGCTTCCAGCTGCTCCACACCGCTCACCTCAGACTCTCTGCCATGTTGCTCAAAACCAACCAGGTTGCTATCGTGTTTACGCTTCGCTGCAGGTCCACAGGTCGAGTCTTCTGCGTGGCAGTAACGCACCTGAAAGCGCGGAGCGGCTGGGAGGCGTTTCGAAGCGCACAGGGGGCTCACCTCCTCCAGCAGCTCTGCGAACTAACCACACAGTCGCACCCGGAGATGGATGATGAAAACCGGACTAGGGTTGGGGAAAGCCAAGACGGTATTCCGTTGGTGGTATGTGGGGATTTTAATGCAGAACCGAGTGAGGAAGTGTACAGGCGCTTTATGACTTCTCCTCTGGGGCTAGATAGTGCTTACAAGTGCCTGAGTGAGGATGGGAACACAGAGCCGCCCTACACCAGCTGGAAGATCCGGCCCAGCGGAGAGAGCCGCTCCACCTTGGACTATTTGGTACTCGGAAAGAGCGTTTCAAGTGGACGCTGTGCTAAAGATACCAAGCGAAGAGCAGATCGGGCCGGACCGGCTTCCGTCGTATCATTATCCCTCAGATCATCTGTCACTGGTGTGTGACCTAAGCTTTAGTCAGCAGCCTCATAGGCTCATGTAGCTGTCAATCATTAGAGCTCTCCAATAGGGATCCGGAGCAGCTTAGGACATTCCTAGAGTGTGTGTGCGCACATCCGAATGTGAGAATGCATTATTGCAAAGAATTGAATATATTTTATTCACATGAACCTTATTTTTACCTGCTGATGTAGGTCTTAATGCACCTCTGTGCTTATTGTTTTCCTCGAAGGAGATTCATTATTATTATGCTTATATTGTTTGTTAAACAGAGGTTGTGCAATATATTGTAATATATTAAGTTCTAAAGGATGATCTCAGGAAGACGCACATTCTCAATTAAAAGGTTCCTCAAGTGGAAAGATGTTTATATTTATACTAACTGTACTTATTTTCTTCTTTTAGTAACACTGTAATCATTGATATGTTTGCCATTTACCAGTAATCACTAAATACATCCCAGTGTATTTCAATTGTGTGGTCTCTTTCTTTAATGACAAACTGTAATGAATCAGAAGTCTCGCACATTCACGGAAAATTAAACATGATAACAAGCCTGACTCCGTGCAATTAAAGATGACATTAAACTTTTTTAGTATGAAATTAACAAGATTTAAATGAGGGAGTACATCAGAAAAACACTGTCTGGCAGATTTAGCAGGAAACTGCATACTTCTGTCATTCGTCACTTTAGTAAATTAAGGTAAGGGTGCTACTACTACAAGCAGTGGGATTTACCCAGGTAGCATGAAACCAAAACAACTGAACCTCGAACTTAAGAGTTTACAAGCACAAAGCTACTGTACTCATAATAAAACAAGAATCAACATACTTTGCATAGCATCCTATTTGTTGTGTAATTGGCTGTTTATCATTTATGTGCCTATAAATAGCCTAATTACTAATATCCATCTTTTTACCTTATCTGATATCAATGGCATCGTTATATCCAATGCCAGCCATGCCAAACTATATTTAAAAAAATATTTTCACAAGTCTAAACAATAAAGGCATTTAAGCAACTTACCCGACTCATAAGAAATCTTTTTCTGATATCCATCTTTCTTTAATTTTCGGGAGAGTTTTGATGTTGTTGTTACTTAATTGCATGCATAGGATCATCTGTAAAGACAGAGTATAGTAGTAGTTCTTTGTAACGGTAAGTACGTTGTGCCGCACAGACTGCGGAGCCGAAGCACAACTCACCTAACTACCAGAACATTGTTCCACAGGGCCAAAAGTTAAAGTGTAGATTTATTTATTTTTTATTTTTCTTTAACATTGAAATTATTTCTAATATAAACTTAATCAACATTTATTTTGTTAACTTCTTGCAGTTTTCTAAATCCATTGTTTATTGGTGAAAGCTTTTACGATCCAGATGCAAAGATTGTCATTCTTTAGTCAATCTATTCTGGTCCGTATCCCTCTGAGCGATTAGCAAACACAGATTTAAAGCTTTGTTTAAAGTAACCAATACCATAAAGCTCTCCAGTAATCCTAGTACATTAAGTCTCTACAGTATAACGTCTAATATCAAACTATATCTAGGGAAAGTTTGAGTGCAGATTCTTTGGGCTGTGTATGGTTTCATAATGGACAGAAATTGAAATGAATGTCACGCCATGAAGACAGGTTTCTTGCACTCCATGATATTTCCATGTGTCATTTTGTAATGAATGGATAAAGATCTATAAGTTCTCTCTCAAACACAAACACACACAACACACACACACAGTTTAAATAAAAAAATGAACCAGTAGTTTGCATAATTCTCTATATTTAAATCTACTAGGATACAATTTTAGGATAAGAATACAACAAAATATATGCTTCATATATTGAATAATCAATATACTGTATCAGATATTCTTTCCCTTTTTTGTACATGTGAAAAAAGTTATCTGCAGAATACAAAGCAGGAATGCATGATACAGAAAACATGCAGTGATAAATGCACAGAAAGAAAAGTATTTTAAAAGTTTGAAATGACAGAAAAAAAATAACATTTGAATGTCCTTCAGAAAACAGTTTCCTTCGAACTGTAAAAAAAACTTTGGTACAAAATATATAAAAACAAAAACCTCATATTTACACAAAAAGCACAATCAGTTACTTTTAGAAATGATTTAGGAGGAAAAAGCTGACCTAAGGCTGTTTGTTTTATTATCCTTAACTACTGCAATTGTATGTCAATGCACAGATTATTTTATGCTCCAAATCACCAGGTGATCAAAATCTTGGCTCTCTCTTCACCCATGTGACTTCCTCAGTCTTTAGCACCAAGTGAGGTTCGTTCCTACAGCGTCACAGCACAGATGTATGCTATAACAAAGCGTGATTTGAATAGATACATGTAAAAATGAAAGAAAAGTCTAACCCAGGCTCAGGCTACACACGGTGGTTATAGTGTTGGGCATGAACAAGCTGAGCTGTAGTGCTGGTTTCATATGTTTAACATAAGAGACAGCCACTTTTCACATCACTTATTTTATTTGCATCTGTGTCACAAGCATTGATGTCGGTTCCTGTGAGTAAATGCAGTGATATTTGATGTTTGTTCAGCTCTGTGTGGTCGTGAAGTTCGTCTGTGTGCTCGCTGTGTTCTCCACAGCCATGTTAGCTGTCTGATCCACGGAAACATCAGGAGTTTCAACCTTAATAATAGTCACATCCTGTAAAGACATCGCTGGCTGTGCGTTCGGCACCACAGTTACTCCCGGCTGTGAAGTCACCACAGTTACAGGAGCTGTGGAGGTCGTGGAGATGTTGGAGGGGACGGCGAGCTTCAGGACTTGGGTGCTGCTGGTAGGCACGGTGACGGGGGAGAGCGTGCTCAGAGTGATGGGAGTGCCGGGTTTGCCAGGCATGGTGGGAAGGGTGATGAGCTGCAAGGTGATTCTCTCACCACTTTGGCCCCGAGCAGGCACTAGCGTTGGTATGGCCTGGAAAACCACCTTGCCTGCGCTGTTACCCCCAGCGACTGAGTTGGGCAGAGAGAGGATTGATGAGCGGACGTTGGAAGAGTTGACAGTTACTGTGGAGAATTTCTGACCCTGTGTTGTCATGAGTACAGGAACCTGCATGGCAAGCCTCACTGTCCTGGAAACAAACAAACAAACAAAAGCATTGTGATTGGTGCGATTGTTAAGAGGTAAACTTTTAACCACAACAGGGCTATATGAAATCCTCTATGTATTTAGAGATTTTTTCTGGATTCCATGACATTTTTGTAAGGAGCTATTTTTTTTTTTTTCGTTTTCCACATCATAGAATACATACCCAGGGGCTGTTGTTATGTTGTCTGGTGACTGTTGCAAAGTCATAAAGGCATCTTGTCCTGAGGTTAGATTGAAGATTTTAGGTAGAGCAGAGGAGCATGAGACTGGAGTCCCTTTGCCTTTTGAATTGCTGCGATTGGATGCAGCTGGGCTTTCTCTCTTTCCTTCATCAATGCTGTCGTCCATATTGTCATCATCTATGAAAATAATGTCTTTGGGCATCTCCTTAAACTGATACACAAGTCTTTGGCCTTCCACTTTTGATAAAATGCCCCGCTGATAATAATACCTACAAAAAAAAAAGAAAGAAAGATTGATCAAGACTGCTAGCACATTTTCCCGAGTCCAAACAACAACACCTTACCTGAGTGCTCTCCCCATTGTCTCATAGTTCATGTCAGGTTTATTCTTATGTCTGCCCCATAATTTAGACACCGCTTTGGAGTCCACAAGCTTGAAAATGCCCTTCTCTTTCTGAGTCCACTTAATGTACTTTGGACAGGTTTCCTTGTCCTGCAGAAGGTCCAATAGGAACTCCCACAGGTAAGTAGTTGAGCCTGTAAGAGTCAGACTTAAAAATGGTGGCACCAGAAAAAAAACATTCTCTTGCACAAATAAACAAAGAGAAATGCTCACCCTTGCTGTCTTTTGATTTCCTCTTATAGACCATATCCAGAGAACCATCACAGAAACCCCGTGGAGTTCTGGGTTTTCGTCCTGCTGGGGAAGATCACAGCAAACAAATGAATCTCTTCAAAATAATTACACAGTTTTGAACTATGCTATGATGACATTTCCACTTAGGTAATGTAATTAAGTAATTGAGCTAAAAGCTAAAAATTTAAGTAAATGCAATGTACTATAATATGAAGCAATCATCATGCATTAATTTCTAAACACATTTGTAGTTCATGGTAAAGCGTGGAGCACCTCTCTTTTTCTTCTTCAGTAAATCAGTCTCCTGCAGGACAACAATATCATTGGCAACAGGTCCCATATCCTCCGTTCTCACTTCAACCTCCACCTCAGATAAAAGCTCCTCTGCAAAGATTGAGATGCAAGTAGTAGTAATTTGTTAGGTTAGGTTAGCTTGTATCACAGCATGCAGTACATGTAGATGTAAATCCCACCTGTGCTGCGATCACCCTGCATGCTGGCTGGTGAATCCATGTGCAGCAGAGCTTCAGCTGCTTCAATAGTTTTATCATGCACAGAGACCTCCACTAAGAAAGAGAGGGGGGGTGTTTTTCTTTCACAATAAAAACAAGCCAAAAAATTGCATACATAAATCATTTAAATACTCTGTATAAATAATTTTCCGTCTTAATAAATATTTTCCAGTACATAAAGTAATAAATTGGCGGTAAAGGACAAATATATTTCTATTCCGGTGTTCATTGGCTACACGGCAGCTTACGAAGCAATGCTAAGCGCTCATTGGCCAGGCGTCCCGTCACTCAACGACCTCAACGCCTATAAGTTCACTTCCGCCCTAAACTTCGAAAACGAAACGCGGATTTTTATTCAGAATTGATATAATGCACTCAAAGAAAGTGTTTGAATAATTATCTGCACCAAAGACAATAAAACGAAATCTAACTTGTTTATAAACCCAAAACATTTCCAACGTTTTCTGCAATCTCTACAAAGTCTCATAAAACCAAAAGCTAACCAATTCCGATTTCTTGCGTGAAATAAAACATTTACATAAAAAAAAAATCAAACCCACACCGTTATCACTCAAAATATACAGTCGCCTTCGTTCATTTATAAAATACATCAGTAAAGAGCAGAACCGTTAGCTGATTTAAACAAACAATACAAGCCAACACAAATGAAACGGCTGCTACAAAACATTTGAACCCTCAAATTCAACCGCAAACCCCTATTAAACCATAAACACTGTTATAAACACTTTAACAGACAACGTGGCTAAGACGCAAAACGAAAACAAACACACTTCCTGGTTCCGACAACCAGCATCAATCCGCTAAGAATACATCATAACTCCAACCGACTCTAAACGAACAGTTTTAAATATACACACACATTACTCTACGAACACAGAATAACAGTGTCGCTAAAACAAAAGAGCAAGAAACGACTTCGTATTACTTAAACTTGGCGCACGGGTAAAGGACAGCTGCTCTTCACTTCCTGGTTGTCAAGCGCTTTTTTGCATCCTTCACTTCAACCGAAGCCCAGCGCTCATTATACCTCAAATCACGTGACGCTTATGTGACGAGTGATGTATTATTGTTTAGTATCTTTGCTGAGTAAATCGATCAATCAGTGTTTAGATACATTGTGAAACTGAGTAGTCATACCATCTGCTTGCTGTATATAAACGATCAATAATCTCTAATATTATACAAATATTTGCCAATATCTCTCAGTCTTAGGTTACAAAGACTACAGTGAAACTACGCTCACTTTCTGTGCTTTTAAAAGGTAAATACAATTCTGAGCAGTCAATGGAGCATTTTGCACGTTTGAGCACAGTGAACAAACAAAAATAATACAAAACCATCGTTTGCATACCTATTTATCCTTTTCCAAGTGTACTAATCCTACACAAATGATATTCTGTCAAGCAAAACCTTTGTTTTTCTAATGTGTATCTTTTATAACTTCCACAAAAACGCCACAAGATGTCCCTCTTTTGCTGTTCCTGCTGTTAAAAGATAATTAAGCCCTCTAAAAAATACAGGGCATTTTTGGAAAAACATCTATCACCACCATCATGTTTAGTGGTAAATGTGGAAATTCAAACAAGTCAATGCAGCCATGTTTTTCAGGGGTTACAGAATTAGGTTTATTGTTTAGTTACACACACAAAACAAGTGCTACAACTTGACTACCTCACTGATTGCTTTATCAACCAAACGCATAATACAACATTTTCCTTGCATAGAAACACATTACTGCTTACCTGCTGCCATCTCCTGCAACTCCGTCTCCACGACTTGTTCCTCAGCCACATCCTGTAGCAGGTATGTATTCTGATCATCATAGACTAACACCTGAGCAGCATAGCACTGCTCCACATCAGCGCTATTCACCTGCTCCACTATCACTGCTGGGCAGTCCTCTCCATCAGCCTCCACCCCATCAGGATAAATCTCCTGAAAAAATAAACACTTGAGTTTCCTTAAAATGTTTTAATGTAGATTTTAGTTAAGTTGCAATTCTAATATGAAAGGGTGTATTTTGTACAAGTGCGGACTTCACCTGCTGAGCTTCCTCATCTCCAGCGACATACTCCAATATATTCCCTCCACCATCTACAATCACCACAGAGGTCATGACTCATTCCTCTGTGTCAGAACCACACTTATCCACTGCGCCCCTGCTGATGACCTTAAGTGACGTCACAGCCTGAGGAATTAAAACAGCCATTGATAAATGCAGTGTGGTACACATTGTGCATTGTGTAAAATAATATCTTAAAACCCTACCCCTCAACATACTGTTCAGACAATTCATTGTAAATTAATTTAAATACTTTTAGAATTAAAATCTCCCAAAGAAAGGCATTTGTACTCAATCGTGTGACTACTTAGTCCAAGTGGGAACAGATATCATCTGATGGAAATAATCAAATATAAATAAAGATCACAAGTAGACCTTAAGGCAAATAAAAGCACACATACGCAGGAACATAAGAAAACGGAAGAGGCCTGTATCCTGTTGGCTAAAGTGATCTCAGCCCAATCATATTCACGGTTTCAGTTTGTATTCTCAAAAGAAAAACCCCTAAGGGTTGTAGTAATTTCATGCCCCATCTTTGCTTTTAATTTCCTCTACTGTGTTGCCCTTTATCACGGTTTTCCATCAAGCATAACAAAATGTAAACACTGATCCTAGAGTCTCGACTGAAAGACGAGGTATGTTATTACTGACATACAAACAGCGCCTCCATTCTCCTGCAATAACATATTGTTTCAACTGATTTATTTTTTTGCAAGGAGTGGCCAAATGTGAAATATTTACAGTGAAAAGGAAACAAATGAGAAACAAATGATGCAATTTTACATAAACCACCCCACGAATCATGAAATCGGTAAACAAACACTTGAGGTTTAACGTTAACTTAAAACAGCCGCGCTAAAAACAAACCACCTAACGTACTTTCTAATGATGGCTAAATTAATTAACTTCAACCTCTTACGTATGTATACATAGAAAAGGATGATATTTCTCACCGTTTGCTGCGATTTCTTGTCGTTTAGTGCGCCTCAAGACAGTCGAGTGCACTCTGTCATAAGGTTAGCATGCTAACATGCTAATAACAGACTGATGTTAAAGCTGGTCAACTTGCATGGAACTGCTCGCTAATAAAGAGCACGCATGCAGGCGTCTATTTGTTCAATGTAAAATATAAAAAGATATGAGTTTTGACAGGCTGCGTTGGTGTAGTAGGTAATGTTTTGCGTAGCTGGTCTCAGGCCTCCAGTTGCAGGATCTGACTGACGAACTGCGCAGCAACCGTAACTGACGTCACATAGTGCCAGGTGCGCGCGCTAAAATTTCAACGAGCTCAATTTAAAAACACAACAAACAACAAAATTATGGGATAGAGATCATTCATTATAAACTATTAATACTGCTATCACAATAAATAATATCATAATACTATGTTTAAATTAGCGAATGTTTCCTGGGGGAGGTAGCAGGCAGATATAAATATAATATAGACAATGTGTAGTAGCCTACATAACCTCGCTATATTTCAAATATACAATACTATAATTAAAATAGTAATTTGTATAGTCGTAACCTCAGACAAATCTCTATTACTTTCCTGAAAGTGCTTCTCCTGAAATCCCCAAAATAAGGTCATTCCCAAATCTAATATTGCAGGTTATTAACAGAGACATCTACACTGAAGCACCTGATAATGAAACAATCACACAAAAATGTGTTTTAACGCTTTATTTTTCTTTGACATACATTCACAGTTTAAAAGAAAACCCTAGTTAGGGCCTAGTGAAAGAGAAGCCTTGTAAGAGCACATGAACATTACTTCCCTAACCCTTAAAACATAACCCAAAAACATTTATACAGAACCATACTTCCCATTATTCCCTCACATTCACATTATAAAGTTGTAATCTTACTTATGACACTTACCAGGTCCCTTTTGAAATATGAAGGAAAACAGACAGAATTGCTAGGTCTGTTGTAGGCTGTTTTTTTAAACACTTTTTATTGTTAAATTCATTATTATAATTTTTTATCTGACTTTAATTTCCCTTGTGGATCCACATTGTGTGTCTGTCTACCAGTCTAAAAATCACAAGAGCATCAAAACTGTAGTATCAATGAGAGTGTAACATTGGCGTAACAGGTTTAGGGACCTTGTTTTTGCCACATCAAGAAAAAGGAATTTATTTATGTATTTGCCAAACAACATGCTTTATAACCACAAGAAAAGCAAGAACGGGAAAACAAAGACAAAAGATGCAGCAGTTGGGGTTTGCCTTTTGGATATCATTGTAGTGACTCGCTTTAGAAATGAATACTGGAATGAGACTTGTACCATTTAACAATACAGTATTGTTGTATTGACTTAACGTGGCTTGTAGTTTTTTGACCTAGTCATGTCACATTGGTAATGCCAGCTGGTTACTATAATACTGGTTACTGGAAAAAGTAGAACACTGTCTTTTCAAGCTGAGGTAGAGAGTTACATATTAATAATAATAATAGTGTTAATTAATAAATAATGCAATTGAAAAATAGATTGAAGACAGAGGAGATGCAGGTATGACAGTGTTTGTGGCAAATGTGTAGCCCTGCTGGTTGTAACTATTGACATGCAAATTCCAAGACATGTCCTATAATGTGATGTTTGAGGTAGGGTTCACTATAGTATAGGCTCCAATGTGCAGTTGAGTCAAAAAGAGTGGAGTTCCATTTAAAAGGCTATAAATATAGGTCACAGCTTTTTAAGCATGTTATAATTGTCAAGAGACTTTTGTCTGACATCAGAGTGAAGTGTGTGTTCACATGAAGTAACCACTCTCCAGTGAAGAGCATGTCAGTGGAAATAGAGTATTATTTTGAGAAGAGTCGGAAGGAAACAGCTTTCTGGGCCAATCCAAGGGGTCAAGGAAACGGGGAAGGCACATCACTAATGGTTTATCAGAGAACCAGCTTATTATCCCAGGACATCTCACTGCTCCCAACTGAGAAAACACAAAACAAGAATAAAAATGATCATGTCAATATACATTACATTACCTTTTAAAGGTTTAGATCGGTAAGATGTGTTAATGTTTATTTAAAAGAAGTCTCTTGTGCTCAAAGGTTGCATTTATTTGATCAAGAATACAGTGAAAATATTAATATTGTGAAATATGATTATAATTTAAAATAACTAGTTTCTATTTTAATATTTTAATATCCACATATTATATAATATACTATAATATAGATTATAATAGACATGTCCAAACATTACATTTGATTAAAATATCAATTATATTAGAAAATATATTATATATTTAAAACACAAACAAACATAGAAAACATGATTTTCATAATATGATGTTACCTTTTTAAGTTGGTGCTAATACATCTGCACTTTAAGCACACGGCGCTTCCCCTAGGAACAATATAAAAAAGTAACATTTAGATAATAAAAAGGATGTCAAGAACGTACATCAGAATATGAATGAATGAATGATGCATTTATATAGCGCTTTATTGTGTATTGCTGTACACCCAAAGCGCTTTACAATCATGTGTGTGTGGGGCGGCTCTCCTCAACCACTCACCAGAATACCCTCTTCAGTTTGCCTATCGGCCAAATAGGTCTACCGATGATGCCATCTCTTAGGTACTGCACTCTTCCCTCACACACATTGACAGCACAAATGGCAACTATGTCAGGCTGCTATTCATTGACTATAGCTCAGCTTTCAACACTATAGTCCCCACCAAGCTAGCTGTCAAACTCTCAGACCTTGGCCTAAACACTTCACTCTGTGACTGGATTCAAGATTTCCTCACCGCCAGACCACAAGTGGTGAAATTCGGCCAGTTCACCTCCAACTCCATAACCCTGAACGTAGGATCCCCACAGGGCTGTGTCCTGAGTCCCCTGCTCTACTCTCTCTACACACACGACTGCGTGTCCTCTCACAGCTCCACTTCTATCATTAAATTTGCTGATGATACTGTGGTCCTGGGCCTCATTAACAACGACGACGAGGCCGCATACTTAGAGGAGGTAGAGAGACTCACATCATGGTGCCAGGACAACTGTCTCTCTCTGAACGTGAGCAAAACTAAAGAGCTGATTGTAGACTTCAGGAAGAGACAGCAGCGGCCCTACACCCCTTTTATGATCAGTGGGACCCCTGTGGAGAGGGTGAGTAGCTTCAAGTACCTCGGTGTAAACATCTCCGAGGACCTGACTTGGACTACACACATTCAGACTCAGGTTAAGAAAGCCAGGCAAAGACTGTACCATCTGCGACAGCTGAGGAAATTCAGGGTCTCACCAACAATCCTGAAAACTTTCTATTCAGGGGCCATAGAAAGTGTTCTGACTCAGTGCATCTCAGTGTGGTATGGTAATTCATCAAACCAGGACTGCAAAGCTCTACAGAGAGTCGTGCACTTAGCTGAGCGCATCTCAGGGTCTGCTCCCCCCTCTCTGCAGGACATCTACCTCAAACGCTGTAAAAGCAGGGCTGCTAAAATCCTCAAAGACTCAACTCACCCCGGTAACCGTCTCTTCACTTTACTGCCATCTGGCAAGCGCTTCAGGAGCATGATGGCAAAAACTGAGAGACTGAAGAGGAGCTTCTTCCCTCAGGCCATCAGGCTCCTTAACACAAACCCAGTCTCATAAACACTTACAAGACTCATTATTAACTGTAAAACATCCATATTCTCATCATCCGTATTGCTGCTATGTGTACATACCCGGTACAACCCGTTTGCACATCCCTCTTGTTCATATTACTATTTATTAAGTCTCAGTACACTGTTTTTGCACATCTTATTGTTTTGCACTTTTTACTCTTTATTTCTCATTTTTTACCTATATATATGCTCTTGTGTTGTGTTACTTTTATATAATTTTTTTTTATTCTTTTGCACTGTCCACTGAGCGGACCTGATTTGACTTACATTTCACTTCTGATTATACCCTGTATAATTTATTATGTGACAAATAAAGAAACCTTGAACCTTGAACCTTGAACACGTCTTAGTCTTAATATTTCTGACCATCTTCTCGCTATTCACTATTCAACTAATTTCAAGTATTTGTCAAGTAATTATTCTGTCAATACTCATTTTTTGCTAGTTTTTCATATTTTCTTAACTAGTTAACCCAGATGGTTGATTACTGATTACCTGTTACCTGTCCCGATGGCTCTTCACCATCATCAGGAGCTGGGATGATCTTGCCAGTCACGGGTGACACACCGAGCACCATTGGCTTATTTTCTATTTTGGGAGCTCCCTCCAAGACAACCACTATGTAGTCTCGTTTGGGCTCTTCCGAAGGTGCACTTGACGTTTCAGGTGGAGCAACTTCCTCAGAGACCACTGTGCTAGCAACTTCTGGTTCAACAACACTTTCTGCAACTTCCACAACTGGACTTGCTGCTTGTTCCCTGAGTAAACTTACTGGAGCCTCCACAACTGCACTTTCAGCAATCACCTCTTCTGCCTTCACTTCCTCAACCACTGGAATATCCTCTTCTTCTGCTTTGGCTGCAGGTGTTTCCTCAAGTTCTTCAGTTGCTACAACAGGTGTGTCTTCAGCCACAACAACAGGAGCTTCTTCAGTTACAAAGGAAACTGCTGCCTCTTCTGGCACTGGGCCAACAGTCATCTCTTCAATCACTGGGGCAACTGATACCTCTGCTTCTGGGGCAACGGGTGTCTCTTCTGTCACTGGGGCAACTAATACTTCCTCTTCCATCACAGGGACATCAGATGTGTCTTCTGAGGGTACTGGAGAATCAACGGGTGTCTCCTTTACAGCTGGAGTTACTTCTACCACTGCTGCAACAGCTGGTTCTTCTACAACTGGGGAAACTGGTGCTGCTTTAAGCACTGGAGCATCAAATACTTCTGCTGCTGGTGAATCAACTGGTGTCTCCTCTGCTACTGGAGGCTCTTCTACAACGGGGGAAACTGGTGTTTCTTCTGTCACTGGAGGAATGGACAATTGCTCCGCTACAGGAGGCTCTTCTATTACAGCGGCATCTGCTACTTCTTCTGCTACTAGAGAAGCTGGTTCCTCTTCCATCACTGGAGCAACAGGTGCCACCTCTGTTACTGGTACATTTTCCAAATGATCTGTTGTAGGAACCTCATTGGGCTTCTCTGGTAGAGCTTCAACTGACACATCTTCCACAGAGACAGACTCCACAGGAACAACCTCAGTCACGGAGGCAGCAGCCAGCCCTACTGTTTCTGCTGCTGCTGTGTTAACCGACCCTACAAGACATAATCAAGCCACTCAATAATCACACACAAAATAACAGATATTAGATGTTTGAGGTATTCAATTACTTATGTAAAGGTTTTATAACTTTCAAATAAATGTTAAGTTCAAATTGTTTATAAATTGACATTTCTCTGTGTGTGTGTGTGAGACTGTAGGTTAAAACAGAAGATTAATATAGACAGAAAAAACGGGAAAGATAGAAATGAGACTACTAAAATTAGAGTGCAGAGGTTCATCCCCAATACATTAGTGATAGTTATAATAACAAAGAAAATCAGGTACGATGTATGATATGTATTTCACAGAATGTACGAGACTTTCAGTGATGCATGATCACAGCATGCAGCTCCATTTAGGGGTTTCCCATCATTCAGAACATACTTTAAGAGGCTTTACTGCCAAATATCACTTAGAAAGGGACACACCACAAGTATAACTACCACAAAAGTTAGGCGATAAAACAACTTCCTATGTAGAGATGATATTGTAGGTTATAATGTACAACACCAATGACCTTAACACCAAATTCAGCATTTTAAAACATTACTTTTAAAACAGAGGATGAACTTGTTAGTGTTTAAGATGTATTTCAGTTTGTAAAAGCAGAATGTTTACAGAAAAAAAATAAACACAGAATATTTTTGGATATTTATTAATTTCATTTTATTAATTGGCTTTGAATCCCTTATCCATTTTTATTACACAATTGCAATTTCCCAATAAATGAGCAGTTTCATTAATCACACACACATGACCTTCTTGGTGAGTTAATGAGTTCCTTGTCGGTTCAGTCATACAGAGGAATATAAAGGGAAAACTAATACAGAAATACATCTGGCCTAGTTGCTAGGGAGCAAAACACTCACAGTTTTCACAATTTTAACTGGCGTGTGCCAACTAAGTGATATCTGGCAGAGAAGCATGTTTTTGACTGAACTGTTACGGCTATTACAAAACAACAAATAACTACATAAAGCAGTACATTTGTTTTTTGGCTTCTTTTTGCCGCAAATAGAAGATAAGGCAAGACAG
Organism: Gymnocypris eckloni scoliostomus; assembly: GCA_027564155.1. NCBI lineage: Eukaryota > Metazoa > Chordata > Actinopteri > Cypriniformes > Cyprinidae > Gymnocypris > Gymnocypris eckloni. Next base: position 19,075,788 of record CM050426.1, on the reverse strand, counting down.
AGGTTAAAAATGTCAGAAGGCTGGCTCAGATTTGTGAGAGGATTGAGAGTAAAGATAAGAGTCAGAAGCAAGGAGAACAGGAGTAGATGATGGTCTTAAGTGTGTTCATTGGAATGTTTGGTCACATGTAACAAAAAGCAGCAATTTTGGATTCTCACAGTGGTTTCTACATAAATACTTGAAAAATTATAATTTAGTTAAAGTTATAATTTATATAATTGTCAAATATTTCCAGCAAACTCTAGGAATAGAATAAAATATACACAATAAGCTGTGTGCTATATAGTGGGATTACATTATTGCAACCTGGAGCATCAAATCCTGTTGTTTAACTCATTGATGCAAAACGAGGAGGTACAGTATGATGAAGACTATACAGTTAATCACATACATTGTCATTTAGCTCATTTGTCTCTGAGCACCTTAAACTTCAGTTTATGACTAAAGAATCTACTTGCAAGGGAGGAAAATTAAGGAATAAAATCTCTCTTAATTTGGTTAAAGTACCATGTTTTGTTCTTTTTTTGGATAAAGTGAGACAGTGACCATTTGCTGTATAGGACATTTGAGTCTTCCGTATCTCGTGCATGTTTGGATGAGAGTTTGAGTACCCATGAGCCATTTAGGACTCTGTACTAGTAGCCTCTGCTACTGCCTCCTCTTGGGGGACTGGTGGCGTACCGTTGCTCTCTGACGCCGGCTCTTCAGCTTGAATAACAGGAGTTACGACAGCCTCTGCTGCTGCTTCTACTTCCTCTGCTACCTTCTGCACTTCTTCTGCCACCGCTGCCACCTCCTCTGCTGTTTCATGAACAACCCCTGCCACCTCAGCAACCACCTCTGCGGCCTCTACCACCGTCTCAGCAACCTTTTCCACAACGGTCTCTAGAGTATCCTCCTTCCCTCTGGTGGCCTCGGCTGTTTCCAGCAAGACCTCAGGTTCCTCAGCAGGAACATCCTCATCGGCTGCGTTCTCTACAGTTTCTGCCACCTCTCCTTCCTCTGCACTAGCTTCTTCTAAACAAACAGAGAAGAAAGAAAAATTAGGCATCATGCTACTCTTTCATTTTTAGCACACTCATACTCACTTTGTGAATCTCACATAGAAATTACTGCGTTGAAATTATATTTTGCCTAAAGAAAATTAAACCTAATTTAAAATTATTTTATGAGATAAGATAAGAAAATATACATTTTAAAAGTATATTAAAAAAGAGAAAAATAATTACACCTCAGTAATTCAAATCATCCTGTCATAAATTAACTCAGTTTAGATCAATCAATACTACCATGTTTTTACTAATGAGATAATTTAGTTTTCATCATTTATTATTTATAAAATAAAAAAGTATTACCATTTATTAAAAATTATTTTAATTTTAAAATGTTTACATTTTACAATTACATTTACTTACATTACTTAAAGCGCTAAAATCCAAATGTATTTTTCCACAAGTAATTTCAATTAGTGCGATTAAATTTTCACAGATTTTCTTATTTAATAATAATAATTTGTTACATTTATATAGCGCTTTTCTAGGCACTCAAAGCGCTTTACATAGGAGGGGGGGAATCTCCTCATCCACCACCAGTGTGCTGCATCCACCTGGATGATGCGACGGCAGCCATATTGTGCCAGAACGCCAACCACACACCAGCTTATTGGTGGAGAGGAGACGATGAAGCCAAGCAGTGAATGGGGATGATTAGGAGGCCATGATGAGGCCAATGGGGAAATTTGGCCAGGATGCCAGGGTTACACCCCTACTCTTTTTTTGAAGGACATCCTGGGATTTTTAATGACCACAGAGAGTCAGGACCTCGGTTTAACGGCTCATCTGAAGGACGGTGCTTTTGACAGTGTCTACATCACTATACTGGGGTGTTAGGACCCACACAGACCACAGGGTGAGCACCCCCTGCTGGTCTCACTAACACCTCTTCCAGCAGCAACCTAGTTTCCTCAGGAGGTCTCCCATCCAGGTACTGACCAGGCTCAACCCTGCTTAGCTTCAGTGGGAAACCGGTCTTGGGCTTCAGGGTGATATGGCTGCTGTTATATTTATAATTTATAAATACAGAGAAGTAATATTATAGATCTTGCAAAACATAACGTTTGATTCAGGAGTGTAATGATACCTGAACATTTATTGACAGTTTTTGTAAGGTGGTACTATAATCACCACCTATATACCACTATATACACCATTATACACAGAAAGATAAGGGTTTTAAATTGTACCTTTTTGGGTGCAACAGCTTGTCGCTGGAGCATTATCCTTTTAAGGCAATTTTAAACCCTTATTTTGTCTGTGTAGTATCACTTTCCTAATATTAATAAATTGACAATCTTTTGAGAACCGTACTAACTGCTACTAATTACCTAAGGAAATATCTAATAATATAATTAACTATATAATGATTTTAGTAATATAAGACACTATGATTATTACTCTATTTGTTTTATATAAATAGTAAAGATAAGTATTTAGTTGCAGTATAATATATTATAGTAGTTAAATGAATTAAATTTACGCTAGTTACCTAAGAATATCCATACACACAGTAAGATCTTCACATTTGCCGTCATGCCTTTCAAAATGTCTCACACACAGCATCCATCTGATCAAATCTCCTGGAACTCCTCATAAATGGCTAAACGGAGAATAGAAATCTAGCTTTGTCAAAAATCACACACAACCCAATCACAGCAAGCAGCATGCAAACCCCAAGAATGAGGAGGGAGGGTGAAAAGAGAAACTGAACAGGAACAACAGGAAGAAAGGGGCTGGGAGGACAGGTGAGGAGAGGGAATACAAAGATGGTTGAGCCTTACCATCTGTTCAAAGTTATCAGTACCAGCAACGCTGAGAATTCCAGCAACACAGAATAACAACCAAAGGGGCTTTGTTGAGCATGTTTAATGAGTTAACTCACAGAGAGAAGCATTCTTTCACATGTCTTTCAGTTTATACTGTATTACACAATTAACATTTTAAATAAGGGTTTAAAAATCAATGGAATTAAAAATATCAATTCAATGGAAAAAGCAGGACTCATAACGACATTAGCTCAGAAGAGAATCATCCAAAAAGTTCTGACTGAAGACTATAGGTGACCAGCCCAGACTGTCCGAATTAGTTTACTCTGGAAAGAGTCAGAACAAAGAGACAGATAGAAAAGTTAGGAAAGAGATTAGGTGAAGCTTTGAGTTCATTGTTTAATATTCTGTTTTGGCATTTGAAAGACCACGGTAAAAAACTGTGTTTATATTGGCTGGCAAGGCTTTCTGGACTGCATTTATTAAAAGAGAATCACAGGTAAGTAAGTTGGGGGAAAGGGTTGTGAGAGAATGGGAGTGCACAGGGGTGCAGACGGATCATATACACAGTTTATACAAGAGGAAAGTGACAGTGTCAAAGAGAAAGCCACCCAGTTCTGATTAACAGGCTTTCAGACAAATAGGATCAGGGGATCAGGTGGGTTAGAAGGGTAACACGAGAACAACTCTTTAATCCAATCATACATTTATGCATTTGGCAGATGCCTTTATCTAGTGGTTCTCAAACCTCTCCATGAAGTACCCCCAGCACTGCACATGTTGTATGTCTCCCTATATGGAGATATGGGAAGTCTTGGCCTAATGGTAGAGAGTCGGACTCATAACCGAAAGGTTGCGAGTTCGAGTCTCGGGCCGGCAGGAATTGTAGGTGGAGGGAGTGAATGTACAGCGCTCTCTCCACCTACAATACCGGCTTCAGTCGGTTGAAGATCTAATCTCTTTGGCATTGCAGTTTAGTCGTTGTGACGAGTGGGGCGGGGCCGAGAGCCGTGGGAACGGAGCGAGGCCGGTGGAGTGAATGATAATGAACGACACCTGCGCCACTCACCGGTCTCGAGTCCCTCCGTCGTTCATTATCATTCACTCCACCGCCTCGCTCCGTTCCCACGGCTCTCGGCCCCGCCCCACTCGTCACAGTCGTATTCTACAAATATCTGCCCATTGTGGTGTCATTACGGGATATTTGCTAAACTTAAGTTGATCCTACTTGGCATATAGCAAATATTAATCAGAACAGGTAAACTATGAGCCAAGAATATAATCTTTGTCTGGTGTTTTGCAGCCAATAAGGTATCAGGACTGACTTAATGGGAGGAGACTGAAAAGAAGGGGGTGTCATTATTTAGTTAAAATTTGACCTTCAGAAACAAAGGCTATAATACAGTTCCAGTAAAAACTCCCAAAATACTTGTTATGCAGCAGCTCAGATCATGAAAGTTAAAGCACAAGTTAGTTTAACAAAATACACTAAATGGATCCCATTGGTTAAGACAAACATATGTGTTACAGACATTTAAAAAACAGAACTGTAATTGGTCCATTTAAATATCATAATACAATTATTTATGGTACATCATGGAGAAATGATGACATAAGTTCACATATTAACTCACCATTGTCATCCTCCCCACCTAAAAAAAAAAACACAACAAAAATGAAATGATGGCACATCATGTAATCTGAAATGTCAATGAAGCCTGAAGCTGCTGTATAACACTTTCTGTCAGCAGTCACTCACTCATTTCATCACATAATATCCCCTTATTTATAATACTTGAATGAGAGAGCTATGCTGCTGTCATTTAGATAAGGCAGTTTAATAATGTTTGGCTCAGATGCAGGAATGTTAGACACGCTAGGATTTGATACAGGTATTTAATGTGGTGGAAGTGAATTTGGCAGGACTGTGACTGTGAACTAAAAGGGCAAATCTCAGCTGTCTAACATTACTGTACTGACCACAAGATAAATGTGTGCCAAATGTCTTCCACATACCCAACAAGTCTTTTGTTGTGGTTGTAATTATGTTTTAGAAGGGCTGCAATTGATTATTTATAGTAATCTACATTAGATCTCATATATTTGGATACAGACATATTAAAAACTGACAATTTAGATCAGCATTCATGATGCCACTGAGAATGAAATCTTCAGGGTGGCTACCAGTGCTGTGTGAATAGCATTGCTTTCATTAAATATGTCCAACAAGATGCTGAAATTTATCTGTATATGACCTTATGCCTGTATTTTTCATCTTGAGAAAGCTACGCTACTAGTATTCAACTTTCTGTAGCCAGGTAAATGGTTTCTGATCTTGCACCCTAGTTTTAATAGGCCATATGAAAATCTGAATCCAAAAGTGACACGGAGTAAACAACAAAAATAAAATATGTTTATCCAGACCATAGGTGAGACTTACTCTTGGGTGGCCACGGTTTGGGTTTCCAGTCAGACTTGGGGCGAGCCTTGATTTCAGTAACACGGTCAATAAAACGTGCCTGGTCTGTTGCAACTGTTCTGTAACTCTATCACAGAATTCAATAAATACATTAATTCAACAAGGGATCTGACATGAAACTATATCATCAGTGGTTTGATTTTTAATCAGACTTACATATGCCACGGAAGCTGCTAAGGCTCCACCGCAGAGGACGATATAAAATATATTCTGACCGGAGCCGCCAGGAACTGATGACATGAGCCTCCGTGGAACTACTGCATAGAGAACAGAGAAGTGAGACAACGTTTTGGGATGTGTGCACATTATTAGTTGAGGCAACAATGTAAGATAGCCTTTCTCCCTCTCTCGGTTTCAAGACGGAATCAAGTTAATAGTTTAATAGAACTTTAAAATATGTTTTATAATAATGTTTTAGTCAAAGTGTCTGACACAGAGATTGACCTTCATGGCAGTCAAACCAGAGCTGCTCTCTGCCCAGTAGGTCACTGCCTGATTGGATTCTGGGCAATGGGTTTAGGTACCTATAAATATGCCTGTCAGCATTCATCTAGATATTTACTGTGGTATTTCCATGACTCAGAAATATGGTGACGATAATCTTAAGTGAACAGCATTTTATACAATGGAAGTGAAGTACTGGACTCAAAGTAAAATAGAAAATTCAGGTTTGTAACCCTCTATATAAAAATTTTGTTGCAACAGTTATGTGTTTGTATACATATCAGTAAATTATTCTTCAATACATAAAGAGAATTATGCCTTATTTTGTTTGTTTTATTACCTAGATAATTGCTTATATTACCAAATATTTCATTTTATATTATATGCTTCAATGACTATCAAAAAAGTCTCCTTAGTGCTGACAGTTACTTGTCCTAAAGAAAAGTTAAAGGGCAGTGAGCAACTTAAATTAAAGCCATCAGTGCAGTCCAATCAGGAATGGATGGCAAAGATCATTCTGACACAAACTTTTTAAGGAGTATCTTCAAAACTCTCATTAAGATAATCCAGTCACTTGTGCCCAGCTAGAGTAAATAGGTTCCATACAGGATAGACAACTAATCTGTTAATCTTTTCCAGGAGTCAAAGGGTGAAGTAAACAGAAAGTGATACATGCTCAGTTAGACTACAAGGAACCAATGTAACTTTTCCAGTGTCAGATGCTGATGACAGCATCTAGTTTAGGTTGGCAATGGTCGATATAATTCCTATATTTACATAATACCATTTAACAACAGCAAATAAGAGATAAATTATGAAAGTAAACTCATATTTTATTATATTTACAAACAAACAAACAAAAACTAATCCCAATATGGAAGTCATCTTGGTCTTATATTGAAACCTAGTGGTGCAGTCACCATCGAGAAAAATTATAAATAAATGAATTAAACAAAGTTTAGTTACCAAATATATCCTGTTTGCAGTCAGTCATATTTCTGTATTCCACAAGTTAAAGTGTCCAATAATATTTTTAAGGCTACTTTAACAATTAAAAGTTCACAATTTACAACATGTCTGTTGAAAGTGGAAACCCATTAAATGTTCAACCCAAGTAACCAGCAAATCTCCCTCTGCAAAGACATTTATCACAGCTTGATACTGGAACGGCGGAGCGAACAAGAATTACAATGAAAGGTTTTAAGCAAGTGTATCTGACAAGTGTAAGTGTACTATCCATCCGCTCATGGCTATTTGAGGAGATATTTAGTGGACAGGAAAGACAGAGTGATTATGCTTGTTTCAACAGTTTCAAAAATGTGAAATGTGATACTAGCAATAATAGAAAATGTACTACTAATCATTATTGAAATACGTACAAGTATCCAATACATAAAAAACTGTATGTTTAATACTAGTATCCGCACTGGGAAACTGATAATGTAGCATTTACTGCGAAACTTTTCACTGAATTGCTAATAAATTTCACAAATAATTAAAGAAACAGCAAGTAATTGTTAAGGTATTTAAGGAATTATTTAAAGGAATTAAACAAGGTAGATTAAGGTAGATTTTTTAGGTAGTCTTAAATCATACTCTAATAATATTTTAGTTTTATGTACAACCTTTTTTTTTATCAGTAAATGTAATAATTAGTCTATAAGTAGCATATACCTAATGAAACAATACTAATATATTTTAAAGGTACCAGTACCTCAACAATAATAGGCTATTAGTACCTAACGGAACGGATACAAGTAGCTAAAAAATATGTACTAGTAGCATGAACATGAAGAGAATTTTAAGGATTAAATGTAAAACGGCTTGCCATACAGCAGCCACTGAGTTGCATAGGTCCGCGCGCCTGCGTCTATACTGCTCGACCACGTTCACGACCACGTGAGCTGTACGTGGAAAGGCACCCTCAGAACACTGAAGGTCACACATCAAGCAATATGAATACTTTAAACCATGATGCCAAACGTCACATTTCACCTGATTCCCTATTACGCAATTTCGTGTTTCGTAATCCATTTAGTGACGACGGAAAGAATTTGACAGAACAAATATTAATCGAATCACGTTCAAGAGTCCACAACTAACTTTTTGCAATGTTCAAAATGCACAGGAATGATCAATAATACATCTCAGCAAAATGATTATTAGTGCAGATCTGCAGTGCCCAAGATGGCTACATTTGTGTGTGCTTGGTGCCAGGCTGCGGTTTGAGATGTGTACATTATGTTCCCTGCTAATGGCAATGCGAACATGTTAGTATAGTAGGCGTGTAGCTTCTGTCTGACACTAAAAACGTGACAGTTATCTCGAAAGCCATTTAAAAATGTGTAGCACCAATAGGATCCGATGTTGCGACTGACCTTCACAGTCTCCTTAACCCTAAGCCACATAACATTATGATACAGCTCGCTTAAGCACATTTTCGTTGTAAGCAATAGTCGAAATGTGTGAAATAGTACAATTAAATCACAAAACGGACTGTAAATTACACGATTCACAGGAAAAAATTTAACTTTATGAGACAGATACGCTGGTGCTCACCATTACTATTGAGCTGAGCGCGGTACAAGGACTGTCGCGCCAGTGGCCCACACCTCTGCCAGGCTGCTCTGCACGCAAACATCTTCCAAACTGCCACAGGAGGAACGCTGCGTGCGAGACGAGTCCAGTGGAGGCGCAATGAATGAATGACTGTGAAAGAGCGGAGACAGTTGGAGGGGAGGAGGGAACAGGAGGGGAGGAGAAAGCGCTTGTCTAAATCCTCCCACTGTTGGGATTCCGTGGCACGCTACCAACCACATTGTTTAATTTATGATACTTACATTTGCAACAATATCTATATTTACTAAAATAGTGTTTATAGCCACGCTGTGTTTAATTTACGCTAAACTTCCACACGATGATCACAGTTTACAAAGATAAATCATAGCACCAGCAATAACAATACATTTCCCTACAGTTGGTGTTTCCAGGGTCGTCGGACAGGGGGTAATAGGGGGTAGCCGGGTGGCGAGGGGGGCACATAGTGATACTAATTATTATTATTAATATGTTTGACGAGGACGGTGTTGTGTTATGAGGGGCCCACCCCCTTGGTTGAGTGCTACGCGCCTGTTTGGTTCGGTTTATTTTTATCCCAATTCTTATGTTCCAGTAACATTCACAGTGGTGTGACAATCTAATAAGAACCTATTTAGAACATTTTGTAATAGTTGTTTTCTAGGTTTCATAATTTGTATAACAACCTTCAGCAGCTCTATTTGAATGTTTACTATACTATTCTGTTTAATATACAGTATCTCACATAAGTGAGTACACCCCTCACATTTTTGTAAATATTTTATTATATCTTTTCACGAGACAACACTGAAGAAATGACACTTTGCTACAGTGTAAAGTAGTGAAATTACCGCTTGTATAACAGTGTAAATTTGCTGTCCCCTCAAAATAACTCAACACACAGCCATTAATGTCTAAACAGCTGGCTAATGTCTAAATAATTTGCTGTGTGTTGAAAAGCTGCAGTGATTAATAAGACAGGACATTCTCCAGAGCTCTGTGGCCAATTAATTAGTATACTATTATGAGATCATGGCAAAGACATTTACCATTACACATAACATGCTTGTTGTTTTGTGTCCATGGATGTTCTCCACTGTATGAAGGCAATCTTTACTCAAATCTTATGTTTTTCCTAACCACATTAACCTGACTCTTATTTAATATTAAAAACTGAATCTTGGAACAGCACTTGTTTGTTGTCACTGAATGTTGCTTTCAATAGTCTGATCCCGAAGAAAGAATTAACCATAGGTATTTACTTAAGATAGACAAAGTTCAAGAATGATTCTGCAATTGTTTTGCTTATTACAAAAATGTGAGGGGTGTACTCACTTCTGTGAGATATTGCCAGTTGTCCATGGTGCCAGAACAACTGTCTCTCTCTGAACGTGAGCAAACCTAAAGAGCTGATTGTGGACTTCAGGAAGAGACAGCAACGGCCCTACACTCCTCTTCTGATCAGTGGGTGGGACCCCTGTGGAGAGGGTGAGCAGCTTCAAGTACCTCGATGTAAACATCTCAGAGGACCTGACTTGGACTGCACACATTCAGACTCAGGTCAAGAAAGCCGGGCAAAGACTGTACCATCTGCGACAGCTGAGGAAATTCAGGGTCTAACCAGCAATCCTGAAAATGTTCTATTCAGGGGCCATAGAAAGTGTATTGACTCAGTGGATCTCAGTGTGGTATGGAAATGGCTCCAATCAGGACTGCAAAGCTCTGCAGAGAGTTGTGCGCTTAGCTGAGCGCATCTCAGGGTTTGCTCTCCCCTCTCTGCAGGACATTTACCTCAAACGCTGTAAAAGCAGAGCTGCTAAAATCAAGGACTTAAATCACCCCGGTAACCGTATTTTAATTTTACTGACATCTGGCAAGCACTTCAGGAGCATGATGGCAAAAACTGAGGAGCTTCTTCCCTCAGGCCATCAGGCTCCTAAACTCAAACTCGGTCTAATAACATCAACATGACTCCATTTCATAATCAGAAAGATATTCATTATTCTCCACTATCTGTATTGCTGCCATGTATATACCCTGTACAACCTATTTGCACATTCTTCTTGCACATTCCTGCTTATATATATATTTTTTTAAGTCTACAGTATACTGTCCTGTGCATTTTATTTTATTGCACATTTTATTCTTATTTTTATCATACCTATATTTATGTATATTCTCTTGTGTTTGTGTTACATATAATTGCACTGTCCATGGAGCGGACCTGACTTACATTTTACTGTTGGTTATATTCTTTATGTGACGAATAAAAATCTTGAATCTATAAACCACATCATTAGACTTAATTGAAAGGAGCAAATTTAAACCATATATTTAACATAACATTTGTCACCCAGGACCACAAAACCAGGCATAAGTAGCATGGGTATACAGTATTTGTAGCAATAGTCAACAATACATTGTATGGATCAAAATGATCGATTTTTCTTTTATGCCAAAAATCATTAGGATATTAAATAAAGATCATGTTCCATGAGGATCTTTTGTAAATTTCCTACCGTAAATATATCAAAATATATATAAAAACTATTTTGATTAGTAATATGCATTGCTAAGAATTTCATTTGGAAAACATTAAAGATGATTTTCTCAATATTTAGATTTTTTTTGCACCCTCAGATTCCAGATTTTCAAATAGTTGTATCTCGGCCAAATATTGTCCAATCCTAACAAACCATTCGTCAATGCAAAGCTTATTTAGTCAGCTTTCAGATGATGTATACATCTTAATTTCATAAAATTGACCCGTATGACTGGTTTTGTGGTCCAGCGTCACATTTATATCTCTGCAACTCATGTTTGCTGGAGTCAAGAGGGAGTGACTAGAGGCAGGTTATATACACATCTTTAATAAACATTATTGTACAAGCAGATGAACATGGAAACAGGAAAAACATAAGATCCACAAAGCACAGAGCAATTGCTGCCCTACAAAGGGGAAAAAGACACAATTACATCGTTAGCATGGCATCACTTAACAAAATGTACAAATTACACTAACACTGAATAAAAAGATATTAATGGATTGACTTACATGGCCTCATGAATTACTCTAGCCCATTCCTTGTTTTGTATTCATGCACATCAGTGCTGTGCTGTTTAAACAGCTGGTGGGAAACAGAAAGTGTGTTTAGAAAAATCTAATAAGTATGTTTGTGTGTATTTTTGAGAGATCATTCAAAATTAGTTACCAATGCCCACAAGAACGCTGTGCTTCCAAATGCCAGTCCTACTCTCAGCATGTTTGGCTTGGAGGGATCCGGTTTGGAAGCTATAAAGGAATTTCTGCTAACCACTAAAAGGAGAGAGAAAAGCAATACTCAAAACCTTTTATATTTAACACAATGTCTGGTTTATTGAACAGTTTGGGTACTCAACTTTTAACTTGATAGTTTGTATATGAATTGATTTATTAACCAGCAGCACAAATATACAACCCACTGGTTGCAGTTTTCCAAATATTTAAAATGTTATGTACAATATTTTAATTTTGTTATATTTAATACGCATTTATGTAACAAGACAACAAGAACAAACATTTGCATTGTTCTTTGTTATAATTCACAAACAACTGAAAATGGCAATTAAAACATAATATATGGCCATTATAAATGCATTCTAAAACCGTGCAACTGAATGCTTGGGCTATATAAATAACTCATCATGCGATCAAACTAATGTATTGACTGCTGTGTTGCTAGTCTTGCTATGCTAAGCAAGGTCAGGCCACACTGTTTTGCTAACTTACATAAGGCGAATAAAACAAATGTACCGAGGAAATGTACTTAGTCTTTAATGTACGCCCAGTATAATTTGCATTGGTCGTACTCACTCTTATTGACAGTTGAAGTCCTCAAAAATAACCGACCAAGAGGCATTTTCACAGCGTATCTCTCCCAGACTAAATGCGATCTTTGCTCGATTACTTTTCCTGGCTCCTGTAATGGCTGACCAAGTGGCAAGTAGAGTAATCGATCGCGTTTAATAGACCCATGCACCTTTATTTCTCTCACATTCTGTGGTCATATCAATCCTACATATGGAAACACACTCGAGTGTACATAACAACCATTTATTAATTAAAAAAATAAAATATAAACTCCATGCAAAATATTTAAAGTTATTTTCTTTTTTTTTATTGACAATGTTCTCCAAACAGGTGCTTTGGTCTCCTATAATAAATTTAACTCCCAAAACAATAAAAGGTGTATGAGAAAAATAAAAGCGTCACATTTGTTATTTATTGGAATGACACATAAATATATTAAAATCCTTCTAATAAAAGCTTTCACTCAAACATCCTTACTTTTTTACTCTTTTTCTGTTGAACAAAAATACGGGAATAATCAATATCTCTCTAACACTTTTAGCTGGATACATGCCATGTAAATCCACATAGCCTCTTTTACTTTATTATCAAAACAGTATTATCTATAAATACTCAAAGGTTTAGTCCAATTTATACACATTTTTCACAGTAATTTTTAAGAGTAGCTGTTTCATCACAATAAATATGCTTTTTAGTACAATTATCTCCTATAAAATGCTCTTTCAGAAGCATTTCCACAAGCCTTTACAAATGTATTTTTGCTGAAGCGTCAAACACAACAACAGCACGCTGCCAAGATAATATTGCCATCAAATGCATACGGCATAACATGCATCATTTCGTAGTCGTACCTTTATTGCAATGATAAGGAAAATCGTCAGGGCAGCACTATAATTTTCTTTAACGTTATGTATATATTTTTAGTATAATTATATATTTAATTTATTCTAGTATATTTAAAAATGTAATAATTTCAACTTTCATCCCCGCCTCGGAAATGCTGCACACTCAGCGCATGCGCAGTTCCCCGCGTGCCCCGGAGAGAAGCAGCGTCGCCATTTTGGTTCTGAAGGGGGGCCTGCTGTCACCACGTGAAGGCGAGAAGCCCCAGACAGCGAAGTTCGGGGGGCTTTTACGATACAGCAGACAATCCGGCCACAGTATCGAGGTTTCCGATTCATGATCAGGGCATAGTCACGGTGATCCGTACTCAAGAAGAAGAAGCATGCCCTCGTTAACTCTGCCGCCGAAGGAGAACGCTCTCTTTAAGAGAATATTGGTAAGTTGGGAGAAATATATCTGCTAACGAACGCAGGATTGTTAATAATAGAAAGCAAGCATGTGTCAACCTCATTCCTATTTTAGCCAGGATCCTTCTCCGCTGGCCTCAAGAAACCTCCTAGGAGTCTTTTGCACGCTAACAGAGAGCATTGGCATTGCTTTAGTACTCGTAACACGACTATTAGCTCATGCACGTTCACGCACTTTGAGGGCAGAGGAACTACACGGAGCAGCTAACTGCCTTAGCACAAAGATCAGTGATTTGATAGCTGTGGATGGAATAAACATTAAACGATGCTATAAAGTTGCACCAGTAACTACAGTCAGATGCTAACTAGACAAATCATGCATTAACTTTAACTATAAATAAAAAATATTATTATTAAAATATAAGTTTTAGTTCGTGAATCATGATTTGGTAGTCATGTCAAGGGAGGGACATTATCATTCTGGAAAGCTTTTGATCAGACAAATGTGGTTGTAAAGCAAGATGGGTCAATTAATATAGATTTTTTGATATACTTTATATATTATTTTGAATAAATACACCGTTACTGAAATGTAATAACAGTTAAACTTAAAATTTGTCAACATATATCAACTGTACTTATCCAGAGTGAGCAAAAGGCTGGCAAAATCACTCTGGACCCCTCACGTCCAGCACACTCCTTCTTTGAACTGTTTCTGTGTCTGGTGAACGAGTCTGAGCACCAGAACGTCCAGACACGAGAACAGTTTCTTCCCTCAGGCAATCCATCTCATGAACACTTGACTATAAACGACGTGGAACACACAAAACTATTATACAATGATTTATTCACCACACATACTTGTTTTTTTTTCTCTTTCAAATTTGCCCATGCCAGACCTGTACACACACAATTGTCTGTATTGTATATTGTGTTTTTGCTATTTTGTACATTGCCTATTTGTATATTCTTATTTTGTTGTCTGTGTCCTGTCTCTGTCATTCTGTTGCACTGTGGAGCTTCTGTCACTATAACACATTCCTTGTATGTGTAAACATACCTGGCCAATAAAGCTCATTCTGATGCTGATATAGTTGCACAGGTCGCCGTGATTTTTCCAAGTAAGACATGTTCCTGGATCAACATATTTTTTTGATCCTGGATCAACATTACTGTCTGAAAATATAGACTTAACCCAATTCCTAAACCCTACCCGTAATTTATTCCTAAAATCAGAGGGAAATGATAGCTGATTAACAAGGGTGTAGAAGTACCTAACCCTGATCGTAAGCCTAAAACAGATATTTCCTGAAACGTTATCTATCAATTCTGATTGGTTGATTAGAATGTTGTTCCAGGATTAACAAGGATGTTGATCCAGGAACATGTTGTACTTGGTGAAATCACGCTCACTGACTTTAAGAAGATTATGCCACAAAATACAGGTTTAATTAACCAAGTATCAAATTTACTTTTAAGGTTCACATAGAAACCAAAAGAGAACGTACTGTGGGAGACTGACTAGCTTGACAGGTTGGCTGTGTCTCAAAACCTGGTTAGCTGCCTGCCTAGACAACATTTAGGCCTATGCTCATGTTTTTGGGTAGTTCAGCTGTCTAGCACACAGCTGGTAAAATACCTACTCTGATAGTGAACAATTAGAAATAATTTTAAACATCCAAATTATGAACTTTTGTCGTTATGAAAATCGTTGTGCTTTAAGAAGTAGTTTTTAGGTCATAGTGACTCAACAGCAACTTGCCCGGTCACTGCTCTTAATTTGTAATATGTATTAATGACCAGTCATGAAACAGCCCCAAATGGTTGTTCTTACAGATTATCCAGAATAACGAGTTAGAAATGATGTTGTTTTATTTGTGCTTTCTAACATCTGTTTCTGTTCTGTCACAGGGAGGGAGCTTGAATTGCTAGAAGTCCTTAATGTGATTTCATTTCTTAGACTCACACATTACTTTTCAGTCATGATAACAATGCCAACAGCAGTGCCTAAAGATGTCTGTCCCCTAAACGTGATTATCCCAGAGGGCATTCCTTCACGTTACTGTTATATTGATATTTGGTAGACCGCTCTCCTGGGATGTCTAAACTGTTGTGGTGATCGAAGTAGATCGGAATCTGTTTGTAATCAACATCTCATCATCACAGCTTTTTTCTGAGCCTGCCACAGGCCTTTTAACAGTATTGTGAACTACTTTAATAAGTGATATTAGTAAAACACTTACTAATGGCAAACACTACACAATTTTGTTTCACCCTAATTTATAGTTGATGCTAGTTTCCAAAAGTCAGAGCTAGTCTGCAGATTTGACTTGACAGAAAATCGTGTAGTGTATGATTGTCACAGTCTCCGATTATTTTAAGCTTCAGACTATGATTCCGTCCAGTTGGAGACTATCAGAGATGCTTGATATTTTGAGCCGATTTTAGAAGACACATTGGGAGCACATTTCTGCGTGAGTTTGTTGTGATCGTAATGTCTAGTAGTGTATGATCCTCAGTCGCTTAGTGTATGATGGTCAGTTTTTCCTCTTGATTGTTTATAAAAAGCTGGTAGGTGTATGATGTCTAGTGTTTTAAAAGTCGTGTAGTGTATTCCTGCCTTGAGCAGCACATCTTTAAGGGGAACGTTGTGACAGGACTCAGAAGGTGTGGTTTCTTTGATTCTTTTCTGGCATTGATACCTTGATTATCCAGCTCATGTCTTTGCAGGACTTTGTGAACTCCTTTAGCCTTTGTGTGTCTTCTACACAGTCCCAAGGTGATTCACACGTGTATAATACACTGAGCGTCCTGATTTTGTAATTGGAATTATGTCTCACATTTACTTTCTGTGTGGTTTTGAAGGTGGTTTGAAGTGATCGCTAATCACACACCTTAACCCTACTTTCTTTTTGCCTAATGTGCAGTGAAAGTGTAATTATTAGTGTGCTTTTTCCATTTAATGTCTTGCAGAGATGCTACGAACACAAGCAGTACAGAAATGGGCTCAAGTTTTGCAAACAGATCCTGTCCAACCCCAAGTTTGCCGAACATGGAGGTAAAACCATTCTCGGACATTCATTACAGTTTCTCATCATTTTGACTAATTGAATTTGTTGAGCACACAATGATTATTTTTTTCCCGTCTTGCAGAGACCCTTGCAATGAAAGGACTGACTCTGAACTGCTTGGGCCGAAAGGAGGAGGCGTATGACCTTGTGCGGCGTGGCTTACGAAACGATCTGAAGAGTCATGTCTGTATCCTTAACACTTTTTCATTAAAAAGCACTGTCAAAAGAAGTCACTTCTGTGTACATATTAATACGTGTACCCAGCTGTTAGTGATTGACTTCCACTTTAAGGTATTTTTTTACTCTTATTCTCTGATGTCTGGCAACTGTACAGAACAGATAACCTCACGGATAATTTTAATGAATAGGTGCATTTAGTACAACACGATTAATCAAAAGAAAACTGATATGGCCTAGTCAAATTGCGAGGGCTGTGAATTAATTAAAAACATATGTGCTTTTTTAAAATTATTATTTATTTTAAAAAAATGGTACAATCCACAAAATATTATATTATATATTTGCCAAATTGTGCAGCCCAGCAAACCTCAGAGTTTTTTTCCTTTTCAAACTTTTGAAATCATAGTCACAATTTTTGTCATAAGTAGTCATTTGATTATTTATTAGCCCTAGGTGCAGTGCTGTTTCCAGTCCTTAACTCTTCTTCAGGTTGGCACGTTTATGGTTTGCTGCAGCGCTCGGATAAGAAGTATGACGAGGCCATCAAGTGCTACAGGAATGCTCTTAAATGGGACAAAGACAATCTGCAAATCCTCAGAGATCTCTCACTGCTGCAGATCCAAATGAGAGACCTCGAAGGTTACAGGGTAAGTTGTTTTGAATGTAAGTGCTTCCATGTGTCAAGAAACTATGTTCCAGGGAACAAGCCAGTATAAATACAGTGGTTTTTATTCTCCCAAAGTCATTCTTTCACTCAAATTGTTGTGGTCATAATATAATTGGTATGATTTTCTCTCTCACAGGAGACCAGGTACCAGTTACTGCAGTTGCGACCGGCTCAAAGAGCCTCCTGGATCGGTTATGCCATCGCGTACCACCTTCTGGAAGATTATGAGATGGCAGCTAAGATCGTGGAGGAGTTCCGCAAAACGCAACAGGTATTTGTTTTCACTGCTTCCTGTCAGTTGTCATCTACACTAAGTTTATTGTTGCAGACAGCTTAGTTGGGGATACCACCAAGTGTTTGTTTTTGGATGCACTGAGGTTTGTTATTGATTGTGTTTCAGACATCTCCAGATAAAGTGGATTACGAGTACAGTGAGCTGTTGCTTTATCAGAATCAGCTGTTGAGCGAGGCCGGGCTTATCAAAGAAGCCCTCGATCACCTGACCAACTATGAAAAACAAATATGTGACAAACTGGCTGTAGAGGAAAGACGAGGTGTGTGTGTTTTTTAGTATGCACATATATTGGTTATCGCCTGATATTAGAGGGTTTCTTTTTTCTGACTGATTTAATGATTATCTGTGTAATCAAATTTTTCCGGTTTTTGCATTTACTTAAATTTTCTGTCATCTAATGCTCACTTAGTTTATATTATAATAACAAGCATTATTGTATTAACACTGTTAAATCTTTAGCAAATCTCAGAATGCATATTCATATTTCAATGCTGAACAATTTAATGTTATGATGCTGAAATTCACGTATAGCATTTAAATTCAATATAGAACAGTATCAATTATATTATTTACAGTATTTTAATGTGTTTTATTAATTTGTTAGTATAACATCTTTAAAATGACTGACCCAAAACTTTTGAATGGTAATGCATTTTACATTAAACAAAATAACAGAATCTTTATATTAGTTGTATATCTCTGATTTTGGCATCCCTGTGTGACTCCTAAATTAGTTTATAGTCTGGTGTCACAGTAAAAGCTAATATGTTGCTGTGTGTGTAGGAGAGCTGCTTCTCAAGCTAGATCGGGCTGGTGAAGCTACGGAGGTCTACCACCGACTGCTGGAGAGAAACACTGAGAACTGGAGCTACTATCAAGGGCTAGAGAAAGCACTCAAACCAAGTAAATGCACATTCTTCTGAACACAGCTAAATCTTGGCTGATTTTAATTTCTGTTAGTCCCTTACTTGACGTCTGCTTTCAGAGAGTGTCGAGGAGAAGCAGAAAATCTATGAAGATGCCTGGGTTAAGTATCCTAAAGGCCTGGTGCCAAGAAGACTTCCTCTCAACTTCCTCACAGGTCAGCGCCAGTCTTGTCAATAGAACTGTTATGCTCTCATAATGTGTCCGTGTATATGACCGCATTTGGCTCTCGCAGGTGAGAAGTTTAGAGAGTGTTTGGATCGCTACCTGAGGATGAACTTCACCAAAGGATGCCCGCCTGTCTTTACCACACTGAAATCCCTCTACCATCAAAAAGACAAGGTGAGATGGGGCAATCTAACCAAGAAAATGTGTGGAAGTTCTTCTGGACATATAAGAACAGACACCATTGTTCTAACATGTTCTTGTCTTCTGCAGGTAGCAATAATTGATGAATTAGTTGTGGGCTATGAAAAAAGTTTGAGAACTTGTAAAATGTTCAACCAAAATGGTGAGTACATGTAAACAGATTTTAATGATGGATGACAGTGGTGCCAAAGTCCTCACTGTGGACACGTGTTGCTGAATTTGTAGATGATGGGAAAATGGAGCCGCCCACTACTTTACTCTGGGTTCAGTATTTCCTGGCGCAGCATTTCAACCATATCGGCAAACAGACGCTTGCCCTCGAATGTATCAACACAGCCATTGAAAGCACCCCCACTCTCATAGAGCTCTTCCTCATCAAGGCGAAGATATACAAGGTAAAGCACAATCAGGTTGTTGAAAGAGTCAACAACATTGTTTCAAAATGTTCTCGAGACTGAAACCATTAAATAGAACATGAGCCAGTGACTTTATTTTCCATGTCTTGTTCTCTTGAAAGCATGCAGGTAACATCCGTGAAGCTGCTCGCTGGATGGATGAGGCCCAGGCCCTGGACACCGCTGACCGCTTCATCAACTCCAAGTGTGCCAAGTATTTGCTGAAGGCTGGACTTATCAAAGAGGCTGAAGAGATGTGTTCCAAGTTCACACGGGTTAGTATTGTGAAGGTCACATACTTGTGAGAACGCACTTAAAATAACACCAGGTGTTACATCTATAATACAGTTCAAATTGTCAGAAGAATGCAGTAATTTTATTCAGTAAAAGTCCATTGAAATGATCAAAAGTGACCGTAAAGACTTCTTGTGTCTTAAAAAAATTGTTTAACATTTTGCTGTCAATAAAAGACACTGGACAAGACGAATAAAATAGCAAATACAATTTTGTGCATACTACACTTTTATTTGTTAGCCTATCTCTCTTTCTTTTTGTAAAAGGAATTTAAATGTGTAATTCTGGAAACGAGATCTAAATTTAGCGGGAACAGTCGGGAAGAAAATTATTCAAAGCGGACAGCACGTGAACAAAGAGTGAATGTATCACGTGAGCGGGTGAATGCAGGATATAACCTCGCGGGAGCGGGACTTAAAAAACAGTCCCACGCAGACCTCTACTTTGAAAAGACAAATGTGTTCATTTCAGCCATTTTCTTGGCTCGTAAGTTCAGCTCCAGAAAGACTGAAATAGTAAAATGTTGGTTAACATTACATTTTAAGAGCATTGAAAGCAGTAAAAAAATGTTCCTCCTATTTTTTTTGTGTGCATTTTAGCGCAAAAAACTGACAGATAACGATTTAACCAATAATTCACTTGTCTCTTGTACATTAAAGTTGCGACTTACATGCCCTGCAATTTCCATAATGACCTTTTAATCTCATTAATTTTCCCAAGAGTGTTTCATTGTGAAAAACACATCAGTCTGAATGTATCCCATCTCTATCACCTGCAGGAAGGAACCTCTGCTGTAGAGAACCTGAATGAGATGCAGTGCATGTGGTTCCAGACGGAGTGTGCTCTGGCCTACAGGTCCTTGAACAAATACGGAGAGGCGCTGAAGAAGTGCCATGAAATTGAGAGGGTAAATCTTGCAGAAATAGATGCTATCAGATGTTAATTTCAGCTGTAGTAAGCAAACCGACATGGTGAATAGCTCTTTGCTAAATCTGTAGGTTGATATTGATTGAGTGACGCAGTTGAATGGTTTTTGCTATGAATATTGCCATTGCTCCTGACATGACTTTAAATCATAAATAAATAAATACCCAATGGTCTGAAATATCCTGACACTCTCATCATTTGTTGTTAACAGCATTTTGTGGAGATAACGGACGACCAGTTTGACTTCCACACATACTGTATGCGGAAGATGACGTTGCGTTCTTACGTCGATTTGCTCAATTTAGAGGACGTGTTGCGTATGCACCCTTTTTACTTCAAGGCAGCACGTACAGCCATCGAGATCTACCTCAGCCTTCATGATAACCCGCTCTCCGATGACAACAAGGAGTCGCAGGCCGACAATGGTACAGTCATGCACACAAAACATATTCAAACTTTAGAGAACCATCCTTGCTTTTTGGGGAAAAAAATATTGTTTTGTTTTCTTAACGATTGTTTATTCTATAGCCAATTTAACGGACAAGGAGCTGAAGAAATTGCGCAACAAACAGAGACGTGCCCAAAAGAAAGCCCAGCTGGAGGAGGAAAAGAAGAATGCTGAAAAAGAAAAACAGCTAAAGAACCAAAAGAAGAAAAAGGAAGAGGATGAGGAGGAGATCGGAGGACCTAAAGAGGAGCTCATACCAGACAAACTGGCAAAGGTGTGTATGTTGGCAAAGCCATTTGTACTTTACAGGATCAAATATTTTGATTGTGTTCATCAGAATGTGCTGTTTCTGTCTGTAGGTTGAGAATCCTCTAGAAGAAGCGGTTAAGTTCCTGACTCCTCTCAAGAACTTAGTAAAGAATAAAATAGACACGCATCTGCTGGCCTTTGAGATCTACCTCAGGAAAGGTGAGCATACTGATGAACTTGAACATAGTGATTCATAATGTTTCAGGGTTTAAAACTTCTAATGTGTGTTTGTGTTTGTAGAGAAGTATCTTCTGATGCTGCAGTCGGTGAAGAGAGCTTACTCATTGGACCCCGATCACCCCTGGCTCCACCAGTGTTTGGTGAGATTCTTCAAAGGAGGTACGTAAAGGCACATGTCGTTTCCTCACATGGGACAGAAAACACACAGGAACAGTAAGATCTGTGTCTGTTTTCAGTGTCGGACAGTAAGGACATGCCGGAAGCAGTGCAGACGGTTCTGAAGCAGGAGATCAAAAAACTGTTTGGCGAGAGTGACCCCAAGACTTTCAACAAGAACTTCCTGAGCAAACATGTAAACTCGATACCACACAGAGTTGCAGGTACCCGCTTTGTCCATCTGTCCAACCCGTTCTCGTTGATTAAACGTTCCATTCCATGCCCTTGTTTTCATTATACAAGATCTTATTTATTTTAATTTTAATAGCTATTTTTGCATAAAATGTTACCCAGTCATTTAATCAAGAGATTAAAGGATTCCACAATTAAAGGTTCATACTTGAAACAATTGAATCACTTAAGGTCACAGTGTCAATGTACTGTTGGTTGCTTTTTGGTGTTTTTACTGGGTTCCTGAATCAGACCATTTTAGGTAACGGATCACTGTCTGCAGTCTCTGTGGTGATTTTTTTCAATCATATTGCTGCTCATAAATTTGAACTACACCAATGTCCACTTTCACACAAGTGACCAGATATTAATTACTTCTGATTGCTTTGTTGCTGTGAAACTCTTTGGGCATGAGTGTACCACTAAATAATTTGAGCTGTTAATTTAGCATCTGCCTTTTTGTTGTATGCAGCTGCTAAGATGATGGTCTTTCTGGACCCCTCCTCTGAGGGGATGGCTGCCGAACTGGCTACTTCCTTGAACGAGTCTCTAACAGGCAGAACAATTCAGGTACAATAACCATAAACAGCACCGTATACATTTGTGATATTTCTCATGAAAAGCATGATGCTACATCTCTCATATGTGTATGTGTGAATATTAGACGTGTACCGAGGTGCTCCAGGCGTTAAGGGATGGCAGTCTGGGCTCGCAGCAGGAGAAAATTCTTGAATCGTACCATGCGTCTTGCCACGGTATCTGTCCCTACGCTTTAGCCTTCATGCCCCCCGGTTACCAGGACAACTCTGCAGTGACCACCAATGGAGACCTGTCCCCCTGCGACCACGAGGACATGCCCAATGAGATGTGAGTGTTTCAGGAAGGGAGCAGGGTGGCCGTTTTATGGCTGTCAGCATTTTGAGACCAGACGCCCCACGGAGGTTGAGACTCTACTGCACTAACGAGACCACGGTTACCTTCCGCCTTCTTTTCCACTCACGGAAGCGAGTGAGCAATAGGGGAACAACACATTTTACTATTTTTTCCCCCTCTCTATCTTGTTTTGCTTTTAAAAAAAATTGCCAATGGCGTCTCTTATGCTAGAACAGAATAAACGGTATTAAAGAGAATGATTGATCAAGATGGTCACAGTGAACTCATTGGGCCTAATTCCTGTTTATCAGACATGCATCTAGCTTCACATGTTTTTAAGAGTAATTTATATTAGATAATATTAAAGAGAACCGAATAATATCAGGAGGAGCAATACCTTTGGTCCTGGTTTGACTTGCGTGGTCGTGTGCCAAACCTGTGGGGCGGACCTTTAGATGCAGATGACGGCACCTGTTGCGAGGGTACCTGGGAAGGGGGGGGTGTGGGGAGTGTGTGGCAGTGAATTAAACTGTTCCAGGATCAGCCATCAGGGGGAGCTAGCAGTGAAACCCACCACGTCTGCTGGGAGGAGATACTGATGTTCAGTCAATAAACTGATAACAGTCGATTGAAAGGTCACCTGGAGTGCTGAGGAGAGGCAGACATGCATCTCTTTCTTTTCTCTTTCATCCTCTGCTGCCTTTCGGTTTTCCAGTGAATGTCTTAGAGGCGGCAGCGGCATCTGTTGGACCTGTAGGACTTTTACTGTGACTGTTTCTGTTGGGTTTGTGTGGCATCTTTTTATTTTTTTCTCCTACTCATTGTTTGGGTTCTCATGTTGGTTTCAAACTTTCTGCTTATGATTTTTTGCCATAATACATGACTCCATCAAACATAACACTGTCTGAATTCTGAAAACGTGTCCTGTCATTTGACTCTCACACAGTTACAAATAAAACAAAATAACATGACTGATGTATTTCTCTTTGTTTAATTTGGTTACACTGTATGATGTAACAGTTTCATCTTTTAGAAAATACAGAACACAAGAATTTGCTAAAGTTAAAGCAAACATTTGCTGGTGATAAAAGCTGGAATTTGTACCTATAGATAATTTTTTATTTACTCATTTGGGCTTTACCTTTTTTGGTTATTTCTAAATAAGATGACTTTAAAATATATTCAGATGTAGTATTTGGTTCTCAACATTTTAATCTATATCTAATATTCAGATTTTTCCAGTGATTAGATGGATAAAAATGAAAGATATGAATTGTGTACTCAGAATTTATACCCTGTAAAATATTAGAATGCCATAGCATAGTAGTTTTACAAATGTATACATTTCTATTATTTTTCCAGGTCTAAATATCTTTTCTTAATTACACTTCCTCATATAACCAGGGTTTTTTTCTAATCGTGATTGATTTAAAGTTCTTTCATTGTTAACGTCATCATTAGGTTTCTTGGTTGAGAACCACAGGTAAATTGACGTACATTTTTTTAGACATTATAAACCATCTTTCATGTATTCACATGTTAAGACCACAAGCGTTAGTGTATGTGTTGTTTGTGATGAAGTCATTCAGACTCGTTAGAGTCTGGCTTTGGGCGCCGTGTCTGTCTGTCGGTCCTCATGTTGGCTCTGAGAGCGGAGGAAAGTGTGGTCCAGGTTAAGGTATGTAGTAAGGAACTCTGGGAAATCATTCTTCTGCACTATTTCTAGAAACATGGACACAGCAGTCATCAACCTCTGTTTGTCCCTAAAAAGAGTGGAAATGGAGAAAAGGTCAGTATTTCTCAATGTGAGCTCGAGCAATCACAGAGTTGCCATAGCTCTTTACAACAAAAAAGTACTGTATTTTAACATTTAATAGGCTAATAAAAATAAACCTGTATTCATTAATCTAATATTTCTGTTTTAATTTTTGTTCATACATTTTAATATTTTTATTTCAGTTAATTTTATTTTTGTTAGTTAGAACTTTAATGCATTTCAATTAGTTGCCAAGGCAACATCTTATTGTCTTCAACATATGTTTTTCATCTAAACGTACGTGTGAGTGTGTATACACATAACACCCATATTAATATTGAACATATAAATATATACAATATTGAACAATGATTTCTTCATTCCGTCTGCAAGAACATCCTGTAAGCATGGTAAAATCACTGTAATACATGGTATTTTGTTGTGTGAATCCCACTTCATTTTCTGATCACTATGTCTTGTTCAAGTGCACATTCCAACAAATGTTGACATATCTGTACAGCATTTTCTACCTGCTTGTTTGGCAATGTATGGCTGCTTTCAGATCTTCCACCAGACCTTCAGCCAAACTGCTGACAACAGCTCGGGTCACTACCGTCCCATTGTCCTCCAGTCTCACTTGGTGCCGAATCCACTGCCAAACCTGACAAATGCAGCCTCTTAGAATAAGAGATAATATTATATTGTAGCGTGTGAGCTTTAAGTGAACCAACCTGAGATCTGGAGATCTCTGCTGTGGCTGAATCCTCAACCTTCCCCAGATAGAAGAAATGACCTCTGCCTGTTGTACAAAGTCAATATCAATAAACCTCCATTCATCACAGAGCATAAAAGTGTTGTTTAACAAGTCTTAGGTGAAATAAAGTTTTGCACCTGAAAGCCAGGCTTCAATGAAGAGGACACCTACAGCAATGTTATACCTCAGCCCGTACAGTGTTACTCCTCCCTATAGAGATACAAAGCACACAATACCACACATTTATTAAACTGTTAACATGATTTGCAGTGCTAGAATTCAACTGACCGCAGGCATGATGAGCAAGTCTTCAGGGGTCACTGTGATGTCTTCCCGAAGCTGCAGGAGTTGATTCTGACCATGAGAGTGAAGCTGAAACAGCTGTGAGAGAGAAATATGTTTTTATATGCATATATGCAAGTGCTGTTATGGGGAAGTCTATCGATGACCAGACAGAAATGAACGACTTGTGTGTGACACTTACCTTTTGCATGGGCTCAATCAGGTCCATGTCGTAGACCATGAACCCATCAACTCCTGCTTTGATCTCCAGTAATTTAAGTCTAAAATAACATAATAATGATCATTTATATGGAAAACAAATACAGAACCATAACTGGTTGAGCTGTATTGATTTGATCACCACAATAGACTGAGACAATATACAATAATGTTATGCATCCTAAGATAACAGTGAGCCAAGATAAACCTCAAATACAATATGATCACAGCAATCTAAATAACTAGTACAATCTGTGATTAATATAGTTTGTAAGGCAACATTTGTTAGTACGATAACTGGTCCATGATTTAAGTTATATTCCGTGTCCATAATACATATTGGTGCAAAATTACAGGTCAAATTTTAATACTTAGTGTTATGGAGTTGTTTGAATACCCAACCCTAAGTCTGATCAATAGTAGTAGTAATGCTGCCGCCCTATTATAGCATTAATAAAAATATATGATGTTTGGATTAAATGCAAAAACAATTAAATTAATTTCATGTTTTATGCCATATTGTGAAGTGGCCTAGTAGTGCACAACACAGCGAAATCTCCACAACACAATGAAATTGCTACAACACAATGCATAGGACTAATTTCATTGTGTTGTGCTGTTTTCATTGTGTTGTGCTAATTTTGTTGTGTTGTGGCTTGTTTCTATTATGTTGTCCACTACTGTGCCACTGTAATATTGGGATTCAAAAGTATCCGCCACTATATTTTGAATGTAATTGATGGGTTGAATTCAAATCACCACAGCTTTTATTTGATCTGCTTGCATCTTGCCTGGTGACAGTTCCGAGTACAGTCTTGTAGAGTTCACTCTCTTTGTCTCTAGGCAACAGCAATGCTGCCATGCCACCTGTTGCTAGGGCACCCCTGCGGTGACACGTCTGCACTAGAAGATCCATGTAACTGTGCAGGAAACGCTTCTCCATATCCACATATTTACTGCGATCAGGGAGGAGGAAATCAGCCCGATGACCTATAAAGAAAACCATTGTCACTACTGAGGAATGTGATTGAGTCTACTAGTCAAACTTGCAGAATGCGCTGACCGAATTTGTTGACAAAGGAAGCTGAGTAATCCCAGATGCCACAGTTTAGACCAGCAGAGTGCTCCTTGAGCTCGTACAAAATCTCCTCCATCTCGAACGATGCCAGGACACACTCGATCAACACAGTGGCCTTTATGCAGCCCGCTGGCAGGCCAAGCTACAAAATTATTCAGAATACATTAGAAATACAATTCATGATAATTAAAACTGCAGTGCGGTCATGTAATCTGTCAACACTCGCACCTTCTTCTCAGTCCAGAAAAAAATCTGACTCCAGAGTCTGGCCTCCATGTAGCTCTCAACCTGCACAACAGATCATGAAGATTTTCTAGAATATTGATTCTACATTGAAGTGCTGTCCTGGTAAACAGAGTGATGTAAACTGACACTGACCTTGGACAAGTAGAAAAAAGGGCCACTCTGGTTTTGAAGAAGTAGTTTTGCATTATGAAACATCAGCAGACCAAAATCAAACAATGGACCTGGAACCTCTCGACCATTCACCTACAGAGAAACAGATGCACATATAGTTCACACTACAAAGAAGGATATTTGACTATGCAGGATTAGCTCATATACAGCTAAAGAGATTTCTGAATTATCTTTTGTTTTAATCTGAATCAGTTGTTTCTCCAAAAACCCATTTGGAGTCATATAAACAAACACAAATGAGACATTTACTGACATAAAAAGTACAGAGCTATAACTTGAAGACTTTTATTATGAATGTCTTTCACTGAAATCTCTTGAATTTAGATCCGAGTTTCAGCCGTTTTTGAAATTTTATCTGAGACACGTGTGCGGTTACTGGGACTTTTTAATAGAAGAACAATCTAAAGCAGGAAACAAGAAAAAGTATCCATTTTCTCTACATATACACTTAATGCTGTCTAGGAGAAAGAGTGGGAATGTTAAAAAAATCTAATTTTCTTTTCTAAAGGAGTGGTTATAATTGATAGAAATTGTAAAACTCTACAAAAGATCATTAAATGTGACCCTCTCTGTAAAAACTAGGCTAAAGTCTAAACATCTAATTCTGAGATAATGAGCATCAAAGTTTGATTACAAGCATTCATTTCACTATGATTTAAATCTTTGATATGGCTTTACTGAGTCAATATTAAAGATACCAATAATACATTTTCACAGAATGTTCTTTACAATATGAACGATGATTTTATGCAGAAAATAGTACATCTAAAAAAAAAGACTTTAAGCTGGATTTTCACAGAGAGGGTCACAAATCATTGCAAGGTGAAATGTGAAACCATGGGCATAAATCCCGGGGGGGACGGAGGGGACATGTCCCCCCCCATCTGAGGGTTGTCCCCCCCCAAAAAAATATTTAAAAGAAATCACACTCTATTGTGAAAAATATATGTATGTATACCTACAATAGTTTAAGTAGAACCCCCCACCCCCCGCAAAAAGTGCTTTTAGAAACAGTTGAGTTCCCCCTCCCCTTCCTCACAGTGGTTTGGCCCACTGCCTGCTTTCCCAGTTCATCTCACCTACTCCACACACGAGTCAGGTGTGTGGCTGCGGCTCAGTTAATGTTGAACTCCAGTAAGTAGGGTAACGTACTTTATTCACTTTAAATAAAGCGATGCTGATTAACGTTACCGATTTAATTTTCCAAGAATCTGCTATATTAGCGATTAAAATATTACTTATCTAGTTAACGTTAACTTGTTTACAATAGCTTGTTGCATAGTGCACTGCAACTTATGGGTTTTTTCCACTGACTGGTACCAGCTCGGTTCGGTTCAGTTCGGTTCTGCTCTGTTTCGGACCTACAGTTTTCCACTACAACTGGTTGCTATAGCGACCAAACATTCTGAGAAGCAGCACGAGCAGATCGCTCTAAACTGAGGTAAACAACCTGGCATCATTACAATCGTCAGCATGGATGAAATAAAAGGGATTTTATTATTTCTTATCCTTGGTTTGTGGCTGTTTGAAATGTGCTGATCTGCTTTGTCATTGAACCTGAGAAAAACTTTCAAAATAACCATAATGACGCAGTCTCCGTGCTACAATAATAATGATAGAAGCAAAGTTTTTCACTGTGGGGACATATCTTTATAAGTACAATTTGACTGTATTATTTGTGTCCCCTTAAAAAATTGCTCTTGAGAAATTTTATATTTATTGTCCCCCCCTACTGTTAAATGAAATTTACGCCCATGTGTGAAACTAAATCCATTTCAAACAGACCAAGACATGGTTTGTACAAACAAACAAAGACAACAATGTTCTCATCTGTGCCATTAAACAAGCTCACTAGAGATCCATACCATCATGTTGTGCTCCACCATGTTCCATGCTCGAGGACGGAGCATCAGCACGGGAGCCTGGGAAATGGGTGGTACATCTGCTTGAGAGGAATATGACAGATTTGTAACGCATGCTTTCCATACATCTCCGATGGGATTCTTTTGTTAAAAAATATTTAATTCACTTAATTTCTGACAAAACAAGTAGTAGGAGTTAGACTCAAGACTCACCCTGAAACTGGTTGTGCACAGCCTGATAAACATTATAAATACCCTTTATTTGATTGCGGTATGTTGGGCAGTTGCCATCATCAAAATCAATCTACAACAGAACAGAACAATAATGCAATAACAGCCAGGAATTCAGCTTTTTCAGTTTCAAATTCGTTGATGCCAAAACAAATATTGATGCAAATGTATACCCCAAAAATAATCTTTTCTGTGTTCAGTGCAGTTTAGTATCTGTTCTAACTTCAGTTTCATCTTATATTGCATTACTAAGTCCTACCTGTAAACCTTGGGCAGTAGATTTGAGTCCCATTATAAGACGTTGTGTATCACAGGGTGAAAGGTCACCAACGTCCACATGTCTGCAGTGCAATCGGTCTGGAACTGGGCTCACTCTCCAGCTGGGATCATTTCGGATATGAGCTGTGTCCTTCAGAAAGCCTGGCAACTCTCCAGTCAGATCCAACTGAACTTTCCGGAGAACTCGCAAATTCAAAACCTTGCAAAAGAGTAAAGACATCTTTTGATGAAGTCCAAAAAACAAACAAGCAAACATTGTTGCATAAATAAGTAATTGGGGTTTCTTTAATATGAATTATGGGGTTAAATTCTATTAGAAACTATAAGTTGAAGAGGTACCTTATCAACCTCCGCTTGGAAGGTAGAGATGAGTTCAGACAGAAATTGCAGAGCATCAGAGTTAAACAGAGTGTGAAACTCTCTCTCAAGTCCTGAGGGAGGAGGTTCAAGCTCAACACATTGATGTACCTGTTTTTCAGCACATTAAACATGATTTCCTGACACTGACAACAAATCATCATTCAGTTCTGCACATTACAATTCACTGACAGATGCATAGAGACACAACTACTTATATAAATACATACAAATAGCATATAGTACTGATAATATACATTTTAATACATTATTATTAGTTTTAAAACAGTCACACATCACGAGAACTTACCAACATGTTCTGCAGTCGTCCAGTAAGTCTAGAGTTGGACTTTGATAAGTCTCACTGCACTGTTTACTTTTAGCCACACATGACTCGTGAGGTTTTTTCGTGAAGGATAGAACGCTGTTTTTAACAAAGGTTTTAAGGGAACGGATCAGTAAATAAACTCGACTAAATCTTTTTATGGCAATTCTCCTGCAATGTTAAAAGAAGAAATATCAAGTCACTGCAAAGAAGTAAAAACGTCCACCTCCTTTATTTTTATAATGCATACATATATTACAGTAGAATATAACGTTAATAGAATAACTTCCATATTTATTTAGTTTGTGTGTGTGTGCTTTGTTTACTGCGGTAGTTTCAGTTTTGTTATGCTCTTTTGTGTGTATTGTGTGGAAGTAGTACCACAAAAAACGCTCTCGGTATTATGTGACTTCTCGCGAGATTACAGTTTTGTCAACGTCGTACGTGGCTGGCTGGCTGCAGCAGACCCAAACAGTGTAAGAAGACTCCGCCAGGAATGCATCAGCAAAATGCGGAGTTTACCGGTCAACACGTCAAATACTGTCCCCGGCGTTTGAATCTCTAAGTTTAGCATATGAAGCTTGAGGTGAAGGGCTGAAGTTTAAACTAAGCCTGCGTTTGAATTATTTATTTGCCCCGTTAGCATCAGTACATTTGCACTGAGCCATTCTGTGAGGCACTTGTTTGTCTATAGAAGACAGCATGGCAGATATCGAGTCCTCCTTTCAGTTTAGCTCATCTTTGACCAGCTCTTCGCTGCCTCCCCCACGGACTCGAATATTTAAGATCATCGTGATCGGAGATTCTGGAGTTGGCAAGACTTGCCTCACCTATAGATTCTGTGCAGGCAAGTTTCCAGACAAGACTGAGGCCACTATCGGGGTGGATTTTCGGGAGAAGCTGATTGAAATAGACGGCGAGAAAATCAAGGTGAGGATGCTTCTGATTTCAGGTTATTTTGCAAATTGACTCAATATGTGTTAATGTCACCCTGTAAGTAAAGCCTGTTACATGAGATATTAGTCAATAGTCTTTTAAAATAGATTAGTTTTTTTAACCTTTAGATATAATATAATCAAATTAATCATGTTTTTATAACAATATAGCAGAATACTTTTGTATAAATATCAGTTGTCAATATAAACTATCAGTCAGAGGACAGAATGCATGTACTTCATTGTTTTACAAATCTACATCTACAGTAGGCTTTATTAGGTTGAAGAGATGGCCGATGTAATGCAGGGTTAGATTTATTGATTTTTTTTATTATTGTCTGTCAATGCCTATAGCCTTAGTATGTAAATTAGTATCTAAATGTACATATCCAAAAACTATCATGCACATGACCCACACTTTATCACGTATATAATACATTTATGCATGAACACACCCTGCCTTCTCTTGTAATGTTAAAGGGACAGTTCACCAAAAAAATGAACATTCTGTCATTAATTACTCACCCTCATGTTGTTCCAAACCTGTAAGAACTTTGTTCATCTGAACATGAATTAAGATATTTTTGAAGAAATCCGAGAGCTATCTGGCCCTGCATAGACCGCAATACAACTGAAATGTTCCCAGGTCCAGAAATGTAGCCAAGGACATCTCTAAAATAATCCATGTGATATCAGGGTTTCTACCTTAATTTTACAAAACTATGAGAATACTTTTGTGTGCAAAGAAAACAAAAATAATGACTTTGTTCAACATTTGTTCTCCTCATCCCGTTGTGGAGAGTATACATTTCTGGACCTGGGAACATTTTAGTTTCATTGCTATCTATGCAGAGACAGAAAGTTCTCAGATTTAATTAAAAATCTTAATTTGTGTTCCAAAGATGAACAAAAGTTTTACAGATTCGGAACGACATGAGCGTGAGTAATTTTTGGGTGAACTATCACTTTAAAAGGACAAATAGGCTTATGCATGATATGATACAAGTTGAGAGCTAATAGCTTTCCCTTTTTCCCCCTCTACCAGGTCCAGTTATGGGACACTGCAGGCCAGGAGCGCTTCCGAAAGAGTATGGTGCAGCACTACTACCGTAATGTCCACGCTGTGGTGTTTGTCTACGATGTCACCAATGCCGCTAGTTTCCGAAGTATTCCGTCGTGGATCGAGGAGTGCCGTCAGCATGCCTTGGGTCAAGAGGTACCTAGAATCTTGGTCGGCAACAAATGCGACCTTCGCCATGCCGCTCAGGTAAGTACCGACGTAGCGCAGCAGTTCGCCGATGCACACTCCATGCCTCTGTTCGAGACCTCTGCCAAGAACCCCTACGGAAACGACGACGGCGGTCGGAATAATAGTGACCACGTGGAGGCCATTTTTATGACGGTGGCGTACAAGCTGAAATCTCAGAAGTCACTGGTGTTAAGCCAACCACCGTGTGGATCAGGAGATACTGTCACTCTCAGGAGGCAGGACGAGGAGGACAGGGGAACTTGGGGCTGTGGATGTTGGAGGAGCTAATGAAGGAGTCACCACTTACAGGATGGAGATGACAAAGGTGAAGCACCTTTTAAAGAAGCAGATTCAGAGATTCTTTTGTGTTATTCGTGAAGAGTTAAGGACACAGGAACATCTATTCTCAAGATTTATTTTTGAATCTGATCTGGCCATTATTTTAAAGGGAAAAAAAACAGACCAGAGGTTTTGAGAAGTTGCATGTAGGTCCATCTGCCTTACATATACAAGCTTCATCTATTATGTGTCAGCCTGTCTACTTCTATCATATGTGACCCTGGACCACAAAATCAGTCTTAATTGTCAATTTTTGATCTTTACTTAATATCCTAATTATTTGTGGCATAAAATAAATATCTTTAATTTTGACACATGCAATGTATTTTTGGCTATTGCTAGAAAAATATCCCAGCGACTTAAGACTGGTTTTGTGCTCCAGGGTCACTCATGCACTACATTAGCCTACTAGATTTAAGGTGAATTGAACAATGAAACCATCATGCATAACATGTGGCCTTTTTCATCATATTTCTTAAACAAATTTAGATAAACTGCTCTGTTAAATCACTTCAGCGTCCAAAGTGAATCTGGTTTAGTCTGTGTTTGTTGTCTCATTCTATGTCACCCACACACATGCAGACACTTCCTGTAAAAGTTGTCAGTTCTCTCAAGAGAAAAGAGAAACTGATGATCAAACACTTAATGCAGGTTATTTATTAGTGCTGCTAATCAAAAAAAAAGCCAGCCCTAGTCCACTGCCAGTGCTTTATTTATTGCCAATTTATTTTCTTCTAGCAGCTAATTCATCTGAATAAAATCTACTGTAAAGATATCTGGGTTATGCATGACAGCCAGTCCTTCCTGTGAATCATGTCAAAATGTAGGTAAGTTAGGTAAAAAGGGGCAAGAATGCGTTGACAATGTTTACTTTAGTGTCTACAGTCAGGATGTGTATGTAGTATTGCTTTGTTAGGCAATTTGAAAATGATCTGTACTGTATAACCGCAGATTAGTACCTCATATTATTCATGGAATCGGCTCTGTGCATGGCATAGATCTGAACAAAGGGTCTGATATTAGTCTATATTTCAGTGTGTAATCTTATCAGCGCAAATATACAGATATGCTAATGACTGAATTGTCGTCTTTCCCACAGTGATACGCAGAACAGAGTTCAATCCATTACAGGGGATATTCACTCATGTCTTTATGTAACCACAGCTGGACCTGTGGAGGGCATGAAAGAAGCTCAGGCATGACATGCTTTATTTGTTTTATGGGGAATTGCCAAAAAGACGTTTTGCATATAATTTCTGGTTAAGGGCCTGATTAGCTGATGCATTGCGTTGTTTGATTCGGGTACAATAATAGGGGAGCATGTGATCGTTGAAGTAGTTGTGCAGGGTTAATGATGGCTCTTTAAATATTTAAATGCAACATATTTAATGCACACAAAGACTTGTCTATTTGTGCTTAACGTTGTGAGTCTGTGTGCTTACAGAAGGTTCATATCTAATCTCTCTGCCAGAAACAACATGAGCTTTGATGATTTTTGTAGGTTCATGATGATAAAAACATACTCTTGGTCTGATTCTCTCCACGGATGTCTGTACTGATTTTTTGCTTCACCCAATGTAACATTTTAAGTGTTTTTTTTTTTATTCATAAACACAATAACATGATGTAAAATATGAGCAGCTCTCAAAAATCCGCAATTAACATGTTTAAGTGTTATATTTTCATTATAGGTAATTGTTTATTTTTTTGGGGATGATTATTTATCTTTGCAAATAAAGGGTATGAGCCAATACAATACATCAGGGGTCAGCAGTTGATAAAATAGCACCTTGCAATGCCAGAACTCAAGCAAACATATCATTACTAGTCATTTGTCTGATACAACTCATGCCTTCGATGTTGATCAGTGAGTTTGAGAGAGACAGTTTTGGGAAAATAACAAATCATCAATCCACTATAATCAAAGGAGTGTAAAAGAGATCGATGCTTGTTGCAGTTTTGTTTTTTAACGGTTTCAGTGTTTTAATAAAAAATAAAGTAACATTGAATTTCAGCTGTCAGGTGTTGTGCTTTATTTGTTTAATTAAAGACTGCATATGGGAATTGAATAATATTTAGACTAGACTTTAAAGTAATAGCACTGAAAAAATGATATTGACTCTTGGTATGTTGTTTTAGTCTGAACATCCATTGAAATGCAATGGTTTGGAAATTCATAAAGAGGCAAATAAAATACTTAATTTGTAATATATTGTTTATTGTAAAATATATACATACAGGTTTATGTTTGCAAGAATAGTCTATCATGTAAAAAGTATAAAGCTAAGGCACATGCTTTTACACCACAAAAGCACACTAAAAGATCATTTCAAATATGGCACTGATTATAACTTAAACATCAAGAAACAAATTGAAGTTGATCTGAAACAAGCAGGCTTGATTAAATCTGGACATTTTTCACTTTATGGGAAAAATGTATGAACTATTTTTCCAATATTTCATTTTCCCTAGGCACACACATTTAAAAAAATTAAAATAAATCTTAGATATAAGTTACTAAGCTAGTCTGCTGTACGGTGGAAGCGTGGAGAGGTCTTGCTGTTCCTGCTCAGGACAGCGATCCATGAAGGACACGGGGGAGTTAAAGATTCGCTCATCTCCGTCTGCAAAAGGCAAAATACAACCTCATTACAGTCAGCCACATCCTCACTAACATCATCATAATGGCATACATTGTGGCTCATATAGCAGATGACTTATGAAATATGACTTTGTTGTCTCAGTGTGCAAATCCACTTAAACATCTCTCACGTACCTTGCCAAGTGCATACAAGTTCATTTGGAGTAACAGGGTCATTCTGAGGAACTAGAAACTCCTGTAAAATACACAACCATGCAGTAATTACCAGCTCAATCTTGCATACTAACTTCAAAATACTGCACTTTGTCTTGCATATAATTTCACCCACCATGCCATTTGCGGAGTCGTAGCAGCCACAAAGCGGCAGACTGCGGCAGCCGACATAAGCAATGAGAGAAGAAAAGAGCAAAGACCCCACGCAGGCCACCAGAAGGATGCTATTTGCTCCTTTCACCATCCGGCTGAGCACAAACCTCTACACAAGACACAGCTTTATCAACCATTTATATGTTTTAAGGTGAGTATTTAATGTATGGGAGAGAAAACATGATCTGGTGTGACTGTACCACTTCAGGGATAGGATGGGCATGAAAGATCTCATCATCCTCTTCTCCATAACTGAGAGTGACGCAAGCATAAATGAAGACAATCACAACAGCAAAAAGTGACATCACAGATGATGCGATCATGACATTTACCTAAACGTATTAATGAGAACATGTTAATATCAACAGGTAGAAAGAGACAATCATCAGGAGAAATACTGTGGGCTAGATGGATAATAAATTACCAAAATTGGGTTTTTCTTCTGGGATGCAAAGAGGGCAAGTACACCAGGGGCAGCCATAATCTAAAAGAGGAGGAAAAAGTGAAGAGCTTTATAGAATCACATTGAGCATCTCAAGGGAAAAAAATGACATTTAAATGCTTTTGTACTTTCTCACAAAACTTCTGCATTACCCAAAGAAACTTCAGGTGATTCAAAAATCTTTGTGATGGAAATATGAGAAAAAAATCTTTATTTCAGAGCTTTGGCAAGAATGCAGATTTTCTTGGGGATAATGCAATACCTTCTTAAAGAGAACACAAAAGCAATTTTCCTACTAAATCTTTTTTTTTCTCATCACTAGTCCTGTTTGGGGTCTCTTAGCGCAGACACGTGCCACAAGAGAGTCAAGTGGGATACCCAGGCCTAAACTACTATTATCTTATTAATAAAAATATAGTATAATCCTAAAAATCTGCATTAATAAATCCTAAACCACATTACAGCAGCGAGAAACATTTACAGTAAATTGGCTACGAAGTCATGTTAACATGATAAAATAGCAAAAGGTGTTTTAATATGGGATACAAATGCTAATTATAATTTTCCTAACATAAGTTTTTTATGAGACTTTGACTTTGCTACACTATACTGGAAACCTGGGATGGCGCAGTGCATTATAGATTA
This sequence comes from Gymnocypris eckloni scoliostomus, assembly GCA_027564155.1. Lineage (NCBI taxonomy): Eukaryota > Metazoa > Chordata > Actinopteri > Cypriniformes > Cyprinidae > Gymnocypris > Gymnocypris eckloni. The sequence goes on along the minus strand of CM050426.1, from coordinate 19,038,910 downwards.
ACGTGGGACCTATAACTACGTTAAGTCATATTAAAGTAAATAAATGGTCAGCTTTAAGGGTTCTCACCATTCCAGCCCAGAGGGGAGCTCTAGTTTCACTCAGAGGAGTGCTCTTGCGGAAGACTGCATCCATAAACCCGCAAACCACGCACAGCCCCGCGCACGCCACCTGAAGGATGCCGAGCACCACCACACTCTTCTGATTGAAGATGAAATACCTGTAACGGTCCATCTCAGGCCTTCAGCAGAGAGAGAAATGTTCATACGTATCATTTAAAAGAAAAATCCTTCATTATTATGTCTCCGAATGGAGCTGGATCCTTTATCAAACAATAATGACTTAAAACAGTCACGATCGCTTTCCACGTTTGTGCGTTGATTCTGAAACTACAAAACGACGTTACTAACTTAATTTTACTAAAGCTATACTTAAACTATGCTACGCCCGATTTAATATGTATAAAGTGGTGTATAAGTCCTATAAATTAGAATAAATGTAGTATTTACCTGTGCCGTTTTTCCTTGTCACTTCCGGACCGCTTTTGTTTGAAAGCAAGCGATGAAACCCAGCGAGTCACTCATTTACCTGACGCGCGCGCGCAGGTGCAGCACGATGACCACGCCCCCGCGATGTGGATATTTAGTGTTGACCCAATTACTTGGGCATTGAATATTCCTCCATTTTGGCTTAAAGAAAACAAGATTCATATTTTCAACATTATATAGCTGGGGACACTGAAAGATGAGTCCAATTGTGCTCTATGCTGGAGTTTTTATTGATAAATCTTTGTTGATAACTTTTGCATATCAAAGGCTGAAGTTCAGTTCAGTTCCGTAGAAAGATTGCTCTTAACCTTGTGTCTTATTCTCAAATTGTGTACAGTCTGTTCAGTCTTTTCCACACACATACAGTTCACCTTACTTAACTTTCTTTTAATGGTGTCAATTGTCCATTCAATTTTTCTTGAAAAAAATATTACAAATAACAGCTTTGTCTGTATAATACTGTACTTCAAGACTGCTAGAGCCTATGTAAACGTAACTGTTCACACAATGCAAAAGGAGACAGACCAAATTGCTTTACAAGAATAATTATTGGTAATACCAACATAAAAATATCGATATTTCAGTTCTCAGGGGAAACATGAGCAGAGCAGCAAAAGACACTATACTGGTTTAATACTGCATAGTTATCACAAGTTGTGGTAAAGAGGTCATATACCACCAGTAATCGTGAAATCGGTCTTTCAAACTTTCAAACTCCACTCCATGGATTTCAGTCAAGATGCCTTTAAATCACTTGCTCTTTTTCAGTCTCTGTATTCTTGTAGTACAACCAAATCAGTCACCAACGGACACACATACTAGTCCTTCCACATTGTAGAACCATAGAATTTGGCAGCTTGCTCAGTGATCTGAGCGAGGATTTCACAGTTACAATCCTTGTAAACTGATGAGGATGCCAGAAATCAGTTCAGACTGGGATTACTTATTAGAGTTAGCTGCAAGAAGGTCAAAGAACAAAGTTAGAGTTTCTGATGGTAGACAGTTATAGGCTGGGATGGGAGATCATGTTTTTTTTCAGACAGCGTTGGTGAGGGTCTTAGCAGGTCTCATCAGCACCTTTTCCAGACTCCATCTGCTGAAACTCCAGCAATTGCTTTGTGTACCATTCTGGTGCCTCTGGACCAGACTTCCCTGATGGCTCATGGTCATAACCATAAGCAACAGTTAGTTCTTCATCTTTTTCCACAGCACGGATTGTTCGGATGCATTTTATTTGCCCAAAACGAGGATGGATGTACCTTGACAGGTGAAAACAGCTGTTACATGACTAACCCATTGTTGTCCAACAATAAGATTAGTTTATATTTAAATATCTAACTAAATGCTACTGAATTTAATATAGGAAACAAAATCACTACATCTCTGTATAGTACTAAAATGAACATTAACACTCACAGATCATATTTGCAATTGGGAGTGAAGGAGTGATTGGCTTTGTGGCCAATAGATGCACAGTAATTCTCAGTCAGATTGAAAGGTTCTGGAACATCAATCACAGTGTCCTCATCCAACGAAATAGTGTTCCCATTCAGGGACCAGTCACGACTATCCACCTGTTAAATTTAATATAAAAAGATGAAATAAACTTAAACACCCCATGCATCTTTTAATATTTTTTTAAGTATTACATTACAGCTCTGAATGTAAAATGCAAACAGACAAACCTCTGTATGTGTAATGCGGACACCATTATAAAAAGCCATCACTGTGTTAACCTCAGCCTCAGTTTTTGCAAATAGCCCTTCTCCAGCTCCAGAAATAAGTGACTGTCCTACATACACACTGTTAAACCAAAAGAAGACCAGCTTTCAGCTTGAATCAACAAGATGTTGACATGATAAATACTGTATTATGCCTAGAGAACCAGCAGAATCTCCTCAATGAAATGACAAGACCGTACATCACTGGAACGAACAAATATGTGGTCTGTTCAAAACAAGATTTGATAGATTGAGGTTTACATGGTTGATCACAGCTTGCACCAACCGTTGACTTTCGTAGGGATCGGGCAGCAGTTTATGACCAGCGATACATGACGAGGTGGATTTATCATAGCAGTAAACAGGACCTACAAAAAGTAAAACAAAAAATTTTTCAAGATTAACCTAAAACTAATTTTATACCAAGATTAACTTTTACTGATCAGATTTAGCTTTTTAAATAGCTTTAAATGAGGCCTTGTAAATAAAAGAGAAAACGAACTATCTGGATCAACAGTGAAGTGTGGTCTGCCGTTCTCTTGGGTGGTAAGAGTGGCTAGTCGGGCCTCGATCAGTTCTCCATCAACAAAAGAGCCATACAGAGCCGTACGCCCATTAGGATAAACATAAGCCACCGACTTTCCTGTCATCTCTCCATCTTCATTCACTTCCCCAACCATGTAGACGCCATCCTTTAGATGGCAGAGAAAAAAGAAAACTTACATACACATAAACCTGGAACTTTCCAATAGACTGATCCCAGTTCAATACATTATAATGCTGTCGATAAGAGTTTAATTTGTGATTTAAAGTGCTTGATGTTGGGCACAACATACCGGGTAGTAGACCCAGCACATGCCATAACGAATGTTGTCCTTGTACTGGCCCCTGAAGACCAGTTGACCTTCTGGATTGAACTCTTGAGCAGGTCCATTGAGCTCGCCTTCTACATAAGTGCCATGTAATGCTCCCCCATCCTCGTCAGTATAAATACCCTGGCCATGCAAAGCATCATCCACAAAGAAACCCTCCAGCGTACTATAAAGGAAAAAACAGTTGATTTTTGGGTGAAATATAATTACCTTTGTCCGCTATTATCAAAATAATTCAAATAAGGCTTATTAGCATGTAAGATTATAAAATTAGACCCCAAAAATAAGCAAACAAACTGTGGAGAAGGAAAATATGCTATTTAAATAGATCTAAGACTACTGGTGACAATACCGGTGTCTGCATGTGCATTTGAATGATAGCGACTCTGTGATATGATATGACTGATATGATATGTGATTCGGTATGTACAGTTCAATCATGAAATTCTACTTTCCATCTACACCTTATTTATTTCCATCTCAATCTGGTACAGATCTGTGGGCCATTGGAATTTTCATTACATTACATTTATTCATTTAGCAGACGCTTTTATCCAAAGCGACTTACAATTGAGGAATACAATAAGCGATACATTATAAAGAGGCAAACAGACACAGGAAGTGCTTGAAATACAAATTTCTAGGCATTGTTCAGAGCAAATTCCAGCCAGACAGAGAGAGGTTAAGGGAAAGAGAAAACAAAGTTAAGAAAAAACCTGGCAACAGCATGTATCCTAACCCCTATAGTTCAGAGCATGTTTCAACAGTAATCTTTCCCTAATGTCCGCAGCAGCATAGCAGATCTAGTCCGCCAAGACCAATCCTACTTGCAATACATCCTTATGAATGAAACAATAAAACAATTTCGAGTTGTCATGATTTAAATAATGAAATATGAGAGTCTGATCAACAGTGACTAATATTCTATTATTAAATCATATGCTAGAAATCAATAATAGATCAATGGTGCCAACATAAAGTTATTTACCTGCCATCAAAAAAGAAAAACTTTCCTTTTCCATTTTTCTCCCCATGAACAAAGTGTCCCTCAAATCTGTCGCTGGAGGAGTAGGTCACAGTGCAAAAGCCATGAGGTTGGTCATCCTCATCCAGTGGGCCTAAAAAGTCATGAAATTGTAATCAGAGATAAGCAAAGTAATAGATTGATAAATAACTAATGCACTGCATGCCCAATAATAACACACATTTTAATGGACCAGGTTGATAAAATCAGTTCAGTTAGATACTTGACATTTAGCAAAAATATTTAATACAAAGCAGCAGTCAGCTAATTAAGGGGCACATGAGTGCTGGGTTTAATGATAGTCCAGAGCGGAGATCTACGTGCATCTGCAGTTTTGGATCAAGCTTTAAAGCTGAACTTGCTACTTGTGTGTCAACACCCCACTTTTTTAACCACGTGGCGTCAACAACACTAATATCTTCCTTCAAATACGAATCTAGCTTATACATAGGGCATTTACAGACTTCTAAACGATTATATATATATAATAAAAGTGTCAGAGAATGTAATAAAATGAAAGGTATTTTAAGAGAAATCAATTGTCTAACTACGTTTATTATTTCCGTGTAACGTTATGCTATTTCAGTTCATGGGACTTCAGATAGAACTGTAACCTTAGCTGTCTAAAAGCCGAAATAACACTCGTTGTCACCTGAAGGATTTAAAAAGTCCCAAGCTTACGGGCCTCGGTTGCTTGGCAGCTTGTGTACGGAGGAAAGCCGTCGATACTCGGTGGGCTAATCCTCGGCGGAATGAGACTGCATACAAGTTCAGCCCGACAGCCGAGAAGACGACAAAAACAAGTTCATGCAACGTTTGTGTATACGCGCGCCATACCTTCCACCACTTCTTCCATGTTGTCATCATCGCTGTCCATGACTGCGCTTCCTGTGTTGTTTATTAGAGGTATAATAATAGTCTGCCTGCTTCAATACGGAAGATTGCTCGATTCAGCAGCGCAGACTTCGGCGCAGAGCTGACAGCTCGCGGCGCACAGTATCTGACGTCATCAGCGCGGAACGCACAGCACAGATTTCCAGGCCAGCTACAAGAGCGCTGTGCTCCGGAGCTGAATCATGTTAGCGAATCGGTTCACTCGGACAATTCGCTTCTTTTGACTAGTAAAAATGATTCACTGATTTGCTTTTTTTTTTCGGGAACCCGAGGTAAATATGGTTTTCATTGCTTTGGATTTATTCACCACGATGTTTTCTAGCTGCTATTTGTTGTAAAAAAAATGTTTTTAAAACAACAACTCCCAAACAAATTCCTGAGTTGAATCTGACCGCTCGCGAACTGCTTCGAACGAATCGATTCCTGCATGAAATGTTAGTTTGTAAAATTTGTACATTTAGTTGAATCTAAGTATTATTATGTGGTCCAAGTTCTAAAACACACGAGACATAAAGCAACTGTCAATCGCAACTCGTACTGTTATTTGATTTATACATGGACAGAATAGCTGACGATCCGATGCGATGCGTAGGGCGACATGATGTTACACCCTGTGTAAACTTTAGACCGGTTCTTCCTGATCTCCAAAACAGGAGGCAATCTGCAATATATAGGCAGGCCTATTTTCACACTTTGTTTGCGAAACGCTTTCTAAAAAGTAGTTGTATCTGACTATATATCTCCACAAATATGACTTCGGATCTCCCAGTTCTCCTCGCAGCAGTGTCGATACTGTCTGCTCTTCATCTGGGTAAGCGTCTTCTACTACATCATACAACACAAACGTTTAGTCACTGCACCAACTGCACTGTTCAGTCAGGATACTAAAACAAATATCATAAAGGTAGTTCTTACAGATTCAGCAACGTTTTGTATTGTCTACAGTAGCTGTGTGGGTCTTTGAAGATGATCAATTCTTGATGTTATTGGTTATTCTGATCAGTTTATAGGGTTCTTAAATAGGCAACACTGATCCTTTTTTAAATAACTGTTTGATGTATTTATAGAATTAACTGTTTGTTGAACTTAAATCTTATATTAATTAATGTATCAGTCTGTAAATGCTTTTTATTTAGGATTAAACTAACGTGTTACATTTGATCAATTTATAAATTTGATAAAATTTTAAATGTTGAAAAGACCTGTTGTCTTAACACTAAGTCAATTACATATTTTTGTAGAACATAATGACCTCTTGTTTTTCATAAACCCTGCCAGTCTTCTGTGTACATTATATCAGGTCTAGGGCCATAGTGAGCTATTTCAAGATAACTCAGTAAGTCATAAATCAGAAAGGTTCTATAAAGGTTTATATGATTATCAAGGTAATAATAAACTTAAAATCAAACACTAGATACATAAATAATAGTCTTTTTATTTAAGTCAGGTAAAACAAATGATGATAGTGGTTGAATTTCTTTAGCGTTTCAGGCCAGGCGTGTGGGGTGGTCAAGGATGAAGCATAAGATTATGCCACCCACTGTTACTGGTCCACCGGAGTTTGAAAGGACGTTTCGTGCACAGTAAGATCTTTGAAGCCAAACTGCATCATTGATGCCTCTCACACTTCACACACATCTCTCTCTTTTCATTCACGATGTAATGTCAAAATCTAGATTTGGTCAAATCCAGTTCGATTTGCAAGCTTTCACGGTTAATCCTAACTTGAATAAACCTCTGCAAAAAAATAAAATACTAAAAATATTTCCGTCCACTATTTCTTTAGCCAAAACAGTGTCGAGTCGTATTCTGTTTTCTTGGTGGTATTGTGGATCTCTGGCATCTTTTGCAACGAAGGTATGTTAAATAGTATATTTCTATAATTATTTCTATAAACAATGATATAGTGATACAGTATTTATGATGGGGGACAAGCAAAATTGCTTTATAGCTTTTAAAAAGATATGAATCTTTTTTCCCCTTTTCACAGTGCTTGCTGCTCTTGGAGGACTTCTGTATATTGTGAGCAGAGAGGTGTACTTTACTGGCTATATTCATGAAAGCAAGAAAAGGTGATAATCAAAACACAAGTTAATTAATAGGCCTATTCTGTAAAGTCAAGTCGTAACACATCACAGCCTATGTTTGCCTTTGTTTCTAGGTTGCCAGGGTTTTACTTGGTGTTGTGCGCCCTGTTTTTCCTAACTGTGGTGGCTACCATTGGACTAATTCAATCATTTTGGACAAATATCTCAACATCAGACTTCTCTGAATAATTGAATTCAAATTTTCAAAACAGTTCTCACCAGTTTATTAAACAAAAGGCATGTAAAATATACTTGTTGCAGATAAACTTGATGTGTTTGTTTTATGTGTCAGTTTATTCTCATTCTAAGAGTTATATTACATTATTAATTCAGTTATAAACTTTAAATTACTACCATTCACTTGTTGAAAGCATTCTCTTTTGTGGACTGAATTGGAAGGCTACTATATTTTGTAAGCACTTACCAAAATTGAGTTTGCTCCTCAGAACTAGTGTGTCAGAATCGGGTCACCAGGGAGAAATGGGTCTTCTTATAAATGCAAATTGTCTTAAGCAACATTGAATATTTATTGTGTGTCATCCGGACACTTGCATTCACGTTTAGATTATTTGTGAACATGTTAGAACTTATAAGTTGAATTTAAAAGTAATTAATAAACCAAACAAAAACTCTTAATTATATCATGAAATTAGCATCATCTTTACATGTCACATCCTTATCATAAGGATATTTAAGTCAATAAAAGATCTCTGTGGAATGTAGTTACCATGCACTCGCTTTAAATGAACCTTGCAATACTTTTTTCATGTACCATTCAATACACCAATCATTAACATCGAGTACTTTAACTGTACTAAAAATGCATTGTCTTGAAATGATTGGCTGTGGTCGTAACACGTTTGACAACTACAGGACACTTCCCCGTGTTTCCTGCCTTGTCCACTGCAGCAACTTCCAAATCTTCAAGGCAGCAGATGCCAGAATAATGCACAAGGGTTGCATTGTATCCATTTTCATCTAGACCATCATATTGAGTTATGTTGCTAAAACCCGCCCCAAAAGACTTCATTTGGGTGTGATCAATTCCTGAACCGTTGCCATCTGACATAATATAAGTCACTTCCAAGATTGTATTTCCACATGACAAAAGACAGTCTGAACTCTCATTTACCACACGACACACTGGTGGAGTAAAATCTGTTACCTGAAAAGAAAAGAAACAACATTTCTTTCAATTAAATACTTTAGTATCCGCTTAACTTAGAGAGGTAAAGCTGTAACAGGAAAAGTTGTTTGCAGTACACTTACAACACACAGTTGTACTTACATTCAGTATATCATCTTGTCTTTCTCTCTTTATATCTGCATCTTTCATTGCTTCATTCTCACTGACAACACCGTGTTGTGGAAAAGCCTGTGAACATCCAATCAGCATGCAGAGAAAGACTATTGTCTTTGTGATCTGAACCATTTCGATCAACTGTGAAGAGTTCAAATAAAGTATGATTCAAGTTTATGCATTTTTGATGGGAGAATTAATTTCCATTTAAACATTCCACATTTATGTTGTAACTTTTCCTGTAAAACATTTAAGATCTCTTAAACTCTAACAAAATTGATAAGATTAAGCTTTGCTTTCAAATAATTTATCTTGAATTAAGAGTAGAATTAGGTTTACAACAATAAAAAACATAACTCAGTATATTTTCTGAAAACAAGTCTTAATGCTCTTTTTTAATTCAAGTTAATTTAGCTAGTTTTAGATATTTCTACAGTAATTAATCACAGTTCAGAAGACATCTTTGTTTCTAAAAGTGATTTTCTAATTCATTTGTGATTTAAGACCTTAAATTAAGTTATCAAATAAAATATAGACCTTTAGGCTACATATATATAAAATAATTGCACACTATATTCTAGCAGCAAAATCAAAAGACATCAGTAGGCCTATAATATGTTTGTTAATATTTACATGTCATTAAGTTGCATTGGAGTTCTTCAGTAAAATTAATAGTTGATTATTTTTACTTACTGTTGTGATGAATCCTTAGTGAAATCTCAGGTAGCCGGTCTTTGTTCTATCTGAATTATTTTGTTGAGATGTTTCGGCTCTGTCTCTGACACTCACAAATGTACAGTTTTAGATTTGGTCCGTGGAAAATAACTTGCACAATACTGATCTTTCAAAACAATATTGAATTTGTCATCAATGTTTAACCGGACTCCATGTTCATGCCAATGAATAGCACTTTCTCTGGTGCTTTTGTTATGTAATGTCTTCCAGGCTGTATTATAAGGATGGATAATGCTAAGTATGTCTATAAGAAATAAACATTATTGAACCCAACTGAAACAAATTAAATACATTAGGACCTTCGGTAGATTCAGTGATGTCAGTTTCGGTGTTTAGGTCAGGTCACTAAACCTTGGCATTATATTAGATAGAAATAGCTTTTGATAAGTGCAGATTAAAAGAAAAAAGAAAGGAAAAGAGATTAGTGTTTTATAATGTGATATTTAGCTGTATCTGAATGTGTGAGGAACGTTAAAGTTTTATTGTCTGTCACTGTCCTTTGCATTCACATTTAGAACTAATTACTTAAAATAAAAAATCTCATGTATTTCATTAATTTATGTGAACCTCTTTATATCATTCTGAGCATGCATAGAGAAACTAGATGCATTGGACAGGACACTTGACTCTATATCTGTAAAGAGGCTTGGCATAATATCATACTTAGCAAAGAAAAAGCATTTTGCTCAACTGGAATCAGCCAACATTTTGAATGAAACATTCTGATTAGAACAATAAAACAAGGGCGATGCTTTTCGAAGAATATGGATGCCTCTCATAGATATCTGACCTTTTGGCTACCTTAGTTATACTTAACAAAATGTATGGGCCAAACTGCAGCTTGACATTAATCTGACTGATATTTTTGTAATTATTATTTTTCATTTTAATTGATATTTTCTTTTTCTCTCTTTAGTCCACCTGAACTGTATTTTCCATCAGTTCATTATATTTAAATACTGCTGCTCTCTTATTATTTTATTATTTTACCTTTGTTACTGAATGTTTCTATTGTTATTTTTGTTTTATGACTTTATGAAATAAATGTAAAAAAGAAAAAAACATAGATGGGTTTGGCCACTTGGTGGCTCTAGACAAAAACAAATGAATGGTTTGTGGCAACTAGACCCCGTAATCTGAATAACATAAAAGCATTTTTTGTTTATTTCAAGGGGTTACTATGACACATCATTTTGATATTTTCATGTCTGAGACAAATTAAATGGGTTAAGTTTATTTTACGTTCCACATCCATTGGATACAATATGTTAATAAAATGTAAATGTCATAAATTGCAGTATTTAGCAGATAATAACTGACTAATGAGTCAACAAAGAGCACCTGTCTGTGTTTTTTTAACTTACTGATGTAATGATGAATCCTCAATGAACATTTTTTAGATCCTTGTCCTTTCTGAATCAGTTTATGTCACCCCATAAAAACTAATCTCTCAGACACCTAAGCCCTCTCACCCAGAGGTATACATATTTCATATCTTGCTCAATATGTTGTCAGTGTTTAATCTGTCCAGCAGCGTTCATTCCAATAAACAGCACTTTCTCGTGCTTTTGCTCTGGTGCAACACACCAAATGTTGGATTTGGACTTGTTGAATAGCTGTTTGACTGTTGAGATATTGTCAAGAGGGAACATGTATATTAAATATAGTGGGAATAGATTAGATTTGTGATTTACAAGGCTTTTAATGATTTAATTAGACGAATCATAAAACCATGTGTAAAAATGAGTGTGATATCCTTGTTCATCTATTTTTATGACCATAGAAAGAGAACTAGGACTTCTTATAAAGGCACTGAAGATGATTCTATGATTGAAGTCCAGTGTTTTATAACATAATGCCTTATTAATAGTATCTTCATGCCTTAAATGTTAAGGATGTTTTTTTCCTGAGGACGGTTTATTGTCTGTCTCGTATTAGAAGTATTCATTTTAATACTTTTGAACATTTTAGACCTGATGAGCTGAATTTCAGAGAAATTAATATGAAATTGTAATAAGGATGAATTTCCGTTAATGAAAATGTCCAAATGTCCTTTATGTCAGAAGAAACACAAGCATGTGAAGTACATCAGAAAGAGAATAGTGCATATATTTACTGCCACGTCACACTATTTATGTGCATAGACAGGGTGTTATTCAGGGCGTGTTTATGATTCCTCTTCATTTTTTTAAATGATGTATATCTTGCAGTATATGTATATGCAAACTTGTCTGGAAAATAAACAGTATTACCTCTCTTACACACAAGTCAGGGTGGTCTTTTAAATAAATGCCCCCACAGTGAGCACTGTAACAGACTTGCTTGAAATAAAGAGCATAATTGAATGTGAGATTAGTACTTTACATTTATGCATTTAGCGGATGCTTTAATCCAAACCTCGGAAGTTCAGGCTATACATTTTATCATCAGTACTTTACATGAGCTTAAATTAAAACAAAGGTTTTTAAAGGTTGGTTATTTAGCACTTTATAAAATACAATAACCGATAGATCAAATAATACATACTTCTACTTTCATAAGTTTGACTGTATTTTCTAATGCTCCAGATGCATAAATATAGAAACTATGAGAAAAATAAATGAGAAAAATAATAAAATATTTCCATAAGTGGAGAAGGTGCACGTCTATGTTACAGCAACATAGATGTAAGTGGCATCAGTATTAAACTTGACCAAAGAGAGATGGTTGTGGTGAAGCTGCTGGACGTGGGACTGACCGTCATCGGACTGATTGTGGTCAAAGAGCGTTTGATATTGAAAGGGCACATTGCCTTGTTTCCTGCCTTGTCCACAACAGAAATCTCCACGTTTTGGAAACAGCAAGGACCAGTGTATTTCACAGTGGTTGCATTGTAGCCATTTTCATCCACAGTCACATTCATTTCGATAAAAAAGGTGGAGTTGCCTTCACAAGAGTCAGTGGCAGAAATCGAGGGGGAATCAATTCCTGAACCAGCGCCATCTGACATGATATAATTCACTTCCCAAGTTGCATCTCCACCTGGTGAAGAACAGTCCAAACTCTCATTTACCACACGGCACACCGGTGGAGTAAAATCAGTACCCTAAAGAGAAAACACACGTCATTTCTTTCAGTTAAATGTCCCAGTAACATCATATGTGTTTATCTTGAAGCAGTAAAACTACAGTGAATCAGCAGTACAGATATATGAGGCACTTACACTTGACATAACAGCTCTTCTTTCTCTCTCTATCTTGTCTGCATCTTTCATTACATTATTCTCAGTGGGGACATTGTGGTACGGAAAAGTATGTGACCATCCAATCAGCATGAAGAGAAAGACCATCGCCTTTTGAACCATTATGTTAACTGTGAAAAGTGATGAAAGTTTACGCTTATATTGACACTGGCATTCATTTCCATTAAAACATTCCACATGTATCGTTTACATTCAGTACTCTGAATGTATGAAAACAGTACTCAAAGAAAACATGGTGTTTATTTAGCAATGGCGTTAACTTTTCTTACACCGTTTATTATTTTAAGCATAAACCAAACATTTTGTCATTAAACACTTAAACAGAAAGAAATAAAGAAAAAAGACCAACTCTTCATTACTCACATCAGCTTTTTGAGGATGTTTAAATAATGTTGGTGAAATACACAGTTCACATTTATTTATACACAAAGCAACCGCGAAGACGCCACAATGACAGCAAGAACTTTCACCAGAATGGATTTCTCACAGAAGTCTTTCCGGAAGTTATCACTTCCTTAACATGTGCAACCTGTTGAGGTCATTTTGTGGAATACGCTATTACATAATCTGTCTCACCCACTTCATCTGACGTCATGTTAGTCCGCTATAACAGCCGGGCTAAGTCTCAGAAGATTAACAGTTTATAAAAGTTATTTGTTAATTGATGTAATGATTCAAAACACAGTTGGTCTATAAATAAAGAGTAAAAACATGACACATTTGAAAAATGGCACTATTATATTTTAGAATAACATATCAGATTATGTTCCAGCAATAAAAGGCATGAGTGCAATATGTTTCTTAATCCTTATATGTAATATTTACATGTTATATTGGAAAGTAATATTTATTCACACAGCATTACTTGCCTTATTAGCAGTGAAAACGCAGTGATGATAAAAGTAGTGAAATCTCACAAATCTCGTCTCAGTTCAGGTCCTTCTCTGTTCCAAATTATGAAGAGAAAAGTGTCAGTTCTAGATATAGTGCACTCTCAGACACACCCGCTGACTGTCAACACAACCCTGCCGGTCAGTGTAATATATTCACTAGAACTTGCACAATATGCTTTTCCAGTTCAGACAGAGTGTTGTTTGACTGAAGAGCACTTCCTTGTCTTCGGGAAAACGGTAAAGTATTATAAAGTGATATTGCTACATGTCAAACTGTTCATTTGAACACGGCACTGCAGCCTGTATACGTGTGGTATAACTACATTAATAAAAGTGTCACTGTTTTTATGTATATAGCTAAAGCAAAACCACAAGATTTTATATACACAATGGGAATTCCTAAACAAACGTGCATTCACAGCAATTACAGTAAATAATAATTAATAATAATTTGTATATACAATCAATCATATGAAGGTATGGTAGGATTAAACACAGCAGATTGGTGGTGACTCCAATTACTACTAAAATGGTAAAACGTAACACAAAATGCATGCACTACCTTCATGTTTCTGCTGGATAAACTACATCTCTTTCTTTCCCACTCTATCACATTGTGTTCGTTCGCTTAGGCCCGAGGAGATCTGGTCACTCGATTAAGCCTGATTTCCCAAGGTTTCTTTTCATTTCTGTCGCCTGTCGAGATGAAACAGTATGAATACTTCATATTATGATTATAGTGACCAAAATGATCACGGTTTTCAATATTATCACAGTATCATGTGCTGGAAGTGTTCAGAAAGTACTCACACAAACTGAAATCATTTCAGTTTTATATCGAAAAACAAATTAGCAAAATTATCAACTTTTTGTTTGCGTAAACATTAAAATAATAACATCAAAATGACGGCTGGATTAAAAATAAATATATTGGTTGGGTGACTTTAAACGTAACATTTTATCTACCGCATGTTCAAATAAAAAAAAATTGTATAGACTTAAGGTCATCTTTATTAAATGTCATAATTACCTCAATCCTTGTCTTTGAAAAATGGTTCAAATGTACTGTTGAATATACTGACACACATTTATTTAAACTAAAATGCTTTAATGTAATTTCTATTGAAACTTTTGTCATGTTTAAATATATTTGTAACTACATATTTGTAATGATTCAGCTGCAATGTAGTACATTTAAAATATATTAAATATAATCATATCAAATGACACATTACAGTTAATATGGTAATCAAACAAGTGTGCATTTTAAAATAGCAAAACAGTGATTTAATATGTACTTTACATTTTAATTTGGTAATTATTACTGTTACATCTCCGGTCTGCCGAAGTGTGTAACTGTGTATGTATTTCTGAGTGTGTCTGTGCAGGGAAGGTGCGGCCTGAATTCATCCTGATTGAAGATCCTGAGATCTAGAGATCCTGATTGGCCGCCTCCTAATTGGTCTGGTTCCGGTTCCAGTGAAAAGGACCTCCCCAAACATTCTAGATGGCCGAATGTGTGCCATTTGCTTTGATTTGATTTGAGTTTAGTTATTCTGTGATTGTGTATGTGTGCTTTGAGAAATGTGCTTTAGTTCTAGTTAACCTCTAATTCTATTGGTAAATATTTAGTTTAAGGGAAGTAGGGAGTGTGACGCCATTTATTTTATATATCTTGTTTGTTCCTTGTTTTGAGTTAAGGGAGTTAGGGAAGTTGTGTTGTATGTTTTTCTTTTATGTGTTTTATTTTTGTTAGGGAATTTAGAGGGTACATTAAACCCAGTCATTTATGTTTGTTATTTTGGCATTGTCCACTCCTGAAATTGTCCCGTTTGTTACTGTAGTTTCATTATACATGTGTTAATAAATGTACCTTTTGTTTGATGCTATCTTGGGAGTGAGCGCACATTTACTTTGTGTTATGGCTGGCCCTAGACAGGTCGTAACAATTACACACTGCACATTCTAAAGTGTATACTTGTTAAGTTTATTTCATTAATATTATCTGCAAATCTTTTTTGAGGTACACTACAAGAGCACATTCAATACAATTAAGTGCACTTTTTTGTGGTAATTAGTGCTCCTTCTGTGTTTTCTACACTCTCAGAAAAAGGTACAAAGTTTGTCACCGAGCGGTACCTTTTAAAAGGTATGCACTTTTTGTAAAGGATCCATATACTGGTACCTTAAAGGTACATACTAGTACATAAAGGTACAAAGTATTTTTTTCTGAGATTGTAACTTAACTCCGTTTTTCTGAGATTGTAACTTAATTTGTGACCCTGGAGCACAAAAGCAGTCTTAAGTCGCTGGGGTATATTTGTAGCAATAGTCAAACATACATTGTATGGGTCAAAATGATTGATTTAGTCTTTTATGGCAAAAATCATCAGGATAATCAGTGAAGATAATTTTCCATTAAGATATTTTGTACATTTTCTACCATAAATATATTAAAACTTAATTTTGTATTATTAATATGCATTTCTAAGAACTTCATTTGGACAACTTTAAAGGCAATTTTATCAATATTTAGATTTTTTAGCACCCTCAGATTCCAGATTTTCTAATTGTCTCTCGGCCAAATATCTCAATTAAAAAAACTACCCTTATGACTGGTTTTGTGGTCCAGGGTCACATATATTATTAAATGTTTTAAATGCAGCTCATATCTCTAATAGAACAAGGAAGGAATTCTCTCACCACCTTACATAAATCATTTTATTGTTACACATAGCCCTGCCCATGGGAATCAAAATTACAGTTAAAGCCTCCACATGACAGCTAAACCAAAGACAAAGTTAACCCAATAAAAGAACGTCATCAGTGGGCTATGCGGATATCTTGAGTTCATTGCTCTGTTTGGATTGTGTTCATATATTGTGAAATGAAGGAAAATCCTCAACTCTAGCCCGTGTGGACAGTGGTGGTGTTGTAATCCAGGAATGCAGGTAATTTTATTCTCCACCAGGGGGAGATAAAACACTCAATCATCGTGTTTTTATGTGGAGTTCATGCAACTGAGTGCTTCTTTTAAAACAAACTGAATTTCAGGAAATTCATGTGAATTAATGTTTGCAACTCAACTTTTTGGGTATGCTGATAAAACAATTTAAATAAGAATACAAATATATAAAAGCAATTTCACTAGTAGTCTCAGACATTTGGAGCTCAGTGTGAATATATTTTAATTTCAGAAATGGTGGTAATATTTTAGGGCTATGGCACTTTTATGCCACAATTATGCTAAAAGGGAAATAATACTAAGCTGACAGCCAAATTCTTTGGTCTCAGTGTAGCACATTTTAAACCTCCAGTGTGTCTTTTGCACTATATTTGAACTGATCTTTTTTTCTCTGTTTTTGAATGATGGTGGGATTATCTGAATTGTAACAAGAGGGATTATTAACTCATAAAAATAATAAAGCGTCTACATGAGCACATTCACTGATCTCGTAGAGGTGAATCAGTGGGACAAGTGATATTGAGAGACTGCCCTCTGATGTTTAATTAATCTAAACGAGACAGTTCACCTGTCAAGCATGTCTGGGTCAAGATATAATCTCTAACACTGAACATGACACAAAAGAGAATAATCCAATCAGTCCCCCATCTTTAAGAAAATGTGTATGGTGCTTTATACTGTATTAAAACACAAATTAGTGCTTTGAAATAGTGCTATCTATCTATCCGTCCGTATGTCCGTATGTATGTATGTATGTATGTATATATATATATAGAAAGAGAGAGAGAGAGAGAGAGAGAGAGTAGGTGAAAATTACTAGCATATGAGCAGTATAAATTTGTATATTTCATTTCAAGAAATAAAATGTTATAATCAAACAAAATTTAGAAGATGACATTTTAAATTCCCGTAATAAATACAATACAATTGATATATATTAAAATGCCCCCAAAAAGATTTTTTCCTTACAGAACCTTAAAATATTTCATGAGTATCTTAATTTTAAGGTAAAACTTAATTTTCGTTGTACCAGGCTGCATGCAATCTGTTGGACACTGCTTTTATAGTTATTATTATTTTTTAGCAATTACAAACATTTTTGAACTATACAATATCAGCGGATCAGATTATTGTTATTAATGATAGTATTTAGAAAGGTCATGAACTCGGCAGTGGCACAGGCCAAAATCTTGTTTTTCGGGGGGGATAAGGACTTGATGTGTTCATATATTATTTGTGAAATGTGCATGATTGCACAGGTTGCTTCAAGTACCTCGATGTAAACATCTCCGAGGACCTGACTTGAACTACACACATTCAGACTCAGGTCAAGAAAGCCAGGCAAAGACTGTACCATCTGCAACAGCTGAGGAAATTCAGGGTCTCACCAGCAATCCTGAAAACTTTATATTCAGGGGCCATAGAAAGTGTTCTGACTCAGTGCATCTCAGTGTGGTATGCAAACGCCTCCAATCAGGACTGCAAAGATCTGCAGAGAGCTGAGCGGATCTCAGGGTCTACTCTCCCCTCTCTGCAGGACATCTACCTCAAACGCTGCAAAAGCAGGGCTGCTAAAATCGTCAAGGACTCAAATCACCCCGGTAACCATCTTTTCATTTTACTGCCATCTGGCAAGCGCTTCAGGAGCATGATGGCAAAAACTGAGAGACTTAGGAGGAGCTTCTTCCCTCAGGCCATCAGGCTCCTTAACACAAACCCAGTCTCATAAACACTTACAAGACTCATTATTAACTTTAAAACATCCATATTCTCATCACCCGTATTGCTGCTTTGTGTACATACCCTGTACAACCCGTTTGCACATCCTTCTTGTTCATATGACTATTTATTAAGTCCCAATATACTGTTTTTGCACATCTTATTTGTTTTGCACTTTTTTCTATTGCACATTTTACTCTTTATTTCTCTTTTTTTACCATATATATGCTCTTGTGTTGTGTTACTTTATATAATTTTTATTTGTATTCTTTTGTACTGTCCACTGAGCGGACCTGATTTGACTTACATTTCACTTCTGATTATATCCTGTATAATTTATTATGTGACAAATAAAGAAACCTTGAAACCTTGATTGTTTTCAATAAGAGAAACTGATAAAATGAATATGATATCTACTACAGCAGGCTTTAACGCTATATAAATCTGATCAAACTGATAATTATAGCAGTGCTCTAACAGAAAACATGCATGGTTACAAGATATGTGCACATACGGCATTGCATATACATGACTGATCATTAATAAGGAATAGATCCTGTCTACTTTACAAGATCTAATTTCTCTTATTTGTTATTTATACCCTATTACACCTTTCCTTACCCTTTCAGTCTCTCTTTCTCCCTTCAGATTCCTCTCTCCTCCTATGTTTTCCCTAACATTTGATAGATCGCAATAAGATATCCTTGTAAAATCCAGAAAGAGTTGTTACTCAATCCTGCAGTTTTACGTTTGGGTTTTGTCGTCAGTCAGTGGCATCCCCTCTTCTCCCCTCACCCCGAGTTCACCGTGTCTGACGCACAAATACTCCTCTCTTTTTTTTCATTTTCCATTACTAAGCTTTCTCTTCCTCCCCGACTGAGTGTATCTCTTTATGCATAAATTATACATCAGGTGAAAGTGACAGATAGAGAGAAGATTTCACGCTATGATCATCGAATCTGCTGAAATATGAAGGGTAGGATAAACTGAGCAGAGTAGATATGTTGGGAAATACATTTCAGTGTACTGACAAGATCTAGAAAGATTAACATTGAAATAAGTCAGGGACAATAAATGTGGGCATATGAGCAGTCTATAATGAGGTCACCATGGTTTATGTCCCATGCAAATCTCAGTGAGATGCACCTGAAGTTATTTCACTTTAAAAAATATCTAAATGCTATTATCGCCACAGCATTTCAGGAATCAAGTCAAATGTATTTAAAGGTTCTTGTGCACATATATTTCAATGTAATTTTCACTTATGAAACCTTTTTGCTTAAACATGTTAAAAGATTACTTAAAAGTAAGCTTCCACATCTCACAACAGAATCATAAGAAATAGAGGTTGATTGTTGTAGCATCAGATAAGAACAAATCCAGGTTTAGATTACACTGCAACAGAGATCACAAACACCTGTGGGTTATTGTTGATGTTTGTTCTATAATATTAAGATTCAATCAAGTCAAATAAATGAAAATGATTTAGTCAATTCACCTTTATTTCTTTATCACTTTATACAATACAGATTGTGTCAAAGCAGCTTCACAGATAAACAGTAAAATAGTTGCTATAAAGTGTGTTCTTCAGAATGAATGCCTCTTTGCCAATTTCAGTTTAAATTCTGCACTTTATTTAAAGTTAAAAAGAGCAACTAAGGATTTCATATATCCTTATTTGCTTTTTTTACTGCTAACACAGAAACCCTTTATCTTACCAATCCAATCCACTTTAGAACACAGCCTGCAACTCAGACAGACAAGAGCAAACGAAAGATAAGAAGAGAGGTATCGGGTGGATAGAGTGTCACCTCCTGAATCTTAGAAGGCCAAAAAACAGACACGGTATCCTTCAGTCTTTCTTTGCCCTCCTGGATAAAACACACCTGGGAAGAGAGAAACAGGTGTTGCCTTACTGTGAGAGAGAGAGAGAGAGAGAGAGAGAGAGAGAGAGAAAGAGAGAGCGTGCCATTGTTGCAGGGATGTTCATGATTATTCGAGAAGGAGCGGCAGGAGCGGCGGTTACCAGCAGCATAAGCGCTTCACCGGAGAGAACAGCCAAACAGGTAGAGTTGTGCATGCATGTGCTTCCATGTGCATTATATAGATATTTGTCTTTAAAATATCTAGTTCTGAATATAATCTGCTTAAAAGGTAAAGTGAGTCATTTTTTTCTAATGCTAAAATACATTCACAGACAACTATTCATAAACCATTGTTAGATGGATTTCCATGAAAAGTATTAACTGTGGCATGATCAGAACATTGCCCTGTTTGTTTGACCAGTCTGGCAAAATCAATGACAGAAATTTGGGGGCGGGGCTACCTGTTTGTCCAACCAATAAAAGACGGAGGGATTGTTCAGTAGACCTTTTTGGGAAAAAAATACATTCTTTTTAGTGCCGATTTAGACTGAAATTACACTTACCTGTTTAGTATGTCGTTTTACTGGATGATTAGTAAAACGTGTTGTGAAGCATGCTCTTTATATACTCTACATTAAAACAATTCAGTAATATTTGATTGGTACAAGGGCCAGTAGCGCTACACTTTTTGTTCCGATGTCTGAAGATCAGTGTGGCCTCTTAGCTGAATTAAAAGAGAGCAAACTTTAAATCTGCAGGATTTAAATATTGTAGTAAAGTGAAGTAGGCCTAGATAACATATTTTTACATTTTGGATGTATTATATGTAGAATTCTGTTTAAAAAACAAACAAAAAAAACATCTTCCGACCACTGCAATGTTTTTAGAAATATTGTGCTCACAAAGTCTAGAATAACTGTTGAAGAACCTGTCAGTCAAATCTTGATTATAGTTTTAGCTCCACCCACACTGACCAGCCAGTGCTCTAGCTCCACCCACTGTGACTGTTTTTGTTTTCTCTTAAAAAAAATGCAGATTTTAAATCACACTTTATGTATCCTTCAATCCCATTATGTAGATTGTAATTGCAATTATGATTATAATTAGCTATGTAAATGAGCTATGTCCCCGGTTGCTGATTTATCATCAGCTTGGTTTAGGATGTCTGACCTCCTGTGTCTTCTGACAGATCCAGGCCTCAATCAAAAAGAAGGTGGAAAAACAGAGGAAGCAATCTCTAACGGGTGTGATGGAGGTATTTAACAGTAATACAAAACCTAAAATGGGACAGAAGAAGAATCAGCCCATCCATCCACCCAGCAGACGTGGAGATGATGAGGAGGAAGAAGAGGAGGAGCCTGTCGAGGCTGGGGAACCAGAGGAGAAGGAAGAACTGGACCTCACACCTATTGTGGATTCTGTTTTTGGCCAGGTAAGACTACACAAGTTCACCCCCTGCTGGCCATCATTCATATCCCAGACACATATTGCCATACCATGCTCTTTTAGCTACAGCAGTCTATCTGTGGTCCACTACAACCTGCAGTTTTCACATTATTTGTTGTGTTGCTAGAAGCAGAACTGCTTACATGTGTAATATGACTTGTCCTGGCCAAATTCCCTCCACTGTCCCTTGTCAATCATGGCCTCCTGATAATCCCCATCCACTTGATTGGCTCTATGACTCTCTATCCTCTCCACCTGTAGCTGGTGTGTGGTGAGCGCACTGGCACCGTTGTCCTGTGGAAGCAGTTGCATCATCCAAGTGGATGCTGCACACTGGTGGTGGTTGAGGAGAGACCCCCCCTCACATGATTGTAAAGCGCTTTGGGTGTACAACAATAAACAAAAAGCGCTATATAAATGCATCATTCATTCATTCATATACATCAAACCATTACAGGTCTTTAGTCTGATGGGTATCCCTTGTCCGTTCTCTGTTAGGTAACATTGTTGATACATGATACGGACGGTGCCTTGTTGGGTGCCGCCAACTCATTTCTTTTCTATTCAATTGACACTCACCGTAACAGTTACTGTTGAACGCAAACTTGAAAACCTTGAAGCTCAGAATCAGAGCCAAAATTTATTTTGATTAAATGGTAACATAACCATCATAATGTGGTTATCTGTATTCACTTGTACTGTACCCTTGGATGAATCTAACTGTTGATGCAATGTAAAAAATTTTTTTAAAACATAGCATCATGTTATCTAGTAGTTTCACAGATTTTATTCAAGTCAAAATGTTTTTTATAAATAAATACAAATAAATACTATTTTAAAATGTTATTTTAAAATAAACGCAGTCTCTTGGTAAATTCGTTAAGTATGCATAGAAATCTCCAATCAAGATGTTCTATTCACATTGCAACTAAAACTGTGCAGTTGTTATTTTAAGCAGCAATTTATACTTGACCTTACCCTTAAAACTGACTTTTTCTAGAAAGTTTACTCTGGGTTCAGTTTCACTGGAACAAAAGCACTCGGGTTGATTAAGTCCCAGTGTTATTTAGTTTTATTCATGTACAATTATAGTTTTATTCCTTTTTATTTTTCGTTTTATTTTTACTTAAATTTTTAGCTACTTAGTAATTAGGTTTTTCAATTTTATCAAACATTACAAATTCAAGTTTTAGTAGCAGTTTAAGTACAGTTTTAGTTATTTTAATATCCATTTAAACTTCTTTGAAGTCAGTTCCTTGTGTACTGCTTGTTTAATTTTATTTTTATTTTTAGTTAATGATAATAACTCTGTTCAATCATGTTTTTACTTGACTGAAAATGGTACATGTTACCATATGAAGTAATGTTTTTTTGTGTTTTTTTTGCCTGGAAAAACATTCTTCTACAGATACTTTTTGCATATATGACGCTAATGTTCTGGGGAAGGTACTCGTGTCCCAGAGTGACTTACTTCATTAGCAGATAGGTGGTTAAGGTGACTGTGAGGATGAGATGACAGGTTAAGGAGCTGTCCTAACAAGCACATCTGTCCCCTCGTGGTTCACCCGCTCATGATCTGGTCTTAGCCTTGTGGTGTTGCATTCCCACAGGAAAACCTTGCATCCAGTGTTAATCACTTGATATTGAGCTTGAATCACCAGCGGTGAGCACGCTAGAAACCCAATCTTGCCCACTCAACTTTCTGGAAGAGGGATCATTGCTTGTTATTGTCATAATTATTTAATTGGCTTGGATGATGCATTCACTAAGTCATTGCCTAAGCTGTGAAGTAACATATTGTCTTGCCTTACTTACATGCAGTCAAATGTTCTAAAAAAAAAGCAAGATATTTGATAGGCTATTGGTATTTTTAGTTTGCTCAATAATTATCTTTAGAGCATTCACTGAAACTCTATGCATTAGTTTAAGTCACCTGAGAATGGGTATTGTTAGATAAAGAGTTAACACACAGTTAGGTTGACTCGTCTGACATCTGATTCTCTTTAAGTCAATAAATAAAGCAGGGGATGTGAACTGGATATGTGAGGTATAGGCTACTCTTCACTTAAATGGATGGGCAATCCAAAGACAGTGTTTTATTTCTAAATCGAATTAATAATAAATGAAATCCCCGCTACACATATGGGTCTTCAAAAACAAGGATCTCAAACTACGGAGAGTTTGATAGCTAGGTTTTGTTTTCCATCTCGGGCCAGTTGAACCGTGGCAAACAATTACGTTTTTTTATAACCATTATAGTTTCTATGGCTATTAATGCAGCTTAAAAGATAGTGTAGTCTAAGAAAGGGCTTTCCAACTTTTTGCACAATTTATAACGTGTGAAGAATAACAAAAACTTAGAAAAATGAAACGAGTATTTAAATATTAAAAGCATGTTTTAATATTTAATATAATATAAATCAAATATTCTGTGGACTGGCAGTACCTCCTAGTGGCCATTACTTTAAGACAAACCACTTTGTGTATGCATCTCTGTGTAGTGCTTTTTCTTTTTATCTCTAATGTCAAAGAAAAACCCCACTGATTATATCAGCATAACCTGAAAGGATTATTTTTCTTCTGTCCTGTCATGTCTCTCTGTCACTACACGCACAGAACACTGTATGATTGCTATTACTCTTTCAGTCAGCAGCTGGTGGTGAACACAAACACATCTGTGTCTCCAGTCCCACAATGCTCTGCTGCTCATAGAGTGACCTCATCTGACTCTAATCTGGCCCATGCAGACTCAAACGAATTCCTCCTCTACACACCACACTTGCATTATTATTAGGCCTGTACACTATATTATAAAATAAACATTCATCTATTTGCTCATCTTTTTTAAAACAACGAACAAACCTGGCACAGAAACACATTTTAATACTCAAACGTGTATGTGTGTGTGGATTAGAGTAGTATAGTTCTGACAGGCTGGTAACACAGGGCTGGGTCGCTGGGTTTTATTAAAAAATGAGTGCGGATTAAAGAACGCTTCTCTGTTCCTCTGCCTAAAGGTGTGTTCTGATTAGACACACACACGCACACGCACGCACACGCACGCACACGCACACACACACGCACACGCACGCACACACAAATTTAACCTCAGCATTGAAAACACACAGTCTCTTTTACTAACCTCTTATATTCACAAACTGTGTCACAAACTGAACTGATGAGTGTTCACAATCTTTTACTTCACTTCCATTTCATTTTCACATACTTTTACTTTATTTCCACTACCATTTTTTCTTCATTTTGAATAATGTTTCTTTGTTTAAAAATGTTGTCTTTTTATTTATTAAAATCAATGTTATATATATATTTTTAATAACATTTTGAATCCCAGATTTTTTTATCTGGTCTCAGACATTAATATTTTTTTACATTTAATTATTTAATGGTAATTTAATGTTGAGCAATACAAAGTGAATTAAATGTGCACATATGTTGCACCATATGTACACCAAACTCTCTGAAAATCAAAAATATTAGTCATTGAAAAATTGCAAAATGGCAGAATATCACCCGATTAATTAACCACTGCTCTTTCCTGCACTTATGATCTATTTCTCCTGGAATCCCCTTGTGCTCTATATTTCTCTCTTTCTGTACATCATCCCATGGCTCTCCGTCATTAATCTGAACTAGGGGGATTAAAAGCTTCTCGTTTTCTGGTCTAATTCTCACCCTCCTCCCCTAACCTCCCCCTCCTGCTCTGCATCTCTCTCTTTCAGCCTGCAAACGAAATCATTTGCATGGGACTGCAATCTGTGAGGAAAGTGAGTGGATTGGGAAGAGAGGTGGAGATTGATTATATGAGATGTAAAGATGGCAATGCTTGGTAAAAGTATGCTTGTTTTATGAAACGTTAGTGTTATTTGTGTTTTGCTTTATGAGAGGGTCCGAGATGAGAAAGAATGCAAAGGTGTATAGATACATTTGTTAGGTTGGTTTTAGTAAATAAACAACATGGACTTTAAGTAGCTTAATATGGAAGCAGGTGACTGTTATATCGCCAGTCCACTGGATAAATTAATAAAAGGTTAGAAGAGGAGAGGTGGGAAACGTCTTCACTGAGGACTAAAGCATGGGTAACTGCACCAAGCCATCCATGAAAAACAAAATTAAGAAGGTAAGAGAAAATGTTTTAAAGGTCAGGGCCTATATATATCAGTGGACTGTGTTTGTGTTAATTGTAATATTGAAATAAGTGTGGCAGGAATCATACTTTAAGACTTAATAACTCGTAAATATGTTGTAAAGAAAGTAATCATCATTTCAATGATATTATAATACTTCAGTAGTTTAAGGACATGTCAAACAAATCAACTAAACTGTGCTTAATTAGATTATGTCTCAAGTAAAATGTGGGCCCCACCCTAAGGGTGTGGCTGAGGGTAAAGGGGCTGGGCCAGAGGCACCAGGGCCCCGCCCACCCGGAGAAGCAGACGGTGAAAATGAAGTCACTTCTGAGTTTAAGGGGCCTCTGAATGCACTAGTCCAAAACTGCACCATACTACATAACATCGTTGGACCAGCATGCATCTTCCTAAGACAGGGCTTCGCAAAGTCACAGCTCGTATGTACTATGAAGAACTAAAATAACAGTGTCTGAGCATCTTTCTCCCATGCATTAATCCAAAAGATCACATCATCTCAGCAGTTTCCTCATCATCATTGTGAATCATCTATGTTTCACTCCCTCCACAAGTTTGTTGTAAAAGATCATGTGAACAGTTGAAAGCAAC
The DNA here is from genome assembly GCA_027564155.1 of Gymnocypris eckloni scoliostomus. Classification (NCBI taxonomy): domain Eukaryota; kingdom Metazoa; phylum Chordata; class Actinopteri; order Cypriniformes; family Cyprinidae; genus Gymnocypris; species Gymnocypris eckloni. The sequence goes on along the minus strand of CM050426.1, from coordinate 19,012,848 downwards.
TTTAAAGTGGTAAAAAAACACTAGCTGTTTGCAGGTTTGTTAGGTTAAAACATATTTGTTTAGCAGCCATAAAAACTATGCTACCACTCAGTAGTTGGGGAACTTTCAGATTTTGTTAATGCTTTGAAAGAAGTCTCTTATGCTCACCAAGGCCCATTTATTTGAATGAAAATACAGTAAAATTATACAGTTAATTTGTAAAGCAGTGAAATTTGCACCAGGAATTAAGTGTCACATGATCTGTGGAAATTAATCTGCATTGATCTTTTATTTTAAAAACAATTATTTAATAATGATATTTCCCCCCATTTTAAATTCTCATTATCCAATGAAAGGTTAGATTTTTGTAAATTATTTTAATAAAAGATCAAAAAGATTAACAATGCAGATTCTTTTTCACAGCCTTCTTTGATCATATTTACCAAGGGTGTCGATATTTGTGGGCCATGACTGTATATATATATATATATATATATATATATATATATATATATATATATATAATTTTACCTATATATATAAAAAATAGTCTCTTGTTGAGATGGATGACACATTTTTACAATGCTTTTTGTTAAACAGTCATACTCGGTTAACTCAAGGATTTAGCACTGGATTTTTGGCATATGTAATCCACTGGTTTATGCCAATATGTGAGTACTATATGGTATTGAGTATTATACACAAAGCTGTAAATGGAAAAGAGAATCATCTGAGGGTTTTCTCATATGGCGCTCTGTTTAACCTCTTCGTTCTCTGGACAATGTGTTGTGCCTTTCTCTGGGTCCTCCTCAACTTAAACCCCCCAAATCTTCTTATCTTTTAGCTGTTGCCAGGCAACTTTCACTGTGTAATCTAGTGACTACCCATGCCATGACAATATAACACACTGGACCCAGTCCTCAAACTCACATTTTGTCCAGCTTTCTCATTTCCACATACCCACCCATATGTTTAGTTTGAGTCTGCTTGATGATTCAGAGAGAGATATTGTCAAACAGAGACATGTCTTCAAATGCATCAGTGTTTAACATCTTACTATGTGTCTTGATTTAACAGGACAGGGAACTGAGTCCAGAGGAGATAGAAGGTATTCAGAGAAACCACACACCTCACATAAGATTCAGATGGGAAAACATTCTGCTCATGCATTTCATCACCTCTTTCCTTGTGTTTGTGCAGAGCTAAGAGAAGCCTTTAAGGAGTTTGATAGGAACAAAGGCTACATCAACTGCGGGGACCTGGGCGAATGCATGCGGACGATGGGATACATGCCGACAGAGATGGAACTCATTGAACTGAGTCAAAAAATAGGTGCGTTACTTCATCACTCAGAGAGCATTTATGATCTGCGTGCCTTTATGCAAACATTTTTGTAGTTCAAACACCTTATTAAATATCTTGGAGTAATTGTATTAAATTAAAGACATATTCCTGTATTTTTTAGGTGGGGGTAAAATTGACTTTGAGGACTTTGTGGACCTCATGGGCCCCAAAATGCTGGCAGAGACAGCAGACATGATCGGAGTCAAGGAGCTCAGAGATGCCTTTAAAGAGGTAAACACACTCACTTACACACATACCACTGTGTTGACTGCAGCTGTCAGTGTCCTTACCAGCAATTTCCCGCCGTGCAGTTTGACTCCAATGGTGACGGGCAAATCAGCATCACAGAACTGAAGGAAGCCATGAAAAAGCTAATGGGGGAGCAGCTGAAAGCCAAGGATATTGACGATATACTTCATGATGCCGACCTCAATGGGGACGGACTTGTTGATTTTGAAGGTAAAGGAACGATAGACAAATAATGACAGCTGATGTTACATGGGGCAACTTTTTGAGCAATTTTGCTGGGCAACTTTGCCATTAAGAATGGGTGACAGATCTCTGTCTAATTCAGATCGGCTGTGGGCTCTGTGTCTCATCTTGTTACCCGTTGATGGCAACATTACTCCAAACATTGCCCCATGTATCATCATCCTAATACTTGCTTTTCTTAAAAAAATTAGTTTACCTAACTGAATGTTCTTTTCTGTTTTCTTTCTGTTTTGTTCTTCCTCACTCGATCTTCCAGAGTTTGTGAGGATGATGTCACGCTGAGAAGCCTCACAGAAAGACGTTGTTTTCATCACGAGACTTTAAGAGGGACACGTGGTGCAGCTATCTGAATATTTTCGACACGCCTCAAGCGATACCATTTGTAAAAATTATTTTTCATTTTATTTATTAAAGAAGCATTATTAAGAGCGGTTTCTCATTTCAGTAGAGTAATGTTGTAAATGTACTGTTTAATTGGTATTTTCAAAGATATATTTGTCGGATTACGAGTGAATTGAATTTGTATAGTGTGCTTCATTTTTAAAAAATAAAATAAAATAATTTGATTACAGTGGTTTGTTAATTACCTGCTTATGTCTCTTCTTATCATAGTGAGGAGACTATTTAATTACCTATGAAATCAATTAATACATTTGTTTTTTGGTTTGCAACGTTTGAAACAGAAATGGTAATGTTACGTGTCTAGTTTACGTCATTGGTATCATCTGATGAAGGTTTGTTGAATTAAATTGACAGACTTTCTTTTGTTTGGGCACAACACCACTTGGATATTTGACAGTCTGACTTGTCTTTCTTTTTTGTAGAAACACGAGTGGTAATGTGAAGCGTCCTGCTAGCGTTACTTGTATCATCTGACTCTGAACTGGAGGAAGAAATTTAAATCACATCAATTTACACCATCTAGACCACCGCTTCAGTTAGGCCTATTAACGGTGCACTTAACGATAAAAAATAGCCTATAATCGGTGGTGTGCTTTATGGTTGAGGGCTCATACATAAGAATGAGTGTATGGGGATGCAACATATTTTAAGCTCACAACAACCTGCACGTTCTTGACAAGGACAAATGTTTTTTTTTTCTTATTAGATAAAAGCCTATCAAAGGCATTCTGTAAAATATGTAGGCCTATATAGCTTACTTCCCTTAGCCCTCACAAATGACTGTGATTGGGCCATCAAACCAGCAACGACAGGTATCGTGCAGTAGCCTCCTTCTATCTCCAGCAGGGGTCTGGGACATTTTCAGAATAATGAGAGTGATAAACTTTAATCTACACTAGTCTAAACTGAATATAGCCTATCCAGTGATGATTTAAAATAGCCTAGCAGAATTAATCTTTTATTTAATTTTTTTACTATTCTACATCAAAAGTATTACTGCTGTTTTAGTCGCCTATATTTATGTAAACGAATCATCTATAGCCTAATAGGGAACTTTTTATATATTTGTTATTTTTATATTAGACCAGTGTCGTAAACTCAACACATGCGTCCCATGCAGTGCAGATGGATGGATGGAAATACCGCCATCTGCTGGCTGGGTCTTAAAAATATACGGCAGCTCACATGCTGTGTACGTGAAAACAAAATTAGACAAACTTTATTTTCCGTACATCGAATTAATTATTCAGTATATAACCTATTTATATCAGCTAGATGCAGTGATTAAGGGGTCCAATAAACATCCAAGATGGCTGCTAGTTGATGTAAACTTACTTTACATGAATTAAAATATTTAAATTTCTAGCTTCATTGAAATGCTGAAAATGAGGATGTAATCCTACAACATTTAAACTAACATTATGTTTCACAATCCTATGAAAATGCACTACTGTTTCGCCTTCCTATTACTGCATGTTTGCAAAGATTTGTATTGACAGCCATGTTGACGGATTCACAAAGACAAAAGTCTGGTATCAAGCTTTAGCATTTTATTCAAAAGGTGACCAGGATTCTGTACAGCGGACAAAGGGAGATGTCTAGGGCACAGGAGCCTTCCTCTCCTCATCCCTTCATCTCTCCCTCTCTCTTTCCATCCTCCTGGGGAAAGGGGGATGTGAGCCGGGGAAAGAACCGATGACAAAAATTTGAAATAAATTATTGAAGGAAAAAAAAAGGAAATCATCCAGGAGAAGAAGAGAGGAGAGGAAATAGGGAGGAAGAGGGAAGTGTTTTTATTGGTGCCTCCGTCCCAAACAGAGACACTCAGAGGCCTGGGAGAATCACAGTCCCGCTGGGCTTTAACAGCTCGACAGACACAGACTGCAATGTGAGCCAGGGAGTCTGTCATCCCAAAAACATCTGCTCCTTTATAACAGCAACACTGGGAAGATGCAGCCTCTCAGACGTCTCTCCTCCTCTCCTTCCTCTTGCGCCCCTCTCCCTCTATTCCACCTCTCCTCTTCCTCTCCTGGTCTGGCCCTCACTTGCTGGCCATGGTGTAGCAGCCGTGTGGGTGCCACTGCATGTCACGGATACGCCTCACAGACTGAAACTGAGGGCAACGGGCGCCGTACTCGTTAAAGTGTCTGTATTCACCCTTCTCCAGCAGGAACTGGCTGCCACGGTATCCGGGGTACTGATAGCCCACCCAGCTGAAGAAAACAAAGAGGTTAGTTTGTGCACCCTTGATACTGTACTATGTGTAGTATTTAAACTAAAACCACTAAAAAAACTTTTTGTAAATAATAAAACAGTTTTTCTATTTTTAATTATTTTATTTCAGCTAGTTTCCTAGGCAAAACTTCTCCTTTTAATTTAGTTGTACTTGATATAATTAAAAGTAAAACAAATAAAAATGACTAAAAACTATGTAAACGTGTAAAAACAAAGGAACTAATAATAAATTGCAGTTAAAATGGAAACTAAAAATATAAACACGTTTTTGTAGCGAAAATATGAAAAAACTAATAATAAAATAAATATTTTTTTTTTTACATTTGAATTTTTTTAGTTAATGCACCCTTTATTACAAAATCATTTATATATTTAAACTAGGGTTATTATAGTACACAAAACTCTTTAAAAATAGTTTAATTAGCAAATAAATATTGTTACAATATAATTATTTAATTTCAGCTAGTTGCAAAGCAACATTACTATTTTTCAGTTAGCTTCACTTGATGTAAAATAAATAAAGCGGAAATAAAAATGTATAAAAACTACAAAAAAAAAATCTAATGAATATGACAAAAAACTTTAAAATGTAAAAACTTAAGTTAAATATAAATGCATGTTCAATAAATATCTCAATTATGCATCTACTATCTTAAGGATCTTGTTGTGCAAGATATGTTTATGTTTTATCTATTTCTATTATTGCTATAAAGTACCATTCTAATTTACAGTTGAATAAGTTCCTGACAGCCACGTTTGTCAATGCTGTCAAGCTTTTGTGCTCTTCACAAGTGCACAGAGGTTTGACCAAGCGAAACCTCACGGTCTAAAGATACTTTACACTTACGTTCCACAGCTGACCATGATGCTGCCAACTCTGTCGGTGAATCCGTAGGAGAACAGACTAGGACGTCATCATCCATGATCTCCATCTTGCGGCCCTTGTACTCGCCCACCTCAAACAGGCAGATCTTGTGCTTCTCAGGGTCCTGCAGGAGAAAACGCAATGAATGCATTGTGAAAGCATTCAAACAATGGTCCCACAGCTGTGAGAGCATCTACACACCATTCTGACGGGTCTGAAGGAAAGCAGGTAGTCGTTCTTCTGGCAGTTGCTCCAAGAATCCCAACGAGGATACTCACCCTTCTCCAGGATGTACATCTCACCGCAGAAGTTCATCTGCTCAAAGCCCACAAAACTGCACATAAAGAGGCGAGTGAGATATGTTATTCTTTCTAAATCACGAGTATTTAATATAGATGCAGAGATGCTTACGGGCCACACTCCACACGTAGTGAGCGAACTCTGTCCATGCCCATTTCACAAACATTAATGCACTCAGCATTAATCTCGATCATGCGTCCCTGGAAGTTTTCCTGGTCGAACACATACATCTAATAGAAAGAGAGAAACCTATTAATATCATATTAAATCAATGAACCAAGCATGTGTATGTTTATTTGAAAGCTTTACCTTGTAGGACATCATGCCCATTTCTGACTTCTTGCTCTGGGCTGCCTTGCCGTCGGTCTGGGAGGCAGTCTTTTTTTCTCCACTGGAAGACATGGCGCCTGAGGTCAAATTAATAAGAGAAAATTAAAAGAAAGAATATTCATACTGTAATATACCTTAGAAATGAGAGATAAAACTGAGAGAATTAATAAAGAATGGCAGGGCCAACCACTGTAATAAACAGTATTTGATGCTGGAAGAGAGGGATGAAGTGTTTTAAGAGATGAAAAATACAAATGTTTGGAATGGATGTAAGGGGTCTTTGCGGGGAAGCTATTTTAAAGTGGTAGGGACGAAGGGAAGTGTGGGGTGTTGGTGTGTTGATGATGGTGTTGGAAATCAAAACAAAACTCTTGTACTCTCCAAGCTGTTAGGTTCAAGTTTAATGTGTATGTGTGAGTGGATATGTTGATGTCTTACCTGTGTGTTCAGTGAGTGTGTGTGTCCGTACCCAGGGTTCACTCTGAGAGTGTTTGTGTCCGACCGTGCTCTCAGCTCTTATACCCTGGCGCTGAGTCCGTGAGGATTACACTGAAACAATGAAACATGCCGTGTTCAGCATACTCACAGAAAAGAAGTCCCTCGTCATCAGCACAGAGTGAGAAAGAGAGTATGTGAGAGAGCCAGAGAGGAAAAGAATTCCGTAACTGAGTGCCAACTTCAAACTTCACCACACTAACTTGGACGTTTGAGCATAAAACATAAACAAAATGGGGTACAACAGACCATTTTTAGAGAGACTGAAATTGAACTAACAACTGAAGGTCACCATTTGTATCACTTTACCAATGATATAACAGTGGTTTACGTGATCTTTATATTTCCAGTGCATTTTGGGCCAAGGATGTATCACATATGTATTACTGGGGGTACCACAAATAAAACAAAATAATAAAGTATTATCCTGTATGCATACACAAAATATGGTTGTTCCACAAATCTTTATATAAATAAATGGGAGTAAATAATAATTAAACAATCTAAAATAAAAACACTCTGAATGTAGAAAAACATTAAGTAACAGAAAAGAACACAGTGAACAATCATCTGTTGATTTAATATGAATATTGGGTGAACATGTTCCCCTTGGGGTTAATTATGGGTTCAGACATGTTTTGGGCGTATATTTATAAAGTAAAGTAGGATTTTCCTTCTGGTATTTTACAGAATTCAAGGCAAAATGGGATGTTTTTCAAATAATTTAGAAGAAACTAAATGTTGAGGTGATTTGGGTTCAGCAGATACATATATTTATATATTGATCCAACTATTGATGTCCCAGAAAACAGTTGTAAAACATTGAGGGGGCATATTCAGGCTAGTCAACATAGGTTTATTTAATGACACATTGTAACAATCTTTGGTCTCCCCAGTCTTATATGTTACATCCTTGCAGCTAAAATTGTAACTTGCTTGAAAACGGAACGTTGCTCACTGCACCACAGCAGCTCAAACCCACACTCAGCTGGAGAAAGTTCACTCAGCTAATCCTTCACTGTGAGCAGGAGTGCTGACCTGCGCGAACACACTGGGACCAAACCCTTTGTGTGCGCTGCTTTCATCCGAAACACTGCACTACGCTTGCCAGTGAATGGGCTCACAACAGCCATGTGGCACTTCTATAGTAAGTGCTGAGCTGGCGACCCTGTGGGCTGTCCCGCGCGCCCATCAGAACGCACTTCACGCGCACGGCACGCGGCGGCCGGTATAAAACCGAAGCGCCAGGTTCTCTCAAAGCTCCACGCGAAACCAGTGTACAGGCGCGTGCCACACTAGAGCTCAGTGACTAAAACGGTAAGATCTCATTGAGCTCATGGCACAATTATACATTTATTATGGTATACTTTACAAACATCTTCTCAGTATGGCCACATTATGCGAATGGTTTTAAATTATTTAAATCTAACAATTGTGTTTACATTTTATTACTAAAATATTAATAATAAACGAACTAATCTAATACAGCGATTATTGTATGTTTTAAGTAACTTTTTAAATATGTAATAATTATAAAGAACACAAATACGTTTTGTTCATTACTAACACATGAGTGTTAATTATTTGACTTCATTTTACAGTTTGTATCTACTATCATTGGTATTTATTATGATCTTGTATATATTTTTTAGATATAAAGATGTATAGGTTCTCTCGATCTGCCAGGATGCATCCCATGATGAACTATGGCATGGGAATGGCTCCTTTCTTCAAGGTAAACTATTAACACATGCTTCTATCCATTTTGAAACACCCATGACTTTAATATAAAACTATTATTATACAAATGCATTTAATAGATCATTAGACTATGCTATGAGGAATTTTTGCATTTATGTTATAAAAAATCACTCCACAAACTTAACCTTTGTGTTTTGTTCTTCTAGGTGACTGTGTTTGAGCAGGAACACTTCCAGGGGAAATGTCAGGAGTTCACCTCAGAATGCTGTAACATCCAGGAGTGTGGCTTCGACAACATCCGTTCTATTCGCGTTGAGAGTGGCGCGTGAGTTCCAGCGTTTGTTTACTGAAGTGTGCATACGTACAGTATGCACTTGGGAGTTTTCATCTGACTGTGTATGCCCATGTTTGACTGGATGTTCTCTCGTTCAATAGCTGGGTGGGTTATGAGCACCATGACTTCCAGGGACAGCAGTTCATCCTGGAGAGAGGAGAGTATCCTCACTGGGATTCCTACAGTGGAAACCTGTCATACCATGTGGAGAGACTCATGTCTTTTAGACCTGTCTACTGCGCTGTGAGTTATTCACCCCTGTCATATACTACAAATCTTAAAGGCATATAGTATTTTGTGCTGGCTAATATGTAATATGTTTTCAACAAGTGAAAGTGTCCATAACAGGATTTATTGAAATAAAGGTTAATTGCATTGGACCGGTCATGCGATCTCAACATGGCAGCCCCATAGGTCAACTAGTTTGGCTATATAGTATATATTGCTTTATGCAAGCTGTGTTCTGGTAAAGTTGGACATACCTATTGGACATATTGGTATGACTTTTTACAGTTTTGGGTAATCTACCAAGTAGCTGAAGTTATCCACACACTGAGAAAATATAATCAGACCAAAAAAGTTCTAAGTTCTACGGACAGCTTTAGCTACTTGGTTGACTAAACACAACATCTTACAATTCAGTTTTTTGATCACACACAATTGCTGTGTAATAGTTTTAGTTAATAACAACACCACTGATATAATCACTTGAATATGTGGATATGTGGGGTCAATCTCTCTCGGTCTCCCCTCAGTCTCACAAGAGCAGTCGCATGACCATTTTCGAGAAGGAGAACTTCATGGGCCGCTGTGTGGAGCTGTGTGATGACTACCCCTCTCTGCAGGCCATGGGATGGTGTGGTCCTGAAGTGGGCTCCATGCATGTGCAATGCGGCGCGTGAGTCTCTTCTCTCTATTATTACTTTTGTTCAACACAGACAAATACCTGACCCTCATTTCTCCATCTCTGTGTGTAGTTTTGTGTGTTACGAGTTCTCAGGATACAGGGGAAGGCAGTACATCATGGAGTGTGAGAGGCACAGCGGAGACTATCAGCACTGGAAGAACTGGGGTTCCCACAGCCAGACCCCTCAGATCCAGTCCATCCGCAGAATCCAGCACTAAGAGCTCAGGCTCACCGGGGGACACTACACCGATCACCCTGCCGCCCGACAAACACACTTTACACATACACACGCTCACACTGTTTTTCCTAACGAGTGTCTATTTATTGCTAGGAACACGCACATCTACATGGCACACATACCACCATGTTTTACTCGAGGGTGCCAAGCACATTTCTGACTATGACTAATATCTGGTGCTAAACAACATCCTCCGGAGGTGCTCAACACAACCAATGCAAACCAAAGCTAGGTTAGGCCATATCCCTGGAGGGGGACTGGCTGAGAGCAGCTCAGGTGTAATGTGTAAGAGGAGGACAAAAACATCAGAGACAAATAAATGATAATAAATAAACTTTGTTCACTTCAGTGATTCAGTTCTGTGCAATTATTGTGTGTGAGGATGTGAGTTGCACAAAGTACATTCATTTCATTATAACCAATCCATAATCCAATGAATTAACATATTACGTCTTAAAAAATGACACATTTCTAGTTTTTGACCACAAAGAGTAAATAGTTTAAGAAATATATTACACATTTTTCTTAAATTCTTAATTATTCACTGCTGATGCTTCTAATCAAAGCAAATCTGATGAGTTTCCCAGAGTAAAAAAGTAATATGTTTTAAATGCATTTATTTCATACTTATATCAAAATTATAATGAAACTTTAATTGGAGTGCAACTTGTGCACAATACACATTTCTTAATATTAAGCTCAAAATGTGTTTTAATGTCAGAAATGAGTTGTTCCAATTGATCAGACTTTAAGTACACTAGTTTAGTACTAAAACATACAATTACAGGGTATTTTGATTAAGTGCATGTATTTGTAGTATCCTTAGCATAAAATAAATGTATTTCAAATACATTTTATTATTTATCTGTTTCACTAGGGTCTTTTACATTTATGTTTACATTTTTTTACTTTTTGTCAGTCAGTAATAATGGATACGCTGTAAATCTGTTGATTCAGCTTTACAGAAAATCATTGTTATTCATTAATTAATCATTTTAAATTTAATACATTTTAAATCCTTATGCCTTACAGTCGCATTTAACAGATTAGAGCTGGGCGATAATATAGTTCACAATTTCCATCAATACCATCAAGCAGCCCAGATTTGCTATATAGTATATTCATATTTAGCAACAATATAAACAACCGCACAGCTGCAATGTGCTATATAGTATATATTCCTTTATGTGAGTGAACAAGATGTACCTATACATCCAACGTTTAATATAAAACTGCTATAATATAGTTTACCACTAACAAATAATTATTTTTACTCAACACTTATTTTGCTATACATGACTAGGTTCTGTACAATAAGGTTTAGTTTGTTAACATTAAGATTTAAGAATTTTTTATTTTCTAATATAATTTTAAAGTAAACAATTGTATGTTAGCGTCACTTAATGCACGGTGTAGTAACACTAACAAAGATTAATAAACGGTGTAAAACACACTGCTCATTGTTAGTGCATGTTAGTTTATGCATTAACTTATTTTAGCAAACGAGACCTTGTTGTAAAATGATACCAATGACTATTTTGTGTTATTAAGTTTTGCCGGCACCCCTTTGAACATGTAGAAACCTGTATTATATGAACAAGCACAACCAAGGCTGGATCCATGTCTTTTATTTCTGAACATGGCTACAAAATACGGAAAATGGCAAGAAAACTCTGCATGCATTAATAGCAGTCTCAATCATTATAAGGCACGGTTGTGACACAAACTAAACTTTAACATTTAGAACTCAAATCTATAAAAAATTCTGATGCCTGAAACTGAAGCCACCAAAGTCGAAAGAGCAAATACTGCCAAGTGTCAATGTATCGAATTATACACAGGGAAAAGGTACCATGTTCTAAGTCTCTGATCATTTGAAATAGTGTTTCAAATATGCACCAACACACATTTATTCAGAACTCTGAATCTAAACCGTTGTAAACAGTAACAGAAATAGCTACAAGCTTAACTAGACCCTAAACTTATCACATCAATCTCGTCGTCTTCATCACTGTCCTCTGTGCTGAGCACAATATCTGCAGTGATTGGCAGCACAGAGAAGGACTCAGACAAAGAGCTAGAGACCTCCACAACATCAACATCCTCATCCTCTTCTGAAATGGATATTGTTGACCCTTGAGGGTTTCCGAGTTTCTCAAGAGGTGTGGTGGGGTCTTGTGCATGTGAGACAAAAGACTTCTCTGTCGGGGTTTTAAGCACGATGTCTTCTGCGCTGCATCTTTGCAAAGGAGAACCCTTGAGAGAGTCAGCAGTCTGAAAACTTGGCTTGCTGTAGCTGTCCTCCATCAGTCTCTCTCCATTCGACATGCTGCAACCTGTCAATAAATAATTATTACAAGAGGGAAGTATTAATAAAAGCTGATTATTATTATTAACATTATTATAAATTATTAGTCTGTTACATTTATACTATCTTGTCTAAATAAAAAAAAATCATATAATTTAAATTGTTAGGGTTGTTACAGTTAGCTAAAATAAAACTATGACAAATAATTTTTGTTAATCAAAATATAGCTGAAAAAGAATACAATATAAATACTAGATGAAAAACTTAAGCACAAACAAAATTTATTTTGGCAACCATGTGAAATAATATAAGTTTAAGTACTAAAATGAATAAAACTAAAACTGAAATTAAATTAAACTAAAGAGACAAAAAATGACAAAGGCACATAAATTAAATAGAAAATATGAAAAAAATGTATTCAAAATGATATACTATAACTGTACATAAATAAATAACACTGCTACAAGTTAATTTAGGCATGACAAGCATTACAATATAATATAAAATCTACATTCATTTTGTGATTTTGCCAAATATTGTTTGTTTTTGAAAATAAACTGTATGTGAACACTAGGCAGCAAAGGTAAATGTAAAATAGAGGACATGACCATTAACAATTAAATATCAAAAACTCTAATTGCAGAGGACTGAATTAGTTTGAGCTCTCACCATTAGCTGCTGGCAGGTTCTGAAGAACAATGTTCTTCTGGTTGCCAGCCTCTTTTATTCTCCCACTTCTTTCCTTATCGTTTTGGTTTATTCTGCTTTTATTCTGCCCTTCAACCCTGATTCTAGCATTCTTCCCTTTAATCTCAGTCATTTTCACCTCAGCTCCACGCACATGTGTATTTGCCAGTCTCTCTTTTCCTTTCTGTTTTTTCACAGTCCACATTCTGTTGTTGTTTCCCTTGTGCTCTTCGTGATTTTCCAAGATCTTTCTCATTAAGTCAAAAGCAGAAAGAGCTGGACGAGAACCAGTGGATTCATTCTTTGATAGCTTGGGTTGTGAACTCCCTGTACTGCACTGCACCTTTAACGTACTTCCTTCTAGAAGAGTCTCGGTTGTGTCTTTTTTAGCATGTCCCACCTGTTTCTCTTTTACAAAACTGGACACTTCATAAGCATGCAGCTCAGATTTTGACCGATCCAAAGTTTTTGTTGTTTGTGTGACACACATCACGTTTTGGCCACTAGCAGTATTTATGACTTTGCTTAATGCACTTGCAACGCTGCAGCTCGAGTCAGCTGTGCTGCCGCTGCACTTTTCTTCACTATGCAGTCTGCTAGTTTTTTTCTTTCTCTTTTTCTCCTTTGGTAGAGAAGCGTCTACCTTCGTCTTCTCTATTTGCTCTTTTTTTCTTTTTCTCTTCTGTTTGGCTGGGAGCTCATCATCTCTCCTAGGCAGTTCTTCAAAAACATCCAGCTTCCTCTTCCTCCTACTCTGGCTCCTGGTCATCCTGCCAGATTTAGGCTTCTGTTCACTTTGCTGTCCTGTTGATTTCTCCATTTTCACACCTAACACCTGCCAAAAACATGATGGTTTCTGGGGTCTTACAGCAGACGATAGTCGTGGTCTGTTCTGGGATAATGAGGCTTTTGATCCCGGTGTTTTTGTGTTTAAGGAAGTGGCATGTGCATTCGTGTGGACTGTGTAACTTTGTCCACAAGTCTGGGTTTCATCTGTAATGTTGGGCACCATCCCATCTTGGATGTCTGAATCGGACACACTAACGTGTTGCTCAAACGTTGTCAGAAAACTATCAAGTATGTCAGTCAGCTCACCTTCAGACTGCGGTTGGATTATACCCAGATCTGTGAGCTTAACGGAGGACTGTGTTCTTGTATGATCCATGTTGGAATCTACAGTTATTACATTTTGATTGCTGGGTATAAATGGGAGCTGCGCAATGACGTCATCTATAAGCCAGTCCATTGGCTGATTGAGGCTGGTCTGATTGGCTGCTGGGAGAGAGGTGGTATGCAACATGGATTGAGCTGGAGGGTTCAAGGTTTGCTGATCAGGTGGTGAAATTCCACTGGAATTCTGGGAAACATCTGGTTGGGGCAAGGGATGTTTGCGTGGGCGACCTCTTCGCCTTTTTTGAGGTGGAGCTGTATCCTATGGAAAAAGAGACAAGTGTTTAAATTCAGAGAACATTAGAGTAACTGCTTGGTTGCATTTAAAATCTGAAGGCTCATATAATACATTCATATTTTTATTTTTAATATACTTTTAATTTAAATGTTTTGGGGTCAGTTTTATGTTTCTAAAGAAGTCTCTTATGCTCATCAAGGCAGCATTTGTTAAAAAAAAACTATAGGAAAAATATTAAGATTGTGAAATATTACAATTTAAAATAACTGTTTTCTGTTTTTAATATATGTATTTTATTGCTTTGATGTCAAAGCTGAATTTTCAACAGCCATTACTCTAGTCTTCAGTGTCACATGATCATTCAGAAATAATTTTGAATATGCTTATTTGGTGCTTACTTAACATTTCTTATTATTATCAATGCTGAAAACAGTTGTGCAGCTTAATATTTTTGGGGAAACCGTAAACACTGTTTTTCATGAATCTTTGATGAATCCAAAGTTCAAAAGAAGAGCATTTATTAAAACAGATATTTTGAAACATTATCTAATTTTTGTTCAAATTAATGCATTCTTAGTGGGCTTGCTGACATCAAACATATGAATGGTAGTATATTTTTGATGTTTTAAATATTTATTTGACATATAAGTGTCATGCATCATTGCATTCATCGGTCTGATATATTGCAGTTTAGAACGAGACTTTCTGAAAACAAATAAAAGTCTCCTTGAACAGACTTTTTGGTTCTGAGAGGATGTTTACAGTATGCTTTCATGTATTCATTAAGCATATGCTTTTATCCAAAGCAACACTTCTTCCTCAAAAGAAAAGGAAAATTTGATTATGATATGACCCATTTAAATAATTCATTCAAACAGAAATTAATAAAAATATTTTTGTTATTTTTAAGTCATACCTCCTCATCTGAAGATGTCGTGAGACACCTACCTGACACACTGGTTCTACCAATCTGCCTCTGCTTCCTGTCTGTCTCTGCCTGGGTCTCCCCCTTGATCTGCCTCCCTCTCCTTCCTCTTTCATCGCTCCTCTGCCTTGTCGTCTCCGTTTAAGCTTCTCTTGATTCTTGAACATTTGTCTGGTGTCTAGTATCCTGCCCACCCTACCCCCACCTTGCCCCATCAAGGCCGACCTCGCCACTCTTCCGCACCTATTCATGTTTTGCTCTCTTTTACAAATTCTCAATCCTTCTCCCTTCAAAGCAAATCCTCCACGTGCCCCTGCCCTCCGCACCCTCCCCTCAGTTTTGACGTCTCCTCTCATCCCTCTCTGACTCTGCTCTCTTTGCCCTGCACCCTGAGTGATGTTGGTGTCAATAAAGTAATTGATAAAACCTGGGATGTTGTTCTCAAATCGTGCAAATGTTTCTAAAACACACTCCTCACCCTCTAAAATGCCCCCCAAAGTTGGCTGACCCTCTCTGGCCAATGGCTCAACATTTGTACAATGAGAAGGGTAAGATTGAGGTGGCAGAGGGGTTGGAGGCTGTTGGTATGAAGCTGAAAGAGGACATACGTAGACCTGGGGCAAGCAGGCCGGTCCACTCGCTGTGGGATACATTGCACTTTCGGGGACCACATCCATGACTTGAAAGGAAGGCATGTTCTCTGGGTTCCCCTGGATGTTTTGAAGAGTGGCCAGGGTGATGTCAGAGCCATCGGTGTACATCAGATTAACACTTTCAATGGTCTCTTTGGGGTTTTGACATTCAGAAGGAACAGCCTCGGTTTGACACTCTCTCTCCGCCACCTCTTCCATGCACTCCGTCTGTGTGTTTCGTTCAGTTCCAGGCCTCTTTGATACTTGCTGAGGTATGTCAATGCCGAGTTTGCAGGCTGCTGATAGGACATCCTCTTTGTCCTCGTTCAACTGACCCGAGTACAGCAGACTGACCAGACTGAGCAACGTACAGGCCTCCACTGCTTGGACTTCAATCAGTCTCCTCTGTCCGTTTCGGGGTGATGGCATGGCTGACAGAGACCCACAGAGCCAAGGACTGAAGGCAGACAACACACAGCTGTGCACCGGCACAGACACGCCTGGACAGGGTGGAGAAAGTACAGTAAACGTAATGAAAGATGGGAAAAAAAGATTAATGAGAAGATGTACTTTGTCAAACCTCGAGTCTGCAGCACAATGTCACAGAACTCTGCCCTGCTCTGCTGTTTTTGCAGCTCTTTCACGAGAAGAGTCTCGAACGTCAACATCTGAAGACATACACAGACACAAATACAAAGCATAGTAATATGTGCAAGCTGTAAAATATTGAATGTGTCTCCGTGCAGCTGTGCAGGACTAGACACATGTTTAGGGTCGGGATAGGACGCTATTCACATAGGAGTAACGTTAGCAAGATGTGCCAACAGTTGTTAACATGATTTACATTTCACGCACTCGCGTGGAAATTATAAACAGATAAATATCGAATGTTCCATTCTTGATATTTAAAGCAGCCCAGCTGCCAACATTCAAAACAGTCGTAGCGAATAAAAACTAACTTCTGACCTTTTGTCGTTATGACATGAGAAAATGTAAGACTGTCGCTTATCCAATTTTGTCTCTCCTGTTTGTGTCGAGATCGCTGGATTTAAAGAAGGGTCGCACGTGCATCGCTATAACTCGTGGAGCTCTGCAGGTTTGCGCAAAGCACCGCGCCGAACTGACTCTAAACATATCCAGAGTGGCTCTGGCTTTCTTGCTCGCACTTTATTTTATTTTAGCTTTTTTATTATAGCTGCACAAGTGATGTTTTTTTTCTTGTGTCTGCGTGATAGTGGCAAAACTGCATTTTTTAATTTCTTAAAGAAAATGTTAGTGGCGCTTCAATGTGTACAGTGGTTGTTTGGGTGGCTGCTGTATGGGTGTTTATAGTGTTTGAGGTAACAAAGATAACTCTGATCATCATTATTATTTAATATTTATCAATTTTATTATGGAGTTTATTATAGTTTACAACCAACAGCTGATTGACAGCCAATATCGCAAAATAATTTAGTAAATCACGTGGGCCCGAAACATCGCGAGATTAATCCACAGAGGTCGCGAGGTCGACTCAGAAGAAGCAATAGTAATTCCGATAAGGAAGTTTGGTAAGGATCCGTCAAAACCCACCAGCTATAGACCAATAGCCTTAACATCTAATTTATGTAAAATAATGGAAAGAATGATAATAGAAAGGATATCATACGAGCTTTGAGCAGAAGGGAAAGTTGGCAAATTATCAGAGTGGGTTTAGGAAAGGAATAAGTACCATGGACGCAGTGATCAGGCTAGAAAATGAAATAAGGAAAGCCCAGGAAAATAAAGAGACAGTAATTGCAGTGTTTTTGGACATAGAAAAAGCCTATGATATGATGTGGAAGGAAGGAGTATTAATTAAGTTACACAAGTTGGGGATTGGAGGGAGAGGTTTTAATTGGATAAAAGATTTCTTGTATGAAAGGAATATACAAGTAAGAATAGGATCAGAACTGTCAAATCAATATACTGTAGAAAATGGTACACCTCAAGGTAGTGTGGTAAGCCCACTACTATTCATAATAATGATTAATGATATCTTTTTAAAGGTACCAGCTGATATAGGTAGGTCACTTTTTGCAGACGATGGGGCCCTGTGGAAAAGAGGGAGAAATATGGAGTATGTGGTTAGGAAAGTGCAAGGAGCTTTAGATAAGGTGGTGGAATGGGGGAGTGAATGGGGGTGTAGATTCTCAGTGGGAAAAACACAAAGTGTTTTTTTACAAGTAAAAGAATAGATGAAAGACTGATAATAAGGATGTATGGGAAAGAGATAGAAAGAGTTGGAACATTTACATTTCTGGGGGTGCACTTTGATTCCCGGTTAACATGGGCAGAACATATTAGGAGAGTAGAGAAAAAAAGCAAAAAAGTAATAAATGTAATGAGATGCTTAACAGGTAGAGAATGGGGTGCAAGTTGCCAATCATTGAAAATAATTTATGTGGCCTTGATTAGATCTGCGATGGACTATGGCAGTATAGTGTATACATCAGCAGCTAGATCTCATCTAAAAAAATTGGATGTAATTCAGACTCAGGCATTGCACGTGTGTAGTGGAGCTTTTAAGACGTCGCCTGTCTCAGCTATACAGGTAGAGGTAGGAGAAATGCCACTGGAAGTAAGGAGGAAGCACCTGATAGCAAATTACTGGGTTAATCTGCAGGGGCACAATGATTTGCACCCCACAAAAGAAGTGCTGAAGGAAAGTTGGAGGAAAGTGAGGAGTAGAAAGGACAACTTTGGTCATATAGGAAACAAAACAGCAAAAGAACTCGGGGTAAGTGAGATGGAAATTAGTTCTACGATAGTACATTCAGACATGGCTCCATGGAAGATGAAATGTCCAGAGGTAGATTGGCATTTATTAGAGATTAAAAGGAAAGAAGAGAGTGTTGATTTGGTCGGGTGTTTAATGATCATATAACAGAAGTATATAAAAACTATACTCAAATCTATACAGATGGTACTAAAAACCCAGAGACAGGAATAACAGGAATTGGTGTGGTGGTTCCAGCAAGAGGAATTGAAGTCAATAGAAGAACATCTAACAATTTAGCAGTATATACAGTGGAGATGGTGGCAATTTTAGTTGCATTACGCTGGGTGGAAAAAACGGAGATAGTCAAAGTCGTAATATGCTCAGACTCAGCGGCAGTCCTAGTAAGTTTAATATCTTTCCACTCAAAAAGTCGACAAGATATACTATATGAAATTCTCTATTCAGTTACAAGAATAACAAACCAGGGAGGACAAGTTACATTTTTATGGGTCCCAGCGCACATAGGAGTGAAGGGGAATGAAAAAGTGGATAAGGTCGCAAAGAAGGCCTTAAAAAAGGAAAAGGTAGAAATGCAAATAAGAATCAGTAAAGCGGAAGTGAAGTGCATAATCTGGGAAAAAGTTAACCACGAATGGCAAGAAATGTGGGATAATGAGGGGAAAGGGAGACATCTATACCAAATTCAAAAGAGTGTCAAAGTAAATAAGGTAGGAAGTGGAAACAGAAAAGAGGAAATTGTATTAACAAGATTAAGGCTGGGACATTGTGCTCTAAATAAAACGTTAAAAATGATAGGGAAACATCAGACGGGCCTGTGTGAGGAATGTCAGGAAGAGGAATCAGTGGAACATGTAATTCTACATTGTAGGAGATACCAGAGGGAGAGAGAGATAATGGAAAATAATCTGAAGGAGGTAGGGGTAAAGAAACTCACTTTAAAAACAACCCTAGGTATGAGTGATAGAGCACAGGTGAGAGAATTAATAGTATTTTTAAAGGAAACTGGGCTTTATTATAGGATATGAGGGTAAAGAAGGAAAGGTAATTAGTAATATTTAAGTTTTTTTTTTTATATATAAACGTTGATCCACACTCCGGAACAGAAGGGAATGCACCAATAAGTTGGATGCCAACCGCCGTAGGGAAAGGGGAGAAGGAAGGGAAGAAAAAGAAAAAAGAAGAAAAAGAAAGAAGAAGAAACAGAAGGGGGCGGTAATGCACCAATAAGCTGGATGCCAACCGCCGTTAAAAAAACAAAAAAGAAGAAGAAAGAAAGAAGGTCGACTCAGCTGACCAACCTGATTCCGGAGAGAAGCGTGTGCGCCCCGAGCGGTGAAAATAAAGCCAAATTTTACCTTCTCACAAACCCTGATAATCAACAACTTATCGCAGGTATTGATACATTTCATATGACATTTTTTGGTAATGTAAATACGCGCATAAATTGCAGGTATTTCACGGCTGTCAGTGGCTGTGTGAAGAGTTAGCATGTCGGCTACATCGTTAGCTCCTCTGGGTAACGAAGTGTTCTAGGTTTTTTCCACATATTTCAACTGAAATGAATAGGCTACTATATAACTACATGATGGACCATTCGTCTGCATTTATTTAGGTATTTAAAAAACCTGGCAACGATTGACGTGTTCAATAATATTTACAAATCTGTAATTTTTGCCGGTTGATTTTTCAGTTGTCATGACTAGTCAGTCAGCTTATACATTGACAAGTGTAGTTCTGCTTTGGGTGCACATCATGAATGTATCTCCTACCGACTTGTAATAGTGCTTTACTGATAAACAATAAAACATTTTTTGTCAACAACTGTAAGAAAGCTTCATGTTTTAATAAGCATAATCAAAAAGCATAGAACCAACGTTATTTGGATCTAATGTGCTTGTATTTTGCCCACCCCCACACCTGACAAACTACACAAAGACTAACTGATTAAGAACGGTTTCAGGGTAACTGAAGTCACTTTGTCCATTTCTTCTTTCCTAGAGTTAATAAGCAACCTGTGTACATGAATGTGTGATGTTTATATTCGGAAGTTCTGCGTGCAAGCTTATGTTTATTTCTCTCAAGAAATAGAGCCTTGTAATATCTGAAAGATGGCAGACACAGAGCAAAGGAGTCCACCTCCTCATGTAGGTCCTGTGGTAAGTTACTATACAATGACCTGACATACATGTTGGAATGGCCTTTTATTCCAGAATGATCTTATATTCATCATAACCTTGTCTCATGATCATATTAATGTATTGCAGCAATTCCTCTTGAGTAATAAGTTGGAAACGGCTATGTGGCTGTCACGGCTGTTCGCTGTTTACTGCTCCATCATGTTCATTCTGCCACTGCTTGGGTGAGTCATGTTCTTTTACAAAGCACTTTCACAAAAAATTTGTAACCAAAATTTCAAGAAGAAATAACAGTATTTCAAGCAATTTGAAAATTGAGTGGGCATTAACAATCTTGTGCTTTGTGGCATCACATTAGTAAGATAATTAATATTTAGTGGATTAAGGACACATCCACACTCACAGATGTCTTTTTTAAGTTAATGATTGGAAGATGAATAATTGCTTTTTCTCTGTCCAGGCCTCAAGCAGCTAACAACTTCTATCAGAGGGCATTGTTGGCAAATGCCTTGACCAGCGCTCTGCGTTTGCACCAGAGACTTCCTCGCTTTCAGCTGAGCAGAGCCTTCCTGGCCCAGGCCTTACAGGAGGATAGCTGCCACTATCTCCTCTACTCCCTCATCCTAGTCAACTCCCACCCAATCACAAGTATCCTATCTCAAAGACCCCTTCCATTGGAAATATCTGTTTTTCTTGTGTTATGGCATCATTTTGTCTTTATGTATCCTTGACTTTTGTTCTTAGTGAGTATTTTTCCAGTGTTCCTCTTCTCAGTGCTCCATGCCACCACTTACACTAAAAAAGTCCTTGATGTAAGTCTTTGCCCTTTTCATTTATATTGCTGAGATGTGTATTTGTCATAATTCCATCCTGAGTTTTGTGTCTGTTTCATCTGTTCTCAGGCCGTGGGCCCAAACAGCCTTATGTTTGTGAGGAACTTTTTGAACAAGCTCACAGACAATCAGCAGAACATCTTAAAGTTTATTGCTTGCAATGAGATTTTCTTGATGCCAGCCACAGTCTTTATGCTCTTCAGGTAAGGCCTGATGGTCAGTTGTTTTGTCTGGTGTTGCATTCGTTTTCAGCCCTTTAAATCCTGACATATGAAATAACTGTCAGAAAATATATACATTTTAAAAGAAACTGTTTAAAGACAAATCAAGAAAATAAAATGTCTATCATTTTATGCTGCACATTTAAATGCGATTTCCACGCGCATCTTGTCAGTAAAGCCGTTTCTATAATCAGCAGTAAATCTCCATCACATGCTTTCAGATGGAGCAGCATTTACTACATAGAGCCGTAGTTCACTGACAGGTTAAGCAAAAAAATTATTGCAGACGACATTATTGTGCGATTGTGAAATCGTTCGCTATAATGACAGCTGTTTGCATAGCTTCTCAGTGAACTATGGCTCTGTAGTAAATGTTACACCATCTGAAACAGGTGAAAATACAACATTTAAAGTGGACCTATTATGCTCATTTTGTATATGCTCATATGTAAAATAAGTATCTTATGTCCCCAGAGTGTGTATGTGAAGTTTTAGCTCAAAATACCCTAAATATATATTTTTATAGCTTTTTAAGATTGCCAACTTTAGGGTATGAGCCAAAATGCCCTGTATTTGAGTATTTTGCTTTGTTCGTTCAAAACACAACACTTGAAAAGCCTCTTTGGCGTTGACATTGTATGTCTCCAGCAGCTACAGCAAGTAATCAGTAATGTCGGAGGCGGACCACAGCTTCTCACTCGGGGCTCTGTCTGTGCTTACAGGGCAGCTTCACAAATTAGCGGGACTTTTCCCCCTCAGTGAGGTGAACAGAGGGAGAATTTGAAACGGCTTTTTATGATTTTTATCATTATTGGCTCATTGATTTCACACACTGGCCACACAACTTTGTTCACTTTAAACACCTTATAAAAGGGATTTTTGAATAATAGGTCCCCTTTAATAACATTTTAACTCCAAACTCACTTCATATTAGGGCTGACAAATTGTCTGAAAAACTACATTTGTATTTTTTACTAAAGTATTATCAAAATTTGAATTATATTCGAGTTTAAAAGGCATAAATTCAGTTAGGAAAAAAAATATTTTGGCTTCTCTCCTGAGGTCACAAGAGGGCGCATGGAGCTAAATATTACTAAGTGCACGTTTCTTCCAAGTAGGGCTGGGCAATATCAGGAAAAAAATAATATCTCTGTATTTTTTGGCTGATTTGCGGTATGTGGTACATATCTCGGCATTTTGTATTTGGATTAAACAAATAAATAAAGTGAATGTAACCACGTAGGCATATATAATGTGCAAAAAGGGTTACAATCGCATTGCATTCTAACATTGTAACATTGCGATCTAAAAACTAAAATAATGCTTTTAAAGCCAAGTTAAATTTACTAAACAAAAAAGGAAAAAAAGCACAGACTAGGCTAATTGAGTAAAAAGGCTATTTTGATTACCCCATTACAGTCACTTTACAGTTAGTGCTATCATACACATACACATACTTACAGGTTTAAAATGTCCAACTACAAACTTTTCAGGTAAATGTATATTTTAGTCCAAGTTATTGCGCTCCTATTTCATTGAGCTCTGTCTGTTTGATGCGCATGCACGCGTTCAGAACCAAGTCTGTGGAGTTTAGCGGAGAATCACAAAATGGAAATATTTCCATGGCTGTCTAACATTTACGGATGGAGAATATACCTGGGAGATGTAAGTTATGCATTTAGGAAAAGAGCACATAGCTCAAAACAGCACATCTCTGTCAGGGCACATTCAGCCTTTCTGTCAGAGCCGCTTTAAACTCAAAGATGTATCATTGCTGATACATTTTATTTATTCACATTTAATCATATGATCGCAAGGTTCGTATTTACGCTGTTAATATGCACGTTCGCTAACAAGATAATTTCTTAATCCAGTAATTACATATTTTTTTTAAAAGTTGAATTTACATTAATTTGACATGGCTTTTGTCTCTCTTGTGTGAGACGCGAGTGCAACGATGATAGATGTCCCTCTAGAAAATGCAATAAACGTGTGTTCTGTGTGAACGGCTTGGTTTCAGTTTTGAGGTAAACAACATCTTCACATTAATATTCTCTTTTTCCGCTATATTTTGAATGTGCAGCACCGCATCGAGTGGGTTCAACTGGAAAGGCTAAAAAAAAAAGCATTAAAATGCAACGACACCTCGTCATCGCATTTTGTGTGCCAGGCTGCCTGACGGACACCTAAAATTCAAATGCAGCGTTTTACATTCGAATGTGGATTTTTATTTTAAATTCGACGAATATTCTAATGGGATTTTGGTTAAATACCGTAAATAAGGTCTGTGATTCACACAAGCTCAAGATACTTTCACGTTTTATTATATGACATAAAACACACCAGTTACACCACACTCATGATTTTTATTTTTATGTAGTGCTCGTACACAAGGAGGGAATAAACATCTCAGTTTTATTCAGAGACCTGTTTGAAACTTAGAAGCGAAGACCAAGAGACTCTTGGGTATCTTCAGCAGAGTTCTTTATTGAGAACGCGCTGCAGTCATCAAAAACCTAACTAAGGCAGTGTTGTTCTTCTTCTCGTATGAGACAGCATTATATAATATCCCCTAGTAGCCGTAACCACTCCCTTGTGGAGGCCCCAGGATGACAACGGTTCAGGTCCACAGGTGGACAGAAGATGGGGCACTCATCCATCAGGTGTTGGGCGGTCTGCTCAGGAGCACCGCATTGGCAGACAGCTGACTGCTGCAGTCACCAGCGGTACATGAATACACCAAAGCGACCAACACCAGTTCGCAGACCATTCAAGGACACCCATTCTTACCTTGGTAGCTCAGCGCCAGGTGGTAGGGCTGTGTCAGGGGCTATGTTCAGATGTGCCGTTAAAGACACCTGTTGCCAGTCGGTAATCCATGATTCACAGATGTCAAACTGTGAGTTCACAAGCCTAACTGCATGTCGGGAGAAGGGATGACGTGACTTCAAGCGTTGTGGACCCAGAAGATTCGACTGCTCCACTAAATCATGGAGCAGATGGCTTGGAGATGTTAAGGCCTTGGTAACAAGAGTATGTGTGTGGTGTTCTCTGCGAAGAGGTGCTGGGGCAATGCCTGAGAGCACTGGGAGGAGTTCAGTTGGTGTTGGGCGAAGGCATCCCGTGATAAGCCTCATGGTGTTGTTCAGTGTTACATCCAATTTCTTTACATGGGAGCTCCTGCACCATGCAGGGGATGAATATTCCGCAGCGCTGTAGACCAGTGCTAGTGTGCTGGTTCGTAAGTTGGAAGTACCGGCGCCCCATGATGATCCGGCCAGACGGCATAGCAGGTTGTTTCTAGCAGACACCTTTGCACATAGTGCCTTGAGATGTTCTTTATATGTAAGTTGTCTGTCCAGTTTCACGCCAAGGTAGTTTGGTGTGGCGCTGTAAGGTAGTGGTGTGCCATCAAGATGGTAAGTTGATGTTTAGCTTCCTTGGTGTTCAAGTGGAAGGCTGTGACAGTTGTTTTTGCTTTGCTCAACTTAAGCCACCAAGACCTTAAATAGGTTGCCAGCTGGGTCATGTCTGCTCTTAGGGTGTTCTCTAATTTAGACCAGACTTTGTCAGAGTGAAGGAGTGCAAGATCATCCGCATAGCCATACTCTCCAGATATCAGTGATATCAGGCAGTGTTACATTGTAGTTTATAAACATTTAGGGGGCAGTGCTTAGGAATGAAGTCAAAGCACCTGGGTGACGACCTTAAACACAGCATGCAAATAAAGTATTCAGGTATAACAAACTGCCCCATTAACCACTCCTAATCCAATCAGTTTAACTGCCCAAAGACTGGGGCAGGGGCACGAAGAGCCATTACATACAAAAGGTGAGAGTCTCCGTCATCTGGCTCATTTGACTTACAATAAGTGAACAGGAACTGACAGGAACCTCTTGCTGAAAACGTGGTTTAACTGAATCATCCATCTGATGTCATCTTTACCATACATGCTAAATACAATGTATTTCACTTTAGTTTTTCAGGTGATTGTATGTAAGGACACAGGATCAGTAGATCTAAGACAGATTCTTACATTTTAAATCTCACAGACCCAAACCGAGCTAAAATTTGTTGTAGATGTTATTTATATGACCAAAAAAAGATGACATTCTGATAACTTGTGATGAAAATCAATGGAATCTTACTAATAGTGTACAAGAATGCATATAAATATCAGTTGTCATTCTAAATAATAATGTCTTAAGGTGTTAGTACACCCAAAAATGAAAATTAGCCTGTTTTTTTACCCTCGAGCCATCCTAGGTGTGTATGACTTTCTTCTTTCAGATGAATCAATCAAAGTTATATTAAATTGTCCTGGCTATTCCAAGCATTATTATTACAGTGGGTGGGAGTTTTTAACCATCCAAAACACGTTAAATAAAGCACACATTGGATTAGTCTGAAAGAAGAATGTCATATACACCTAGGATGGCTTGAGGGTGAGAAAACAGGCTAATTTTCATTTTTGGGTGAACTATCCCGTTAATGATATTTAAATGCTTAGTTTTCTGATACAATCTCTAGTTTTTATTGTTGGTTTAAAATATGCAATGCAATATGATGGTAATTGCAAGATGTACAAATAAGCTTTCATCAGAAGCCTTATTTATCATATTAGATGCTCACATTTTAACAGGATTTTTCAAAAAATATAAGATGGATAAGATGATGTATGGATAGTCAGATAAACCTAAAATGTTTCAGTCCACTGAGTGTTCTTGAAATAAGTTACAACATAAGTTATACAAAACAAAATGAGTTATCCTTACGTTTACTTTATAAAAAGCATTAAAGCTTTCACAGAAAAAACGCATGAGTACCACAACCTGAAAGAAGACATATTTAGGTAGTTTGATCATTTTTAGTTGCTAAAAAGTATAATCAGATTGCGCAGGTTTTTTCAGCAAAGTTTGAATAATTTAGTCCTAGAAACTAATGTATCAAATATGATACAGTAGGCTTTATTCGGTCAAACACATAGTGGTTTGTTGCTGGTAAAAAGCATGGTTTAAGCCATGCCGTGTTTCTTGTAATACGATTGAATGATGTCTGGTTTGTGATTCACAGTGGCCAGGGCAGCTTGCTTCAGCCATTCATCTACTACAGGTTTCTCACTCTGCGCTACACCTCAAGACGCAACCCATACTGCCGGTAAGAATCTTGTATCTTGTGTACACACTAGTGACTAGTGTTAGATGTACACATGCACACTTTACCCAAAATATGGGGTAATGCATGCTGTTGTCAAGTCCATGAAAAATGAATAATTATAGCCAGTTAGAAGCTCTGTAGTTTTTAAATGTATAATAAATATATTATAAAAGTGTTCTGAGCCCAGTATCAGTGTTATCGTGATTTTTGTGTTTTTGTCCTGTCAGGACTCTGTTCACGGAGCTGAGGATTTTACTGGAGCATTTTGTGATGAAGCCTAGCTGTCCAGCCTTGTTCAGGCGAATGTGTCTCAACAGCATTGCCTTCATTAGCCGCCTTGCTCCCACCGGTGTCTAACTAACATACACACACATACTACTACACGCAGTTCACAGATTGGGACAGTTTCGAGATCAACTTACAAACAAGATGGCCAAGTCTGATCACTCAGATATGGATGTCCTCCTCTGCACTGAGGCGTTTGCTATGTTTGGAGAGACTATCAATCTGAGAGACTACATCCAAAAAACAAAACCACAAGATGATGTATCTCTGTGCAGTTATCTGGTAAGGGGTACAACTGTTTTCAGTTCATTAGAGCTTTTATATTCATATTGATTTTCAGGGGGTAGAGAGGAGCCCTTGAGACGTTTAATCTTAACTGTTAGGGTAAATAGATATAACTCTTAATAGCTTGTCTTTCTAATGAAATCACATTAGGCTTGTCTGTTTTTTTTAGTTTGATTCCAATGTTCTTGCAATTTTTTTTTATTGTACTGGATTACCTTGAAAGTCTTAACGTACCTTGCCCTGAGCCTTTCCCAATAGTTGACAATGATCTGAATGCCATTTTGGTTCAGGAAGTTTTAGATGTTACTCGAGGATGCCTTTTTCATATGAACATGATCGAGGTGTTGTCAAGTACTCTGTGGTTTGCATAGACCCCTATACTCAACGGTTTTTGACTTCAATGCTGTTTATTGTCAGGGCAAGTTGTAACTGCATTTGAGAATCATTTGCTTGTTCAAGGCATGTTGTCACTATTATATTTATTGCCTGTTTAATAACTATGTGCTATGTAGATTAATAAAATCATATGATATTAATTTGTAACTACCAAATGTGGTTCAATTTCAGATTTTAAAGTGTTTGCTTAGCAATGTCATTTGATCAATAATAAAGCTGGTGTGTAGCACTAATCATTTAAAAATGCCTAGTCTAGTGTAAAAGATTGAACAATGGATCTTCTGCCATACCTTAAAAAAGTTGTTATTGTGCCACTATTATATATTTTCAATTTTCACTTAAGCAGGGATCGAAATGCATAGTGTGGGGGAGTTTCCTCTGGGATAAATAATCAACTACCCACAGAATCTTGTGAAATACCTTAAGTTTGAAAATAAGAACAGTTGTATCCTTTTCATATTGCATAAACATGCTGCAACCAACTCCATTTAGCAAAAGATTGCCATATACAGAATTTGCCTAAGTTTTAATGAACCATTTAAACTATGTAGTATATAAATGCAATAACACTTACAGTCATGGTGTGTTCAAGTCATAACATTTTTGCATTCCCATTTGTGCCAATAGCACAAGATAACTTGCATTACCGTGACAAAAAAAAAAATAGGTGGAAAACCCAAGACTTCAAATTGAGCTATGGCTTAAGCAGTGCTTAACTTTATTAAAATGGTTACTTATCCTGGCAATTATGTACTATTTAAATAAACAAATCCAAATTTAATTTGTAAAATCTATTGCACTTATGCCCTTTAACCATGACAAGACATTTGTGTAGCACTCATTCAGTGCCCAATTTAACAGGTTGTTTAACTATTAAGGGACTATGGAGAACCACTTGCCTGTTTCACACCAAAGTAGACCCAAGAAGCAATGATCAAACACCTTGTTTCAGTAAATTGAAGAGCAATTCAATTTAAAGTGTCTATCACAGACATTAAGACAGCATCAGTTTATCCCCTGCCCTCCCAACTCAAACATGATTAGAGACAAGACACATTAAAGGCCAGCAGCACTTTTATTAAGATGTAAGGGGAGGGTAAATTCAAAAACAGATAAAGTGCAATGCTGGGAGTCTTTCATAAAAATAGAATACTAACACTGAAATATGAAAACCATGCTTGATTACCTAATGTACAAATATCTGGTTGTATCAAGCATTATATAAAAAGAGCACAATCCTTAAGGACTGCAAATAAAAATGTACATATCACTAAGATCTCACCATTCCCCTAAAATTGAGGCTATGGCTTCAGTTATTGGAGTTATGGAAATAAAGCATCAAAGAGTGTGCACAATTCCCATAGAGGTACAGAACCAATGAACAATGTTGATGAGCTGGTTAGTTCAGCATCAGCTTCTCTGGAGGCTCAATGAGAGAGACTTCATGGTACCTGGAGGGAACGAGGGGAAAACATTAGCCATTGCTAACACAGCTATTGAACAGGTAGAGCAAGCAAACTTACTTTGAGCTCTTGTATTTCTCCCTAACAGCCTGCTGTGCGTGTTGAGCAGCACCGAGGTAGATCTGATGTAGATCTTGAATGCACGGCATAAGATCATCCAAAGTGTATCCAGTCATCTCAACAAGTGCCTCCGACTGCAAGAGACAGTTATGAGGGAAAACCAAAACCCACTTGTGCATTAACATACATTGGACTAATTTGATGCTGAAAACACTGACTGATCAACCAGCAGGTAGCCAAGGGCTTTCCTACCTAGCTTAATGTTTACACAGGCGCCAACATCCTAGTTTTTGCCCAAGTTGATTGTGCAGACTTACCCATGATCCACCTGCAATCGAGTGATTGGCCAAAATGAAAGCTGCAGCAGCAGTTTGAGATGGGAGGTACTTCAGGATGGGGTCACAATCTATCAAGCTCAGCTCACCAAGAAACTGAAGAAAAAATAAAAATAAGTGTTTCATGCGATAAATGGGAAACGCAACTACTGAACTGCAGGAAACACTCACCATTGATAAGCTTTCCACTTTGCTGCTCACAGGTTGGTGCAAGAAATACTGGGTGAGGAACTGATTGATTGTTGGAGCAGCAAGATCAAACGAGAGGACTGTTAGCACCAGATGCTCCATCCTCAGCACTTGTTTTTTTGTGTAGGTGTCGTCAGTGATGTAAACAAATTCTGCCACCTCTGGGGGGTAGATCTCCTCAAACTTCCTACAGTCAAACAGAGAAGTGTGAGTATGGAGAACAGCAAGAGGGAGGGGTTGTGCAGTCTGAGGCTTTAAGGGAAAGATACTTACGAAGCCAAAAGCATAGCAGCTGTGCCAACCAGCTGTAGTTTTCCCCTCAGGACAGACATGGAAGACAAAAAGCGATCGATGTAGTTCACGGCCAGGTATAGGGTCTCATTCTGGAGCTTGTACTCCTCTCCCACCTCCACTAACCAGTCCACCAAAATGGCACGCATGCTGTTTGTGATGTCAGGCTGTTTCTTCATGTAACCTGCTTTTGGTTTTGACTTGACCTACGTGAAAAAATTTAAACATTGAGCCAATTAGTAGAGAACATGCGTCATTAAAAGGGGAGATTAAAATTGACACGCCATACATTTAACTTCCATAACCTCACCTCCATTTCCCGCAAGTGTGTGTGTATTTCGGTCGCATAATCTGAGACTTCATTGACATTTGTGGATCTTTCCTCACCCCCAATTATTGACATTTCCATAGGAGAATCTATGTATTGAGAATTGTACATTTTATACATCAGGATTTCTAGAGAGCAACAAGACTGGACATGCATTGCATTTAACTTAAACTGGTTTATCTTACCAAAACTGGCCTCCAATGGCAGATCAATAGTGGCAAGGGGCTGCCTTAGGCGGGTCACAGTGGGATTTAGTGTGAGAGGGGAGCAATCCATGGCGGCTCTTTTGGTAGATGGTTTCTTAGAGCATGCACCATCAGGCTCATCCACATGGATCTGAAAAGCAGGTGGTCTTGTGGTGGGCTTCTCTCCAAAGCTTCTGCCATTTTCTTCAGATTTGCATGCAATTTGGGGCCCAGAGACCTGAAAACAGAAAACTGGATTAGTGTTGGTAAAAACAGTCCTACACACTATATGGGTGATTATAGGCCCTTTTTGCAGTAGTATAATTTGGCAGCAAATCAATTTCAATTTTGAGAGATCAAGACACACGCAAAGTGTCAATACCGTGATTTGGAATGTGCACACAAATGTGCAATAGAATTAGGACGTTTGACACTTCATTTTATTAGTTTCTCAACTATACTCTGAGGGTAGTTACATTTATGCTTTCACCACATGCCTTTATCTGAAGAAACTTACTGCATTAAAACAACAAGCTCAGTACATTCATGTTAATTTCACCCACAAACATACCAAATTGGACAT
Source organism: Gymnocypris eckloni scoliostomus (assembly GCA_027564155.1). NCBI lineage: Eukaryota > Metazoa > Chordata > Actinopteri > Cypriniformes > Cyprinidae > Gymnocypris > Gymnocypris eckloni. The sequence goes on along the minus strand of CM050426.1, from coordinate 18,981,759 downwards.
GTGCCTGTTCAAGTAATAAAGGGCCTGCTGGGAAGTGAAAATGTAATAAAAATAAATATGAATTCACATGAGATGTTTGGCAGGATGACAGGCACAAACATAGTGGTACACAGAATGTGTATAAATCAAACATCTGGAAAAGTAGGAACTACAAGTTAATCTAATTTTGGTGAACTACCCCTTTAACTAACCAGCCAACCCGCTTTACTACGGTAGCAGTGAACGGTTGTGTAAAATGGCGGTCTGCGCATTGGGAGGGAATGAGCTGCGGGCATTTAACGTTGCATTTTATAATAACCTGTGGCGCCATAAATGCAGTTTGACCCAAAAGGGAATTCAAAAGGCAACGATATTTAAGTTTTCGTGATTCAAAGGGACAGTGAATGCGACCACTTTAACTGGTTCAACTATGTAAAGCAACGTTCAGTTCATCGAATCAATATTATGTAATTAACACTTATTAAAAGCAATACAGCGATTATTGAATTAAGTACTTATACACGTTACACCCAAGCTGATGAAATCGGTCTATAACAAGCACATTTCACGGTCATGTGCTAAGCGTGCTCTAACCTGTTTAGCGCCGCGCAGAACGGGCTGTCGGCGCTGATTGTTCTCAAGGCCGCCCAGCACAGTCCGGTTGCCTGGTTTAGGGTTGACATTTTCCCGATTTTCAATTCGGTTCTTTGCGGCGCCTCGTAGTCGTGAAAGCAGATTTTCTTGATTGTGAATATCTGCTCCTGAATCTTGAACCGCGCTTCCTTGTGTTTGTCCGACAGACGACATCCTTACAGCAGCAGATCAACTCAAGTCGCCCTGCAAGTGGTTGAAATCATTTAAACACCAGCTCTTTGTGTGGTTTAAGACGTTTGATCAAACAACTCTCGTGAATAACAAAAAAGCATGGATAATCAGACTAACCAGGGAAACTGAAGGAAGTGTGCTGTTGAAATCCGGACAAAAACACGATATAAACAGTTGCTAGCGGCGTTTTACAAAACCGAGATTCGAAAATAAATTATGCAACAGTTCTATTCTACAGAAATCGCGCCATGCCGGTGTGCTAAACCCCGCAACGCGCCACGGAGAGCTCACAAGAGGTGCTTCTATGAAGTCAAACGGCACCTTGTTGCTTTTTTTCCCGCAGCTGCTTAGTTTGATATTGTGGCCGTCTCAAACTCTCCGTTCAAGTAGCCCGCGACTATTGAAACGGGCCAATCAGAACACAGCAAACCCAAACGTCATTGATTATACGGAAGCCTGGGAAGTACAAATGCGATTCTGCTTTTGTTAACCGAGCCGTTGAGAGCTACTTTCATTGGCTCAAAGGAATTTTGAAACTGTTTGAGCACAATGTAAAGTTTAAGTTCACGCTGGCACGTTATACATTATATACAAACTCAATAGTTACAAGTATATACAAATACAGAGGCAAATCTTACATTTGGGGAACTGTTCTACCCAGGCAGTATTAAAGAAAAATACTGAAAATAAACATCAACAACAAAAATTATTTTGAATATGAATAATTTGTACGTATTTATGTGCACTATTTATACTATTTTAGCAAGTAATCACTATTATAGCAAATCATTTCTCATACTACTGACATAAAAATCATCACTCTATTTGAGTTTGTTTAAAATAAAATTAAAAACCTGACTGAAAGACAAAAAAACAGACAAACTTTTTCATGAAAATGTTTATTTCTGTAGAAATGCAACTAGACAATGGACGAGAGTTCTAAACATATATAAAACAACTGCAGTCACACGTGGTTTTTATGTTTATTACAATTAACATTTTAATCTGTAATGGTACAAACAGCTCCTATAGAATACCAAATGTTTATTGCAAAAAATAAATCACTAAATACATTCCTAAAAAGTGCTTGAATTTTACATTCCATTAAGCTTCACTGAAAAATTCCATCAATGAATCAAGTTCATAGTTGTTCAAAATTGCAAGTAGCTGTGAAACTTTAGTTTTGACATTTTGTCCTTTAAATTTGAACTTGTCGATGAACAGATCAGTGATCATACCTGCAACAAAACAAAATGGGTTGTTTACTCATAATTCTTTTGCAAAGACTTCATATGGATACACAGAGGTTGTGTGTAAAAACATGAATCTTATAGAAATCTGCAATACGTGTAGATAATTTGATATATTACACCATCTCCTCTGCTGATCTGGATTCACTCACCGTACAATCTTTCTAAGTGAGCTGGTTGTTTCTTATATTCTTCTAAGAGCAGGGTAGATTCATCCAGTATACTGCGATACTCTGGAATCAGAAAATCTGCACTGCCCCTCATGCACCTGCAGCTCCTGTACGCAATACATAAACACACTCAGCAGGCCTGTTTTTTAGTAGGGTTTTTAAAAGTCTTTATGTTTTACCTTTAAAGCATCAATAAGCTGAACTTTTCTGGCCAAAATCAACTGATACTCTAGCTTGGGATGAATCATTCGAAGAGTATGGCTCACAGAGTCCTCATTCACCTCTGAAACCAACATAACAACCAACACATATTAATCAAACTTGATGCTTGAAGAATTGAGAGCACTGTTATCTGGTATTAACATCCGTCTCAGGTGATCCAATCACAAGTGGTCAGCCAAGACAGATTGCCATTTACAGCTAGTATCCTTATGCAATCCTCCATTGACCACTTGTGATTGGATTAATCAAGAGAATAATCTAATTTAACAGACCACATTCTTCAGTGTAAAGATCAGTTTGTGAACTTACCATAGGATATATTCAGATTGATTTTTCGCTTAGTGGCCTCTTTGGACAAAACATCCTTCAGTATGGATATGGTAGAAATGTTGTCTGATTTGAAGTTTGCCTCACCTTTACTGGAACATATAAAAAAATGATAAAGATTGATTACAACGCTTCCTCTAATAATGCAATCAACTATAAGTGGTTTATTTGAATACTGAACAGTTAGGCCTCACCAATAGGTGGCTTCTAGCTGTGTGCCCAAGAAAGTGTTCTGAAAGTAGAATGTGATGCTGTCTCCTGCCGGAGTTTTCTCTGGGACCTCAGGCAGACAGAACACAACCCAGGAATGGATCTCTGCTAAACTGAACTGTCCTGTCAGTTTCAACATGTTCATGGGCCTAGTCATGAAGAGAGAATGTTTAGCTGGCAGAACAAATGCATTGCATAAGCATTGCATGTCTCTAAGCTCACCGCTCCTGATCGATTGTGTGTGTCCTTTGGTGGAGGGAAAGCGGTTTAATCTGGTATTGTCGAACCTGGCAGGTTTTGGGCTGAAGCCTTGGCGTCACGTAAGCCTGAAGGGTGCCATACTGACCCTCTATAGACCTCACCTTATAGAAAAATCAGGACAACTGCTCAAATATTGCCTACCTTGCAATTGAAAGAAAATACAAATGTATGTTATTATTACACTGAAAAAAATCCAGACAAAGTAGACACCTTCAGTTCCAGCCTAGTGGTATTTGCTTGGCACCTGTAGGTGGCGAGGAGGAAGTTCCCATTTGACTGTGGGGTTAGATGAACAAACATAGGCAGTTTTGCAGACACATGTGATGTGGTCTGTTGAAAACTTTGTTCTTCTAAAGTGTAGAAAACTCAGAAGAGAAGACCAGGAGACTTCGGATTGGATTGTCAGCAGAATTTCTTTATTCTATGACATGTGTTGTTATCTGCAGTCATCGAAGATCTCATCTTAAGTCATTTTTACAGGGTATCTTATAGGTCTTTTTGGAGGAGGGATTCTTAGAGGTGGAGACAAACATCAAACAAAGCAAACATCTGAGGGAGGCGTTAGTTAATTACAGGAACCTTCCCGTGGTCCAATAAACCTAACAAAGGTTGAATCTCTCAGTAGTCTAACTCCTTGATCTTACCATTACAAAAGGCACAGCTGTCCCAAGCCCAAATGGTCAGGAAACAATCTCAAGCACCTTTGCCTTGCCCGACACCTCTTAGTCAGGACGTGAATTCAAATCAAACATAGAATAACATTTGTGATCCTTCAATCCCCTCTTTGAGAGTTCTAATAACTCTCACAAAATACAAATTTAGACACTTAAAAGTTAATTCTTGTAACTTGTAATCGTTAAAAGTTAATTCTTGTAACTTGTAATCTGTTACAGGCACATAGTACATGTTCTGTGTTGCTTATATGTAATTGCATGCTGACACAGAAACAAAACATGCAATTAGTTTTGCTGAAAGATCGTATGTGAGTCTCTGCGTTGTGTATTTTTTTTTTCTTGTGTGATAGTTGGCTCGGCGATGGGTCTAGTTGTTTTCTAGAGGTTGTGGCTTTATCCACTGAGTGAGAAGGGTGGTGCATATGGATCTCAGGACAGCCATCAAATGGTATCTGCACAGAGGAAGAAAGAAACACAAACAAAGAAGAACTAACGGCACAAAGCAGTATTTGTAGAGTCTGCATACATTAGGGTTGTATCCTCTGTTCAAAATATAGTCTGCTATGGTTGTTCCTTCTTTCCTATTTCTTAATTCCTGCGACACCTAAAGAACAGTGAGGAAAGGATGGACTAATGGAGGAAAAGCCTATGAAATCTTCACCTCAGGGTTGGCCCCGAAGCCTGTTGCTTCGGTTCTTCCCTGGGCTCCTCACTGGTTCTTGTGTCTGCCCTATCCTATCCCTGCAGGGGAGGAACAACCTTAATATGTGACACATGAGTCCAAGTTTTCCTTCCTGACACAATACTGCAGCTGCTGTAATCAACATCACTTGATGTGGTCCGTTACCACTTAGGCTCTAATGGCTTTTTTTGAATGTCTTTATCATGACCCATTGACCTGGGACGATTGTGTCCACCTTCTGGTGGAGTCTGCCAACACGACTCTCTCTTTGGCACTCTGCACTGCCTTTGTGAGGTTTTCACAGTAGCGATCAGGGCATCAGAAGCAATGTGCACATCAGCATTTCTAAGATCAATCACACCTGGCATCTGCATTGGGCGTCCAGTAATAATCTCATGAGGGCTCAGTCCTACTGATCTGTTAGGTGATGCTCTCATACTACACAGTACTGCGGGCAGTGCTTCAACCCATGGTACTCCTTCCTGATGCATTTTGCTTAGCCTGGTTTTGATTGTTCTGTTTGATCGTTCAACCTGTCCTGATGCTTGTGGCCTATAGGGGCAGTGAAGGTTCCATAATCTTCAACATTCTAGACACTTCCTTGACTACCTGTCCTGTGAAGTGGGTACCTTGATCTGAGTCAATGCAATCTGGTAATCCCCATCTGGGAATGAAATCAGTGACAAGACATTTAGCAGTATGTGCAGCTGTACGCCGCGCCCTGTTGGATAAGCTTCTACCCATCTTGAGAACTTGTCTATTACTACCAAAGCGTCAGTTTTCCTTTACAAGGGGCAACGATATGTAATCAACTTGCAGGTGACGAAATGGGGTGAGCTGGGGTATGTGCTGCTGGTGTAATGGTTGCTGGTACATCATTATTTTCTGACATGTAACACATCTCTTGACTGTTTCAGTGGCTGCGTTTCTGAATTTTGGATTCCACCATTGATTTGAGAACCTGTGATTCATCGTTGCTGGACCACTATGACCCAAACTGTGTATTTGTTGAGCCAAATATGGCAACAGTGATTCGGGAGCAACATACTTTTCCCCTTTGGTCCAGCAGCCGGATGAATCCACAGTGGCTCCTTTGTCTAACCATGTCCATGCTTCATATAAGAGGCGTCTTTATACAGATCAACGATTGATTCAGGAGGTAGAATTATCTTCTGTGCTGTACTACCTGAACACACTTGTACAGCTACAGCAAGCCTGTTTAACAGCTACCATCAGCTACCATTCCATAGTATTAGTTGTGAGATGTGCTTTCACTTTGATCACTGCTATTTCTTTGGGAGTTTCATAGCAAACATTAAATCTTTCACTAATCCAGCATGCTTAATGGATCCAGCAGAAGTTAGAAATTTTCTGGTTTGCCAAATGACACCAAATCATGAATTACCCCAAAAGCATACCTGGAATCTGTGAATTTGCAGCGCATCCTGAAGCTAGCGTGCATGCTCTAGTTAAGGCTACTAGTTCTGCAGCTTGAGCTGAAAAATGATCTGAAGGCGACCTGAACCAACTACTTCAGTGGTGGAAGTTACTGCATATCCTGCTCGTCTGTTACCTTCAATAACTTGAGCTGAACCATCAACAAACAACTCCAATTCTGCGTTCTCTATGGGAGTTTCTGCTATTTCACTTGTCGCTGCATATGTAGCGTAACACAATCATGAGTCATTCGCCTTCATCCTCTAACACAAATTCAGTCATTGCAGACATCATACATGAGGATGGGTTCGTGACTGGTGCACGCTGTATAACAACAACGGGGCTGTGAGTTGCTTCGCTAACCACCACAGGAGGTGACAAGTGACTTTTGCTTGATTGTGCGGACACTGCGTGTGGGCATTTCGTTTACAGTCTGACCTAACACCATTCCTGATGAAGCCTGGGCGCTAGATGAACTGCCTGTACTGCTCTGAGGCATGGGCCCATTGGCTTGACTAGCTGTCAAGTTCAGAATAGTAATGAATTGAGCTGCCCCATGATCTTGCATTAGACATGCAGTCCTCATAAAGCCTAAGTGTTCATGGACATAAAGCACAAAGGGTCTATCAGATTGGGCAATTCTAATGCTGTGCTTGACATAGTGCTCTTTTCAAATCATTAAAAGCTTTGAGATGAAGTTCTTCCATACAAACAGTATCTGAATCTTTACCATGGCCTTTCAACAAATCATAGAGAGGCTGTGAAAGGCATAGTCTTCAATCAAGGTCTACAATAACCTGTTGTTCCTAAAAATGGCGGAGTGTTTTTGGTATTAGGCGGAGGTATGGCTTTGACTGAAGCTCGATCTGTGTAATGGATCTATTTCCTGCACCAATTGTTTGACCCAGAAATGTGACTTGCTTTTTAGCAACTTTGTAAAAGCTGCATTTGTGTCCTTTTATAAAACAGTCCACTATGATCCAATATGTTGATGATATTTTGATTGCCTCAACAGATCATGAGGTACATCAAACTGAATTGGCATCATTGTTGGACTATTTGGAACAACAGGTTATTGTAGACTGGATTGAAGACTAAAGTCGATGCTCAGCCCTAGTCATGATGGTAAAAATAAAGATCGGCAGGATCGAGTCAAAGAACTTCATCTCAAAGCTCCGCTCGAGAACAGTCACCAGGATTGGATGGCTCTGATAGACCCTGTGCTCCATGAACACTTAGGGCTGTATGTGTGGAAGTCTAATCTCAAGATCATGATTTGAAAGCAGCTGGCACGCCATTCATTATGGAACCGTGCGACATGTCGCCAAGGTATGGGCCCATGCCCACTGCAGTGGGTACAGGCAGTTCATTCGTCAGGCTTCATCAGGAATGGTGAGGTCAGACTGTAAACGAAAATGCCCTCACACAGTGTCCGCTCTAATGAATCAAGCCAAAGTCACTGTCACCTCCGCTGGGGAAATTGGTTGAGCAACCTCACAGCAACATTGTTATGCGGCGTGCACCAGTCACGAACCCATCCTCATGTATGATGTCTGCAATGACTGAATTGGTGGGTGAGGCGAAATGACCATGATTGTGTTACGCACATGGTGCAGCAGTGAAATAGCAGAAACATAGAGAACGAATGGGTTGTGATGGTTCAGCTCGTTGATTGAAGGTAACAGGACGAGGGATATGCAGTAACTTCCACTGCTGAAGTAGTTGCTCAGGTCGCCTTCCAGATCATTTTTCAGCTCAAGCTGCAGAACTAGTAGCCTTAACTAGAGCATGCACGCTGAGCTTCAGGGATCGTTGCAAATATCTACACAGATTCTGGATATTCTTTGGCTGGTAATTCATGATTTTGGTGTCATTTGGCAAACCAGAAAATTTCTAACTCTGCTGATCCCCATTACATGCTGGATTAGTGAAAGATTTAATGTTTGCCATGAAACTCCCAAAGAAATTAGCAGTGATCAAAGTGAAAGCACATCTCACAACTAATACTATGGAAGCTAAAGGTAATGCTCTTGCTGATGTAGCGGCTAAACAGGCTTGTTTCTATGCAACTGTACAAGTGTGTTCAGGTAGTACAGCACAGAAGATAATTCTACCTCCTGAATCAATCGTTGATCTGTATAAAGACGTTCCTCTATATGAAGCATGGACATGGTTAGACAAAGGAGCCACTGTGGATTCATCCGCTGCTGGACCAAAGGGGAAAGTATGTTGCTCCCGAATCACTGTTGCCATATTTGGCTCAACAAATACACAGTTTGGGTCATAGTGGTCCAGCAACGATGAATCACAGGTTCTCAAATCAATGGTGGAATCCAAAATTCAGAAACGCAGCCACTGAAACAGTCAAGAGATGTGTTACATGTCAGAAAAATAATGATGTACCAGCAGCCATTACACCAGCAGCACATACCCCAGCTCCACCAGGGCCATTTCGTCACCTGCAAGTTGATTACATATCGTTGCCCCTTTGTAAAGGAAAAACTGACGCTTTTGGTAGTAATAGACAAGTTCTCAAGATGGGTAGAAGCTTATCCAACAGGGCGCTACAGCTGCACACACTGCTAAATGTCTTGTCACTGATTTCATTCCCAGATGGGGATTACCAGATTGCATTGACTCAGATCAAGGTACCCACTTCACAGGACAGGTAGTCAAGGAAGTGTCTAGAATGTTGAAGATTAAGTGGAACCTTCACTGCCCCTATAGGCCACAAGCATCAGGACAGGTTGAACGATCAAACAGAACAATCAAAACCAGGCTAAGCAAAATGCATCAGGAAGGAGTACCATGGGTTGAAGCACTGCCCGCAGTACTGTGTAGTATGAGAGCATCACCTAACAGATCAGTAGGACTGAGCCCTCATGAGATTATTACTGACGCCCAATGCAGATGCCAGGTGTGATTGATCTTAGAAATGCTGATGTGCACATTGCTTCTGATGCCCTGATCGCTTACTGTGAAAACCTCACAAAGGCAGTGCAGAGTGCCAAAGAGAGAGTTGAGTCGGCAGACTCCACCAGAAGGTGGACACACAATCGTCCCAGGTCAATGGGTCATGATAAAGACATTCAAAAACAAGCCATTAGAGCCTAAGTGGTACGGACCACATCAAGTGATGTTGATTACAGCAGCTGCAGTATTGTGTCAGGGAAGGAAAACTTGGACTCATGTGTCACATATTAAGGTTGTTCCTCCCCCTGCAGGGATAGGATAGGGCAGACACAAGAACCAGTGAGGAGCCCAGGGAAGAACCGAAAGCAACAGGCTTCGGGGGCCAACCCTGAGGTGAAGATTTCCTCATAGGCCTTTCCTCCATTAGTCCATCCTTTCCTCACTGTTCTTTAGGTGTCGAGGAATTGAGAAATAGGGAAAGAAGGAACAACCATAGCAGACTATATTTTGAACAGAGGATACAACCCTAATGTATGCAGACTCTACAAATACTGCTCTGTGCCGTTAGTTCTCTCTTGTTTGTGTTTCTTTCTTCCTCTGTGCAGATACCATTTGATGGCTGTCCTGAGATCCATATGCACCACCCTTCTCACCTGGGATAAAGCCACAACCTCTAGAAAACAACTAGACCCAGAGCCAACTATCACACAAGAAAGAGAAAAGAAAGAAGAAGAAAGAATAAAATACACAAAGAGACTATTACCCGTGAAAATCTTCACGGACCCTAATTGCATGTTTTGTTTCTGTGTCAGCATGCAATTACATATAAGCAACACAGAACATGTACTATGGTTACAAGAATTAACTTTTAACCAAGTTACAAGAATTAACTTTTAAGTGTCTAAATTTGTATTTTGTGAGAGTTATTAGAACTCTCAAAGAGGGATTGAAGGATCACAAATGTTATTCTATGTTTGATTTGAATTCACGTCCTGACTAAGAGGTGTCGGGCAAGGCAAAGGTGCTTGAGATTGTTTCCTGACCATTTGGGCTTGGGACAGCTGTGCCTTTTGTAATGGTAAGATCAAGGAGTTAGACTACTGAGAGATTCAACCTTTGTTAGGTTTATTGGACCACGGGAAGGTTCCTGTAATTAACTAACGCCTCCCTCAGATGTTTGCTTTGTTTGATGTTTGTCTCCACCTCTAAGAATCCCTCCTCCAAAAAGACCTATAAGATAAAAATGACTTAAGTTGAGATCTTCGATGACTGCAGATAACAACACATGTCATAGAATAAAGAAATTCTGCTGACGATCGAATCCGAAGTCTCCTGGTCTTCTCTTCTGAGTTTTCTACTTTAGAAGAACAGAGTTTTCAACAGGTCATTAAGTAAGCTTAATGATGTAGCACACAGGTGTTTTTACCTCTGAATCACATTCACTGAAGCTGACCACTGCTGAGTTCTTATCGACGTCCAACAGATCAATTGGAACATCACTCTGTCAGAGACAAAAACATTTGTAAGCAAATGTAAGGAAACTGCAGTCTTACAATGCTGAAATTACAACAGGTACAAATGATGCTGAATTAGTAAAGATCAGAAGAACTTTGATTACAAAACATCTTTAATTAAAATTGATGGTTTCAGTTCTGAATGCAGATTGGTCAATACAACATTCCAGTTTTCAAGGCTGGTAATTATAAAAAATACTTATTGAGCACAAAATCAGCATATCAGAATGATTTCTGAAGGATCATGTGACACTGAAGACCGGAGTAATGGCTGCTGAAATTCACCTTTGCCAACAGAAAACAGTGATTTTAAAACGGTAGTTATATTTCATAATAATACTGCCTTTACTGTATTTATGATCAAACAAATGCAGGCTTGGTGAGTGGAAGAGACTACTTTCAAAAATGTAAAAATCTTACCAACCCCAAACTTTTGACCAGTAGTTTATATAAATAAAAGCATGATGAATTGGTGTATTTCTCCCACCTGTAGCAGCAAGTTGTCAATGGCGGTCTGCACCTCTAGTGTGAGGCTGTAGCTGGCATCCTCCTGGCACAATGTGAATTTGTCATTGATGCTAAAGACTGGCACAGCGGACACAGCCGTGCTGGACTGAGAGCTCTGCTGGTATTTTTCTCTCCCCTCCAACACTTTCCCCTGCAACTGCTCTAACTCTGCCCTGTACACAAACACATGCACGACCAAACTAGGCATGTCAGAGGGTGTTTCAAAACCTAGGCCAGTTTAGTAAACAGATCTTTGCTGTCTTATTTTCATCATTCAGCCGGATGTGTAGTACCTGAGCGCAGCCACCTTCCCCTGGGTCTCCCGGCTCATCTTGGTCTCATCCCCTGGGCCTGCTACCATCTGCTGAGGCTCTGTGGTGAGACCGGACACCCATCCTGGAAACCAGACACATGACTTCTCAGTCAACCCAGGTGAATGATAAACTGTATACTGATATCACCCACACAGTAAAATTATTTTATCTAACAGTCACAGCTAACCTGTGTAAGTTGTTGTAAGAACTTCATCATACATTTCCTTTCCAACGCAGCCGCCCTGGATCGATGTGACACTCTCAGACAAAACCTTGTAAACACGGAAAGACAGTTATCACAAGTGTAGTGTGGCAGAATGTAATTTGAGGGAATGTTTTACTTAATGGTTCAGATACAAAATGAGGATGCATCACTTATTTATATATGACACGCACATTCTCAAAACGCAGTGTTGGCTCATTTGAACTGTCCAAGCCGTAGACCTCCACAGTCCCATCATCCCTTCCCACCAGGATGTCCTTCACACCATCACCAACAATGTCAAAGGTATCAATACAAAGCACACCTTGAAAAGACCCGTACAAATTAGCATGGCTTCAATTTTATATATGTAATAGCCTCTCACTATATAATTCCTACCTCCTTTTTTCTTCTCATTATCCAGTTCCCAACTAGTAATGGGTCCAGATTTGGCAATCTGCACAAGACCTAGTTTCCCATCAGCTGTTCCATAAAGAACTTCCTCACCACCCTTTCCTGAAGATCAAGATTTCATACATGATCAAATTCTCAGACTCAACCATCACATGTTTTCACACTTAAATGAATGAACAGATTTTTAGCACATACCACCATCTCTGTTGAGAAGTTCCAGAACAGTTGGAGGTCCGGGAACTTCTACATCATACTGAAGGTCTGAGCCCTGATGGAGTATAAAGTATAGGATGACTGTGGACTTGAGCATGAAGTATTGGATATATGGCCACCAAGTAATAGATATCAAGAGTACCAGTGATTGCTAAAGTGTAATTATGTAACAAGGGACAGATAAAGGGAGGCCAATATGACTGAAGGTTGTGTCAGACTACCTGCAATACTGAAGTACTCTGTCCTGGCAGGCCAGGATGGGCACAATGCGGCCCACAGTCTCCACAGGTAAACACAGGACGTCATTGATCTTGTCTCCTGACAGGTAGTAGTCCTGATCCTTGCAGTCACAGTAATGGTTATAAATGTAACTGGCACACACAAACAGATCCGCCCCTGAAACATGCCTGTGGGAAAATAAGGCACAAACAGAAGTGAAGCATCCAAAAATGACAATCTATTACATGTATTATCAAATTTGCTAATCACTAATACACAAAAAAAGAGTCTGAATAACACGAAGCAGATCTCACATGGCATTTATGCTCTCTGTTAGGTTGGCTTCAAATGTAAGAAACTGTTTGCCCTTTTTAGTATATCCCCTCACTTCAGAGCCTAAGCTCACAAAGATCTTTTCCTGCGGGGTTCCCAAAGCCCCTCCAAGCTCAAGTCTGGAGATCTTCTGTCCTGGGAGCGATTTGAACACAGGCTGACAAAAAAGACATTTATTCTCTCAATGAGAACAACATTATTATTTTGGTACTCAATAAATATTTCTTATAATTATCAATGTTGAAAACAGTTGTGCTGCTTAATATTTTTGTGGATAATGAGATATATGTTTTCTCTGGATTTTTTTATTAATAGAATGTTTAAAAGAACAGCATTTATTATTTGAAACAGAAATATTTTATAACATCATAAATGTCTTTGTCACTTTTAATCAATTTGATGCATCCTGGCTGAATTAAAGTTGAATTTCTTTCCACATCTTACTGACCTTAAACATTTGAATGCTAGTGTATACTAAAAACAGGACACCCTCTGATACATACCACGGCCTCCCCTTTTTTCATTCCAAAACAAGTCACAACACCATCATGATCTGCAACAGCCACCTGAAATGAGAAAATGCCATCAGGTTGCTTATAGTTCACTGTTTGATTGAGTGTGGGAGAAATGTCAAGCACACGCTCAAATAATTAGGACATGTCACACGCTCTTTCACGAGTAGGATCTAATCACTAAGCACCCTTGTTTTACAAAGTAAGCCCCTAAAATAGTCTACAGCAGAAACGACATTAAGTCCTTGAACCTATGGAAAGTTTATAAGACTATACATTTCTGTTACAGATATTAATACCTGATTGTATATGATGTATGGTAGTAAATATTTTCTGTGAACAGATGGTCTTAACAAGCTTGATTCACGCTAAACCAGGGATAGTCTTTTAAAAGGATGAAGATGTACCTTTTGAGTTGCTTTTCGCCCCACAGTTGGGAGAAGTTTCATGGTTTTTTGAGATGTCACTCCAACCTGAGAAAACAAAGATGACATGGCCATTAGTAAATTTCCTTTCTGCCCACATGAAATAGTAATTTATATTAAATACTATTGTTTTTGAACCATACTGTAGTAAAGTACTCAAATTATTTTTTGTGGTAATTCTATAGTTGCTGTGATAATATAAAAAATATAATATAAACACTTTACTTCACCCAATACTGTCCTAAGTTTTCTACAACTATAGGGTATATTATACTACAGTACACTTTGCTGTAGTAAAAACTGAAGTATACTACAGTATTTATTTCAGTTTATCAGTTCACTATAGTTAATACTAAAGTATTATTTAGCATTCTTTAACAAAGTGTTGTAAATACTATAATATATACAGTAAAATACACTTTACTATAGTATGGTTCAAAACACTATATTATTTACTATAAATTACTATAGTATTTTTCATGTGGATGATAATTAATAATATTAAAGATTCCTAAATGTCTCAGCCCCAGGTCTTACAAGTATGCATTTTAAACAACCAAGTGCCCTTTTGCCACTGTAATCACAGCAGATGTACAAACACATAGAGATGTCGAGAGCTTAACTTACCTGGAGATAATCAACGTGGTTTAAATTCAATTCCATCTCGTGTGTTAGAATAATCACTACACAGATCCTTCTGAATTGTCACAGGTTAAGTTGACAGTTTACGCTACTATTTAGCATTGATATTTTAAGATGCACCAGTACAGTTCTTTTATTCATTCCCGAAGATAGTACTTTGAAAAAGAAATATATATTTTCTGATAGACATATAACACAGTGGTCCTGGCTAGTCCTCGCAGTCGACTGGATTATCCTGCGGATTAGTTGGTTAACGTTAGTGGCTGATTCTGCTGCAGATAAAGTGGCTAACGTTAGCTGTGTCAGTTGGTCCGCTTTACAAGATGATTCACGTCATGTTAACATGTAGGGGGATAAAAACCATACCGCCTTTTCATAGACATTTATCCAAACGATATGCTTCCCTTCGCGGACAAAAATAATAATCCGGCTAAATACAGCAGTAGCAAACGTGTTTTTGTTTGAAGCTAACATGTTTCCTCAGCAGCGCCATGTTTGTCAGCCACTCAAACTATCTCTGGTTACCATGGTAACAGCCTGTGCTGGGGGTAACGCATTACAAGTAACGCGAGTTACCTAATAATATTACTTTTTTTCAAGTAACTAGTAAAGTAACGTATTACGTTTTTATTTACTAGAAAATATCTGAGTTACTTTTTCAAAAAGTAACGCCAGTTAGATTTTTCAATTTATTGACTGACAGTGCGCTGTGTGAACATATTACTGTAGTTCTAGACTAAATGTGAATGTGTAGTAATTCATTCCACTCGCAAAAAAACAGATTCAGTATTCATCAAAATGATTTAAAACTGTGAAATGCAAACTCAGAATATGACGCAAACCTGCAATAATAAAATAGGTTCAATAACACAAATGTATCTAATCCCATTTTATTAAACGATGTCTTTGCTGCTGACCTTTGATGATCCAGTTCAACCATACTAATAAGCAAAAATGACTTTAGATAAACTAACAATTGTGCTTCGTTGTTTTGTTTTTTTATTGCTGAAAAGTGTTGAACTTCTTCTCCTGCGTTCTACTGTACAGACGTGATTTACTTTTCCTTCAGCCTGAGGTTTATTCATTACACTTTTTGGTATGAAAGAGCTATACATTTGCTGTAAATAGAACTTCTTGTATTAAAAACAAACAATCAAGCCCTGCTCATATTTAAAAAGTAACGCGAAAGTAACGCGAACGTAAATTAGGCAATTAGGCAATATTTAATTAATTAAGCAATTAAGCAATTAATTAGGTTATTCCATCTCAGGTAGGCTATTTAGTTCTTATTTTTATTTTGGCCAACTTTTTATTGAAGCATATGTCAACAACAACTTATAGGAAGAGCTATGCTGAAAATACATTAATTTTGTTAATAATACATTGTATTTATTAAAAAGAATACATTTTTGTCTAGATGTAGTTGGTATCCCAGACTGGTCAAGCTAAGTTGGTGTTCAGCTGAAAGTGTCCAAAACCATTGAAAACCCACAAACAGACCGAGGGCTGGCTTAAGAAACCAATCATATTAATCTTTTGTTGATGTATTTTCAAAAATACATTTTTTTTCATTATTAGATTACATGTTTAATGACCATTTTAGGTTTTATTTTGTGGGGACATTTTGGTCACACACACACAGTGGATGAAGGGGTGAGGATGTGACTCAACAGTAGGAGGGGGCGCAGCTGCAGAGAGGACTTCAAGCATCATTCTCATTTTGCACAACACCAAAGAGACACAGCATGCTTCCTTTTGGATTATACAGATTTAATAACAGAAGGACATGAAGAGCACCTGTCATGGATAAATCTTACACAGCAAGTGAATGAACTGTCACACTGCTTGATCTCAGGAATCCGTAAAGAGCTGCAGTTTTATCCAATTGAATTGCTACTGATGCCCTCCCCGTGGAGGTTCCTGGTGGCATCCACCTCCTTGCCTCTTACAGCAGGATGGGGCTGGAACTTAAGTGTGTATGTGGGGCTCTTCACAGTATTGCTGGTTCTGATGGGACTTCTTCTGTGGATGCTGCTGAAACAGCTCAGGAACTCTGTGGGCAATAGCACCCTTCAGCTACATCTGGGCTCCCGCAGACATTGTGTGTCCTGAGAGAGAAACATCATGGATAAAGATGAAAAAAGAGACTTTGCATACAGCTCTGATTTCTGAAGCTGCTGGACAATGAAAGATGTGACAGCAAATACTGTGCCTGGAATGGATGAAAGAATGAAAACTGCATTGAGGACTTTTAAAGCTTTGCAACGGAAATGTGAGATGTATTTACTGACTATTTATTCATCTATGGTATGGCAGATGCTTTATATGTTTCAGCAGACACAATTCTGTTTCGAAACGCATTTTATTTTATTGATAAAAATGTTATTCTGACATCAGTTCTTTGTAAAAATAGATTATTGACTAGACAGAGTTTCAATAACATTAATTCAACATATATCGCACGCACGCACGCACACACACACACACACACACACACACACACACACACACACAGATTAATTAAAAAGTCAGTCAAATATGTCTGCTAACTAGTTTCAGGGCAGGAATAGATTTTCATACTGTTTGCTCTTGGCATGAAGAGGATTATTTATGAATAAAAGAGTGCAATCAATTATGTTGCATATTGAGAAAATGTCTCAATTGAAAAACGATTGTCCATAATGCAACCCTGAAATCCTTTTGGTATTGCTATCTAACAATGGAGACCTGTCACACTCAATACTGTTTAATATACAGACATGATGTTTGTGGTGTAAAGTACGCTGATAACAAAAAAGTGTGCCTTTTTATATATTTTTACTCTGCTTTCTTGCTTTTCTTTTAGTAGTCCTTTATTGTCTTTTCTTTGGCACACTAAAGTGAATAAAGTTAAATAAACCAAATAAACCTAAAAAATGATATACTTTGTATGTATGCGTGCACGCATGGTTCAATCAGAATTGTATCACCGGGCTAGTAAAACATCTTCAGCCTTGAATCCCTATGAAGTCACCTCTGTTGCTTTTATTAAACCATTCGCATTGTGTGTGTATATGTGCATGAGGCAAGTGAGACAATTAAATTCACATCAAACACCACACTGCATACTTGAGCAATTTAGCCAAATCAACTGCAGGGTTCTTCTCTTTAATGAGGGATCTTACGTATGAGTGCACTTCAGCCACTGGCACAGTAATTGATTGATAACTATTATTAATCTTAATTTTCTTGGCTCTCTCTTGCCTGGCAAGCAGTGAGCATGGTTTATTTACGCATCACCTTAAAACAGAAAAATTATGTTTATTTTGCTGTGTTGAAGTGGTGTATAAATCACATAAATATTATAAGCATATCATTAAAAGGCTCTGACAAAAACATAATTTTCCAAGGAAGGCCAAAACAATATATGTACTATATTGCCCATCAATCAGTATTTGGAGAGCGGTTCTCCGTGTTCTGGTTATTACTTCTGTCAAAGCCTGATGCTTCTATAATGAATAATATTCAAACTATTGATTATGTTCAAAGCCTAGCAAACATAATCTGAACTTAATCTAAAGAAAACATTTACAATATCTTTAGTCCGCACACAAACAACTTATACAGTTGCACTAAAGTACACTAGCTATAATTTTGTCAAAGTATGCAAGAATTACATATTTTTATTGATATTTTATTACATAGCCTAACTATTTTGATAGCTATGAAATTATCCAAAACAAAGGAGTCATGTGATGGAAATAAGTTACATTGTTGTGGAAATTTGGACATGTAGAAAATGACACAATTGCTTGGGTGATGCATATATTCTGTTGAAATTCAATAGTTAAAAATTGTAATATATATATAAAGGCCTATATAAAATAAAGATAAAACGTGCCCAAATCTGGCCCTATACTGGTACTACGTTTGGAGTTTTGCTGTAAAAGAGTTTCATACGAGATCTACGCATCTCATGGTCATTTCTATAACTATTTACTTATTTTGAATAACAATAATTTAAACCATTTTGACTATTAAACGATTAGAAAAATAAATTCACCACCACACGGACACCGAATATAAAGCCTACAGCTACAATTAAATTAAATTAAATTAAATTATATTTAATTAAATTAAAGATTATTTGTATAGCGCTTTTTACGATACAATCGTTGCAAAGCAACTTTACATGAAATTAAGTTTCTAAAATAGATTTATATTGTAGAAACTCAATATAATTAACGTATGGCAATATTTGGTTAAGTCAGTATAATCGCTGATGGTTGGCTTCCTCTGAGGTCCTCCGAAGGGTTGTCATCGTCTCTTCTCAGGTGTTCGGTCATCTCAGATCATTTAAGGGTTGGATCCAGACTGAAGCTTGTGTAAGAAACAGAGAAACAAATAGAGAGAATTAGCGCAGTTGTTCCATCCAGGAACAACCCTGGATTAAATTATCTGTTTAACCCAAGCTAAAGCATAATAATGTGCATTTGATCAGATCAGATTTGGTGTAGCTACAACCAGGGCTGGCCCAGGCTCTGTTGGTGCCCTAGGCGAGATTTTACCCCCCCTCCCTCCCTTACCACTAAACATTTCAAAACTTTACTATAACATAACGTAACATAACATAACATAACATAACATAACATAACATAACATACTGATATTTATTAACAAGTAGTAAATAAATTGTAAAATAATAAAAAACAAACACATTTGACTTACAGTCACCTGAAGAATCACATAAAATTTAATTGAAGGAATTAAAGTGCAAATCAACAGAAAAGGGCAAAAAACTATTATATATTCAGAATTACAGAAGAGTTTCAAAACTGAACATGCCTGGATCTCTTCGCAGCAAAGTGATCAATGCCTGCATCAAATGACAGATTCTGAGAAACATCATTATTGATGCTGATGACAGCAAGTCCACTGAGACGCTCTCTTGGGCCATAGACCTTAAGTAGGTTTTAATCAGCTTGAGCTTTAAAAAGCTCCTATCTGCAGCTCAAACGTTTCAAAAGATATTTAGTGCACTTTTTGGTGAATTACAGTAAAAGAAAATAAAGTCAAATTAAATAAGCAGTTAACTCAAGCAAAAACGTCCCACAGTGTCAGAGTTGCTAGTTAAGATGTTCTAAAAATGCTGTTTCAGAATACTGCACAAACATCATGATACACAGTGATTCACTTGTGATTAAATATATTGCTCTTTTTTTCTGCTCCTCTTCTTTGCGTCGCTTCCTGCCTTGTGCCCCTGATCATTTTCTTTTTACAAACCCTTTTTTTTTTTGAAATGATACTTTCAGAACACATACATGACAAAACTATTTTAACTGCGTGCGCCATGCATAATTAATGCGTTATGATGATGTATTATAATTATGTCACGCAGAAAGTGTTTCAATTAGTCCAACATGACATGTCAAATCTTATGAATGTTTGTTTATGTAAATTTTATTGTAACATTATTTTAATCAGTGCGATCAGTACCAAAATTGTCATCTGTCAGTAATAATTGTGCTTAAGAAGTGGGTGTAGGAGCGCACGATGGTCACAAAAACTTTGGTGCGGCGCCCCAGTCATTTTGTGCCCTAGACAACCGCCCGTGTCGCCTATGCCACGGCAACTATCGTCTTCGTTTACTCTGTTCTCCACGTCAGTCAATATGATTGACAGCTGGTTTTGGGGGCGTGTCCTTCATCCAGCTACAACAACTTCGCTGACGGTGGACAGACACGCGGCAGAAGTCGGACCTCTCGCGCACAGGTGACTGAATACAGCAACAGGTGTGTATGTTCGCTGTCGAACAGATAACGTATTGTAACGGGATATCTGAAACGAGTAAATGACAGGAATCATGTATGTACATTCTTAAAGTCATTTAGCTAATGTGGATTCTAGAACGTGCAATTTCGCATCACAACGTAATGAGTTTCAGTTACTCCTGAACTGGTCTGATAATGATAACTTTATGCTCTTTTTTCTTTTACAGAACTGCATATAGTGCTGCCTGTACCTGTACAAATGGTAAGAGTTGGGCTGCATTTGTATCATTATTTGTATTAATATTACTATTTTAGTTTATGATACATTTTATTTGGCTAATTTTGGTCTTTTTTTCTGGCTTAACTCTAAGCTTAAAACATTGTTTTTTTTATCAGTATAACGTATGGTTAAACTAGAAGTCTACAAATACAAGTATTATTATAACTGTAAATATCATTAGTATCATAAATGAAAAAATAAATAAACAACAGGGGCAGTTTCCATATAAATTGGCATTCAAGTGGTAAGTTCAGATCTATGTTGGCATGGTGACCGTTAAGTCATCATGGGGTTAAGGTGATGGATGATTGGATTACAGCAGATGACACCTGTACCAGATCAGACTGAGGAAACCCCCCCAACAGGGGCCAGTTGCATAAACTTTGTCTCTATGTTAAGACAGTGTCTTAACTAGTCTGACCAACTAGCAGTTAGCCAAAAGTGAATCAGTCTTATTTTTGGATTCAACTCAGACTAATCTATATTTTTATGCAACTGAATTTAAAAAAATGATGACCAGTATTAAATAAAAAAAGTAGCTTACTAACTGTTTAGACTAGTCTTCACAGAGACCCTAGGTCTCTGACTGTAGCTGTATCATCCCAAACCTGCCAGAACCAAGCAAACACCCATAGCCTAGTACAGCTACAAGGATTAGCCATGGCCTGGCATCTCGTGTGTCGTTTCTTAAAAGTTTAATGCTGTGACACGGGCTGTTTTTCAAGGTGTCGCGATTCTATGACATATGTGTGTTGTCATAGCCCTTTATTATAGAAATCATAAGAGCAAGGAAAGATTAACGCTACTGCTTTTGGTATCAAATCAGACCAAAGGCCTCAGGGTTAACTGATCCCTAACTTTAAACCTGAACTTGACCCCTAAACCCAAACCTATACCTTGTCTCATTCTTCACCGCAGCACTATCATTAACCTGCAGTCTTGGTCTATCTTTAATCAGCCGTGTATGGATTACAGATACTCTGTGTGTTTATAGTGTTTACCGAGGTTTTAAAGGGTTACCAGGAAGATACAATCGCAATGTAAACAAGAAATGTGGAAAAGGATGCTTCCAGCCTTTGAAAGGTCATCTAGAGACTGCGAGCACTATTATTGCAAACAGTTTTTCACTGTTATTGGTTTATATCTGTCTGGTAAATATATATTCAATATTTACACATGGTATGATGAGAGACATGAGCCATTGCATGCATGAGTTTAATAAATGAGGTTGATGTTTCTCATATTCTCAAACACCTGCGCTGGCTCATAAATTCAGAATTCACCTGCTCCACATGTCTTCCTGTTTTTAGTGTCTTGAATGATTATGCATGTTCATTATTTTTGTTTGACCTTTTCCTATTCAGTCTGCAAATATCAACCTGGTTTTGTGTTTTGGTTCAATATAAAAAAAATATTTTGCCCTGCATACTTTATAATGCTGCTGTCTTTTATTATGATTTATATATATATTTTTGCAATAGATTAATTTTGGTTTTGTATTTTCTTCAGGCAACCCGAGGAAGTGTGAAACCCTTTGTGCACTTTAATGCAAAGCAAGATGCAGAAGTTTTGCGCAAGGCCATGAAAGGGATCGGTAAGTTTCAGCCAGACCTTTAAGAGAGTTCACCCCTTTTTGTTAAGATCTAGATGTTTTTCCTTCCATAATTAGCAATCATAATTAGCCAGAACATAGTGGTAACTGTGGTAATTGCTGTTAGCAAATTATACTGATCAGTGGACTAAAGAAAACATCTTCATCTCTTTCTTACACTACATCTTACTTCTATAATGCTTTATTTTCAGGCACTGATGAAGATGCCGTCCTCATGTTACTGGCAGCTCGCAGTAATGCCCAGAGACAGGAAATAAAAGCAGCCTATAAAAAGGCTTTTGGCAAGGTGAGCAAATTACATTTTTATCTAGTCTCAGACAAGGAATAATTAGTTGAGTCTATATTATGTAAAATATGTCTTTAAGTACATTTTCTGAAAATGATAACACAATAAAAATGCTGTTCAAAATTAAGACAAAAGATATTTAAACATGATTTTTGTTCCATTCAATTACGTAGAAGCACTGCTGTGCATCAATAGCAATACATCAATATATTCATTTTGAGCTGTTGTTTTGCACACAGCCTCTTATTGATGTTGATATAATTCAGTGCCGTCATGATTAATGTCTTAAACAATGTTAAAATGCTAATGAGTTTCACATCTTCAGTTTAATGGGCAATATATCTTCTTCTGTCTCCTGTCTCATGCTTTCAGGATCTAGTGAAAGACCTACGGTCAGAGCTCGGTGGGAAGTTAGAGGATCTCATCGTGGCCCTCATGTATCCATCCGTATTATATGATGCACATGAACTCCATAAGGCCATCAAGGTGACATCAAACATTTCCATCGTCTAATAAAAACTAGAAAAGGAAAGAATAAAAACACATTGTTATGAAAATGCTTTTCCAGTATGATAAACTTGAGCCTATCTCATCTCAGATTGGTTATCCTTTTAACTGCTTATTCTCTTACAGGGAGTGGGTACAGAGGATGAAGTTTTAATTGAGATCCTGGCAACCAGGACATGTGATGAAATAAAAGATATCGGCAAAGCTTATAAGAAAGGTAACATTTATCATGCAGGCACAGGGTACTCACTATTGTAAGGTCGATCATGTATGATCGGGGCTCATTTATAAAGCGTGTATACACACAGATTTGATCTTAGAGTGTGCGTGCTTAAATCCACACCAGCGCTCATATTTGTAAAAGCTGTCTTTGATGTGGAAAAGTGCTTAGCGTCATGTCAGGGTCTGAGAAGACTTATGCACCTTTTCTTGTACGAGTGCTGCAGGTTTTTGGAAATGTAAGCTGTTCTAAATGAAAGAATTTGGATGATGACTGGTGACCTTTTACATGTTAATTACATAAGAGTCATTTACAAGCAGAGGGCTGAAACCATTATTTTGCGTGCAAGTTCAAGATAATTTGCCATTCATAGATTTCACATCTGAAAGAGACGCGAACGTACGTTTTCTGTATGTATGTTCATTTTATGAATCACCTGTACGAATATTTGAGATGATCATAATATAAATTTTAAGATGGTTTCTGCACAACATTTTATAAATGAGGCACCGTGTCTATTTATATTTACTTTGAACACTCCAAATAATGAATTTCAATTGGTAAGGGTCAATGTTTTGTAAAACTGTGGGTTTCCCTTCTTCAAAGTTGCCGTATTGGAAACAAACAGGCCATATGGAGTACAAGTCTCTACAAGGCATCACTGTTAAAACTGACCCCTTCCCATTATACTAATCCAATTGGACTAATAAGCAGCAATTGTCGAGATAAGTGTGAACTGTCAATAGATCCCGTCTCATGTGTCTTGACCTAGAATATGGAAGCAAGCTGGAAAAAGACATCATGGGTGATACGTCAGGACATTTCCAGAGGCTGCTGGTGATCCTTACACAGGTAAAGAAGTTTAATAGGAAATCAAAAATCAAGAAGAGTCAAAATAAATGTATAATCAGAAAACAAATATATATACAGAAAGAGAGAGAGAGAGAGCACAAGAAAGATGTATGAATGAATAATTATAATCATCTTTGATTTTATGCAGCACATTTAAAATTAATAAAGTATAAATGAGGTAAAAAATCAAAATAAGTATTTAATAATTTGTAAAATATTTAATTCACTGGATTATCAAAAATGTTTATGTTGTGTGAGACATTGACACATTGATATATTAAAATTTCTAGTATAATTTCCAGGAAAAATAACTATAGTCATGATATATCTGTCACTACTATATTACCAGTACTGTGATATACAGTTTCAGTCAATGTGTTGATCAGGGCAAGAGATAGGAGAGGAAAAGGTAGAGAGATGAAACTCAGCTTCCTCTCGGAATAACATGAGCACAGTGAAGTCATCCTTAAGTAATTAAAACAGCTCTTGAGTTAATGTTGTTGAGAAGAGGAAATGGTTCTCAGGGGTAAAGTGTGGGTAATTCGATATTGGAGTTTACCAGGTTGGGGGAAATTCCACGCCCCGTCTCAGCATATTAGCGGTGATGGAGAAGGGCTGATGTTTCTGTGACGTTCTCTGACCATGGTTATGTGTCTGTTACTATACTCAGGGAAACCGGGAGGAGGGAGTGGATGAGAGCGGAGTGGAGAAAGATGCAAAGGTAAAGTTCATAGTCACGAGTGATTAAAAAGATAAAATAAAACATTTATCCTTTACACTATTCTAAAATTATATGACTTATTCTGTTGAATAAAGAAAAATGTATATGAACAGTAAAGCATTAATGTTAAAACACCGTGTTCCTCCAAAGAAAGAGTGTATTTTTTATTTATTAATTTAATATGATATTTTTCCTGTGAAATAGATCAGGACGTTAGGTAGAATATCAAAGCATCTATTTTCCATGTAAAGTGGATGGAGAGTTAATAGAGTTATGCTCCAAAAAAGACAAAAAGCCCCATAAAATGATCCTAAATGTAGTCTAAGACTGGTTCACTTTACTACAAGTCTTCTAAAACAATGATTTGTTTGAGCTTTTATGGTGCTTCTCGTTTTGGGATCTTGGTAGTGTAAATCGCTATCCACTTTTATTATACCCAACACAGATGCTTGGACATTGTGCTTAATATCTCCTTTTGTGTTTCACAACTGAAATTGCAAGGGATTTGAATCCATTGTTATTAAATGCACCCAGTTGTATTTGATTAAGCATTAGAGTTGCGAATGTATGTTGATGTAAACATGGAAAAGACGTAACGGATCTTCAGGTTTGAGTTGCGAACCTTAGAAGGGTTTGTTCATTGATCGTGTTTTAGGAGCTGTTTGCTGCGGGAGAGGAGAAATTCGGCACGGACGAGGACAAGTTCATCAACATACTCGGCAACAGGAGCGCCGAACACCTGAGAAAAGGTGCACGCTTGTGTGTTCAAAGCCTTTTGATGCGTTCAGAACTGCCTTCAAGGGCCATCCTAATAGCTTCGGTGTCCCTATTTCAGTGTTTGATGACTACAAAAAGATTGCCGGCTGTGACATTGAAGAGAGCATAAAAGATGAGTGCACTGGGAACCTGGAAGCACTGCTGCTGGCTGTGGGTACGGAAATCCCTGTTTTAATTTGCTATCTGGATAGATTGAACCATCACTCTATGATGATTGACAGATATAATAGATTAACAGCATGCTAAATAAGTTTGTAAATAATGACACTATCCCTTTAACTGACGTGTAAAACTGATGTTTCTCTCTCCCCCCTTTAGTTAAGTCCGCAAAAAGTGTGCCTGCTTATTTTGCCGAATCCGTTCGAGAGTCTATGCGGGTATGAAGGCTTATTTCCATGAGATTCTCATCTGTATTTGTCCTCCTCTGATCATGAATTGGATCATTTGCTGCTCATTTTGGATTATCAAATGCTGACACACAAAAATAAAACAACTTGTGGCCTGTTTTTAAATGAATGTGTTGGTGTGAATGATAATGAATCAACTGATTTCACACACTATTGTTTTGTCGCAGCGTGCTGGCACTGATGATGAGACTCTCACGAGGATCATGGTGTCCAGAAGTGAACGGGATATGTTGGACGTCAGAGCGATATACAAGAAGAAGTATGGAGAATCACTCTACAGCACCATACAGGCAAGTTATGCAAACACACACTTTGTCACAAACACAAATAAATCTAAGCATTGTTTTTGACCTTATTTTCAGGAGGACACTGAAGGAGATTACCAGAAGGCCCTCCTCTACCTGTGTGGTGGTAATGATTAGAGAAAAAGTGCTTATATGATCTTCAGCTTTCTTGTGCACTTTTTAAATTTGTGTTTATTTTGACATCTTTTATGGTTTGACAATAAATAGTTTCAGTGTTGGAGAATAGGAGAGTATTCTGTAATGGTTTTGGTGTGATGTTTGTGGACTGATTCTTTAACAGAATGGTTTCAGACTGGTTAATGAATTGTTTTGGTTGATGTATTGTTTCAAAATCATGTGAAGTCTTTGAAAATAAAATGTTATGGACCATATTGATGTTTTGTAAAGTCATATGTAGTTCCTCGTTTTGTTTCTGTTGACCAAAATAATAATTTTTCCACTAGATGACAGTATTGCTCTTAAAAATCATTCACATTCTCCCTCAGCATATTTTGACCCATATAGTTCAGTTTTCCTTGAGATGATTTCCTTCTGAATTAATATTATCATTCTAAAATATTTTTTGCTAAAGTTAGACTTACAACAGCTTCAACAAATAAAAAATAGTGAAGGGATAAGCAAGGGCGTTAACAAGATAAATGGCCCATGAGAACACACACACACACACACACACACACACACACACACACACACACACACACACACACACACACACATTTTATCACAAAGTATGACAGATTTGTCACTGTGGTTTCAAATCAAGACATCCATTCCACAATACTTATTTTGTAGAGCGTGTTTTGCAAATGTAATAAGTAATTTTCACCCAATCCAGCAGGCAACTTGATATCAATTTGACGTCAAATATTAGTCAAGATTTTATCAAGGTACTGTAACATCATTTTAAATTCAGTTTGGATGGCAATTTCATCCAGTGGTAATTGGGTGAAAATAGGAAGTTAATCCCACACTGAAATTGGTTTAATGGTAGGCCAATGTGGTAGACGTTCAATTTACATCAAATCAACATCATGTCAAGGTTTTGACGTCAGTTTGATTTGCATATTTGACCTGTTTTTATGTCAATTTAATGTATTTTCAACATCAATTGCCCACTGGGAAATCTAGTCTTTTACGTCTGTCATTAGGCTTGATGATACGGTTAAATATTATGTGGGGTCAATGAGTTTGCCTCAGATATTTTACTTAAGCAAGACTGAAACCTTTCATACACAACCTGATAATACACGCATTCCTTTATTTAGAAGATTAATTTTTTATTTATATTAGTTTAGGTGACTGTTATATGTTTTGTTTTACTTGTACAGTGTACAGCTGAATATTACATTTCTTAACTCAGTATGAGCTACAAAGATGTTGAGACTCTTATAAGATCGCATTATTATGTGTGCTATGGGGATTGTGCGTGTGTGGATACAAGCTCTAAAGCTCTTTACTAAATCCCAAAGCTGGCATTTTCAGCACAAAGCCCCTAATTTCTATACTGAGGACTCCACTATTTCCAGGATGGAATTTCTTAAGGTCATTATTTTAGCCAATCAGTATTCAGAATGTCAGGGTGTGTGATCAGGCCACATGGAAACCCTTCATGAAACCACACCCCGGACCCACCAGGAAGTAAAGGATCCGCTTGAGAGGTTACACGAGAGCAGTGTTTCAGTTAATCTGAGTGGGAGAAGAAAGCGCTTGGTATGGCATCCTATACTTAAGTAAGCACCACACCTTCATTAATACATGAAAAGAGCAAAGAACTGAAATCTAAGCGATTGTTATTCTTTCATTCTTAAATGTATTTATATTGGAACTACAGGCAAATTCATTTTTCATGTGATACCTGTTGTAGGCTTATCCCTGGGCAAAATCATGCAGTTTTGGGCACATTTGAACTCCACTAGAGTTTTCCTCTGCTCTTCTATGAGTGCAAACTTTACAATCTTTATTAAAACTGTCTTATTTCTTTGAGTTATCGTTCTTGCAAGTTAGAAGTCCAGAAATGTTTCTGTTGATTTTCTTTAAATGACATTGAAAACATCAGCAAACTGCAAAAATGGATTCTGAATGTGTTCATAATTTGGGTGGGAATGTTGTTTTTTGGAAAAGAGAGGTCACAACATGTGTGAGTGTGCTTAAATTCTGGTATGGCTACCAAAAACCCACAAGATGCTAAAAGCACTTTGTGTGATTGAATGTTTTGGTTCATGTCTGACCACTGAGAGCGGCATCCTGAATATGTTTATATGTGAAGCTTCAAAACAGTAATTTATTACTTTCATAGAACATATTCAAACCCTCTGATTCAGAGGGTTCCTTCATAAGAAACAGTACAACTGTAAAAGCAAACTGTAATATAACAAAATGAATCATTTACAATAGCAATAACAGTAATTATGCCAAAAAATCATAATAAAAGCTAACGATAATATTAAGCCTAATTTAGGCTTTTAATGTTCATGTTGTCTTGACATCTCTCTAGCTCTAAACTTTCAGTTAACACGGGCTCTATACTGCATTTCTTCACCCAATGGAACTTGCAGAATAACCATTTCCAAGAATTCTTGTTATGACTAGTAGGAAAGAAGCACATGGCTTGAACTGGAATGCATTGATCACTGCTGGAGTAATTAATCTGGGTTTAAACCCAAGTCATTCAGCGTTTCTACTTGAAAATTCAGTCATGGCCAAAAATACCTGCACCTTTGGTAAATATGATCAAAGAGGCTGTGAAAATTAATCTGCATTGTTAATCCTTTTGATCTTTTATTTTAAAAAATCACAAAAATCTAACATTTCATTGGATAATAAGAATTTAAAATGGGGGGAAATATCATTATGAAATAATTGTTTTTCTCTAATACACATTGGCCATAATTAACGGCACCCTTTTATTTAATACTTTTTGAAACCTCCATTTGCCAGTTTAACAGTTCAACATTTTCTTATATAATGCCTGATGAGGTTAGAGAACACCTGACAAGAGATCAGAGACCATTCCTTCATCCAGAATCACTCCAGACCCTTTAGATTCACTGCTCCATGACGGTGCTTCTTCTCTTCAGTTCACCTCACTCATTTTCTACAGGGTTCAGGTCAGAGGACTGGAATGGCCATAGCAGATGCATGGTTTTGTGCCTAGTGACCCATTTTTGTGTTGTTTTTGAGGTTTGTGTTTGGATTATTGTCCAGTTGAAAGATCCAAACATAGCCCATTATAAGATTTCTAACAGAGTCAAGTCACTTATATATATATTTTTTCTTTTGGTATTTGAGAGAATTAGTGATGCCATGTGTCTAAACAAGATCTCCAAGACCTCCAGCAGAAATTTAGGCCCACAACATCAAAAATACAGCAGTACATTCATCTTGAGTATTTGCTGCTAAAAAGCTATTTTTTAGTTTCGTCTGACCATTGAAGCCAGTCCCATTTGAAGTTCCAGTTGTGTCTGATAGCTGAATATACTGGAGTTTGTTTTTGGATAAGCGAGGAGAATTCTTCTTGAAACCCTCGCAAACAACATGTGGTGATGTAAGTGTTGTTTAACTATTTTTTAAAAGGTTGTCTGACCCCAAGACTCAACTATTTTCTGCAATTCTCCAGCTGTGGTCATTGGAGAGTCTTTAGCCACTCAAACTCTCCTCCTCACCGTGCATTAGGACGATATATACACACGTCCTCTTCCAGGCAGATTCATAACATTTTATGTTGATAGGAAATTCATAATTATTGCCCTGATGGCGAAAATGGGAATTTGCACTACTCTAGCTCTTTTCTTAAAGCCACTTCACTAATTAGTGAAGCTCAATTATCTTTTGCTGCACATCAGAAATATATTCTTTGTTTTTTCTCATTGTGATGGGTTGATTACTGGAATTTGGGCTTTGTTTTCCCTCCTATTTATATATATATATATATATATATATATATATATATATATATAAAGAGACACACATACAGCATATGTTTTGAAAATATTTACATGTTTTTACATGTATATATTTATATTCATAATTTATATTATATATAAATATATTTAATAAATAAATGTAACATATTTTTCTAAAATATATACATACATATGTATTTATATATACATAATAAATATACACAGTACACACACATATACTATGTAAACAAAAACTTTTATTTTTGGATGCAATTCATCGCGATTCATATTTTTGGATCAACAATTACATTTTAATTTATTTGTTTTAGTTTATTACATTTTAATTATTTTAGTTTATTTTTTATTTCCAGTTATCATTTAGTTTATTTCAATTTTATTTAAAGTTTAAAAAAATATTTTTTATGGTTTTGGTAAACAATAATAACCCTACATTGCACAGAATTTTACTCTCTCACACACACACACACACACACACACACACACACACACACACACACACACACACACACACACACACACACACACACACACACACACACACACACACACACACACACACACAGAGAGATTTAAATACCTCAATCAATAGGATTGGGTTTTATATCGGTCAAAGTAATAAGAGTAAAGAAGTTCTACACTTGCCAGCTTCCACGTTTAGAATCCTTTCCAAACGGTCATGAACATTCATATTCAAGTGAGGATAAAGGCTAACGGAGAAAATAAAATAAAATCTCTTTTCTTATTCCAGAGAGCGACTGTACGACTACAAACACTAATATCCATTTCATTTCCATTTCAACCATGTGTCTCTAGACACCAAACATACAAACACATTGTTTTTTTCTGTCACGGTGGGGACTTTATTTAATTTTGATATTTCAAACAAACCTTTACACATTTTTGTTTATTATTTAGACATAATTTGACAATAAATCATTTCGTTTCTTTAGATATTTTATCTTGAGGAACCCATCTCCCCACAGGTGATCTCGCCACTGATTTATTTGCTCTCCCCAATTTTTGTTACCACATTTCTTTCATATTACGCAAACCGAAATGTGAATACACTGTGCCATATTTTGGAATTAGAAGCTCCAGCTTCTGTACAGTTGATGTTTTTGGATGGCATATTTATGTTAAGTTAATTTAAAGTGCTAATAATGAATCATAAAACAAAACAAAAATAGGAGTGCAAGAAGTTAATTTCATTCAGAAATGTATATCATATAAAAATTGCCTTGAAAAAGTATTTTAAAAGTAAATCACGAGCATTCATCATTCTCAAGCATCAAGAAGAGGAATGTACACAGTGAAGACCAGGCGCTGCTGCAGTTTTCTTCGGCCACTCTCAGCCTCTCGATCCGGTCAGGACAGTGAGTGTTCCCCGCGGTTGTCGGTAACGGGGCTCTGGAGGAGGGCCGCGTGTCCTTCAGTCTGAAGTGCGCTTCTGCGGGCGCGCTCCGGCACATACCGGCTTTGACCATCGCCGTAGAGTCGCGACACAATCTCCTCTGCTTTTTCAGAGAACGGGAGATCTGTTTCCAGTATGCGTTGGTATTGGATGCGTATTGTTGACATGCTGTGGGCTTCGCTGCATATTCGCAGCCGACAGTCTTTGCCCCGTTTTTACACGTGACTCCCAATACAAACGCATCATCCCCG
Organism: Gymnocypris eckloni scoliostomus; assembly: GCA_027564155.1. Classification (NCBI taxonomy): domain Eukaryota; kingdom Metazoa; phylum Chordata; class Actinopteri; order Cypriniformes; family Cyprinidae; genus Gymnocypris; species Gymnocypris eckloni. The sequence goes on along the minus strand of CM050426.1, from coordinate 18,950,212 downwards.
CGCACCGCGCTCCACGAGCACCGCGCTCCGTCCTTCAGCGAGAATCTCCCTTTCAGGCCACTTTGATTCCGCTGACCTCTTCTCTTCCCCTTCCCCTCTGTCTGCGCTCTCCTCCCTCTATCTCTCAGGCTGTCCACCTGTGCGAACTGCTGCACGATACAGGCGAAGATCAGAACGAGAGCAACGTCTGTCACGCGTTTCATGTTCTCACCGGAATTACTGTCACACAAACTGCAGGAAAAACTGGACGTGACATTTGTGGTCACAGATGTTTTTCCCCGAAAACAATACAAGAGTGCTGCGAAATCTTTGGTTTTGCATCTGAAGTTCGAGACTGCCATTTATAGAGCATCTCGCGCATGCACCTCCCTCAGTCTTCAGTCACAATACACATTCTTGCACGTGTCTTGTTCTGGGATATTAATCTGGCAAGCGATGAATTTTGATAGCATGTCTTGGTTTATTTATTGATCATAACTGATCAGCATAGTACAAAAGAAACTCCATAGCTTTCATGTGAATGTTCTGCCAAACTGTTACAACTTGAGGACTGCAATATTAACTTTACAAGACATGTAGGCTAAAGTCTCGACTCAAGATTAATTTCTGTGAATCGGTTCATTTGAACAGTCGGACACAGACACTGCTGGCCTAATGGGGTGGGGGTTGTGTATTCTGCGAAGGAGGATCGGCTCTGCATGCACCAAAGAAACAGTTGAGAACCGACAGGTTTTCACTATTTACACTATTTACAATTGACAGCAGACAGCATCTTGTAACAGAAACTATAGGCCTATACGTATTTTTATTCACTCTTACATGATAAAATTATCTGTATGTTAATAGCCTAAATTTTGTATAGGCCTAATGTAATTTTAGCCAAAATATTGCCTGCCCTCCTCTTACTATATTGTAACAATCTATGTATTTAAATGTTTAAACAGTAATAAAATACAAAATAAAAACACATTTAGCAACTGAATACATTATTTTGTTGGACTATGGGTACCATACAATTTTGTATGATAAATGCCCTCACAGACCTGCACCTGAGAGAGCTTTCTCTGATACGAAGAACTGTAACACAATAGCGCTCTCTACTGTCACACTCATGCAAATCACTCCTAGAAAACCCCAAAATGTATTCAGAACAAACACAAAACAAAACGAAACGTATACATTTAAGTATTACCTACTCCACTACAAAATGTAATTGCTAAATTAAAAATGTATATATTACAGTCTGAAGTGACCTGTGGCTCTATAGCTTTCAGAAATTCTGACCCATAATTGGTAATCACTCATAAATATGTAACATAGCATGATTAATACACACATATAGTATTCAGTACACATAATAAGATTACAGTCCTCATCATATAGTTTACAGTTGGAGAACAAAAATTACGCTCAACATCTAAATTCATTGACAACTAGCAGTGTAATCTTGTCAGTTCGTATAACATTATGAGTCTACATTTGCAATACAACGTATTGATGGTGTTCCCAAAGTCCTGTCAGTCATAACACACCTCCATTTCTCTCCATCAGTCCAAAACCTTCATGCTGTTAGACATTTGGAGTCATCTTGGATGGGGTTTGTTGTCTGCAGGATTGTGATTGACTGCAGTAGTATAAAGAAAGGACACAGGTTTCAGATTCAGAACTTATATATATATATATACATATTTACAAGTTTACATTATATTGCAAGGAGGAAGTAAGCTACTTTCTTTGAATGTGCAAGACTTAAATTCATTAGGTAAATAACTAAAAATAACAAAGTCCAGTTAAAATATTTGCAATACAAACCAGTGCATATTTAGAATTATGATTACATTGATCAATTATACGATCAATACTAGTCTGCAATATCAAGCAACCTGTTTTTGGACAGGTACAATAACTGGAAGCGAATGACACAGGAAGGCCTTGCACATTCAATTTACAAATGTACAAACCCCTCTTACATTAAAAATAAGGTGGAAATGATATGTTGATAAATGTTTTTGGTCATTAAAAAAATCCTACCTTTTTCTTAGTTTCTGAACCACCCTATGACAAAGGAACAGACACCCTGAAATGAGCGCCAGCAGTAGTCCTGGGCAAGTTTCTTGGCCTCACTCGTGGGTACCTGCGTTGTTGGTTGTGGCACAGTAGGTTTGGTTGTAATAATTATCCTCTGTGTGGTGGATTTGATAGCTTGATTTGGCTTGTCCTGAACAGTTCTGGCTGGTTGGGTTCTTAATATTTGTGGTCTAGTAGGCTTTGGCCTCTGCTCTCGTCGTCTCTGTTGTGGTCTCATCTGCACAGGTCTGTCAGGCGCTGGTCTGTAGGGCCATTCCATTGGCTCGGCGTGTGATGAGGAAGCACTTTTGAAGACCATCTGGGCCTCGTCCGATGCTCTCCTGCACATGAGAGGCTTGAGGACGCGCTGGCCCTTGCAAGCATTCGGCAGCTTGCGGAGGTCCCACATGATCTGCCTATAGTAATGCAGTGGGTTGTTGTTGTAAGAGCGGCAGACCTGAGGCTTGCCTTGGTATTCGCACCAGTAAGAACGCTCCATGCCCTGGCAAGAGATGCGGAGCTTCGTCAGATCGCCTTGTCCTGTCACGCTCAAGCTGCATTCATCTCTGGTGCCTTTGGTAATAAACTCAATCATGTCTTCCCAAACGTTCCTCCCGTGTCCTGGCTCGATGTCGTCGTGATCCTGGCTCTGGACGAGAGCTGCCCGGAGGCAGCATGTAAGCAGGACTGTGCTTGTGATTGTCCACATGTTGTGAGGCACTGACACTGGCGGAGAGACTTCTGACTCCACTATTTAAAGGCTTTGGTCACAAAGAGGGTATTTTGAAGTTAAAAGTTGCCCCACAAGTTGGCTTTCCGCCTGGGGAGTGTATTGTTTGCTTGACCATCTGGTGACTGTCAATAAGAAGCAGGGACACATATGTAACCAATTGAGGAAATGTTTAGACACAGTAAGTAGAACGGAGAGCGGCCCTTTACGATCTCAATTCCGGAACTTTTTTGCCATTGGTTGTGTAGTCCACAGTACACCGCAGCTATATTAGTTTTCTAGTCATGTTTTGTGTTTGTGTTTATGATGTTGGGAAACAATCTGTCCACGCCCTCCAATAAATCTTAATCTAGGGTTATGCGAGTACTTAAAAAAGAACCAGTTTAGTGGACTTGTGTGACCAAACAGTCTTAAAAGTAAAGGTTATTTTTGGCATTGTTGGTTCTATGAAGAACCTTAAACGTCCATGGAACCTTTCCATTCCACAAAATATTTGTACAGCAGAAAAAAAAGTCTTAAGATTTTTAAAATGTCCTTCAGACTTAGAAAAAAAGGTTATTTTAAAAACTGTTCTCTGAAAGGTTCTTTAGGGCAAAATCATTATTTTCTGCAGGGGTGTCAAACTCAGCTCTCCACAGCCCTGCACGGTTTAGATTCAACCCTAATTAAACACACCTGATCCAGGTAATCAAATCATTTAGGCTTATTTGAAAACTACATGTGTGTGTGTTGGAGCAGGGTTGGAACTAAATTCTGCAGTGCTGCAGCCCTCCAGGAACTGAGTTTGACACCCCTGTTCTATAGCATTGCTTGAAACCCCCCTTTTAAAACCTTTATTTGAGTGTATGTCAACCTGAAGCAACATGTTGTTTCAAAGCAGTCATGTTGGCTCAAATGTGATAAAATGTCATCTGTTTCTGTCACTGAACTATAGAAGCCATATTTTTTTTTACCTCAGAATAAAAAGAGATTATAAAAGGTAATTTTGAGATAAAGTTTACAACTTTACAGTATAAAGTCACAAAAACTTCTGTTTTTTAATTGGAAATATTTCATACTAAACATAGTATTAACTTTAATGCAAAATAAATGATTTTGACAATTCTGCATTAAGGATTATACTCTATTAAAGAGATGAGGCATGCAGTTAGAGGCCATTAGTGAAAGTGTGTCTGATCTTCTGTATCACGACAGGAATTGAAATACGTGAATTGTAAACGTCCAGAAGAAATCAGCTCAGCTAGAATCGTAGGATCTGTGGCTGTGTGAGAGGCCAATTACAGCCAATTTTGGCTTCCTTTGAAGTGCTTTACGGGCTTCCACAAGTCCCAGACTTTCTTTGCCTGTCTAACTCATACAGACTTTTCTAGAGAAAACTGACAGATGACAAGTGTTAAGGCCCATTCATACAAAGGCAAGTAACTATATAATAATATTATAGTTTTATATAGGATGTAGTTAAAAAAAGTTATACATTTAAAAATAACAGCACAGATGAATGATATCACTAATCACTTTTACACTATATGAATGATGAAAACACTGAATCAGAACAACTGATCAGAATCCATCCTGCTTTAAAGAATTACAGTCATCATGGGTAGAAATCAGTTCTGGGTCTAAAATGACAACAAAAGTGTCCCTGATATTTGAAATTTCCTATTTGTTATATAATATTTGATGTAGTTCACAATATTCTTGTCAATTACTATTTTTCAATGAACTGTCAAAATTATATATACAGGTACATCTTAAAAAAATTTGATTATGGTGAAAAAGTTCATTTTTTCTTGTAACTTATTTCAAAAAGTGAACCTTTCATATATTTTAGATTCATTACATGTAAAGTAAAACACTTCAACAGTTTTTATTTTTTTATTTCGATGATTAGAGCTTACTGCTCATGAAAGTCAAAAATCAGTATCTCAAAATATTAGAATATTTACATTTGAGTTTCAATAAATGACCATCCATACAGTATAAATTCTGGGTATCTCTTGTTCTTTGAAACCACAATAATGGGGAACACTGCTGACTTGGCAGTGGTCCAGAAGATGATCATTGACACCCTCCACAAAGAGGGAAAGTCACAGCGGGTCATTACTGAAAGGGGTGGCTGTTCAAGGAGTGCTGTATCAACGCATATTAAATGTAAAGCTGATTGGAAGGAAGAAATTGGGTAGAAAAATGTGCACAAGGGATGCTTGAGAATACTGTCAAGCAAAGCCGATTCAAACACTTGTGAGAGCTTCACAAGGAGTGAACTGAAGCTGGGGTCAGTGCATCAAGAGTCACCACGCTCAGACATCTTCAGGAAAAGGGCTACCAAGCCACTTCTGAAACAGAAACATCGTCAGAAGCATCTTACCTGGACTGAGGAGAAAATAACTGGACTGTTGCTCAGTGGTCCAAAGATTGATGCAGTAATTCATGGAAAAGGAGGCCCAACCAAATATTGAGTGCATAGAAATGAACATACTTTTCAGAAGCCTATTTAAAAATATAAATATTTTTTATCTTATATAATATTCAAATTTTCTGAGACACTGAATTTTGGGTTTTCATTATCTGTAAGTCACAATCATCAACATTTTAAGAAATAAAGGCTTGAAATATTTCACTCTATGTGTAATTAATCTATATAATATATGGGTTTCACTTTCTGAAACGAGTGACAAAAAATATTGACCTTTTTCATGATATTAATTTTTTTTTTTTAGATGTATACCTGTATATATATTTTAAGCCCTCTTAATAGTGAAGACATCTATGAAAATCAATTCTGGTGAAAAAGCATAAACAATTTTTTTTTAACATTGGTTGTGTGTTTTCGTGACTTTGTAGGATTTGTACAAACAGAAGTATTTCCTTGTTTTCATTTTTTTTTTACAATCCCTCCCTTTATTCTTGTAATCGATCTTTTGTGAACTCGGTTTGAATGTTATATACAGCAGTTGAGCTGGGAATTTACAACACCAGAAAATTTTTTCATCTGAAATTTTATTCACAATATTTTACAGTTTTAGCCAGCCAAACCACATGGACTTGAAAACCAACGGCACTGACAACCAGGCCCACCACAACTAAACATCATCCAGCTAGCTTGAACCCCAAGTATGCGCATGCTACGTGTGGTATGGCAAAAACAGTGAGACTGTGAGGTGACGGGACCTTTTCTGGATATAAATCAAGTACAACATTTTACCTGAGGCCCTGATAACACTGTCATATACACAATGACTGAAGGATCTGAGCAAAAATATGTAGCACCTGACATAATGTCTCTAACATTAAACATTTGGTGGCGTAATTGTCAATGACTATGACAGCGTTAAATAGGCTCCGTAAAAGTCGTTGTAAATGGGCTCTGTAGTCTTCTCTTGCTCTCGTACAAGCAAATGTCTCTCTGAGGTACATTCACTCGCTTTAAAGTTGACTAAGTTCACATATCGACAGATGTATGTCCACAAATATTGTTATATCAAGTAAACAAAAAGCCCTAAAACCTGAGACCTACAATGAAACAAGATTTGGTGTCACACGGCAATAATTAGTAGTTTACAGTAATCCAACAATGTGTTGGAGAACAACTGTCGTTAGAACAAGTCAGCAAAATTAGGAGCCGAAATATTATTAATAACTGATATATTCAGCAAAACTACATAAAACAAGCAATCTTTTAGGGGTGTTACACTAAATCCAGATGCATCATATCTTAGATTTTCACGCATAAACGCATATAGATGTCTCAAACTGTTAACCACAGCTCAGTATCAAATGTGGTTTAGTGATCTCAGCTTCAATAACTAGGTAAAACTAATGAAAGACCTGCTCTTGTGATTTGTGGCTAACACTAGCTAAAAATCTGAAAAGGCAACAATGCATTCACCCTTGAAATAGGCTTGACAACATCTATCTGTTCCGAATTAGCACTAAGCATGTTTTCGAACATCTACACATCCTTGTTTACGTGTAATATTTGTGGCTCATGGGTGGCTGGCTTTATCAGTTTCAATAAAAACCCATTCGGCCTCTCAGTGGACAAGACTCGGCAACATAATGAATTCTCCACAATGTTAAAAAGTACTATAAAGAGAGAAAAAAGATACAAGGAAAATAAGAATGTAGTAGTCGAAGCACTGTTATGCTCGTCACACGTCATTTCTCAATGATTGTAAACAAAGACGCATGTAGTAGTTGAAACAGCCATGTACCGTGAAGCCTCTCTATGACAGGATGTGACATCAGAGAATAGCTCGTTGAGGGGACAGTCCACAAGACAGTGCTATAATCATAAGGGTGCAAAATAGTCAAAACAACAATAATTCGATAAGTCATCTTGATGTGATGGGAACATGGACAACAGGTCCCAGCTTCAAGTATGTGAGTTTCCTTTTCTTAAGAGCCGAGTCTGCTGTTCACAGAGAGAGTCTGTGGTAAAGAAGAAATTCATAGTGAGAGGAACATATTAGACAATGCATATCATATTTGTATTAGTTTTTTACTCTATTTAGTGGTTCTCAACCAGGTGACTGGGGCCTCAAGATGATTTAAAATAAAACAAAACAAACATTCAAATAACCTAAAACTAAATCCCAAAACATGTTTGAATTTACACTCTCAACATTTTCTTTTCTTTGAAGAACCAGGGTTCCTTCTGGATAGATGAAGAAACTTTTATGAATATACAAATTTCTAGCTCTAAAAAATATTTAATTGGGTAGAAATTGTGGGGAATTTTTTAATCCTTTTCCAGTAAATGACAAACAGCTGGAATAATCATGGGGCTTTCGAATATTGTTGTTGACAGTGGGGGGGCTTCAGGGTCAAAAAGGTTGAGAAGCACTGGTTTAATGTAAACAAGGCTAATTTAAACAACTTACATTCCACAAAGGTTTAATTACAGTTTCCAATTTCACTGTAGGAGAAAAGAAACAAATATTGCAGAATTACACCCGCTGCGCAGTTTCAGAATGAATGATAAAGGACAAAGGCTGATACGAATGAACTGGTGCACATGAGACGTAAGAGGGGAGATGAGATTTTAGACCAAGGTAAAGAAACAAAACACACAGTGAGTGCTGGCATCTATCTGTTTGCAGAGCTGTCAGGAATGTTTGAAGTCAAACATTGGTGGATCACAATGATATGGGCGAGTGGTTAGTGATGGACCCTAAAAAACACAATTCACACGAAGCTTTGCAGAAATGGCAGCAGTTATCCAGGCGGACTGCATCAGAAGATGGAATGCAAAACTAAACATGCTGTTGGTGATGACAGAAAAAGAAAAAACAGAAATATTTTAAAGTTCACGCCAATAGAGGATACATGGACAAAAGAGAAAAGGTTAGGAGACAATCAAACAAATGCATACTATGCTTGAAGATGCTTGTTAGAGAGAAAGATCCAGTCCATTTGCTCTCATCTGCAGCTCTCAGTACCTTTCTGTAGTTACAAGACAGACCATCCTCCTCAGAGTCACCAGTCTGCGTGGCGCGGGGGCGCAGAGGCCCGTGGGAATCGAGTCATAGTGTCAAAGGTAGGGATGCTTGAGGCACAAAGGGAAAAACTGTTAGGCCTGGAGTGTTTTTAAAATCCACACACACCACTGAGATGCCTCCATCAGCTCTCCACCCATCTTTAACCCATCAATAGAAGAGCAGGACGGGGCTTTCAAAATGACACGTATAGCTCTATTGCTAATAATGAAAGGATGCTGTAAGGGATTTTTATTTGGAACTCCTCACATAATAAATGTGCTACCACCTTACAGAAATGACATTTAGGCCTATCAGTGATAGCAATAGGCTAAAAAAAGAAACAATCAAACAATTAGAAACTCTCTGTTATCAGCTACAGCAAATTTCCAAGTTTCACTATTTCAATTGTAATCAAGCAATTCCACACTTGAAAATGTGAAAAACTTGATCAATGCTTCATTATATCTTAGCACAAGTGGAAAGACATTAAGTCTAAACTTGTGACATCTAGACTAATACATTACTACCATTTAAAAGTTTGGGGTCAGAAAGTCTTATATATACAGTATTATTTATATATATATATATATATATATATATATATATATATTACAAAAGACTTCTGTGTTGTTCTTTTGAACTTTTTCATTAAAAGATCTTGAAAAATAATGTATGCCAGCTTCCACAAAAATATTACGCATCACAAATGTTTTCAACATTAATCATGATAAAAATATTTATTGATCTGCAAATCAGCATGTTAGAATGATTTCTGAAGGATCAGTTGAGACTGAAGCCTGGTGTAATGGCTGCTGAAATTTTTGCTTTGCCATCACAAAAATAAAAATAAATTAAATTTTTAAATATATATATATAAATAGAAAACATTCATTTTAAATTGTAATAATATTTCACAGTATGACAGTTTTTAATACATTTTTGCATAAATAAATGCACGCTTCTTTCAAAAACATAAAAAACCTCATCGACCCCAAACATTTGAATGATTTGTATCTGTGTTGTGTCTGTATGTAAGCTCTGTGTCATTCTAGCCCACCATCCTGACCTCTGTTACAGGTTTTGCTGTTGAAACACATGCCATTAGTGAGGAGTTAAAGAGAAAGACCATTCACAGCCATAGCAGCCCAGTGCGAATTTCAAGAGTCATGCAAGTAGATCAAAATTTGAATAAATTCATAAATGCGAATTCTGTCAGGCAATAAATTCTGCATTATCTAATGCATTTAGTGTTAATATAAATTCAAATATCATGCAAGATTGCAAAACACAAATGATACATTACTGCTGTTGAGTTAGCCAACATGCAAGCACAAGTTTAACAATGAAAACAAGATTAAAAACAATTAATAACAGACTTCCAGGTGCTTGTTTGTGCAAAGGGCAATTTCAAACTGTGCATGCATCAGAGCCCTGACACGTCATTATCACCTCAATCGATCTGTTACCCCAATGCATGCAGTTTATTAGCGTAACACACGCAGGGTGTATGAGGATATGGTTCCGATTACCTTACCATTACAGGATTTTGGAAACCTTCTAAATGTTCATTATAATAACCATTAATACCAATTTCCAAACTGAAATAAAACATTACATAGACAAAAATCAAACAAACCATGATGTGACGAGAGAAATGGCATGTGACTATGAACAAGCTTCAATTTAAAGCGTTCTTGAAAAATGTACGCACAAGATAGAGTATGAAACAGTATAAATTGCAATTGTATCTTGTAAAATGTACAGGAATAGTTTTAAGGTGTGCTCTTAAGGTCTCAGTTTTAACAGCCCTTCATGTTAAACAAGGGAGCTTCAAAGATAACACACCAACACAAGCAGCGCCCTTCACCGAAGAAGCATTCCGAGGCTTAGAGCTTAAACCAGCACCATTAAGCAGAAAGTTGTATGTACAAAACAGGAAAGGGATGTCATTTTAGCAGTAAAGTTAGCAGGAGTATGAGGGAAAAAACATCTTACGTTTTCATGGGAATGGTCTCAATGCTAAAAAGATACAAGACAAGCAAAAATGTTACAGAGATGCACTGTAGTGGTGTACAGAGACATCACGTGGATGTCAAAACGGACATCTCTGGTCAAGACACTTGGTGACTTGTCAATCGCAATGATTCTTGACTGTAAACGCATGAATGCTCGAAAAATGCTAAAACAAAACACTTTTTGTACAATATATACATGTGATTCTAATAAAGTGCAAAGTGCTGGACAGAAAGACGAAGGATGAAGAAAGATGGAAATAGCAAGAATGGTTATCATAACGTGAAATGCCAAGTCCCTGAGACAGAGGAACTAGAAAGAACCGAGAAAAGAAACAGAAAAGAGCACAGAGAGAAAAAATATATATTAACTACTCAGGGCAAAAGATAGAAAAGAATGAGGCATTTGCACTTTCATATATTATGCATATTATTCATTATACAACAGTTATGTCTGGTCCAGTAATTCGTTTTCGTTAGAAGAGTAAAACAATATACAAATAATATTAAATCCAAAGTTCTGTCATGAAACCATAGATGGGGCAGGTTCTAGCTCAATCTGACATAATTACATCATTACTCACATTGCGCAGCTGATTTGTTTATATTCACATCAGCAGCCAATGAGCTCGCTGCTCAACATTCAAAAACTTGGCTAGTGTTTGCTGTAGCATTTGCAGCACGCTTCAGAAACCCTCCACCTTCCCCAGCTCCACCTGGATAGATCTGCTATGGGGAGATTTCATTTATGCTATATATGTGGGGTTATTTTCTATGATATATGTGCAGCAGCGGTATTTCGTACATGCTCACAGCAGCATGTCTGTGGATGTATTGGCAGTAACAAGTCTTGGTACTTGCTCTGCAGCAGCAGATCTATTCCGCCGAGACACATTAACATTTCCATGTATATTACGCTGTACTCTCTGAGAGTTATCACAACAGAACTTTGTTAATAGAACATTAATCATTGGGGTGCTAAATAGCAATCACACATTTGGTGCATTTGGGAAACTTACTCATCATAGACATCCTCTGTGTCCATTCTGCGGTAGAACTTGGCAAGTTTGATAGACAGGATAATGCTAGGGAGCAGAAACAATGTGGAACAGCCCAGTCCAAACCAGAATGTGTTCTGCAACAAATAAACACAAGATTAAAGCCACCCAAAACTGCACTCTGCTTAACCATAAATGACACGTTGGATCAACATCAAGTGTAGCGTTAGTTCTGGCAGGTCACATTAGTAAAGCTTGCATCAGCTGACTCTCAGCTGATCCCCATCTACCTATATGAATATGGATGCTTAGATAGGTGTCATAGTTTGGATTGGCGGTATGGTTTTGTTCGGTTTACCCTGAGGGGTCATCACTGCTCTCCCTGCTCTTATCCATGCTAGGCTGCATGGATGCTCAGAGTTCTTACCCAGCACAGAACCATACCGCCAATCCAAACTGTATGCTAATCGTCAATCATCTTTGACGATAGTGGTCCTGACAGAAATACTCTCCATACAATTATTTGTTCTGACAAGAAGATTTTTCAAAATACAGAAAAAGTGGAATCTTTAGCAAGGGAAGTTTTCTATATAAAGGAATGTTCACATTCCAACATAGTGGTGATCGGGTGCAACATGTCCAGCCACGGGGAAATTTTTTAAGAAAAGTTTTACAAATAAGTTTATGTTTAAGCAAATACGTAGCCATCAGGATTCACTGACTGTGATTTACAAAGACCTCATATGATGGCAGCTTTGGATTAACATACAAGACTGTCAAATATTATCCTTATATTGTAACATTATTGTACTGTATACTTGGACATTACCTTGATACACTCATCTCAGAATCACTCCTAACTGTAACAAGCATTTTCTGTAAAGCTGCTTTGAAACAATATGTCTTGTGAAAAGTGCAATACAAAAAAACTTGAAATTAATTGTAATGACAACCAATTTAAAATAAAAATAAAGGTGAAACCAGCAATAAAACACCCAGGCTGAGGTTAAACACCTGAACTTTAACTATAAGTTTTTCCTGCTACAGTCAGTTCACGAGTTCACACTTACTTAATAATGAACTGAATAAATGGTATGCGTATTTGGCGTGCTGTCCGAGGAGATTATCTCTAGTCTTCAGAAATCCTTCAACTCCTCACTCCCAGTCCGTTTCACCCCAGCAAGGGGTCCGGGCCAAATGCCGAGCTCGGACCCTCTCCCGGCAAGGGGTACCCCGGCTCGGGAACTACTACCGAGCTCGGCATTTGGCCCGGACTCAAAGCTCCCCCTTGCTGGGGTGAAACGGACTGGGAGTGAGGAGTTGGGGTGGAGGAGGATTTCTGGAAGACTAGAGATAATGGAGGTAAGGCTGCTTGATTATTTATAGAGGTTCTCTAGCGTTTTATTGGATAGGATGTGATTACTGATTATGAATTGGCTGTGTTAATTATCCGTGCTCCTCCCGAAACTTGTTTATAAAACATCACATAATTATTTTGGGGTCAATCTGTGGGTGTCAGCGGAAAGAGCAGCTCACCACTAATTACTTCAGGTAGTTAGCAGTCTGAATGCTTCCTGCCATTACTGGTTATGATGTACACCATTTTGTGTGTGTGCCCTAGTGTTCCCTAACAGTAAAACACAATTTTGACCTTGTGAGGACATTTTTGTTGGACCCCATGAGGAATATAACTTACAAATCAAAACCTGAAAATGCAGAAAGTTTTGTTTTTGAAAGTTTATGTACCCATAAACATGTGTTCTGCCACATTTTGGGGCAAATTTGTACCCAGAAGTGAGCAAAATCAGATTTTTTTTGAGAAGTCTTAATTTGTGAAAACAACTAAAACTAAGTAAACCACTTTTAAATCATATCCTATCTAAAACTAACTATTCCAATGGATCATTTCAGTTAAGCTGATCCCAATCATAGAATGCAACTGCTTTGGTGCCATTCATACATGTGCAGTGGTGTACAGAGGAAAGGGTAAAACACACAGGGCCTCATTCACACATGGGTTTGTGTGACGGGGTCAAACACCCTGACCTCTTATAAATCCCACACACACTTGCCTATAATTTCAGATAAAACCTGGCACCTCCTTCCTTCCTCATGGGGTTTCGACCACACACATGCAAAAGCACAGCAGTGCAGCCCATCCCGCCCTGACTGGGTGTTCTACACACTTGACTTTTTCAGCCGCTGCCAGAAACACTAGTAACCCTTACAATCTCTTACAACAAAACCGCATTTCACATTTGCCTTTCATATATACGACTACCATGCAAAATTTGAGATTTGTACGTTTTTAGTGTTTATGAAAGAAGTCTCCTGCTCACCAAGGCTGCATTTATTTGATTAAAATACATAAACTGTAATATTGTGAAATATTATAAATGTCAGAGCTCAAAATAGACGTTTTGTTTTAATATTTTACAATTAATTTAAAAAGGAGTCTTCAGCAGCCATTACTCCAGTCTTCAGTGTCACATGATCAGAAATCATTATAATGTGCTGATTTGGGACTCATTTTTTTTTCTTTATAAAAAAAAGAATATATAAATAAATAAATTCACAAAATGCTTCAGAGCATTCACAAATGCCTCCTTCAGAGGACTTGCAATATAACTGAATAAGTAGTTTGGCCTTCTTATATAATGTTAAACTAAGTAAAACACTGCTCTTTTATTTCATGGATGTCAAAATATAATGGGGTTGGAAGGACATGGAGGTGAGTAAATGATGAGAACAATTTCATTTCCAGTGGTTTTAGTGCTGATGGTCATCTTACCATTGAATCCAGCAGGAAACTGCAGCCCAGGATCTCGGCCGTGTCCACAATGTTACTGAGTGGTTTACAGGTAGCGACCTCGAGGGCCAGCTACAATGAGGCAGCAAAACAAAAGGGTTTCAAGCCAAAACAATGCAGAAGAACGGACTAATCGCCACCGTTCTAACATTAATACTATTTCTGATAGAAATACTCACAGATGTTCTTATCCAGTCGATATACTGCTTGAAATAGCCAATAATAGTCTGCTTGTATTTCTCGGTTTCCTGTTTGAGCATATATTAACCATCAGTACAATACAACTATACACCAAACATTCAGACATGATTTTGTTATTTCACATTACCTGATTGATCACAAACGTTGCATTTTGGGAAATTAGGTACTGGGCGGCATCAACGGCTGCTAGTACGTCTCTAACTCTGACCTAAAAACAATGTGTTTACTGCTCATCAGAAATGCATGAGTTCTGGAATGCATCTATTGTGATATTTGTAAACTGGTTTTAAAATGAACTTACAGGCAGGTCTGAGGACGTCCTCTCCAGAAGTCTGATGCTCTGATTTAGTATGCTCTTTAATAAGAAAGACAATAGACACACACAAAGCATGAATCATGTCCAAATGATTTATAATCTGAAATGCTTGTAAAAAGGTACAAAAACTGTAAACGACCATTTTGGAAACTTAAGATGACAGTTCAAGGGAATCGGCAGGGTGACAAAATGCCATGCAAACTCGTAGTTGCATTACATGCATCACATGCACATTATGCAACAAATAAATATTGAATGTGACACAAAACTGTTGTAGTAATATGATACAATTGGGATACAGAGGAAATCATTTGATGAACTTTATAATTCACATCTCATATAGATCACATCTAATTGGTAAAGCAACTAGTATGCACTGGAAGAGAAATGTCCCAGTCTTGCAAATGCTTTAACCAATGGTGTGAAAACAACACAAAACATCACCATTTTCTGTTTGATGCCACTTGATGGACAGAAATTCAACACTTCACTTTAGACCAGTTTATTCATTTGTAAATATACAAATGTACATACCTGGAAGTTTAAAAAAAATTAAATAGCACAAAGATAGGATGAAGCTGCTTGTTTTTATGATGTTATTACAGAAAAAGGAGAAAACAACTTGCAGGTTATGCAGTTATTACTGGAAAGCTTACCCTTGCTTTCACATATTTCTTGGAAGCAATAAATCAAGTTGAATGTTAAAAATAAACAAAAAGAGATTGTTGAAAATCAGTCAGGATACAAACATCTTTCAGAAGTTTTTCATTTGCAATCAGTACCATAGATAAGAAAAGATTCATCAGAACCATTCATGGATAAGTACGTAATCAAAGAAATTAGCATCAGTGAGACAGGGATAGATTACCATGGACTGCTCCAGTGGGATGACTTGTTGGATGTGGATCTGCCTTATAGTATTAGCATGTCCCTTTAATGAGGTCTGCAAGGTCCCTTTAGACTGCAAAAGAGAGAGATCCAGGGGAAAGAAGAATCAGCCCCAGAAAAGTTCATACAGGTGGTAACCATGACACTGAATTTCAAGTAATATTAATCAAATATGGAGTAATTATACTTTACACAGTAACTTCTTTTACATTTTTTTTAATTAGACTGCACAGAAATCAGAAAGCTCATAAATCTTACCAACTGATCAGCTTGAGCATCAAGTTGACTAGCGAAATCAACTAGATCAATGCGAGTCACTCCTTTATTAACCTGAGAAGACGAGCAGAAACACACGAGAACTCACAGGACATAGCTGCAAAGCCTATGGTTTACAAGTTTCAATAAAACGTGTTCATGTAAGTATGTACCTCCTCCAAATAGGCAGCAAAGTCAATCTCATTAATGCCAGTTTCAGTGAAGCTGATGAGATTCTGTTTGCCTTCTGACTCCAGAAGAATGATGCCACGCAGGTCCACCTTCATCCCTTCAAACTTCCTCGACACATCCTTGGAGTACTGCAGAAAGAAAAGAGGCTCTGTATAAGATTCTGACATGAGTCTGGGAACTCAGCGTGGACTGCCATGAGGAAATACTGTAGAACATCTGACCAGTGGGACCATTAGTAAATAATAATTATATTACAAAAAATATATATATTTGGTCATTTTTTAGGTACTTTTTATTTTTGTATTTTATAAAATATATATAATATGTAATAAAATGATAAAAATAAGGAATACATATACATAACTCATTAATACTAATAAATGCCATTTTATTTAAAATGTTATTATATTTTTTATATTATGTTTATTCCATGTTAATTACATTTTTGTGAAAAGTTTTTTAAATGACCACCTGATAGTTATGTTCTCTCTACATGATTTGAGAAACTCTAACAAGCATCCTGTACATCATTGAGAGCACAAACATCTGTCCGTCTGTAAAAAGCAGGTCACAGGATTTTCTTTATTTTACATTTCATAAAGATCCTAGAATGTTCCATTTAATGTGGTCCTTTAATGTGGATTTTGGATCCTTTGTGACACTGGATCAAGAATGCTGGCTTGAACGCTTTTAAGCGAAAACAAAAATCGTTCTGCTGAAATGAAGGAATTTATAGATGCTCTATATATAAAATGTTTCAAATGGTTATGCATGAAATGTTTTAAGATATTTTGCTAGTTCCAAAGAACAGAGAGAAAAACAACAACACTTGACTGGAAAAACATACCGTTCACTTTTTTTTTAACTCAAACCAGAAAATCGTGTGCATTTCCTTTAAGACACAATCCACACATCTGTACCCCAGAAACTGAACCTCAAACCTCAATAATTAATAGGAAGGATGTCTTAGCATTAGGGGCGACATTATTCAGCTTCAGAGTAAAATAAGACTGACTCTAAAATGAGTTAAAAAGCATGATGCACGGTAAATAAAATATAATTTCTTCTTTAAAAACCAAAACACAGCAGTATCCCTAATCTCAGAGAGGGACTTTAAATGTCCGAGGGATTTTAGTTGTGATTTGCATGTGCACATGAACAGAGCCGTGATCCACTCACAACACTGCTGTTAAAGAAGGCCGAGATGTTGAAGATCTTATCCAGACGAAGAGCTGAGTAAATCCCTCTGTTGTCTTTACAATTACTGCAAAAGAGGAGAGAAAAAGATCTTTATTTCAGACATTTCATTCTCTGCTGCCATCTGCTGGACTACTGAAGGATAATGACAACTCTTGCAAAATGGCTCAGGAAAGTTAGGTCCGAGAAAATCTCAAGCATAATTTGTTTGCATATTTGATTCAACAAATAGTTGTGAATAAACTAAATTCATAGATTTTCCAAATATATATATTTTTTATAAAAAATAAAAACTTGAACTGATGGCACTAATACTTACTACTATAATGAACCTTTATTAGATACATATGACAAGGTTACCTGTAGAGAGAATATGCTGTAAGGTCCATCTCAGGATCATTGTACAGGTATCCTGGTATGAAGTTTCTCCAAGCAGAGTTGACCAAGTTGGGCGTATCTAACACCTACACACAACATGATCACATGGAATGAGACAGGCAGGCTTTTAACTTGTCTTATTTGGTCAATTTATTTGTCTTTTAGCATGCATACAATAGGCACTGTAAGTCTGAGCCCACCGATGAAAATGCTTGTGTTTTTGTAGTTTAAAACTAAAAATAATGACTAATAATATCATCCATCATAATATAAGAATATAATATATAACATTCAAAATGTATTAATACTATTTTTTTCATTTATTTTTCAATATGAGAGAATTGTTGAATTAAAACCATGAATCTCAGAAAGTATTTGTTTTCTCTCTCTTTTGTTGTAAAGACAGCAGCACCCAAGCTGCATAGATTGACAATTTCATTTAAAGCTCTATGATAATTTTCTCCCGCATGATTTGATATGATCCAAAGATCATCTTGTGCTTTAATGACAGCAAAACATATATAGCCGTGTTGTTTATCTTACCTTAAACAGCTGTCGGGTTTGAAAGGGTTCACACACAAGCTTTTCTAAATTCCCACCCGCCAAGAACAGAGCTGTTATCACTCCCATGAGCACCCAGGAGAACAGGAAGCTGAAGCCCACACCACTGAGAGACACAGGAAGAGTGTGTGAATGAGTGCAGAAAGGGCTGTATATTGCATCCATTTGATGGATTTGATATTACACTCAAACTCACGCCATGAGCAGGTTGCCTCCTGTGTTAGAGACACAGCCACGCGTGGTTGGAGTGGCGTGCCTGTCAAATCCCAGAATGCCACACAACAAACCCAGAAAATTGAAGGCGAGGATAAGCACAACCATACAGCACAGGGTAATACAACAAATCCACCTGGAAACGAAAACATTATGAACAACGTCAAGGGCACATGGAAGACTTTGCAGAGTAAGTTTTTGTCTTGTGGAGTTGAGTCCTCTGAAGTACCTGTAGAAATCCATCTGATCGACCTGAGGGAAGATGTCCTCGATCTGTGAGTGTGTGTGAGACATCATTTTGCTGAAGTTGGTCAGGGTGCTGTGAACCGGGAAGAGCTTGGTGAAAGTGGTGATGTTTGATCCAACGTCGTCCAGAAGAACCTTCACCCCTACAGAAAAGCCACAACATTATTAGAAAATGCTTCAGTGCAGATTTATTGACAATTTTTTCATAATCTATGCTATTTACAGAAAACGTTGCCTTATTGTACGTGCCCTGGGGAACAAGGAAAAAAACCTTTATAAAAGCATATCCACATCAGGCCTTACAAGGAATGTGCATATGCTAAATATTACAATACAAGTAATACGTTCTTTAAATCAATTACATGATTACACATTACACTATGTTAGTAAGGCAAAGTTTAAATGAATTTGATCTGAATAACATTAGTTTAACATCAGTACAATTTTACAGCATAATCTAACTTTAAATGTTAAAAATGTGTTAGTATATGTGGAAATTAATGTTCAACTATAATAATAAATACAAATAGTTGTTTCATGTTAGTTATTACATTTACTAAACTTATTGAAAAGTGTGACTGTTTAAATTTAGTAAGTGGATATTGTTTCATTATTGAAAGGGGATTCAGCATGATCTGAATTGTAGTCTAGATTTAATCTTTGAACTCACCTTCCACAATATTTCGGGTTTGATCTGTTACCAAGTTGGGAGTGTCATTGAATGATGCAAAGCCCTGTGTGACAGATGAAACGGTGTAAGAGTGAACAAAGCTGATATGCTCCTTGAATACAACATGAAATCCAAACTGACCTTATTTCATTTCTTCACTAAAAACGAATTATTCTCTCTATAAACAAATGTTCAAAAGGTAGCTGGTAAGATTTTTCTGTGTTTCTGAAAGAAATCTCTTATGCTCACCAAGTTTTTCTATAATAAAACAATTTAAAATGTACTTTATTCCTGTAATGAAAAACTATTTTCAGCAGGCATTTCTTCAGTCTTCAGTGTCACAGGATCCTTCAGAAATCATTCTCATATGTTAATTTGGTGCTCAAGTAATATTTCTTATTATTTTATACAATTTTTGTGGAAACTGTGATACTCTACACTCACACATGCGTATATACTGTATAAATAATAATATATATATATATACACGTATAAATACAAATACATGCACAAAACTGACCTCAACCCCTTCCCTCCAACTACTTGGATTAATTTCATTATGTATGACCACTTGTCTTGTTAAAATCAATTCTCAATGGATATTTTTTTGTTTTCTCTTGTTGAATATCCTGTTTCACTGTGAAATACAATATGTTCTGTCCTGAATCTATGCAAACACGTCATGAGAAATCTTAGAAAATCATACCTTTTCCACAATCTGACCTAGATCCGTCTTTAGAACTTCATTCACTTTGTCTAACTGGTTGGTCACATCAGGCAACTAAAAAAAAAAAAAAAGTTTAAAAATAATTGTGAACCATGTTGGTGACAATATGTTGGAAGAGAAGATGAGAATTAATTTCAGTACCGATGAGTAGTTGGCTGCAATTTCTAGCTTGGGAAGGGTGCTCCGTATGTTGCGACAAATCTCCGATGATCGTACATCTGTGCAGACAGGATCGTTGAGGGCGTTGCTAAGGCTGCCACGCACCAGGCTGAGGTTCGCCTGCAGTTTGACTGTTCCTTCCTGCAAAGTCTCCAAGGTCAAACTCACATTCTCTAGAGCATCCTTAGTGTCTCGCATTGCTAAGAGAGGAAACAAACGAGAAAACACACATAAATGAACATTCAACAACAGAGACAATAACCAAGACACACTTCATTCTGAAGGACATAAAATCCACACATGCATTTTTAATTTAAAAATACTTTAAATATTATCCATTGAGGTGAGACAAGATTGTCTTTGTATCTTTCAGTGCATTTAATTTTGGTTTTAAGACAAACGATGGGCAGGTTTCACCAAGGAAAGATACAAGAATACACATGGGAAAATAACTGGGCCAGGTTTTGTGGGAATAAATAACGAGTCAATCACAACTTTGTTACAGATAGATATGAGAAGGACCAGTCAGGGACAATTACAGTTTACCTTTAATGGCTTTCTCCACTTTAACTAACAAATCAAAGACAAAACAGTGAAATAAGATACCTCCAAAAGCAATGGATTGAATTTCCACATTATATTCTCATGAGAAATATAATATACTATGATTAATAGTATTCCCAGAAAAGGTGAAAGAAAGAAAAAAACCACAAAGGGCAGTGACATACTTCCAGTCATGCTGAGAGCCGCGTCGAGGGCGGGCTGCACATCTTTTCCCAATTCCTCATGTATCCTTCCACCCAAGATCACACCTACATCTGACGAAAGACCACAACATGAGTCCTCAAATCAGAAACACCCTCCATTCCACTCCCATGACCGATAGCATACTTACTCTCCAGGTCATACAGCACATAGTGCTTCACGGTGTCATAATTGGAGATCAGGTAATCAATTTGCTGAAGAGGAGACAACACAGCAATATATTTAGCAAACAGAACCTCGTTTGCCAGTACTAAGACATATACTGGATGAATACTTTTGCAACTATGCAATCAAATATAATGATATCTAAGCTGCTCAACTGACCATAGTTTCACACATTTATCCCTCCATCCATCCATCCATCTTTTCTGTCTGTCTATTCATCCATCCATCCATCTCTCTGTCTGTCCATCCATCCAACCAACCGACCAATCATCAATCATTTCCATCAATCATCCATCGTCTATTTCTCTGTCTTTCCATCCAATAACTATCCGACCATCAACAATTTCTGTCTGTCCATCAATCCATCCATCCATCCATCCATCCATCCATCCATCCATCCATCCATCCATCCATCCATCCATCCATCCCAGTGTAACAGTGCTGGATGTATTACTCACTGCTGGGGTCTGATTGGCGAAGGTGTGCAGGTCTTTCAGGTTACTCTTCACCAGTCTCCTCATGCTCTTCAGCTGAGAACTCAGGTTCTGATTGGCTGCATATGCACAAAGGACCCCTGCCCTGATGATTTAAAACAGAATCGTTCAAACAGCACAAACTAAATCAGATTCAAGCTAGAAAAACAAGAATAGGAACATATGTATGATTGTTGTGGCCCTTTTAGTAAAATACTCTTTGGAGTGTCAGTAGGGGGCAGCACTACAACACAATCCCAAGACGCATGTTCCTCATAACTGTTCTCTCTTCTTAGGATCCTTTTATTGCATCGCTTTGGCAATGTTCTCATACTCTGGCATACTTTTATTGAGAACTAAGAGGCAACATCATACTGCTGCAGGTCTATACAGGAAGAGAGTGCTTTTGTTATACAACTCAGTGAATAAATCCAAAGGAAACATTGTCTTACACAGTTACTTCAAACAAACTAGGGTGACTGTGAGCTCTCCTTAATTAGACTGAGAGACACTTCAAGGAAAAGCCAGCCCTATGTTAGAACATTTTCATGATTCACGCATCCTAATTGGGCTGTGCTCATGGGTACTGTGGGAGCCACTGAACGATGGCAGCACCATCATGCTAGGCGTTCAACTGCAGTCTGGGACAAAAGCCAGGACTGACTTATGCAACAATAGTGCAAACAGGAAGGCTTTTTGAGACATTATATAAAAATGAGTGAATCACGTTTTGTTAGTTTTTGTGCATAAATATGATTGCACCATACACAGATGAATATGTGGATCAGAATGCATCAATGCTTTCACACATTTCTGCAGGATGGGATTTATCACAGCTAGCAACACTAAAGATAGATGAATATGAGGCAACTTCCTGTTTCCGGATGCGAATGCAAAATACTTCCTATATAGAGATGACTACTAAAGTGCTCCAGAAGATGAGCCTGTGCATGCAACTTTGTTATTCGTCAACACTAGCTGAACAGTGTATTATTCTCTCTGTAGGCAACATAGATTTTTGTTAGAGATGTATTATGTTTAATACATGAGGAACAAGGATAAGCAACATTCAGAATATAAGAGAAGTGTCTCCCTTTCCCTTCACGAGGGGCACTTCAGATGAATTGGCCACATGCCCCACAGGATGCTGAGCTGACGGAAGAGGAATTTCAATCATTCAACACCTGTTTTGTGGCAGAATATTAATAATTTCATAAAAAATGATCAACTGACACATTTGTAAAAATAATTTATTATAAAAGCTATTCATATTTAATGATTCAATTTTTCAATAAATCATACTGTTTTATGGTAACTTTATTCGTAAGTACTAGTAAAAGTACTAGTGAAGTATTTTAAATTCAAACATGTAGAAAAGCTTTCTGGGAAATGAAATGTTCCTCAAACATGGACATCCATAAAATTAAATAAATAATATGCACATGTCTTTTGTATATTTTTATGGGTAATACATACTAATACATTACAAGTTCTATCATTTTATAATATACTGTTTTATCATAATTATTCATTATATTCTAGAATTACAACTAATAACAATAAATTATTTAAAAAAACACTACACTTGAAACAATTATATGAACTCAATTTTAATTTAGTTTTCTTAAATTCAATTCTGAATCCTATTTTGCTACATTTATCCAAATTCGGTTACAATTTAGGTCTGAAAGAGCAAATAGCAAACTGGTTTTAGAATTGCACACGTGATGAAATGCTGTGCTTTATATGCAGGCAATGGGCATTACAGAATGGTATCAGGGTAAGAAACAGACCACAGACTGACGGAGAATCAAAATGGGTGGCTGGCTACAAAGCCCTATTGTTTTTTTCTCCTTCTCACCCCCTTATTCTCCATGTCCTCCTCTCTCAGTCTGGTAAGCTGCTATCTGCTCTGCTCCGTAAGGTCAGGCAAAACATAGCAGCCAGTGAACAAAGGGGCTTTGAGGATGGCAAAGTGCATGCCACACAGAGGGCATTGAGATGGTCTAAAACTCTGCAGGGCACCTCATGTGAACCAGCAATAAATAAATAATACTACATTTAAGAATTTGTATTTCTTCATTAAATCTTGCTTTTAAAAATGGCTCTAAGCTCACTTTGGCATCATGTTGAAAATAGGCTTTGTAACTTGGGTTGGTTCAGTGCACTGAAGAATGTCTCTATAGACTAATGGAGGCAGGAATCACATTACTCCCACAATAATCGCCGTATTTAGCCAGAATGGACCCTGGGGCTGCTCCCACAGCATCCCTGTCTATAAATGCCTCAGTGGGGGTTTGAGGAGCGGGGTGGGGGTGAGGACCCCTTGACTGCCTCTTTATACAGAAGATGACCCACCGGGTTTGATTTCGCCATGAAGGCGTTCCAGGTCTACCTGTGGATTCCTCTGTGCTCAACAGACCTGTAATGTGATCAGCCCACCACCACGACACAGCCAAGCTACTGACCCAGACAAAGACAGCCACTGTCGACTGGAAAAGGAGGGTCAGTCTTTTATTTTAGAAGGCAAGACGGAAAAAATACTTTTACTAGTTTTTAATGTTGAACTACCATTACCACAAAATAAAATGCAAGCACATCGATTAAACAATGTGATAGATGTGACACATGGGATATAATTTACATAGTTATGTTTTTGTGCTTGTATATACATTTCTTTATAAAAGTAGCAATAAACTGCACATTTGACAGATTTTATCCCTAAAAGTATTATATGTAAAATACACTTATTTCATACCAAGTATAGTTCAAATCTACTAACATATTTACTGATATTTTTCTCGAGACGTACTGATATAAAAATGATAATTCAACTTTATTTGGAGTACTACTTGTGTACAATGCACATTTCTTAATATTAAGCCTGACATGTGTTTTAATATCACTATTGATGAGAATTGTATGATCTTTGAATAATATTGGTGTTTAATGCAAGATATTTAAAGTGTACGTAAAGTTTACTTGCAATAGTTCAACTTTAGCACAATCAGATATACTTCAGCATGTCTTTAGTTGGACTTCAGCACTACTTATTTTTATGTAAATCTATTTGTGGTATACTTGGCATTAACAAAATTATTTCAAATACAGTTTAATATTTATTTTTCAATAGGGATATGTGAAATGTTTTGGTAATTGTGTGCTTGCATATACATGTCTTTACAAGTTCTTCTATTCTTCTTCTACATGTCTTTACACGTTCATTTAAATTAAACAACTGTAAAAGGATGAATCGGGCTGGATAAACAGGCAATGAGTGTCCATACACAGTAACCTTCAATAGTTAAAAAGCTTCTCTGGAAACACCCAAAGACTTTTAAGAAGCTAATATTTAAGATGGGTTTGATTTGATTTTTTTGTTTCAATTTACATAGTCCCATGTGTAAATTACATAAACAATAGTGTGTAAATGCATTAACAAATATCATGTTTCAGTTTTGATGAAAAACAGTAATATAAAATAAAATAAGTTGTGTCCAAACTTTTGACAGGAAGATTTATAAAGCAGCTTATTTTCAAATTAGATTCCAGACGGTTTCATTATTCCAGAGGAAACCCAAATGTTCCTTTTATAATTCTCACAAGTTTGTGGAAATGGAAGCGGCAAGCCCCGTGTGTGCAGTGAAAGTAGGCCAGATCGGGCGGGTAACTGAAGTGTGAGACAATCATTTCTCTTTTCCATTCATGTGTAGGACAGAAGGAGGACACATGATTAAGCACACAAACAAAAGCATTCTCTCTCTCCATTCTGTACACCAAAATATTGTGGGAGTTTTTCTTTGAGCTGAATATTACATTGAAATACTCATTATTCATCATCGTAACAGACAGAAGAAAATCTAGACAGGGACTGCGTTACATTTGTATACAGTGGACTGGTGACATTAATATCTGATGATGGATCTATTTAAATGCTGCTTTAAAAAAAAAATCACAATATTGTAAATACACAGATAAAAAGTCAACTGTACAGCTATGTGCCAAAAAGAACTGTACCATATGACGACTAAAACACACACACACACACACACACACACACACACACACACACACACACACACACACACACCAGAGAGAGTCTGAGCAGTCACATCAGGACATATTGTCACCGTTACCATGGTTTCTCTCTCTTACGCAAACACATTCACACATTTTACTAGATATAACTAGATATAGACAATCCTCAGGCACTAGATAACCCAAATAAAGGTTTCTAAAACATATTAGCACAAAGGACCCCTTTCATAACCCCTAACTCTCTGAGGATCCTATAAGTCGGTATGATTTCAATTTCCAAATTCTAACTGAAAGACTAGTCAAAATCCTAAAGAGAGATCCACCAATCAGAGTAGCCGCTGTTACTATAGAAACTGCAAATGTCTTCATTAAGTCTTTCACACTCTTAACTTTGCAGTCCTGTTTTTTCCATATATATATATTTTAAGATTTTGCAGCATTGGTTTTATACTTGGACAGAACAATTCGTGACGCGATTAACCATCGAACTGCCGCATACAATGCCGGTATTCTGTCAGGAAACATGAGTGAGTACAAGTCATCATGTTATGCTCTCCGTCGCAGTAAGAGCCGCTAAACGCCGATACAGTGAGAGAAATTGAGTCACATTTCCAGCTCAATGACTCTCGACGCATGTGGCAGGGACTAAAGACCATCTGTTCCTCTGGAAACAACAACTCTGTGGAGGTGAGAGCAGACCCGTTGCTAGCCGTGAGCTAAACAACTTCTACGGCCGCTTTGAATGCAACAGCGGCGCGATTCTGCCGAGCAGCGTCAAGCAGCAGACAGAGCAGCAATGATTATGCTATCACCCTTTCAGAGGATGATGTTCGGAGGAACTAAGGAGAGTGAGCGTCAGAAAAGCAGCAGGACCCGATGGGATTACTGGCGGCGTTCTGAGGTCCTGTGCTGATCAGCTTGCTGGTTTGTTTACATCCATATTTAATGAGTCCTCGCTACCTCTGTGGTCCCCACCCCTTTAAAATCTGTCATTATCCCTGTGCCCAAGAACAGTAAACCCTCTTGCCTGAATGACTATCGTCAGTTGCCCTTACATCGACAGTCATGAAGGTTTTTGAAGACTTTTAAAGAACACATTTGCTCCTCCATCCCTGCTACTCTGGACCCTCTTCAGTTTGCCTATCGGCCAAATAGGTCTACTGATGATGCCATCTCCCAGGTACTGCACTCTTCCCTCACTCACATTGACAGCAAAAATGGCAACTATGTCAGGCTGCTATTCATTGACTATAGCTCCGCTTTCAATACTATAGTCCCCACCAAGCTGGCTGTTAAACTCTCAGACCTCGGCCTAAACACTTCACTTTGTGACTGGATTCAAGATTTCCTCACCGCCAGACCACAAGTGGTGAAAGTCGGCCAGTTCACCTCCAACTCAATCACCCTGAACATAGGAGCCCCACAGGGCTGTGTCCTGAGCCCCTGCTATACTCTCTATACACCCACGAGCGTGTCCTCTCACAGCTCCACATCTATCATTAAATTTGCTGATGATACTGTGGTCCTGGGCCTCATTAACAACGATGGCGAGACCGCATACTTGGATGAGGTGGAGAGACTTACAACATGGTGCCAGGACAACTGTCTCTCTCTCTGAACGTGAGCAAAACCAAAGAGCTGATCGTGGACTTCAGGAAGAGACAGCAGCGCCCACACTCCTCTTATGATCAGTGGGACCCCTGTGGAGAGGGTGAGCAGCTTCAAGTACCTCGGGGTAAACATCTCCGAGGACCTGACATGGACTACACACATTCAAACTCAGGTTAAGAAAGCCAGGCAAAGACTGTACCATCTGCGACAGCTGAGGAAATTCAGGGTCTCTCAGCTATCCTGAAAACTTTCTATTCAGGGGCCATAGAAAGTGTTCTGACTCAGTGCATCTCAGTGTGGTATAATAATGCCACAAACCAGGACTGCAAAGCTCTACAGAGAGTCGTGCGCTTAGCTGAGCGCATCTCGGGATCTACCCCTCTCTGCAGGGCATCTACCTCAAGCGCTGCAGAAGCAGAGCTGCTAAAATCACCAAGGACTCAAACCACCCGGTAACCATCTTTTCCGTTTACTGCCATCTGGCAGGCGCTACAGGAGCTTGATGGCAAGACAGAGAGACTGAGGAAGAGCTTCTTCCCTCAGGCCATCAGGCTCCTTAACACAAACTCTGTTCCATAAACTTTCACAAGACTCATTATTATCTGTAAAAATAACAAAACATTCATATTCTCATCATCCATATTGCCGCTATGTGTGCATACCCAGTACAACCGTTGCACATCCCTCTCATCCCTCCTGTTTATACTAATATTTATTAAGTCCCATATACTGTTTTTGCACATCAATTTGTTTTGCACATCTTACTGTTTTACTGTTTTGCACTTTTCTTTATTCTATTGCACATTTTACTTCTTATTTCTTTTTTTACCTATATATATATATATATACTCTTGTGTGGTGTTACTTTTATATAATTTAATTTTGACTTTATTTTTATTTTTATATATATATTTTCTTTTTTAATTCTTTGCACTGTCCACTGAGCGGACCTGATTTGAACTACATTTCACTTTTGATTATACCCTGTATAATTTATCATGTGACAAATAAAGAAACCTTGAACCTTGACCTTGATACTCAGAACGGACCGAAAACAGGCCCAAAGACATTTAACAGCACAAAAGATGTGCAAATGTAGGTTTTCTATGACTAAACGGGGTGATTTACTGAATGAAAAGTGTGAGCACTGCACAGCCCAGCTGCACTATGGATGTCATGTGGGTTCACAGGCTCTACTGTATTAGATGTGACAGGCTGTCTCTGCAAGCTGAGCCCAGGGTGTAACAGAGGAGCAGCGGCCCCGGTGACCTTCAGGGCCCTGAGTGTAACAGCCGGGTTTCTGCTCTACATCCAATCACAGCTAACCAACAGTCAGCGGAGCGAGTCCCTTCACCCCACGGGAACAACAAATTACAAATTAAACCGCTTTAATATCTCAACTGTTTCTTCAAGACATCAATGAGATTAAACAGAGCAAACAGAGACTTCTGCTTCAGATTTTTCTCCTGATAATAAAAAAACAACAACATATGAACAATTTAATTTTCTATTGAGCCATTTTAGGACCACAGCTGAAGATAATGAATTTAATGAATGAATCTGCTCATTTAAATGTATGTAAACCCTGATGTCTTATCCATATCAATTTAAAATTCATTGTCCATTTTAAAGATAAATTAACCATGAATTCTACATTGACATGGACAAGACAACAGAGTTAACAAATTAAAAGGAGTAGATTCATTAATTATCTTTAGCTGTGGACCAATTAAATATAAATACACATACAAATTTAAATAATTTGATAATAAAACTGCAAGAAAAAGCTTGACAGCGTCATTATTTTTTAAAGGGCAGCCTTCTCCAGAACGAGGACACACATACAGTGGGGCAAAAAAGTATTTAGTCAGCCACCAATTGTGCAAGTTCTCCCACTTAAAAAGATGAGAGAGGCCTGTAATTTTCATCATAGGTATACCTCAACTATGAGAGACAAAATAAGAAAATCACATTGTAGGATTTTTAAAGAATTTATTTGCAAATTATGGTGGAAAATAAGTATTTGGTCAATAACAAAATTTCATCTCAATACTTTGTTATATACCCTTTGTTGGCAATGACAGAGGTCAAACGTTTTCTGTAAGTCTTCACAAGGTTTTCACACACTGTTGCTGGTATTTTGGCCCATTCCTCCATGCAGATCTCCTCTAGAGCAGTGATGTTTTGGGGCTGTTGCTGGGCAACACGGACTTTAAACTCCCTCCAAAGATTGTCTATGGGGTTGAGATCTGGAGACTGGCTAGGCCACTCCAGGACCTTGAAATGCTTATTACGAAGCCACTCCTTCGTTGCCCGGGCGGTGTGTTTGGGATCATTGTCATGCTGAAAGACCCAGCCACGTTTCATCTTCAATGCCCTTGCTGGTGGAAGGAGGTTTTCACTCAAAATCTAACGATACATGGCCCCATTCATTCTTTCCTTTACACAGATCAGTCGTCCTGGTCCCTTTGCAGCCCCAAAGCATGATGTTTCCACCCCCATGCTTCAGTAGGTATGGTGTTCTTTGGATGCAACTCAGCATTCTTTCTCCTCCAAACACGACAAGTTGAGTTTTTACCAAAAAGTTCTATTTTGGTTTCATCTGATCATCTGACATTCTCCCAATCCTCTTCTGGATCATCCAAATGCTCTCTAGCAAAATTCAGACGGGCCTGGACATGTACTGGCTTATGCAGGGGACACGTCTGGCACTGCAGGATTTGAGTCCCTGGCGGCGCAGTGTGTTACTGATGGTAGCCTTTGTTACTTTGGTCCCAGCTCTCTGCAGGTCATTCACTAGGTCCCCGTGTGGTTCTGAGGTTTTGCTCACAGTTCTTGTGATCATTTTGACCCACGGGTGAGATCTTGCGTGGAGCCCCAGATCGAGGGAGATTATCAGTGGTCTTGTATGTCTTCCATTTTCTAATAATTGCTCCCACAGTTGATTTCTTCACACCAAGCTGCTTACCTATTGCAGATTCAGTCTTCCCAGCCTGGTGCAGGTCTAAAATTTTGTTTCTGGTGTCCTTTGACAGCTCTTTGGTCTTGGCCATAGTGGAGTTTGGAGTGTGACTGTTTGAGGTTGTGGACAGGTGTCTTTTATACTGATAACGAGTTCAAACAGATGCCATTAATACAGGTAACGAGTGGAGGACAGAGGAGCCTCTTAAAGAAGAAGTTACAGGTCTGTGAGAGCCAGCAATCTTGCTTGTTTGTAGGTGAGCAAATACTTATTTTCCACCATAATTTGCAAATAAATTCTTTAAAAATCCTACAATGAGATTTTCTGGATTTTTTTTTCTTATTTTGTCTCTCATAGTTGAGGTATACCTATGATAAAAATTACAGGCCTCTCTCATCTTTTTAAGTGGGAGAACTTGCACAATTGGTGGCTGACTAAATACTTTTTTGCCCCACTGTATATGTGTGCGCCGTGCGTTCTTTTGTAAATAATGGCAATAGCATCTATTTTTAGTAATATGGCACATGCCAACTTAACACCATCTACATTGTAAAAGAGAAAACATCTACAGGCAATATATGTTTTATAAACACATGATCGTACAAACGTTTTATGGCTAGTAGGATTTAAACACGTTTATTCAGCAAGAATGCATTAAATTGATTAAGTGACAGTAAAGACATTTATAAAATGTATAGTTACAAAACATTCCTATTTCAAATAAATAATGTTTTTGAACTTTTATTTATCAAAAAAATAGTCTATAAAATAAGACATTTTTATTAAGCATGAAATCCTCTTATTAGGATGATGACACCGAAGACTAGAGAAATGGCTATAGCAAATGTAGCTTTTTAAATCACAGGAATACATTTAATTTGAACAATTATTAAAATAGAAACCAGTTAATTTAAACTGTAATACTATTTCACAATATCATTCGTTTTACTGTATTTTTGATTAAAAAGAGCCTTGGTAAGCATAAGTGATTCAGAAACATGAAAAATCATACCAATCCCAAACTTCTTAATGTATAGTGAATAAATATATAAAATAGAATACTCTTAAAAATAAAGGCGCTTAAAAGGTTCTTCACAGTGATGATTTTTGGTTTCACAGTCAAAGGTTAACATCTCTTGATTACCTTTTAATAATCTGAAGAAACTTCTTTTGCCACAAAGAACCTTTTGTGAAACAGAAAGGTTCTTCAGATATTAAAAGGTTCTTTATGGAACCATTTAGACAAAAAAAGCATCGTGAAGCACCTTTATTTAGGAGTGTATATAATAGTATATATTTGGGACAGACCATCTTTTTTACGAAGTCGCAAAAGGAAATTTGCAGCAAACTGATTATAATTGTTAAGCATGTACCAAACAGACAGTAATGGATGCCAGTGATCTAAAGTATGGAAGACCATCTGACAAAGTCTTACAAGAATTGAACTAAAAATAGTAAAAAAAAGTAAAACATGCCTCAAGTTATGTTGCCTGACCATCACACCATTGTGTTCATGACTGGGTTGACAGTGTCCCTAAGAAATGCTGTTCTTCTCTTAAGAGTGAGACGAAATTAATGAGGAATTTTCTTGTCACTAATGAGGAATAATTGGGTCACTTCTTTAATTATTCATCAAGCCTAAATTATGCCCAATGTTTTATGTGAAAACAGCAGAGCCCTGAGAAAAGCGGCCTGAGTTTATCAACCAATTATAATAAAAGTTTGGAAAAGACAAAATGACAAGACCGGTCAACGAAACTTCAGAACAAGTGCCCTGGTTTCACCCCCCCCGAAAAAAAACAACACAATTCAAGCACCTCTCCAAACACATTAGAAGGTGTCCAACTCATAACCTCCCCTGGAGATGCTTCAAATTCAATACATTTTCCATAACCTCACTTTGAGAGTCCTCTCAGGACAATCACGTAACATTTGAATGATTTTCAGTTAAACTTCTCGCTAAGAGACTGGGTGGCGCCTGCCTTAAATTAAACAAGATTGACCCGCTTTAATATAGCACTGAAGAGTAACCCATTTCAGCTTAAGAAGATGGTTGGTAATCATGAAAGTTGAAATCCCCGGAGGTTTGTGCATGACGAGACATGCCCATCTCCAGGCAGCCAGGCATGTGCTGTGGAATCTTTAATAAAGAGCCAGCCAGCTGAACGCACAAAGCTGAGGAACATCAAACACTCTATTCAGTTTGCCTTTGCTATCCTGGAGCTCCTGCTTTTGTACAATTCTGCTGTATTTCTTCCTGGAGTGTACACTTGTCTACAATATGTCTTTGGGAACATGGTAACTTAAGGACAGAATAATAACTACAAGCTCAGAAGTGTCCATGTTGAGGTATTTTATTGAAATGATCATCAGCTTTGAGTTTGCTTTCGATTATTTAGGCTCTGTTCCAAAACCTACTAAGCTGCCTTTGCTGTCTGCTACCTGCATTTTAAGTGGCACCGAAGGCTTCCACAAATAGAGACATAATTCGTAACTGATTTTAATAGAGCTTGATGATAGCATGTTGCCATGTTAAGACCTTGATTTTCTATAGTTATCATCCTTGTGTGAATGGGCCTTTACGGTGTTAATGCAAGCACACATGCACATTCAGACAAACACAAACACTTACGTGATAATGAAGGTGGTGGTGAGTAACAGTGTGGTCAGCAGTCCTCTAAGGCAGTCTGCATTCTTCCGCTGTCTCTGGTGCATCTCTCCTCCACAGTTATCACAGCAGCGGCACAAACAAAAGAGAAGCCCCACCAGCGGTAGCAGCACGGTGAACAGCAGGCCCAGTGCCGCACACACCACAAAACCAAGCTCATAATACATCACCTGCACACACACAAAGTTACATAGATTAGACATTCTACATGATCAAAAAATGCAACCAAACCGAGTTATTATTTGAGATGGTTTCCTTGATGCAGTTTAAGCCTAGTCCGCAATGAAGTTCAGGTAAATAAATCTCAGTTATGGCTTGATTTGCATCCAGGGAACCATCCAAGTTATACAGGTTTAAAGTTTAGGTTTAGTTCTGTGGGTAAAAGGAAGGAAGGAGAGTCATGTGTGATTATTTTAGAACTACAGTTACACAAGTGAGCACGACATTTACAGAAATTAAAGGAATAGTTCACCCAAAATGAAAATTAGCTGAAAATGTACTCATCCTTTGGACATCCAAACTGTAGATGAGTTTGTTTCAAGCAATATTGCGGATAGAAGACTTGTATTTTAGACAGAAGCAACAGTTTGAAGTTAAAGATATCCTAATGATGTATTAGTTTAAAACAAACTCGTGGACTTTTCACTTCACAATATGTTCATTGATGGACTGAAGTCGTGTTGATTACGGTGATGTTTTTATCAGCTGTTTGGACTCTCATTCTGACGGCACCCATTCACTGCAGAGGATCCATTGGTAAGCAAGTGATGTAATGCTAAATTTCTTCAAATCTGTTTAGATGTACAGTAGAACCAAACTCATCTACATCTTGGATAGGCCTGAGGGTAGGGAGATTTCCAGAAGATTTTTATTTTCGGGTGAACTGTTCCTTTAAATTATTATCAACTTTTTTAAAGTAACACTAAGATATATTTAAATGAGCTACAAAATATTTGCACGGTTCATACATAAAAAAAAAGAACAAGGCATGGAGGCTTTTGCACTTTTTCATGTAAAGCAAATATTCTTGTCTCTAAAGCCTTCCATTAAAAAGGCTTTTGAAGTGAGATAAATTAAACCTTGCTCTGCAAAATTTCCATGCCGTATGTAACATGATGGAATAATGTTAAATACTTTTTCCATATGTTGCCATTGAATCCATTTGCACACATCCCGTGGCATTATGGACACTTCTGAATGAGCAGGGCTGTCCTCCGGCTAGCCTGTGGATAAGCTTAATCCGCTGAATAAACCAGAGGCTTTGTCTGTCACCGAATAGCCTCGCTTCTCCTCAAGGGTAGAGCCTTTCCATATTTAAAATTCTCTAAAAGTGGTTTTAAAAGCTCATTTCCCCTCATGCCTATGCGAGTAAGAACTGAACGTCTTGTTGGAAATGACACAAAAGCTTAGCAGCTAAGACTTTTATGAAGGACTTCGCACATACAGCACTTAGTGTATGAGGTTATTGACCATTCTACTATGAACGGTCATTCCCGCTCACTGACCGTCTGATGTGCTTCTCTCTCATCAGCATATGTACTCTTTAGACAGGTTCATCTAGGGACAACATCATCCCTGTTAGCGTAGTTACACTCCACTTACTAGTCATGGCTGAGCTAAAAATTGCACATAGCTTAAGATGAGGAAATTTGTGTGTCTGAGATTATACTAATTACAGAGATTGAAGATAAATTGAATACCTTTTAATACAGGATGGCCAAGAAAAAAGTGAAATGAACATATTCCCAGTTTTAAAACTGTACTAAAAGGGTTTATCTAGAATAGATCATTTAAATCAATGTAATGTTCCTAGCGCTCCACAAGGATGACATAACCACAGTCAAGATTAGACTGGAGAGTAACACTGAAACAGACATGAACGGCTGGGCTTTGAACGGGTTAGGTGCAACTAAGGATTGAGGGTGGTCAGACTTGGGTCTGGTTTGGCCCTTGACACTTCTAATGGGACACACACATTACCTGTAGCGTCAGAACAATGTTTTCTGGCTGGGAGGTGCCAGATGATGAAAGGCATGCAGAACAGAAAAAACAGTAAAAAACCAAGAACAGATGGTAAGCAAAATCAAATCAACAGTCAAACAAATCGCAAATAAATTCACTTTAGGACTAGAAAGAACTGTAATGGGAACCAGAGCCATTTTTACAGTCCCAGATATTGAGTGAATCATGGAAACAGTCCCATCCATATCAGTTCTCCATGTTCTTAAGTGTTTCAAGAGCAAAACAGAATCAAACTGAAAAGAATGAGTGAATGTGATTATAGACTGATATTTTACCATTTTGAAATCATTGTTTTTAATCCTTATGAATTATAAGTTAAACTTAAATTACCAAATTAATGATGATCCTTTAATATAAAAATATACAACATTTAATTATATCGGTATGCATTGCAAATATAGTTTGTTGTTGGAATTTTGAATGTTTTTTAGAAGTCTCTAATATTCACCAATGCTGTCGTTTTTAAAATAAAAACTGAGTAAAACATTAATATTGTGAAATATTAAAATAACGGTTTTCTATTTTAGTGAATTTTCATTGTAATATGCTGATTTGGTGCTTGAGAAACATGTCACATTTGACAACAGCAGTGCTGCTGGTTGAACAGAGTTCAAAGGAAGAATATTTATTTGAAACTGATTAATTAAGTTTTTCCCATATGTTTGTTTGTTCCCAGGAGTAAGATGCTGAAACTTCAAAGCAAGAGCTCTTGTTTAATTAAACTTATTAAAAGGCAACAAATAGTTTCTTCCTCTGTTTACTACAGGCTATAATGCCAAACGCAATTAACAGCTCTTCCAGAATAAGTGCATAACAGGGCAAGGCTCTCTCCTTGGCTTTCAAATGCAATTAAAATATTGTTTCATAATGGATGCACTGAGACAATATCCCTGCAACTTAACTGCGGTGGAGGAGCATGTAATCGCATGGAGGTTCAGGTAGGCACAGTCACATGCACTTACCTTCTGGTACTCGGATTGTATGGCTCCGAATTTATCCTTTGCCACTCTAATGACGAGATCTGCAATGACAGAGGAAAACAAAGTCAGCATGCTACGGCCGCTTACAGTGCTGCCACGTCAGAACAGGTTACGTAATATTATTCAACATCCAGCTGAAAAAAAACACCAACAACGAGCCCACTGTGGATGAGCGTAACTCTTCAGTACGGATTTAGTGTTTAGCCCCAGCTGCCTCCACGGTCACAATTACCACAATCTTCAGAGAAAATATTAGCCATCTTCATACAAGCAGACATCACAAAGTTTCCTCAGGGAGCGTCTGAGCAACGTTTAGTTGAGTATGTGAGCTTCTGTATAAAAGTTGCATTATAATGCATTAAACATAAGATTTGGATGACGAACAATGACAAATCAAATGCCCATTATTAGAATTGCAATAGAGAAGGAAGCAGTGCTTTGTTACATAAAAAACTGTGCATTTTATTTTGTCATCTGAAAACAACTCTTTCCATGATGGTCACAAACCCCAGATTGAGAAACCTTAAAGGGACTTCGGATTAACTCTGAATTTAATCAGAGTATCTCTTCACAGAAAATAACTGTCTGTAGATCTCGAAGGTCCATGTATTCCAATCCCATAGCACCATAGTCTTATAACCACCAGCATGCAACATACAAATCACCTGGATACAACATCACAAACAACAGATGCAGTGATGGCCGACATCCCTACACACTGAAGGAACAGTCTCCTGTCCAATAGCTCATCACAGAACAGAGGAAATATGTCTTTCATATCCCATCACAAATAAAATAGCAGAATATCAACAACGCAATGGGAATGTGATTTAATATTTTAATGATCGCGTAACTAAATTGCATTAAATGTCCAGTTTTAATCAGAAATAGGTCACATTTGTAGTAGGCCACATTTCCTTTAAAAGTCTAGTGTTGAAAACATCCTAAGAAAAAAATAGATATATCCTCAATTTTCTGCATTGCAGGGGTTTTTGGTCCTTTAAAGAGTAGCAGAGAATCAGTAATGTACTTTTCCTAAGCATATTATATCTATTTCATCAGAGAAAAGTTAATATGGGTATTTTTGAAATGCTCTGGCAACTAAACAAAACTAATATTTTTCTTTAAATAATCATCACTGTAGCTGTAGTAACAAGTCTCTTATTTTTGCAATAATATGGGTCTGGCTTAATGCATTTTCTACAGAGAAACCCAAATTGTCCTGAAGCACACATCTTCAAAAGCACACAGAAATAGCAAAGTTTAGCGGGTCATCGTATATGTCCATGAAAAACATCACCAGTCACTGCATTAGCCGGTCTAGCTATATTTTGCTGGTCCCTATAAGTCCCTGGTTAATTAGCATGACCTTCTTTCAAGGAAATATGCCTTCATTAAAATCCTCAGCACGATTGCCTTACTTTTGCATCATATCCAACAATGAGGAATCAATTATACAGGAAGG
Organism: Gymnocypris eckloni scoliostomus; assembly: GCA_027564155.1. Classification (NCBI taxonomy): domain Eukaryota; kingdom Metazoa; phylum Chordata; class Actinopteri; order Cypriniformes; family Cyprinidae; genus Gymnocypris; species Gymnocypris eckloni. The sequence continues at coordinate 18,912,964 of CM050426.1, read as the reverse complement.
AATGTCTTTCTCAAAGAAATCTGCAGCCCCCAGTCATCATGGCCAACTTTTCTTTTTACACTCTAAAAAATGCTGGGTAAAATATGAATGAACCCAGCAAATAGGTTGTTTAGACCCAGCTGTTGGGTTAAACCAGGGGTTTTCAAACTTTTTTGTCAGCCGAACCCCTTTGAGCTAAATAATTTACTTGAAGTACCCCCTGAGATTTTAAGTAAATATTTCAATAATTTAATGCCACATTTGCATGTTTAACTTTAAAAACATTTATGTTTTGTCAGTTTTATAGTTTCAGTAGTATTTACGCTATTGTTATTATTACACTCAACAAATTATAAAACTCATATGTAATTAAAAAATATATATTTTTAATTTTACGTGCATCACATTTGTATACATATGTAATATTTCTTTGCAAAAACGTTTTAATTTATATATATTTTTCAATTAATTCCTGAATGGTAAACGTACCAAATCACGAACCCCCTGCGATTCCCTCACGAACCACCAGGCATTTGCAACCCAGCATTTTTTAGAGTGTACTTTGAAATACCCCATGATGAAAACACTTGATAAGCACAGTTTTCTTTAATCCAGCATTTTTTTGTACTGTGAAATACAAATTGAAACACTTGATTTCTTTCCTGTATACATTACAAAATTTAACCCATTAGCCATAATTAGACTATAGGACTGTCATGGAATCATATAATTACACACACACACACACACACACACACACACACACACACACACACACACACACACACACACACACTTTAAGTTCTAATTGATTAGTCACATTATTGCAATATAATCATGTTCCAGGGTGTATTACATGTAAAATCAATTTTGAACTGGTTTTGATTATTTTTAGAAGGACTTTTTTGTCTTAAATTTGTCTACAACCAAAATATACTTCATTATTTTATGCTGGTCAAGCATATCATCAAAATAACCAAGCAAAAAGCATTTTACCACACAGACAGACAGACAGCGAGCGAGTTCAGTGGTCTGTGGGCAGATTGGATTGTGGGCAAGAAATCAATGGGGCATGGTCCTCCAGCTGTCTCCTCCAGAAAACTCGAAATGAAAATCAGCGTGGAGAGGTGGAACAGGAGAAGTGGACAAGAGAGAGATGAGTTGATTGGACAAGAGAGAGATGAGTTGATTGGACAAGAGAAAGATGAGTTGATTGGACAAGAGAGAGATGAGTTAATTAGAAAAGAGAGGGTTTGAAGCATGTCTCGTATCCTTCATTGATCAATTGGGGCTGTCGCATACTTTAACACTGTTCAGACGTGAAACTCTAAGGGTTTTTACATCTCATCAGTTAAACCGAAGACAAATATCTGTCAAGAGAAAGAAAGTGATTACAAATTCCCTCACTATAGTTTGCCTTTAACACACAAGCACACACACATTCATAAATATACAGAAGCATATACATTATCCAGCAACTGTCTGAAAACACTTTATAATCTCTAGCATTTCCAACTGTTATCCAACAAGCCAGCTGACTTCTTAGGGTTCCCACTGACATCGATTTGGAGTGACAAAACAACTGGAAGTCTTTATTTTCAATGAGAGACAGTGATTTGAGGTGACATGACCGGCAGACACAGTTGGGGATACAACAAGGTTAAGAAAAGTTAATTTTATATGATGAAGCCACTTCAATGCATTTAAATGTTCAATTTCAGTCAGACTGAATCAGTAATTAATCTCTTAAAATGACAAGTAAATGTTTTAGTTTAATAGATAACATCTGAATAGATACTTTTTAGGGGAAACTACCTCGTTCTACCCCCATCCATTCATCCCACCCGCAGCACCACTCAGACTGTCCAATAACTTCATAAAGGCTAAACAAACTGTGCTGGCAGTTTCTCAGGCCCGATCAATTTTCTCATGGTCCTTTGAGTACCTCTTCTCCTTTCTCTCTCTCTGACCTGGTTTGATTGGCTGTGCTTTCATTCATCTAACAGGAAGTAAATAAACTCCAGGGCTCAGTGGTAAACAAAAGAGGGGCCAAAGGCGCTGAGTGACTCAAAATACCAGTACAGAGAAGCACAAGCCAGTGGACACTGCTACTCGCTTCATTTCTTGGTGGTTACTGTGGTATCCTGAGGTGATGACATAAGCTGGTATTTTTTATGTTTTTTATATTTGAGAGGGAAATCAATACTTTTATTCAACAGGGACACATTGTATTGATTAAAAGTGACAGTAAAGACAATGTTACAAAAAATATATATTTCAAATAAATGATTATATTCAAAGAATTCCCATTAAATGTGACACGGTTTTCACAAAAATATCAAGTCGTGCAACTGTTTTCAACATTGATAATAATAATTGTCACAAATCAGCATATTCAAATTATTTCTGAAGGATCATGTGACACTGCCATTCTTTCTTGCAAATTCAGCTTTGGTGAACATTGAAGAGATTTATTTTAAAAGCATTAAAAAAGCTTAACAATCCCAAATTCAGTTTGGCATTTCAAGTTTGTTACCCTCATGTTGTTCCAAACCTGCAAGACTTTTGTTCACACTCAGAGCTAAAATTAAGATGTTTTTATGAAATCCAAGAACTTCCTGGCCCTGCATAGACAGCAATGTAACTACTGCATTCCCAGAAAAGGCCCAGAAAGATAGTAGCGACATCATTAAAGGGATAGTTCACTCGAAAATCTGATGTTTATCTGCTTACCCCCAGGGCATCCAAGATGTGGGTGATTTTGTTTCTTCAGTAGAACACAAATGAGGAATTTTAACTCAAATCATTGCAGTCTGTCAGTCATATAATGCCAATCAATGGGCACAGTAGCTTTTAGTGTAAAAAAAAAACATGCACAGACAAATTCAAATTATACCCTCTGGCTCGTGACGATACATTGATGTCCTAAGACACGGAACGATCAATTTGTGTGCGAAACTGAATACGATTTATATAATTTTTTACCTCTGATACAGGCAATGTCTAACTCCCCTGAGCTCATCCACAAATCCCTTTGCGTGATGCGTAATGTGCTCAGGAACAAAGATATATATATATATATATATATACACACACGTAGATATAGATCCTTACATATAGCGGCCCATAGATCATGTATCGTCTCGAGCCAGAGGGTTTTATTTGAATTTGTCTGTGCATGTTTTTTATTACTCAAAGATTCTGTGCCCATTGATTGGCATTGTATGACCAGACTGCAACGATTTGAGTTAAACATCTTCGTTTGTGTTCTACTGAAGAAACAAAGTCACCTACATCTTGGATGCCCTGGGGGTGTGCAGATAATGACCATCAACTTAACCTTGCCAAGACAGAACTGCTCATGTTTTCTGCCAACCCAACCTTGGTGTTACAGTTTACACAGATAAACTTCACTGATCCCATTGCACTGGCCCGATCCTGCAGATTTGCCCTGTACAACATTAGGAAGATCACACCCTTCCTTAGAGGCATGCTCAAGAACTTCTTGTCCAAGCTCTTGTTCTCTCCAGACTGGACTATTGTACTCTCTTGGCAAAACTTCCAGCATGTATTATCAAGCCTCTGCAACTAATCCAGCATGTGGCACTGCAAGTGGTCTTTAATGAGCTGAAGAGAGTGCACGTCACAAACCTCATCACTTTTGCACTGGTTGCCAGTAGTCGCTCACATCACATCCAAAAGAGGTACAAATTTGCTTTCACAGACTTTTACTTTGACTGTTTGTTGCTGTTGTAATAAACTGCCTAACTTTGCCCATTTTCAAGAAATGGCTATACATGATTTTTTTTCATGCACACTTGACACATTAAAGGGATAGTTAACCGCAAAATTTAAATGATCCCATGGTTTACTCCCCCTCAGTGTATATGACTTTGTTCTTTCAGACAAACACAATTGGAGTTATATCAATAAACCTCCTGCTCTTCCAGGCTTTATAATGGCAGTGAATGGTTGCCATGAGTTTGAACTAGGGGTGTAAGTGTGCGATAAGACGATTTTTTGATTGTGGACGATAAAAATGTCTCCACAATCTGCATTTGGAGAAATATCGTAGTATCGTGCTACAGCACACATTATATCAGTTACAGTTCTGGTGCTACCGTATCAATAAACAGTAAAACGCCACATCCATTCACATCAGTGTTAACTCAGCGGTAGAATTACTCTCACGGGAGAATGCACTTATTCGCAATCACAAAAGTACATTATTTGCATGTTTTAAAGCCTTGCCGGTTAGAGGTTTCATTCATGCGCTGTTCTGAAGTGCCTTTTCTGAGCCCATACACCTGAAGCGTGTCTTACAGCACCTGATAACTGAACTAAGTGCTAATACGGTCTATACATAAACTTTGTGTGTTTTGACAGAGTTGGTTATGTCTAAAATTTAAGTAAACAGCCAAGACAAACAGATGCGTGCCTGGATATAAGATGCTTGCAGGTATTAAAGGGAAAGTACTAAACATGCTGCCGACTGTAATTAAAGGGATAGTAGCTTGTATGTTTCTTTGGATAAAATGTCACTGTAAATGTATAAAGTTATAAAGCAATTGCCATTTAATTTAGGTATTTTTGCATGTTCTAAATTATGTAATGAATGTATTTCCTATAATTGTATTATTCATTAAACTTGACATACAATGTTTCTGTATAACGACTAATACTGTGAATGTGCAGGTTACTTTAATAAGTACATAATACATTGTTAATTTTACAGAAATTGGCAGATTTTTATTTTTACATATTTCTAAATACTATGCTCATTTCTGTTCTGTCCAAACATTTTAAACTGTAATATTTCTGGAAAACGAATGATTAAAATGTATATCTACAGACATTTGTCTTTGTATTACGAATTTACTATATTTTTCATACAACATTTCTTGGTTATTGTAATTAATATTTGTATTTTAACCAGATCATTCTAGGTAGACATGAAACTAACTTCTAAATACCTTTTAATTTACAGAGATTGGTTGAAGTTGTGAGATTATTTCTGTAAAAAGGATGATTAATCCTGTAAATATATAAACCTTTTTTTTTTTTTATATGTGCTTACTGCATTTTTTATAATTTATTTATTAGTTATTGTACATGGAAAAAACTGTACTTTAAAAGTAAATTACTGCAGATGGTGAATTAAGTGCGCAAAAACTATTCCATCCACTGGCATGCAATGATCGCCACAAGCCTTGTGTGCTGACACAAATTCCTGCACATCATAGTCATGTTTACTAAGCTAATCAAGATGTTTGCTTCACGTTAATATCTCCATTCCTCTCCATTCCTCTCCATTACGGCTGGTTTACATTCTTTAACAGACAGTTGTTTATAGCAGTGGTTCTCATTTTTTGTCATGTTCCCCATTGAAACTGTTGACAGTTATTTTTGTCGGTAGGCCTTTGTTGTTCTCTTTTTCTGTTAAACAACAATTAAATTAAATGAATTATCATTTTAATGATTTAATTAATAAAGATGGGATTTCAAATATATGAAAATAGACATAAAAATATAGATAATAATAATCTATTAATTTTTTTTAACAAAAATATAATTAAACAATAACTTTTTTCCATCAATGGAATGTAAAAGCAGATGTATAAGGAATTAAATAAAGGTTAGAGTATCAACATAAAAGTATATACAGGGCTCTAGAGTGCGACCAATTTGGTCGCACGTGCGACCTAATTTCTCTCGGGTGCGACTACCAAAAACCCCAGGGCGCACTGGTGCGTCCAGCCATTCGAGAAAAGAAAAAAAAGTATCCGCGACTCAGAAACTCTGTGGTTCAACAAAAGACACCCCGTTAGGCTTATATCGTGGTCTAAACCAATCAGAGATAGTGAAGGCGGACCCCCTCTGATTGGGCGTGGTCCAGATATTCCTGTATGTGTGTGTGTGGCGCGTTGACAAATGCGTCACGTGTGCTGCTGCAGTCAGACAGAGAGAAAGAGGTGAGTAGTAGAGATGCGTGCAGTGTTGCCAACTTAGCGACATTTAGCGCCTTTGTAGACCCCATAGCAAATTTTTTTCCAAAAAGCAACTGGTGACAAATCGAGTCTCTCAGAGTGTCTCTGTGATCGCCGCAACGGCGCGAGATCAGCGCGCTTTCTCTGCATCTGCTCTGTTCAGCGAGCATCTGAGAGGAGCCCGTTCAGTTAAAACAGATATTATTGCTTCTCTAAATGTACATGCAAATATAGAAGAAATCACAGCACAGGAATTGTCTTGTCTTATATTGTGTATTATTTGATTTCATCAGACAACGGCTCAATACAATTATAAATTAGTATTTTTGTGCAGACTAGCTTCTTGGAAGGGAGAGCTGGTTATGAATTCTTAAAGGGACGTGTTTCAGTCATTATTTCATATTTATCCCGTTGACTGACAACATAAACAGTCAAACATATAAAGTAAAACAGTTTTATTGAGAATTTGGAATACAGTATGAGCACAGAGAGACTATTAGACAGAACAGAAGAGTTATTTTTTCTTTACTTTTAGTCATTTAGCAGACGCTTTTAACCAAAGCGACTTACAAATAAGAACTAAAATTAAAAGTTAAAAATATACATATTATATACACACATTTAAGAAGATAAAGACATGAAATAAAAATGACAAATGCATACAACAACATTTCAAAACTAAACATTTAAATGAAAATAAAGCTAAATAAAATTCAAAATATTAAATCAAGAAAAGGTATGAGTATAAAAATGCTTCTAACATAACACTAAAGGCCTAAGTATACTTCTTTTTTGCATAGTAAGAATTGGTTATAAAAACTGTAAATACTTTTTTCATTATGTTTAGTGCAATTATTTGGTAGTCTGTGGTGGGATGGGGCGCAGGATTGTTTTATGGGTTTGGGGGTTGAGAAGCACTGCACTAGAGCATCCCTTCGTTCAGACACAGTGGAAGATCTGATCAGAATCAGTGTAGAGGGGTCAAGTCTGGAAGATGTTTAATGCTAGAGAGTGTGGCCAGCTGGTTTAGCCGAGGCCAAAGATCAAGAAGGCCAAACTACAGGAGTTGGCCATTCGAGGGGCATGTGACTGCAATGGAGGATAGTCCATAATACATTGAGCCACGAGATGTTCAGTTTGACGCCCTTAAAACACTTAATTTAGATTTGTTTTATCTTGAGATGTTTTAAGTTTAAATCTCTGCTCAGTGAAGCACTTTAAGCACCAACACTTTTTCTGTAAGTTACCTTTCTTGTAGAATTGTGCTTCAAATAAAGAACTTTATGTTGACCAGATTGTTAGTTAGTCGTTTACTAGTCAATATTGCCTATATAAAAATTTGGGTGCACCTAACTTTTGTGCCGGTGCACCTAAGAAAAAAAGTTAGGCGCACCAGTGCACCCAGTGCAAAAAGTTAGTCTAGAGCCCTGATATATATAACTTCCATATGATTCCAAGTTTTCTGAAGCTATACAATAGCTCTGTGCATGGACCAGAATTAATTTTGAGTCCCCCCCCCATAAGTGCAGCATAGTATTTGCACTAAACATCATAAGGAGGAGAAAAAGAAAGGTGCACATACTTCATTGGATTTTGTATGCATCTTCTACAATGCAGCTAATTTGAACATAAGGAAGTGTAGCCCACACTTTAAGAACCACTTCATTATAGATCAATGTGTGTCCTGAATAAAATAGGGCACCTTGTGGCACATCACATAAAAGCTATTAATTCTAGTCTTGTAACGGCACCCATCAGGGCAAACTTCATCAGGGCAAACTTCTCTTTGATCCTGCCATTTTGTCTCCATCTTCCACGGCACTCGTTCCTTCCTCCTCTCATCCTCCCAGCAGGATGCACTCTCAAACCCAAGTTTCTCGGCTAGTGCAGAAGAGAGAAAGAGATTTCCACAGAAGTATATCACTTTTTTTAAGTAAAAACCCCACCATATTTTCATAAATATTTCATCATGAGATCTCCCCAAGGTGGCTATGGAGATAAGCAGCCTTGAATAAATTTGTAAGCCACATCACCTCACATTATCATGCCATGCCAAAGACGTGAAACTCTCTAAGGGTTTTTACATCTCATCAGTTAGACCTAAGACTAATATCTGGCAAGAGAAAGAGAGTGATTACAAATGCCCTTTCTAAGTCTTCTGAAATGTTCCATGAAATAGCTGAAATGATGAAAAGAATGAAATGTTAGCAGGCTACAGCAATAAAGATCAATCTGATGCCAGGAATGCACTGAAAATGTTATGTGCAAGATCTGCTAATGTTTAAATTATTATCTAGCTGAAGGCAGTTGGCTAAATAATAACTAATCCCTCTTACTCGAAGACTGTCATTTCGTCTCTGTGCATCTGAATAGCAATTAGTAAACATTTTCAATTTAATTTAATTGAGAGGTCACTGTAAAGATACCCATGGAAAAGGCCCTTTAAGGTGGCCATAACATTGTCAGGCAGCTATTTTCCATCTAGGCAACAGGCATATAAGATAATCTGTCCTAAATCTAAAAACTACAGTTTAAGATCAGGGGCATTGCTAGGCAGGAGTAGGGGTGGGCGATATACTGACAGACACGATTAACCAGTAGAAATGTGTCAACTGCTAGAGAATTTTAACTATTGTCTCTAATATTGTGGGTACATGCTCACATGACCATGACGTTGCTGTGCTATGTGGTAATGAAAACTTATAGTTTGCATACATTTTTAAAGGTGCCATAGAATTGAAAACTGTATTTACCTTGGCATAGTTGAATAATAACAGTTCTGTACATGGAAATGAAATACCGTGAGCCTCAAACACAATTGTTTCTTCCTTATGTAAATCTCGTGAATGCAAAAGACCACTGAAAAATAGGCGAATCAGAACATAACAGACTGTGATGATATAGTCAGGATCACTAATAGTTACGCCCCCAACATTTGCATATACACACCCATGTTCATGCTCAGATGACTGAGGATGATGGCGCATGATTTACAGATCCTGAGCACCATTGACAAGCATCTGATCTTGTAAAATCTGTGGTAAGTATTGCCGGTCCGTAGTATAAACAGAGTACGTGCGATAGCGAATCTCGAAAGTGAAAGTAAAAAGCGATCGTTCATTTGAAAGCAGTTTCAGTGCCCAGAAATATTAATGTCTGCATTTTATTTACAGTATAATTACCAAATGATATAAATTTAAATCTATATTTTCCCTGTGTTTCCTTCCTGTGAGCTACTGAAATGAGCAGCACTGTGAAACAGCCAATCAGAGCAGAGCTCAACATTGAGCAACATTGATCTAACTGGTCAAACATGTTTACAAAAAGGTCTGAAATTGTTTGTGAATCAGTTTGATTCTTAGATAGTTCACACATGCACTGGATCATTTGCAGTGGTTTCTGATGTGATATGAGGAAACCAAACGTAAAAATGTCTTGTATCGTTTGTCAATGACAAAGCAGCTCTTTATTGCATGTGCAGTTTGTCAGTGACTCTGTACTGGAGGTAAAGATGATTTATATAAGTTCCTGTGGCTCAGTGGTAGAGCATTGCATTAGGAGCGCAAAGGTTGTGGGTTCAATTCCCAGGAACACACATACTGATAAAAAAAATGTATAACCTGAATGTACTAAGCCACTTTGGATAAAAGCGTCTGCTAAATGCATAAATGTAAATGTCTTATCTAAAACAGTATATATGTATAAGACAAGAGTATAAAAATAAGGGCACACTTTTTGTTGGGGGTTTGAGCCCTTTTACTGATGAAAAGCTATAAAACCCCAGTCAAAATTACATTTTAATACCATGTCAATCAGCACTCAAAAGGCCTATTTACACTTGTCACTTTATGCATTTTCTCTGATCAGACGGTTATCTGATTTGTTAAAACGGTTCCGTTTACTCTTGGACTAACCAAAAGCAACAGCCATGCGCTGCATTTTATTTATCATCAGCTGATTTCAGGATCAAAGACTGCAACAGCTGGGAGAGCATCAGCAGAATTTAGAGTTCACCACTTTTGATGAAGACGACTGCATTCTGAGCTTCAGGAAACGATGCTGAGAAACGAGTTTCATTTGTGGCTGTTTGTGCCGCTGCTTGCTGAAGAGAGATGCTAATCTCCGGCAGCCCATATCATGTTGCAGTAGGTATTTGGCCCCTTTTTCTTTTGCAGTTTTGTAAATTGCATGTGGCTTCAACATTCATATGTCTTAACACTTACGCAGTTGTGTCTGGCAAGCATCTAAAATGTTCATGTGGCTCAGTGGTAGAGCATTGCATTAGCAGTGCAAAGGTTGTGGGTTCGATTCCCAGGGAACACATGTACTGACAAAAATATGTATAACCTGAATGCACTGTAAGTTGCTTTGGATAAAAGCATCTGCTAAATGTAAATAAAATCACCTCCTTAAGTGGTTTGTGTGACTAGACTACAATCTGTCTCAATCATGTTTCGAAGGCATTTAAACTCAATCTATCGGATCAGGGAAAACACATTAAGTGGCCAAGTGGAAATAAGCCTAAACAGTCATTCTCTAATCTGAATGGTTGTCTCTTCACTTGGTTTGATGTTATTGGTTCCCGCACGTTAAATGCCTGAAATATTTTGTAACATTATACATGATATTACTGTCACTTATGATCAATTTAATGTGTCCATGCTCAATAAAAACATACATTTCTTTAAAAATCTTACTGACCAACCTGCTGACAATGGTTTTTGAATATTTCTGAATATGTTCTACAAATTATATTGTAATTGCAAACATAACATTATTCATGTGGAAGACAAAATGGAGAAGTAAAATAATAATTTTAGAACAAACTAGGCTAATACTAAGTCAACGCTAAGAATGTCCCAAATGTCTGCTAAGTCACCAAAGATTTCTGCGAGGCATTACTATTATTACAAGGTTTACAGCCCTAACAGACATCCAAGAGAACTACACAAATAAGAGGATTATACTGTAAAAAAGGCATATAGAGGCATATAGAGAGATACATTTCTAAGGGCATTCTGCATTTTGCTCTTGTATCCTGTTTACTGCACCAAAAGCCTCAGGGAGATGCGCAGAGAGCTAGCGCTGCCAGATGTCTCTTACAAACAAAGCTATCGGTGCTCAGCAACCAGACAGAGGCATAGAAGCTAGCTAAACATGCTGTAAGAACTAAATTAAAACATGACGGAGGAAAGACTCAGCGCAACATGTCAAAATTCATTAAAAGATGAGTCTGCCCTTTCTGAATTTTAAAATCTCAAATATATATTAAACTGAAGAAAATTCTACTTATTGGAATTTTAAATAATAGAAAAAAAATCACTTCCAATATATACAGTATGAAAAGTGATTAGATAACATGCACTACTGTTAAATAGATAGGGGTCTTTTTTATTAAAGGGGTCATCGGATGCCCATTTTACACAAGTTGATATGATTCTTTAGGGTCTTAATGAAAAGCCTATAACATATATTGCATGGTTAACATTTAGACTTTTTCTTGTAAAACTTTAGTAGATTACCTATTCAACCGCTCCAGATACGTTGATGCGTCAGGCATCTCTTAAATATCTTAAAATAGAAACAGTTATTCTAAATTGTAATAATATTTCACAATATTACGGTTTTTAATCAAATAAATATAGCCTTGGTGAGCATAAGAGTCTTTTCAAAAACATTTTTTAAATCTTACCACCACCAAACTGTTGTCCCCCTAGGCTAGGGGAATCACAATTCACGATTTTAATCACGATTTTTTGTCATGTTGGCTTTTCTATTTTGCAAGCTGTTTGAGCATTACAGGCAAATTAATTTCCCTGTTATATGTATGGCAGATAATTAGGCCAAAGTGGGTGAAGATAAAAATATTTGTCATTATTTTATCTTTGTTATAAAAAATGAGAACAAAGATACACATTACAAATACACATCGGTCGCGAGTGCGGGATTGGTGCATCATGTTTTTGAGCAACTGGGATGGTGCCCCCATGACTTGGTGCCCTACGCAAACTGCATACTCTGCACATAGCATCTTCATGTCGCACAGACCAGACCGCAAGGGCACTTTAGCATTAGACCTCAAAGGGGCAGGGGCTCGAGAATGAACTACAGTGTCCTGCACCCACTAGTAAAAATAAAATACAAAATGATATCCAGTGTCTGAATAATTTTCAGTTTTACTGTATAATAGCTTTCCTGTAGCTCAACTGGTAGAGCATGGCGCTAGCAACGCCAAGATCATGGGTTCGATTCCCAGGGAAAGCAAGAGCTGATAAAATGTAAAAACTGTAACTTGAATGCAATGTAAGTCGCTTTGGATAAAAGCGTCTGCTAAATGCATAAATGTAAATGTAAATGTAAATAATAAGGTGATAACTGCTTTCAACAACCATATTAACTATTCTATAATTCATCTCATGACACTTTATCTACACAGTGTGTAGTGTACAGAGCCAAACTGAACAACTACTTTTAACACAGTGATATAATTACCACAATTACCATCACAACTCAACTGACACTCTCTTTTGGACGTTGACAGCTCATCTGAGATGCGTGTCTTCCTTCTCTTTGAGGTACTTGCAGTGAAAGCAAATAGCAGAGATGGAGGTACATGTCTTGTCTCATTTGCACATTTTGATATGGTCTGTCTCGCTCTATCACAGTTGCTTCCACCTGAGCCCTTCGGTGTAGAGGCAGCCTTTATATTAACAGTGCATGAGAGAGTGTACAGCAGCTTACACAAAACACTTTGAAACAAAACGGTGGTTTATTAAAAACTGTCTAATTTGGTAAACTCACACATTGATAACTTGGTCAAACACCGCTAACACCAAGAAGTTTGAATTCTACATTCTTTGCACTTATTTTCAAATGCAGTTTTGTAGCCAATCACTCTGGAGACCTTATATCATGACTCCACTGATTGGCCGATGGCACCACAATAACAAGCTCAATCCTAAACCCTTCACTAGCAACTAGCCTGAGCTTTGACACGTTAACATCTGTCGTTAGTGTCTCCATTATTTGAAAATCTTCAGTTGTGGCTTGGTGACATTAGCCTGAGGGTTTTCACACTTGTAGCTTTCACACAGAGAAGACAATCAGATGCGTTTCGAATATTCACAAGGCTTCAGATTCCCTCGAGACGGCTGCTGTCTATTTAACATGAGTGAACGAGCGTGTCACTTCTCACCACCCTAATGCCATGAAGCCAGTGTTCATGACTTTCTCATCAACTCCCTAGTGCCTGGTTAGACCCCCAGAGGGTTACAATCTGTACCTGAACATTAACAATAACAATCCGTTCAAGCACACAAAGCTAAAAGGATCCTCTGTCACCAAGGAACCAGTTACCAAGGAGAGGAGAACCTATTGAAAGAGGCTAAGAAGAAAGAAGTAAAAATACAAGGAAGAAACGGAAAAAAATATGTATAAAAAAGAAAGTGTGTGTGTGTGTGTGTGGGGGGGGGGGGGGTACAAAAGTTCAGCATTAATAAAAATGGCATTAAATGCATGAGTGAGTTCAAGCTGCAGTTGGAAACCACATCAATCTCCTCACAGCATCTACAGGCCTAGACTGCAACAGAGCAGGACCTTTAGATTAATATATAAACAGCAATTATGAGTTGCCTTGCATTCTGATACTCACTGAGGAACATGAGTTTTTGTGTGTGTATATGAAATAAGAATGTACATGCATGATATAGAATACGCTCACATTATAACTGCTTTTGTCAGTTGCAGTGAAAAGGTAACAATATGTACCTTTTGTAATTGCCGGCAGCCATATCACCCTGCAGCCCAAGACTGGTTGCCCACTGAAGCTAAGCAGGGTTGAGCCTGGTCAGTACCTGGATAGGAGACCTCCTGGGAAAACTAGGTTGCTGCTGGAAGAGGTGTTAGTGAGACCAGCAGGGGGTGCTCACCCTGTGGTCTGTGTGGGTCCTAACGCCCCAGTATAGTGATGGGGACACTATACTGTCAACAAGCACCGTCTTTCGGATGAGACGTTAAACCGAGGTCCTGACTCTCTGTAGTCATTAAAATCCCATGGCACTTCTCGAAAGAGTAGGGTGTAACCCCGTGTCCTGGCCAAATTCCCACCACTGGCCCTTGTCAATCATGGCCTCCTAATAATCCCCACCCACTTGATTGGCTCTATCTCTCTCTCTCCTCTCCATCTGTAGCTGGTGTGTGGTGAGTGCACTGGTGCCGTTGTCCTGTGGCAGCTGTCGCATCATCCAAGTGGATGCTCAACACTGGTGGTGGTTGAGGAGAGACCCCCCACATGATTGTAAAGCGCTTTGGGTGTACAACAATACACAAAAAGCGCTATATAAATGCATCATTCATTCATTCATGTACTTTTTACAAACATTCAAAATGCACACAAAGCCAAAACTAAATAAAGAAGAATCATTCAGAATAAAGGATGCACGGTATATCAGTACAATATAGGTAATTGGCAAATGTTGTATAATTTTTTTACTTATTGTCTTATATTCAACCATCTATTACTCATTTAAGCTACTTCAAAAAGTTACTGTCCTCTAAAAACAATAATAATTCTGTAAGTTGCAAAATGTATAATTGTGCATATGTTGTGATGCTTAAATTCACTTGGAGCAACTAAAACGATTGATTACACTGAAAACTGAAAAAATGGGTGTAGAAACTATTTCACAAATAATATTGAATTTCACAAATAATTACAAAGATATGGCAACATGAATGTAGAAAAATAAATTGTATATTGTATATTTTCTTGTAAAACACACTCCAATAATCTTTGTTTTACTTACTACTTCAAAAGCTATTTTCAGTGCAGTTTATTCTGAATTTATTAAGACAAAATCTAGAATTTTAATATCATCCATTTATCAGATTTCAGCCAACCTGAAACAAAAAATTCATTGGATTATTGGTTTCAGCCAGAATTTTAATATCAGTGCATCCCTAATCAGAGTTACAGTAAAAGTGAATAAACCTATAGAGCAATGACTGGAACGAAGTTAATCGAATCAACAGCCTAAATCCACTTAACTTTCTTGTATGTGCTCCATTTCTTATCACAACATGTATCTTGCTTGTGTACATCTAAACAAAGAAACATTTCTTCAGCTCCACAGGAGACCTAAGGGACAATACCTCTACCATAGGTATCCATGGTCACTTCCTTGTGGTGAACAATGGCTACTGGGTGGATAGGAAACACACTTGCTCACGAAAGGAACTATACATAGCATCCCTGGTCCAATGAAGACAGCTTTTGTACCCAGTGACGTATTTTGTTCTATTTTTTGTTGTTGTTATTTAGAAAATCAGTCTTGGTCACAGTGAGATAAAAAAGTAGAGACAATGGATAGATCAAACATTTTTGGGTCCATCTGTTTAAATACATAAGGAGATCTAGTTCCCCAACAAGCCTCATATCTGTCAAAATGTATTTCTATAGATTTGAATGACATTCTGAATATTTATAAAGTAAAGAGTAGCTTAATGATGGCTATACTGATTTATACTCCATTGCATTCCAAAAACAATCATAACCTCAAACTACAACTTTACTATGCAAGCTTGAAATCATACACACACCACGCCCACTGTTTATGTCCTTACAACTAATTCACGAGTCAGCTGACCAGACTATGTGACCTACTTGCATACCGTTTTTGAAAAATGCGTTAGCATTATTTTTAGCTCCATATTCAAGGTTAATGAAGTAGACTGCAGAAACTGGGCTGGTGATGGAAATATGATTATTTTTGTGCACCCTTCATTTTGAAATCCTAAAGTGGATTGTGATGTTTTCCATTGGCTTGATTTGTTTGAAACAACAAGAGAGTGATCTCCCTAGTCAACATGCTCTAGATCTGAGCCATAATCAGGAATCAGATTGTTCTGCCCCCATTAAATATCATGTAATTAGGTCTTAAACACTCAGTGAAATGGCTTGACAAGTGTCATTTTCTTTACTATGTTAACGTAAATGCATTTGCATCTATAATACTGCAGAGCAGAAATGTTAACTGCTAAGACAGTGATTGAGACACTCTCTATGGACACACAGAATCAGGCAAACACAATCCTTGTTTAATATCAGCTTACTGATCATGGCAAAGCCGATAAAAGATAAACAAGGGTCATGAAGGTGTGACTGATTAATACTGATTCGTTTGTATGGGTGTATTTGTCTTTGTGTGTCCACAGTGGCTTTATCTGATCTACACTAATTAAACAAACGGCAAGAACAGAACACACAATGCTAGTCAGTCATATTGGTTCTAACAAATATTCAGGAACCACAAACTTTTACTGCATAAACTTTCAACAATCGCATACTTTTAAAAATATTAAAATAAAGAGTGATATACTATTGACACATATCTGAAACTGCCTCAAGACGATAAATGCTGCAAAGAGGCTAATTTCAGCTGGGAAATGCTAGTAATTCACGTGACATCGCAATTACGTGCAGTCTCCCTCTTGCACTGTGAATTTATAGTAAGCAGATATGCCAGGCATACATTTTAATGAGGAAACATCCGCATCCGTAGTGTTTGTACATTATACACTAATACATGCTCTTAACTACAGCCCACATGGGAGGAATGCTTGAAGTGATGCTAAATTAGATCAAAGTTAATGGAAGAGATTAATATGTGTGTGAATATATGGGTTGAGATGTTGTGTGTGTGGGACAAGTTTTGCCTATAAAACCAGCCTACAAAGAGTAAAGACTGAAATCACCTGCATTTTGGGAAGCAGCCAACTGTCACTATGAGGTAAACACCTTGACCGTTCAAATGTTTGGGGCCAGTGTACTTTTAAAAATAAATTAATACTTTTATTCTGCAAGGACACATTAAACGGATCAAAACTGACAGTAAAGATACTTATGATGTTACAAACGATTTCGATTTCAAATAAATGCTGTTCTTTTGAACTTTTTATTTATCAAATCCTTAAAAGTCTCAAAGATTCATTAGATATAAAACACCAAAATTCTGATTCAAATCAGAATTTGATTGTATTTCACTGATGTGTCATGAAAAGATTTTGTCCTGATTCAACTGATTTTCTGAATAAGGACATTTTAATCTGCCAAACAAAACGCCAAACTGCTTGAAATGTATATGACTGAGACAAGAAATGAGGAGAGGAAGAATCTCTAAAACCACCGCTAGAGAATAGTGAACATCAAATTTCTCTCTTACGATTCTCTCTTATTATGCCCTTATCATTTCACATTCTCTTTTGTATCTCTCCTCTTTTATATCACATTTTCTTAATATTGTACATTTTCTCAATATTGTACACCATATAGCTCTTACTTATAATGTATATAATGCCTCAGCCACCTCTCTCTGCTCATAAAGAACTGCTCTGGTTTTCCCCAAAAGACCCAGTGACGTACCTCTGTGTAAAACCACCCTCTCCTCTTTTCCCAGTCGGGATGCCCTCTCACCCTTTCAACAGCACGGCAACTCCCCGACCTCACGCCCATGACATTCTAGTGTTACCTGGAAATGTCCCAGCATGCTTACTTTGCTAACCAGTTATCCAAGGCCACTTGCAGACCTCACCTCATAAGGAGTATTTGTTGCCTCAGTTTTGGTTAAAGGGGTATCAATTATTGTAAGAAAAAACAAGGAATTCAATGTCCTTTGAAAACTAATTTTAACTTCAGATCACAGAAATTCCCAAACAGATCCATTGTTAAAACACAGACAAAGTTCAACAAGTTTTTCCACAGCATCATAAAGAAACCCAAAACAAAATGAGCATTTACACATCAACAATCAACTATTGATCAGATAATTGGCCCACAGAGTCACAGCGATAACGAAGATGAATAATAGGGAGGAAGTAGATTAGATGCTCCTAAACTGAAATCAAATATCTAAACTTTCTATCTGCATGTGGCACCTGCTGTTCTACATATGCTTCTGAGAATCCCAACATTAGGAAAGAGCTGTTGAACTTTATTTTTACAGGGTTTCTGACTGTTACAATGAATCTATCCTTAACAGTTTGAACAGCACAGTTCAGCACAGAATGCTCTGTAAATCTGTCACTTTGCAAAGAGACTGTTGTTGAAGGATGGAGCCGTTCAAACTCTATGTGACCCAAACCCTTGTGGCAGAAAGAGCAGAATGATGAACGAAAAAGCTAATTCACTCTTTGACAGTAGGCAGAATGTATGAAAAAGTAGAAATACAGCGGTACTGCACTTAAATATTTTCATATCTTAATTTGGACTAAAAAAGCCAAACAATAAAAGGTATATATTAGTTGAAAAGGTCTTGAATCTTTATTATTATTATTTATATTTCTTTATCACTTTAATATGTTTAAAATATTTGGTACTTTATAATTTTTTTTCCTAAAAGTTCATGGTTTTATTATTGAAAAAAAGTTTTTTTAAGGAGGACAACACTAATGTTTATCTCTCTCTTTAACCTGTTTTCGTAATGTAATTCAGTACTATTATAATACTGCACACTGGGAAGCAAGTTACAATAAATAATTGTGACATGATCCATCTCCAATTATGATAAAAAAAAAAACCTTTTGGATGTGTAGCCGGGGAGGTGGCTAGTAGTAAAGGGCGTGGCCAATCAGGTAGTTTGACCTTTAAAGCAGGCACATGAAAGGATACCTGGAGATGGGGTCCGATCTTTTTGTGTGGAAGCGCCTGTCTGGTAGCACTTCCTTGTTTCTTGGTGCATGGACATGGTCTGGGTGAGCAAGTAGGCTAAGTGAATATCGATTGTTTGGCCTCATATTCACAAGGTTTTTTATTAAATTAGGTTATTCTGTTATTAATGCAGACATAAACATCGTGCTGTCCTCTGTACATGTAGTACCTCTGTGTTTGATTGTGCACATGGTCCGGGCGAGCAGGTAGACTAAACGAACATAGGTTGTTTTGCTAATAAAGCCGTGTTTTATTAAAGTAGGGTATTATGTTTTTAATGTAGATGTAAGCATCGTGGATTTGTTAGCTGATGGTTACGCTCATTCTTCTTTGATCCAGAAAACTTTTTGGAAAGTAGTTCGGGATTGATGGCGGTGTTGCAGGTAACTGCAGAGTTTTTTTTACGGGATTTGTAAGCATTTTGTTTGTATTATTTTAATCCCATTAAAAGAATAAATTAAGCATTGGAGTCATTTTCTTTTGGATATATTGTTACTTGTGTTTTTCTATTAGGTTTATTTGATCGCTGTTCCTCCAGTGTTTGTTATGTTGCATGTTCTCAGCTAGCAGGTTCTTGCATGTGCACACTGTATGCCTTCAGCGCAATTGAGATTTGATGATAGTTGTGAACCGGACTGGCTAGCAGTGTTTTACTTTTTTATTTCTGTTTGTATATCACTTCCCAGCCTCATTTTGCCTGCCAACTTTTGTACCCGTTATACCTGTTGATGCTTTAAAACACATTATTTATTTGCATGAGGGTTATGTTTGCAGTGAAATTAACCATTGATTTGGAGTACTTTTTTTGAGTGAGGCATTTTTTACATGTAGTTCTTTATTTTTTTGGATTATTTTTGTACGGAGAATCATGGATTGCATTGGGGTTTATGGAGGGTTGGCTGGCTATTAATATCCTTTTTGAGGGGAAATGAATGTCTGTTACAAAATGTATTTTGTTTGTATTCATTTTATTATATTGGTTCATTTGTATTAATACATTTATTTTTGTGATATAAGTCTGACTATTAGTTTTTTTGTGGTCACCCTTGTTTGAAAGGAGAGGTACAATTGGAACAACAGCATTTTGAATGGTCAGAGTCTTTTCAAAGACTTCTTCATCTAGCCTCAATAGCCTCATTGCCTTGGCTAAAAGTGGTTGTATAATCAAGGGCCGTATAGCTCAGGATCACTGCCAGTCTTTCATTGCTCTCTCTCTCTCTATATCTGAGTTTACACCTTTGTTTCCCTCTCTAGAGAGAGAAATCCAACCCACACAACATGCTGGACTGAGAAAGTAACTGTGTGTAGCTCTTCTAAAAATAAGTATTTCATTCAGAGGCTACAGCAATCATACTTTCCTCAACAACACTGCAGAACAGAACACCTGAAGGGTTTGCCGTCTGACATCCCATAATTCCATGCTAACATGAGGCAGCGGAGGAAAACACTCACTGGAGTTTAAATGTAAATGCGACCGTCACATTAGCAGCAGGAACAGTTTAGTTATGACAGCGCAAATCTGCAGCTCTCCAGATAGGCTTACCATCAACACTCACACAAACACCACTAATAGGCTACACAAATACAGCGACAAAACAACATATTTAGACATGAAGACACACTTAATATATGACTTTTATTGCACCGATAACACAATATCAAATCAAGCTGCATCTGTAAACAAATATTAGAGCTTTTCTCATAATTATGGATTTTTATAAAGCATTTTTGTAATTACTTTTAACCAAATTTTCTTAAGGTAATTTTTAGAGATTGTATGCAGTCAGTTCAAGTTATAATGCAAGGCAAATATAATGGCTATTCCCTATTATGATTATCTATTTATAGCTCAGTATGGTTGCTAGATTAGTGTTATGTCACTTTAAGACCGGTATGATTTATCTGTCAAGAGGCAAACCATATGACCATTTGCGACCTGGTCATCATTATGTAATCAGTCTTGAAGATTCCCACACTACAGAGGTCTATAGCTCAATAGCCACAAACAGCTTGAAATCCTCTTAAAGTGGTCTTGTGAATCAACTGCCAAAGAAGCTTAGGTAAAACACACCAATGGTGACTGAGTGTGTGTGTCTGTCTACAGTGCAGGAGGGCAAGATTTAGAGCAGCTACAAGCCTTGCAGTGCTTAAGCACATCCAGACAGGAGCGTATCAGCAGCAGTGCCCAGCTCTCAGAAAAGGGACTACATGCTCCAAATAACCCTTTTGGGGTGTCATGCTTGTGACGACTAAGCCTGGACAACAGTTAAGCTGTTCGTACATCCAGAAGGAATCTGCATACCTTTTTTTTCTGTGCTGATTTGGAGGGAAAAACTGCAGGAGTCTGTGGAATGTGTTTAAACATGGTCTAAGGATATCTTGGAAGGAGGTTGTTGGACAAAATCTTGCGATACATGGCCCCATCCATTCTCCCCTTAATACGGTGCAGTCGTCCTGTACCCTTTGCAGAAAAGCACACCCAAAGCATGATGTTTCCACCCTCATGCTTCACGTTTGGGATGGTGTTCTTGGGATAGTACCCCTTCCTCCAAACACGGCGAGTGGAGTTTATACCAAAAAGTTATATTTTGGTCTCATCTGACCACATGACCTTCTCCCATGCCTCCTCTGGATCATCCAGATGGTCTTTGGCAAACTTCAGACGGGCCTGGACATGTGCTGGCTTGAGCAGGAGGATTTTGCATGGAGCCCTAGTCCAAGGGAGATTGACAGTCATCTTGAATTTCTTCCATTTTCTAATAATTGCGCCAACAGTTGTTGCTTTCTCACCAAGCTGTTTGCCTATTGTCCTGTAGCCCATCCCAGCCTTGTGCAGGTCTACAATTTTGTACCTAGTGTCCTTAGACAGCTATTTGGTCTTGCCCTTAGTGGAGATTTCAGCGAATCAGTTCGAGTGAACGCGCACAACCTGATTAATATTCATGAATCCAGCAGCTCGTTAAACCTTAGTACGTTTTATGCTGTTCTTTTTAGCAGAATTCGTATTATTATTATTATTATCATCATCATCATATCAGTATTTTCCAATTTTTTTAAACCGAAACACTGAATAACCAAAATTTAAAAAAAGCACCACCACCAGTCCTAAATTCAGTTAAAATGTATATGCATTCATACATGGTTACTAAGTTTTAATTCTTATTACTTTAATTTTAATTATCAATGTCATATAATGCTTGATTGACTTATGTTAAGAGTGTCCTTTCAGATATTAAAAAAGCTGTACCATTTTACAAACATATACAGTATATATACGCACGCATGCGTATTGCTGCCTTTTGAAACAGAAATAACACAGTAAGCAATAAAGCAGCACAAAATAAGAATACTAAAGAATAAAAAAAAACAATTCTTCTATCGGAATTAAAAAGGTGACATCTGCTCTGTAAACATCAGTCAGTATCTCCCTTTTGAAAATAACAAATGGAAATAGATCACAAATGTTTATGGTGTTTTCATTTTGTATAATCTTTCTACTTTTCTTTTTGACCTGAGGTACAGAACTTGGAAAGATGGTGAAAGTTTTTTAAACTTATGAATAATACTATAACAGGAATGACAAATCACAATGTTAATTAAGTATTATTAATATAAGACTAATATTAACTTTATTTATCCCACAGAAGACACTGTTACCGAGGGGAATAAACTAAACTATTATTGTAATCAACTGTCATCCATACTTATTCATTTTAATAATCTTTATTCATCTGATTTTACATATGACCTGAGAAAATCATGTCTATTATTTTGGTTTGTGAGCATGAGATCCGATTTAGGAGGACAGAAACTTGTTGTCAACGCTGCCCAGCGACTTTCATTAATAAAATAGCTTAGATACTGGATCGCTACATTATATTAATCAGCAAAGAGGGGTTAAAATGACTGTTTAAATGACTCAACTCAAATCTTCATTGTTTGTAGTGACGCGCAGATGCAAGTAGACTAATTCACCCACATCTCTCTTTCTCTCTCACACACGCGCGCTCTCTCTCTCTCTCTCTCTTTCTGCATCTCTGTCTGAAGCGGGAAGAATGCTAGAGATAACGAACTTCGCGTCAGGTGGTCCTTGCCTTCACGTCGTGCATTAAAATCCTTTATTTCACAACGAGAACAGGTTGGCTAGCCGTGCATTATCTCGTATGTAACATACTCTTTAACAGCAATTTAAACGGCAATATTTAAATGACGCCCTGGTTATTCTTGGTGTACCCAAATGGTCCCACACTATCGACATCAGTCCTTCTCTGGTGGAAATAAAGGATCGCTGTTTGGTTCCTCTGTCACAGTTAATCTAGCCTCCATGTCTCTGATAAGCACGCCATTTTAAGCTGGTGCACCGCTAGTGTAACAGTTCCGTTTCGTGCAGCAGAAACACTCGGTTTAGCGGAGCTTTTACGATTAATTAACCGTGACGTTTTAAAGCGCGGTTAATAGTAAAACCGGTTAATTAGCATCCCTAGGTCTGAGTATTTCAAAAACTGCTGATCTACTGGGATTTTCACGCACAACCATCTCTAGGGTTTACAGAGAATGGTCCGAAAAAGATAAAATATCCAGTGCGTGGCGGTTGTGTGGTCAGAGGATGTCAGAGGAGAATGGGCAGACTGGTTAGAGATGATAGAAAGGCAACAGCAACTCAAATAACCACTTGTTACAACCAAGGTACGCAGAATACATCTCTGAACGCACAACACAAGCAGATGGGCTCTGGCAGAAAAAGACCACACTGGGTGCCGCTCCTGTCAGCTAAGAACAGGAAACGGAGGCTACATTTCTCACAGGCTCACCAAAATTGGACAATAAAAGATTGAAAAAACATTGCTTGGTCTGATGAGTCTCGATTTCTGCTGTGACATTCAAATGGCAATCGACAATCAATTAAAATACATGCTATAATTCATTCAAATAAATGGGCTTACCGCACTTTTATCTCGGTGTCTGATTTGAAGCTGGCAGAATGCTAGTGCTAACAAGCCATAACTGATGAAAATAACCATTTTTACTTTTCCGGTCAAATATTTCACTGCAAATAGCAATACTAGTTTTAACTTCTATAAGTCTATAACTCCACTGTGCGTCGGGTGGTTCTTCGCCTCCACATCGTGCATTCAAATCGTTTAATGCACAGCTAGCCAGTGATTATTCTTTACATATACACACACACATATAATGTTATATATATATATATATATATATATATATATATATAAATAAAACACTGTACATTTGCTGTCCCCTTAAAATAACTCCAGAGTGAAAAGTGAAAATGTCCAAATTGGGCCCAAAGTGTCAATATTTTGTGTGGCCACCATTATTTTCCAGCACTGCCTTAAACCTCTTGGGTGTGGAGTTCACCAGAGCTTCACCAGTTGCCACTGGAGTCCTCTTCCACTCCTCCATTACAACATCACAGAGCTGGTGGATGTTAGAGACCTTGCGCTCCTCCACCTCCCGTTTGAGGATGCCCCACAGACGCTCAATAGGGTTTAGGTCTGGAGACATGCTTGGCCAGTCCATTACCTTTACCCTCAGCTTATATAGCATGGCAAAGTTCAAGTTCAAGTTCAAATTACTTTATTTGTCCCCAGTGGGGCAATTCGTTTTGCAGCAGATAGTATAGTACAAATTAGGGGTCGACCGATATGTGTTTTTCAGGGCCGATGCCGATACCGATTATTACAGATCAAGTAGACCGATAACCGATATTTTGAACCGATATACGTGTCTGGTGTAAAAATGAAAATTAATGCCAAAATTAATAACAAGAGCTATGACAAAAAATACATTCTTTAAATGCTTTTAAACATGTCTTTAATTCTGAAAACTGTTAATAACAACAACATTTCCGTTGGTTTTAATTTACAGTACAGTGCAAATGAAGGCATAAAACTTTAATTTATCTTTTAATCAAATGAGAGTTAGACTTTATTTTTGGCAAACAAATGAGTTTACTATTAAAATTAAAACATGGAAGAAATAGCGTATTGTTATTATTCTCAACAAAAGTTGTAATTGTTGTAGTTGTATTACGTATATTCTACTGCACCACAGTAATATAGTCGGCTAAACCGAACTTATATTTTGACAGGTTGCCATGAGGACATTTTAGGTTTCTGTAGCCTATGTATATATGATATGACGATCGTTTTACTCAAATGAAACGGTCAAATGCTCATGAAGTGACTCTCCGAGCAGTTCTGGGGATGTTGTTCATGTATTTATGTCCTCATTTAGTGAGACGGCAGATGCTGAAAACACCGCGAGCATCACACGCTCGAGTATGTATGGGTGCAGTAAATGAAACCGCACGTCTGTGTCATTCATTAACAGAGATGCAGAACATGCAGGATTCATATTTAAAGTGTTTTTGCGGCTTAATATTTATAGATACTAGTCCATAGCGCGAGTCGATTTAAGTGTACTGACCTACTTTTGATTAATTCATCCAAACTTTGACAAATTCCATGACATTCCGCGTTATACGGTACATTCCATTATATGACTGCATTCCACGATTCCGCCCGCATTTTCCGCATCGCGGACATCATAGTGGATTGTGATTTATTGCAACTTCAGCAACGTCTGCTGCCTTACCTTTGAGAGACAACTGATGCGTGATCACTGAGGCAGCTCCAGTTAGCATGTGCTTTCGGTGTGAGACTGTCTTCAGTTTTCCGCGTTGATTGGTCGGACTCGGACTCTCTACATATCAGATGAGCGGTGGGCGGAGATTGCTCTCAGAGATTGAGAGATCGCCTCACTCTCACAGAGTGTTGAGCCCAGACAGGTTGCATCGAGCCAAATAGTGCATTTAAAAATTAAATAATTTCACCTGTATTATTTATTCACCAATAAATAATGTCACCTGTAAATAGTATGTTTGTTTGCATTAAAAAATAATAAAAAAATAATAATAATTATCGGCAAATCTGTTTTGAAAATGGCCGATATCGATAATCGGTAAAATGCTTAATATCGGCGCCGATAATCGGTCGACCCCTAGAACAAATCACACACAATCACACACCCAATACAGAGATTGCCTACCTTACAGGCATGGCTAAAACCAATAAAAACAGTAAACAATCAATATATGGTAAGTCAATAAGTTATCTATGTTTTGTTTTAGAATTGAGAAGCAGAACGGCTGCAGGTACAATAGAGTGTTTATATCTGTTGGTTCTCAATTTTGGGAGTTTAAAGTGAGATCCCGATGGCAACATCTGAAATTCAGCCTGTAAAGGATGAGAACTATCTGACAGGATAGATTCAACCCTTCTTAACATCTGCTTCTGATAAAGTTCCTCCAGGCCTTTCTGCTTAGAACCTGTGATGCAACTGCTCACCCTAATTAACCTTGAAATTGTTTTTTTGTTTTAAAGTGATGGACCCATACCAGCAGATTAGGGAGAAGATAAAACCAGACTCAACAAAGGACCTATAGAAAAGGGTCAACAGGGTCTTGTCCACATTAAACTTTGCCAGCTTCCTCAGGCAATACAGGCGCTGCTGGCCTTTCTTGCAAAGCAAACTGGTATTTGACTCGAAGCACAACTTATCATCAATAATGGATCCTAAATACTTATACTCTGTAACAACCTCTATTTCCTGACCATATATACTAGTTTTGTCAGTGTTAGTGACATTGCGCCTAATGTATTGGCAGTAGTCGTTATCATGTTGGAATACTGCCCTGCGGTCCAGTCTCCGAAGGGAAGGGATCATGCTCTGCTTCAGTATGTCACAGTACATGTTGGCATTCATGGTTCCCTCAATGAACTGTAGCTCCATAGTGCCGGCAGCAACTCGTGCAGCCCCAGACCATGACACTCCCACCACCATGCTTGACTGTAGGCAAGACACACTTGTCTTTGTACTCCTCACCTGGTTGCCGCCACATATGCTTGACACCATCTGAACCAACTTTATCAAGTTTATTTTGGTCTCACCAGACCACAGGACATGGTTTTAGTAATCCATGTCCTTAGTCTGCTTGTCTTCAGCAAACTGTTTGCGGACTTACTTGTTCATCATCTTTAGAAGAGGCTTCTTTCTGGGACGACAGCCATGCAGACCAATTTGATTCAGTGTGAGGTGTATGGTCTGAGCAGTGACAGGCTGACCCCCCACTCCTTCAACCTCTGCAGCAATGCTGGCAGCACTCATACGTCTATTTCTCAAACACAACCTCTGGATATGACGCGGAGCACGTGCAATGAACTTCTTTGGTCGACCATAGCGAGGCCTGTTCTGAGTTTTACTTGTCCTCTTACACCGCTGTATGGTTTTGGCCACCATGCTGCAGCTCAGTGTCTTGGCAATCTTCTTATAGCCTACACAAGGGGTGTCGAAATTAATTGTTTCTACGGTGCATCGCAATGCAGACGAGGGCGATTCGGTATCGGTTCAGTAATAGACCATAACCGATTATAATGTACTGAAGCTTTTCTGGCGTCATTTGTCGCATACATGCTTTGTTGCAGGAGCATACAATGGCGGAGGGAGGTGAGACGAGAGTATAATGAAAAATGCTCCAACTACTTCAAAAGCCGACATTTGGCTTTTATGAACAACCTGGTAAGCACAACCTGGAGAAGGCACGCTGTGTGTAAATCAGCGGTTCTCAATTCCAGTCCTCACGCCCCCCCCAGTTCATATGTTACTCTTATCGCTTCAAATGTTTGTTCTATTCGAACGTAAGTGCCCTGCGAAGTGGACATCACAGGATATTCTGCCATAATTCCAGTTTGAAGCAAAAATTGTTTTCTTTGAGCAGGTAAAATGAAAGGTTCTGTTCATATATCGGACTGCTTGTATTTATTGACAAAATTGTATACATGTGAAGTAAAATTAAAAATTGAGGATGCAGTGCATCGTCAATTCACCATGATATCGAATTGAACCGATGACATGATAATCGTAATCGAACCGTAAGATCAGTGTAGGTTCACACCCCAAGCCTATGTAGAGCAACAATATATTTTTTCAGATCCTCGGAGCTCTTTGCCATAGGGCTGAAACGATTCCTCGAATACAAAAAAATTATTGAGGCAAAGAATGTGAGAATCATTTTTGTCCATTTACTAGGGATGCACTGAATTTTCAGCAGCCAAAATATATGTCGCGCCGCACTGTCCAGCAGTGTGCTCAGTTATCGCTCAGGCTCACCAGAAAAGCTAAGTCCACTCAAATAACGCGCCGACAAGGAATGTCTATGTAACGTTAGTATATGTGTTCCTGTTTGCAGTAGGGCTGCTGTGCTGTGACATGCAGTGGTACAGCTGATCTGCTTCACTGATCTGCTCCCCGCTATGCTCTGCTCGCATAGCTTTGCCAGGGTTTATATTTTTATACATGTTCACTTAATGTTTCCTTACACCGAATCATCATTTTCCCACTGATTAACTTGATCTGATGAGCATTAACACATATTATGTGCTCATATAATTTAATAATAATTTGTTACATTTATATAGCGTTTTTCAAACACTCAAAGCGCTTTACATAGTAAGGGGGCTATCTCCTCGTCCACCACCAATGTGCAGCATCCACCTGGATGATGCGACGGCAGCCATAGTGCGCCAGAAAGCCCACCACACACCAGCTTACTGGTGGAGAGGAGACAGAGTGATGAAGCCAAGCAGTGTATGGGGATGATTAGGAGGCCATGATGGTCAGAGGCCAGTGGGCTAGTTTGGCCAGGATGCCGGGGTAAGACCCCTACTCTTTTTCGAAGGACATCCTGGGATTTTTAATTACCACAGAGAGTCAGGACCTCGGTTTAACGTCTCATCCGAAGGACGGGACGTTATATCTTGCAGAACCTGATTTTACCAAGTGCAACACGTTCCAGGGTCAACAATAATGTCAAGAGTCCATACACATAACATTAACACATTTTTAACAATATATGTTGACCCAGGAACACATTTAACTCAGCAAAATCAGGACGTGCCCCATCTCTGAAAAATGTGTTAATGTTATATGTATGGACTCTTGTTTTTGTTCCACATTAGCTTCCTGTCCACTAATTGTTTTCCTCTTACAAAAGCCACAAAGCCTTCTAAGAAGACAGTAAAGGCTTATGTCATGCTTGAGCTGTAGTTAGGATCAAAGTTGGAAGCTACGTTACACAATGTTTAGTTTTTTTTTATATATATTTTTATTATTACTATTATTTTGATTTATGTCTTAGTTTGTACTATGTTTACCTTTTTAAAGTAATTTGAAATAGATTTCTATATATTTGTATTTTGAATGTAATATGGCAATTAAATGCACTAAATGGGTTTAGTTTTGAGTTATTAATATGCAATTTCAGCAATTGTTATTTTTTAAAGGAAACAAATTACTAAAAATGTTTAAACATTTTAAGAGACCTGTCTTATTTTCTCTTGTATTTAGTATTTCTCTTTAAAAATAAAAGTAGTTCTTATACGGCAAATTTACACTGACATACACGCTGTACACTCGCTACTTTACATTGCAGCAAAGTGTCATTTCTTGAATGAATGCATTTATATATTCTTAAGTGTTGTCACATGAAAATAAATAAAATATTTACAAAAATGTGAGGGGTGTACTCACTTCTGTGAGATACTGTATATATGTACACCTAGATATACTGCCTGGTCTGCTTTAAAAAACAAACAAAACATTTAAAAATCACCTATTTTTACATGTAGATTACCTTTGGCATCATCGATAGTGTTCACTTAAAGTAATTTAAAAAAATCTAAATTATTACCATGCAATTTTTGTAAATTGCATGCATAATATTAATTTTTCATTCAGTTATGAACTATTTCCATACAAAAATAGTTCAGGAGACTGAAGTATGTAAATGAAAAATTGGCCATGCAGAGATAACATTTTTGTTTGATATGATAAGCTGATAATTGCATACATGGTATGGCTGTTATAAATGACCGATATTAAATTACTATTGATGACCAATACTAAAATTATATAAAATTGTGTCTAAATAGATTTAAACTAAAAGTTCTAAATGCTTCTAAAAAGTGAATCAAACTATTTTGTATTTTTTTAATTGTATAGATTTTTTTTTTAATTACTATATACACACACATCTATAGATGAAGGCAAAGGTAATCTGCATGTAAAAATGAGCATGCACAAATAAATATGCAAGACTGAAAAACACTAACCAACCAACCAATCAATAAAAAGCACTAATATTGATTTATATCCAATATGCTACTGATAAGCCCACAACTCTTCAAGAAACAGCCAAAACTCAACACAAGACTATCATACTCATATTACTTGCCAGGAGAAATGTTTTATTAAGAATATTACTAGAATAATATTAGGATTTCAGCTTTTGATATTGCTGACAGCTGGGCACTGGGCTTACTGGAGCTCACGGGCCTCATGTTGGGTTGAAGACGCCCCAGAAAATCCAGTGACATGTGCCAGACCCAGGAGCAACACAGTCATGCTGGAGTCATGAGAACATGCGAGTGCTACAGTAAGACAAACCACACGGTCCCAACATCACCAGATTCCTCCTCAAACATCAATAATACTCACTGCATTCAAATATGTGCAAGCAAGATATTTCACAGCAGCTCATAAAATACCAATCATATCCTGGGACACAGCTACTTTACAGCATTCTTAATGTTAGGATATGGTTTATTAAAAATAAATCCTTATTTTGAATATCACTTTTATTCTCTTTTAATGGATTTAGGTTCAAGTCACAAGTTGCACATCAGAACTGAACATATTTTAAGTTATGACTGCTCATTGCTTTTTAAAGCCACCTCTAAAAATAACAGCACCAGCCTTTAAATATAACTCCTTTGAGGAGTTTTAGACATGAATATGTAAGAGAGGGCATGTTGGGTGTAGTCAAGGAGGAGAAAGAATGGAGGTCAAGCAGGGGAGATAACTGGGGTAAGGAAAGAGGGAAAGGGAGCAACAGAGAGAGGAACAAGTACAATTTCTCATTTCCCCCCAGCCTCGGTGTGGCATGACTGTCTCTATGCAGAGGAGCAAAGGGGAGCATAGCAAGCTGGCAGCCCACAGATATGCCACTCAGTATACCAGCTGTGATCAACACTGGCGTTCCATCCTTCAGCAGCCCTGCTGGCACAGATCTGAACCCATTCAATGTGACAGACATGGATATCAAACTTTCAACTTTCACCTCCGTCTTGACATGAAAATCTGCATAATAGTCTTGGTTGTCTTGTGCTTGAACAAGGATCTGTTAGGATTCACTAAAGCACTGCACTTCTCTCAGAAAGCATTGGATACCCGCACCTCATTTAACACTACAGCATTCAGACATATGTAGGCCAATGGGAGAAACTCAAACACACTCGCTAGGATACAGTTATGTTGCCCTGGCAACTGCTTCCACTGCATATGTCTTCCTCAGATGGACTGAGTCAGTTCATCACCTGGATTGCTAGTTTGGGTTCTGCTGTATATTCTGAGATGGACCATGAGGGTGTTCACAATCACATTACAATAGCTCTCCATCAAGACTTAAGGTCATTGCACAATGAGTCGAAAATTGTCACACATTAAAAAATAAATACGACCTCACGTTATGAAAATCACGTTTGCACACTGCCTCCGAAACTTTCATCCGTCAAAAAAGATTTTCTGCATTTTCTCATCCGTAGCATGCATTTTGATAGTAAAGGATGGGGATTATGAAGAAACTGAACAAACATGCGAACATTTCGGACTCAGTGTGCAATGACATTTATAATAGATTACTTATACACTACTGTACTTCAAAAGTTTGGGGACTGGATTTTTTATGTTTTTAAAAGAAGTTTCAATGCTAACCAAGGCTATACTTATTTTTAATTACAATGCTGAAACATTGTTATACAAGTAAATATTGTTACATTTAAAAATAACCTTTCTATTTAAATATATTTTAATATGTAATGTTTTCGGTGATGGCAAAGCTGAATTGTCAGAAAAAAGTACTCAAGTTTTAGTGTCACATGGCCCTTCAGAAATCATCATAATATGCTGATTTGGTGCTCAAACATTTCTCATTATTATCAATAAAACAGTTGTACTGCTAAATAATTTAGTAGAAACTGCGATACTTTTTTTTTCAGGATTCTTTGATTAATAAAAAGTTAAAATAAAAGACTGATATCAACATTTATTTTTCACCTTTGATCAAATTAATGCATCCTTGCTCAATATAATTATTATTCAAATAAAAAGATATTAAATCTTACAGACTCAAAACTTTGAATGGTAGTGTGTTATAAAAATACTACTAAAATTAATCATTATATAAAACATTACTCTGGATTTTTGTTTCTGAAATCGCAATAATGGCTCAACCAACGGTGCTATTTTGGAGCATGAATATCTGTTTGTGCAACCAGTGGCAGATGGGGGAATATTTGAGAAGTCAGAAAATCTTGAAGAAAAAAATAAATTGCTCTGAGGAGCAAAATGAGATACAGTCTGAGGCTCAGAGAACAAAGGGAGACCAAAGGTGGCAGTCAGGACAGCCAGGTCAGTGTCTGAGAACAAAGAGCTCCTAAGTGCTCTCTAATATATTTCCTGGCAATATAACTTTGTGAAATTAGAGACCTTCAAACTGAGCAATTAATAGGCCATTACCAAACCATCGTCGCCCAGCGCGCTCTGATCTTACGAGTAGTTTCGTAGGTCTAAAGACACGGTTTCTTTTGAAGGAGTCAGGGGGTTACCATCACACCCCAGTGTCCTTGCTTTCACTTGTCAAGTCCATTCGGATTTAAAGATCAAAGGATTTGAGAATGTCTGACCAGCCTTCTTAAATCAGTTCCTTCCAAGACTGGCACAAACATATGTAGTTCTACAGAACAAATCGAGCAGAATCTGAGTTATGGCGAGACTGTCGCAGCGGTCTCTTTCTTGCAAATCAAATGCAGTGGGCTGAATTATCATACTGGAGGCCTGTCAGAGCTTTTATCATTCTAATTAATTTGCTGAAAGGCTACAGCGGTGGCTATTTTTATTTGAGAAGGAAGGAGAAAAAAAAGAAAAGGAGAGAAAAGAAAACAAAATGCTGTCAGTGCCGCATGCATTCAGAAGACGAATGCACGGATGATTTAGACCTACTGCTAGAGGGGATCATCACCAGATGAGAAACGAGGATTTATAACCACTGGAAACAGAAGAGTACATATAGCAGAATGTATAAAATGACAAGTACAACAGCAAAATCTCAGCTGTTTCCAACCTCGAGGACCACCAATAGTACACATTTTTGGATGTCTACCTAATCGAACACCTGATGCAACTCAGCTCTTTATTAAAGTTCTCCACAATCTGAAATGGGTGTGTACGGTTGGGATTCCTCCAGGACCCAGGTTATATCCACCTGTGGTAGGCTGGAAAATACAAGAACAGCAACATATGGCTTTCCAGATTAGCGTTTTAGCTCATTAGGACAGTGACTCACAGGGTCACAATCTTAATCTCAAGATTGACCAAATAATGAGAACACAGAGGAGGCGGAGAATACAAGAAACCAACTGTATTCACCCCCCTGACACCTTTCTACCCACCACTGAGACATCACAGGTGGCACTTCTCCAACCTGAAGCATATACCTGCTCATGATATGGTAGATGCAGTTGAAGAAACTGCAAACATTGGGGTAGCCTATATAAAATAACCCGATTTAAATGATTAAACAAGAGTAGGGAAATGTAAGATATGAGGTTTCTTGTGGTGCTCAGAAGTTCAAGAACATAAGACTGAGCTCACCTTCAGGAAACGGGTTGGGCTGAACCACATAGAGGAAAGCGTGCATCATGTTAAATAAAATCCCAATGGCCCCAGGCTCGTAATACGCGGCAGTATCGTAAACTCCGGAGGGGACGGAGCCGAAATCCAAAGTTGTGCGCGCTGGAGCAGCAGGTGTAACGGACAGCCTGTCCTGGAGTTCCCCGGACGTCAAGCCCCAGCACAGAAAAATCAGACTCGTTTTCCACAACATGATTAGTTCTTGTGCTGAAGCAATTCCAGGAGATAGAAGTGGAGGAAATTCTCGGTGTACTATGAGGCACAGTTGCGGTGATTTCTCAAGTCCTGCTGTCCGGAGAGCGATTCATGTTGATCATGGTCCCCCCGCGGCGAGCGGCTCTTGCAGGTTCACGGTGCGGCCGGTCAGTCAGATGCCCCGCGATAATAACGCGGCCGATGAGCGCGAGCCACTGAGGTGTACTGCGTGCGCATCCCCTCCCCGTGTGTTAACGGTCTCTCTCAAAGCTTCGCTCGGTGCTCCGCCTGTCGGCTGCAGATGAAAGACGAGGTGATTTTAGATAGGCTGTTCTCAACCATCCCACTTGACACTGATTTTGAAGACTGGTGAAAATGTGACTGATTTTATGCACCTTTCGTCCATAAGGATTCATTTTTAGTTCAAAAGTGTAATATTTGGTAGGCTAACGTTAATGAAAAATACAATTAAAGATTTTTAATAGCAGCGTGTTTTCAAACCAAGTAGGCTAACTAACGTTAGAGAATTGTTTTCAAATATGTAAAGTAGCCAATGAATATATTCCCGCAAAAAAACGAGTGTAACCGTGTGATATTACAACTATGGGTTGACATTGTTGTTTTAAAAATCCTAGCAACATTTACAGGTGTTGAGTAGGCTAATTTTAACTTTTTGGGTGGTCAAAGGATTTACTAAATTATTATTAAAAATATTAAAATTAATAAAATATTAATTAATAAATGTTGTGGTATTAGATGGTTTATCTCACTTTAATTAAATTATTTATATTAAAATGCTCTAATGCCTGACAACAATGGCAGTGATATATTTTGGTGCAGTTTCAAAAAAAAAAAAATCTTGGTAAACATAGCTGCACCAAAATGGCATTGTAGACACCCGACACTTTTCTTTACTACTGCTGAAGATCTTATTTTGGTTTTGAGCCTTATCATGCATTAAGATCTTGGTGGAAACTATGTTATGGTAAATTTCCCAAGGTTTTATTACTTTGATCTTTTCTAATAAAATAAACATGTTTACCTGGTGGAATGGTGGAACATCATTGACAAACTAACATCCATCATTATAATATTAGTGGCTGAGTAGAACATAAGGATCAGCATCTTCCATTGGTCCCGGAATAACGTTTCCTGTCAAACAAACACAGTCCCACTGCAAACTATTAGTTACCTCTAAAATAAGGAAGTTGACCGAGTTGATACAAATATTGTTCAAACCCTAAAATCTGATATTATTTATAGGAATATTGGTGAAATCAGTCTCCAGAGTTATAAAGTGTGGCAGGGGAGAACATGTGGGAGCTGCTGTTACATAAGCAACACGTGGAGGATTTTCATTTCAAACCTTTGGATTTGATCTACTCGTTCAGCTTTCATGTATTAGCCAATAAGTTCAGCCACTGAGTGGGCTCACATCTCTTACAACAGGACTCATTTTTTTCTATGATTTTAATAAAACATCAAAGGCATTAAAACAAACAAGAACATAAAGTAATTTGTATATTTCATTCATATGCACAGCTTAAGTACACAGTGACTCTATAATGTAATTAAGTCGAATTAATTTGACATTATTGATATACATTGCAGTTATCATGCATATCTGTTGTGTCATTACTTTGCAAGTCCACAAGGCCAATAGAAGTCTATCTACAGCAAAAGTCCTTCAATTTTAAACCAGGCATGTTATTCCTTCACTATATTCTGGGAAACAACTGCTTAATTCATAAAGAATGTGAGGGAGGTTCAGAATAATGTGTGTACATGATATCAGAGCAGGACTTTACTTGATTCAATTCTCTTTCTAGCTGTGGATTAAAGGATTCGGTGAAGAATGCAATGGCTGCAGAATGTTCTGTGTGTCAGACATTGTTGAACAAAGACAAAATCCAACAGTGTCAAAACCCAAACGGCCTGTTTGGATAAGAAATTATTCTTTTCCGACATGGCCGGCAGAACAATGACAGACAACCATGGTCACATCAGAGGGCAACCACACTGGTTCGTCCTGGAAAATACTCTCAACAACATAATACATTGAGATACAACACCATTTAGGATATCTACAACTAAAATTTTACATACGAGTAAAATTTCAAAGTTGCCTTAGAAACAACCTACTGCCCTCCCTCCTCCGTGCTTAGTGTATGTCTTAGTGTCAAGTAGGTACCTGGTATCTGGAGGTCTTGATGGAGAACAGTGAGGTTTGTGGTGGGTGTAGGGGAGGTAAACATTATCTCATACACATGGAAATGGAGGCGGCTGAGGGTAGATTTACTAGCCGTCCGTCACTTGGTGAATTCTGTAGGAGAAAAGGTCACACAGTGAAAGATTAGCGTCTCGGGCTGTCAGATATACGTGGGCGCAGTTTAATACCAGGGAGAATGCATTCTGACTGATAAAACTACAAGGTGAATAAAAACGGTCAGATTCTTACAATATGACGAACAGTCACAGCACCAAAAACATAAGTTTCTGTATAAACTCATGTAATATAAAACATATGGCACAAATTACAAAACAACTTTTATTTGCTGCCCCTAAAACAGGGATGGAATTACATAAAAACAAATGGTTTAGTCTTCAACATTGACATATATGAAACTACTTTTTAGCATTATGGTACATAAAAAAAAAGAAATTAGAACACACTGTGAGGACCCGTGCAACCCTGTTCATAATCTCTCCAAAAATAGTAATTTGATTTTTTACAATGATAATAAAACAAAACACAATATAAAGAAATGCTAATTATGCACACTTCAGATAATGGCAGGAAAACTAAAAAAAACTAAAAATCAGTCAAACGAGAATGACGGAATATCCATTTTCAAGTCACTTGGTACCTTTGCACCTCATGACTATAGCAGAGGTAAATTCTAGACATAGGCTGTATAGAATTAGATTGACATTAAACTTTCCTCACATTCCAAGCAACATTATAAAACAGTATAAACATGATACTGAACTATGAATTACTGGATAATAATTTAATTCCATTTAAAACAACAAAAGATTAATTATATCTAACAATAGTCTCTCAGTAAATGATTGATCACAGATGATTTGAATTTCAAAATACACTAACAATATGCATAAAAAAAACACTCATTTTGTTACACTTCATATGAAACAGTTATTTGCTCTTTCATAGCTGGTGTAAACTTTCATCCTTAGAAACACAAAAATACTCCGTACAGCTTAAGACAATGTGGTGAATCAGTGCAAAGTTAAGTCAGCTGGATTGGCACCATGTATACAGAGCTGAATGATCAAGCAGCCTGGCATTCGATTAACCAAACCTTCCCTTTCTGTGAGTCATGTGTTTAAGAAATGTATGTGTTTCAATGCAGACTTCAACAAATAATACCTTTACAAGTTAAAAAATTATATTTGCCAGACTGATCAATTCTAAATGGGAGCATTATTGGCAAACCCTTTTAGCACGTAATTCTAAGCCAAAAGTGTGTGAATATATACAACTTTATTTATATGCAGCAGTTGTAAATTACTCTGTTGATATTTTCAAGTGTTTAAAAACTATATAATTTATGCTTTTTAGTTTCTACTTAAAGATAAAAGGTCTGGTTTGTAAGAAGTTCATGCCTCATTTATTGTTAAAGATTTTCTGCTAAAATCAAGACAAATATATCCCAAAGTAACATATACTAGATGCTACCTCATGTGATATGCCAGGCTGCCGAGGGTGAACAGACTCATTTTGATCTGAACTGCTTTACGCACAAGATCTGCTTCCTTTGGTAGATACTCCACAGAAATGGAAGCAGAGGGGACGGCAAAACGAGTCATTTTCCTGTTTAAACAGTAGCCACCTCTGAAGAACCCACTCGAAAGCCTTTGCAATTATTTCAGACTCAGACCCTGAGTCTTCTCCACTTCGTTTCGGAGCAGTTACTGTGGTGGTGGGGTTAAAGTTCACCCGATTCGGTTGCCGCATATTGTGAAGCGATCGATCTCCAACAGATCTTTTTTGGTAGTTCTGTGTTTAAGTTCAGTAGATTGTGGCGTCCCGCTGCTGCTCTCCTCTGGTTTAGGAGGAGAATCTGGGGGCGGGTCACTGGTCACCTCAGTTACAGGAGGTGGAGCCGGGGGAAAAGGCTCGCTCTTGGGCTCGGCTGCTTGGTGATGGAGGTGGAGGCTCGCTGCACTTTAGGTTCAGCTAAAAAGAAACAAAGCAAAAGAGCAACATGATTCTTTGACAATTCCCTCAGCACAAAAATATGAGTCACATGAGAAACAGAATAGCTGAACTACTGAATAATCAAAACTGGTGTTACCTGAGGGTGGGGGAGATTTGGCAGGGGTTGCTTTCTTGGGAGATTGTTTTGAGGTTTGAGCAGTCGGTCTTTCAAAGAGCTTACCCTCCATGTTAGCTTCCTTCACATAGCGACAGGACTTGCCCAGAATAACTACACTATTCAACACCTTCAGTGTTATCAGCCTGCAGAATCAAACCAAACAATACAAACATTTCAATTAGAACTCGCAACTACAATCTTGCATTGGGTAGGCTAATCACAAAATGTTGCCAAAAATTTTACCAACTACTCTATTATAAACTTCTTTGGCTAAAAAATACAGCTAACCACGCTACATTAAGCATTTTTTTTTCTTAAAACACACTATTGTGAAATGTTATTGAAATGTTAAATATAATTTATCACTGTGATGGCAAATCTGAATTTTCTTAAGTTTCTTCAATTTCCTTTGTTGCATGATTCTTCAGAACTCATTCTAATATGGTGATTTTGAAACATTTCTTATAATCATGAATTTTGAATAGTTGCTAAAGATTTTTGTGATTTTTTTTTTCAGAAACCAGCATTTATTGAAACATAAATCTTTAGAAATATTATCAAAGTCTTTACTTTCACTGTTAATCAATTCAATGCATCTTTCCAGAATAAAAGTTGTAATTTCTTCTGAACAAAATAAAATAAAATTGACTGACCGCAAATCTTTCCCTGCAACTTAATCATTGCTACATGATTTAAACACTATTGCAGTACAACCACCTCTAATCAAGAAACTGGCCAAAACTGCTCACAGATGTATATTTATACAGTTTGAAAACAAAACATTTACATACTCTAGGTCTGTAGAGATTATGTTTCAAGCTAAGTGATGCAGTCAAAATGACACATTATGTGATATCATACACTTTGAGGTAATTCATTTACCCAAGATAAAAGAGGAGCAGACAGACTGACGAGAGAGCGCCCTGGATCTTCACAGAGCTCATCACCACTCGAATCAACTGACGGAGACCAAAACCATATTTCAGCATCACATATGCAATTTATTACAGTCTTGAATAATACCAGTAACACATAATTTGTTGTTGAATGTGTCATTTTGATATTTGGTATGTTGGCAAACATGAAAATACATAGCCAAAAAATACTGTCTGAAACCTTTTTTTTTTTTTTTGGCTATCTTACAAATGAATCCAATAATAACCAGAGTAGTTAAACAAGTGAAAATATCTTCTCACCAGTACAGCAAGAGGCAAAGGAATGAAGCCCATTCTTCTTGCCACCGAATCGCTGTAGTCTGTGTAGGCCTGTCCGTGAATCAACCACATTTCCTATTTAGATTCTTTTTAAAACCTTTTTGACATTTTATGCTGGTTAGAGATACTAGGGATATATTTTTTAAAATAAGCATTTAAAAATGAGTACATACTACATCCATAATTTAAACTTTGACTTACATTCTGTTGTCGACTGCTGACAAGTTCAAAGGCCAAGCTGGCTTTATATTCACTGTAGACCTAAAGAACATGATGGAAAGGTAAAGTTCATATGTGGTGCCTATACTTAGGGCTACATTAGTGAACTTTATGACCCTGTCCAAAAATGGCATTGTCAATGTGCACTTGTGGTTTTGAGATGGATTATTAGGAACACCAAGTACAAATCTGTGGCTCTCACATCCGCTGTGATGTCATTGAATTTAGTGATGAAGGCGTGCTTGACGATGTCAACCGTAACTTCAGACAGGATTACCATGAAGACGTCAGGAAGCAGCACCCAGAGGTGATCTACGAGCAATATCAACACTGTTAACAGATTAAGCAAGCACTGTTGAACATTCGCTGAAGATATACTTATCCTCAGGCCATTCAAGTTGTAGATGAGTTTGTTACTTCATCAGAACAGTTTAGGAGAAATTCAGTATTACATCACTTGCTCAGCAAAGGATCCTCTGCAGTGAATGGGTGCCGTCAGAATGTTCAAACAACTGATAAAAACCATCACAATAATCCAGGTAAATTTGTGGATTATTGATGTTTTCAGATATTTTGACTTTCATTCTGTTTCAATGAAGAAACGGACTCATCTACATATTGGATGGGATGAGGACGATACATTTTCAGCACATTTTCATTTTTGGGTGAACTATTCCTTTAAGTACCACCATTATGAATCTGATTGGATCTTGCTCATAAAGATGCTAAAATAAAAAGCTAGATACTGATGCTACAATCCAGACCTGACTTCCAGGAAAACTGCTCCATGTTCCTCAGGCACACGATGAGGAGCAAAACGTAATTGGTAAACCGCTCCTTAATATCTGTAGGACAGAAATATAAACCCAACATATAAGCAACAAATTCTACACGTTATATTCAAAAAGCCCCTCTCTCTCTAATCTCAGCAAAATGTGAGGGGAAACGACGGTCAACAAATAAAGCTTTCAGTCTGTAAGACTTCAAAGGATGGTAATCCGTACGATGCACACACTGTTTCCAGCAGGTTGTGTATGAATAGTAACTTGAGGAATTATTTCATCACAAAGGCTTGAATGGACGACCACATTTGAAAGTGGGGAGAGAGTAAACCGGAAGGGAGAATAGGTGCTGATTACAGTATATCAGCGTGTCTTTCATAAAGAGGATGGGCGCTGAAGGAAACAAGCATTCAAACGGCACCACAGTCTGTCAGCATCTCAGAGCGTTATCAGAAGGCTCTTGAGAGCTTTGATTAGCATTTCAAAAAGATGCTATAATGTTTCTGAGTCAGCCCACACACAACATTCAAGACTGCACCTTCACTTGCCTTGCGATCAAAGAGTCTCTAAGTGATTAAGATGACATACACCCTACTAGTTGCTTTGAATAACCAGAACTGAGGCGCACTGCTGTAATGTTCCCAGTGTATAATCCACATTTAAAACATCTTGCACTAACAAAAAGCGAATTAACCATTATTTTTGGGAGAATTTGCTTGGTTGGTAATATATTCTTTGCAGCACCTTAAATAACATGAATATAGTAAATCAATAGTAACATGACACACAGTTGAGTCTTTTATGCAAACTAGGGCTGAATTTATTTTAAACCAGTAAAAACAATGACATTTTTTAAATATCACTGCAATTTATAAAACTGTTTACTGTTTTAAAATGTAATTTATTCCCAAGTTTTCAGCAGCCATTACTCCAGTCTTTAGTTCCACATGTTTCTTCAGAAATCATTCTAATATGCTGATTTGATGCTGAAAACAGTTGCTGCTTAATATTTTTTTTAGATTCCTTGAATAGAAAGTTCAAAAGAACAGCATTTTTTTAAATACAAAAAACCTGTAAAATTACAAATACCTGTACTTTTGATCAACATCCCTGCTGAACAGGAGTATTTATTTTGTTCCAAAATCTGACCCCAATCTTTTAAACAATAGTGTATATTAAATGATCACAGTAATAACATCTGGCATCAATCTAGTCTGTGCTGAGCCCAGTATAACTAGCTAGATTTTGGGACTTGACTCACCACTGTTGGACATCTGAAAGAGGTTGTTCTTCTCAAACTTCTTGAACACACTTCCCTTGATTTCCACAAACTGAAACATGAACAAACACAAGCCCATAAAAACTCTGATTACACAATTTTTAAATGTTTATAGTGACACAATAACTGGATGATTCTGACGATTCTGTTGTCTGCACATAAAATGATTGTGTGTGTGTGTGTGTATACTCACGTTGTTGGACATCATAATGGTGAGCAGAGATTTGTTATGCGAGTTGAAGGCCACATTTAGTGTAGAGGCTTGGACCATGATGAGGATGGCATGCAGAACTGAGACAAATATACACTGAGGAAAACAATTTGTATTGAACTACTTTTGTCATTGAGATTTATTGTGCTACAAGTTGTATAATACTGGATCAGATCCAACAGAATATCATTTACAACAAAATCTCTATAAGAAAAAACTAAATCAGCCATGAAATTCTGACTGATGAGACATATGACAGTGCTGATGAAAAATACCAAACGAACTACTACATCACACCTCCAACATCAATATGGAAATAAAGAGCAATGGTACCCACACTAAATTATGACATCTCTTATATTCCGAGTACTGCAGGCGACTTGTATAACAAAAAGGATACAGACATAGAAGACGGCCATGAAGAAATGGGGAATGACTCCAATGTGGGCTCTCTTCCGTGACTTTGGTTCAGTGGCCGTCCAGTAGAGAGCATCTAGAATATCTTGGCCAAATGATGAGAAGAGACGGTCTGCCACCTGAGTGATGAAATGACAGACATTTACTTGACCCAAAATTTAAATGTCAATACAGAGTCTGATGTTCATCTAAACCTGTATGCTGCTTTATGCTAAATGGAAAAGATGCATGAACATTCTTCTTTTGTGTTTAGCTAACAGGTTTGAAACATACCAAGAGTGGGTAAAAACATGATGCAGGAGACGTAACTGAAATGGGTTTGAGGGCTGTTCAGTACCTCCAGCATGTTGTAGATGATGTAGAGTTTGATGACCGACTGGCCACGGATCAGGTGGTACATCATGGCGTAGTCAACGTAGTGCATCATGGAGTAACAGAGCACCATTATTAAACCTTTCAGCAGGTCACACACCTGAGCCGGCTGCAGGAACCGAGAGCCGCTGATAAACACAAACACACAGCAGAAGTGTATTAAACAGGCTTGAGAGTCAGAACAAGTTGCAGAAAAAGCTTAATGAACACATTCATCAAAAATAGCACATATGAGTTTACAAAATGAGGCCAAATGCAATGATTACACACATCAGCTTCAAAACACCACCGCACTGAAAGCACTGGCTTTCTTTCAAACCAGAGAAACGTACAGCTGGGCATTTCTTCAACTACAGCCGAGGGACTAACTAACAGACTTCACAATCTCTTTTTCTATAAAAGTCAAAATTAAAATGGTCTTATCATCATTTGCTACTTTTCAAATTTTTGTCTAGATTAAAAATATATATATATTTCCTTTGTCTAAGATGCAGATTTTAAATAAATTATATTTAAAAATTCATTATTAATATTTTTATTTTGTACTTTTTCATGTTTTTCATGAGTGAAATATTTAATGTTTAGTGTGTTATTTATATAATCTTTTTTTTCTGTGAAAGCTGGACATGCAAGACGACAAATTATACTGGCGAAAGAGATCACATGATCAAAGATGCCCATAGTTGGAGAAACACCCAGAGAAAACATCTAGGAACAACTCAAAACCCATGCAGATGTTTGATGTATGGTTTTCACGTACAGAAAATGAGGGGGAAAAAAACAAGTTTAGCATTGACATCTATCACACCCTGCTTAGTTCACACTCAAGAATCTTTCAGCAGAAAACTGACGAACAGGAGGTAACAGATTTATTTGAGGAGCTGAGCTGTGATTCAGAGGTGTGCACAGATCCTGCGTCTTGGGTGTGGGTGGGAGAATAAAAAAGGAAAAACTAGACGGATGTTTAATTTTCACTTGAGGCATCACACTCCCACTCACGAGGAGGAATCTACACAAACATCCTCAGGAAAACAGCAAGACTGAGAACTGGCAACAAAAAGCTGAAAGAAGCTGAGCTTTCTTGTTACACAAAGATTATGATCGTCAGACTCCCCCATACACAAAAAAGTACTGTTGTGATACCATGGTACAAAGTGTAGTTTTTTGACGAAGCAGAGATAGTTTACTTTCTGAGAATAACTGTAAAGCTCAAACACTACTTTATTAGGGATGTAACAGTATAACGGTATATTTATTCGTATACGAAAATATTTGGTATGGGTCTTTCAGTTCTGTACGCATGTGTACCGAACAAATAGAATTGTTTTACCCACTGCATGAGTGGAAGATTCCTTCCTCTTTACTATTAGTTTTAACGCTAAATAAACATGAACATCGCATGACTCATGTAATCACTCAATCAGTGTTTCAACTGTGGAAAGACGTCATAACAAAATGTCACGTAACATTTCATTTACCTCAGGCAAGTCATCAGTGTCCACAGCTCATTAGTTCGCTAGAGAAGTGAAGTCTAGATAAGAGCATTTCGTGAAATATTACACTATACTCATATTATACTCTTCTTGTTAGTCTTAATTATTGAATGTAATCATTTAGAAGTTAAATTAAAAACTGCATTGTGCAATTTACATTTTGCATCTTCTGATGGCTACTTCCAGCAGGATAATGCACCATGTCACAAAGCTCAAATCATCTCAGACTGGTTTCTTGAACATGACAATGAGTTCACTTTACTTCAAATGGCCTCCACAGTCACCAGATCTCAATCTAATAGAGCACCTTTGGGATGTGGTGGAACGAGAGATCTGCATCATGGATGTGCAGCCGACAAATCTGCAATGACTGCGTGATGCTATTATGCCAATATGGACTAAAATCTCTGAGGAATGTTTCCAACACATTGCTGAGTCTATGCCATGAAGAATTAAGGCAGTTCTGAAGGCAAAAGTGGGTCCAACCTGGTACTAGCAAGGTGTACCTAATAAAGTGGCCAGTGAGTGAGTGTATGCGTGCATATATATATATATATATATATATATATATATATATATAAATTCATATAAAGTGGCTCATACTCAAAGTTGACAGCTGGCATAAGAAATCTGTCTCTCTGTAAACACACCAAGCACATACTGATATTTGCCTTTCATCTGTGCCATCTTCTGCTTGAGCTAAAGTGCCAGGCTTATGTGTAAGAAAGCTTTTGTCCTA
This sequence comes from Gymnocypris eckloni scoliostomus, assembly GCA_027564155.1. Lineage (NCBI taxonomy): Eukaryota > Metazoa > Chordata > Actinopteri > Cypriniformes > Cyprinidae > Gymnocypris > Gymnocypris eckloni. The sequence goes on along the minus strand of CM050426.1, from coordinate 18,868,205 downwards.
TATATCCTTGACTCATGTTGAAGGTATACGATGCAGAATTTGAATGCAGAATGGTTTTAATTCTGCAATGAACTGTCCTGAAAGGTTACTTGATATTACTTGAAAGATATTATTCATTATGAGGGGTCGTAAAAGTAACAGTAAATTATTAAAACATGAGTGTGACGTGTAAGCTCTTCGATTACAATTAAATAGGAATATTTCTGCACATAATCTCCTGAAGCTGGAAATGTGACCGTGAGGTATTAATAAAATCTTTAAGTGTAGCTATGGATCTTAGGATTCCGTTAAACCTATTTTCAGTTTGATTAAAGCGAAGGGAAAAGCCGCTAAGACTTAAGAGATCCTCATCAAATACACCAGAGTAGTTTTAACTGCTTTCCTGTAGGGAAAAACTGGTTTGCTGGTCTTGGATGGTCACCAAGCTAGTCTAGTTAGTTTTTTTTCCTGAAAGCTGGTTAGGCTGGGAAAACAGTTAGCCAACAAGCTAAATCAGCTTAAACTAGCTAAACTCTGCAAACCATCTTAGGCTGGTTTATCAGTTTTCTTTCAGCAGGATGGCATGTAATATAGCACTTCTATGTCATACTGGCGCCAGACACACACACTCACGAAACACAAAAACTGCCAGCCAAAAATGACACTTAACAGCTCAAAATGAAACATTTTCACTTGGCAGCAGCTGAGAGTTAAAATTAAAACTATGGCACCATCATATCGTAAGCTAAAAGAGAGTTATCTCTGCCAGCGCCTTGCACTCTACCAGGTTAGCCAAATGCTTCAGTGACATGCTTGTTTTATAAAACGTATGGATCAAACAGAATGAAGGATGGGATTGTTTGAAACAGTGAAGGCAGGCATCCTACCTGCTCCGTCTGCAATAAGGGCAAACATTAGCACTGATGGAAGGAGTGAGAGGCACACATTAGACATTATACTGTACTCTGATGAGAGGAAAAGTCAATGATAACACACACTTGTTCATATGAACCTGGCAGAATTAAAGCACAATGAGAAGATTTGGTTTCTAAAACCATTTAATAATTTCTTTGACTGCTCCCAATCTGATTGTAAAATGATTCACAATGCAGCTCAACTTTTATGTGGGCTCACAAATCTCTAGCAAGTAGAGTAGGGTCACTGCCAAATACACACCCACTCCTTTCTAGTGGTTTGAAGACGCTTTGCTGCTAAAGCCAAGTGTATCCTGCACTCTTTTACACTGTCCTGTGAGATTGTTATTTGTCAGGTTTCATGACAGCACCACAGTGAGATCTTAGGTAAGAGCCAAGGCAGACTGAAAGACAAACTATATTTTATGTTTGTGAAGTGTAATTTTCTAACAACTAAATGGTCATTTTAGTTAAATGTGTTATGACATCTTAATTTACATGTCATTGCAAGCTTGAGGTCATTTTGATGGTATGACCATAATGTGATAGGAACACTATGTTAAGCTAGAAAAGCTAGTATCAACATTTTTACCTAAATGTCTTTTCCGTTCTTTTTGGAAAAAAAAAAGCTGTCTGAGGCAGCAAAATAAAGTGTGCCACAGTGTGCAGCTGGCTTTATTTGAATCGAGACAGTAAACATTTTAGAAAAGATCTCCATATAAAAAAACTGATATTTTTTAAACCTTCTATTCATCAAATACTGAGAGAATTGGCACAATAGTTTTCAACATGCATACTAAACAAGAAATGTTTTAGAACACAAATCAGCATATTAGAATGAATTCTAAAGAATTATGTGACACTGAACACTGAAGTAATGGCTGCTGAAAATTCAGCTTTGCATCACAGGAATAAATTACATTTAATGTATCTAAAAATAGATAGATTTTATATTCTATAATATTTCACAATATTACTGTATTTATGCAACCTTTGTGAGCATAAAAGGTGACCAACAATGTTGAATGCCAGTGCTTTTTTTTTTTTTGAGAGAGAGAGATATTGAGTATTATGTGTTACCCAAGGCCACAGCAGGGTATCGTCAACAACCTCAGAAAGGCCAGTAAAGTTCTCAGGGGCAGCAGGGTGAACACGTACAGAAAGGCATCCAGACACAGGAAGATTCCGAAGATCATCAACTGTAGAAAGACACAGAGACATTAGCACCTGCACACAGATATGCAAAGCAGATATTCATTTGTTTTTCATTGTGTTCAGTCAAGCTGTACAGAAATAACTGTGACATCATGTTACGAAAGCCCTTGGCCCTGAATCCTGATGCTTCACATGCTTGAGCGCACCGAGGCGTGTAATGTGCTGAAGGAGATTTTGAATATGTCTGCCAGCAGTCAGTAACCTTAAAATATTTTTCATCTTTAGGAGGCACTCCTCCGTTTCAGAGAAAGACTATTAAGAACAAATTAAAACGTTAACATGCACTGCAAGCAACTGGCTCTTTAAAGTCTAAGACGAGTGTGAATCCTTAGGGACAATTTTTTACCAGCAGATATAAAACAAAGAGAGCTTGTTAGGAGACGAACACAGAGCACTAGAACCCTCTCAACAAAGCACAAAGGAAATAAAAGGCAGTGGAATATAAATCAAGACAAGGCTTAACAACGAGGAGCTGTTCTGCAGGCCTGTAGTTCAGATAAGAGCTTGGTAAAGACAATATTTTCAGACCTTTCCTTTACATAACATTTTATTCTGCATATTTGTATATGTATATTTCCCATTACATTCACGTTTCTGTACAAGAAAGTAATAAATAGTTTATACTTATTCTTTGCAATAATAACAGAAACTTTACAGCTACATAATATGTTACAATGTGATCACTAAAACTTGATCAACATACTTTTGCATTGGTTGTTATACTTTTTTTCACATCTTTAAACTACATTTTACACTCCATTTAATTTTTATTCAGAAAAATGCATTCAGTTAATCAAAAGTGACAGTTAAGAAATTATCATTATAAAATATTACAAATCAATGCTGTTCTTTCTAAACTGTCTATTTATTAAATAATCCTGAAAAGCAAATGCATCTCAGTTTCCACAAAAATATTAAGCAGCACATCTATTTTCAACATTGATAAGAATTTCTTGAACACCAAATCAGCATATTATGATGATTTCTGAAGGATCGTGTGACACTGAAGACCAGAGTAATGACTGCTGAAAATTCAGCTTTGCCATCACAGATATAAATAACATGTTAAATATATTCAAATAGAAAACAGTTATTTTAAATTGCATTATTCCACAATTTTCCTGTATTTATGACCAAATAAAAGCAATCTTGTTGAGCATAAGGCTTCTTTCAAAAATATTTGTAAAAAGTTTTGAACAGTACTGCAAATAAATGTTTTTGATAAAACCTCAGCCATTTATTTTGCAAAGCATAGAAATGTGCACGATCTACGATTGTAAAATAAAGCAGAAACTAAGTCCTGGGTGATTGGTCAAGTGACAGTTTCATCAGCCCTTCCTACTGTAGAGCTCTGCAAGATGAAAACATGAGCCCTACCTGCTCAGAGTGAACACACTGGCTGAAAGAAATCATTCTGAATCAACGTGGAAATCTATTAGGTATGCAGCTTAACTTTTTACCAACTGGATGGCATTTACAGAAAAAGCATGCAAAAACATAGGAGAGGCTTGTTTCTGGTCTTCAGTCCATCTGTACTGACCAGGATTCAGAAGTTCCAGATCTAGCCTGTCACCTGCACTGCAAACATAATGAACAAACTGTTTCCCGGCCAGCACTGAACCCTCGTCTCACTGGAGTTTGGAGAGTTTGCTGAGCTCTTTCTAGGGTTTGAGGGGCGGAGCACCTTCAGGGTCACAGAGCCATCTTTGTGTGCGCATACCTCAGCTGTCAACACAAACCTGAATGTGATACCAAGAACTTGAGCTCAATGTAAAAATGCTATGTGAATATTTGAATTCAGACATAGTGCCCATTATATGAATCATTACCATTACATTAAATTATAAGCGTAATAAAATAAAAAGTATATAGTTTGACCAAGCTAAGTAGTTTTCAATAACTCTCCATCTCCATCTAGTGGCGTTCAACAATTCAACACCTTGTGAATGAGGCACATATTTAGCAGATTTAGGCTTTTTAATCTGAAATACTATTTTGATAACATCTAAAAAGCATTGAATTTATATATTTTTGGTCTACAATGATATCATATTTTATAATATTAGATATATGATAATATCTTGACTTGTAATGTAAACTGATGTGACTGATGAGGCCTTATATATATATATATATATATATATATATATACACACAGAATAAATAAAATTAGAAGAATCAATTTAGAAAAAGGGGAAATCTAGAAGAATAAAAATAGAAAAATGTAATAACATTTTTGTATTTATTCTTATTTATGTTATAAAAAAACATTTACTAATGCAATATTGCTATTGAAAAAAGTTCTTAATAATATTAATATGTTTTAAAATATATTAATCCTTTTTTTTACAAAACAGAAAAATTACAATGCCAGTATTTATGGCTGTCTTATTTTCAAATGTTAAACTAAAGAGCTTTTATTTTGGCAGAAAAATCGCTGGGATACCCTAAAACTTCTCTTTTGTTTATAATATTTATAAATTGTCCTCATTAGAAATTTGAGAAGGTATTCATGCATGAAATTTCCCCACAGATTTTACTTTATTCACATGGGTCTCATTTCTGGTTTAAAAATACAGAAATCAGTTAAATATATATTTTTTTTAAATAAAAATCCCATCCCTGAAGAGTGTGACGTATGACCATATTTGAAGGTGAAGTTTATCATTAGTATTATTTTACGTTACAGAAGAAGAAGAGCATTGTGGGACTCACCCCCTCCAGCTCTCTGGGGATCCTCATGCAGGTGTACACCCTTTCTCTCCGCTCAGTGTACTTGGCCTCGTTGTGCTCTAGGAAGTAGCCCCTGGTGAGCTCTGCACACATGAACCTCAGAAGAGACGGCTCGTCAGAGTCTGTGGGGTGAGAGATTTTTTTTTTTTTATTGATAAGTCAACCTTTTTAGTGATCGACAAATAGATATTTAGACATTTCAAATGACAAGCATACAAACATCACAATATATCCATAACAGAAAGAAAACACTTATTAAATAAACTGGCGTGGTAAGAAATCAAGCGTGTGAGTTGTGAGAAGATAATGATGACAGCCAGGCTAACTATTTATTCGATATCTCAACATTTTTACATGGTCAACATCAGCCAATAGCTGTGCCCATGTAACCAATTAAAATCTATTTATATACGATCCTGTATTTTATCATTTAAACGGTCCAGTTTCTTGAAAGCTGCCTTGTTCGTTTTGACTGTGTAAAGTTCTCAATATGAACTTAACAAAAGAGTTCCTCTAGTTCTGTGTGAGATTATGGAGTGACACGAAGGTAATTATTGTTGTTATTTTTTTTTATTGTTGGATTATCATACAGTATGTATGCATCAATGAATGACAGTTTTGAATGTCATGGTGTGTGCATAAACAAGTGTGAAATACCTAATTCCGTTGCTTATTCCGATCACTTATATTGGGCACTTGATTTAAATTCTGACCGTTGACATTGGAAATGATGCATGTGTTTTTTGGAGGGTTAATTTATTGATTGCCGTTTTTGAATCATATTTGGTAAAATATGTATTTGCCCTGATTTGATCAATGGTCAATTTATCTAGCATTATATTTATATTATTTTGTTTTAATGAGTTAAAATGACTCTTATCAACCTTGAATTACATTCTATCATATTTTGACAGTTAAAATGTAGGTTGTTTTTGTGAGATTTTGGGCTAGAAATCGTCCATCCTATCTGGTAACACTGCATGTGTCACTTTGCTCACATCTGATTTCAGTTTGAGATCTCTAACCCAGAATATAACCTACCCCGGAGCAGGTTAGCCGTGGAGTGTACGTTACTATGGCAATGAACGCAGCTAAAAGCCAAGCCACTTTCATGGTCCCTAAAACCCAGGATTGGTGCAAACTAAACTGAAACTTACCTGGCTAGCCAGGTAGACCGGCTTCATGGTACAGGCCCCCAGAGAGACTACAAGAGTTTTGATTTCTGATGTTTAAAATGAATACAACAACACATACGAATGTGCCCTGTAAACAGCTAACGTTAACGTTACTCAACAAAATTAAAGCTTGTTTCAATGACTGCTTAGCAAGAACGCTATCAGAATATTAGCCAAAACAACACTTGATTCAATTCAAATGTGGCCACATTAAAGAGACTGGTACATGCATTCGTAAACCCAGGTAAACATGAAGCCACGTTGGAAGCAAAGGCGAAGGTCAGTTGTCAGATGCTCGAGCTCACCTGAATGCTCGTGCTGCTCGTCTTTAACGGCTGGCTTCTCATAACATCCGAGAGTTTCCGTCATTTTCGCCGCCGAACCAGCGACGCCTGTCTTCCTCGATATGGCTGAAGCAGCCCAGGGACATTTTAGCCCTTTGTGATGGTCATTTTCGGGATCTTTTTCGTCTGACACCCCGCCACACAGCGAATCCGCCATCTTCGCTGTGGCGTCATCACACCACACACAATGTGATAAACAGTAACGTTACTCGGTTACCATATAATAGAATATGCAGCAAAAAGTAGAAATTATGTACATAAATAATTTAGAAATATTGAATTCTAACTTAAGTACTTTTCTTTTCACAAAATACATATTATAATATATTTGAAAGTATATTTGAATTAAAAATTTTTACGAATATTTTAATTTACTTTTTTTTTAACACAGACACATTTTGACCCTCTATCAATTGCATATTTATTCTCGAACTGCTAGCTTTTCTTGTAAAACTAACACTAAGTTTATTTGTTTCTATATTCTATATACTCGTTTTCGTAAAAAAAAATAATTGCTTTTATAATGTCCTCATTTGTAAGTCGCTTTGGATAAAAGCGTCTACTAAAAGACTAAATAAATAATTACAATTCAAAATACATACATTGAAAAACCTATAATAGGCCTATATATAATACAAGCAAGAAATGCATAATTTAAAACATCTAAATATACAAAATAATACAAACAAAAATGCATCCCATTGAACGCAGGGTGGCGCCATTGAAATTTGAAAAACATATTTGGAAACGTTATGCAATACAACTTGAGTAGGAGGGAGCAGAAATATTGTGGCAAAAGGTTTGTAAGCACAATTTATTGGCACACAAAATGGCAAAGCATACAAGACTTTGGATATGACACAAAAACAGCTCTGCTAAATATTTTACAAACTGTGCAGAGTTTCAATAACACAAGGTTTAAACAGTGGGTGGTGGATATTGTCTTGTCATTTTGTTGATTTTGGAAATATCTTAGGCTTTGCGATAATATTCAGGAAATATATTTTGTATGTTTTTTATTGTTGTGGCAAAACACAGGAACAAAGAAACTAATTAATTAAAAAGATTTGGCTGTTTGTCATCATCATCTTTATCTTCATCATCGTTGTCATCATCATCATCATCATCGCCACTGTAATCTTCTTTTCAATCATTAAAGCACACCACAACTCTGAAATGAAGTTAAAACTCTGGAAATGTTTCCAAATCCAGTGAACAGAATATGAAACAATGTTGTAAAAACAAAGCGTGTCTCTGGCTATGGAAATTACATAAAGCTGTAAAAACCTGATCACATAATTTGCTAGAAGGGCAATCATTGCATTTTTTTTATGATTCTTTTTAGATAAAAAGGCTGTTTTCCTGGTAAAAGTAGGGTGAAGCTAGACATGATGAATGTTATTTAATAAACTCATACAAAGCTAATGTACATTATATTTTTGACTGGATTTACAGTAAGCAATATTTAATGTTCTCATTTCTCAGTATGGTGTTCATTCTTGAGTATGAAATCTGTTATTATAAAAAAAAAGCAAGCAACAAGTAGTAAACGTCAAAACAACTGCCGTTTACATCAAGGTCTGATGACTTCAGTGACATCAGATGAAGCAGAATACATTTTATTGGCAAAGTCACAACCCTGATTACTGTGCTTTCAAACTGAAAACCAAAGTCCAACATGACCTCAAAAGTCTGGAAATAAACATGTTACCGATATCAAAATGTCATGCAGAAACATATCATATTCCATTATGAAAATAAGTCAATACAGATAGAGAGGCTAAAGATGGACATATATGCTTTTCATATGTGCCTGCCTGTCCATAAAGAAACTCCTAATCTTGATGGTACAGTACAAGGAGAATCACAAACGACTGAAATAACACATTGACTCAGAAATCAAAAGGATTTTTTGAATTAAAGGACAATCTGTAAATGGCAAATGGCAATGTTATTTTTTTTCTCAATGCAAGCTGTCTTTATTAACGCAGTCAGTTGTGTTGAAGGAACGCAAGGCGGTTCTCTTTTAATTGAAAGCAGAGAGAAAAAGACAATAGCCAAACTAATTTCCAATAAAAATGCAAATGTTCAGGGATTGGTCTCAGTGGATGCCTCTGCAGTTCCAGTCTCCAGTTAGAAGACAGTCAACATGACCGTCTCTTCAGCGATTGGTTGATATCGAGTGTGGTTGCCAGCTGGAGACACTATGGAGATGTGTGATGAACTGCGAGACAGGTAGCTTTTTACATTGACTATTGGCCTAAAGTTGTCCCAAATTCAGGTCTATGTTAATTCCGATTGCTCACTCAGTCTTGATAAAATCAAGTTTCTCCAAAAGTCACATTTCTTGCAATGCTTTGTAGATAGATGATTTAAAAAAAACATCAAGTGAGCAAATATTGCTGCCAAAGTTTGGTCTGTGAAGTTCTTAAACGTTACCCCAAATAAGAAGTGGAACCATCAGTTTTTGGTGAAAATGGATGACATCATTGACACCATGACATGGGATTTACATCATCGAGGCTAAAAAGTGAGGTCAGAGAGAAAGAGCGCCGCCCTGGTGGTTTCACAGGGCATTGCTCATGTTGTCTCCTACTGAGAGGGCTGCGAGGCCGTACTCTCTGGCTTGCTGTCTTGTCCTGTGGGCGGCTTGCTGTTCCAGGGACCGTTGTTGCCGAGCGCCGGCGAGCTTGTGAAGTCGTCGTCATCGTCCAGGCCATTGGTGGCGTCGTATTGTGTGTTTTCTAGCCGCGTGATCAGACGCTCGTCCTCATCGCCAAACTCCCCTCCCATCAGAGTTGGCTCACCTACCACCATCACATCCTGCAATACAGTTAGACAGTCAAACACCTAAGAAAAGAACAGCTATATAAGTCAGGTTTCATATATAACTTTGGGTTTCCAGACCCAGACATACGCTAGTGAAAGTTGGATGGTGAAGGACCGGTTTGTTGTTTGAAATACCTAACCTTGAATTGAGCAAACACCAGTAAAAAAATTTAAATGTGGGGTCGGCTATATCATTAGTATACATATTAGGATAATTGTAAATATATTTATATACATTATTTGTAACACTAATCATTTTAAAAAGTAATAAATATTAACAAATTAAAGCTATTTGTATTTTAATATGTTAAAATATATTTATTTATAAAATATTATTTTAAAATATACATAATTAAAATATAATATCTAAAAGTAGATGTGAATATTTACAAATGTGTGATTACAACTTTTTAAAATTATTTAAAAAATAATCAGAAATATGTGATTAATTGTGATTACATTGTGTGATTAGGTACAAATAACTTTTTGAATAGTTTTAATGTCTTAAAATAATGTATAATATAATTTTTTTGTAATATATGAAATAATATAAAAACATGTTATTAATAGTGATTCAATTGTGATGAGTTACAATGTTTAAATTGTATATTAATGTGTTAAAATAATGTATAGAAATGTATGTAAATTAAAATATAATACATAAAATGGATGTGATTCATTATGTCACGATGTGATAATTGCCATCAATTGTGTGATTAATAAGTTACAATGTTTTATGCATTCAAGGCCTCACAATATCATCTCTGTTGCTTTGTTCCAGTGCAGTCTTCTGTTCTTTACTTTCTCTCTCTAGTTAAGTTATCAGGCTTAACTGATCAGTTAACTGGAGCACATGCTTCGCTGATCATGTGTGTCGACACACACTACGGCATGGGAGCTCTTATCTTTAACTCTCTGTTTCTCTTCTTCTAGCTTCCATTCTATGTACGATTACAATTGTCCCATACAGAATTGTCCCGTATTTAAGGGAACGGAATATTAGATCCATATTTGATCCTTATAGGAGATAACTACATCAGCATATATAAGTTGGGAGCCCAGAATCCACATGCGTAAGCAAACACAGACGAGAATAATGGATGGAAACTCAAACACTATTTTTTATAGGATATGAGAGTGTTCAACGGATCAAAAAAAAATTATTGTGCATTTTTCCACTGAATTTGTTGCTTTAATGAAAATGTCTAATAAAAAAAGCATTACAAAGCTGAGTATGTTTATAATGAAATATTTATGCACAGTCAAATTCTTTAGTGTTATTTTGTAAACTGGCAGAAGTTAAACTGAAATGTGTTGTAGTGTGTGACACTTTAGTATGACAATACAATTAATAGATTTATAGATTCATTTTTACATAACAGACAAAATTAAATTGAATGTCAGTGAAACAAAATGAATGTGCTTGTATCTTAAATGGACTTTAGCACTTAATTTATTCTTTTTAAAATCACAAATGTGAAAATCAAGAAACTGTGAGCAGCCCAGTAACAACTTACAATAACTCTCAATATATAACTGTATTTTCTAGAAGCCTTTATAGACTTTGTTGTTTGGTAAAAAAACAAAACAAACAATAACAATTCCTATGGAAGCCAATGGCTATCAGCAACTGTTTGGTTATACATTTTAAGCCACACGTATATTAAATATTAACAATAATTTATTTATAAATGTCCATTACCTAGATTAATGAAGCCTGTAAAAAGTAGTTCATGATACCTGATGCATTAACTATTGTTAACCAACTGAACATTATACATGAAGTGTTTGTGTATTTACGTCCCTTACTTTCCTGTTCATTCTCCAGGTTAAAAGCCATGAGACTCCTTGCACCCTTCACACCACTGCACCTGCGCTCTCTACATATCCCGTCTCTTGATTCAGCTCTTTTACTGTTTTTTGATTTTCTTTTCGGTTTATTTGAGCGCTGACTCTCGTGTCGTCTCGTGAGAGCTTTGGCTGAGACCCCAGAGTCACTGTCATTACTTCCCACCCCTCTGCTTCTTAATTACTCTCATTCATTAAGGTGGGCTTTTTGACTAAATAACAATATCCACACACTGATTTGTCAATTTGAATAGCTAATTAAGTCATTAGCTGAAATGTTACCGATTAAAAAAAACGAACACCGCTTGCCAACGAGCCTTGAATTTGCCATCTGTTTTTGAAAGGCAACTGTCGCCCTGGAGTCTGGGTGTTAAATTGGGGGCCAGGATCACACACGTTAGCACACACACATACAGACGCGCTCAAGCAACCTACAGGTTTCCAGCTGGTGGTTTGACGGAGAGCTCTAATTGCTATCAAATGGAAAGGCTGTCCAGTGCTCTTGTCTAATTAGATGTAGCCTGTGGCTAAACCCACACTGAGCCGCCCACAGCAAAACAAACCGGCTACCTGCCGTAAACAACGACTGACCCTGCATCCACCTCCATCTGAGATTGAGGAGCACAGAAAGCCCTCGTTTGAGCTGGACAGTGTTTAGAGAAAATATCCATGCATGTGCAAATCCAGGCACGTTACACATGCATGACTGACTAACTTGTCATTATATACTGAAATCATAATTCTAGCACAAAAACAGAACCACAAGGGGGCACTTTTGTAATACTGTTGAACACAAGACCCCTCCTCCTCAAAACCTGGCAGTCACATGATCAGCTCATTGTGATTGGGCTCACGTAGGAGGCCGATCAGGCAGCATGCGATGACTGCACAGACAAAGCCAAGTGGCCACACTACATATGTAACCAGCGTGTTTCTCTCCACGATGTACGGCGACATTGCTTACAATGAAGCTTGCTGCTTTCGAGAGGGGAGTAAAATGAAGAGTGTTGTGACACACACACACACACACACACACACACACACACACACACACACACACACACACACACACACACACACACACACACACACACACACACACACACACAGGATCTATATGATAATGAGCGCTGGCACTGAGCCAGTTGCTCACACCAAAATGTTCTCTCTGCTTGTGTGAATGTGTCTGGTGCCCTCAGAGTGATGGACGTTGACTAGATACAAGCAGGACAAAATATATGCAATTAGAGTTACATATATAGAGAAAAAACTTCCAGAGAGAGAAGAAAAAAAATAGTGTAAATAAAATATTTAATTTCAGCAGATATGCATATATATCATTTTATATGGACATATACATGAATATATGATATAATTAAATGGAGTAATTTTATTCAAACAATCTAATTTAAAAGAAAATACGTTTTCATATAATTTCAAATACATTTTCTTTAACCAACTGGTTGAAATAAAATAAATAAGTAAAGTTTTAAGTACTAAAACTAAAACTGTAATATATATATATGTATATATATATATATATATATAGACTAAAATTAAATGAAAATAGAAAGCTAATTTAAAATAATAAAGAATATTATAATAGCAAATGTAATACTAAAATAACCATGATACAGATATATAATATAACTTTATTATAATTACAAATTAATATTTTATTTTAAATATTTTTGTATTTTATGATGATATAAAATATATTTCAGATATTGAATTAAAACAACATGTTTGATTTAAAATAAAGGGTTGAAACAACTTTTTTTTTTTTTACAATTTTATATAAAAAAGGGGAAAATATTAAAACCAAATTTTTTATAGCAATGTTTAGGTTGTTTCACCAGAGCATGTAAACAAACAACTCTGGGTCTGACAGACTGAGCTGGAACATGTGACTGTCTCTCCTCTCTATCTTTCATGTATCCGGTTGTCCCTGAACTCCAGGGAAAAAGCCACGCACTACAAATCCATTCATTCATCTGCCTCACAATACCACTCCCCCAAAACAGCTTCAGCACTCGTGTGCTGTGTGTTTGACCCTGTAGTGTGTGAACTGGGAGAACACATCGACCGCCAGCGTAATGCCTGAAGAGGAAGCCTGGGGGATAAAGAGGCACGCTGGGATAAATGCCTCTGAATTGGGGTTAAACACTGTAAGTGGGTAATATAGGAGTTGAAAATGAGGGCTAAGGAGTCTCTCTCTGTGAAGGTGCAGAGAGTATATTTACTATGGCATTGGGATTGAATATGATTTATATTTGTGTCAAGTCCCAAAAACTGTCATAACAGTGCCATACGTGTCATAACAGCACTTTAATGTGTCATTAGTGGTGAGAGACACAGATAAAGGGACAGTTCATCCAGAAAAATACAAATTCTGTAGTTTAATCACAAACTTGTCCTTCCAAACCTGTATGAGTTTCTTTCTTCCGTGGAACACAACAAAAAAAAAAGAAAATTTAGTTTGTACTCGTCAATCTTTTCAACACAATTACAATGAACAGGTTATGGTGCTTTTTCAAGCTTCAAAAAGGATGTTTAAGCACCACATCATAAAAATATCATAAAAGTGGACCATACGATACATTCTACAAGCAAGTCTTTGGAAGCTATATAGTAATTTTATGTGAAGAACAGACTGCTATTTAAGTCATTGTTCAGTGATAACCCTATTCAGACGACCGTTAACCAATGCAAACGAATCCTTCAATCTAGTTTTGTGTAAATGAATCAGATTATTTACTGAAAAGATTTGGCTCAAAAGAATGATTCACGATGAATCAGATATTCTGTATACAATGCACAAGTTTTGTATGGTAATTTTGTGGGGCTTTTTTGTTATTTTGGTAATTTGCTTGATGCAATTACATTTTCTTCAAAACATAATCTTTTGTGTTGCATGACAAAAAGAGTCATATGGGTTTGGAACAACATGAGAGTGAGTAAAAACGACAGAGCTTTTTCATTATTGAAGGAACCGTTCCTAAGCACAGGTCATAGGGATATGATTAAATAAGCTCTTGTCAAACAGCTATCGCAGTGAATAAAACTACAGCACCTCTTTATATGTGTTTTGACAGCATAATCATATCCTTAAGACAGCAATCTGAGCAAAATTGTCTTAACGTTTTGGATAGTTGCAATGTGTGTACTGTATGTGTGTGTGTAAAGAAGAAGATTTGATGCTTACAGGTACCTGGCTGGTCAGATTGAAGTTGTTGGCAGGGCTGCGTTTCTTGCCGCCAGCGCTGTTGCCAAGGTTACTATTAGACGCATTGCTGGCGGAGTTCTTCCTCTTTCTTCTCTTGGTCGTGGTCTGTCGAGTGGGCTCTGTTCTCCACAAAACACACAGGCAGACACACACACACACACACACACACACACACACACACACACACACACACACACACACACACACACACACACACACACACACACACACACACACACACACACACACACACACACACACACACACACACACACACACACACACACACACACACACACACACACACACACACACACACACACACACACACACACACACACACACACACACACACACACACACACACACACACACACACACACACACACACACACACACAGATCAAAAGTATTAATAAAGCAAAAAAGCACACATCCACACTCACAAACATGCCACAATGCATGCACACAGAGGAAGATTTTTTCCCCCAATATATACAAACACATTTGGGTGATTACACATGGAAAGATAAAGAAATGCATCATGCTTTTTCTATTTGTTTTCTGAGAGAATTAAAGAGCATTCAAACATCTCCCAAGACATGCACTAGTAAGAGAGAACCTCTGCTTTCATTTGCATAAATGCTCAGCAGTGCACACTGCAGTCTCTGCAGCCAGCCATGCATGCATACTTATAACGTTAATGTCCAAATGTTGTTTACTTTCAATAAATAGCACTAACACTATCATTAAAATGTGTTTTCTAATTCCTTTTTGGAGGATAAATGCTTAAAAAAAAAATTAAATGAAGAAACTAAACAATTTTGATTAAGTTTTAGCAAATATATATTTTTTTAAACAAATTGCCTATTTCGAGTGACTATTGAAATATCCACCTGTAATATCTATCTGCTTATGCTATACATTAATGATTCACACAGAGAGAAAATGTATTTCATGGGTTCCAATTTAGACACAGAATGTAGTTTGCCTATTAGAAGATGATTCGGAAGATGAGACGGGTACCTTTTTTGTGATTTGAGGGGAAAATTTCCGTTTTGAAGTTCTGTGGATGTCCAGCTGAAATCATATCCAAAGCAAGATTTATTTCCCAGATAATACTTATGACAAATCAAGGTGTTATGCATATGCATATCTAAGACCAGAAGACATATGCAAATGTAAACTGCAAGACCTTTTAATTATTTTTTTTTTTATATATGCATTGCAAAATCTGTGGGTCTCATTCGCTGATCATACAAACCCATATTTGAGCACAAACCCGGTATTAACATTTCTTGCAAAAATCTTTATTGTAAATTAGATAATTTTGCTTTATACTCTACTGTTTAAATGTTTGAGGTCAGTCAACTTTTATTTTTTTAAGCAAGGAAACATTAAATAAACAAACATGACAGTAATGAAAGTTGATCATTATGAAAAGTGTTTATTGTATTTCAGCTGCTTTTGAGTATAAATGAAAGAGACCCAGTATACCTAAATGTTCAGATAGACTGAACAATAATAGTTTTTTAATGTTATAAAGACTGTACAGCCATAACAAATATTTTATATTTCATTTTAGTATAACAACCAAAATATTTGACACATTATTAGTCATTACTGATGCATGAAAATGAAATACATTTTCGAGGTTCTTACTAACCACACTCAGGGAGATGTTTCAGCATTGTTTGTACAGATTTAACATAAAGTCAAATATAATAATGAACAGACTGTACAAGGAAATCGGTTTTGATTTTCTGGATAAGAACCTTTATTTTTTATGTTTATCAGTGCGAGTGTGAATGACGTACTAAAACGCCCTTGTTTCCACAGATACACATACAGCATACACATGAAAAAAGGGGCAAAAAACTTATCAGCATATAAAGGCAACCTTCTTTCCTTCCTGTTCTGAACACAAACGCTCTCCAGTTTTCAAAAGAATGGGAGGAAAGAGGGAAGCGAAGCTAATAAGGAAACGACAATTACAGAAGATCCACTTGGATACGGACTGTGAGAAGGCCGGTGCTGACGACTGGATGGGGTCATACAGGGTTTCACCCTCAGGGAACGGATGGAGGATGTGTTTCAGTCTCATACATGTCATGTTGTCACTGTTTAAAGTATATTGCTTATGTAAACCCATCAAGTGATCTAAAGACAGGCCTAAATCATTATTATTGATTGATTTGACCCCCAGAGACACCAAAAGCTGGAGATATCCACTGATGTCTAATCCTTGCCTAATCTACCAAATGAGAGTTTTTAGAAAGGATAAGTGAAAAAGAGAAGGGCTACTTTAGAAAATTCACAAACTGACCCGTGACCGCCCTGTATCCATTAGATACAGTACCAGTCCCAAAACCACACGGACACTTAAATTTGCCACACATCACTGCTAAAATGCAGCTGAAAATTTTCAACAGAAATGGCCACTAGCTGAAACATATTTACTGAAATAACTTGAATGTATTGTATGTTATGTAGGAATCCAGCAGATAATATAGTGTAATCCTTGAAGTGTAATTGCGTCTTAAGTTTAATACGATACGAAGTTTTAAATTATTCAGATCATCAAATACATTTTAATATTACACAAAGATAATGCAAGTAAATACAAAATGCAGTTTTTAAATGATGATTTCATTTATTAAGGGAAAAAAGCTGTCCAAACCTACCTGGCCCTACGTGAGAAATGTATGTTAAATCATGAAAGAACTGAAATTCAAGAACAAAACTAAATAGTTGACATGTATCAGTCTGTAAAGGGTTATAAAGCCATTTCTAAGGCTTTGGGACTCCAGCGAACCACTGTCAGAGCCATTATCCACAAATGGAGAAAACTTGGAACAGTGGTGAACCTGTCCCAGGGGTGGCCGGCCTACCAAAATTACTCCAAGAGCGCAACGACGACTCATCCAGGAGGTCATAAAAGACCCCAGAACAACATCTAAAGAACTGCAGGAACTCACTTGCCTCAATTAAGGTCAGAGATTGGGCAAAAACGGTATCCACAGGAGAGTTCCAAGGCAAAAGCCAATGCTGACCAAAAAGAACACAAAGGCTCGTCTCACATTTGCCAAAAAATATCTTGATTATCCCCAAGACTTTTGGGAAAATATTCTATATTCTGTGGACTGATGCGACAAAAGCTGAACTTTTTGGAAGGTTCGTGTCTTGTTACATCTGGCATAAAACCAACACAGTATTTCATAAAAAGTACATCATACCAACAGTCAAACATGGTGGTGGTTGTGTGATGTCTGAGGCTACTTTGCAGCTTCAGGACCTGGACAAGTTGCCATAATTGATGGAACCATGAATTCTGCACTCTATCAGAAAATCCTGAAGGAGAGTGTCCGGCCGTTAGTTTGTGACCTCAAGCTCAAGTGCACTTGGGTTATGCAGCAGGACAATGAACCCAAACATAACAGCAAGTCAACCTCTGAATGGCTCGAGAAAAACTAAATTAAGGTTTTGGAGTGGCCAAGTCAAAGTCTGGACTTAAATCCTATTGAGATGCTGTGGCATGACCTTAAACAATCCATTAATGCTCGAAAACCTTCCAATGTGGCTGAATAAAAACAATTCTGCAAAGAAGAGAGGGCCAAAATTCCTCCAGCGATGTGAAAGACTCATTGCCAGTAATCGCAGATGCTTGATTGCAGTTGTTGCTGCAAAAGCGTGACACAACCAGTTATTAAATTTACGTAGGGCCAGGCAGGTTTGGACAGCTTTTTTCCCTTAATAAATGAAATCATTATTTCAAAACTGCATTTTGTATTTACTCGGGTTATCTTTGTGTAATATTAAAATTAGTTTGATGATCTGAATCATTCAAGTGTGAAAAATATGCAAAAAAAATTAAATAAACAGGAAGGGGGCAAAAAAAATGTCACAGCACTCTATCTATCTATCTATCTATCTATCTATCTATCTATCTATCTATCTATCTATCTATCTATCTATCTATCTATCTATCTATCTATATATATATTAGGGATGGGTCACAATTTTCGAATATTCGAATATTCTATTTAATTATAGAATATCGATTAGGTTGTGCGATTATTTTCTAAAGGTGTACCAGGGCTTGACAATAAAGACTGTCCGATGGCGTGAAGGACGCTCGGATTTGTCACTTGCCAGATCGGGCCACTGCAGGTGGTCACTAAATTGTAGCTTTTAAGCCTTGTTTGTTTAAAAATGTAAGCGATTAAAAAGCATTTGGGCGCGAAAGACAACTCCTTTCAGTACATGCGCGTTGTGTTCTGTTCTGTGTGAACAGCGCGAGCAACGACAGCCGCGTCTCTGACACCGCGAGACGTCTGAACGGGCAAATACAGGAAGTATGACAAACTACCCCTCTTGGCAAGTAACTTTAGCAATAATTAATCTAAATTGAATTTATATACTGGAGTACAGATGCACAGATCAACAGGATATTTGTTTGTTTTATTTTAGAGCATCTTCTGTTCCGTGCTTGCACACAAACTGCACTGTCGGCACTCGGACGGCACACATACATAGTGTGTACACAATACATACACACACACTATAGTGTGAGCGCTAACCATGCCGGAGAACGGAACTTCTGATACGTGCAGGCTGATTGCGTGAACAATAGACCTGTTAAGCAATATATTGTGAGAGGCCCGTTTGTTACAGCGTCCCAAACAACTCAAAATAATAAACCAAAGTTAAAAAAACGATGCACTCCACTGAGTGCTTCTCTGCCGCCTTCACGTCCTGTTTCCCATTAATGAAGCCCTGACGAGCTCCCTGCATTCAAATTATTCGTTTTTTGCTGAAATAATAACGTAATATTCCACTGATTGATATATTATATATATATATGCAAAATATGTGTGTTGTTTTTCGTGTTAAATGTGAAGAATGACAGGTTGGATGCCACACTTATTATTATGATTTGTTTGGCAGAGTATATAACTTTAGCTTCAGGCAATGTAACATGATTTTATGATCGTAATTTTGACTTTATTCTTAAAATATTATGACGTTAATTATTTAGTTATTTATTTGAGAAGGATACACTGATCAAACTTGTGCTGGCCGCTTGGTATTTAAAAAAACAAAAACTTGAATTTAACAAAAATAAGATGTTCCAATCATATTTCTAAATTAAATTAATAAAGAAAGGAAACAAAATAATGACCAATTTGCTATTAAAAACCAAAACTGAACTATTTAAATGGCTCAGCTAGAGACAGAGAGAGAGCGCGAGAGAGAGAGCGAGAGAGAGAGCGAGAGAGAGAGAGAGAGAGAGAGAGACGGGCTCTGGTCAGACTCAGGCGGAGAATTCTGAGAAGCTGCAGGGCTCTATATTCCTTCCCTTGTTTCAATTCAAAGTTCACCGAATTAATTGTGAACAACACTCCCGTCTTCTTCCCGAGCATGTGAACATGTCCATTTAATATATTTGTATATAAAATAGGTTATTGTTATTGTTATGCGATTTTCGAATAGTAATCGAATAATACCCAGCGATTATCGAATATTACTTTTGCTTAAAATGCCCATCCCTAATATATATATATATATATATATATATTTAATTTAAAGTTGGGCTCCGACTTTTTTACGTCCCTATAGGGCTGGGCTTCGGGCCTATATTTACGTCATAGTTCAGATGCGGGCCGGGACTCAGGCCTGTTTTAGGCTTCTCCTTATTCTTACATTTTAGACATCCATCAATTAGTGATGAAAAAATTGCCGCGCTGGTGGAAACAACACGAGACCATGCTGTGACTGTGAAGAGCGGCTCGATGCTGTTTAGTGTCCCGCAGCAGCAGCGAGCCGTCAGTGCAGCTGAAGAGTTCTGCGTTGATGTTTTGTTGATATTGTGAGTGCACACAAATAAAAGTATAACCGTTCCGAATGATGTATTACTGTTACCTTTATGAGCAAAAATTACGGCGTAAGTTGTTTCCGTTGAAAAAAAGTGCTATTGATTGTGCTGGTGCCTCCATGTCCTGCGATTTAGCTTCCACTCTCAGCACAAACTATTGGATGCAGCACACATTTATCAAGGTTAAGGTTTAAACATTGTTATATGCTTGAACTGTTTTAATAGCCTATCTATATATTGCTAAATTGATCAAACATAAGCTATGATCCGCCTGCCGGTCTGCCACTGGCCGCCTGGCCATTACTTTAAGAAAGAAAAAACGTATTTAATGAACAAAAGATGCTCCAATTGTTTTTTTTTTATTAACTTAATAAAAAAACTAAAAACAAAATTGAACCATTTTAATAGCTGAAACATGAGTAGTTTTGGGAGAAGGGGGAAAAAATAGATGGGCTAGGGTCTGACTCTGGCCGGTAATTCTGATAAGCTGTCGGACACGGGCCGGTCTAGGGCATCAGCGTCTCGGGCCAGGGCCGGGTAGGGCCTAAATTTGAGGCCCGTGTAGGGCTCTAGTACACTTTTAGAATGTTAAGATCTACTTCTGTGGCTATTTTGGTGGAAGTAACTCAAATGTAATACAGGAGTAATGTAATGCATTACAATTCTGAGACAGTAATATTGTAAGGTAACAATTTACTTTTAAATAACAGTAACAAGTAATCTACACTGACCTAAACGTAACACGTTTGTTTTTGCCCCCATTTTTCATGAGCTGAACTCAAAGACCTAAGACTTTTTCTATGTACACAAAAGGCCAATTTCTCTCAAATATTGTTCACAAATCTGTCTAAATCTGTGTTAGTGAGATTAGTTAGTGAGTTATTTGAGAGAAATAGGCCTTTTGTGTACACAGAAAAAGTCTTAGACCTTTGAGTTCAGCTCATGAAAAATGGGGGCAAAAACAAAAGTTAATATTGTGTTAAACACACACAAACGTAAAGATCTGATAGAGCACAAATTGCTACCATTAGGAGCATCGTGTAATACAGATGACAGTGATCTGCTGTTACCTGGAGGGGCCACCATTCTTTGCCACTTCTGGAACAGACAGGTCTTTAGACAGTCTCTCGGGCTGAGATTGTAGGTCTTGTGTCGGGACATTAGCTCTTGCATTGGCTCCAGAATAACACACAACTAAAAGAAACACACACACACACGCATCGTTTACTGTCAGTTTAACCATTTAACAATATTATCAAGTAAAATCACACAGCGGGTGGCCTGAAACCCACACGGATACGCACACACACAAATCATTTCCCACTGACAGGATCGTATCCCAACGCTGCTGTATCCTCTCACTTCCACAGGTCCAGGGAAACAATCTCTGGATCCGGGCCCAAAGAACAGGGCTATTTCTAGTCTGAATGTGAGGAAACCTACAAGCTTCCTTGTCCATCTCGCCGGACAGGGGTCTTGCTGTGTCCGAGCACAGGAAACATCCTCGGTGTGGATTAACTGATAAATGCGACGAGACAAATGGAGGTTTTTCAAGCGACGCTAATGAGTCACTTTTACAAGGTATTTTTACAGCACACCAAAGTAAGGATCGTGAGAAAATACCCCTGTGAGAGGAAAAATAATCTTGTTTACAGGAATTACTGTGCTACTAAAATCCACGAGGCTGACCTCTCAATTAAATCAGTCAAAAAAATTATGAATGATTAATCATTTTCAGAGCCCATTTATTTTTTCTAAATAAAAATAAAGGACATGACTGTATTTACTGTATACTGATCCTGTGCAGTGAAGTATACAGTGTACAAAAACTCTCTGTCCTGTCCAATAGTGTAAAAACTGTAGATTTGGCTAAGGACACACAGACTTGCTGTTACAAGAGCTGTGTCTAATCCAAATTTAATTCACAATTCGGCTTAAGCTGCGCCACTGCATTTTAACTCTGCGTTTATAAGCGAAGCTGTGTGTTTAATGCGTCGAACAACAACGAAGAAAGACACACTCAGTGGGAGAAAAACGGTTGTTCCGAAAACCTTGAAAGGGCCTTTTTTTCTCGCTTCTCCCAGCAGCTCGCTATAAACAAGTTTGTGTTTTGCTGAGCTCGAGCTCATCGCAGAGAGAGACCCACAATGCCGCACCTCAACCGGGAACGCTCATTAATGTTATGCTAATTTTCTCTATCCAATTCATTTGCTCTCCCTCTCTTGTTCTCCTATTTGCAAAACGGAGCTGTCACTCACACTGAAATGACGAGAATAAACAAAGCCGCCATGAAGCTGGCTAATAAATCAACACACACAGTGTTAACACACACACACACACACACACACACACACACACACACACACACACACACACACACACACACGTAGTCACACATAAATGAACAAAATGTACAAATACATAGATATTAAAAAAAAATATATATAGCCTACATTTTTCAATATATATACACAGTAACATCAACATTCACACATTTAATTGCTATGTTTTTGTTTGGACATGGCACCAGGGTAATATCATGTTTTTTGTACATTTACCACAGTATATATATCATACCATATCATATACCATAATACAATGGGTTTGTGGACCTCACTTTTTGAATTTAAGACCCCCCCCATTGTCTAACACAATATTTGAGGACCCCTTAATATACATGTATATAATATATATTATTTATTAACAGAAAAAAAATATTGATATTAATAGACAGATGTATATACATGCAGATAACGTTAATATATATGGATAACATATTCATATATATATATATATATATTGATAGATTATATTATATATTATATATACTTTAATATATTATATAATGTATTATAATATTTATTTATTATTATTCTTTTTGTTATTCTAGAAGTCTCAAAAATGCATTTTCTCTATTAAAATACAAGATATAAAAAACAAAACAAAAAAAACGATTTATATTTCAGTTTGATTTTATGTGATACATTTTTTTTAAATAATAATTTAGGTGCTTTTAGGTCATTCTGTGGCCCCCTGGTTGAAAACTGATTTGTAGGATACCAAAATACCATGGTATTATCTTCTGATACCATCAACCTACCATGGTATCTGCACAATAGGTTTTTTTGTAAGGGAAATTGAACAAATGAACTATTTTTGTTCTGCCTACCCTGAGGTAGTTAAGGGTGAAGTTGGTCAGTCCCATGCGGGTGATGTTTTTTGAGAGCTGCTCCAGGACTTGAGGGTCTTGTGCCTGCAGGTGGACAAAAAAAAAGAAGCGTATCACCTCACACAAACCCCCAAAATCCACAGCATGTTATTGACTAAAAGCAACACATATGATGCTTGTTCTTCATGCTTGTTTTACGAGACCCTGAATGTGACCACATCTTTATTTTGAATATCTGAGGGGCTCTCAAAGTCTGGTGGTTGTGGCACTGAATGAGACACTTTATTGTGAGCTGGAGAGATTCCAGAGATGCAATTTATCTGAATCACTGTGATTACACTGAATATATTTCTGATTCAGATTCGGGGCATTGAATCAGGAGTGTGCTGCACCTGCTAATTAATATTGATTGATTAAATGTAAATTGAAATTGTATAGTGCATTTCACTATGAATTACAAACTAAAGCTGTTTGTGTACAAATCATTGACCAGATTCATTAAGGTAAATTGTGTTAAGCAGCATGAGTTTAATGACACCATCCAATCATAGAGCTCCTGTCATTTGATTGGGCAGGGTAGAGTAAAATAGCAAAGTACAGAGAATCTAAAATGTGGTTCCTCCAGTTTGCTCATATCCTCATTAGCCTTGATAAGATGAGTTTGACTCAATTTCTGTGCAACTTTACCCTTGTGTACAAGAATGAGACGATCAAACATGCTGCAGAAACTTTTGCACTATCCCTGTCAAAAATCTTTCAAAGCCTTTCTCCCTCATTCACTCTCTCTCCCTCTCCACCGGAACACAGGGCCCCAAAGGGCCCAATTTAAAAGCATGTGAATTTCACAAGTTGCTGTGAACAAACTTTCTAAAACTACACTATCTCTGAATCTACAAGGGGGAGAAATGAGTTAAAACTCAAATGTGGTTTAAAGCTCAATATATTGGGCTTAAAAAAGCAATGAGTCATTAAAAGTTTTATAAGGAGAAAATGATACAAAGCCCAGATTTTCAGTTGCTTTTATTTCCTTCATCGCAGTATGTCAGCTGTATTCATTACTCACTACAAATTACTAATTTGACCTTTTGATTGTACTTAAAAAAAATTAAACCATCCAAGGCAGCTTTGATATCTCTGAATACACTGGTTGTAAAAATAACTTCTTAATTTATTCTATAATTATTCTCTCTAATCAGTTTCGTTTACACCAGATACAAGTGATGTTATAAAGCACATATTCTGCATGACCATAATCTACATCCCCAATACTACACAATACCTAAACTTAACAACTACCTTATTATTAAAAAGTAGCAAATTAGGAGTTCATTGAGGCAAAAGTCATAGTTAATGGTATGTTAATAGCGAGAATTGAACCTTAAAATAAAGTGTGACCGAAATATTAATTAAGCACCAAATCAGCATATTAGATGATTTCTGAAGGATCACGTGCCACTGCAGGACTGGAGTAATAGTTAATAAATTACATTTTTTACATGTTTTAAAATAGAAAACAGTTATTTTAATAACTTAATAACTTTATAATATATTTCATTAATATTACAGTACTTTTTATAAAATAAAAAAACAAAGCGTTGGTGAGCATAACAATTTTCTTTCAAAAACATTAAAAAGTCTTACCATTCCCAAAATTATTTTAGGCTTCGTCATGCTTTTAAACATAAGCTCATCATGTGACATTATTAATATCATTATTCATTTCATACAGTATATTATAATTAATATATGATTACTGTTTTTAATATATAGTTCATATATGATTCCCTGTATCCTGTCCTTCTCTATGCACATCACTGAAGTCTGCTGTTTATATGTTATTATATTTTTATTATGACTATTTATGAGAGCAAGAAATCAGGCTGCAAAAGTGGGGAAGCATCATGTAGCTCTATCTTATATTTCTGAAGATCAAGACAGCCTCTTCCGAGGCATAAGCCCACATACTAATAGAAATACAACAGTGATAATGTCAAATGGAAATGACCTTTACTGGTACAAGTGTGATATTTAAAGGGTTGCTCCACCCCAAAATGGAAATGTTGTCATTAATCACTTACCCCTCCATGTCGTTCCAAATCTGTAAAAGCTTTGTTCGTACCACTGATGGCAGATGGAATATTTTGACAATGTTTTTCATACTTTTCTGGGCCTTGACACGGACAGTAAGAGTTACTTGGCAGTCAATGGGACAGTCACAAAACTCCCGGTTTTCATCCAAAATATCTTAAATTTAGTTCCGAAGATGAATTAAGCTTTTACAGGTTTGGAATGACATGGGGGTAAGTGATTAATAACAACATTTTCATTTTGGGGTGGAGCAACCTTTTAAACTGCCCAAAATTATTTTAGGCTTTCTCACCTTTTTAAACATAAGCTCATCATGTGATATAATTAATATCATTATTGTAATTAATATATTATTACGAGAAGAAGTGACAAAAAAGGCAGAGAGCCTGCATCCAGTCCTTCTCTGTGCACTGATGTCTGTAGCTCACTGACTCCATATTTCAATGGTCAACCTTGATAAGCATAAAAGACTTCCTTCAAAAATAAAAAATAAACACACCGACCCCACACGTTTCAATGCTAGTGCAACATTTGAGTTAAAAACTGAACATTTGAAACAGTACATTTTATAAAATGAATAGTCTAGAGCTGATATACTAAACACACACCTGCAACCAAACCATGTGACCTAAGATGGAGTGATGATATCAAACTCACATGCATGGCGAGAATGCTCCGTGGGATAAGTTCCCGATATTGTCTGATGTTGAAGTGCCACGTCTTGATCCTCATCAGATCATCGAAGGCGAACTCCAGAATCAACCGGCCCTCCGTACACACCTGAGAATGCAAACATTCAGAAACCTATGAGTATTAAAGACTATGTCTCTTTCTCATCATGGAGAAATACGTTTTAGTTCAGAGAGAGACAGGATGCATCACTTTAACGCAGGTGATATTTTTCAGATTTTATGTCAGTTGGGCTTTTTTTAAATCAGATACAGATAGAGCTTCGAAGCCATTTCCTAATGAAAGGTGTTTATGTTGTATACCTGAACCGAAAGCCCCCGAACAACACAAAACATCAAAATGCTGAATACATACAGAGGTCATAAACCATTAGCAATTACTGAAAAAAAAAACAGGATGAGAAAAACATTTTGCTGAATTTAGAGCTGCACTACTCGTAGCCCCAGTGTTCTGTTGCTGGGGCAACCAGAGGATGAGGAGGAGGAGGAAGAAAGGGAGGGAGAGGAAGGGGATTGGGGGGTGGCAGCGTCAGCTGATTAGTTGGCATGGCAACGGCAAAGATGTAATCCCGCCAGAGCCACTCTAATCAATGCCCTCAGCACAGATGGTCTCTGGAGGATCAACAAGAAAAGAGACTGGCGGGAGAGCACAGCGCCATCACATGACCACACTCTTTCACATTCTCTCGCTCGCTCTCCCCACTTTTATCATCTTCTGTATGCTTCTCCTTTTTTCTGAATCTGTTTTTGTTGGTCTCATTCTTTCTCCAGCTCTCCTTCCATCCATCCTTCGTTCAGCACTATCTCTCAACAACATAACATGCTGAGGAAAAAGCAAAGTGAAAATGAAAGCATCTGTCTTTCCCTCTCGCTCTATACTGTACAGCTCCAGAGCTCTGCTTCAGGGTGTGTTTTACAATTAAACTGGTCCAGCCAATCATTTGAATACTGAAATATAGCTTATTCTTTATATGTCCAGTAGTGGATATACTATTATGTCGTAGTTTTTTCCCATCATGATTGTGTCATTTCCACCACATCTAAAATAATAATTTAGTTTGTAAAGAAAAAATTTCATTTTACAATAACATTTTACATTTATTCATTTAGCAAACGCTTTTATCCAAAGCGACTTACAATCGAGGAGTATAACAAGCGATTCATAAAAGAGGCAAATTACATTTTGCAATCTTCTTAGACTTGATACGGTTTATTTCTTAGATAGTATTTTATGTATTCTAAATGAGCACAATAAAATGTTATTGCAAATGAAATGCTCTAGGAAAAAATGCTAGCAAGTTGGTTTAAAAGTACAATAACTTTTGATTGAAACTTTATTGGGTGAAAATTTGTTGACAGTTGAATTTGTGTAAAATCTGATATAGCTGTTACACAATTAATATCGAAAAGGCTCTTTATTTCAAGGTCTGGTAGTTTTAAACACTGATTATTGTATTAAAGACTTTCATAGATTATGAATGTTTATCTGGCTCTGGGATGGGTTAAAAGTAGATCTACAGATAAAACCACTTGAAAAGTGCCAAAAATAAATAAACAGTTCATGGTAAAACGAAATAATAAAACAAAGTAAAAAACATAAAATGCACAAAATAAAGTAAACACAAAATGAACAGTTCCCAAGACAATTTCACCTTTATATAAAAAATGAAAAATGTGAAATATGTTAGTTTTGATTAAATAAATGAATACAAAATAAAATACAAATAAAAACAAATACAATAAAATAAAGTAAATAAATGAATCATTCAATCATTCAATCAACTCCTGGGACATAAAAGTGCCTGTATATGAAAATAACTACATATATGAATAAAATCTCCAATTATGTACAAATATGCAGATGACTACAAAATACCTGCTTTTATGTTTTTGACAGTTTCTCTGAATACAGCAGTAATGTATCTTATCTGTAATGATAAGAACTCGGTTCTTGTATGGATTAGAGTGGATTAGTCCATATCAGTGTGTGAAAATAATCCAAAGTGCTTGATGGACAAGGTGGAAACCTAAAGTCTGTTGATAAGTGGTTTAACCCTCTGATGCATGATGTCCACTACAGCTGACAGATCTTTAAAAGCTATTTGTAACCACTGAGGGTGTGACGTTACATCCAAACCACCATAAGCCAATGACCTTTGACCCTTTCTCATAACTCGACAATACGACTGTCCTCTTAATATGTCATTCTATTTTTTATTATGACTATTTACGACAGCAAGAATTCAGGCTGCAAAAGTGGTGAAGCATCAAGTAGCTCTATCTTATATTCTATAACGTCCAGACAGCCTCTCCTGAGGCATAACAGAAATACACAGTTATAATGTCAACTGGAAATGACCTTTATGGTACAAGTGATACCATAAACCCTTTTGGTTCAGATCAATGGCAAACTGCAGTGCATATTTAATCAGTAAAACACTTAACTGACGCATAAAACGCATGGCTTGTAATTTGCTCTCCACCTTTCAAATACAGTAAAATGTTTGTTATGCTTGCTTTTGTGTCCTTGCTTAGTGACTGTGATTCTGAAAATGAATCTCACAAACTTGCTTCTATTATTATTATGCTATTATGTTTTACTATGACAAAGAAACTGATCAAAAACTAAAGTATATGACAACACACGAAGTGAGTACTGAGTAATAGATTCATAAAGAGCTTTCTCAGCAGAGTCCAAAGCTGCCAGAAATATTTCACAAGGATTCCTAACGACCTTTATCAGTAAACACATAGAATAATGGCTGTGATTAAAGCAGTAAATTATCACGCCTGCCATGTTTGTTTGTTCTATTAGACAGTTTACGGGGCTTATCACGGGGAATGTAAGAACTGAAGGAAACAGATAACTGTGTCATTTCTCCATCCACTCTGAGGTTACGATAATGACAATAAAGAACGCATGTTTTGTTGAAAACAGAGAAACTAAGTGTATCTGCACCTCATCATTTATTCATTCATTTTAAAACGTTTTGCCTGTTTAGGACTCCTTCTTTACCTTGGTGAACATGGGCTTGCCGTGCTGCGTGACCATGGTGCACTGATCGCAGTCTACAGTGATGCAGGAGTTGTGGAAGGACTCTTTGGAGTGTTTCAGGATGTAGTAGAGGTCTGACACGCCACCCTCAAACACCGTGCTGAAGTATCGAGGGATGAGGGTCCGCCCGATTGCTGAGGAGGGAAACAAGATGACACTTACATTGCATTGTATTTTGTTTAATGTATTCCTAAATTGACTTGATATGTCTCTGCATGTCTTAATTCTCACTGTATGTTATACGTTACATTATTAACAAGTACGATGTACACAGATACAGTTAGTGTGATTTCAAACTGAACAAAAACTGTTCCTGCATTCTCTCAAATGATGTGACTTCAGCATCAGACACTGACATACATGTAGTACAACCGGGAATTTTTGAGAACTATTGTTATAGATTAGCCTAACTGATATAAAGTATGATCATTTGTTTTTATAAAAAAACTGTTTACAGTAACCTGCCTGAGGTCTCGCAAAAAAAGTTGAGCTAGAATACTTATTCTTCCAGCAGTTGGAGATAATTATGCAACTTCTTTTGTTGTTGTTGTTGAACAATGAACAAAGGCAGAGCCCCTGTCTGGATGTGTGGCCTCAGGTATATCTGCATTGTTCGATTGTTCTTTTCTTTAACTTGTTTTCTTGCTTCTTTAAAAACCAAAACAACTACTATCGAATCCATACACACTACAACAAATGATTTTCAGTATTCTTGCCAATATTTCAAGATAAGAAAAAAAGAAAGACAAAAAAAAGATTGATAAGCAAAATAGTGTAATATTTATATCTTGAATATATCTTTATGTAAGTTTTTAAACAAGTTTAAAGCATTAACATCGATGCCTCTATATTTAGATGGAATTAGTAAAAAATACAAAAATACCAAAAAATAAGAGTAATGCAATTGAGGTAAGAAAAATTTAATTAATTTTTGATTACTGTTCACAAAATGTTTATGACATCTATCATGTTCACCAAGGCTGCAACTATTTAAACAAAAACACATAAAACCAGATAATATTGTGCATTATCATTAAATATATTTGATAATTTATTCCTGTGATTTGAAGCTGAATTTTCAGCAGTCATCATTCTGATATACTGATTTGCTGCTGCTTTCTATTATTATCAATTTTAAAAACAGTTGTGCTGTTTAATGTTTTTGTGGAAAGTGTGATACAATGTAAAAGTATTACTTCTGATCAATTTAATGCATGATTTTGGATTCATTTTTTACTTCTGAAAAATAAAAACATGCTGACCCCC
This sequence comes from Gymnocypris eckloni scoliostomus, assembly GCA_027564155.1. NCBI lineage: Eukaryota > Metazoa > Chordata > Actinopteri > Cypriniformes > Cyprinidae > Gymnocypris > Gymnocypris eckloni. The sequence goes on along the minus strand of CM050426.1, from coordinate 18,837,801 downwards.
AACTATATATATATATATAAATTTTTTTTAAATGTAAATGCAAACATAAATCTGAGCCACCCATTGAAAAGCTTTACAAAACCTTTTAATGCACATTTAGCTGGACATCTCTAGCCAAGAAAGTAGCAGACACTTCCGCAGAAACAACTTGTACTTTTTGCGAGTGGCTTTGCAGTGTTAACTTATCATTTTAATATTGAAACTGAACGGACGAGCAGCCTTATCCAGCTTAGCGTCTGATTTCAGGCAGAAATAATCCATCTTACAGTCAAACTCCCCTTTGAGAGAAATTATGTTTGTGCCACCAGCCCTGAGGGAGCGGAACGGGGGTGGTGGAGGGAAAGAGAGAGAGAACTTAATTTACCCAGCTTCCCTTAAGACAGACGCCACTGCCGCCACCGGTTAAAACTGCACGGGCAGAAGGAGAAAATGAAACAGCTGCAAACACGGCCTGTTTCTTAAATTGGCTAAAGTCTGGCATGACTAAATCAACACATAACTACTTGGCACGGGGAGAGAGTGAGAAAAACGGGAGAAGGGGAGAGAGAGGAGGGAGGGAGAGCCCTAGCTTGAGTGTATAAATGAAGGTCTCCCTAGTGGTTAAGACACTGTGTGAGCCGACGACGAGAGCTGACTGTTAATGAGCGAGTGCGAGAGAGAGAATGGTGGAGAGGTTCGAAGGGACGCTGAAAATAGATATGAAATACCCATGAATGAAAGAACGGCACAGAATGCAGGCAAATAAAGTGCTACAGGGAAGGATGGAGAGGAAGAAAGTGAGAGAGATACAAAATGAAAGGCTGACAGGCAAGGTGACAGCGAGGGGTGTCATGCTGAAGGGAGATGTTGTTACTGAGGGCACACCTGACTGCCCGCTAAAGTTCAAGAGCACTGTGGCATATCAGCCCCTATGCCTAATCATGGGGCATAAAATCACAGACACACTCGCACACACCAAAAAAAGAGTGTGTGTGTGTGTGTGCCAGGCCAGCTTGAACACACAAGGAGCTCTATATAGAAAGCTATCTTTCAGCATTCACATTCCTCTAAATAGCTGTCGATCATTTGTCGCTCCAGAAATATGGGGGCTCAGTTCTGGGCACAGAACTGGGTTTTTGAGCCAATCACCTAAGCCGTAAATGCCATGTGACTAATTAATAAAAGGACATCATGACAATGCTAAATGCAAGTCCTAAAAACAAACAGACACTGGCATAACATTTATGTATTAATGAAATATTACATATAGAAATATATGTATTTATATGTATATATTTAATATTTATGCGATTTATCTTTTGATCAAACATTCCTGAAAAACGTATCATGGTTTCTATGAAAAATATTAAGCAGCTCAACTGTATTCAGCATTGGTAATAATACGAAATTTCTATTCAGCACCAAATCAGTACATTTGAATGATTTCTGTTAAAATATAAAACAGATATTTTAAATAGTAACAATATTTCACAGTGTTACTGTATTTTTTAATCAAATAAACATAGCTTTAGAAAGTATTCTTTCCAAAACCTTCAAAAATCGACTTCCTTCAAAAACCTTCCTTAAATATTTTACAGAGCCCACAATTTTGAACCATAATTTATGTATAAGTATATGCAAAACTTCAACATAATATATATTATAAAATATTTTAAATAATATGTCAGTAATATTTTAAATAGTTAACATTCACATTTCATGAAATAGTAAAATTATACCGGGAGAAAATAACACTTTGTTTTAAAGTGTCCTTGTTACACGTTACATGTACTTGCTATTATAATAACAATAAATTATGCATAATTACATGCAAGTAACCCTAACCCTAAGCCAAACCACATTCCTAACCCTAACCATATAGTAAGTACATGTAGTTAATTAATATTACTCTGTAAATGTATAGATACACTGTAACAAGGACACAAAGTAAAGTTTAACCAGAAAATGTTAACAAGTTATTTAGAGAATACATGGGTATTTTCATGGAAAATCATGTTTAGTTTTGATGCACATATAATTGGTGTGAATATATGCCTCTATAAATAATAACTAACTGGATAATTCCAACAAAGCAAACATTGACCACTCGGTCCATTAGCATCCTATCGCCAGACTATAAATACACTGTAGCACATCACCAAGACTTCTGTTTGTTTTTAACTGCTGACATTTTTTCAAAGAAATAGCACTATATCCTCCAGGGATTGACCTCCACTAAGACAAAAACAGAATATATGTGTTCTATAAGCAGGACTAAGGCTCCTACACACGAATCTCCACATAATTCTGAAATATATGTATTTAACCCATAACCTCTTTTGCCAGTAACAAGCAATACAACAGAAAAGACTTCCCTCGGGTCATTTATATGGTAAGTTTAATTTATCTTATTCTGACACCTTTGCACATTTGTTTATTTTTTCATGATATATTCATAGTCATCTATACCAGATGAGATAAAAATGGCGAACAAAGTCCTGCTGGGATGTAGATTTCTCTTTGCCGCCTGTAGAGGGTGCACTTCAAACAACCTCTCTTTAAAATCAAAGTTAGCCTCAGCAGGATTCTGACGATAACCCACATGCTTTTGTGAATCTTTTTTGTCTGAGCATGTGCGTGTTGTGAGGGGACTCCAGACTGATTGGCCCATCTACAGAAGCGAGCACTCCAGAGATTGGATTAAGCAGTCACTTGTTTCGGCTAACACGTCGTGCAACATATGCCTCTCAAGTAATGTGCACACAAACACACAATTTACAAATAATTAACGTCGTGTTAATTAGGCACATTAATTCACGCTGAGCGTAGGCTCCAGGACGGATGCCAACATTCATAGCCAAAAAGACAAGAGAGGAGTTCAGTTTCAAGTGGCACAGCAGACGGAGAGAAGAGTGTGAGGGGACAGAGAGAAAGAGAGAGACCGTCAAAGACACAGAGGGGTGGACAGAAAGGTAAATAAAGACAAACAAAAGGGATTTTGCATGTAAAACAAAGGTCAACCTTTTCTCTTAAATAAAAAAGTCTGATTATTTTCAACCCACCTCAACACTAATTCTTGTACAGTTCGCTCTTATCTTATCACAATGAAATTGTCAGGCTTCATAAAAGACAGAAAAGCGCCAAATATGCCATAAAAAGGGTCGATATGACTAGTACAGTATATTTCAGGTTCTCATATGATAGCTTTGTGTGATGCACATACCAAAATTTAAGTTGTATTCACTGAACAATTTTAACATAGGCTCTCGTTGCATTCAATCAGAACCTATTAAATCATATCTTTTCAATGAATCACTGTACAGAAAAAAAGCTCTAAATGAATCGGACTGATCTAGGTCTTGAATTCCCTATGACTCTGGTACGGTAGTAGTGGTTAACAGTTCACTGGAGGGGAGGATTAATGCAGCACACAAGCCATATGTATGACTTATATGATGCTTTTTCCTCTTTGTTCAAGCTTTAAAGCCTTGATTGATTTCCATGGGCACTGATTGTATGGAAAAGTACGACCAGTTTAATTCTTCAAAATGTCTCCTTTTGTATTACACAGAAGAAATAAGAACCATACAGGTTTGATCCGCTCTGGTATGATTACACAGTCAATGTAGTGCTCTACAGTGCAAAGCATTCTGGGAAAAGTGTGTTTTGTGAAAAGACAAGAGCAGAGAGTTCTCTCCAAAAAACTTAGCCTGAACTATACTTTAACACTTTTGATTTTAAAAACCTGAAACCACAGTGTGGTGTTATAAAAAAAAGAAAAGTTTTTGAAATATAAAGTAAAAGTGCAGAGTTACTCACACGCTCAGTTCTGAAACTTGGACAGCTGCCTTTTTAGGCATCATATAATGTTAATTTGAAGCCAGTTTCAAAATGTAGGCAGCTTAATTAAGAACTCTTCACTGTGAAGACAATCCCAGGAACTGACAAATTCAGTGGGGAAATTTTTAATAAATACAAGATGGCAGGTGATGGTATAAAAAATTACAATGAATTACATACTGAAAATGATCAACACAAATAGGGTAAAATAATTATTTACTTCAAACTATTGAATATGGTTCAGATTTATGTGCCATCTGAAATTGTCTTCTAAAATGAGCATTTTTCTCAGGCTCCTGTGTGTAGGTTCAGTAATTTCACATTTATGGCAATGAATAGGTTCTTTTCATTGCCATTAAAGTATATTTAAATACACTACTGTTTAAATGTTAGAGGTTGGTAAGATTTTTTAATGTTTTTGATAGTCTCTTATACTGTATGTACATCATTTTGACATAGTAGACATGTAGAAACTGAATTTCCTGTAATGCTGCATTGCAACGATTTGTACCGTGAAAAGCGCTATACAAATAAACTTGAATTGAATTGAATTATAGAAGTCTCGTATAGAGCTCATCGATGCTGCATTTATTTAAAACATGGTAAAAACTATACAGTAATTGTGAAAGTTTTCTATTTTAATAGTCGTTATTGTCGCACGATCCATAAGAGATCATTCTAATATGCCAATTTGCTGCCTAAAAACATTTCGTATTATTATCAATGTTGAAAAGTCGATATAACAGGATTCTTTGATGAAAAGAAAGTTAAAAAGAGCAGAATTTTTAAACAAATATTTTTGTAACCATTTAAGTCTTTAAACAGATATTTACTGTGACTTTTGATAAATTCCAATTCATATAAATATTAATAACATTATTATAAATATATAAACAATTATTTTCCTCTAAATGTGTGTGTATTAATACGTCTTACACCTCCTCTTTATTGAAATCAACAGTAAGTATAATCACTTTGTGTGAGGAACACTACTTATATGATGTACAGAGCTGTTGCCAATATAAAGCATTTCATTTAGGATCCTGCCTTAAAGGTCCACTGCCTCAAAAAGTAATCAGCGAGGCAACTCCAGTGGCTGGCTGGCTTTCCCCAGGTGAGATCCCATTAAAAAACAGGAGAATATTTTTAGAACTGAGAAAATGCTGAAAAGAAGTGCAACAGCAGCATCATTAATTGTGCTTCGGCATTATGGGAAAGGAATATTGCACCCACTTTTTAGGTCACACTGTGACTTTCCAAACAGCGGGCCAAAAAGTGCACAATCCTGCCTGCTGTGAGCGAGCTAAACTTTATTTCCACCATTACAAATAACTCGTTATTTATAAAGCATGCCATAAGAACTTACGAGGTCGTAGCAACAAACGTGTAAGCGAGTAAAAATGAAGAAAGGGTGTCAAAGCACAGCGCAGCAGTGAACTTATCAAACAGCACCACAGCGGTTTTAGTTACTCGACTTCAATATTGACTGACTGCAAGATGCATGCGAGATTTTCGTTTGGCGCGAGACACTTACAGTGAGGGTTCCAAAAAGAATGCGGTTTATAAAAAAGGATAAAAAAAGAGAAGAACAGCCCTCGCCCTGCCCTTCCTTGTCAGTAATTATCTCTCTGGGGACAATCGCTCCCTTCCAAAACACAACCCACACTTACATTCTCTCTCTCTCTCTTTCTTTCTCTCTTTTGCACAAATACATTCTAAACCTAAAATGCAAAAGCAGATCCCATAACTCTGTTTTACCCTCTCTGAGGGGATAACATTCATATTGTAAGCGTGAATTGTGAATAGATAATGATTAGGTATTGGTTGAAACAGAGATGTGAGAATACACAGTCAAACCCTCTCAGAGGATAAGTTGCTGAAGTGAAACTGGAGTAATATATACCAGAGAGATGATTTGTCAAAGGATTGTGTATGCTTTTGCTCTCTAGCTGAATAGTTCAAGCAACTGTTAACCTCTGTTTGCAATAATTCTGTGGTTTGCAATACGCAATTCAAAATGTTCTGTCAAAATGTCAAAAATACACAAATATTAAATCAATATTAAAAATAAAAACAACAAAATATACAAGTCTTTCGGCATGACCAAGTATTACGCTTTATACTTTAGGCAACACATATTCAGTTTTCCCTCAGATATGGACCAGTGTTAAGGGATCGAGAATATGGTCACACATAAAAAGGCATTAATATGTGCTTTATAAGTACTAATAAATAGCCAATACGCTAGTAATATACATGCTAATAAGCATTTATTTAATAGTAAATACTGTTTCCTAATCTAAAGTGTTACCCCAAGTATCAACTTAATTCAGCACCAAACCCAAATGCAGTTTTTAGACAAAATTCTACATACCACTGTCTTTATTTACTTTGACAATTTTATATATACACTATAGCTCACAAGTTCAGGGTCGGTGAGATCTTATTTGAAAAGAAATGAATAGCCTTTTAAGCAAGGATGTATTAAACTTATCAAAGGTAACTTTTAAAGCTGCTGTTTTTTATTTAAGCTGGATATATTTCAATTAGTGAAGACAATAATATATATATATATAACATACAAATTATTACCTTACTGCAAAAGGCAGGCATCATAACCAGAATGCAACTATGAACTATAATACAACTATGAACAGTAACTTGAAGACAAGTTAGTTAAGTTAATATTGTGCATACCATATAAATGAAAGTTAAGCAACTGGTTGTATATGCCAATACAAATCTGGTATCATAACCTTAATAATAGAAAGCAAGAAAATAAGTCAGGAAATGGTAAAAAAAATGCACATAAATGAACACGCACGCACGCACGCACGCACAAACACACACACACACACACACACACACACACACACACACACACACACACACACACACACACACACACACACACACACACACACACACACACACACACACAGTACTAGAAGGGAATTCAGTGCCCAGAATATTAAATATTAATCTTTCATAAAACTTTAATTCAATCCCTTTCTCTGTTCCTTCCTTTCTCCCTTTCCCTCAAACTTTCGTAAAAGAGCATTGATCTCAGAGAATAAAATATTGTTGGTGAAAAAAGGAGAGATAACATGAAATGATGACATCTACATGGTCGATAGGGAGAACAAGCACATGCAGAAAATGTCTGTCTGGAGCACCTGGACACCCAAACCCTTGGGCTGGTCTTCCTGCCGGTGAGTCTGAATGCTTTCTTCGAGCCATATCGATAACTTTTATGATGCTTTTTTGTGGTTCTTGATTGTTTTTGTCTTTTTGGAGCTCGACAGACTCAATATAACAAGAGCTGTGTAACGATTCTTTCGGTGTTCCACTGAAAACCATGACAGTATGGGTTTGAAACGACATGAGAGTGAGTAAACACTGACCCAATTTAAATTCTTGGGTAAATCGCTCCTGAGAAAACTCTAGGTCACAGCTCAATGTGAGTTTTTGTTATTTTCGAGACCACAATGTCTCAAATGATCTGTGCTACGGTGACTGATTAGAAAACAGATCCAGCAGATAAAAAGACAGAATTGCGCTGTGATTATGATACACCACAGAGAATATTCTGACTCATCACATCTCGGTCTCATTGATGCAGAGGATGGGAGAGAGCGAGAGAGGGAGGTTGTCTGATAGATTCCGAGTTCTCCCCTCTCCAGCAGTAATCCCCGAAGACATCCGCGCCAAAACGAGACACAGGCGAACAGCTCCACTCACCCACAACCGCCTCACAACACGCTTGGCCTCACACCACTGCCTTTGTGTGTGTGTGTGTGTCTGAATGTGTGCTGCGCTTTTCCCATGAGTCCTGATCCACACCTCTCCCCCTTTCCCCTCCATCCATAATTCAGGAGAGGCTGGCTTGGCCCACTCTCCCTCCCAGCTCCACTGCATGCTCATGGGGCACATACTTCCTCAAGGGCTCCCGGACGGATGCCACCACAACCGAATCAACCAGTATGACTTCCCATCATCCTCCAGATTTGATTTATTGAAATGTCTATCCTCCATCGACACAAAAACAGGGACTCAATAAGATGTAGCTGGAGTCTCACTTTCAGTACGGCAACATGTGCTGCAAAGTTTAACATACATTTAGCCCTGAAAAGCCTGATACTTGAAATCATAGTCAGAAAAATATTGTTGTTTTAATTTGAAATAGTTTATTGAAGACAAAATCTAGACAAAAAAAAAGTTTGCATATGTGCTTTATATTAAGCATCATATTTGATGCAGTCTTTTATTCAGAGGTCCAAACTGCAAAAACATGCTGGTTCAGTTGCTGATATTTAAAATGCCAAAAATAACAATACATTCATAAAATGCATATACATATCAGTTAACACTCTTATAAATTCCAATAATGTCTTAGATGATATTTAAATGATTTTTATGATCAAAGCTCTGTTATTTTAGTTTTTTGGGGTGGGGGGTTATGATGATTGAGAGATGGACAAATAAACATTCCTCAAAAGCCTAATTTTGATAATCCCTTTTTAACATGATTTTTCTAAAAGTGATGAATTGAGTTGCTGAATTGAGTTGAGTTGAAGAAGATGAGTTGCTTCAGTCAAGTAAATGTTAATTCAAAATATATATTATAATATAATATTATTCCTAAAAAGTTAGTCTTATAAAATTATAAATATCATAGATATCAAGATATCACAGCAAAGGACATGAGTACCATGACCTGTCCTGAAGGGTGACATTTTTAGAAATAATATTTAAAAAAAAAACATTATTTTAAAAGAGTAAAAAAAATTAAATCATATGGCACAATGCATGACGTGTATAACAGTTTTTTCAGCAAAGTTTTGATCATGTTGATAATTTAAAGGCCTTTGAAATGTGTGTATCAAATAGATGTTATAGGGTTTATAGGGTTAAATTCCCTTCATTACGGATAACAATATAGCTAAATTTTGGCCTCTTACATTTTTAAACAATAAACATGTAAGTCTGCAATTTAAAGGCCCTTTATGTTTTCTAAATAATTTATCCCAGCAAATTAAAAGTTCTCTCTGGAATATAAAAAGCTTCTCCTACAGAATCATGCTGTAAAACCCCAACCTTTTGGTTCCAACTGGAGCCTTTACTTTGAAGATACAGGCACAATGTGATCTAAAGCAATCTCTCCATCAAGTATTCCCAGTGTCAGAGACATCTCCAAAGTTTCTGTCACACCACAGGACTCTTGAAGCCTGTATCATTGTCACTGCCAGGATTCAGTGCAGCATTTAAGCCTCTCTTAGCCCTCTGCTGGGCTCAAGATGATGCTTGTAGATATGGCCTTGTCTCTGCCGCTGATAAAGAGGACGTGGGAAGTCTTGTTCCAAGAGGTAATTCCTCCCTTTGTGCCACGATCAATCTAACACCTCCCTCCCATTCCTCTTGAGTGAATTATGGAGTGGGAGGGGAGGTTTCCTGCCGGGTTTGTTTAAATAACCTCCCGCTTTACTGCTGTGTGCACCTGACACCAGGCCTGGGAACAGAGCCTCACATCAGGTAGAAAAGGAGCAACATTTTTGGGATGAACATGGGACGTGCAGAAGAAGAGAGTAGGATGGAAGAAGAGAAAAGGGCAAAGATAAAAATTTTCCTTAACTATCCCATTAATGTTTATTTTAGTACTTTTTAAGAAGCAAAAGATAACTGATTACATATCAATTTAATATACTCTACTTTTCAAAGTTAAGATTAAAAAAAGACAAATTAATTAACACTTTTATTCAGCAAAGGTGCATTAAATTGATCAAACGTGACAGTTAGGATATTGAAAATTATTTTAATTTTATTTTAAATAGTGGTACAATTGTTTTCAACATTTATAATAATACAACATTTACTTTCACTTTATTAGAATGATTTTCAACATTTATAATAATACAAAATTTACTTTCACTTTATTAGAATGATTTCTAAAAAAATCAGCTGTTGAATAAATCTAATTTTAAAATCTATTAAAATAAAAATCCTTTTTTTTCACAATATTACTGTATTTTATTTAAATGCACATTGGTTGATTTTTTTCAAAACCATTTTAAAAAGTCTTACTGACTACAAACTTTTGAACAGTAGTGTGTATTAATAAGTATTTCCATAATTACATTTATTTAAAACTACTCGCATTGATTATTTTCAGTATTGGGTTGATTCTATTTACAGTCAGCTTTCTCTCCCTTCATCTGCCATCTTGTATAACAAATTTTATTCCATATTTGTTGCAATTCCTTCTGATTGTACTGTATTTTTGATAGTAAAGCATAAAATCATAGACTTTCAAAAACATGAAAAAATCCAACGGACAACAAAACTAAACATATAGATATAGGCTAGACTTTTTATGTTTTTAATATTTTAAAATGTTTCAGTCAGCAGGGACAACAGGACTTTGGGGGCATCAGCAGAAAACACAAAAAGAGGGAGGTCAGGAGTGAATGAAAAGGAAAACGAGACACTAGAGGTTAACCTGAGTCAATATTTGGCACATAACAGCGATGTAGAGGGGAAACAGAGCTACATAAACATTTAATATCCTGATGACACACATATATATTCTCTGTCCATTAGTTTTACATTAGTCCATTAAAAAGGAGGACGGCTAAATGCATGCATTATCATTATAGCTATAGATATGTGTCTCTGTGAGAGTTTGTGTACGTCTACAAACTACGTGCCAAAGCTTCCTTTCCATATGGTCTCTGAGCATATAAGAGGAGAGTGCCTCTCGTTTATTATGCATGGGCCATGTTGACTTTCTGGAAGGTTCTGGGCTCAAAAGTGCACCAGGCTCCTCATAACTCCTCATTTTTTCATGACTCTGTATTTACCAAATCTACCGTGCAGCATGACTGCATTTTTGCCCTCATTCCTGGGTAATACACACACACACACACACACACACACACACACACACACACACACACACACACACACACACACACACACACACACACACACACACACACACACACACACACACACACACACACACACACACACACACACACACCTTCATCCAGTGCACAGATACATTTAACATATCTCGGTAATCTTAACGTATCAATCCAGACTTGCAGATAAAGCATATGAGAGTGCTCATACAAACACAGAGACCATCTCGGGGTTGTTTTGAAACTTGGGCTGTCAGTCAATAAGACCTGTGTCTTTGCCAGCACCGGACTGCAGCTGAGCCTTCTCAACCCCCCACACTGTCAATCACAGCTTGCTCTGAATCTCTTTGCTGTGTTTTCCCTCACAAGTCATCTTAAACAATAGACTTTTCACCAAAGAAATGTGTGCAATCTAGGACTGGCAATTGATTCAAATGTTTCATTAACTGTATGCTTAATAAATCAAATGAATAGCATATTCAACATGCATCAATATAATCAACAAAAATAATCATTATTTGCTGATGAAATCCCTCAAGTGAGGATAATTCAAATACATTATTCTGGGAGTGAAAGTCATTATAAGTTGATTTAAATATCAATAGTTGTTTGGTATTTTCATAATATTTATATAAGCCTTTCACTGGCCTACAGTTCATATTAATCCATTGTGAAATCGAGTTTGTCTGTCTGAGAAAGTTTCATGGGCTGTTCATACAGGACATATGCAGACTGACATCTTTTATGGTTGCATCGCTTCTCACTGTTGTTCTCTCTGATGGAATGTCAAGGTAAAAATGTAAAATGTACAAATGCATTAAGTTTCATGCTTTTGAGTAAAAGAATGAGTACTGTGTGAATTCATGCGAATTCACAGATCTATTCCAAATAACCAGCCTAATTGTTAACTATCAATAAATAAAATACAATATCAAACTAAATACACAACAACAAGTGTAAACACGGAAAGCAGCCCTGGTTTTTACTAATCAAATCTACATTAACACATTAACAGCAATGCTGGGAAATTATGCAAAGTGCATGCTATTCAGACATAGGGGGGATAAAAACAAGTCAATAATTTGCATATGTACCATAAATATCATGCAATCCCAAATACAAAGATATTTTAATGCAAAAGTAAATGCATTTCATATCAGTACTGGGTACAATTCACCCATAAAATAACAAGTGTACACTTATTTTGTAGAAGTTATGAATAAGCACCACAAAGCCTTTAATTTTGCTTCATTACTACTACTGTGTAGCATTAACGTAATTATTAGTTACAAAGCATCCTCAAAAAAGACCCAATAACTGCAGCCTAAAAAGCTGTCAACTGTGGCGGTACAGGTGCACCAAGCACCATGGTTTTCCACCAATATTACCATATTCAGGTACAGAATTTACACTGTATGTCTAAAAACATTATCATGCCATAGCAATATTTTTTTTCACGCACTGTTAGTGTTTTTGAATTTTTTGCTGTAAAATGTTTTTACCTGTAACAGAATCGTTCACAAGGTTCACATTCAGTTGTTTATTGTAACAAAGACCATATTCTTGGCTTACATACAATTAAACATGTTTTGCAGGCTTGTTTCAAAATGACTGTATCCAATTAATCCGTGTTGCGTCACTGTTTCACAAAGTGAGAAATTGTTCCAAATGGTTAAGTCAAAAAATGAGCTGTTTAGACTATTCGCGAAACCTAGGCTGAACAATTCACTCGTTCTGGGCTGTGTTTCTCTAAAGAATTGCTCTATTTAGCACAGTAGCATTGCTTTTCTAGAAATCTGGCAGAATGCAGACATATGATCACTGGAAGATTGGTCAAGTTTCTCAGATCGGTAAACAGTAACCTCTGAAATTTTACTGGAGCTTGTAAATTGTTCGGTTTAACTCGAACTTGATTAATGAGCCTAATATCCTCAGCTTTTCTTAACTTGAACCGACACTGATGCCATTCTATAACAGCGAACAAAAACAAAACAGATTCCAACTGTCTTCATCCAAATCTGCTAATAAATTAATCTTTGTTTGTTAGTTTGTTAGTCTGATGAAGCTTTGCGGTTCAGTGGTGGAAGTTTTCTAGGGTGTCACAGTTGCAGGGGCATTGCATCATGCATTGAAACTCTCCTCGCCTCAACCCAAAACAAGAACAGTGTTTCAGTTCAGATATTAATTATTCCCCCGCTAATAATGTCCACAAGGAGCGATGTGAAGAAAATACTGAACTAAAGCACTTCACAGTATTTCAGGAATCAGCTACAGAAACAGGTTAAATATGGTTTTGCGTTCAGGTTTGGGTGCTGCAGATAAATGAGCTAAAATGTTGATTTGAAAGGTTCCCGTTTTCAGGGGCTTAGGGTGGTACTTGCCAAACAACATCGTAAGTCCTATTCCAAAGTGAGCGGGCTGCTGTCTGTAGCCTACATACTAGGCAGCTGCCTTCTAAGGCAAAATCCTACCTGGACTGGAAACGCATAAGTGATTGATTCGGAACGGTCTACATCGGCACAGCTCTGTGCTCCACACGCTCATGGTGCAAGGCACACGGGGGACTTAACCCACTATTTATTTCAATGGAGTTTGATGGTAACTAGTGTTATTAAGCTAAAAATTGCATATTGTGTAATGTGTGTTTTCTTATTTTTCTAATAGATGGATTATTTATAAAATATTTAATTTGTATTAGATATGCAGAGAAACTTACAATGGATAAACTGATCTTTTATCACTTCGGGAGACAAGAAATGAGAACAGACATAGAAGAACAAGACAGACTAAGCTTCAAGTCCTGGAGAGTGAGATTGAGAGAAAGAGAAAAGAGACGGAGAATGTGAGGCCATTCAGACTAATGCATTTCAATAATCCATCCATTATCCATCCATCCACAATGGTACTGCGGTGAAATAACGCCCACATCTTATCATATATGTTTGTGAATTTACTGTAAGTGTAAAGTCCTTGTCTCTTAAACTTCAAAGCTTTTTGTTTTTTATGCTTGAAAGGGATATTTTATCTATGTTTGGAGATGGTCTGAGGAGATTTCTTAGTACTTGAAAGAATCTGTTCAGGGTTTTCATAACAAGATAAAAAAGTGTAATCATGTTAAGCCTTTAATTTCATTTATTCAGCTATACCGATTTTTAATGGGTAATAGTTTTTAAAACCATTAGGAGCCTTTCATTATTTGAAACAGCTGTTAAAATGCAATGTGACCAGGCATAGGGAACTATGAGCGTAAAATAAATAATGAGTAAATAAACATTTTCGGGTGCGTGATGAAGGCTTAGAACCTGGCAGAAACGTCACTGTTTTTAAATAAATAAAGTCCAATAAATGTTTGTAGAGTGGGTGTTTTTTGCAGAATCTCCTCTACAGAAGCATTAGCCTTTTATTTTTGACTGAAAAAAATAAAAGTAAAACGGAAAGCAAAAGGAAAAGGTTATGTTTAATTTAGTGCAGGATAATGATATTTTATAGCTTAAATTATGCTGAAAATATTCTCAAAATTCTTACATCATATAGTAAAAACATAATATATAAATCATTTCATTATGACATCAAAATTTAGATTTAAGAATAACAAAATTAGAGTTAGATAATGTACAAATTATCACCAGTTTTAGGTTTATTTGCAGTAATGACTGGCTGTTGACTGTACAGTGTACATTATCCCGTTTATTTCTTGGCCACTTAACAAATAAATAGATAAATATATGATAAATCATATTGATTTAAGATTAAATATTTGTATTAGTTTACTTGTAGATTATCTAAAGCTTCCGCTAAGGTTACCTTGGACAACAAATCAATTCTACAGGTTAATGGACACCGAATCAAGTATTCCAGAGGGAGCATTAAAAATGCGACATTGGATGTGTGCGATATGACCTTATTTCAAATAAATAATTCATAAACAGGTAAATACATTAAATCAAGACACAGTGAACAAAAAGTGGATTAGATTATCTTTGATCAGATGTCTTGAAATGTAAAGCAGAGGAATGAGTTACTCAATGCAACCTGAACAGTGATTACTGTAAACATGTCATACAAAGACAAGCAAGAATAAAACAAGCATACTGATGTGAGGCTACACCGATGCAGAAAAACCCTAATGATGCCTGGTGGAGTGAGGACTGAGAAATTGATAAAGGGTCCGAGCAAATGTATGCAGTGCTTGTGTTTGTGTTTGTGAGTGACAGTGATGGAGTGAGGGTGTATGTTTGTGGCTGAAACTAAGAGGAGTCATTTCTGAAGCCTAAAGATGAGCTGTCACAACAGACGGACTGAACTCCCTCCGGAGCCTATGCAAGCTTTGGTCTTTCCACTTTTAAAAGGTGTATGTGAGAATTAACATACAAAGAAAAACCCTTTAAAACTTGTCATTTGCTGGCATCTGAAATGACATCTTAAATGACAAATTAAAAAAATTTGTGTTTGAATTTTACGTCTTTGTTCAATTAAAACTATTCAGACTTCACCAAATGAATAAAAATAAACTGCCATGTCTTGAAAAGAGGCTAAAGCTGAGGTAATTGTAATGCTGCCCACAGTCCAATGGAATATTCATTTTGCATAATAAAAGTATATATTTCTGAATTTATCAGCACTACAAAGACCCCCAGAAAGGGAGGGGGCTTCAGTGAATGTTCTTTGCAACAGGCAGAGTGTTCTGCATGACTAACCAAAAGCAGAGAACTCAATAAGGACAGACAACACAGCTTAAATCATCAGAGAGAAAGATAGGGAAAGTGTGCAGAAAAGAAAAAAATGGACAGGCTAGCAGAGCTATGGCAAATGCAGCCAAAACTACATTAGGGAGCTCACTGCAAACAACTATTCTCTCATGCTTTTCAAGGTGTTTAGACAAATTCTGGCAGAGCTGCAGATAAAATAATTCACAAATATGAACCTTGCAAGTCAGTTTACCAATTACAACCTATCCATAGTGAGATGTAAGGCCATTAAGCACAATGTTGTTTTTATGGAAAGTTTAGGGAACTTATTTCCTGAAAGACCAATAAAAGTCAATAAGATCTGCCGAATTTAGTTGATTCAAAGTCCTATACAGATTTTTATGGATCATTACCTTCTACTGAACATTTACAGACTCCATAGACACAGTCATGTACCGTCAAGCCTGGTTTTAACTGGCACCAGTACAAGCACATTTACAGACAAGACCACACTGGCACAAGATAAAAGCTTAAATCTTACTGTATCTTTTTGGTCCATCCTCCAGGCAGAAGGCAATGGTCATTGTAGCGTCTTCCTCAAAGAACTCTGTAGCAAACGCATCCCACCATAGACTATCACTCTCCTGGGGAAGAAGGAGAGTTACGGTTAATTAATGGGAGTTAATTACACTGTGCGATATGCTTTGTCATTCTTACAAGTCTATTTAAAAGGAGTAAAAATAAAAAGGAATATTTTGTGTATAGCTCCACTCATTTTTGGGATTGATACACTTCTGTCAGTAATTTATTTTCAATAAATTAATACTTTTATTCAGTAAGGATGCATTAAATTGAACAAAGTGACAGTAAAGACATTCATAAAGATTACAATTTCATAGGGATGTAACAATGCATCCCGAGCCGGATGAAAATCGATACAAATAGCCTACAGTATGTGACGATTACAATTGGTTGAGATGTTAAACGTATTGTGATACAGTTTGGGGTCGGAGTTTATAAGAATGTATCTTTCACTCTCAGAAATAAAGGTACAAAAGCTGTCACTGGGGCGGTACCTTTTCAAAAGGTACATGTTTGTTAAAGGGTCCATTTTGGTTCCTTAAAGGTACATATTAGTACTTAAAGTGCCTCTATTATGCAATTTTTAAGGTTGCTAATATTATTGTATGAGTCGGCTTCACAACTTTGCAGATAGTTTATGTTCACATACAGCTATATGACACACTGCATGAACGGTAATATTCGAAAAGACATAATAGGGGCACTTTAAAGTGTACATAATTGAACCTAATGGGTACAAAAGTGTGCCTTTTGAAAAGGTACCACCCCAGTGACAGCTTTTTGTACCTTTATTTCTGAGATTGTTGAGGAAAACTAATCTGCTACAGAAAAGTTGAGATGGTATTTTCTTTTCATCTTTCATCTGTGTAATACACATTAAAGTAGTGTTAATAAGCACAGCTGCTTTGTTTACAGCTGTAAACAAGGAAAGGCTGTATTACCGCTGTTTTCATTCATGACTTGTCTTAAATCTCATTTTGAAAATCACAAGAAAATCATATTGTGAAATCAATATCGTGAATCGTATCGTATCGAATCGTGAGTTGAGTGAATCGTTACATTCCTTCAATTTCAAATACATGCTGTTCTTTTGCACATGATAAGAATCCTGAAAAAGGAGTTTAATAAATAGAATTTGTGTCATTTCTTGGGTTTGTTTTCAAAGGATTAAGGTTAACATTAATGTAATCATCCATTGACACTTACCTCTATGTGCATTTTGAATTATCATTCGTAATTAATAAACACAGAATCCCCTAACATTTGCATTCATGTGACCCTGAGAGAATCTCTTTTCTCCTAAAAGCTCATTTTGAGACCATTCTGCGATCTAGCATTCAAATGACATGAGCTCGGTGCTTATAAATATAATTAAAGATTAAAGATTAAAGGTAATGTAGGGAGTTATTAAAAGTCGACAATAACAACCAAATTCATTATAATGTACATTCAGGGCACCTAGATCCTCAAAATCCACTGCTAATGGAAAAATTTGCTAATTGACTTGAATTAAAGCCACTCCATCAGATGGCACGCTAGCTCTGAACATACTCAGCGTATGCAAAATTAGACTCCGCGGCATCCTGTGATTGACAGAGCTCTGATTCTAACAGACGTTGTTAAGGCCAGTGTTGCCATCTAGGCGATGTTGCCTGGTGACAGATCACAAGCCCTCTCAGATGTTTACAATTAGGGCTGTCGACTTCAGGCAGCATCACATTGTATAGTGGCCGACCCTGGAGACCTCTAGTCCCATGTCCCGTATTCGAGAAGCGCTGTTTTCCAGCGTAGTGGAAGTGGTCTCGTCTGCTCTGTGTTTTGGGAGTGAGTCAGTGCCCTATTACAACCTGCCGTCTTAGTCATTGTAAGTAAGTGATCAGTTTTGACAACGGTGATCGTTTTTCCATTCAATAAGGCAGGAGGCTGATGTTGTCCAACACAACTGGTTATTAGCACCACACTATCACTCATGACACAGTTTTGGCTAACACTCTTTCTCTTGCTTTCTGCCAGTGTATTCGTGTTGTGAGTAAGTGAATCTGTGTTTGTGTGTGATTAAATCTTGTAGTCACACTCAGCAGGATGCATGACTTCATCAGATAATCCTGCTTTCTTTATTTTTTACATTTTTCCCCATCTTGGCCTCTTGTGAGTTGGCAAAGCTTTGAGGTAAAACAGCCTTAAAAGTCGAGTGTATATATTAAGGATAAATGCTGTAGACTATACAAAATGACTATGATACATTACTATAAAGGAGTCCAAATTCAGTTGCTATTTATTTTAAGATATAGTAATCAACATTCAAATAAAAGCTGACTTGTATACACACATTTAAATTGCACACAAGCATCAATTGCACATTTAATATTAACTTTACTGATATGTTTCTACTTAAATTCTCAAATTTCTTTACATAACAAAATTATGACAGACTTATTCAAACATAAAATAAATGAAACATCACTAACAGGTTAAGTAAGAATATAATGAATATGTTATCTACTAATCAAAATACACCTATCTAGAGTTGTTTTTTTTAATGGACATTTAATGGCTTTCCTGAGATAAATGTTACATGACATTGTTTACAAGCTGTTTTATTGTTTTATTTTCGCAGCAGGGACACTGATTGAGCGATTATGTGAGAGATGATACATTTATGTTAGCTGTACTGTATCTTTCGGCATACTTTCTGATGTTTATTTATGTTTATTTAGTGTTAAAACTAGTAGAAAAGGGAAAGAGATCATTGGTTGAAACATGCTAGTAACATGCTACGAATGCTAGAAAAAAGCGCCAAATGGTATTCAATGTTTATATTTCATGATAAAATTGACCGAGTTCGAAAGCTAAGAATATTTTTCATATATAAAAATAAACAAAGCTTATTGAAATTATTGGATAAGAGGTGGGCTACACATAATGTTGAGTGAAGTTTTGTTCATGCTTCTGAAAACTGAAAACAACAAAGACAAAAAAATAAATTTAGGGATTTAAGTATTGTTATTCGATATGTTATAAGACTGATTCAAATTTAGATAATAAATCCATATTATCAACCCAGCCCTACTATTGACTGACTTTTTCCACTCTTACCCTTTTAAGGTCTGAAAAACCTGTATCTGACTGACTTGGGTAAGTATCATCTCCTTTTCAGCTACATCACATCACAAGGTACAGCGTCAATGTAGTGATGATTGAAATCCCACAACTCCCTGAGCTCCTTTTCAGTTCAATATCTCTTTGCAGCTCATTGATGGGCACTCTTGAGCTGAGCTTATCAAACAGTGTTTGTATCAGCAGGTGTTGACTGCTCTCTTTGAGTGTTCATTGATCTTCTCCACTCTAACATCTTCCTGATGATGGGTCAATGCCCCGTGGGGGGATCCATCTTACTGTACAGTCACCACCAATGACCTCCTCAGCCCCAATGACCTTTGACCTCAAATTAGGTCCAGATGAATAACTGTGATGGAGATCTATAATGTTTAAGAACATTCATTGTGTTTATTATAGTCCAGTCTAAAATGACAGGTCTAATACACTATATACTGTTCAAGCTCTAGGGTTAATAAGACTACTATAAATGCTAATCTTTCAAACTTTCTATTTATCAAAGAATCCCCCCCCCCAAAAAATTATTTGGTGGTTTCTGCAAGAATATTAATCAGTACAACTGTTTATTTTAAATTCACAATATAACTGTTTATTTTTTTAACTATAAAACACACACTTGTATGCGTGCACACACACACACACACACACACACACACACACACACACACACACACACACACACATATAAAGTCAATGTCCAAAAATGTTTATGTCATTAATGTATTGAAAAGATCATAATATCAGCATAACATAAACATAAATTGTATTTCAATATATAGTTTTACAATGCACAACTCATGATTACATAATCTATTATCATTTTAGTCCTCTTTTAGCCTTGTCTTGTAAATCACAATCAACGGAGACATTCCGTGAAATCGCTTCAGGACATAATGAATAAATACAATGACCCACATGTTCAACAATGGTGAAAGGCCCTTCCATTATGCTCTGAAAACAAGATATCGAGCATATAGGTTGAGATAACACAGACGAAATATTGAGTTAGCATGTAACATAATTACTTTACACTGTCATTGTTTTAATTACTTTGATATAAGCTAATTACAGAAGAGCATTAATGGCCGCTAACAGCATTATCAGTATCTGCAGCAGGACTCAGAGTTATAGGATTTCATTTATCTGGAAGGCAATCTGCACTGTCACAATCAATAGGAAATCTGATTGCCCATTTGCACTAATTAACCCTATTTAATGCCTCAGCAGCCCTTGCAAACAGTATCAGTCAACCTGCGTACAGGTATGTGATGTGCCAAAGATTGAAAGGACTGCATTTATTAACTGTTAAATAGGATAATTTCTTATACTGTACCGTACTTCCCTAGTGATGTTATTTGCATGTAAAGTGATATATCTGTACATCCCTGTTGCGCTGTTCTTATATATATTTTTTTTGCTCTTGTCTTTACTGACTGATGGAATAAACCAAAGCTGCTGCATTTCAGAGACATAGATCATGTTTGATAAAGATGACATATAACACTGCAGCCAAGGGAGAGTCGGTAATAGATCAGTAATCTGTAGCTGACATGGAAAATGAGAGGTTCCTGCCTTCAGTGCTGATTGTAGCTGTCTAGAGTGCTATAGCTGATAGTGAGCTTTGATGTACAGCGCACCGATCAGTCCTTCAGGACCTCAGGTGAACTAACATGGGCGTGTGCACGGGTTGCCTGAAGATAAAGCTGTATTGATTGGAACGTCTAAAGGGATTCATCAATGTGCCAATGGTGGCTCTCAACCCAGTCACTGCTCCGCAGGGGCCAAGCAGCTCGGATTTATGGTAGATCCAAGAGCTTAGAGAGACAACAACATCCCATATCCTTGGTAAATAACAATAGCAGCTGCTTTTTCCAACACATATTGTGCACACACCAACTATCTGATATGTATACTTTTCACACGCACACACACACTCTAATATACAGGTTTTATTTATTACAATTTCACTAGATTTTATTTTTGATTTGAATTTAGATTTTTAAAATGTCCTCACCATGCTGGTTTATTATTGTGCTGTCTGTGTCAGATTTACCTGCTACTAGCGATGTACAAAAAAACGAAACATGGACTATGTGGATAAAGTCTAATAAAATAATTCACTATTAAATAAGAGTTTTCCTTGAACAAACTCCTAATATGGTCATGCAGAATAAGGCATTAATGTGCTTTATAAGTAATAATAAACCAATATGCTAGTAATATGCATGCTAATAAGTAACTAGTTAATAGTGAGAATTGGTCTTTAAAATAAAGTGTTACCAAATAAACAATATAAGGTAAATAATATAACTGAATCAACAACAGTTTGTCCTATAACTGTACATTACAACTGGATATTTCAAGTCAACAATCAAACTAAGGATATTAATTAAATCAAATCATACATAATAAACTGAAAATGTATAAACTACGGTAATTTTCCTGTAATCCTGTTTAGTTTTTGTTAGTATTGTAGAGCACATTTATAGTGTTTTTGTTTTGTTTGATTTGGTTTTGTTAGAATATTTAGATTTATTATTATATTTTATTTACTTTTATAATATTATCAATAAAATAAGACTTATTAGTGCTGTCAAACGATTAATCGCAATTAATCGCATCCAAAATAAAAGTTTTTGTTTACATAATATATGTGTGTGTACTGTGTATGTATTTATTATGTATATATAAATCCACACACATACAGTATACTGCATATTTTTTAATATTTACATATATATATATATTACATGTATATATTTATATTCATATGATTTATATTATAAATTAATATATTTCATATATAAACATAACATATACTTCTTAAATATATATATATATATATATATATATATGCACGTGTGTTTAGTAATATATACATAATAAATATACACAGTACACACACATATATTATGTCAACAAAAACGTTTATTTTGGATGCGATTAATCACGATTAATCATGTGACAGCACTACACTTTATTACAATATCTAAAATTACAAAATTGAAATGTGTTTTTAGAGCCAACGTTGCACTGGATCAGTGTGTTCTTCCTGTTGGTGTTTGTTTGTTGTGTTTCCTAACCACCTAAATCCAACAGTCAGTTTCAGAATAGTTGGAATATTGATTTTATTTCGAGTCAGTGTGATCCAGCCTTAATAGTAGGAATATCAACATTTCTGTTTTGAATGGTACTGCGCTGAAGGCAACCTAACCGTTTCATGCGACGTGGGAATTGGTGTAAATTGTCATATATCCACATCTGCGAACTGACATTTAAAAAGTCCTCAGCTATGCAGACTCCATTTAGACTCACCTTTCAGGACTCATGAAATGTACACAAGGTCTTTGATGAGCTGAACAGAGCCGTGTGTGGGCAATCACGCGCAGGGTTTGTACAACTGCTGTTGAACTTCTTCCACCTACATATCAGTGACAGCCGACAGAGCTCAGGGAATACTAACGACGTAAACAAGCCAAAACCGTGGTAGAAATGGCAGTAAGCACGTAAACAATTCATGCATTGATTCATGATACCTCATTTTAGTAAATAATAACAGTACAAACAACTTCTATGGGGATTTGTAAGCAAGCTATTCTTGCCTGCTTGTGCTTATTTGCTGCTGTTTGAAGAACAACTGGATGTTATATTATTTGTAAAATTATATTATAATATTTGGCTCTGTTATAAGGTTAAGTGCATATGATCTGAATTATACAAATGAAATAAGGCAAGGGGAAGTAAACTAATGGCCTTCAGAAAATCCTCACTGTATATGACACCCATTAAACAGCATAACTACCGTACTTTTATTCAGCAAACATGCATTAAATGAATGAAAAGAGACAATAAAGAGTTTTTACAAGATTTCTATTTCAAATGAAGGCTTTTAAAATGTATATTAATCAAAGAGTCATGGTGTCCACAAAAATATTAAGTCTAACAGGTGTTTTAGAACAAATGAGCATATTAGAAAGATTTTTGAAGGATCATGTGACACTGAAGACTGGATTAATAACTGTTGAAAATTTGGCTTTGCCATCACAATAATTAATAATATTTTAAAATATAGTAAAACAGAAAGCAGTTATTTTAAGTTATAATAATGTTTCACAATACTACTGTTTTTATTTTTTATCAAATAAATGCTGCCTTGGTGAGCATAAGAGACTTTCAAATCTTACACCAAGATCGACCTGTAACTTTTGAATGAGTGTATACATTTCTAAATTCATGTTTGTGTTAGTTAACACAACATTCAAGCATTTTGAGCTAATACGTTTAGAACAACCCATCCTAATATTGATGAAGCTAGTGCAGTGAGAAAGCAACCCACGCAGAACACTTAAAGCTGAGAAATTGGTATTTTATCAGTGATAACACTCCCGAGGCTCCTCAAAAACATCATCGCTCAGGGCTGGACAAAAGGAATCAAAAAATATGATCTGTACAGAAAAAGTCTGAAAACAGGACGTTGGTAAAAATGGGCGATCCCTCTTTATCTGTTATCAGTGCAACAGTGTAGCCTGGAAGGAACTTTGGGAAAGCCGCAGGAAAAAGGTGGGACTATTGTCCTAGTATCCTGCCAGTTTGAACGCCACCTTATTGTTCCAGAGAATCATGTTTTGTTTTCAATGTAATATGTCATATATCAGCCGGGACCCCATAACCTGTTTTTGCATAATGCAGCCATTGATAAGCGGTTTGTACGTTATCTTCTTCCCATAGAGAGAGCGAAATAAAGCTTAAATACTTTTAAGTCCACTGTTACCATTTAAAAAGAAAAAATGTCACTGATACATTACTGATAATGAAATAATAAGATATTTCTCAATCCTATTCGGCTGACTGCTTAACAAAACTCGTCAATTGAACACATCAATTTATGCAAGACTTATCATGTGCTCTTAAAACACAATCCATTGTCCATAAACCTGCTTCCTACAAAATCAATTAGGCAGCATGTAATATAAATGATGATGGACATGGTTAGACTGATTTGCCATTTGGTGCCATTTTAAGCTCTTATGGGACAGTGGAGGAGCTGCGATGATTGGTTTACCTTGAAGACTTTGAGACTGAGTTTCTCAGTGAAATGCATTATCGATCGCACTCAGATCAAAACGTAACGCCGCTGTGAACTCGCACTGCTCCTTTGCATAAACGCATCCCATTTTAAAACCATTAGACAGATTAATAAAGCTAGCCTTTCATGTGTTGTCTTCTTAGTGACATCTCCTTTTTTCTCACTCTTTCCAAGCCTGTTAATATTAAGAAGTGTTATGCTAATGAGCTTATACATCTGAGGTTGACGAAACTCCTCCTCTGAATCTTAACCAGCATGCTTATTTGCATATGCTTATGCGGCAGGTTATCCAGCAAACCTTTATATGGCAGCAAATATATTTGATGCTCTTTCAGCAGGCCTCAAGAAAAACATGTCCATATGCATGTTTAAAAGAGTACAAAACTCGATATGGCTTCTATTAAAGGTGCACTGTATTTTTCTTAGTTTATGTTGCTCAGGCTGATACAACAGACCTAACGGCATGGATACAGAATAATACAAAAGCATGCTATTGTATAATTGTTCTGTTCACAGTCAGCCATGGTTCATTTTTCTGCAAGTGAAAGTGTCCAAGAACAGCAGGATAGTGAAGATTGAGTAAATAGTATCAAAGTCCATTTCAAGGATAGTCAATTCACTCAGCTGCCATTTTTGCAATGCCTCTGGGCAGCAAGCATTTTGGGCATGCAAATGGCAACTACTCAAAAAAACCTGCTTGCAAAACTCACATTTAAATAACATATTTTAAATTAGTAACAAAATCTGACAAGAACTTAAAACTTCTAACAGAAGCTGTGATGATGATGAATTTACCAATTGGAATTTGGCTTTTATATTTAGAAAGTGTTACTTATTCTGTCATATTGTGTTTTGTATTTTCTCCCATTCATAGTAATTTGAGTGAACCATCTTGGTGTACATTACACACAGTTTTTGATACACTCTTAGAAAAAAGGTGCAAAAGCTGTCACTGGGGATAGTATGTAGAATGTACGCTTTCAAAAGCTTTACACCTTTGTTTCCTTAAAGGTACATATTAATTACTTTTGAAAGGGTACCGCCCAGTAACAGCTTCTGTAACTTTTCTTTCTGCGAGTGTAGTATTTAGCTGGTCATGTGATCTCATCAAGTGGTGACCCCAACCATTTAAATACAGCTTCTGTTATGGGACTTCATGTCATGCAAGTGTACATGATTTTGCTTTTTTTTTAACTGCATAAATGTACCAACTCTTTTTGGAACAAATATCCAAAATGTAGTCTTTACATGAAAATAAAATGCACTGAAGTTCTCGAACAAGAGAAGCTGCTATTTTACATGTGAAGTTGGAAATTTCCATAGGCAAATCAGTATCTGTAACTAATGCGAATGTGAAGTGAATAGCAAATTCACTATTAGTATTAGCAAATTCAGTATTAGACTCCTGAACAGCCTTTACCCAACTGTTAACTGGTTGAATATTTCACATAATTCAAACCACTACCAACAAACACACCTTGAAGAGTGAAAAATGATTGCAGGTTTTCCAAACATGCCCATTAAAGTCAAACTGAAGTGCCTTGAAATACACAGTTATTCAACGTGTTAACAAAATTTAAATTGTTAAACAGTATTGTTTATAATGCCAAGGCATTTTCTTTCTCCTTCATTGCTTTAAAACACAGCATTCTGTGTACAATTCAGGCAGATATGTCAGATAAGTTTTATGGTCTGTGCCGACTGGTGCATATGATCCACTCTGCTGAGGTTTTCTTGACACTGAAACGAAACCAAACTTCATTCAAACCAATAGAAAGCATGTTTAAACTATGTTAATCACTCTCTATCCCTTACATAGTGCACTATGTGTCATTTGACATACAGAACAAAGTAAATGCATGAACAAGCGACTGAGCCACAGTTCCAGCTGTTTTTATAGTGTAGGGGGGCGGGCTTCAGATTCTAGAAATCATTTGATTAGGCAGAAAATCTGTCCAATCTCAAAATCATTGATCTCTACTGGTGGTAGAGAGAGAAAACATTTTGAATGCATCTTCTAAATGCAAATTTTGTCAACACACAAGCAGATAACCTCAAAGCTAACATATTCATACTAACAGCCAAAAAAATCCTTTTGACTTTTAAAGATCTAGATATAACTGACAGCAACAAACAACAATGTTTTGATAGCACCATATAATCACATTAATTATCAACCAATGAATGATTAGTTATTTCTACATATTAAGCTGGGATTGGAGAAAGTATTTAAATTAAATTTGACGAATTTTCATTCCATGACAAACTCTCTGGTGCTCTTTAAACACAACAGTCTAACTGCTCTGCTCTGAAGTTAGTTTGCTGCCAGCAAATGGGCAGAAAAGTTTTAGCCTCTGGACAATACAATACATCAATCACCAGCTTCTGTACTGAGAACTCTCGAGTCAAGAGTCGGGACTCTTGAGCCCTCTTGTCTAGCTTTCCTAAGCTCCTTCCTGCTTTTGTCCAATTCTACTTTCTCTCCTATCATGTGATGTGCACCATGAAGTGTAATTCCCATGTTTTAAGCGCTAATACATCGATTAGCTGGCTTTAATGTACAGTCATGAAATGACTGATGCAGACAAATATAGAGCCAAGTGGTTATTAAACACCTTTGTTTGACAGTGGCTACTTTAGCGGTGCACTCCCCCTGTTGTTTCAGTGTTTGCCTAGAGCTCTTAAACTAAGAAAGTCTGCATGTCTACATGATGGATGGCTGTGGGGGGAACTCTCCCTTGTAAAATCTGTGCTAAATTACCATTGGCTTCAAATGCACATCAGCGTGCTTGGCTAATACTGCGCTCACTGTTTGCAAAGATATCAGCAATAGAGTTGCGTTATTATGCCGCCGTGGCAAGGCGCTAGACCTGTACGGGCTACAATTTGCAAAAAGGATACAAGATATCAGACCTTTTATAAACATTTCTACCATTTGCCAGATGGATTTGTGTGCACAGAGCAGAGATGCTTGTTCATTTGAGCCCACAACCTATAGAAAATTCAAAAGATTCATGAAAATGTTTGAGGTAACAAGTGTTTCAGGTATAAACAGCAAACGATGTGTCAGAATGTGTGTTCCAGACTTTTCAGGAACGATGCAACTGCTGAATGGTGCTCAATATTGGTTGCTGCATGAACTGGCTGCTGTGATACAATGCAGTTATTGAGTGAGTCAATTATTGATTCCAATAACAATTTGTTTTGGGAAACCTTGATGAGTGATAATTAAATTAAAATAACCTTTAACATTAATTTAAAATATATTTGTTTGTATTGCTCCTTTTGAGTTCCAGATTGCAACAGTTTCCAGAAGCAAATCACATTCGTCAACTAAACTCATTGTTACCTTCACAATGAAATATCTTATCAAGATCAATCACTCGTGTAGATTTAATCTTAGCAAATGCCCTTTTATGCCAAAGTGAGGTTGTGAAGATTAAAATGATATATTGGCACATGTTTATTATGGGCTGTTTGGTAAGTGGCGTTTCAGAGTGGAAGTCTTCAGGGTTTGGGCCGCTGCTTATGCATTATTCATGATGTTGTTCCATTGCATCTCTGCAATACAGCCCAGGTCTCCTTAAAGTTACAACACCTCCATCAAACACATGAGCAGAAGCTCACATGACAGAACAGCGACAGTGCACTTCATTAGTTTATTTAATGATGTTTTTAATAGAACATTTTCTAAAGTTCCCAAATGGTTATGACATATTGTGATAATGATACATACTGAAATTATTTATCTTGCTTTTTGACATGTGAGTGGAATTCAGAGAGGGTTTGAAGAGGTAGAAGTTGCATGAGGAGACCCGAGGGGAATCTGTGGGCAGACTTGCATTGCAACCAGCAGATCTTTGAAGAAAACTATTTTCCATTTGGATCAGGATTACAGACACGTCTGTGTATCTCAGCACAAATATTTACAGCTGTTTTATTGTATTATTTTAAAAGTACAATAAAAGGGGTAAGGGGTGTTTCAAGTACATACAATCCATGTTGTGTTGTCATTAAACTGATTTTACTGTTAAAATAAGTAAATAAAAACAAGCAGGCAATTACATTTCATCCAACATATGGGTTTTCTGAGTGATACTATGAAATGAGAATCTACATAAAAGCACATGCTAGACTAACAATATTCCCTCAACTACAGAGTTGATGGAATAAACTTAATATTGAATATTACTGCTGATTTACTAAGTGTAAATGTGAGTCCCCAGCATGCACTGCAGAATAAATAAATGATGCATTTACTATTATAGGATTATTGTTTTACTGTTTTCAGAATTTATTCATGATGTTTTTGTTGTCACTTTTGTGTGTGTGTGGTGATGATAAAATCTTATTATGCTTGTTTGTTTTCACCGTTACTAAGATCGCAAAGTTCCCTTGAGGCTAAATGCCATAAACAACATCCATAACAACACAAAGATGAAGCTTAATATATATATATATATATATATATTGAAGATTTGGTGGATAAGAAATATATTGTTGACTTCACAGCCATTCATCAGCTCAATGTGAACAACAAATTCAAATTGACAAAAAACATATTCTATCATGCACCCTTGAATTTTCAGCTTTTGACTACAAATATATATATTATCAATAGCCTAATTATTAAGATCATCTTTTTGGATGATGAGGATGACAACAGGCAGATGTTGAAGTTTTGAATGCGTCTAACATACTAAAATCAAGTAATGTTTTCCAGTCCAATGCTGACATCACTTTTGCGGGAAAGTTTGTGGGACTGTTAATTTTCTCTTCCATAGCAAATCAAACGCTTCCGTTTTACCATAAAAGCGCTTTTGGCATCTTTCACACGTTTAACTCATTTCCTTTATCCTTTAAATTACCAGTCAGGTTATTAGTAGAAACGCTTGTACTGTTTTTATTGTTGAAGTGCATTTTTAAATCTTTATTTAAAACAGTTGTGTTGCTCTGGGAGAAGAACATCATTGCTCTGCGCTCGTGCGCGGTTCATTAACGCACTGCCTCCACGTGGATTTTAATTAGTGATCAAAGTGGATGCGTATGTTGCTTTTGTACACAGTGCCTAAATGATGTGAATTGATAAAAGTGATTGAGAAAGCCTTAAATATGCCTCTTAATGTCCATTATGTTCTGAAAATATAGCCTATATAAAAACGCACATCTGTTTTCTCGTAGTTGGAAATCATTCCATGGAAGTGCACTGGAATTTTTTACGAATAAATACTTAAGTAATCCGAGCAATATGAGACACTCAGCATTATCACAATGCACAGTACACATCTATGCAACTTACAGTGCTCACAAAGTCACACAGATATAGTTTGATCACTTAGTTCACGCTCTGAGTTTTGTCCAATTAGGAACGAATTAGAATCATTTTGGAAACGCACTGGCCAACACAACTTTTCCCAAACTACAGCTGTCACTGTCTCGTGCCATGTGGAGAAATGCCAAACTCACCTCTGTCCGGGACTGGAGTCGTTTGTTCATCTCATAGATTCTGTACTCAGGCTGCACCACGTACGGTGAATGTCTCCGGTAGAACGGTCCGAAAGGAGACGCGTAGAATGGGTCGTGCGGAGGGTTGGACATGTTGATTCCGTGTCGCGATTACAGCAGCGCCAAAGCTTCAGCATCCATACAGCGCGCCTGCAAGATCTCCAAACGCCGCGAGACAGCAGCAGTCACTGGCTGCACGCGGAGCGGAGAGATGAGAGCTCGCGGAGGAGGCGGGAGAGGAGAGCAGAGGAGAGGAGAGCAGGGGGAGGAGGGCTGGGCTCTCATTGGATAGCCGCAGGCTGCACTGGAACATTGTTGAGGGTGAGCCAAGCAAGTCTTACCACTCCACCAAAACCGAATGGCCTTTATGTTAATGTTTGTGTTCGGTGACTTTCAAATTAGCGTGGCAGCGTTGTACATAACCGGGGCTAGTTGTCACATGGGGAGCAGGCTAACTAAAATTATGTTTTCTTTGCAGTATTGGTTTTAAGCTTTTTGTTATATTCAAAATTATATTCAGTTAGTACATCATTTGTGAATTATATCCGTCAGATTAAATGTCAAGTCACTTTTGAATAATTATGTAAACTTCCTGTTGCTCAAAGAGTAGCGCACACCGATAGCAATGGCAAGGTTATGGGTTCGATTCCCAGGGAAAGGAAGAAACGCTAAAATACCTTAAATGCAATGAAAGTTGTTTTGGATAAAAGTGTCTGCCAAATGCGTAAATGTAAAATGATATAAAAAAATAGACCATAAAACCATAATGGTATACTTTAAGGTCAAGTTAAGTATTAACAATTTAAGACAATTTATTGAGCAAATGCTATGGGGCAAATTGTCACTTGGTTTTAGAGCAGTGTTTCAGATCAAGCATATGGTTCTCATTGTGACAACTTTCCTCTGTGACAACATGCCACGTGAACGTAAGTTATATGAACAGTAGGCTCATCTGTCTTTCCTGGATAATGATTGTGGACATATTCAATAGCTTTAGACTTTGTGTCAGTTTAGAAAGTTAATGGGGGCTCTGAGCAAAAATGCAACTGTAATTCCAAATGTGGGCGCAAAATATAATCACAACGAATTTCCTATTAATTTGAAACATAGTATGTATCTTAAAATTAAATGATTAAGCTCAGATGAGCTTTATTTGTCACATACACAATTATACAGAGTATAACCAGCAGTGAAGTGTGTTCTCTGCATTTAACCCATCCAAGTGCACTCACACTTGAAGCAGTGGGTAGCCAACGCTGCGGTGCCCGGGGAGCAGTTGGGGGTTCGGTGCCTTGCTCAAGGGTCTCACCTCTAGGCCTAGTTAAATTTACTCTTTTTATCTTTTATATATTTATTTTTAAGAATGCAAGTATTCAAAAGGATTCTACGTGTTTTTATGTGGTCCAAATCTAATAAAAACTTGCACCTCATAATCTCAATACAGATTTAAAAGAATATACAGAGACAGAAGGTTAAATAAAATTAAATAAGTCCACTAAAAGGTTATAATGTCTGCAAATATAAAGTACAGAATATGATGTAATGCGTGGGTGCATGTTGAACCACCTTGAATAAGACTGACAAATGCACAGCACATAAAAAAATAAAATATACAAACAATTACAACTATTAATCCCACTTTGTTTTGGCTTCTATGTTTCATCTGTAAATGTTGTGCTCTTTGTTATAAAACGCTATAATTTAAAACTAAAATAATATAGCAATGTTATAGCACCACTCTGCCATATATCAGAATAATGGCCACACCTGAGGCTTCTCTAGTTTTACTGCATCCGTGTTCAGTGCTGTACAAATGTGCTTCAAAACTGAAAAGAAGATTCTGATGATGCCTATTTCTTTTTATGCTCATTTGTTAATCTAATGCTGATGTCGATACATACCTTTGCACACTGAGCCTTTTCAAAGCCGAAATGCTCTCCAAAATCCATTTCCTCAATTTATGCTAATTAACCATAATACGATATTTTTTATTTCTACATCGAATGTTCTGTTGAAGTATTTGAGGCTCAACCATCTTAGACAAATGAAAGTTCAACTGCAAACACTCCAGGCGCAGAGATAGGTAATTATGAAAGTTGGGGCAAAGATCTATTAATAAAACTCTTAATTAAAAATTACATTATTTAATATCTCAAAAAGTTTCCATTCAACATTTCAGAAGGAATGGGCTTGTTTGCCCAAAGCACTTTCTTGCAAAAGCTATGCAGAAAAAAAACTTGTGTCTTTTCTTTGGTTGCCATCTACTTTTAATTTGGGGTGTAAGAAGAGAGCGGCTGGAATTGGAGTGTTTTTTTTAATTAGAAGTAGAGCCCGAGTCTGAAGTTAGTGGTGTTGAGGGAGATATATGTGGTAAGGTGAAAGAGGAAGATCACTTCTGGGGGAAATCGAAATGGGTCAGGACACATATAGACAATCCTTCGCCAGGCTCCCCACTGTTACTATGGTAACGTACCATGGTGCGTGGTGAATGCCGCCTTCTCGGCAGGTTTGAACCCAAACACACACACACACATACATAAACACAGCTTTTACCTGCAGAAATCTCCTTATTGGGTTTAATGTTTTGAAAAAGTACATTTGTCTACCATTACAGGCTTGATTTATTTTCCGGGGCATTGATAAAATAGGCATCCTAAAATCATGGACTTGTGGAACTAAAAATGAATTTTATATAATTTTTTGTTTGTTTGTTTTTCATTGTGGTTAATGATCATGGTCTTGAGGTCCATGGTTTTACCAGTTTTAACTTTGCTGAATGTAAAAATACACATAATTAGCAATTAACCATCCATTTAGTTTTTTTCCTCAATGCTCCAAAACACATAACAGTATTTTATGACAAACAATAGCATCATCAAGCCTGTAAGATTAATTTACTGTATGGAAAAAGCATCTCCATAAACACAAACTAACTTAGTGAAATTAATAATGAATAATGGCGTGATCTTGTTGACGAGTAATATAATCTTCACTGCAGGACACAGCGATAAATGCAAGAACAGAGGCACTGATCATTGTGATTCTGACCTAGGACACGCACACACACACACACACACACACACACACACACACACACACACACACACTTTTGCAGCACACACACACACACATAAACACACACACACACACACACACACACACACACACACATTTACACACACTGACACACACACACAAATGATCACAAAATAGACACACACACTAATGTTTTGGGTTGAATATGGCACACACACACACACACACACACACACACACACACACACACACACACACACACACACACACACACACACACACACACACACACACACACACACACACACACACGCACACACACACACACACACACACTAATGTTTTCTGAATATGGATGAAATGTACCCCTGTGCTCGAGGAGGAACTGCTAGTTTTGCTGGAGAATCTCATTAGCATCTTAATAGCTTGCAGCCTTATTTGCATATTGCCAAGAGTGTTTTTTTCCCCTTTGGATAAAGGAGAGAGAGAGAGTTGGTAAAAAAATGCTAAAACTTTGAAGCTTCATATTTTATTTCATTATTTAAGTTAAATAAATTATAATTGAAAGACGCCTTTCAATTATGTTTCCCTACTTTTATTAGACACAAATAGTTGACTTGTTGAGCATTGGCGGAGAAAACATCCATTACTGCTGAGATTAAAAAATATTATTTTTCTCATTATGGATAAAAAATGATCACAAAATAAACAAAAATATCATAGTTTGTGCTTAACTTAATCTGCAACTCCAGAGAAACAACAAATGTGTCACCTGAGGGACATTGCAGTAATAAGGAACACAAGCAAATGTTTGAAGGACTGCTGACAATATTATCTCAAATTTAAATTAATTAAAGACTAACATTTTGTGTCATGTACATTTGAACTGTTTTCATGCACATTAAGCAATTCCTTCTGATGCCTTCACTGTAAGCATGTGAAATCTCCTCTGCATACTTCATTACAGTTGACCTTTCCATGTGGTAATTGTGTGTCTCCATTTGTTTGACTTCGATATCGGACTTCATTTCAGTGGCGTATGACATATTTGTGATGTGAAAGCAATATTTACTTGGCCCTGCTGGTGGTCACCAAACGGCAGTATCTCAGTCTCACACATATCCGCTTTCCTTGATGGTGACATTCTAAAGCCAAACCTGGAGATCTGGAAACCTTTTACATTTCCTACTGTAATAAAAAAAAAAAAAAAAAATCTAATTTCACAGTTTAACATGCTTGGCTTGTCTGACTTGTGTCACTTGAGCATGCAAAACCTAACTGTTGACTTCCCCGAAGTGATTTATGGGAAACAATTACCTTGACTTAGTTTAGTTGCGAGCTGCATAGCATAATTTATTTGTGTATTTTGTACATACATTATGTTTTGTGCCTGCAGTAGCGGACATCAAATTAAATTAAGGAAGGCTATACTCAAAGAATCAAGGTAATTATTCTTACTAAACCACAAGAGTAAACTAAACTGATTGCTTTTTATACTGAATGCTTCCTATGGGGCAAATAGTGAAGTATATATATATATATATATATATATATATATATATATACTGTATGTGTGTGTGTGTGTGTGAGTGACCCTTTGTGAAAACCCAGCTAAAGTCCTTCATTTGGTAAAGTACATTCTGTGAAAATGTTACCTTTATATCTTTAATATTGACTGAGTAAGGTCATGTGAAAGATTTAAATTATAGTGAAATTAATTATAAAAATCTAACTTTGATGCTTGTTATCTCATAATTAGATTTTGAGACTTTAGTCTGGATTTCACAGAGAGGGTCACATATGACCACAAAACCAGTCTTAAGTGTCAATTTTTTGAAATTGAGATTTATTCATCACCGGAAAGCTGAATAAATGAACTGTCTATTGATGTATGGTTTATTTGGATCGGACAATATTTGGCCGAGATGCAACTATTTTAAAATCTGGAATCTGAGGGTGCAAAATATCAAAATATTGAGAAAATCCCCTTTAAAGTTGTTCAAATGGAGTTCTTAACAAAGTATATTACTAATCAAAACAGACGTTTTGATATATTTACGGTAATAAATTTACTAAATATCTTCATGGAACAAGATCTTTACTTAATATCCTAATGATTTTTGATCTCATTTCCTCATCATCTTCAACTGGGATGTTCCCGTGACAACACACAGCACGGTGTGCGTCAACAGATTCGCTGACGGACACCGGCATAAAAAATATACATTTCATATTTTAAAAAGTTGTATAGCCTACATATTAGTTTTTTATATGTATTACATAGCAAAAAAACAACAACTATAAACACGTTTTAAAATATAAAATGTATGTTCATTTGCAATAGTTATGCTAACAACTCTAAAAAGACATAGGCCTATGACAATAGGCCCGTTCGACTTTAAGCGGCGCTGCGCAGAATGGTCAGTGTATGACATCAAAGTACCGCGAGAGCGATAATAGAGCAGATGGATCCTATGCTTTCGAATGGCTCTCGCGGTACTCTGATGTCATACACTGACTATTCTGTGCAGCGCTGCTTTAAGTTGAATGCGCCTATTAAAACAGCATCATCTGTTGATGCACACCATGCAGCGTTGTCACGGGAACATCCCAGCTGATGATTATGAGGAAATGAGTCTGTCTGTCTGTCTGTCTGTCTGTCTGTCTATCTATCCTATCATTTTTTTCAAAGTTACAAAAGGATTATTGAAATAAATTTAGCAAGAAAATACTTATTTATTTTTATACTTCAAAATTGTACGAATTTTTTTGGAAATGTTATAGCAATTTCAAAACAACTTCTATAAAACATTTTATTGCACCTAGAAAACCACCCATTTTTCAGTGTAAAATTGATAACTGCTACAGATTTGGTACTAAATAAACCCTGAAAATATTTCTGCTATTGTTTCTGTAAAAATATTTCTCTATCTAATTGTACCACTATGCCACTGAACTACGCCATCAAATGGCTTTGCATTGATTTTGTATTGAAGTCTTCTGTCTTTCTCTCTTTCAGGCTCAGCACACAGTTTTTCCCTCTCGACATTTTCACTCACTAACTCACTCTCACCCTCTGCCCAGTCTTGAAGTCTTACATAGATCTTCGCCATCATCGAACATCTGTTTACAATTTCAGTCATGGGGTTGAGGCCCTTCACGAACACTTACATATCAACTAACACAACAGTCTCATGGTGATCTGTACCAAACATGATAAATTACTTTTTTCCAGTATCCTGTGATTTGATTTCATCATTTTGTACTGGGAAACACCCAGTTTTATTGATGGAGAAAATGGAAGAGGGAGGGAGAAAGAATGTCAAATAAAGTACACACATCTATAAAACCAGCAACACACACACACACACACACACACACACACACACACACACACACACACACACACACACACACACACACACACACACACACACACACACACACACACACACTCCCTGATTCCCTCCCCCATCTCTACTTCCTCTCCTCTACTGAAGCTTGCTTCCCATCCCCCTGCAGGTCAGTTAATAAGAGAGGAAGCCTGCCTGAACCTCACAGTCTGACTGAATCACACACACACACACACACACACACACACACACACACACACACACACACACACACACACACACACACACACACACACACACACACACACACACACACACACACACACACACACACACATATATTTTAATACCCCCAGACATGCACATATGACAACTGTTTATCCACATGGACAAATATCTGTTTAAAATATGCACTCATATTTTTGTGAGTATACGATGTGATTTCTGTGTGTAATTGAGTATTTGTCTCTCTAGGGCAACCACAGTCAAGTCTCAAGGGAATAGTCTCAGGCTGAACATTGCTGGATCGAGGGTGTGGAATTGTACACACACTCCACCTCAGCAGGAAACCAGAACACACACACACACACACACACACACACACACACACACACACACACACACACACACACACACACACGCGAGTGCACCTTTTCTCTCAGCCTGTCTGTCTTGTTCTCCATAGCTACTTCATGATTATTCCTTCTATTTCAGATAACAGAAAATGACTAGCATGTGTTGACACACGTTCCCACCTCTCTGTGGATTCAGAAGCGCTCCTGATGACTAGCATCTCACTCACATCTGAAGGTTTGATGTTTCACCTGACTATAAATAGTATTCGATTAAACTTATACCATTCACCTGATTTGCCAGACGAGACACTGTGATGATTAAGCTGACAATGATACCTTTTAAGCGAAAATGAGACACAAGCAACAGATAAATTAGGTGCAATATGTTTTGGTCTTTAAAAACCTAAAATAATTACCAAGTTTTTGGAAAAGCATTGGACACTTTTTGCCATGACCACACTATAAAGCAGAGCAAAAATACAGACAAGCACAAACAGTTTTCGCAGTGTCTTATTAGAATTATAAAATGGATAGTTTCCTCATTTCTAATTGGATGAGCTGCATTGTTATAATGATGCTGATAAATATGTGGCAAGTTGCTAGGACATTGCTTGCCAACCGTAAACAATTCCAGTTAACGAACAATCCTCTATTCTGAATTACAACAATTTAATGAGTATTAGTGACTTGTGTTTATTCCAGTTGCCAACATTTAATAAAATCTTTGCATTACTCCTACATTATATAAATGCACTGTTAGCCTAAATGTGCTTCATGTGGCAACATCTAAATGAACTGGTGTAAATAAATGCACATTCATACATAACATGCCTGAATCAATTTAAATACATTACTGTAGGTTACACCAATGAAAGCTTTTTTCTCTTAGAAAATGTAGAAATAGATCATTTGCATACTACGTATTTTCTAAACGGTAAAAACCATGGTATTTCCACATACTATACATAAAATGTAACAGATGCAGTGCAGACAGTAAATGAGGAACCATCACTCTGCATCAAGAAATGCACATAGACACAAGCACAAACACAGACAGCATTACTGTATGAACATCAGCGGTCAGAGCTGCGGGCATTCAGATACAGAGAGAGTGAGAGAGAAAGGCAAAACCCTTTATATCGACAGATTACACACACACACACACACACACACACACACACACACACACACACACACACACACACACACACACACACACACACACACTGCAGATTACCCCGGCAGTCTCGATGAGATTATCATTCTCGCAGATTCTGAACTCATGTTGTTGAAAGATAGCAGTCTGCTTCTACAACGAACATTCTGACTGCCCACAGAACTGGAGCTGATCTGGATGCAGTGCAGTTATGACTGAAAACAGCATCTGATGTACAGCTGAAGCTCATGTCAGTATGTTTTACAGTGAGGATTTAGACACTTGGACATGCCATTGCATTAGATAAGAAAATTAGTGGAATCTGCAAACAAAATATGGCAGTCCATTTCTTTAGTGTCACTTTTATGAGCCATTTGTACAATATTTTAACTGGCCTCAAAGTGACTTTGAATGAATGTATGAAGTCATTTTGCTCAAGTTCATACAGATGCCCTACATTGAAAAAGTGGTAACATTGTTGCTTCAAAGATCTGTTTCTACATTCCTGAAGCTCAAACAGAAGAGCATTCAGTGAGAAACAGCAAGGTCATGGGTTTGATTTCCATGAATGCATGAGCAGATAAAATTGACAGCATACTTTTATTGCAATTAAGTTGCTTTGGACAAAAGTATTTGGTAAATGCGTAAATGTAAATTTGCACCATCTAAGCCATAAAATCTACGTGTAAGCTAATTTATCAGATTGATTTATATTACTTAACCCTTTAAATCTTGACATATGAAGTTACAGTAATTGAAAAATGAAAGAGTTTATTGAACCTTTAGATGCCATATTAAACAAGTTTTGTTTCTTTTGTTATTTAAATATACATTGAATACATCAGACTTTCATGGCTCATATAGTATGATATAGGAGAATATGGAGTGCATTATTGAAGATATAAATTAAATATAATTGATGATATAAATATCAGAGCTGTTATTTATATGCTCAGAAAGTAGAATGAAATTATGATAGTGTGTAATGTGATTCATTGAGATCTTTATTACAATACAGAGGATTACTTACATAAAGTGCATACATTTAAATGTAAATCTCCCAATAATATTTATTTGTAAGCTGATAAGTTTTCTGATCAACGCTCTGTAGTTTGTATTGTTCTGTCAAAATATAATGCAATACAATGATGATCGAGAGGTGTACAAATAACATTTATCTAAAGCCTGATTTATCATTCATAATTGATACTCACATTTTAACATTATATTTTTTTTATAAAAAAATGATCTATGGATAATCAAGAAACCTAAGTTACTTCAGTCCAGTAAATGTTCATCTTGAAATATTACTAACAATATAAAAGTTATTTTTATGTTTACTCAGCAGAGATTTTACAGCAGCAAGACCTGAGTACCACAGCCTGAAGGGGACAATTTTACAATTATGCTAAGATTTTCGCAAGTTAAAACTGTCAATCAGATGACAGAAGGTGGAGCAGAACAGCAGAGTTTTGATCATGATAATAATTTAGAGTCCTTAAAAAGTAAGCTTTATGAGGTTAAAAAAGCACTCAAAAATAAAATCAGTTAAGTTAGATGCTCCCACATCAAGCTAATTTTTAGGTTACCAGAAAAAAACTATTTTCACAGTGTAGCAGAGTAACCACAGGTGTTGCTGCTACTAATGCTACACAATCAGACAGTGTTACAATACTTCTCTATCCCATTTGAACAACATATCCATTGTTTTATCATTCAAAACTGAGCAAACACATACAAGTGTGTGTAGAACAGGGGAGGTGTGACCATCCACATTACAGTAAGCACATAAAATCATTTCAGTGTCAGAGCACCAAACCAGTTTCTATCTGTGTTGTCTAAGATGGGCTCCTTTGCTGTTTTTTTTGTCTTCTTTTTTTATTTAAGCCTTCAAAAATTCCTTTGGGGATTTTCTGTGCTTTTCTGTGCAATCACAGTAGCATTGACCCTCTGCCTCTGCCTCTCTCTCTCTCTCTCTCTCTCTCTCTCTCTCTCTCTCTCTCTCTCTCTATCCCTCCAGCTTGTTCTCCTGCTGTATCTCCTTTTCCAGAATTCCTCTTCTCCCAGTCTCTCGCCCAACTCTCATTTGTTTTCTTCTCCTGTCACATATATCTTAATGTTTTTCATTAGTGCCTAGTATGAGCGTGGTGGTCATTTCTCTCTGCTGCCATGCCACAATGACCAACGCTGATGCCGGTTTGGCACAGAGCACAGACCGCATGACAGGGGTCATCTGAGGGCCATGTACCACACTCCAGGGGGCAAAAGCCAGCTTGTTAAACTGGCCCCAGGCCAATCACAGCCTCCAAGTCGCTCACTTCACTCGATTGAAGCTAAAAAAGAACCGCTTACAACCCCTTAAAACATCACAAAAAGTTATTTTATTGTGTGTGAAATTAATTCCATCAGACAAAGAAGCCATTCTTTAATGTAGCATATAACAGACATTTGTCATCATTAAAAGAAAAACTCAGTATAAAGCAAACGAGTTGACCATCATTATCATAAGCTCTACCTCTTTGAGTCTGGCCTTGGTCCTATGGCAACACAGATGTCTGCCAAAGATGGAAAGAGCACAAATAAGAAGAAATAAAAAAAGTACTGGGAGAGAAAAAAATAAAATCAAGGAGGAAAACACATATACGATGGAAACAAAAGTGTGTGAGAGAGAAAGAGACATGAGCAACAGCTCTTTATTTTCTGCTTTTTACTGCAAAACTAAAATGGTAGTTTGATCTTTGAAATAGGTTGTTATGTGCAAAATACAATAAAAATATGTGAATAACAATTATTTTCTAAAATTGACTTTATGAAACCATTTATCTTAAATTACGTCGATATCAAAACCGTTTCAAAATCATTTAGAATATTTAATTACATTTTAATTAAGATTCAACTTACCCTAATTAAATACAATGTTATAATTTTAGATCATAAATTTGCATTTTATTTTATTATTTAAATGTCTAGGTAAATTGCTGGTGAGGTTTTGACTCAATTTGGTCACTTTGTTCACCTCACCTAATTTCCCCATAGAACTTTGTTAAAGTTGATAGGGATAAACACTTTTCACAGGTGCAGTTTATGATACACCACCAGGACGCAATTCATAAACTCATTAATTCATAAATCTGAATATTTCTAAATGTCTCTTTTCTGTAGCAAAATCAAATGGCTCATTGTAGAAAACAATGCTGTTTCAAAAATAATAAAGAGAAGAAAAAAAAGACAAAGACAGAGGGAAAAATATTTTCCCGGGTCCTGGATTTGCAATGGCATCCTGTGTTCTTGGATGTGCCGTTGCCAAGGCAACAGTAACTTGGTGACCTCGTTATTTCAGCCTAATCCAGCGCTGAAATTATGGTTGCTCCACCCTTTTGCCTGGCTGCCCTGATAACATAATCATTGCAAATGAGGCACAGGAAGAAGAGAGAGATAGAGGGAGAGGGAGAGAAAGAGAGTGACAGTTAGACAGAGATCCAAAGATGAGAAGAGAACCGGAGAGTGAGAAACAGAGAGGGAACCAGAGCACTAACATACAGAGACTGACTGCATGAGTGAAGCAGTATTGGTGTGACTGATGAATAAATCAACAGTGAATCAAACCATAAACTGTAACTACTGTACTTTAGAATAAAATAACTCCTGAAATTGCTTGGAGACAACCATTATCTTGTTTCAAACAAGATTCTTTGGCCAATTTGCAATAAGATGCCATAACTGCACTTAAACTGTAATCTGACAATACTCCCTCTTTATAATGAGTAACTAACAAGGCTGCAAAATCACACTTTACATATCTGACATGCATTCAAAACAACTAGAAATCGCAATGCAGTTGAATAGAAAGTGGGCATATGTAAGATGTAACTAAAGCGAAGGGTTTAGCTGTAATCGACTGTTGCTCTGCTCTTTCACCTGAATATACAGTACTCACACAATTTATACTCATATAAATGACCTTATAAAAATTTGCAAAGTAAACTACCATCTAAAGCAATGATTAAGAAAGATATTTATTTGAAATAAAACGGGAACTAATATGAATCTTCGGCTTTGCCTCTTTAATAATTCACCAAATTTGCATATCATTATCTGCATATCTCATTACCTCTGACAGAGACGCTTACATATTCAAAAATATCATTAGGCTTATATTCTATTGCATTAATTAGCATGCATAATGGAGGACTGAACCCTTTAAACTGCTTAAAATTTGTGGTGAGGATTTTGTATATTTTTATATAACGTTGTACATGTATAGTACTTTTTAACAATTTGATTCAAAGTACATGTGTAACTGATTTAGATGTTTCAGAGTAGGGTCAACCTGTCGGTTAATTCTACTATCACACTGATTTGACAACACTTATAGGGCACTTTATACATTTTTGTAATGATATCACTATTTTTAATATTAAAGCAATATTCTGTTTCGTATCCATGCTTCTCTCCAAATGTTTGTTGCAAGAGTATGTAAGTTTGGTGACCGGTACGAAGGGTGGACAACAAATATACATGCAGCATTTGTAATTATAAATTGTAAATGTAATTATGATAGTGATTTATTTTCGATGTTGAATTACACTCACTTAACTGTGGGAGGGATCTAAAGTTCCATAAAATACACTGGCTTTAAGGGGAAAGGGGAAAGTTTATACAGAGCGAAGGCATTGAACAGTTTTGGGTTTGATAGTGCTGAGAAAGCGAAAAATGACGTTTTTGCATTTTTAAATAACCGATAACTATTCTGCAGTTCTCAGGCACTTCAAGGGAGACTCTACAATATTATCTGAGGACTTCAGTCCATGTATAGCAACTCACGCTTAGAGAATCTGTCACTTAGTTTGATTTACATTTGAGCATAAAAAGATGTAACGCTTCTATGAAAACCTTTTATGCATAACTAGCTC
The DNA here is from genome assembly GCA_027564155.1 of Gymnocypris eckloni scoliostomus. Taxonomy (NCBI): domain Eukaryota; kingdom Metazoa; phylum Chordata; class Actinopteri; order Cypriniformes; family Cyprinidae; genus Gymnocypris; species Gymnocypris eckloni. The sequence goes on along the minus strand of CM050426.1, from coordinate 18,795,051 downwards.
TTATGTAGAGTATAGACAATCATTTCCCAACAAGGCACATAACACACAATTGCTTGTGAAATTATTGATTTGTTGAAAACGGCTCAGCATGTTGACATTCATGTGCACAATGACTCTGTTTGAAGCAGGTCATGGTTAAATAAACAATGTAATATGCCTTTTTACCAAGCCAATTCATATTTAACATTAATTTAAAAGGCTTCATCATTTTCTAGCTGAAATATCTGATATCGTTTTTTTGGATCTTTGGTGGTTTCTGACCTCATGCACTTATTTCAGTTTGGTTCAAATATATAGAATGCCTGGTACAGTTGAAACCAATGCAGAATTCTGTGGAGACATTCACAATGTAAGAACAAAACAAAAAAAATATAAATAGAGTAAGACAGAGGACGATTTAAAGTGAAAGAAACCAGTAAATCTGTGAGAAAAATGAGGAAATAACAAAGACTAATCTTACAGACTTGTATACAATTTACTAAAAAATAAATGTTTTCTTTTGAAAATACAGTAGCAAAATAAATGGTAGATAGCTAAATAAATACTATTATAGGCGTGTATACTTGCAAGTTAGAAAACTGCTTTGCATTACAACCTTTTTATACATGTTATTCATACAGAATATATGACCTTATACATTTTTTTACATATAATATATAGGTTAAATAACAGATATTGGAATACATTTGAGTATCTATTGTGGCGAAAGTCTAATATTAGTGAGTGAGAGAGAGAGAGAGAGAGAGAGAGAGAGAGAGAGAGAGAGAGAGAGATCAACGTGTTGATTGTTGTCCAGGTCCGGTTGCTTACTAGCGCCATCTAGAGGTGAAGTCGTGGCAAACACTGTACATGAGGTGAACGTTCCCTTGTGATTATTGTCAATTGTGCAACATCAAACAATTCAGTTTACATTTGTGAGCAGGAAAGAAATTACCTCTGCCAGCCAAAATGTGCATGCTAAATATTTGTAAGAAACACTGTTTGTCCTCTATCATTTACTCTATCATTGTCCTTTCTCTCACACACTCACCTTCCAATGTCCTTACACTCAAGTTACTTACCACAGCTGAACTAACCACTTCCATCTGTAAGCTCTTCATTTATACAGTCACCATGCTTGCCAGACAAAATGGCTTCCACATGGCAATCAGACAGAACAACAACAACTGCAGGGAGAGAAGGATATTTAGCCAACAATATCCAGCACCGCAGAGAGAAACCATCAGCAGACAAAACAAAACAAGACAAGATACAAGACAAACCTTGTCCTCAGCACGTCTTGACTGAATACAAACCATCAGCAGACAAAACAAAACAAGACAAGATACAAGACAAACCTTGTCCTCAGCACGTCTTGACTGAATACAAACCATCAGCAGACAAAACTAAACAAGACAAGATACAAGACAAACCTTGTCCTCAGCACAACTTGACTGAATACAAACCATCAGCAACTATTTGTTCAAATATCCAGCTGAAAATAAATGAAGGAGAGAAGACAAGCTTTTTATATTACAGTGGGCTTAGTTTGACATACTAAACTATTGTATCTGGTAGAACTAATATCTCTTAAAGGATATACCACTTAAAATAGGCTATATTCCTTGTACTCATCATATAATTATTTTATTATTTGTGCAATCTTGTTGTCTGGAAGTCCACATGCTGTTAATTTTTGTTCATGGAACACAAAGGAGTTTGTTTTTCTTCAACTTCATCCATTGATAAAATAAATACAATTTCTGGTTGTATTTTTCCATCAGTTTTAGGGAAACTACAGGCTGATTGGCTAATGTCAGCTAACTTGCTACATTCCAAGATAAATGAAAAAACAGAACTATAAATTGTTAATTTGTCCTTTAATAGCTAAAATTGTCAGACCAAAAACATTTCTTGTATTATATTATATAAGTTTTCTGATGTCAAATGATAGCTTTGATTAAACAAAGCTTCACTTCATTAAATTTAAGATGTCATTTGCTCATTTCCTCTCCTCTGCAGCTTGGAAATCTCAATCATGATTGTGTTTAGATTCACACCTTGTGTGCCAGTTTTTACATAATCAATGCAAAAGCACTGACATGCCAGTTTTAAACATGAGGGATAATGTTTGAGAATTATGAAAATAGCATATACAGTAGGACAGACAATTTATTTTTAAGGAATCTATTCCTGCAAATAATACATTTTCAAATACATTTACATTTATGCATTTAGCAGATGCTTTTATCCAAAGCGACTTACAATTGCATTCAGGTTATACATTTTTAATCAGTATTTGTGTTCCCTGGGAATCGAACCCACAACCTTTTGCGCTGCTAACGCAATGCTCTACCGCTGGACAGTAATAAAGACATATACTGACAATCAATATTATTTTAATTTGTCTTTATTATGCAAGTGTGGTCCATGCTCATACAGTAGCAGCAAGAACACACTGGGAAGAAAATACTTTGAAGATACAGCATCCATACGAGAAATTTGAACCAGTAATCACACACATTCACACTCAAACCAACTAAGGCCACTTCTCTGAATAGAAGACTGTACGTTTCACATATGACAGCGGCACACCTTTTGTTGTCGAGAAGAAAGTCACAAACATACACTCATCATCTAGGCTGATTATCACGTATAGACGGACTCAACATTAAACATGTAAGTTAATCTTTTGGCCAATTAAGAGATACTGTACTGTGTATTTCCAATGAGACTGGATGATTGGAGAAGCCACATCTCTCATTTTCCATCCGTCCTCTGTATGACCTCTCTCCTCTGCTGCACAGTATATTGGTAAACATTGCTCTCCTCCACTCTTTATCTTTTTGTATTTATGTTTTTTCTCTGTTCCCCTTTTACTGGGCCGCCGAGGCCTCGGTTTTCCCCCCAGTAGTCACCAGCTGTATGAGGCTGCCCGAGGCTGGCCGGCCTGACCCAGTGGCCCAGCTGCAGAAGGTTCTGGAGAGACAGAAATAGAGAGGGGGATTGAGAGACAGGTGCAAAATGATGGTGTGCATGTTGGATGGAGAGAGAGCTAGATAATGAGAACAGAGACGGGAGGAGGGAGACGGAGAGAGGAAAATAAGAACCGAATGACAAGCCTTGTCTACTCTGGAACATTCGGGAGAAACTGAAGATGTTTTAGCCCATTGTAGCAACTGAAGTGAGAATACACATTAATTACCTCTAACACAAAGACTATTTATACTCCTCTATCACTCATGTGCTTCTCTAATCCAGCCGGGTTTGCTGCGGCTCCTCTGGGATTATGGAGTTGCATCAAATCCTCATCCTAATCTGTGCTGACTGGCAGAAGAGATTTGGCCAGACTGAGCAGAGAGATGCGCTAAAAAAGTACAATCGCTCAAAGTGCTAAACCTCAAAACAGTCTTTTTTAAGGAATTTGTGTTAATATCAATTCCGCTGAATATAAATGCATGCACTTCTCTAAAAGGTCTGTTCTTGGGTTGATGCTTGACATTATTCACTTAAATTCGGATGTAATTCAATCATTAATGTTTGCTTCTAAGAGGATCTTACTATTGCCTGTGGCTTTTTTGGTTAATATTACTGAATCAAATCAAATGTAACATTTGAGGAAGGTTTTTAAGACCCGATTTAAAACATTTCTATTATACGAGAGCAAGAATTTTCTGTTGTACGCAAATCTCGTATAGCGATAATTCTAACATGAGACCTACGTGAAATAATTAAAAACAATGGATTTTGGATTAATGTGTATTTCATAATATTCAGATCATCCCCCAATCGCATCATGGAGACATCAGGTCTCTTTTGGAAGAACATTACTGCCCTCTTCAGGTGAGAAATGGCCACTTTTTGATTTATCCAATTGTTGAGGCTTCTATTTTCAAAACAGGTCAAATCTGCGATTTATGACATTATCAGCATGCATAATGATATATGATGCTCAGTGAACATAAGAAATGTGCACTCACTCTGCGATGTATTCCAGCGGTGTCCAGGTCCCAAAATCTGCGTCAGGCATGAATTTCCTGTTCATTGGGGTATCCAAGGTAACCCTGGAGAAGGAAGTCATAATGTTGTTATCTCGGTGGGAGATGAGACTGTTGAACAGAGCCTGTGGCAATAGCTTAGACTAGCATGTCCTTTTGATAAAACTCACAGCCCATATGTTCAGTTAATACAAACAGGCAGCAGTCAAATGTGTACCATGCAGGTCACTAACAGTACAAATGACTGCAGATGCTCACACACCAAAAAAGGCAATTCTTTCATATATTACATATGTACAACACAGATTAATGAATACAAAAATACAGGCTTCAAAACTGACCCTATTGCCTTTCTTCATGCACATTTCTGGTGTTATTGAGAACATTTTGATACACGCTATAAAAAATTTCAAATAAAAAAAAATAATAATAATTGCTCTGGATCTTAAAAAAAAAAATTCTGGTTAAATCTATTTATTTGTGAAATGTGTCATGTTATGGAAGTGAAGTCGAGTTGCAAATGCCTTTTTGTGTTGACTTTCATGTACCAGTAATGGTTAATAATTACACTACTGTTCAAAAGTTTGGGGTAGCATTAAAAAAAAAATATATACTTTTATTGTGCAATGATGCATTAAATTGATCAACAGTAACAGTAAAGACATTTGTTATATAAAAAATCTATTTCAAATAAACGCTGTGTTTTGAACTTTTCTGAAAGTTTTTTTTGGTTTCTACAAAAATATTGAGTATTTTGAACTGTGAAAATAATACAAAATGTTTCTTGAAATCCAAATCAGCATATTAAAATGATTTCTGAAGGATCATGTGACACTGAAGACTGGAGTAATGGCTGCTGAAATTTCAGCTTTGACATCACAGGAATAAATTATTAATGTATTATTAATGTATTACATTATAATTTTCACTATACAGATATTTCACAATATAATTTTTACTGTATTTTATTAAATAAATGAAGGATTGGTGAGCATAAGATACTTTTTTCAAACATATATATATATATACATTTTTTGCATGTGACCCAAACTTCAAAACGCTTGTGTAACATGTGAGTTAAAAGTACTCCATATTTTCACTTTTATTTTGTGCGGACGCATAACTAAAACAGACAGATCAGTGTATATAGACAGCTATGATGTTTGACAGATGCCCTTACGGAAGAATGGCCACAGCTACAGCTCCAGATGGAAGACCGTTGTTCTCGCCAGCCAGACTCTTGCAGAGCTGATGGATTGCAGCCTTGGCCATGCCGTACCCAACCATACCTGCATCCAGAGAGAAACATAAAGAAGTGAATGGAGCACAGAAAACCTCTTCACACGTTGAGTGCTGCAGCTCTCGCTCTATAAAGCAGACTATGGGACACAATGCATGCGCACACAGCACTTGAGAGCATGCCAACTGCACAATTTGCCTCACAATGTCTCACAGGCAACAGCTGTTGCTTTGAGGTTTGGTCAATAATCATTTAGTTGGATGCCTCAAGCAGAGAATAAAATGGATTTCACAATACAAAATAAGCTAATTGACTTTGATTCCTCCTACACAGTCAGACTATTTTCTTCTCACCAGTGAAGCTCTATATGCAGAAATACCAGTGTATTTAAAGGGCTCACATCTTGAGGAATTACATTTGATTTTCAATGTTACTTTGACATTTAAATTAAAACTTTATACAGGGCGCCTACACAAAAATCTTTGAGGAACAGAAAAAAGAAAAGAAAAGAAAATATAGAGAAAAGGTTTAATTATAAGGCTCATTTTTGAGAGGGTATTACTATCTTATTTCCTCACTCTCTATGCCAGTGGTATTTTAAGTTTTGATATAAAATAATTTATTTTTTACTTATCATTAAAATAATTTTCTTAGCATTCTAGAGGGTGGATTGTAAAACGCAGATAAGCATTTGTTACAAACTAATTTTGTATAATGTAAATGTTTCTATTCTGTCTGCAATAAAATAACAACAATTCAAAATAATTATGATTTTATTTTATTTATATTTTTACAAAAAAATGGTATCACATTATAAGCAAACCACAAGGAAAAAATGAATGAATGAAATATTAATTTTAAATAGTAAAGAACAAAAGTTAGTATAAATTCATAATGGGGTTTTATCAGGAATACTCTGGATATTTTAAAGTAATATTTGCTTAAAGCATGCTTGTCTTTCCAGCCACCCCTCTCTAAATGTGTGTTGGCTTGGCATCTGGAATCAATAACTAGCGTGTTTGATGTAACAAGGGAGTAAATGCTTTTTCAATAAAAAAAATGTTCAGCCTCAAACCCGAAATGCATAATAGCTGTTCCAAAAAAAAAAAAACTTTAAACTCACAGAGCCAATAGGAAAGAGGGGTGGAGAAGCTCCATATATATTTCAATACTCTTTAAAACATGAGAATTCTGTGTTTTGTGACTGTTTCAGTCATACAGCATGACCCCTCATAACTGAATGAACTTTGTGGGTCAACATTTTGAATCACACGCTCCATCACTCAGGATTTGGCTTAAACTCTCTTTGGTATGTCTGATTTCCAGACTGAGCTCAGTCGACCCTAGCATACCCAGCATACCAAGAATTTGCAACTATCTCGGCTTAGCACAGATTTAAGCTTTATATATAAGTTAAATGCACAATTAAATCTTAGAATATAACAAAATTAATTTGCCTAACAATTATTTAAAGTGCATGATTACATATTCAGAGAGTTTGCATGAGATTTATTAATGTATTATTATTATTAACGTCCCATTTAATTTAGATTAGGTTTTACTATTAGGATGTTGTTTCTTTTCATTCTTTATTGTATGAAATTGTAGATTTTGCATGTTTTTGCTTTGTAATTAAAGATTTTGTTGTTGATGAATTCCAAATTTAAATATTTATACACAAAGTGCAACATTACTTACTCAGTTAGCTACTTAACCATTACTACATCTGACATTACTATCATAAAAGCTGTCTTACTTCACCATCATTAGAGAAGCAGTTTTCAGCTTGTGGTGTGACTAGCACATGATACTGATCATGTACGGTTGTAAGAGCTGACAGCCCTATCAGAAATGTTCATAAGAGCTTGCTCCTGTCTCTTTGAACAAGATACATCAAATGCTCCAACTAGAGGTTCCCTTCATTTCATATCAAAGCAGTGTTCCTCGCTGCAGGGCATATCCTGTCTAAATCAGTTCTGAGTGGGTAAGGAATACAAGCTCCTAAACACAGTCCACATGTGTTCCTGTCTCCAAAAAACCTGCTGACTCATTCCCCCTCCCTGGCCCCTCAGCCAATGAGAGCAGTCTGCTGATGCTGGAGGTTTGGAATAGGCTGGAGGCGACCTCTGTTGTGTGCTTTATTGAGTTTTGTCACTAAAGACATAATGACGTGAGTTGAACATTTCACATCTGGGGCTATGAAAAGATTTGGGATGTGAGGCAATACATGAAACTACTCAAGTACAATGGAAGTGACAGCCAATTCAAAACTATATACACTTTCAATGGTAGTGGAAAAGCCTTGTTGTTATAAATGAATACTATTACCGACTTTACCCACCTAAGGGGAAAACTCATGAAGACTGAAGTGTTTTCCTACATAAACAATATTAGTTAGCCACTCTGGGGGTATAAATGCACCTCCACACAATAAACATCAAATTTCGAAGAGTCCTCGGGTAAACCTGTGCTGAAAATACATTTACAACGTGTTTTCCAGTAGAATACACATCTCAGAAGTATAGGGATGGATGCTTTTACTGTACCTGGAGTGCCTTCTAGTGAGGCCTTTGCTCCAGAGAGGGTCAGCAGACCTCCTGGCTTCAGATGGAGCGATGCAAGATGACTGGAAATGGTGGAGGTCCAGACGCTCTGTTTCCACATCATATCAGAGTTCTTATACAAGTCTAAAATGAGTAAGAGAGAGGAAAAGTTCATATTACTCCAGCAAAACCGAAAATATTATGAACTGATTGAAATCTATTATAAAAACTAATCTAGCGAAAAAATACCCCAAATACCATATGTAGTAGACATGAAGGTCTCACTAAATGGATCATCAATGTATCTTTATTAGCTTGTGAGTTGAGAAATGTCAAATAGACAGGCACACACAGAATTTGCAATCTCTTTCTTTGTCATTAATAAAATGTTACAAATCTAAACATTTTATTTGACAAATGTATCTTTTTTAGATAACTTGATAATGCTTTCAGCTACCAATAATAAAAGTGTAGTACTCTCAGCTCTTTTTAACACATTTTACCATGAAGAAATTGAAAATAATTTCAATTTAAAAATTACAAAAAGAAAGTGCAAATTCTGTCTAGGGTGACAAATAAGGAGCGCTGACCTTTTGAGCTACAGTTTCCTCCGGCCCATCCTCCTGCCACACAAACAATGGCATCGACCTTGTGTTCCCCCAGCAATATGGCTACATCCGCCGTCACCTGTATCACATCACTTTATTGATGAGACAATACTCTACCAGGCTCTGTTTCAATAATAATTAGTTACAGTTTACTGAAAACAACAGTGCAAACTTAATAATGCAAAAAGACACGACAAGGCCAATTTTTGACCCTCAGTTTCACACTTGAAAGGGATGAGCAGCATTTTATCTTCGGGTTTTGATAATGAGGTGATAGAATGTCACATCGAGTTGTTTTGAAACTGACAACCAATCATAATCTGTCTCAGTAAATATCTCATGAAATATTTATGTGCTCATACAGTAACAGAAACATTCATGCCATGACCAAGGAACACAAAAGCAGAACATTGACAGTAAGTGTGTTAACTGAAGTGATGAGGAAGGTTTATAATAACCCAGGGTCAACAATTTCAAGTGCAAAAGCGTAATAGTGTTACAAAGAGCACAAAACGAGAGACACAATGCGGTGGCTTAAGGAGGACAGCTCCAATAGGTGCCATATTACTGAGACTATTGTTAACAGCATCTGAAGTCAATGACAGACACAATAAGGTCAATAATGAGAAAAGATTGCTTGTCCAGGACACTGGGGATGTCACGGCAAGACAGGAAATTACTTTGCCAGTGTAAATGGAAAGTAAATGACAGCATGACAGACAATTTAATAAGCCCTATTTGCTGACAGACACGCGGCGAGGTGACGTCAGGTTTTTGGCTCCACCCACCTGAGCGGCTTGATCGGTGAACGACTCGCTGAGCTTCACCAGGACGTTTGCGTTCGCTTCTTCGTTCGCTACGATGTCAATACTGGCAACCCACTGTAACATTAAAGAAACACGTTTATAAAACAAGTTATATACACATGCTGTTGAAATAAACACGCAAGTATAATAATGCAAAACAAAGTCCAGGCGCATCAACAGGTGTCAGTTTTCGCACACGCACCAATTCGCAGTGACTCGATCGGCTCCAATAAAATCATAATAAAGACGCGTTTACTCACCCAGCCTTTTGACTTAAAATAATGCACACACGCCGAGCCGAGAGCTCCCTTTCCTCCGTAAACAAGGACACGGTTCGCAGCAGCCATGGCTTTTCTCCGCTGTGAGACGCTTCAGCAAAGATGACGAGTATAACTATCCTCTCAGAGCACAGAGACAGAGAGAGAGAGAGAGAGAGAGGGAGGGAATTTAAATTTGAAAATAACAAGCCTTATTGGTAGCTGAAAGACACCTGACCACTCTTGTTAATCTGCAGCTGTCACAATTAAAAATCACAGAAGGGTAAAACATGCCAGGCAGACAATGGTATGATGTAAGCATCACAGCTAAAACAAACAAAACTAAAAATGGGTGTGTAAGGTTTATAGTGTATGAATAATCTAGCTTTGACAATAACCAGTCATATTGGCGGCACCTTAAGGGGCCCCAAATAAAATTCTGCTTAGGGCCCCATAAAGGCTTGGGCCGGCCCTGGGGGTGGGATACACACGCACTTGTGTAGCAGTTAATGATTGGTTCAATCCGGTATTCCGCCATAAACTCTACAGAAAATGAAAACGATCTTTAGAGAAGATGAAGCTCAACAATTATAACGAAAAGTAAAGTAAAAAAAAATAAACAAACAAAGCTTTGGCTGATTAACATCACCTCCCATTACACACCCAGCAGCCTACATATTTGTCACACTTTTGATTCCCATTAATGTTTTTCAGGATAGGTTTTATTCATTTATTGATTTTATTTTCTAGATTCATACCTACATTTTTTTTGTAGCTTTTGAATACTTCCCCATTATTACCCAGAAGAACAAATTAACTTTCCTTATCCTGATTCATGAAAAATAGCCTAAATAGCTTAGCAACAACAACAACAACAACCAAACATCCCTGTATGACAATCAGTCCCGGTGTTGTGCCCAATTCTGACCCCTGCCAGATTATTACCCCCCTAGTATTGGTATGTTTAGGGTTAGGTGTGGGGGAAGGGTTAGGAATAGGGGTGAGGTTAGGGTTAGGCAATCAGAGAGCGATTTCAACAAGAGGGGTAATAATTTAGCAGGGGCTCGAAAATGGGCACAACACAGGCATTCTACGAAATCTTAATGTAATTTTGTTACTTTTAATAGGCTAGGCTACATCAAGGCCGTAAACGTCTTGAATATGAGGGGGATTTATATATGTGTATATTATGTATTATATACTTTAATTGATGCATGCACACACATTTCGCACACATAAACTTGTCAACACTACCCTGCGAATTTTATTGTAATACATTTTGGCTATTTTTAATTATTGGATGGGACTTGTCCCCCTCAATGTCTATTGAGGCCTGGGCTACATAATAGTTTCATTTTTTCTATTTATTATACTGTAGGCTATATGAATCACTTCAATATCTACAAACTGAAACAGCATTATTGCCCTTTGAGCATGCAGATAATAAAGTACAAAGTTCTCCCATCTCCTTTGCGAAGTCATGGTGATGTAACTTCAGCAAGCCTTTCTGTAGGCTATAAGAGCAAAATCACAATTGGGGAGAAGAGAAAAAAAAGATTTTATACGGAAAAACAATGTTTTTTTTTACCCAATTACACACTGGTCAAAGGTACATGCTACTGTAAGTTACCCTTGCTACACAAGTCATTTCACACTTTTATTTTTATTCAACATTCAGTTCGTTCCAATTACTTTTATAATAAATGAAATGGATGGGGGTGTCAAAGTACCTGAAGAACAAAGCATGACATAGCAACCATAAGCTAAACATGGTGATGAAGAAAAATATGTTCATGTTAGCAAGTTTCATTGTAGTGAGGAATGTAACTGTGCAAGATTACTTGATACATTTGATCAGTAGATATTTTATAATCTAATTTACAGTCACACAAACACAGTAATGCAAAGCTTCATACACTTTGATTACTTGCATGTAATACAAAGCTGATACTTTTTTCCTTGTTAAAGCTGAATATATTTATTTTTACCACAAGAGTGCAGCATACTCCTGTGAAGAACCAGAGATGGCGTGAACGCACTTCCCATGTGCTCCAGGGGCGTAGCAAGCGGGAGAAGGGTGGGACTGAGAATGGCAATGCACAGACTATTTATATTGATTAGTTGCATAGTTTGTAGTGCAGTTTTTTTCCCAATATGCATACTATAAACCAGGGGTGGGGAACGTGGATCCTGCAGGGCCACTCTCCTGCAGAGTTTAGCTCCAATCCTGAAAAACCCTGGGAAAAAATACCTAACTGCATCCTGAAGACCTTGATTAGTTGCTTAAGGTGTGTTTGATTAGGGTTGGAGCTAAACTCTGCAGGGACCACCAGGATCAACGTTCCCCCTGTTATACATTATGCATTTCAGCCGTAAGTTAGGTGTCAAAAATCACAAGTCCAAGTCTAATTGAATATGCATTTAAAGGTAGATGTTATCTATGCATCTTCAAGAGAGAACACCAGCAGCATATTGCCACGAATGGCTTTTAGGTTTCATATTCAAACGCAGGGGTCTCAAAAGGCAGCAGAGCAGAGTTATTCACCCCAAAGGGAAGCCTCTCTGTTTGATTCTATGCTCTCTCTACATTCAATATTCACCAACGGGTTTCTTCAGGCTCTGCAGGTCCCCTGGGTGAGTGATGAATACATTAAGAGACTACATCGTGTTTTTGAGAATGACAACAACAACAAAAGTAGTGCTGGAAACACTGAATATCACTGCAACAGTTATAATGGTTCATGCTTGGCAAAAAAATTACACTTATTTTTGTGCAGTTTTTAATGATATCTGGAATACATGAAATGTAAATTAGATAAAGAAGAGTTACTGTATAATTAAATTGTCAGGATATAATTAAGAGCAATTAGAAACACAGGATACCCACTCAAGCCTGCTGTGAAGTCAAAAAATGAAATAAGTTTCTAAATTAAATTATTATTATTGCATGTGGCCGCAATAGTGATTTCAGTTGCAGCGGAAGATCTTCTAAGATTATGGCCAGAATTTGTATGAGTGAAATGTTATGAAGAAAAGCCATGGGATTGGATTTGCTTGTCTTTGTCATATCTGTGGCCATCTTCATTTGTCTTATTGCATTAACGGGCTCATTGCTTGCCGTCATGGCTGATAATAAGATGTCATGGCTGACAGTCATACCACTGTGGGCCTCACGATTATGAAATTTGATGAATTCAATCTAGCCAGGACGCCCACTGAAAATAATTAATTATTTTCTTAAATAATTGGCAGTGGATTTTCTAACCAAAGGCTGTGTAGATTTTGACATATTCTACCCATCAAATCTTATATGTAATGTTTTGTTTATATAACAATATATACAGTGCATTCAGATAATATTCAGACCCTTCAATGTTTCTGTTATGCAGTCATATGCATATTTCTTTCCCATATCAATCTAAAAAATGCAACATAACTAAATTAGCAAAAATGCTTAATTCTAAATACTTTCTAACTTCACTAGCATTATATTTATATATATGAATCACAAATGGCGTCAGAATTTTAAGTGACCTTGTAAATGTAACAGTAAGTTTCTTTGAAGACATGACAGCACCTAATCAAAAAATGTGAACAAAATTGTAAAACTAAACAAAAAAAATAAAAATATATATAACAATGCTCAAAGTCTCCTTGGTGCACATTGTTCTGCGCAGTTCTTATCTTTTGTATGTAATCTTTTCTAAGAAGTGAAAGGGGTTTGAGGAGAGTCTGGCCCTGAGACGTTGTCTGCAGATTTACAGTACAAGGGTCTCTGCTGAAGCAGACTAGTAAAAATAACTTTAATGAGTCAAGTCAGAAAACAAATCACATCACAACCACAATCTCACTCCTCCCTATTCCTCTTGAGACTTTAATTGACACACCATGGCACTGGAGCAAAACAGACCTTAACAAGCAAAACATTTCTCCAGACTTTCATGTGGCGGGCATAATCGACTGTCTATCTGAGGAGCACTTCATAGTACGCACAAGGTTGCATGATTACAATGAACTCACTGACTTGAAAACCGGAATCTATCGCTGTGTGCACAATCTTAATGGGCCTTGAAAGAAAAGAAAGAAGGATGCAATAAAAACAAGATATTTGGCCTCTGCTGCATCTTAAGAGAAACGCTGGCCTGTTGCACACCTGCTGTTTTTAAGTGTTAAAAGAACAGAACCTCAAACGACATCTGCTGCTCGAGTAAACAGTAAAAAGATTATGAACTTCACACTTGACCACCTTCGTACATTTGAAATGTGTCTAATGCAGTGGATCCCAATTCTGGAATTGGAAACCGCTGGTCTATTGAAATGATGATGATTAGCAATCTATAGAAGTTAACAGCTTCATAAAATCTAAAGTGGAGTTTTGTGGCTTAAAGTCTATCTCTATTAGCTTTGTCAAAGTGACAAATTCAAACTATACTGGTATACTTCAATTCATGATTTTTAATTCATGATTTTCAATTTATGATTTTCTAAATGGCCCATACCACTGAAAGTGACAGAACATTATATCCTCCTGTTTGAGATTGTCCATGCTGAACACCTCTCTTTATCTCCTGCAGACAGAATGCTCATTAAATTCATAAGTGTCATGGAATAGGTTGGTCAAACGAGGGCGGAGGTTTGACTGATTTAATGAGTCTGCTGGCCAACGGTGAGATGAGTTATAGAGAGTCTGAACCTGAGCTGATTCATTTAGTGCCCACCGTCACTCATTTTAATGGGGAATTAAATTAGACTGACAGACAAAAGGCATCACACTGGGAAAGCTGTTATTTATGATCATACTCACAGGATGCAAAATGCTGCAAGGGTAATAATAATATAAATAATAAAATAAAACAATAAAAAGTTGGTCATATATTCTGAATACACTTAATACAAAGTTATATATAATTTATATTTAAATATATGCAAATGTGTGACCATTTTCTCCTTGAACAGGACAAATATAAAAAAAGACTCTGGACATTCCGAATGAACTGTATAATATATATTGTTTTATAAACAAGAAATAATTTAGCATGGGACATTTTCTCCAATTCTCACCGGATGAAAAATGCTGTAAGTCTATATATGTATACAAATGTAATGTATATGAATATGATACGAAGTTTAATACTTCCTATATTAAGTATGAGTAACAGGACTCATGATTTTACCCAAGCAGGTGATCATTGCTATAGCATGCAGCACTAACAAGAGGCAGCTATGACATTTCTGTGAAACAGGCTCCAGGGATCCTCAAATCTGGACCATTCCTGCAGAGTTTAGCTCTAACCCTAATCAAACACACCTGAACATGCTAATCAGTCTTCAAGATCATTAGAAAATCACAGGTAGGTGAGTTTGATCAGGGTTGGAGCTAAACTCTGCAGCAGATTGGACCTCCAGGGAAAGATTTGAGGAAACCTGGGCTAGCCAACGGCATCTCCACATGCACAGACCAGCGAGTTGAGCACAGAGTGAAATTAATCTGGGAGGCAATTATGGATGACATTCTCTGATGTTTGCTTGGTGCACACCTCTGAAGGGGGCTCTTCCCTGCATGAGGAAGGTTAGAAAGCTGCTCAAACGTACTCCATCGCTGCTTATATATTTGCTGTTGTGGATGCCACTGACCTTGATAATAAACTAATATGTCATATAGTACACTGAGTGTTTATTACATTTCTACTGCCTATGGTGTCATTTCAGCTCAATTTCAGATAGTAAACAAGATATGTGGTAAATATCAACCATAATTACCCAACCATAACTTTCTCTTCACCAGACACATCAAGCTGTCCTGCGGTGCCTTTGCTCCTGCTCCACTGGAGCTGCACTGACCAGATCAAGGGCTTCAAACTCCAGCCTCTTCAGTTCTTTCATCATAAAAAAACAGAAACATATCTCTACTTCAGCTTACCTGAACTAAGTATCGAGCTTTGAGTGTCTGTGATGGACAGATGAAGGGACCTGCCTCGCTTCTCTCAATCTTTTACAGCTTGAAAGTTTTGCTGTAACACGTGCAGTAGTCATGTTTTTTTGATCAGACCTATGGATTTTGTGTTGAATATTATGAGAAAAAAAGAGAGGAAAAAGACAATTCTGTCATCATTAATGTTCCACTGAGTACACATTAAATATATATTTTTTCGTCTATAAAATTAAAGTCAACAAGGTACAAAAGCACAACTGGACTTCATTAACATTGGATGGATTGCTATTATTAACAACAACAACAACAACAACAACAACAGACAATTCCCCTTATTATAATAGTAATTATAATTCCAGATGAAAGGTTAAATATTTTACAATAGTTTCACAATTGCCTACCCTGCATAAATTGTCCCTTCTGCCTGATACATCAAATTTGAAAGCACTGATACTATAATTTAAGACCTATACTCTAATTGCACTTTCAACTGTTCACTCCCTTCTCTGTTTCAATGCTAATAAGACATCCTATATCATTTAGCAGGACACAGCAGAGAAAAATCTATTTTACAGGATCTATCAAGGTCAAGAGGACAACAGAGATGTCTTTACTGAAAATTAAGTGCTTACTAACAGTTTTACTCCAATACACACACACACACACACACGCACGCACGCACACACACACGCACGCACGCACGCACGCACACACAAACACACACACACACTTTACACTACACTACACACAACACCCCCCCCCCTATGTCTTTTGTACTTTCTAACTGACTGTTAAAACAGTAATATATTGTATTATGATGGTAATGTACTTGTGAAAGCAAATGTTGTACATTACCAAGCGAGCATCTGTTGGCAACATACATGCAGTGTTGGGGAGTAACTAGTTACATGTAATTAAATGTTAAGGATTACAAAGGGGGTTAGTAGTAAGTATACTACACCACCTGTCAAAATGATTGATGACAGGTGGGCGGGGCTTCCGGTATAGGGGCGGGACTTCCGGTGTAGGCGGGACTTCCGGTATAAGGCGGGACTTCCGGTGTAGGCGGGACTTCCGGTGTAGGCGGACTTCCTGTATAAGGCGTATAAGGCGGGACTTCGGTGTAGGCGGAACTTCGGTGTAGGCGGGACTTCCGGTATAATCAATCATGTTATCATGACAGTAGGTTTTGATGTTTTTGACAGGTGGTTTTGATGGTTTTGATGTTATTGACAGTAGGTTTTGATGATTTTGACAGGTGGTTTTGATGGTTTTGATGTTTTGACAGCAGGTTTTGATGGTTTTGATGTTTTGACAGCAGGTTTTGATGTTTTTGATGATTTTGACAGGAGGTTTTTGTTTTTGAAGGCTGTATAATAAATGACAGAAGGTTTTGTCTTTTGAAGACGCTGTTATCAGGAAATTCCCCTCCCACCCGGGGGTGCGTATCTGGGGCTGTGCTGTGAAAAACTGTGAAGACTGTTCACAGCTGTGAACAAAAAGTTGATTGTTTATAAAATAGCTTACTAAAAAAAAATCCACTGAACATTATTTCAGTTTAAAAATAAAATGGAGTCAAAAATAAAATAAAAAATAATGCAATCAGTTAAATGTTTATAAAAAATAGATAAATAAATAAAAAACATACAGGTTATGAAACAATAAGTTGAATGTTTAGAAATCAGGGGCTCTCTAGCCTCTTTTCACACACACACACACACACACACACACACACACACACACACACACACACACACACACACACACACACACACACACACACAGCAGCATTCACCTTGAGCAGGCCTCTCAAAAACAGGGGAGCGCGCATCTATGTGTGTGTGTATGTGTCTGTTACGCACAGACACATAGACACACACACACACACATGGTTTAGCTTAGCAGCGCGTGCTACGTTGCTAACTGCTCTTAAATGAGCATGATATCGTGTATCAAAAAACTAGTTTTGACGTGTATCTGTTTCACAAGGCAGATCGACCTGTTTTTGATATTTTAAAACATAAAAGCTCGTTTTTAGCCACTGTCTTAAACACATCATGTTACTGATACGGGTGGACCACCAGCTCTCCGGCACCACCCGGTGTCCCGGAGTTAAAACTACATCCTGTTATGGTGAAATTGTGAGCTCTCTTGCACCACCCGGTGTCCCAGAGTTAAAACTACATTCTATTATGATTAAATGATGGCCCTAGAGCACCGGGGTGACATAACACTCTGAAAATGAATTACATTTTTTCAACGTCTGCCTGTAGGTTCGTCATCAGACAAAGCATATAAAACGACTCACATGTGTTTTCCATTCATAACAGGATTTTTCGCCCGCAGGTTCGAATGTTGAAAGCGACGCTCTTGATGGCAATGATGCATGTAAGGACTGATATTTTTCTACTCTTTTATAAAAAATTTATAATAATAATAATAATAAAAAAATTTAAATAATAATAAAAAAATAATAAAAATAAAATAAAATGAACATATTTTAATTGTCTCTCTTTTTATTCGCAGTGAGCCCTCAGGTGGTCGAAGCGGACAGCGCGACTGATGGTAAAACAAGACCCATCGCCTATGTCATGTTTTTCTTAACGTTTATGAGAAATCTAATTTATTATTTATTTTAGACTTCATTCAGTTTATTACGCAACCCGGCTTCCCGCTGGTTGACGCCATTCAACAGGATAATGAAGACCACACCGTCGTCGTAGCAGATAGACGTGACGTACCTGACCCCACTCCAACGCACTCTGTGGATCAAATAGTTCCTACCGGCTCGGCTTTAGACCAGACCGCCGGACCAAGCGGCGAACCTTTGAGAAAGAAGACTAGAAAAACGGATCGTTCTACCTCACCGGCCTGTCCTGAGAGAAAACCGGTTCGTTTTACCCCGGCGATCAGTCCTGAAACCAGTCCTGACAGGAAAACTCTTTGTCCGACGCCGCCGAGCAGTCCTGCGACGAGTCTTGACAGCGTATTTCTTTACGGTAAGACTATCTACATTATTTAAACTCAAATTGAATCATACCATTAAGATTTTTGTGTTATATTTCTACACAGCAGGTTCGGGTTATAGCCCTGACCACATGACGAGTTGGAATACGCCTCAACGCATCACTTGGACAAGCACAAAGGCGGGTCAAACATCATATCCTTTTAACTCACCGCCGGAAGAAGACATTGAAGTTGAAGAAGTGCCGGCGGTGTCTCACTCGGGTGACGAGCCACTCACCGATACTAGGCCCAATAATTCAATAGAGACATTAGGTCAAGAGTTTCACGACGCACAGATTGATATAAACAACAAATACATTGAGCTGCGTGACGTACAGGATGATATAAACAGCAATTTGACTGCGCTGCGTAGTGAGTTGCGTGAAGCACACAACGAAACCCGTCGCGCATTAGACACATTGGGGCGCGAGGCTCGCGCCTCTCACCTCGAGACACGTAGCCGATTGGACACACAGGATCGCTTCATTCAAAATGCGGTCGATCAAACATTTCGTCGTATCCAGACCATGAGATCAACCCTGGATCAGGAATTTAATAGAAGCGATCGTAGGGTAACTGAATTCCATCGCGAATTGGTACTCATGTTTCATCATCTTATTCTCGTCATCATTGATGGTACAGAGGAGTAAATTCAATATAGATGTATTCCATTAAACTTTTATGGTTGTAGTTGTTTTCTTCACCTATCATGTATTGATTTTTATATTCCATCTATGCTTTGATTTTTATATTCCATCTATGCTTTGATTTTTATATTCCATATACTCTATGATTTTGCATGCTTTCTATACTCTATGATTTTGTAATATTTCATGTTTTGGTCTGAAATCTAAAATGGATGGGTCAAAAAGCTTTTGCATGAGCGGCGACACAGAACTGTCACCGGACGAGATTGAAATGCTAAGTTTGCTGCCGGACGAGCTTTTAATGCTTCCGGATTCTTTAGAACAGTATTTGTTTAATCTAGAATCTTCGCAATCCCCCACTAATTTGGATCATTTTGAATTAGCTGTAAATCCAAATATTAATTTGTACGATCATGTGCTAAGCGTAGACAACAATCCTGTTGTACAATATGGTGGTGTTTTAAATAATCAACTCCCAGCATGTACCGACACCGATCCTGACTGCGACGACACAGAGCACCATGACGGTGATGATACTTCACAGCCATCGACCAGCAACACGAGACCCACATCAGGTAATGTTGACGCTTTACGCGAGACTGAGCCTAATAAACAAAGTCGATTAAGCCGTACGGAAATTGATACGCTGATTCGAGAAGGTGGGTTCGTTAATGGATATCACGTTTTACCGCGACCTCGGTTCAACAGTGTGTCGTTGAGAAGGAGCATGAATCTGAGAGAGATTAACTCTACAGATTTGGCCTCTTATCACACTTCCTTACACGGCATGTTGAGCGAGATCGTCGCCTTAGAGAAATCGGGTCACGATGCCCCGTGATCAATATGACCATGTCGGCACCCACTCTACAAACACCTATCAGCGGTGTTCTCACACCCGGTAATGATTATGACGTGGATTCGCTTATGGATCAATTTGAAAGAGTTTTACAGAGCAACGAGCAGTTATTATCGGACGGACGCTGTCGAGATCGACGCTGCCGTAGCCATGAACAGACAAGGAGGTGGTCGACGACGTAAACTTACAGATCTGGCCGTTGATCAGGTAATCCAAAAAAAAAAGACGAATTTGTTCTGTCCCATAAATTTGTCAAATCAATTGTGTTTCTCTATTTGTCTCGCTCGTTTTCTTAACCCCCAACTACCCGAGAGTGAGTTAGAAAAACTGGCTGTCACCATCCAAAACAGCGTCGGCTTCTCAATTCAAGACCGAATCGCTCTTAGCGACATAGCTTCGTTTGAACGAGCACTAGGCATTAAAATCGTTGTATTTCACAGATCGAATGCCATGGTCTTAGAAACGTACAAAAATTGTGACGAACTCCACCCTAAAACGGTGTTCCTCTATCTACATGATGATCATTACTACATGATAATGAATCTGACCGGGTTCTTAGGTTCGCCATACGTCTGTCAATTTTGTTACAAAAGTTACACCAACCGCAGAGACCATCGATGTAAGCAAGCCTGCAATGTCTGTTTTGACGCCGAATGTCACAGGTTCCCTAAAAGAACCATACATTGCCCCGATTGTTTGCGTTACTGTAAATCGAGCTATTGCTTCGAAATGCATAAAAAGAACCCCCCTCCCGGTCAAGAATCCCCCTCCTGTGATATTATCAAATACTGCAAACTATGCGGCTGGCGTTACTACGTTAAAGCGGGTGACAAGAAAACAAAACACATATGTGCCCCGGACAAATGCGTCCATTGTCGAGAACGTCTGACGGGCCAGGGATCACACCAATGCTTCATACAGCCCCTAGAGCCTAAGGAGCCATGCGAGAAATACATCTTCTACGATTTTGAAACGCGTTACGAAAACGGTAGACACGTGGCTAATTTTGTTTGCGCAATCACATTCAAAGGGAAGAAATTTACGGCTGAGGGTACCGACTGCATCGCTAAGCTAATCAACCGCTTCAGACACCCCCGATATAATGGCTACTGCTTCATAGCTCATTACGCCTCCAGATTCGACGCCTTTCTGATTCTCGAGTATTTTTGCAAAGCCGGGATTGCTATTGAGGTCATAATGCAAGGATGTAAAATAATTTTCATGTCTGACGAATCGTTTGGCCAACGATACATCGATAGTTACTCATTTTTCCAATGGCCCTTGCCAAAATGCCCGTAGCGTTAGACTTAACGGCGACTGAAAAAGGCTACTTCCCCATCTTTTCAACAGGGTGGAAAACGAGAACTATTTCGGACCATACCCGACAAAAGTTCTACAACTACGATAACATGTCGGATAAAGACCGTGAAAAGTTTGATGCGTGGTACAGCACAGTTGAGGGCAAGTGGTTTGACTTCAGGAAAGAACTGTATCAGCGTCGGCGTTAACGACGTCGTCTTATTACGCGAAGGTTGCATGAAATACCGGGAGGCATTCATGCAATGCGCCGGACTTGACCCTTTTGGCTTCGCGCGGCTGCCGGCTGCTCGATGGGGGTCTTTAAAACACATTATCTCGGCAGAAACACGCTCGCTCTCACGCATAACAAAGCGTACATCGATCAGAATAAGTCCTACTCAAGCGACTCGATCGAATGGCTCGAGTATGTCAAAAAGACTCAAACGTGGGCGTTCTCCACGCCGTAAACCACGGCGAAGTATCGATCGGTAAGTACTTTTAGACGGCTACTACCAGCAGGACGGTTGTGCGGCACGGCTTAGAATATGCAGGGTGCATCTTCCACGGGCACTGCTGCCGCTTTGAACCCCATGAGTCTCACCCCTTGTCGGGAGTACCCTATGGGGTTCTCAGGAGACAGTTTGACGATAAGATCGAAATTCTGCAGAACGCGTACGGTTTGCAAATCGAGGTTCTTTGGGAATGTGAATGGAGC